>CM066729.1:108640833-110019166 GCA_033961575.1 Aselliscus stoliczkanus
GGGGGTGGGGGGTTTGTCACTTTGAGGGGTAAAATGTATAACTATTGCACTGTGTTGTACACCTGAAACTAATTAAAAAATAAATAAATAAAAAAAAAAAAAAAAAAAAAGATTCTTACAACAATCATCTCTAAGTATCTCTAGAAATCCACCAATCCAAGTACTGTGTGGGAACCAATTTTAGAGTTAAAAAAAAAACAGACACATGTGCTGCTGGGTGATTGTAAGAGAGTTGTTTGGATGTGGACGGGGCTATAAGCTGTTGATGCTTATTTTATATAATTACTAGTCAAATACTGTCTTAAAACTTCTTTTTACTGTGTATGATTGAAAGTATATTGGGGGATTTCATTCCTAAAAAATAACTTTGGAGCCATATTTATAATTTAATAAAATAATATCACTCCTTAATAGTGTTAACTTCTGATTTATTCTGGGCATATGACATCTTTTATCACCTTTTTATCACCTTTTATCACCGTTCTGTCCTCTCTACCTTTTATAATTTTCATTTTATGCTTCTGACTACTTAGAACTTTGTTGCTTTCAGGGAATCTTTGATCCCAGTGACCTGTGCAAGTTAAGTCAGAGTACTTATTAAAAAACTAAAATCTTCATTAAATCCTTATTCCTCAAGAAGCTTTTATATCAAACTCAGCAACAACCTTGGAAATGTTTGATAAAAAGAAAAGACTTTGATTACAAAACATTAGGTCTGGCATGGCGTGAAAATTTTAGGTGCAGTGACTCCAGCTCTTAGAACCCCCATGAAACATCAGTGTTTAGTCTTCTTTACTGATTTCCCTCCTAGATTGAGAGAAGCTTTACTTGATGGACCAGAACAACATTGTCTTTGGAGCTGGAGTTTCTCTGGAGGCTTTGTAGCCAAGCTAAGGGGAGGGAAACACACCAACAAGGTCACTGCCAAAGTAAGAACCACAGTATGATTTTGTAAAAATGCCTGAATCTGCACAAGCCAGGGAAACTGAGCTAGGAAAAGGAAAACTTGCCTCCTAACATGATCTCTGATTTATTAATAACTAACTGTGCAATTTTTGCCATGCCCAGCTCTGGTAGATGTGATCATGAGATTCACATATAGTTCACCCTTCCTTCTTATTTTCTGTCTTCTCTTCCTTACTCTCCCTTCCTTCTTTTTCTTTTCTTTCCTTTTCCTTTCTTCTTTTTTCTTTTTTCTCTCTTTCATTTTTGTATTAAATAAATTAAACCAGAGGTTTAAGGTATAAATATTGTTGGTCTTTTATTTAATGTGTCTTGAGCATTTAAAAACTCCTTATAACAACAATGAGATACTGCAGCATACCTATTAGAATGGCCAAAATCTGAACATTGACAACACCAAATGCTAGAGTGGATGTGGAATAATAGAAACTCTCATTCATTGCTGGAGACAATGCAAACCTGCACAACCACTTTGGAAAATAGTTCGGTGGTTTCTTATAAAACTAAACACACTCTTACCATATGATCCAGCAATTGTACTCCTTGGAATTTACCCAAAGGAAAAACTTATGTCAACACAAAAACTTCACATGAATGTGTGTAGGAGGTTTATTCTTAATTGTCAAAACTTGGAAGCAACCAAGATGCCCTTCTGTAAGTGATGGATAAATAAACTGTGTCCATCCAGACAATGGAATATTATTATTCAATGCTTGAAAATATGAGTTATCAAGCCATGAAAAGACATGGAGGAAACTTAAATGTATATTACCTCGTGGGGGAAGCCAGTCTGAAAAGACTGAATACTACCTGATTCCAAGAATATTATATTCTGGAAAAGACAAAACTATGGTGATAGTAAAAAGTTAAGTGGCTGCCAGGAGTTGAGGGTAGGGAGGGATGAACAGGCAGAGCACAGAGGATTTTTAGGGTAGTGAAAATGTCCTGTCTGTTTATAATGATATGTCATTATATGAGTTCTGACAATCATGTTTGTGAACTCATCCTAGAAAAAGTGCTACATACCTCATTGCTGAATATCACTATGGTCACTCCCCTTGGGAAGCTGTGCACTGACACCAGAGCCTAGTCTACCCTTCAAAGCAATTTTGGAAATCTTTGTCTGGAATGGCCATCAGAGCTATCATTGTATTACCCTTGATGTCCTGAATGTCATCAAAATGTGTTCCTTTCAGTATTTCCTTTACCTTTGGGTAAAGAAATAAGTCATTGGGGGCCAGATCCAGTGAGTAGGGAGGGTGTTCCAATACAGTGATTTGTTTACTGGCTAAAAACTCCCTCACAGACAGTGCTGCGTGAGCTGGTGCCTTGCAGTGATGCAAGAGCCATGGATTGGTGAAAAGTTCAGGTCGTCTAACTTTCTCAAGCAGTTTTGTCAGCACTTCCAAATAGTAAACTTGGTTAACTGTTTGCCCAGCTGTACAAATTCATAATGAATAATCCCTCTGATATCAAAAAAGGTTAGAAATATCATTTTAAGAAGCTCATGAACTTAATTGTCAGGCATTGGTACATTTATCCAACCTATAGAATGTACAACACCAAGAGTGAACCTTAATGTAAACTATGGACTTTATGGGATAATGATATGTTAATGTAGGTTTATCATTTGTAGTGAATGTACCACTGTGGTGGGGATGTTGATAGTGGGAGATGCTATTCATGTGTGGGGTCAAGAATATATTGGAATTCTCTCTGTATTTTCCTCTTAGCTTCTTCTGCTCAGTTTTGCCATGAATCTAAAAATGCTCTTAAATACAAAGTTTGTTAGTTTGAAAAAAATGTCAGTGGGTTGGAATTAAGAAGCCATTTGATACACTGGAAATAACATGCCCTTTGGAATCAGAAAGATGTATTAGAATCCATGTATGCATGTGTGGGGGCAGGGGATATATGGGAAATCTGTGTGTCGTCTTTTCAATTTTACAGTGAGCCTAAAACTGCTAAAAAAATAAAATCTGTTAAAAATAAATAGATAAATACAAAACTAAGTTATTGTATGTATAAACCTGTGTTTCCAGTTTCTCATGAGAAATTAGAAGATCTGGCAATGCAGAGCCAGTTCCCACATGGCAAAAAGAGCTGGAGCCAAGTGGTGCTTCCTGCCCATTTCTGTGGGACATGTGCTCTCCTGACTGCCACAGGACCCAGTGGGCCCCCTTCACAAATCATGTCTCTGACCTCAGTAGCCCTTTTTTTTGGTTTGTGACCTAAGGGATTTTAGGCTTGTGATCTCTCTGAAGCTTTCTTTCCTTTAATCTCAAAAAAGTCTGTAATTCTTAATGGGCAAACCAATAATTACATCTTATTTACATTGCCATTTCAGCAGCCTGGCTGAAATAAGCTGGAAAATCTTAGTACGAGATCAGCCTTAACTAACATAACCAGAATTTTTTTCTTTTCCAAATTTTCCTTGTAGGTGGCCGACTTTCTGTACATGTCTCTTTCCACATCTTCCTTTGAAGGCACTGACTTTCTTTTTAATCATCATATCCTAATAACTAGATGATGTACTTAAAAAAAACAACAAACCCAAACAAACAAACAAACAACAGCAAAAACTAGGCCCCCTGCCCTCTTTTAGAACTGATTCTTTTTTTTAAACTCAAAGTATGCAGCTTTATAACTCAAATCCCTTAGCTTGAAAATTTAACCAACTCCAGCTCACATAACTGTGAAATGAACTGCTAATTCTTTAGCAAAATAATAAAGAGATCCATAGGCTTTTTCGTTACTCCCCAGTTTCCATCTACTCCTCTAATGGGTCCTTTCTCAGTTTCATCCCAATACGCACTTCTCTTCTTCCTTTTCTTCCACCTCCCTCCTCTTATCCCCAGTAATATCTCCCCTTTCTCCACACCTTTTCTTCTTCCTAAGCTCTGTCTGTCTATCCCTTCTCATTTCCCTAAGAGACAGGCAGAGAACAAGGAAACAAAGGGACAAGGCTGTTACCTGGAGCCTGTTTCCAAATAGTTTTCCATGTTCCCTGTTAAGTTCAGGGCCACAGGAATATTTAACATTTTAATTTAATTCAATTTAATTTAGTTGTTTTTCTCAGGCAATGCACCCTGGCACATTATATATCTAATTGAAATGGGAGTTATATAAAGTATTATTGAAGATGGGAAGTTGTTGGCTAACCATTTTCAAATATAACATGGAAGGAATCTGTGTGGCCATGATGTAAAGTTTGTCTCTGGAGGCTGGATTAGTATTTAGGGCCATAAATCTTGTGGGAACTTTTCTGGAAAATGTGTCTGGGGCTCAAACTCTCTAACTGGGGTTCTTCTTTGTTTCTGAATAGCGGTACTTTGAAGCACTGTAGAAATTGTCCATTTCCCCTTCTGAGATAAATGACTCCTTTCAGTGTTCTTTATTATTACACAGCACTTACCTTGTGATATCTGCCTGTCCTTAAATCTCCCTCCCCTTTACCATTCAGTCCTTTGCTGGTCTTTGAATAGATGTGTCTTCTTCAAAGCTAGCAGGACCTGAATTTTACTATTATTTCAAATTTACTGCCTTATTTCCCTCCCTGACAATGTACTCTCTTCCTCAGTAAAATTTTTGATTACATTTGGTAAAGCTTCATTATTATTCTGACATCAAGGGTTGTTTTTAATAACAAATTTATATTAAAATTGTTTAATTTTTTATAAGATTTGGAGTTTTTCTTCATAAAAGCCAGCTCTTCCAAGAATTTATAAGACTGTTCTCTAATACTCATTTTCTTCTGAATAAACCTGATTCTCATTTTATTCTCAGTTATCTATGCAATAACTGACTTTAACTTTCTGCTGTGGAAGTCGGTTCAGAAATTCACTAGTCTGACCCAACCAGGCCCCACTCTGCTCAAGTCCTCTAGCATTTTATTAGGGAGACTCAGTTTAACGGGCTGTTCCAGTACACCTTCCAGACCAGCTTGACGAGTTTTCCAGCAGCTCCTGTAAATTGTTCCATGCCCAAAAGAATGGATCAACTAAATTAATCACTTTACCATCTGGCACTTATTTAAAGGAAAAGAGGCCTATTGATTTGGGTGTTATGAACAAAAAAGGAAGTGTCACCAACCAGAATCTTCTTATTGTCTTTATCCCAGCATAAGTTCATTTTAGGGTGAGGCCATTCTTCCCCTGGGAATAAGTGTGTTTTCTGCAGCTGCTGATAGTCAGCTCCCCCTTGAATGATTCAGGGACGTATGATTGGTCATCTTTTGTGTCTCAAAGACACAGCACAATAGATTTGGATCTCTGAGCAGCATCTAATCAGAGGTGATGGAA
Organism: Aselliscus stoliczkanus; assembly: GCA_033961575.1. NCBI lineage: Eukaryota > Metazoa > Chordata > Mammalia > Chiroptera > Hipposideridae > Aselliscus > Aselliscus stoliczkanus. Next base: position 108,646,098 of record CM066729.1, read on the forward strand.
TTCCACCTATAGGGACTGAGGTCTGGGACTCAGGACCAGGCCTTCCATGTTGCTGTCATGTGACGAACCCACCAAAAGAAAACCGACTTTTCGCAAGCCTCCCTCCCCCAAGCAGATATGATTTTTCATTGCCTTTGTTCTTGAGAAGGTGCAAATCCAATTTTATTGGCTCACAGCTTTACCTCATAGAGAGAGACATGTTTAATAGATCTTACTAGGTCTCCTAACCAGTACAAAGATATTTTTGATTGTTTAAGAGAAAAAAATATGCCTGAATGATTTTAATAATTTAGGAAAGCAATATCCTGGAGCAGTAAGAGCTCCAACTCTGTAACCAGACAGATTTGATTTGAATATTGGCTTAATATTTGATTTTAATACGGGTACACCCAGTTACTACATGTGCAATCTTGAATAAGGAACCTATCCTCTGTAGGCCTCAGTTTCTTAAATTGTAAAATGTGCATAATAACACATTCGTATTTAATAGGTTTGCTACAGTGATAAGTGTGTCAATTATTGTGAAGTACTTAGAACAGCTCCTTAGCATTACTAAAAATTAACTCCCATTTTTCAAACCACTTCATAGTTTGGCTTACATGCCCCTTCTGTTTTCTGGGATAGAGTTCTTTTATTTTATTTATTTATTTATTTATTTTTAAAGATTTTTTTATTGGGGAATTGGGGGAGGGGAACAGCATTGGGGACCCAGGGAAGGGGAACAGACAAGTTGCTGTCCTTTTGTTCTTCAGTCTAGTTGTGGAGGACATTGTGTCACTGGCTCATGTTGGTATCATCATTGCGCTCTTCTCAGATAAGGCAGATCAGTCTCCGGCCTCTGGATGGCCACTCACAGCGGCTCTTGGCAGCTCACATCAGCTGCTGGCCCCTCACTGTAGCCTATGGCAGCCCACTGCAGCAGGGGCTGCAGCTATGCCAACCCCAGGACTCACAGCAGCTCAGCTCCAGGTGGAGCTGTTGTTCACCATCTTAGCAGTGTCACTGGCCCTCATATGTGGGATCTAAACTGGGGCCGCTAGTGATCCAAGCCAGCTCTTAACCAATGCGCCACTCGGCTGGCCCAGGGATAGAGTTGTTTTAGATGGAGAGTATTACCCACTAGTATTTTGAATTTATCTGTGGTGAGTGCTGCTGGTACCATCCTGATTCTCTTTTGCCTCAGAAGACTTGTCGAGCTCCTTTCTGTGGTTGGAATATAATGAAATAGTTGGAATATTTACCTTCCTCATCTTTACTTGTAGCTGTTGTTTGACTTATCTACCTAAACACACTGGATGTCGAAAAGCTACATATGATATAAATAGTATCTTTGGGACCAAGATAGTTAGAGCCTGTTAAGCCCCCCCCCCCCAAAAAAAAAAAAAAAGCCTTGTAGAATGAATGGCTGAAACTCTATATCCTGGCACACCAAGAACCCACAGGAAAAAGATATGATTTCCAAAAAAGGACAAACTCCTAAGGACAAACACTTTGCCCTGGAGGTGAAGGTCTTGGACTCATTTCTCCAACTTCTGTTGCAAATGACTCCCCCCAACCTATTTTTTTTTTTTTTTTTTTTTTGAAGGCAGTGTCACTGGCCCTCATATATGGGAACTGAACCGGGGCCGCTGGCATCCCAAGCTAGCTCTTAACCACTGTGCCACTGGGCCGGCCCCCTCAACTTATTTTGAATACATATTTTTATGGTAATTAGAAGGGACAAAAATGGGAGACAATTGAAATTATGTTCAGTCATTGATGTGGGTTTTCGTAGTAAAGCCTCTGTGAAAGTTTATACTCTTGTGACTTGGCCTTGAGATCATGAATTTGCTGCTTACTCTCATTAAGTTTCTTCAAATTTCCCAAGTTAAATGGTCGCTCTGTTCTCTACTCTGAGAACCTTAGGGAAGCCATACCACTGAGCAGTGACTGCAATAAAGTACTATATTTAATAAAATGAAATTAAATGATCCATGTGAAAGTGCATGAAAGCCTGTAAAATCTAAGATGAAAATTATGGCTACTGTTAATTAATTAACCACCCTTTGTAAAGCTTCCACTGTGTACCAATTATGTGCTAAGTAAGGGGTTTTGTCCATTATTTCTCATCTATACCTTCAAACTTGCAAAATATAAATGATAATACAGATGAGGAAACTTTTTACAGATGAGGAAACTGAGGCTCATAGGGGTTAAAACAACTTATCCTAGACTTACTTATAATTATTTTGCAATGATTCACTCACTTTGTATGAAAGTGACTGATATTGGGCCACTTACTTTTTTCACCATTATCTACACATCCATAAAATATTTTAATACTGTGATACTATATCAACATTAATATAAATTAAATTAGTTTAATTAATCAATATCAAATCATTAATTGATATTAATTGAATTAATTATATTAATTCAATATTAATTGCAAAAAATGATAGTGGATTCAATGGCTTTTTATTAAAAAAGGAATCTTCCCAATCTCCTCCCATTTTATTTATGCTTGATAGAGCCCATCCTGTGACTCACTGCTTGTTTCTATCCTTCCCAACAGCTTGACTCTTACTTACTTAGTCCAGAGATCCTGGTGAACTACCAGCAGAACTGGCCTTATTTCTCTCTGGCAGAGTATAAAACTGATAAGGACTTTTTGCTTCTCATAATTAAGGGGAAGTTTCCCTTATTTTTAAGCTCACCATACCTCCCAGAAATTTTGTAAATTTTTAACTTAGATAATACTTGGTGCCCAGATAGCAAAATCACTTTGGAATGTCCCTGTAACTATTATTTAGAGTTAGTGAAATAACTGACTGACCCGTCATGAAGCTGCTCCGTTTTCTTTAACGATTGCCCACACACAAGACCATAGGATAGTCTGAAGTTGTGAGCTCTCTTCAGGGAAGAACTGATCCATGGAGGGAGGAGTCCAAAAGTGATATGGTCACATTAGGGATGCTGGGGGTAGTCGTGTGTGTTGCTATCCAGAATTCTGAGAGCTGACTGTTTATTTTAAAACCTGTGCCCTAGGAGTGTAATTTTCCTATTTCTTTTTTAAAAATCCGAAATACCATATTATGGCCTTTAGTCCATAGGAGGGCAATATTGAGCTGCAGGAAAATCCTTCCAGCTTTTTTTTTTTAGCAAAAGAATATATAGAACTGATTAATTTAAAAAGTAATGAATTGAAACAAATTAACTAATTTAAATATACTACAAGATGACAGTTATTTAATAATATCCCCATGTCGAATACCAACCAGCTTCATGTTTGTCGTATTGGTAGTTAATTTGTAAGTTGATATAAATTATCCTTGTCGCTCAAAGCCAAACTATCACTGTCCCTTTGGAGAAGGCTGCGTTTTCCTTTGTGTAGCTTTCTTTATTTTAGACGTCGGAATGCTTACATTCTTTACAAAGATAGTGATGTTCTCTTATATTTTTATGCATGGTGTGCTTATAGAGATAAGAATTCTTATAGTTCACAATTCTCATCTGCTGTGACGTCTTCCTCTGGGTCAGAATTTGAGGATGCCTGAAATGTTACCATAAGGCTCTCAGAGCGAAGAGGTAACCACATTCACTATTTAAAGTGAGTTATAAAGAACAAAACACAATTACATTTAAGCCAAATTTAAGGTATAAAACTTGGTCATGTATCACATTATTTTCACAAAAGGAGTCACGCATCAATACAGCACACTGTCATTTCAACCAGTATGGAAAGCAATATAATTATGTGTTTCTGTGGGGAAAGCAACAAATTTTGCATTGCTGTTGAGTCTTATCTGACTCTGCTAGATTGAAAAAGCAATTTCTTTGCCTCTGAACATCTATGTCCCATTTACCAGAGCGTAGTGATACAAGTCTGCCTGTGGCTGTCCTACGGCATGCTCTAGCTGCAGGAGCTTGGTGCACCTTGTCAGTGGTTTAGGTCCTGAACCAATGGAAACAATAGAAGCAACAAACCACTGGATTCTTAATAGTAATAGCCAACATTCATTCAATGCTTGCTATATGTCAAACACTGTTATTTAAATACTGTTGTCATATTTAATCCTCCCAACAATGCTGTAAGTTCTATTAACAACATTTATCAGATGAAGGAGCTGAGCTGCAGAGTGAGTTGAGTAAATAACTTAAGGTCACAAAGCTTCCTGACAGATAAAAGCTAGGCACACTTCCAGGACCTTTCTCCTCCTCACCACTTCCAGGTTAAAGGTAGAGGGGATCAGAGATAGGAGAGGTGGTGCCTACAGTGTTTCAGAGTAAAGGCGAAGAATATGTGAATAGTAGGAAATATTGTAAATATTTCTATGGTGTCTTTTATTTAGTGTGGTGCTTCTGGGTAGATGTGGGTGGATGGGGATGGGCAGGACCAATGAGGAATATTACATTCACTTTTGTTTTTTATCTATCTGCATGGCTTAACACTTATGATGGCAGATTTTTGTTCTTTTTGTATTGTAATAGTATGACAGAAGGATTATAATCTCCTGGAGGATGGCAATTATATCTTTCAATTCTCTGTATCTTCCATCGCCCATAATACAATTGCATAGTTATGGTAGATTTGGAGAAATAAATAACTGAGCCCCCCAAATTATGCAGGACTAAAAGTCAGATATCTATAAAGTCAAATGCAGAAACTACTGACGTGCAATCTTTAGCCATAGTTTAGAGCTGAGTAATATCTTTGGGGGATTTATTCTTATTTACAACCAGGAAGAGTAGTTTGGATCTGAACTACTGTCTAGATGATTCACTTCAACCAATCCAGAGAAAGTGGATTTTAGATAATGGTCAATAGATGTGTTTTCTCTTTTGTTATTTACTTTAAGAAAAAAAAGACCTCTGACTTACCATTCTGAACTTTAGAAATGATCATTTGAGCCCCTACAATTTTCCAAGTTTATAGAGATCTCTACTTGACTGTTTTTAATTTAATAGTTCTTATCTAGAACAAAGTGGAACTATATAAGTCCTGTAAAACTCTAGTCAAACATTGAATGATCACCTTAGGTAGAGCGTATGTTTATTCATCTTATGAGATTTAGAGCTCTACATAAACTAGTATTTTTCAAGAAATGACAGACAGCAAGGAGTGAGTAGTTCAGCTTAACAAAGAAACCCTTCACAAGGAGGGGAACATTGGTGCATTTTTGTGTGTGTGTGTCTATGTATGTGTGTGTACACATGCATGTGCATGATAATGGAAAGGAAAATAAATGTAGAATAAAACACAAAGTAAGGGATATAGATTTTATAGAAAGAGGATATGTAAAGCGAGAAAAAATTCTGAAACTAATCAGGGAAGGCAAATGGAAGGAGGGCTGGATAGATTAAAGCAATTTGCACAGTAATCTCCCCATTTCCTGTTCATCCTTGGTCTGTTAATAAAAGTTCTAATAGAATACGTAGGGCTGACAGGTCATTTTAATGACTGCAGCTGTGTGATGACACAGTGGAGGTGACGCTGTCATTGGGCTGACGCTACATCACACTGAGATATGTTTGCACGTCTCATCCCATCCCACCCAGCAACAGACACCCAGAAACATCCCATCCTCAAGTTTCTCCCCAGGACTTAGAGAAATATGGATAAAAAAGAACCAAAATTCAAAAAAAGGAAAAAGAGGAAGGTAGGGAAGGAAGGAGGGAGGGAGAGAGAGAGAGAAATAAGGCAAAGGGAAAAGTACAGGAAAGGCGGTGAGAATATCAGTTTCAGGTTTTAGATGGAAATTTGACTTTGGTTATATGGAAAGAGCTAGGGATTTAAAGATATGTATAAAATCCTTACTTCATAATATAAAATAATTTCCATTCCTGACCTCCATACTCTATATATGTTTATACAAATCAGTTAATAACAACTCAAGTGGAGTCTTTTCCATCATTAAACTTATTCCCAAAGGCTTGGACTAAAGCTCATTCCTCTAAGTACACATAAGTAAATTCCTTGTTCAAATTTGATTAAACCCAGGACCACTCAAAAGTGAAAGTGTCAGCTCAACTGAAGAGGTGAGAGTAACAAACATTTTATTTGTTCAATCTTTAGTAATTTTATTCTAATTTCTAAAAGCTCAGGATTTCAGTGAATTTTCAAATCTAGTTGAAACAACTACCAGTATCATTGTGAATACCAGAGAATTTCACCAAGACAAGGCTCACATCTTGTCTTCATGAGGGAAGCCTTCTTTAACTGACACAGTTGCCTTCTCAGGTAGCCAGTTAGGAAAAACTTGTGGGAAACCTTCAGGATGTGAAGACCTGAATCTTGGCTCAGCTATCTCACAAATAAAAGATAAGGACATTTTTAAGTGGCTACAACCTTGTTTACATTTAAATACAAATTGTTTTACTCTGCTATAAAGAAGAATGAAATCTTACCATTTGCAAATATATGGATGGATCTAGAGAACATTATTCTAAGTGAAATAAGTCAGATGGAGCAAGACAAATATCATATGATCTCACTTATATGTGGAATCTGAAAAACTGAATGAACGAGCAAAGTAAACAGAAACAGTCTCATAGATGTAGAGGAAAAACTGATGGTTGCTAGTTGGGAGGGGGTGGTGATGGGGGAGAAGAGCAGGTGGTTAGACAGCACAAATTGGTAACTACAGTATTGCCAAGGGAACATGAAAGATAGTTTGGGGAATATAATTAATAATGTAAAGATTTTGTAGAGTTTCAGATGGAACATGTCTTATGAGGGAGACCACTTCATGGATGGTGTAGAGGCCTGACAACTACAGTGTACACCTGAAGCTGAAGCTAAATATTGTATGTCAACTATAATTTAATGTATATATAGTCATAGGATATGGAACATAGCATAGGGAATAGAGTCAATGGTATTGTAACAGCTATATATGATGTCAGAGGGGTAGTAAATTGGGGCAGGAGGGTTATCACTTTGTGAGGGGTGAAATGTCTATTACACTGTTTTGTACATCTGAAACTAATAAAAAAATAAAAATAAATTATTTTAGAATACTTTTAGATTTCCTGAAAACTTTCAAAGATAGGACACATAGTTTCCATACACTTAGATATACCACACCACTTCTCCTTTTGTTAATGTTGTATATTTCTGTTGCAGATTGGTCTCAAGTAAGGGACAAATATTGATATATTATTATTATTATTAATTTTTTTTTTTTTTTTGAGGGCAGTGTCACTGACCCTTACATGTGGGACCAAACCGGGGCCACTGGCTTCCCAAGCCAGTGCTTAACCACCGTGCCACTCGGCAGGGCCTTTGATATATTATTATTAACTAAACATTATATTTGATTTGGATTTTAGTAGTACTCCTTTAATGATCTTTCTTTGTTCCCAGAGTCCATCCAGAATACCTGCTTACATTTAGTCCTCACGTCTCCTTAGGCTCCTCTGGGCTATGGTAGTTTCTCAGACTTTCCCTTTTTTTTGTTCATGACTTTGACAGTTTTGTAGGGTACTGCTCAGGAATTTTGTAGAATGTTCTTCGATTTGGGTTTGTCTGACATTTTTCTCAGGTTCAGTGGGTCATGGTTTTTTGAGAGGAAGACCATATAGGTGAAGTGCCCATTATCAACATTGTATATCAAAGGTTCATATTATCAATGTGATGTTACCTTGATCACTTGGAAAAGGTAGTGTTTGCCAGGTTTTCCACTGTAAAGTGACCTGTTTGCCGAACTCCCCATTTCATACAGTACTATTTGGAAACAAATCACTAAGCATAGCCCACAATTAAAGGATGAAGAGTTAAGCTTCACCTCCTTGATGGAGGAATATCTACATAATTTATTTGGAATGCTTCTGTAAGGGAGATTTGTCTTGTATCCCTGATTCATTCATTCATTCATTCATTCATTCATTTCTCACCATGAGTTCATGTATATTTATCTTATACTTTGAGTTATAATGAAATAGGATGTTATTTTTGCTGCTCCAGTTGTTCCAACTTTGGGCATTTGGAACTCTTTCAATTGGCTACTGTGACCTTTTGACATCTGCTGCCATCATTTTATCTTTTGTGTACTTCTTTACTTTCTGGCACTTTGAGATACTGCAGGCTTATCTTACTGCAGTCCTACAATCAGTCATTTCTGTAAGGAGAAGTTGGAGAATGGTATTAGAAAGCAAGATGTGGGCATAGGATGTCAAATCATTTTTTTAAAGTTACTTTTTACTTGTGTTTTTCTGGATATTCCATATTGGACATTGTTGGAGAAATGGCTCCTCATTCCACCACCGAAAGTAAGATGAGACACACCTGCATATTGGGTATTTGTATCTGTGCTTTGTTTTTGTTTTCATATTAGTCAGCTAGAAACATTGGATATTTTCTGTTATCTTTGCTTTGTTTTCCATCTTGAAAGTAGCTAGAAAGTAGTGTTAATAACACTACTTTTGAGGGCATTAAGAGTAATTTCTGTAGATTCCAGGTTAATTTTATTGAAAATTGCTTCAACACAAGTTAATTACTATAATTTTTTTTTGTCAGTAAATAAATTCTAGCATTTGTCAGAGACCATCAAACAGGAATTCCTGTTAGAAGCCAAGTTATGAACTGTGTAACTAGTCTTATTAGGATACACTTTAATCCCCTATTTGTCAAGGAAAGTGGTAAATAGAAAATGTTGTATTGATGTAGATAGTACCTGAGACAGAACAGTGTCAATAAAACTACATTGTAATAACTAAAAAAAAAATCCTATCTAATCCATGATCTTAATTTCTCATGACATAGTTGTGCTATATTCATCTCATTAATATGTTTGGATAAAGAATAATATTGGAATCATTATCAACAATTATGTTGGAGTTCTTTAAACTACTACTCACCCTAAATTTTGTAGCACCTCCACCAAACCCCACTCATAGCACCTACCAGTCAGGATAGGCAAGCCTAGTGGTTCTCCAAATGTGGTCCTGAGAACAGCAGCATCAACATCACCTGAGAACTGGTTGAAATGCAGTCCATGTTTAAACAAAGCCTTCTGATACACATTGAAGTTTGGAAAATGATGGATTCCAGGTTATGCTGCAACTTCAAACTTAGTGGCTTAAAATATCAAAGCTGACTCAAACTATACACTTCTGCTGTTGGGGACTCTGATCTTCGTTAACAGGCAGTCAGGAAGATGGAGTCCTCTTTACATCTGTTTCTGTAGCAACAACAGCAGGGATGTAAAATGCACACCGACTCTTAAAGCCTCTTCTGGGAAGTGGCACTGTTTCTTCTTATAATTCTTTGGTCAAAGGAAGCTTCTTGGCCACACTTAATGTCAAAGGGAGTGAGGGAGTGCCCTTTACCAGACACCAAAAAGGCTGGAATGATAGACTTATTTGGCAAATAGGAACATCTGTCACAATAGTCCTTATCACATTTTTTTCTAATAAAAATATAATAGGCTTTACATATACAATGTAAAAATATCTTCTATCTGCATTAGAAAAGCATGAAGAAGTAGATTAAATTAATATTAATAATATATGTATTTAACCCAATGTGTCAAAATATTATAATTTTGACATTTAATTAGTGTAAAATTATTATTATTATTATTATTATTATTATTATTATTTTTGAGGGTAGTGTCACCAGCCCTCACATGTGGGATCCGAACCAGGGCCGTTGGCCTCCCAAGCGAATTCCCAACCAACACGCCACTCGGCCGGCCCTAGTGTAAAATTATTAATGAGATACTTTACTCATTGGTTTTTTTCATCCTAGGTCTCTGAAATCTGGTGTGTGTTTTTCACTTAGAGTATACCCTCAGTTTGAACTAGAAGCATTTCAAGTGCTCATTAAAAATATATGTGATGAGAAGTTGCCATTTTGAACAGCATTTTATACATGTAAAGACAGTGTCTAAAACTTACTATGTATTCCACAAATATATGTAAAATGCTGAATGACTGTAAACCATAAACTTTTAAAAAAAATTTTTATTGGGGATTGTGTGTTTTTCCAGGACCCATCAGCTCCAAGTCAAGTAGTTGTTTCAATCTACTTGTGGAAGGCACAGCTCAATAGCCCATGTATGGCTTGAATTGACAACCTTGGTATTATGAGCACTGAACTCTAAACAACTGAGTTAACCAGCTGCCTCCATAAATACTTTTTAAAATAGTTTTACTTCCTTATTCATACTAATAGTGCTTCAGTCTTGGGCTCTGTCTTATGAAGTTCTTTCCTTGGGTGCATTTCTTTCATTTCTCTAGTCATATCCTAACTTTCAGGGATATCTGTGAAAATGAGATTTCACAACTTTCATCACAAAAATTATTACAAGAGTCTAATTTTTCATGTCTTCATCTATTTGCTGTAGGTGTCTAGCTTTATATCTGTAACTATAATTTTTTGCTCTGTTTCCTGGATAACATTTTAGTGTATTTAGGGACCACAGAGCTTTTCAGATTATGCCAAAATTTCAGCTGAGTTTATATAGTTTAAATATATGGCTTCCACCCAAATTGATGTAAAAATGTGAGTATTGAATGCAAAGGTAATATCCAAGAGAGTATGAAATGCTGAATTGTAGCTCTGAGGCCCAGAGTTATGTCTACAATTGCTCAGTAAAACTGTACAGTATAAAATAGTTCTCTATCACCGTTACTCCTCCTCTTTATTTTGCATTTTCCAAAGTATGAACAATCTGACTATTTGTATTTGTTTATTTGAGAGTTTGATGCAACATTTCAAAAAAGTACAAATATACTAATAAAAAATCAAAGTTATGAAATGCTATTGGCCACAAATAAGGAACATACTTGCCAAAAAAAAAGTGCTCATTCTTTTAGAAAAACTTGCTCTTTCATCATGTTCAGCATTGTCTCACAGTGCCAGACACGTGGTCCAGTGATTTGATAACTAATAACTAGTTACCCAATAACAGCTCTTCTCTAGAAAGCTCCCAAAGGGCACACTTCCAAAAATCTTGTTTATATTAAAAGGGGTTTCCCTTAATGTGGTGCTGTCTTTGTTTTTGAGTTGTGAAGAAAAAACAAAGGCTCAGTAGTTTGATAAATAGTGTCTTCTTATTGGTATACTCCACACATAAAAAAAGAGTTTGTTTTGTTGTGGTTCTGACTTGATCTTAGTATTGGGCGACCAAGAGAATATAGATCACGCACCTCTAACTGTAGGGGTCAATTTGCTGAGGCCCCACTTGTTGGGCGGCAAAATATATCCCCTCCTTTGCGTGCACACCACACTTCCTACAGGTTCTTTGTACCCAGTGATGGAGTAAGGCAGGGATGGGTACTAAAGCAGAAAGAGTTCTCGGAGTCACAGACTCCTCTGATCATTCTGCTGTGGATTGAGGACACAGTTAGGTTTGCCAAATTTTCTTCAGATACTTCCGCCCAACCTTTCTTATCATTTTCTTTCCACTTGGAGTCAGGTTTGTTTGAATCCTGAAGGCTCTCTTTCCCAGGCTTGTCTGGCTACATCCCTGTTTTCTGTCACACAGGCACTTTATTGAATAAAATCCTTACATATTTTTTTTGTCAATTTTTTAAATTTATATATTTTTAATTAGCTTCAGGTGTACAACAAAGTGCAATAGTTATACTTTTTACTGCTCAAAGTGACAACCCTCCTCCCCCAATTCTCCCCTCCCACTCCTCCCCCCCATATCATACTATCTATTACAATTCCTTTGACTCCCTTCCACCATATAATCCACATCACATGACTGTCTACATATTCAATTACAGTTGGCATACAATATTATACAACATCAATTTCAGGTATACAGTACAGTGATCAAGCCTCTACTCCATCCATGAAGTGGTCTCCCTAACAAAACATGTGACCATCTGACACCCCACAAAATTTTAACAACATTATATTCCCCGAACTCTTTTTCATATCCCTGTGACAATACTGTAGTTACCTATTTATGCTGTCTAATCCTTTCCCCTTCTCCTTCATCCCCACCCCCCTCCCAACTAGCCACCCTGTTTTTCCTCTATATCTATGAGACTGTTTCTGTTTTTTATGCTCATTCATTCAGTTTTTCAAATTCCACATATAAGTGAGATCATGTGGTATTTGTCTTTCTCTGACTGACTTATTTCACTCAACATAATAGTCTCTAGGTCCATCCATATCATTGCAAATGGTACAATTTCATTCTTTTTTATAGTGGAGTAATACTCCATTGTATAAATGTACCACAGTTTCTTAATCCAGTCATCTACCGATGGGCATTTCGGTTGTTTCCAAGTCTTGGCTATTGTAAATAGCGCTGCAATAAACATAGGGGTGCATATATTTTTTTGAATTAGTGTCTTGGATTCCTCTGGGTAGATTCCCAAGAGTGGAATTACTGGGTCATACGGCAGTTCCATTTCCAGTGTTTTGAGATACCTCCATACTGAAAATCCTTACATATTAATTCAGTCTTACAATTGGTTCTTAGAGGACCTAGACTAATATAATGCTTTGGAATCACTTGGTTTTGGCTTACGAGTGAAGGTATCCTCTTATCAGAATGGGGTGTTGGAGCCTGAGCAGTGTAAAGAGGGTTCCCTGTGGGTGCTGGTGGTCTTGGCCTCATCCAGGTTGTTGGATTTGGAGCAGTGGGGGGAAGAGCATTAGCACAGAAGGGCAGCAATGGTTACAGGGACTCAGTGTGAGGTGTCAGAGTCCAAGCGAGGAAGGAGAGGGACTAGGGATGAAGGGCAGTGTTAACATTGGGACAGGTGTAGTGTACATGGGAATTGAACCAAAAGTAAATGAAGGACAACGAGAGCCAGGTTTGTCATTGTCAGAGATGCAAGTTACAAATATGAAAAGGGAGAACATTATATAAAATTAAAAATTTGGGGTTCCAGTGGTATCAGTGAAAATTGATGGATTTCAGTGTAGAAATAATGTGGTTGTAACTGTACATATATAACAATACATGATCCCTAGCTCTACCTGAGAATAACAACATCCCAAGAATAACAAGAACACCTATCACCCAGGTGTTGGTTTCCATTAAACTTTGTTCATTAAAGAAACTGAAACTCTTGGAGGAAATTAAAGTCTTCTTTTAGGACTGGAGAAGGAAAGCACAAGATGAGCCTGGAACATTATTTTGTGCCAGAAACTAAAGAAGTTTCATAGAATGATGGGGCCACGTCAAAATGACAAAGGAGTCAGCTTCAAGCGGTTTCCATGGACCAAATTTGGGACAATTTTGGGGCAAGATAAATAATAGTGGATTATAATCAGTGGAATAAAATAAGAATCCATGGATCCATAATAATATAAATAAAAAAGAAAGGTTTTTCTTTATACAATGTCAACTAATGAAAGTAAAAGAAATAATAGAAGCACAAAAATCACAATTAAACAGCAATCATAATAACAATTAATTCAGCCAAGAAATATCCATGGATGCTAAAACTGTAGATGCAAGTTTGATGAGGAACACAACATTTTCATCTCAAGGTATTTCTTCACAAAATATTTATTAATTATAAAGGACAGAACAACCATACAGAGAAAAAGATTTTAAAACCTAGCAGGGTGCTCCTTAAGTGATCAAAGTTAACAACTCCAATAATGGGAAAATTCAAAATCATGTACAATGTAATATGATGATGAAAATATAGAATCTCTTCTGTCAAATTCCTCTTGAAAATGTCTAATCTGGCTCTCATCATATGGCAACATCAGAAAAAAAAACACACCAAACAGAGGTATGTTTAAAAACATGTAGAACTGACTAGATCCCATATATAATTTTCTTGGGATCCAGCAGCTTGAAAGAATATTGAAAAAGAACGTTGTCATATGCATATACTCAAGGCCTTGATTCTCCTCTCGCTCTGGAGAAATGAGGGAGTGCATATGTTAGGTTAGAGTCAATGGGGACCGGAGCAGCCAAGTTTTCCCAATGGTGATGTCCATACCTGTGAAGAGATTTTACTTGTTCTTTCCTTAGTCAGAAGTTAATGTCTGCAATTCTCCCATATGTATTGAAAAGACTGAAACACCCATCTGACTAAAAATCTTCTAGGTTTAAATTTATAAGCTTAAAAATTATTTAGCATTGATTTATGCAACAAAAATGTATTTTTCACAATTTTCACATTTGTTGTTATTTTTAATACGAAATGTATTAGGCAACAGATTTAAAGACAACCAGAAAAGGCCATCTTTAAAAACCTTATACATAAGCCTTTCTCTAATTCGTCCCTTCTCCTGTACTTGTCCTTGGCATGTATTAAAAAAGGATCAGGATGGAGGAGGAGCAGAAAAAGCAGAAAACAAGAAGAACAAGAAGGGGAAAAGAAGAGGTAAAACAAGGAGAAGAAAGTGGAGAATGAGGAAGAGGGAAAGAAGAGCACAAAGAGCAGGAAAACACATTTATTAAGGGTGCTTTCTGTGCAGAATGAAACTGACCTTTACTAACTTTTTACCATGTGCCATGCACTGTTTTAGATGCTTTTTGTTGTTGTTGTTTATCAAGAAAAAAGGCTGAGAGTAATTTGGTATCTTGCTTAAGAGCTAGCTAAATGGTATGTCTGTCTTTCTCCAAAATTCAAGTTTTATCCCAAGTGATGTTGGTAAATAGTTAAATAGTTGTATAACTGGTGAAATAGAGGATGGAAATGCTCCACCAGATGTCAGCAGCTAGGTGATTTGATGCTTTTCTTTCAAAGTAGTTTCCGTATTTAAAAACTTGGAACAAACATCCAAAGTAGTCCAAATATGTTCAATTTCACAGACTTTAAAACATGGTTCATGAAAATTTTACTGTCTTGGAATGTTATCAGAGCAATGTTGATTTTTTACTAATTTTCAGTTTGTTAAAGTGCAATTGTGTCCCTAAGTTCTTGGTCAAACATTCCCTTAGAAATGTTAGTAAAACTGCAAGTCCTGAAATGTCTAATTAATTGTTTTAGGTTTGTCAAATAAATTATTATTAAATCTTGTATGACTGGAATATCCTCTGAATACTTTTGAATTTTTAAAAATTCAAGCTATTATTAACATAGAATAAAATGCTTGAATATTAAGTGAATGATGCAGTTAGTTTTGGCAATGCATATACATTCACTCAAGATACAGCACATGTCCATCAGTCGAAAAAGTTCAGTTGTACTTTCCTGGTCAGTTTCTATCACTCTTGAAGCCAGAGGCATATACAGATCTGATTTCTATCATCATTAGGTAGTATTGCCTGTTCTAGGACTGTACATATATGGAATATACACAGTGTTCTTTGTTTCTGGCTTCTTCCACTCAACACAATGTTTTTGATAGCCACCTATGTTGTTGAATGTATTAGTGGCTTCTTCCTTTTTATTGTGAGCAATATTCATTGTATGAAGCTACAATAGTTTATTCATCCTTCTGCTGATGGACATCTAGGCTGATTTAGGCTATTATGAATAAATCTGATTGGACATTCTTGTACAAAGGTTTTTGTGGCCATGTTTTCAATTCTCTTGGATTGTAATTGCAGGGTCAATTGCTTTTTTTTTTTTTTTTTAGTTTCAGGTGTGCAACACAATGCAATATTTATACTCTTTACCCCCCAAAGTGACAACCCCCTCCCCCAGTTCGCCACACCACTCCCCCCCATATCATACATATTTATCAAAACTCCCCTGACTCCGCTCCACAGTATACTCCACATCCCGTGACCATCCACATATTCAGTTACAGTTGGCATACAACACTGTACATCAGCTTCAGGTGTACAGTGCAGTGATCAAGCATCTACTCCATCAATGAAGTGGTCTATCTAACAAGACATGTGACCATCTGACACACCACAAAATATTTATATATTATATTCCCCGAACTGTGTTTCATATCCCTGTGGCAATATTGTAGTTGTCTATTTATGCTGTCTAATCCCTTCCCCTTCCCCCATCCCCACCCCCTCCCAACTAGCAACCCTCAGTTTTTCCTCTACATCTACGAATCTGTTTACTTTGATCGTTCACTCAGCTCTTCAGACTCCACACACAAGTGAGATCACATGGTACCTGTCCTTCTCCGACTGACTTATTTCACACAACATAATAGTCTCTTCACAACATTATCAATTACATTCCCAGAACTGCCCCCATATCTCTGCAGCAACATTTTAGTCTCACCTACACTGTCCAAAACCTTCCCCCTCTCCCTCTTCCCCACTCCCTCCCAGCCAGCAACCATCAGTTTTTCCTTTATATCTGCTTGATATGACTTCAATCTTCTTAAATTTACTGAGACTTGTTTTGTGGCCTAACATGGTCTATCTTGGAAAATGTCCCAGGTGCACTTGAGAAGAATGTATATTCTGTTTTTTCAGGGTGAAATGCTCTAAAAATATCAAGAAGTCCAGCTGGTCTAAAGTATCATTTAAGGCCCCTGTTTCTGTGTTGATTTTCTGTCTAAAGGGTCTGTCCATTGGTGACAATGGTGTTGAAGTCCCCTACTATGATAGTGTTACTGTTGATCTCTGTTTTTATGTCTGTTAAAATCTATTATATGTAATTAGGAGTTCCTATGTTGGGTGCATAGCTGTTTATTAGAGTTATAGTGCCCTTCTTTGTCTTTTATTGTAGTCATTTTATAGTCTATTTTGTCCAAAATAAGTATTGGTACTCCAGCTTGTTTTTTTTCTCATTTCCATTTGCATGAAATATCTTATTCCATCTGTAAACAGCATATACATGTGTCCTATTTTCTTATTCACTCAGCGACACTCTGTCTTTTGATTGGAGCATTTAGCCCATTCACATTTAAAATGATTATTGATAGGTGCATATGTATTGCCATTTTGTTATTTGTATTCCTGGTCTCCCTGGGTTAGCTTCTTTACCCCTTTCTTTTGTTTAAAAAAGCCCTTTTAACATTTCTTGCAATGCTGGCTTGGTGGTAATGAATTCCTTAAGCTTATTCTTTTCTGAGAAGCTCTTTATTTCTCCTTCAATTTTAAGTGATAGCCGTGCTGGGTAGAGCAATCTTAGTTGTAGGCCTTTATTTTGTGTCACTTTGAGTATCTCCTGCCACTCCCTTCTGGCCTGCTGAGTTTCTATAGACAAGTCAGCTGTTAATCTAACAGGAGTTCCTTTGTGTGTAACCTGCTGTCTTTCTCTTGCAGCCTCTAGGATTCTGTCTCTGTCTTTAAGCTTTGCCATTTTAACTATGATGTGTCTTGGTGTGGACCTGTTTGGATTCAGCTTGTTTGGAACCCTCTGCACTTCCTGGGCATGTATGTTGATTACCTTCACCAGGGTAGGGAAGTTTTCAGTCATTATTTTTTCAAATACATTCTCGATCCCTTGCTTCTTCTCTTTTCCTTCTGGTCTTCCTATGAGTCGAGGGTGGTTGCATTTCACCTTGTCCCATAGGGCTCTTAAACTATTTTCATTGTTTTGTATTCTTTGGTCTTTTTGTTGTGCCAACTGGGTGATTTCTGCTATTTTGTCTTCCAAATCGCTGACACGCTCCTCTGCTTCATCTACTCTACTGGTGATTCCTTCAAGTGTGTTCTTCATTTCAGTTATTGTATTCTTTAGTTCTAACAGGTTGTTTTTTATGGTTTCCCTATCCTTCTTTATGTTCTCGCTAAGTTCCTTAAACATTCTTATCATCAGTGTTCTAAACTCTGTCTCTGAAAGGTTGGCTCCCTCTGTTTCATTTAGTTCCATTTCTAGAGGTTTCTTCTGATCTTTTACTTGTGACATGTTTCTTTGTTTCCCCATTCTGGCTGTCGCTCTGGGATTGCTTTGATGTATTGGATAGATCACCAGGAGAGCCCTGGCTGGATCACGCAGACACACAGCTCATGGCCCAACACTCCCAGGAAAACTCACAGTCTCAGCCTGTCTCAATCAGCAGCTCGCAGGTCAGGCCGAGCAGCCCGACAACCAATCACCAGCCTGGCAACTCTGCAAGCACAGTGCGGAGAGCCGGGACCCCAAGCAGCTTGCACACTCCCTCGTCTCAGTGAGCAGCCTGTTGGAGCCGGAGGACACCCGCCCAGCGTTTCCCTGGCAACGCAGTATAAGCCGGGCAGAGGTTGGGGATCCAAGGCCACAGGCGCGCGCACGCATGCACGCACTTCTGCGCCAATTCCACCAGACCAATGAGGTCTTGGACCTGATCCTCTGTGGGAGGGCCCAACCCCGACAAAATGACGCCCTCCTTACACCACTTGCATGCAGGCTCCACACCATGGGAACAGCAGTCCAAAATCCTCCAGCCTTTGCACCAAAGGTGCTCAGCTCAGTCCATCCCCACAGGCTCCCGGCTCACACAGCCACTCCCTCCACCAGGAACCAGGTAAGTGCTCACCGGCGAGCAAGCCCGGGCGCCGGCCCCACTGATTCTCCAGCCACTCTTAGCCTCACCGAGCTGAGCAAAGAGAATCCTCACTAATTTACTGCCGGCTATATTAGAACTCCTCTTCCTGGCAAAGGAACTCTAAGCTGGTGAGCTTGGAGTGCGGCCGGAGGGTCTCTCCCCCAACCAGACAAGCTTCCCTTGGCTGGCGCTTCCCTCACGGTGCTCGCCCTCTCTCGTCTCCGCCTGTCCTACCAGACCCGATGTGGCCTCCTCTTTAAGTTCTTCATTTAGCGGTTCTGTTCATCCAGTGTTCCAGGGACCTCCAGGGTTGAATGCTGTATAATTTGTTTGTAATTTTGGTGTGATCCTGGGAGGCAGTTAGCACAGCGTCTGTCTATTGCGCCATTTTACCGGAAGTCTCTCAAATGCTTTTTAATCAATTGCTAAACAGCTGCCCAAAGTGGTTGTGCTATATTGCCAGTGAAAGTGCTGGATGATATTGCTATGGCTTACACCATTTCTGGTGTAGATGTGAAAATAACAACAACAACAACAACAAAAATGTAAAAAGTAATGCCTTTATTCTTATTCTAAAAGTTGAGTGTTGACAACATTGAAAGACAGAACATCAAATGGCCTGAGGATGCATTCTGTGAGCCAATGTATATAAGGAGTATAGCTGTAAATGAAATGGAACTTCAAAGTGCAAACAAGGAATTTATACAGCAAGGCACTGTCAGTGTTTGACTCTGGGAAGCTCAGACGCAGAATCTGCAGCAGTGGTAGCTCATACAGAAGAATTTTCCCTCACTCTCCAAAAGTCAGATGTGTTTGTTACACTGCTGAAGGAGAATAACCTGCATTCACCTTTTCAATAATTCCAATTTGCCCTAAGGATAGGAACACTATAGCTTATAGGACATACTATAGAATGGTAACATGCATATTAATATGCATAGTATGCAGTTTTCATTATGGCGATATTTCTAAGAAATATTTTTCATTTAAGTATACATGAAAGAGGTAAAGAACAAAAACTGGAAGACCTCTCTTTACTTCCCATTCTTGAAATAGAAGAGCATTTTTGAGACCTCTAGATATTTTTGAGATTTCTTTATATTTTATATGTACTTTGTTTCAACAAATTTCTAAGGATTTAAATAACATAGGATATATTCTCTGACAAAGGTGAAAATAAGCTAGAAATTGAAAATATAAAAATAGAGAATCTCTAAACATTTGGATTAAGTAACTTCTGAATAACCCATGGGTTAAAGAAGAAATCAGACTAGTAATTAGAAAATATTTTTGACTAAATGATAATGAAAACACATTATATTGATTTTTAAGGGGATTCAGCTAAAGCAGTGCTTTGGGGAGAAAGTAGAGCTTTGATGCATATATTACAATATAAGAAAGATTGAAAATAAACAATCTACACTTTTATTTCAAGAGGCTATATAAACAATAAATTGAACCCGAATAAATAAAATAATAAAAGAGAAATCAAATATATAAAACAGAAAATTAACGTAGCTAAAAATGTGTTCTTTGAAAAAACTGAAAAATAAAACTGATAACACCCTAGCAAATAATGGACAAGTAGAGGAAAAACACAAATTACTCATCTGAGAAATGAAAAAGGCAATATCACTACATCATTACAGCTATTGAAAATATAATAACATATTATGATGCTCATCATCACTAGTCATTAGAGAAATGCAAATAAAAACCAGAATGAAATACCACTTTATAACCACTAGAATGAGTATTTTTAAAAAAGGAAAATAATCGGTGCTGAGAAGAATGTGGAGAAATTGGAACACTAAAATATTGCTGGTGGAGCTGCTTTGGAAAACAGTTGGACAGTTCCCCAAAGGTTAAACACAGAGTTCCAAAATGACTTAGCAATTCTACTGTTAGGTATATACAAAAGAGAATTGAAAACATATAGTCACACAAAAACTTCTACACAAGTGTTCATAGTATCAACATTCATATCAACCAAAAAGTGGAAACAGCTCATCCATCAACTAACAAATGGATAAACAAAATGTGGTGTATCTATATATTAGAATATCAGTGGACTGTAAAAAGGAAAAAAATACTTATACATGTTACAATGTAGATTGACCTCAAACACATGACACAAGTGAAAGAAGCCAGACAAAGGTTACAAAGTGTATGATTTCACTTATATGAATTGTCCAGAATAGGCAAATCTGTAGAGACAGAAGGTAGCTTAGCGGTTGTGTAATATGCCAGGAGGAAGGGGAATGGGAAATGACTGCTAATGAGTATTAGCAGGTGAAATTCAAGCTGGTGAAAGTGTTGTGAAATTAATAATAGTGATGATTGCACCAACTTGTGTATATAGTAATTTCACATATCTCAATAACAAGAAAACATACTATGAATACCTTTATGCTAAGATGTTTGAAAACTTAAATGAAAGATAAATTCTTGAAAAAAACAACTTGCATAAGGATAAGTAGAAAACTTAAATAGCTTTGTTTGTTAAAGAAACTGAATTCACAATTCAAGCTTTCCCTGATACACACAAAAATTTCCCAGACACATACAAAAACTTCAAACTTGAGTAGCTTCACTGTTGAATTCCTACAAATGTTTAAGGATGAAATAATCTACATAATATCAATCTTACACAAATTATTTAAGAAAATAGAGAAGGAAGGGAGCAATTTTCAACTTGTATTATGATTTGATTCTAAAATCATACAGTAACTTTGCAAGGAAAGAAAAAAGGCCAAATTCTTTCATAAACACAGATGCACAAATCCTAAACATGATAGATAATACAAGTGAGGTCTATTCCAGAAATGCAAGATTGGTTAAACTTTGAAACATCAATCAATATATGTTATCACCCTTATCAAATAAAGGGAAAAAAGCATGTTTAACTTCATAAATGTAGACAAATCGTTTGATAAAATCCAACATCCATTTAGTATAAAAGCATTCAGGGAACCAGGAATAGAGGGGATCTCCCTTAATCTAATAAAGTTTACATAAACAATGTTGACCTACAGCTATCAGCCAACATAATGGTAAAAAACTGAACAGTTTCCTTCTGCAATTGGAAACAAGATGAGTATTCCACTGTTAACTTTTCTATTCAATATTGAAGTTACTAGCTAGTGCAATAAAAAAAAAGAAAAATATAATCTTGAAAGGAGAAAGTTGTCATTATTTACAGATATAATACTAATTTGTGCAAAAATCTACATACTAATAGGAGAAATAATGGAGTATAGTAAAGTAACTGGTAAATATATAGAATACATTGTGTGTTTATAAAGTAATAACAGTTAGGGAATTAAAACACCATTTTTCAATTTATTATAATACACTGTATTTATTGAATGAAAGACTCATTTTTGTTAAAATGTCATTTCTGCCCACACTCCATGCAATAGTAATCAAATTCCAGCAGTGTTTTTGTTTTTGTTTGTTTTTGGTTTTTCGATGTTGGCAAATTGGTTCCAAAACTTATAAAGAAATGCAAAAGTGGGGTTCTGCTCAAGATGGTGGAGTACGTGAATGCTGTGCTTACCTCTTCCTCTGACCACATTAAAATTGTAACTAAATTACAGCCCAGGGTCTCTGTTTGCTTTGCTGAGACAAACCTTCAGCACTCACACTTGGCCAGGAAGTTGACAACTCTGGCTAGGCCTTCACCTATTGCCTTCCCAGAGCCTCAAGTTCAGTTTCAAGTGACAGCCTAGGGCCTTCTAAAGTCTTTTCTGAGCATGTACACCACCCTGGGCAAACTCACAGACTTCCATCTGTGCACAAATGTTTGTATTCCCAAGAATATGTCACAGTTTCTCAAAGCTCTTATGAACATTTTATTCTCCAGATTTTCCTTCTAAACTTTTGGAGTAGCCTATATTGGGCTGTCAGAAAAGTCATGACGCATTTTTGCAATGAAAAACATAGGAAGGGGGCAAGATGGCGGCTGTGAGGAGGGTTCCATGAAATCTCCCCTGGAAATACCCACAATTTGAACTTCTAATACGCTTCAAAGAGACATCTACTCATCACACAGAGCAACTAAGAGTTCCACACAAGGATTGCTGGAAGGTGGGCAGGCCAGGTGAGTGGGGGAAGAAGGCGACGAGACGCCTGAGTTGCAGCCCGCACCCGCGGCTGCGGAGGCACAGTGAGTGTTCCCCCGGCTCGCTCCCTGCAGCCCGCAACCCACCTAGAATTCAGCAAGAGCGCATTGGTTTGCAGTCTGAGGCCAGGCAATTGCGGGAGGAGAGAGAGGAGACGACTCTGCAGAGGTACGAGCTGCACCCGCGTCTCGCCGGGTCCCCAGGAAGCAGGGTGCAGAACCCCGCAGCGACAGGGCAAGATCAATCCCTGCACCCTCCCGGTTCAGGGGTCAGTCTCTGTGTCCACCGGGTCCCGCGGAGCGCAGAAGCCTGAAACCTGGGAGCAGGGGAAAACAGAGGACTCGCCTGCGGATACTCAGCGCGCGTGGGCGGAGATGCAGGTCCCCGAGAGACGGAGCGGGGACCGGAGCCGCGCAGAAAGATGCGTGCAGTCCCCTGAACCACGGCGGCAGTCCCTCCAGGAGCGCAGCAGGAGAACGGCGTGGGCGCGCGCCGGCTCCGAGGCAGAAGCCTTAAACCCGGGAGCAGGGGAAAAAAGAGGACTCGCCCGCGGAGACGCAGCGCGCGTCGGCCAGAGTCACAGGTCCCGGAGAGACAGAGCGGGGTTCAGAGCCGCAGGGCAGGGTGCGCGCAGTCCCCTAAATCCTGGCAGACCGTTTGGGAGAGCAGCAGGAGATCTGCGCCGGCGCGCGCCGGCTCCGAAGCAGAAGCCTGAAACCTGGGAGCAGGGGAAAAAGAAGACTCGCTCGGACAAGCAGCGCACCGGGTGGAGACGCAGGTCAAGGAGAGACGGAGCGGAGATCTGAGCCTCGAGGCAGGGGGCGTGCAGTCCCTTAAACCCCAGCAGTCTCTTCGCGAGAGCAGCAGGAGTACCGCGTGGGCGCGCGCCAGCTCCGAGGCAGAAGCCTTAAACCCGGGAGCAGGGGAAAAAGAAGACTCACTCGGACACGCAGCGTGCCGGGCGGAGACGCAGGTCCCCGAGAGACATGGAGCAGGGATCTTAGCCACACTGTAGGGTGCACGCAATTCCCTAAATCCCGGCAGACCCTTTGGGAGAGCAGCAGGAACTCCGCTGGAACATAAGAGGCAAAGGCCTTAGCTTAAAACATTGTTGGAACTGTGGCTTTGTTTATTTTTATTTTTTTTTATTTTTTTTCCCTTTTTCTACTCTTGAACAGAAAGCACAAAAAACCCAATAACCCACCCACTCCCACAAACTTTGGTCCCTGCCAAGACAGTCTTAAACTGACTCCTGAATGGAGCAATAGGGTCAGACTAGGAAGATACTCCTACCCAGGGGGTTGAGAATTTCCACCCAGTAAAGGCTGCAGAGTGAGACTACCTACCCCGCCCCCACCTTTAGTCAAGGCTTGCCAGGCAGGGCAGGTTCACCTGCTGAGGCACTAATTAACAGATTCTTAGCAGCAGGCTTTTGGTAGTGAGGAATTCTTTAATTCTCCATGGCTGTCAATTGAAAGGGTGCCCAGAGACACTCAATGAGCCTTTGGGGGTGCAGCCTGCCTTGGGACAGGCAAAAGCAAAAAGGCAGTGACTTTGTAAAAACCACCAATCACACGTCACAACCACACTCAAGTACAGCAAACCTGCAGGGCCAGGATCACGCTAGGCATCAGGTGGCCTACTGTTCCCACAAGACGCACAGGAATTTTTGTACAGCAGACAAACTGAAGAGAGCTTGGTGGACTTTAGCCTAGACCGGCACGGGTATTTTTGGTTTGTTTGGTTTTATTCTGGTTTGTTTTCCCTTTATTGGCTGCTTATCTTGGTTGTTTTTGGTTTTTATTTCTATTTCATTCTTATCATTTTGTAGTTTTTAATATAGGCATATATATAGGTGTATATAGGTGAATATATGTCCATATTTATGGGTGTGTAGACAAATATATATATATTTTTCTTTTTCTTTTTCTTTCTTTTCTTTTTCTTTTTTCCCCACCCTCACTTTCTCTCTTATTTTATTCATTCTTCTCACTGCTATACTTTTTCTCTTTTCCTTTTTTCTGCAAATTTTATTTTTTAAATTTTTATTCTTACTTTTTTATTATTATTTTAGTTTATTTTTATTTTTTATTTTTTAGGTATAGCTAATTGGTTTCTCATGTTTATTCTATTTTTTATTTTAGGATATTGTATTTTATTTTGTTTCCTCTTCTGTTATTATTGTGTGTGTGGTTTTTGTTTTGTTTCTGTTTGTTTTCTTCATTAGTATGATTGATATTTCTGTACAAGCTGACAGTAGTTTGATGGTTGGGTTTTTTTTACTTGTGCGAGCATTTGGTTTCCTTTGGTGGCTGCGGAGGTTGTTCTTGTTGATCTGTTATGCTCTAAAATCACTCTACAGCAGTGGGTCCAAACAAACAGACACAAGAATCATCATACCCGGAGGCCAACTTTAGATAAAACCAGAGCATTTCTGGATTTGACATATAAGAGTCACACCCAAAAGGAAGTTGCTACAGGTACTAGGGCCCATAGGGTCCAAGTTTCATCAGAGGGGTCAATCCTCTCACAGCAGCTCATAAACTGCAGACGCTGCTGATTCTCACAGCTAATCAATCTGGGAGTCAATCCCACCTACTGACAAACCAAAAGTAATCAAAACTAAAACTTCAACAAGTGAGGACGCACGACACAAGGAACACCTCAGATACAAGCACAGGAGAATAGGGAGACTGAGTAATTCAAATATAAAGGACACACACCATATAAGTTTACCCAGAAAAGACTGAGAAATCTGGGGGATCTATCTGTTATATTGAAGCAAACACAAAGAGTAAGCCAGAATGGGGAGACAAAGAAACATAACACAAATAAAAGAACAGAAGAAACTTCCTGAATCAGTGGAAATAGAGGAAATAGAGGTAATTCTATCGGAGACAGAGTTCAGAACACTGATTATTAGAATGTTCAAGGAAATTAATGAAAATATAAAGAAGGATAGAGAAATCATGAAAAGCAACCAGCTAGAACTTAAGAACACAATTACTGAATTAAATAACAAACTTGATGGAATCACTAGCAGACTGGATGAAGCAGAAAATCGAATCAGTGACTTAGAAGACAAAATAGCAGAGATCACACATGTGGAACAACAAAAACAAAAGAGAATGAAAAACATGGAAAATAGTTTAAGAGAGCTGGGGGACAACATCAGACGCAATAACCTAAGGGTCATTGGAGTACCAGAAGGAGAAGAGAGGGAGCAAGGGATTGAGAATATATTTGAAGTAATAATGTCTGAAAACTTCCCTAACCTGGCAAAGGACATTGAAATACAAGCTCAGGAAGTGCAGAGAGTTCCAACCAGGATGATTGCAAACAGGCCCACTCCAAGACACATTATAGTGAAAATGGCAAGGGTTAAGGACAAAGACAGAATCCTTAAAGCAGCAAGGGAAAGGCAGCGAGTTACTTACAAGGGTACCCCCATAAGATTATCAGCTGACTTTTCTACAGAAACTTTGCAGGCCAGAAGGGAGTGGCAGGAGGTTTTCAAAGTGATGAAAAATAAAGGCCTACAACCAAGATTGCTGTATCCAGCAAGGTTATCATTTAAAATTGAAGGTGAGATAAGGAGCTTTGCAGAAAAGAATAAGTTAAGGGAATTCATTACCACCAAGCCAGCTTTGCAGGAAATGCTAAAAGGGCTTCTTTAAGTAGAAGAGAAAAACAACCTATGAAAGACTACGAACACAAATAAGAAAATGGCAATAAATACACACCTATCAATAATCACATTAAATGTAAATGGATTAAATGCTCCAATAAAAAGACATAGGGTGGCTGAATGGATAAGAAAGGAAGACCCCAGCATATGCTGTATACAAGAGACTCACCTTAGATCCAAAGACTCATACAGGCTGAAAGTAAAGGGATGGAGTAAAATATTTCATGCAAATGGTACTGAGAAAAAAACTGGAGTAGCGATACTTATATCAGATAAATGGACTTCAAATTGAAGAATATAACAAAGGACAAAGAAGGACACTTCATAGTAATGAAGGGATCGATCCAACAAGAGGACATAACTCTAGTAAACATCTATGCACCTAACATAGGAGCCCCGAAATATATAAAACAGATATTGTCAGACATAAAGACAGAGATCAACAGTAACACTATCATAGTAGGGGACTTCAACACCCCGCTGTCACTAATGGACAGATCCTCCAGACAGAAAATCAATGTGGAAACAGCGACCTTAAATGACACATTAGACCAGCTGGATTTAACAGACATTTTCAGAGCATTTCATCCCAAAGCTACAGAATATACGTTCTTTTCAAGTGCACATGGAACATTTTCTAAGATAGACTACATGTTAGGCCACAAAACAAGTCTCAATAAATTTAAGAAGAATTGAAATCATTTCAACTGTATTCTCTGACCACAATGCCATGAAACTAGAAATCAATTATAAGAAGAAATCCGGGAAGCTGACAAATAAATGGAGGCTAAACAATATGCTATTAAATAGTGAGTGGGTCACAAATGAGATCAAGGAGGAAATCAAAAGATACCTCGAGACAAACGAAAATGAAAACACCACGACCCAAAATCTCTGGGATGCTGCGAAAGCAGTCCTAAGAGGGAAGTTTATAGCAGTGCAAGCCTACCTAAAGAAGGAAGAAAAATCTCAAATCAACAGGTTATCCTTACACCTAAGGGAACTGGAAAAAGAACAGCAAAAGAGGCCCAAGGGGAGTACAAGAAAGGAGATAATAAAGACCAGAGCGGAAATAAACAATATAGAGAACAGAAAAACAATTCAAAAGATCAATGAAACCAAGAGCTGGTTTCTTGAGAAGATAAACAAAATTGACAAACCTCTAGCCAGGCTCATCAAAAAAAAAAAGAGAGAGGACTCAAATTAGCAAAATCAGGAATGAAAGAGGGGAAATGACTACAGACGTCACAAAAATTCAAAAAATTCTAAGAAATTACTATGAGCAACTATATGCCAACAAATTTGACAATCTGGAAGAAATGGATAATTTTCTAGAAGCATACAACCTTCCAAAGCGAACGCAAGAAGAAACAGAAAATCTAAATACCCTGATTACTACCAAGGAAATTGAATCAGTAATTGACAAGCTCCCAAGAAACAAAAGCCCTGGACCAGACGGCTTCACAAGTGAATTTTATCAAACATTCAAAAAAGAACTATCACCTATACTTCTCAAACTATTACAAAAAATCCAGAAGGAGGGGTGTCACGTCCTGCGTGGCAAGGGCAAATGGGACTCGAGAGGGGCGACGCAGATTGAATAAGAACAAGAGACAAAAGTAAGATTAGAGCGAGACCAAGGGACTCAGCCAAAGAAGACTGAGCCCCGAATCGGGTCAACGCATGGTTTTTATTGAAAAATTTCAAAGAAGTAAAACTGCTGTAAATAAGTAACCGTGTGTATTGTGTGCCTTAAGGCTGTTTTCCATTAACCTATCCCATTGTATTCCAACAAATGCTATGCCTTCATACATCACTACACAGTCCCAGGAC
Source organism: Aselliscus stoliczkanus (assembly GCA_033961575.1). Classification (NCBI taxonomy): domain Eukaryota; kingdom Metazoa; phylum Chordata; class Mammalia; order Chiroptera; family Hipposideridae; genus Aselliscus; species Aselliscus stoliczkanus. Next base: position 108,674,047 of record CM066729.1, read on the forward strand.
ACTGAGTTACTGTGTCCTCCCAGGGGAGATAACTGATATCATTCCATCAGGTCCCAGTCATACTGAGACACACCCTGAGAGAGCCTTACCGATATCATTCCACCGGGCCTCAGTCATACCGAGACACTCTCTCAAGACTAATAGGGTCAGGGGCTAGTGCAGAGGGGATGGTCTTGGAATCGGCTGTAAGGCAACAGAGGGAAGGCTCCCAAACTGTTTTTATCAAGCCACTATCACCCTGATTCCAAAACCAGATAAAGACATCACAAAAAAGGAAAACTATAGGCCAATCTCCCTGATGAATATAGATGCAAAAATTCTCAATAAAATATTAGCAAACAGAATTCAGCAATATATTAAGAAGATCATACATCATGATCAAGTGGGATTCATCCCTAGTGCGCAAGGCTGGTTCAACATCCGTAAATCAATTAATGTGATACACCACATCAACAAAATGAAGGACAAAGATCACATGGTCATTTCAATAGATGCAGAAAAAGCATTTTTTCAAAAAACAAAATCCAACAGCCATTTATGTTAAAAACCCTTAGCAAAGTGGGAATACAGGGATCATATCTCAACATAATAAAAGCCATATATGATAAACCTACAGCTAACATCATACTCAATGGGGAAAAGCTAAAACCATTCCCCTTAAGATCAGGAACAAGACAAGGCTGTCCACTTTCTCCTCTTTTATTCAACATAGTGCTGGAAGTTCTAGCCGCAGCAATCAGACAACAAAAAGAAATAAAAGGCATCCAAATTGGCAAGGAAGAAGTAAAATTGTCATTATATGCAGATGACATGATACTGTATATAGAGAACCCCAAAGACTCCGTCAAAAAACTATTGGAACTGATAGATGAATTCAGTAAAGTAGCAGGATATAAAGTCAATGCTCAGAAATCAGTGGCATTTGCATATACCAATAATAAACTAATGGAAAGAGAAATTAAGAAAACTGTCCCATTTACAATTGCGTCAAGAACTATAAAATACCTAGGAATAAATTTAACCAAAGAAGTGAAAGATCTGTACTCAGAAAATTATAAGACACTGAAGAAAGAAATCATAGAAGATACAAATAAATGGAAACACCTACCATGCTCATGGATAGGAAGAATTAATATAGTTAAAATGTCCATACTACCTAAAGCAATATATAGATTCAATGCAATTCCTATCAAACTACCAAGGGCATTTTTTACAGAAATAGAAAATATAATCTTAAAATTTATATGGAATCATAAAAGACCCAGAATAGCCTCGGCAATTCTGAGAAATAAGAACAAAGTCGGGGGGATCACGATACCAGACATCAAAACCTACTACAAGGCCACAGTAATCAAGACAGTTTGGTATTGGCATAAAAACAGGCACATCAATCAGTGGAACAGAACAGAACAGCCGAGAAAGAAATCCAGGCATTTATGGACAGTTAATCTATGACAAGGGAAGCAAGAATTTACACTGGAGTAAAGATAGTCTATTCAATAAATGGTGCTGGGAAAATTGGACTGACACATGCAAAAAAATGAAACTGGATCATCTCCTTACGCCTTATACAAGAACAAATTCAAAATGGATTAAAGACTTAAATGTAAGACCTGAAACCATAAAAATCCTAAAAGAAAATATAGGGAGTACATTTGCAGACATTACCCGGAGGAATATTTTTACTGATACATCCCTACGGGCAAGGGAAGTAAAAGAAAAAATGAACATATGGGATTATATCCGACTTAAAAGTTTTTTCATAACAAGGAAACCATTAATAAAACAAAAAGGAAGCCTACTGAATGGGAGAATATATTTGCCAACGATATATCTGATAAGGGGTTAATATCCAAAATTTATAAAACACTCATGAAACTCAACACAAAAAAACAAACAACCCAATTAAAAAATGGGCAGAAGATATGAAGAGACATTTCTCTAAAGAGGACATACAGATGGCCAACAGGCATATGAAAAAAAGTTCAACCTCACTGGTCATTAGGGAAATGCAAATAAAAACCACCATGAGATACCACCTCACTCCAGTCAGAATGGCTATCATCAACAAATCAACAAACAACAAGTGCTGGCAGGGCTGTGGGGAAAAGGGGACCCTGCTGCACTGTTGGTGGGACTGCAGATTGGTGCAGCCACTACGGAAGTCAGTATGGAGGTATCTCAAAGAACTGGAAATAGAGCTACCTTTTGACCCAGCGATTCCACTCCTAGGTATTTATCCTGAAAAAACCAAGACATTTATTCAAAAAAAGTTATGCACCCCGATGTTCATAGCAGCACAATTTACGATAGGTAAGACTTGGAAACAACCAAAATGCCCATCAGTAGATGACTGGATTAAGAAACTGTGGTATATTTATACAATGGAGTATTACTCCGCTATAAGGAAGAATGAAATCGTACCATTTGCAATGATATGGATGGACCTAGAGACTATTATGTTGAGTGAAATAAGTCAGTCAGAGAAGGACAAATACCATATGATCTCACTCATATGTGGAATCTGAAAAACTGTATGAATGAGCAAAGTAAACAGAAACTGTCTCATAGATATAGAGGAAAAATCAGGGTTGCTAATTGGGAGAGGAATGGGGATGAGGGAGAAGGGGAAGGGATTAGACAGCAAAAATAGGCAACTACAATATTGCCACTGGGATAGGAAAAACAGTTTGGGGAATATAATTAATAATGTTGTAAATATTCTGTGGAATGTCAGATGATCATAGGTCTTGTTAGGGAGACCATTTCATGGATGGAGTAGAGGTTTGATCACTGCACTGTATTACTAAAGAGGAGGTGGTATACCTACTGTAATTGAATATATATAGATAGTCACGGGATGTGGATTATACTGTGGAAGAGAGTCAGAGGAAGAGTAATAGATATATATGATATGGGGGGGAGTGGGGTGGCGAATTGGAGGTGGGGGGTTGTCACTTTGAGGGGTAAAATGTATAACTATTGCACTGTGTTGTACACCTGAAACTAATTTAAAAAAATAAAAAAAAAATAGGAAAAATATGTCATGACTTTTCCAACAACCCAATATTTCACCTATACTTTATTTACTGTCTCAGTAAGCCACAGAGTGAAATGATTGCCTCTAAATTTTTGGGGCAAACTCCCTTGGGGAAAAAATTTTTTATACAAGGTGAGTTCAGAGGCAGTTCAAGTGAAGACAGCATTGCAAGTAGGGTCTTCCAAGGAGCCACAGTTCTCTGAGAATGTGGTTCTGAAAGAGTTCTGCCTCCTCTGATGGCAGCCCGTCTGCTACTTTTCACTGTGACTATGAGCTGTTAACTTTTCAGGCTACCATGGAGCTGGAGAGTGGGATGGGAATGTGGCAAGCTAAAATGCCACAAAACTTGCTCTTTTTATTGATCTAGCCATATTTCTTGAATAAATACCAGATTGCTCCAAGCCTCTGGTTGCTTTCCAGAGTTCTGACAAAACTTTACCAGTTCTCCATTGTTTTTATGGCAGAGAGAATTTTCAGAGGTGTTACACAACCATTTTCACTGATTTCATCTCCCTAAAATAAATTTAATGATAATATAAATGTTCTCTGTTCCTAACATAGGAGTTAATATAGAAAAACGAAAAGAGGAACCTGGGACTTTGTATTGTTAAAGCCATCCAGACATTGGACATAGCAAATAGTACCTTAATGGCTTTTTGTTGTTGTTGTTGTTGTTGTTTTTTAATTCTTTTATTGTGAAATAAACATTTTTTATAAAAATTAGTTTCAGGTGTACAATGCAGTGCAATAGTTATACTTTGTACCCCTCAAAGTGACAAGCCCCCTCCCCAAATTCGCCACCGGACTCCTCTCCCCCATATCATACATATCTATTACAATTCCCTTGACTGCCTTCCATACTATACTTCACATCCTGTGGGAAAAAAAAAATATATATATATATATATATTCAATTACAGTTGGCATACAATATTATACAACATCAGCTTCAGGTGTACAGTGTAGTGATCAAGCCTCTACTCCATCCATGAAGTGGTCTCCCTAACAAGACATGTGACCATCTGACACCCCACAAAATATTTACAACATTATTAATTATATTCCCCGAACTGCCTTTCATATCCCTGTGGCAATATTGTAGTTACCTATTTATGCTGTCTAATTCCTTCTCATTCTCCCTCATCCCAACCCCCCTCCCAACTAGCAACCCTCAGTTTTTCCTCTATATCTATGAGACTGTTTCTGTTTACATTGTTCGTTCATTTAGTTTTTCAGATGCCACATATAAGTGAGATCATATGGTATTTGTCTTTCTCCGACTGACCTTTTTTACTTAACATAATAGTCTCTAGGCCCATCCATATAATTACAAATGGTACGATTTCATTCTTCTTTGTGACAGAGTAATATTCCATTGTATAAATGTACCACAGTTTCTTAATCCAGTCGTCTACCAATGGGCATTTTGGTTGTTTCCAAGTCTTGGCTATTGTAAATAGTGCTGCAGTAAACATAAGCGTGCATATATTTTTTCAAATTAGCATCTTGGATTCTTCTGGGTAGATACCCAAGAGTGGAATTGCTGGGTCTTATGGTAGTTCCATTTCCATTTTTTTGAGATACTTCCATACTGATTTCCATAATGGCTGCACCAATCTGCAGTCCTACCAACAGTGCACCAGGATTCCCTTTTCTCCACAACCTCGCCAGCACTTGTTGTTTGTTGATTTATTAATGATTTCCATTCTGACCAGAGTGAGGTTGTATCTCATTGTGGATTTTATTTGCATTTCTCTAATGATTAGTGAGGTTGAACATTTTTTCATAAGCCTGTTGGCTATCTGTATGTCCTCTTTAGAGAAATGCCTCTTCATATCCTCTGCTCATTTTTCAATGGGATTGTTTGTTTTTTTGATTTTTGAGTTGAATGAGTGTTTTATAAATTTTGGATATTAACCCTTATCAGATATATCACTGGCAAATATCTTCTCTCATTCAGTAGGCTGCCTTTTTGTTTTATTGATGATTTCCTTTGCTGTGAAAAAGCTTTTAAGTTTGATGTAATCCCATGTGTTCATTTTTCCTTTTATTTCCCTTACCCAATTGGATATATGAGTAAAAATATTACTCAGGGTAATGTGCAAATTTATTCCCTATGTTTTCTTCCAGGAGTTTTATGGTTTCAGTTCTTTTTTTTTTTTTTTTTTTTTTTTTAATTAGTTTCAGGTGTACAACACAGTGCAATAGTTATACATTTTACCCCTCAAAGTGACAACCCCCCTCCCCCAATACACCATCCCACTCCCCCCCATATCATGTATATCTATTACTCTTCCTCTGACTCTCTTCCACAGTATAATCCACATCCCATGACTATCTATATATATTCAATTACAGTAGGTATACCACCCCCACTTTAGTAATACAGTGCAGTGATCAAACCTCTACTCCATCCATGAAATGGTCTCCCTAACTTGTCTTGTTCCTGATCTTAAGGGGAATGGTTTAAGCTTTTCCCCATTGAGTATGATGTTAGCTGTATGTTTATCATATATGGCTTTTATTATGTTGAGATATGATCCCTGTATTCCCACTTTGCTAAGGGTTTTTAACATAAATGGCTGTTGGATTTTGTCAAATGCTATTTCTGCATCTATTGAAATGACCATGTGATCTTTATGCTTCATTTTGTTGATGTGGTGTATCACATTAGTTGATTTACGGATGTTGAACCAGCCTTGCGCACTAGGGATGAATCCCACTTGATCATGATGTATGATCTTCTTAATATATTGCTGAATTCTGTTTGCTAATATTTTATTGAGAATTTTTGCATCTATATTCATCAGGGAGATTGGCCTGTAGTTTCCCTTTTTTATGATGTCTTTATCTGCTTTTGGAATCAGGGTGATAGTGGCTTCATAAAAAGAGTTTGGGAGCCTTCCCTCCTTCTGGATTTTTTGGAATAGTTTGAGAAGAATAGGTGATAGTTCTTTTTTGAATGTTTGATAAAATTCACTTGTGAAGCCGTCTGGTCCAGGGCTTTTGTTTTTTGGGAGCTTGTCCATTACTGATTCGATTTCCTTGGTAGTAATCAGGGTATTTAGATTTTCTGTTTCTTCTTGCGTTAGCTTTGGAAGGTTGTATGCTTCTAGAAAATTATCCATTTCTTCCAGATTGTCAAATTTGTTGGCATACAGTTGCTCATAGTAATTTCTTAGAATTTTTTGAATTTTTGTGATGTCTGTAGTCATTTCTCCTCTTTCATTCCTGATTTTGCTAATTTGAATCCTCTCTCTTTTTTTTTTTGATGAGCCTGGCTAGAGGTTTGTCAATTTTGTTTATCTTCTCAAGAAACCAGCTCTTGGTTTCATTGATCTTTTGAATTGTTTTTCTGTTCTCTATATTGTTTATTTCCGCTCTGGTCTTTATTATCTCCTTTCTTGTACTCCCCTTGGGCCTCTTTTGCTGTTCTTTTTCCAGTTCCCTTAGGTGTAAGGATAACCTGTTGATTTGAGATTTTTCTTCCTTCTTTAGGTAGGCTTGCACTGCTATAAACTTCCCTCTTAGGACTGCTTTCGCAGCATCCCAGAGATTTTGGGTCGTGGTGTTTTCATTTTCGTTTGTCTCGAGGTATCTTTTGATTTCCTCCTTGATCTCATTTGTGACCCACTCACTATTTAATAGCATATTGTTTAGCCTCCATTTATTTGTCAGCTTCCCGGATTTCTTCTTATAATTGATTTCTAGTTTCATGGCATTGTGGTCAGAGAATACAGTTGAAATGATTTCAATCTTCTTAAATTTATTGAGACTTGTTTTGTGGCCTAACATGTGGTCTATCTTAGAAAATGTTCCATGTGCACTTGAAAAGAACGTATATTCTGTAGCTTTGGGATGAAATGCTCTGAAAATGTCTGTTAAATCCAGCTGGTCTAATGTGTCATTTAAGGTCGCTGTTTCCACATTGATTTTCTGTCTGGAGGATCTGTCCATTAGTGACAGCGGGGTGTTGAAGTCCCCTACTATGATAGTGTTACTGTTGATCTCTGTCTTTATGTCTGACAATATCTGTTTTATATATTTCGGGGCTCTTATGTTAGGTGCATAGATGTTTACTAGAGTTATGTCCTCTTGTTGGATCGATCCCTTCATTACTATGAAGTGTCCTTCTTTGTCCTTTGTTATATTCTTCAATTTGAAGTCCATTTTATCTGATATAAGTATCGTTACTCCAGCTTTTTTCTCAGTACCATTTGCATGAAATATTTTACTCCATCCCTTTACTTTCAGCCTGTATGAGTCTTTGGATCTGAGGTGAGTCTCTTGTATACAGCATATGCTGGGGTCTTGCTTTCTTATCCATTCAGCCACCCTATGTCTTTTTATTGGAGCATTTAATCCATTTACATTTAATGTGATTATTGATAGATGTGTATTTATTGCCATTTTCTTATTTGTGTTCGTAGTCTTTCATAGGTTGTTTTTCTCTTCTACTTAAAGAAGCCCTTTTAGCATTTCCTGCAAAGCTGGCTTGGTGGTAATGAATTCCCTTAACTTATTTTTTTCTGCAAAGCTCCTTATCTCGCCTTCGATTTTAAATGATAACCTTGCTGGATACAGCAATCTTGGTTGTAGGCCTTTATTTTTCATCACTTTGAAAACCTCCTGCCACTCTCTTCTGGCCTGCAAAGTTTCTGTAGAAAAGTCAGCTGATAATCTTATGGGGGTACCCTTGTAAGTAACTTGCTTCCTTTCCCTTGCTGCTTTAAGGATTCTGTCTTTGTCCTTAACCCTTGCCATTTTCACTATAATGTGTCTTGGAGTGGGCCTGTTTGGAATCATCCTGTTTGGAACTCTCTGCACTTCCTGGGCTTGTATTTCAATGTCCTTTGCCAGGTTAGGGAAGTTTTCAGACATTATTACTTCAAATATATTCTCAATCCCTTGCTCCCTCTCTTCTCCTTCTGGTACTCCAATGACCCTTAGGTTATTGCGTCTGATGTTGTCCCCCAGCTCTCTTAAACTATTTACCATGTTTTTCATTCTTTTTTCTTTTTGTTGTTCTGCATGGGCGATCTCTGCTATTTTGTCTTCTAAGTCACTGATTCGATTTTCTGCTTCATCCAGTCTGCTAGTGATTCCATGAAGTTTGTTATTTAATTCAGTAATTGTGTTCTTAAGTTCTAGCTGGTTGCTTTTCATGATTTCTCTATCCTTCTTTATATTTTCATTAATTTCCTTGAACATTCTAATAATCAGTGTTCTGAACTCTGTCTCTGATAGGTTGGTTACCTCTATTTCCTCTATTTCCACTGATTCAGGAAGTTTCTTCTGTTCTTTTATTTGTGTTATGTTTCTTTGTCTCCCCATTCTGGCTTACACTTTGTGTTTGCTTCAATATAACAGATAGATCCTCCAGATTTCTCAGTCTTTTCTGGGTAAACTTATATGGTGTGTGTCCTTTATATTTGAATTACTCAGTCTCCCTATTCTCCTGTGCTTGTATCTGAGGTGTTCCTTGTGTCGTGCGTCCTCACTTGTTGAAGTTTTAGTTTTGATTACTTTTGGTTTGTCAGTAGGTGGGACTGACTCCCAGATTGATTAGCTGTGAGGATCAGCAGCTTCTGCAGTTTATGAGCTGCTGTGAGAGGATTGTCCCCTCTGATGAAACTTGGACCCTATGGGTCTTAGTACCTGTAGCAACTTCTTTTTGGGTGTGACTCTTGTATGTCAAACCCAGAAATGCTCTAGTTTTATCTAAAGTTGGCCTCCGGGTATGATGATTCTTGTGTCTGTTTGTTTGGACCCACTGCTGCAGAGTGATTTTAGAGCATAACAGATCAACAAGTACAACCTCCGCAACCACCAAAGGAAACCAAATGCTCGCACAAGTAAAAAAAAGATAACCATCAAACTACAGTCAACTTGTACAGAAATATCAATCATACTAATGATGAAAACAAACAGAAACAAAACAAAAACCACATACTCAATAATAACAGAAGAGGAAACAAAATAAAATACAATATCCTAAAATAAAAAATAGAATAAACATGAGAAACCGATTAGCTATACCTAAAAAATAAAAAATAAAAATAAACTAAAATAATAATTAAAAAAGTAAGAAAAATTAAAAAAATAAAATTTGCAGAAAAAAGGAAAAGAGGAAAAATATAGCAATGAGAAGAATGAATAAAATAAGAGAGAAAGTGAGGGTGGGGAAAAAAGAAAAAGAAAAGAAAGAAAAAGAAAAAGAAAAAAGAAAAAAATATATATATATATTTGTCTACACACCCATATATATGGACATATATTCACCTATATACACCTATACATATATGCTTATATTAAAAACTACAATATGATTAGAATGAAATAGAAATAAAAACCAAAAACAACCAAGATAAGCAGCCAATAAAGGGAAAACAAACCAGAATAAAACCAAACAAACCAAAAATACCCGTGCCGGTCTAGGCTAAAGTCCACCAAGCTCTCTTCAGTTTGTCTGCTGTACAAAAATTCCTGTGCGTCTTGTGGGAACAGTAGGCCACCTGATGCCTAGCGTGATCCTGGCCCTGCAGGTTTGCTGTACTTGAGTGTGGTTGTGACGTGTGATTGGTGGTTTTTACAAAGTCACTGCCTTTTTGCTTTTGCCTGTCCCAAGGCAGGCTGCACCCCCAAAGGCTCAATGAGTGTCTCTGGGCACCCTTTGAGTTGACAGCTGTGGAGAATTAAAGAATTCCTCACTACCAAAAGCTTGCTGCTAAGAATCTGTTAATTAGTGCCTCTGCAGATGAACCTGCCCTGCCTCCCAAGCCTTGCCTAAAGGTGGGGGCCGGGTAGGTAGTCTCACTCTGCTGCCTTTACTGGGTGGAAATTCTCAACCCCCTGCAGGTAAGGATATCTTCCTAGTCTGCCCCTATTGCTCCATTCAGGAGTCAGTTTAAGACTGTCTTGGCGGGGGACAAAGTTTGTGGGAGTGGGTGTGTTATTGGGTGTTTTTTTTTGCTTTCTGTTCAAGAGTAGAAAAAGGGAAAAAAAATAAAAAACATAAAAATAAACAAAGCCACAGTTCCAACACTGTTTTAAGCTAAGGCCTTTGCCTCTTATGCTCCAGCGGAGTTCCTGCTGCTCTCCCAAAGAGTCTGCCGGGATGTAGGGAATTGCGCGCACCCTACCGTGTGGCCAAGATCCCCACTCCGCGTCTCTCGGGGACCTGCGTCTCTGCCTGGCGCGCTGCGTGTCCGAGTGAGTCTTCTTTTTCCCCTGCTCCCGGGTTTCAGGCTTCTGCCTTGGAGCCCGCGCGCGCCCGCGGTGCTCCTGCTGCTCTCCTGAAGAGACTGCCGGGGTTTAAGGGACTGCACGCCCCCTGCCCCGAGGCTCAGATCCCCGCTCCGTCTCTCCGTGACCTGCGTCTCCACCCGGTGCACTGCTTGTCTGAGCGAGTCTTCTTTTTCCCCTGCTCCCGGGTTTCAGGCTTCTGCCTCGGAGCCGGCGCGCCCGCGTGGATCTCCTGCTGCTCTCCCAAACGGTCTGCCGGGATTTAGGGGACTGCGCGCACCTGTGCCGCATGGCTCCGATCCCCACTCCATCTCTCCGGGACCTGTGACTCCGGCCGGCGCGCTGCGTCTCCGCCGGCGAGTCCTCTGTTTCCCCCTGCTCCCGGGTTTAAGGCTTCTGCCTTGGAGCCGGCGCGCGCCCACACCGTTCTCCTGCTGCGCTCCTGGAGGGACTGCCGCCGTGGTTCAGGGGACTGCACGCATCTTTCTGCGCGGCTCCGATCCCCGCTCCGTCTCTTGGGGACCTGCGTCTCCGCCCAGCGCGCGCTGCTTCTCCGCGCGCGAGTCCTCTGTTTTCCCCTGCTCCCAGGTTTCAGGCTTCTGTGCTCCGCGGGACCCGGTGGGCACAGAGACTGATCCCTGAACCGGGAGGGTGCAGGGACTGATCTGCCCTGTCGCTGCGGGGCTCTGCACCCTGCTTCCTGGGGACCACGGGTGCAGCTCGTACCTCTGCACAGTTGTCTCCTCTCTCTCCTCCCGCACTTGCCCAGCCTGAGGCTTCTGCCTCAGACTGCAAACCAACGCGCTCTTGCTGAACTCTAGGTGGGCTGCGGGCCGCAGGGAGTGAGCCGGGGCAACACTCACCGTGACTCAGCAGCTGCGGGTGCGGGCTGCACCTCACGCATCTCGCCGCCTTCTTCCCCTACTCGCCCTGCCTGCCCACCTTTCAGCAATCCTTGTGTGGAACTCTTAGTTGCTCTGTGTGATGAGTAGATGTGTCTTTGAAGCGTATTAGAAGTTCAAATTGTGGATATTTCCAGGGGAGATTTCATGGAGCCCTCCTCACAGCCGCCATCTTTCCCCTCCCCCTGTTGGTTTCAGTTCTTACATTTAAATCTTTAATCCATTTTGAGTTTTTTCTCGTATATGGTGTAAATAGGTGGTCTATTTTCATTTTTTTGCACTTGTCAGTCCAATTTCCCAACACCATTTATTAAATAGACTATCTTTACTCCAGTGTAAATTCTTGCTTCCATTGTCATAGATTAAATGACCACATATAGATACATTTATTCCTGGTCTCTCTATTCTGTTCCATTGGTATACGTGTCTGTTTTTATGCCAGTAGCATACTGTCTTGATTACTATAGCCTTGTGGTATGATTTGATGTCAGGTAGCATGATACCTCCCACTTTGTTCTTATTTCTCAAGATTGCTGTAGCTATTCGGGGTCTTTTGTGGCTCCATATAAATTTTATGATTATATGTTTCATTTCTGAGAAAAATGTCTTTGGTAGTTTGATAGGAATTGCATTGAATCTATATATTGCCTTTGGTAGTATTGACATTTTAACTATATTAATATTTCCTATCCATGAACATGGTATGTATTTCCATTTATTTGTATCTTCTTTGATTTCTCTCTTCAGTGTCATAATTTTCTGAGTACAAGTCTTTTATGTCTTTAGTTAAATTGATTCCTAGATATTTTATTGGTTTTGAAGCAATTGTAAAAGAGATTGATTTCCTGATTTCTTTTTATGATAGTTTATTATTGGTGTATACAAATGCAACTGATTTCTGAATATCAATTTTGTATCCTGGTACCTTACTAAATTTGTTTATCAGTTCTAACAGTTTTTTTGTGGAGCCTTTGGGATTCCCTTTATATAGTATCATGTCATCTGCATATAATGACAATTTTACTTCTTTCCAATTTGGGTGCCTTTTATTTTATTTTCTTGTCTGATTGCTGTGGTTAGCACTTCCAGAAGTATGTTGAATAGAAGTGTTGAAAGCGGGCCTCCTTGTCTTGTTCCTGATCTTAAGGGGAAAGCTTTCATCCTTTCCCCATTGAGTACGATGTTTGCTATGGGCTTATCATATATGGCCTTTATTATGTTGAGATATGATCCAATTATTCCCACTTTGCTAAGAGTTTTTATCACAAATGGCTGCTGGATTTTGTCAAATGCTTTTTCTGAATATATTGATATGATCATATGATTTTTATTTTTCATTTTGTTAATGTGATATATTATGTTAATGGATATGCAGATATTGAGCCTACCTTGCATACCAGGAATGAATCCACTCTTGATCATGGTGTATGATCTTTTTAATGTGATACTGAATTCGGTTTCTGAGTGTTTTGCTGAGGATTATTGCATCTATGTTCGTAAGGAATATCGTCCTGTAGTTTTCCTTTTTTGTAATATCTTTGTCTGATTTATGGGATCAGAGTAATAGTGGCCTCATAAAATGTGCTTAGGAGCTTTCCCTCCTTCTGTATTTTTTGGAATAGTTTGAGGAGAATACGTATTAATTATTTTTTGAATGTTTTGTAAACTTCACCTGTGATGCCATTTGGTCCAGGACTTTTGTTTGCTGGAAGCTTGTTGATTACTGATTCAATTACTTTGGTAGTAATCAGTCTGTTCAGTTTCTGTTTCTTTTTGGTTTAGACTTGGTAGATTGTATGCTACTAGAAATTTATCCATTTCTTCCAGATTGTCTAATTGTTGGCATATAGTTGCTCGTAGTATTTTCTTAAAATTTCCTATATTTCTGTGGTATCTGTTGTCACTTCTCCTCTTTCATTTCTGATTTTATTAATTTGGGTCCTCTCTCTCTTTTACTTGGTGAGTCTGGCTAAGAGTTTGTCGATATTGTTTATCTTTTTAAAAAACTATCTCTTTGTATCATTGATCTTTTGTATTGTTTTTTGGGGGGGTCTCTATTTCATTTACTTCTGCTGTGGTCTTTATTATTTCCTTCCTTGTACTCTCTTTGGGCTTGTTTTGCTGTTCTTTTTTCACTTCCCTTAAGTGTAAAGAAGTCTGTTGATATGAGATTGTTCTTGCTTCTTTAGGTAGGTCTGCACTGCTATGAACTTCCCTCTTAGGACTGATTTTGCTGCATCCCAGAGATTTGGGGTGTGGTTTTCATTTTCATATCTCTTAAGGTATCTTTTGATTTCCTTCTTGATCTCATTTTTGACTCTTTGCTATTTAGTAGCATGTTATTTAGCCTCCATGCATTTGTAAGCTTTCTGTATTTCTTTTTATAATTGATTTCTAGTTTCATAGCATTGTGGTCAGAGAAGATGCTTGATATAATTTCAATCTTCTTAAATTTGTTGAGACTTGTTTTGTTGCCTAAAATGTGGTCTATCTTGGAAAATGTTCCATGTTCACCTGAGAGGAATGTATATTCCGTTGCTTTGGTGTGAAATGCTCTAAAAATATCGTTTAAATCCAGCAGGTTTAAAGTGTCATTTAAGGCTACTGTGTCAGTGTTGATTTTCTGTCTGTAGGATCTGTCCGTTGGAGACAACGGGGTGTTGAAGTCCCCTACTACGATAGTGTTTCTGTTGATCTCTGTCTTTATGTCTGTCAAAATCTGTGTTATATATTTAGGAGCTCCTATGTTGGTTGTATAGATGTTTACTGGGGTTATGTCCTCTTGTTGAGTAGATCCCTTTATTATTATGTAGTGCCGTTTTTGTCTTTTATTGTAGTCTTCATTTTAAAGTCTATTTTGTTGGAAATAAGTATCATTACTCCAGCTTTTTTCTCATTTCTACTTGTGTGAAGCATCTTATTCCATCCCTTTACTGTCAATCTGAGTGTGTCTTTTGATCTGAGATGAGTCTCTTGTAGACAGCATATGCATGGGTCCTGTTTTCTTATCCACTCAGCCACTCTGTGTCTTTTGATTGGAGCAATTAGCCCATTCACATGAAAGTGATTATTGATAGGTGTATATTTATTGCCATTTTGTTATTTGTATTTCTGGTCTTCCTGGGTTAGATTGTTTTCCCCTTTCTTCTGTTTAAAAAAGCCCTTTTAACATTTCTTGCAATGCTGGCTTGGTGGTAATGAATTCCTTAAGCTTATTCTTTTCTGAGAAGCTCTTTATCTCTCCTTCGATTTTAAGTGACAGCCGTGCTGGGTAGAGCAATCTTGGTTGTAGGCTTTATTTTGTGTCACTTTGAATATTTCCTGCTGCTCCCTTCTGGCCTGCAGAGTTTCTGTAAACAAGCCAGCTGTTAGTCTTATGGGAGTTCCTTTGTATGTAACCTGCTGTCTTTCTCCTGCTGCTTTTAGGATTCTTACTTTATCTTTAACCTTTGCCATTTTAACTATGATGTGTCTTGGTGTAGGCCTGTTTGTGTTCAGCTTGTTTGGAATTCTCTGTACTTCCTGAGTTTGTATGTGGATTTCCTTCACCAGGGTCGGGAAGTTTTCAGTCATTATTTCTTCAAATACATTCTCAATCCCTTGCTTCTTCTCTTCTCCTTCTGGTATTCCTACGATGTGATTGTTGTTTAGCTTCATGTTGTCCCACAGGTGTCTTAAACTATTTTCATTCTTTTTTCTTTATGTTGTTCCAGCTGGGTGATTTCTGCTATTTTGTCTCCTAAATCACTGACCCGATCTTCAGCTTCTTCTAATCCACTGGTGATTACTTTGAGTGTGTTCTTCATTTCAGTTATTGTATTCTTTAGTTCTAACTGGTTGTTTTTTATGATTTCTCTATCCTTCCTTAGGTCCTCACTAAGTTTATTAAACATTCTTATCATCAGTGTTCTAAACTGTGTCTCTGAAAGGAAGGATATGCCTGTTTCATTTAGTTCCAGTTCTAGAGGTTTCTTTTGATCTTTTCCTTGTGACATATTTCTTTGTTTCTTCATTCTGGCTGTCACTCTTTAATTGCTTCAATGTATTAGATAGATCACCTAGAATAAAAAGAAAAGAAAAAAGAAAAAAAAATTAAGGGGATAAAAATGAAAAAAGAAGAAAAAAAGGAAAAATAGATGAAAAAAGGAAAGAAAAGAAAAAGAAAAAAAAGTGGGGGGTTTCTCCACCATCCTTAATCTGCAGACCACTTGCTCAGTCATAGAGAGTCTCTGGGTGACCCAGCACCAGCTATTGGGGGGAAGGGCTCAACGTGTTAGGTGCTGGCCTCCCTCACAGGCTTGAATGATCTTCCCACAATTAGCTGCTGTGTGCTCTGGAATTGGCTCACTACCAAAAATCCTCACAGATTGTTGCAGCTTGTCTGCTGCTGCAAATAACCCTCTGTGCCCTGCGGAGGTTGGGGCCAGGCACCAAGGGCTTAGGGTGCCTCTGGCAATACAGCTCTAGTTGGGCTGGACAGACCCCTAAGGCACCACGGGATGTGGTCTGTGGCCTCCAGCAAGTCAAAGTAGCATGCACTCCTGCACCAGCAACCACCCCACACAAACTCGCCAGGAAAGCCCCGGCTGGATCACACAGGAGTACAGCTCATGACCCAACACCCCCAGGAAAACTCCCACTCTTGCAGATCAGGCTGAGTAGCGCAACAGCCAATCCCCAGCTGGCAACTCTGTATGAGCGGTGTGGAGAGCGGGGATCCAAGGCAGCTCACGCCTCATCAGATATCTCAATGAACTGCCTGATGGAGCTGGAGCACCTTCTCCAGGTGTTTCCCTGGCAACGCAGCACAAGCAGGGCGGAGGGTGGGTATCCAAGGCCACACACACATGCGCATATACACACACAGTCCTGTGCCAATTTCAACAGATGAATGTGGTCCAGGATCTGACCCTCTGTGTGTGGGCCCAACCCTGACAAAATGGCACTCTCCTGTACTCTACGTGTGTGCAAGGTCCACACCAGGGAAACAGTGGTCCCCAATACCTCCAGCTCCCTTGCCAAAGGTGCTCAGTTCAGTCCGTCCCAACAGGCTCCTGGGCCCCTCTCACACAGCTACTCCCTCCACCAGGGACTAGGGGAGTGCTCACCAGCAAGTGAGTCCATGGGCTGGCCCCACTGGTTCTCTAGCCGCCCTCAGCCTCACTGAGTTAAGCAAAGAGAGTCCTCACTAATTTTTACTGCCAGCTATCGTAGAACTTCTCTTCTTGGCAAAGCAACTAGTGAACTCGGTGTGGGGTTGGAGGGTCTCTCCACCAACCGGAGAAACCTCTCCGCCGCTGAGGTGTCCCTCACAGGGTTCGCCCTCTCTCGTCTCTGCCCCTCCTACCAGACTTGATGTGGTTTCCTCTTTAAGTCCTTCATTTAGAGGTTTTGTTTATCTAGTGTTCAGGGGACTTCCGAGGTTGAATGTTTTATAAATTATTTGTAATTTTGGTGTGATCCTGGGGGGCAGTTGGCACAGCTTCTGTCTGTTCCTCCATCTTACCGGAAGTCACACCTGTTCTGTTTTGTTTTTAATTCTCCCATTCCCCAATACCTACCCACTGTGTACTTGGCAGTCTCTTCTTCATCCATGCCTAGACAAGGACCCTTGCTGCTTGTATCACTCTGGACTGAGGCATGTCTACATGGACCAACCATGGGTAGCATCCAGAATGGTCCAGTAAGGAGCCTGGCCTACAAGTCATAGTCCTTGAATTTACATGTGTTCCTTTCCAAGGTTTGGCATCAACCAATAGGAACTTCTAGGCATAGGAAATGCACTGTATTATACATTGGGGGTACTAAATGGAGCCCTCATTTATCTTCCCCTTCTCCTGTGTTGTATATCAAATAAATCTGGTAACTTATTTGAAATATTGGGGCTGTTTTAATTATAAAGTTCAAAAACTTCACATGTATTTATAAAGTAAACAATTTACTTCATTTCTAGCACTTTGTCTAAGATAAGTTTTTATTTTGACAGTGGGAGGCAGAAACTGAATTTATCACTTTGTGATTTATCTAAACATGCTATATTTCTGATATGCAAAAATATTATTAGAGAGTATTGTTTTCACATAATAGCTTCAGGTATGGTGAAGATTTTAGAATAAATAAAATAATATTCTGAATGATTTGTGTTGAAAAATTGTTATGTCACAATATTTAATAATTTACACTGCTAATTATATTTTAAGGATAAAATTTGAGCTTCCAAAAGTAGTCCTTGTGTTTTAGCACTGATTTGATTATTTTTTCATACAGCCTTAATAAACTGAAATCATCCAATTTAATCTTGATTAATGTCAGCATTCCAACTATTGAAACTTTGAAAGTTTTCTGGGGTCCTTGAAAAGAAACTCTGGAATTTCTATCCTTAATGCACTTTAATTTCAACTGCTGCCTGATTGAAACACTTGTGAACTTCTCTAAGATTAAAGTTGAATTTTGTAGCAGGTTTTTGTAATGTCTGGATTCATTTTCCAGTATTACATCTGGTACATTATTGGAAAGATTGAACACAAGGTAACTTTTACAAATATTTCCTAATTGAGAACATTATATATAACTTCTACTATTATAGGCTACCAAGATTTCTCTAGTCACCTTGAGGTCAACTCAGGATAGAAGTCAAGAAAAATAGAGGTTGCAAGATTGTATTGGCCTAGAAAGTGAAAATCTGAGGATAAACATGAAGTGTCTCTCATCACATGCAAGGAAAATACCAAGTGCTCGCTTCTGCTGCTTTTCCAGACTTTCCCATCTGAACCACAGACTTTTTGGCCTCCTGGTTTATAGTTTAGTACTTCCAGCCAAAGAACAGTATATTTATTTTGAAAGGAGAAAATGTGCTTCATGATGTAGGAAAAAGAGAGCAAGTAAAATGGGCTGAGTTCTACTACCATTTTGGGTACTTTCATGTTTCTCATTCAAAATTGTCCCTGTCTTGATCCATTTGGGTTGCTATAACATGATACCACAGACATGTAGCTTATAAAAACAGAAGTGATTTATTTCTCACTTTATTTATTTCTGGAGGCTGGAAGTCCAAAGTCAGGGTGCCATCTTGGTCTGGTGAGGGCCTCCTTCCTGGTTCATAACAAGTGTCTTCTTGCTGTGTTCTCACATGGTAGAAGGGGCTAGGGATCTTTTATAAGGACACTAGTGCCATTCATGAGGGCTCTACTCTCATGCACTAATACCCTCCCAAAAGCCCCACCTCCTAATACCATCACTTTTGGAGGTTAGGATTTCAACGTATTAATTTGGGGAGAGGGGGATACAAATATATCTACCATTGCAATTATCAACCTGTTGACTAACAAATATGGTATGTAGCACTTTCACTCATGGAAACTGTGTTATATTGGGCAAATAAGAAGACGTTTTGATCTCTGGATATCAGCTTAAACAGAACTTCTAATGAATATCTACCTCACAAATGGGATTGAGTGTTTCATAGTACAAGTTCCTCCATAACTTTAATACAATTGCATAGCACTCATATTTGTATTGGTATTCATATCATTTTGACTGAAAACTTCTATTCTTGAAGTGTGCTGGTGAATTAGCTTTCTGGGAGAAAAGCAAACATCTAATTTGTAGCATTTGTCAATTTCCATGTTGTAAATATTTCTGTTACAGCTAATTTCAAGCTACCAATGCAGAGTTAGAAAGAAGTATACAACAGGTTATCTGGAGGCCAGTGTGAGTGGGTGACAGCACACTATTTTTTTAATTCTTACTATCTTTTTGTCAAAGCTCAACATTATTACAATCTCTCTCTTTTGTGAATCTCTGAAACAACTTGGAACTGACCTGAATCTGCTAGCTTGAAGCTAGATTGGATTGTCTTTTTACTCCACCTCTGAGGAGGCCTGGGGACCTTTAGATGCACTCTGATTTTCAGGGTGTCATGAGGAAAGGGAGCCATGGGTGTCCACATCTTTTGGGTAAATATATTTTTATTTCTTCTCACCCAAAAAATCCTCTTTAATATAAATTAGTAAAATTTTAATCAACAAAAATAAAATGGATATATCTTCACATGAAAGTCCTATTCTCTATTCTCTGTGGATTAGATGACCTAGAGTTATCAGATAATTGTGGTAAACAACCAGCTGTAGCCTACACACCCTGGGGCTTATTCATCAGTAGTTCTTTGAATGTTTTTAGTGTTCTTATCTACATTGGGAAACCTGTTTCTAAATTGCTCACAGATTGTAAAAGCACTAATTGGTAATGCTTCTTTTTTTGGTTCACTTACTCTCACATTCTCTGGCAATCATTGGTATCAGTTACAGCATGAACCTACTAAAGGTCCTGTTTTTTTTTATTTGTTTTTATTTTTATTGTTTTTTGAGGGCAGTGTCACTGGCCCTCATATGTGGCTTCCCAAGCCAACGCTTAACCACTGTGCCACTCGGCCAGCCATAAATGTACTGTTTTTAACAAATGTAATTTAAGCAGTGCTTTCTTAATTTGGGAGCCTATTTTAAGCTGTTACAACATCCGCAACTCCTGGTATTAAACCAGCCTAGATTAAATTTTACAGCAATTACTGAATTTAAATTTCAGATTTAGCAAGTATATGACTAGATGGCCAGGTGAAAATGAGGCTTATTAAAACTGGAACTAAAGAAAACATGTTTCAGAATTTATCTTTCTCTGTGTTATAAATATGCATAGATATTCATAATTGGGTGTATGCCTAGAATGTGCAATAGAATAGTATCCAGGAGTCAGAAATTGTACTGGATGCAAAATTAGAAGTTACATTTCACTTTGGAATGTTTTCAGGAATATAAATCAGTTATCTGTATTTCAATGGATGTAGCCGTGTGTGTGTGTGTGTGTGTGTGTGTGTGTGTGTGTGTGTGTGTGTGTGTATTTCTGTGTTGGCTTAAGAGGAGTAGGGGTTGAAGTAAAGTAAATAAAAAATTCAGACTAGGCATACTGACTGCCATTTTATAATTCTTTAGTACCTTTAGATGCTCCTACATTACCAGTAAGACATTGGTATGAGAATTGTCTCTTCTGAGTTTGTTAGGTATGTGAAACTTGAAGAACCTGACACTTTTCTGAAACTGGAGAATATCACTATATTAGAAAATGGTATCTGTAATACAGTTATATAAATCCTGAAAGGATAATGACAAGGGAAATCTTAGTAATTTTCTCAAAGCAACCGCTATGGAAAATCAAGTAAAATGTTTGCATTTTCAAAGAAAATAGGAACATAAACACTGGAAATTCCATCTGTGAAAGATACAGTGCAGAATAGTTTAAGTGGTCATTTATTCTTTTGAGTCTTTGGATTTTTTCCCCCTTAAATAATACAATTCTGACTAGCTTTTCACTTTTCTTTCAGTGTTGTTACAATGGAAAAGCAATGTAAAATTTTATGTAGTTGGTCATTTCTCACTCTACCCCAAATATTTTGACCTGAAAAAGTCATATATAGCAGTACATATTCCTTCTTCTGTTGTACTGTGTGCCAAGCTGATTATGTCTTATGTATGTTCTCTATTTCCCTTCAGGTTCCATAGATTTTTCTGCTTGATCATGCTCTGGTTTGAAAAAGGCAGAAGTAAATTTATTTGTGGAGCTATTACTCTTTCTTTCTTCTTTCTTTCTTTCTTTCTTTCTTTCTTTCTTTCTTTCTTTCTTTCTTTCTTTCTTTCTTTCTTCTCTATGTCCCCCTTTGGTTTCTTTTTCTTTTATTCTTTTTAAAGCTAGAAATCTACCTATTCAGTTTGGCAATAACTCTAGGAATGTCAGTGTAATAAAATCAAGCTAAGACCCTATGGGAAGTCTGGACTATGACATAGGGAGGAAGCCCTAGGGGGCAGAATACCTTAGAGTCATTAATTAACCTGCTTTGTGCCTAAAAGGCATCTTCTGGAACTATGTTGAGTGGTACAGCATGATCAGCAAAGGGTGGGGCAGAAATGCTCTGACTAGAGGAATCTAGGTGCCTCAAAGATTACCTAAAAGGCAGTGGCCCTTAAACTTGGGTGCACATTAAAGTCCCCTGCGATGCTTACAGAATTCCAGTGGACAGACTTCTGGTTTCTGTGTTGGAATGTAGAGAGCTGGGAAAGTTGTCATTCACACACCCTTACAACAAAAAGAGACAAACATACTGCAAGTTGATGGCTTTTCTTGAATCAGTTAATTACTCTAACTGAAATACAAAATGTCAGTGGTTATAGAGGGAGTGAAGGTCAGGGAAGAGTTGACCAGAAAAGGTCAACGGAAAATTTTGTGGATGATGAAACTCTTCTGTATCAATGATTCTGGAGGTGAAAACATGAATCCATGCACTTTTGAAGAAGACCCATTAAATAATAGTGAGGTTGTCTCTCTGTAAATTAAAAAAAAAAAAAAGGAAAAATATTATTCCTGATTCCCAGATTAAGTAAATCAGTATCTGTGGGAATGGAATCTTGGCATCAAACAGGGATTCTAATATGAATATAAAATAAAGAAACTGTGCTAGTGATGCCATTGATCTTGGTGAATTTATTAGAATATAAGCATCAGTTCCTAAACTTTACTGCCCGTTGGAATCACTTGAGATCTTGAAAAAAACTGATGTCTGTCTGTCATCCCCAGGCTTTCCGATTTCATTTGTAAGTCGTGAAACAGCTATCAGGAATTTTAAAAAGCTGTCCTAGTGATTCTAATGTGCAGTAAATTTTGGGAACTACTGGTCTACAGCAGTGATTCCCAAATGTTAGCCTGCATCAGAATCATCATCTGCTTTTTTTTTTTTTTTAGCTGAGCCATCCTGCCACCTGTTGGCAGCTCAGCTCGCTGGGCATCAAACTGCTGTTGCTCAGAGTCAGCTTGCACTCTTGAGCAAGCTCTTAACCAACTGAACCACTCGGCCGGCCCGAATCATCTGCTTTTTAACAAGCAGATTCCTGGGCCCCAGTCCCAGAAGTTTTTGATTCAGTAGATCTGAGCTGGAGTCTGAGAATTTGCATTTCTAATAAGTTCCCAGATGATGCCAATGCCACCGGCCCTTTGACAATTACTGATATTGGAAGAGTGCTTCTCCATTTTACTGTGCATAAAGTCACTGAAGTCAAAATAAAGATTCTGATCAGCTGACCTGGAGTAAGGCCCAAAAGTCTGCATTTCTAACAGGCTCCGATGTAATGTTACTGGACTGAAGACTACACTTTGAACAGTAAGGGTCCTAGAGTCTTGCGTGGCTTGTGGAGCAACAGCAGCAGCATCTGGAGGTTTTGTGTACACTTAAAGTTTGAGAAGTACTGTGTTGGAAGCTGGTGGATGTAAAGTTTTGTATTTTCAGCCGGCCACCTACGTGACTTTCCCTTGATCAGCGCACTAAGCTTTGATCTTTCTCTCAGAAGATAGACTTACTTACCTATGGGAATTTATTAATTCACAATGAAAAATGCAAGAGTATAGAGGCAGGTGAATACATCAGGGCCAGCAAGCTTCTCTGTAGAAAGGAAAACCACCGAAAGCCAACCTATTGGAAGATGGCTTAAAAAGTGAGAAACAATGAAAAACTTGAAGTGATTTTATGGAGTGCCTCCAAGATTCTGATTGGGTGTCTTGTCTCAATGTAATATAATGCTTCCCTCTTGGGTACTGCCTATAAGAACTGCTTGTGGGTCAGCCATTCTCCCTAGTACCATCAGTTGTCAAGAAGATGAAGTCAGCTATTACAGAGCATGTTGGTGGTTTTCTCCAAAGGCTGGTGTGGGTGTGGGTAGCTAAGCACCATAAACCTCTCTTTAGTATAAAAAACCCCAGATGAAAATAAATAACATTGCCATTTCACAGCTTGTGATAAAGTTAAGCTTCTAGCAGAATAAAGCCAAAAGTAAATGAAAGAGTGCTAACTCTTAGCATTTACAAAAAATTAATTTTTAATTTATCATGACATAGGTAAAGCAAAGAAAAAATGACCTGCATATCTTTCTGCATTTGCATATTCTAGTGCATCTTTACTTTTTAGATGAAAAGAACAGAAAGAGGGCTCTGTTCGATATAAAAATCAAGATTCTTCAACCAGCTTAGAGGTTCTGTAATTAAGCATTTACAAAGTAAGCAAAGCTTTCCCTCCTCTGGAGAGGAAATCAATGTGTGCTTTTCCATGTCTGGGGTCACTGTGACATAGTCTGAGGAAAATGTCCAACTCACAGGGCCAAATTATTTAGAAAAATTGTGGGACTACTTTAAGAATACTAACAGGTATTAAGTTTAGGGAAATAAATAGTAACCTTGAGAACTGATGTGTAGAATTTACTCCTGCACATATATTTAATGTATGCTAGAATAAATTTACATTTCACTTTTATCCTATTGTTCTATCAAAATAAACACAATCATAAATTGTGATGCTTGATTACCATATAATAAATGTAAAATTCAAGGTATTGCTCTTTGAACAGCCTAATAAGGCTTTTTGGCAGAACAAAATAAAAGTGTATTATAGATCTCAGTAAGTCTCATTAAATCATAGCGTGGAAATAAACTGGTAGCCTTCCCAGGTTACATATTGCCACAAATTTGATAAAGATTTTCAGCCTGACTGCATCGTATAATTACCAATCATTCCTCCTATCCCTCACCTCCATTCTTGTTTAATTGGTCTGGGTAATGCTGGACATTGTTGTTTTTTATCTTGAAAATACTTTTCAAATGAGAAGGGAAAGAAATCTCCATAAATGTTTAAAGGACAGTGAATTATTTTATGTGTTTTAATATACAAAGGACCCCTGTGACCTCCTAGCAATTGTGATTCTGAAACAATTTAGAACTTGTGTGTCCTCATTGTTTCGTAATGGCATATTTATAAATTGTAAACACGTCTATAGCAACACCAAAGGTTTCTAGGGTGGATCATGCTTATAGTAGCAATGAGCTTTCCAGATATTTGATAACCTAGAAAAGGCAGCCTGAGGGAACACGTGAGGGAAATTAGATAAGATCCATTGTGCCAATCTATCACATTAGTCGCTCTTTATAAGTCTAGAAGGTTACTTTTGTTACAAAGAATTGGTAAAGTTTGATAGTTATTGAAATATGAATATTAATATAAGGGGATGTGTAAGTCCTTAAAATATTTCTTGACTAATTCTTTAGCTTAGGCAGACTCATGGGAATGATTGGTTATAGTTATTGGTCCACTGAGGATAATGTATTGTCTAACTGTGGCTACATGAATTAGGAGAAACCGTGTTAAGAGTTCAAAACCATATTGAGTTCCACAGCCAGGAAATGCTCCATAAGCACAAGGTGAAGTTTCAGGGCTCGATTCCCTGTCGTGACATTGCCAACAGGCTAGCAGTAAAGACATGGCAGACTGGCAATTGTTAGTCAAAGAGGTTCCTTCTCTTTTGTTTACTATGTTATGACAAAAATCCTTTGTTTTTTGTTCAGCAGTAAGAATTCTCTCTGTGAGGCCTGTAGAAGATGAATACATAACCAGCTGAACAGGAGCAAACAGCTAACCACAAGCCATCTTTCCAGTAATGGAATTGCTGATGTTTCCCTGGAGCGCATTTTGCAGATGGAAGATTATTTCAACGGTGTGATCGACAGTATCTAAGTAATAATAACCAGAAGAGAATAATCCTAGCAATGCAATGGCAGCCTCCATCTGATTCGGAGTTCCTTCCCCAAAGCTAGACAAAAACAGGTATAGCTCCAATTTAATAGATAACAGCTTGTGGAATAAGAATTCTCTTATTTTTCCATTGCAAATACATAGAATGTTTTGTGGCAGTGTCTTTAATTTTACAGCTCAAAGACTGTGGTTTCAGTGTCAGCAGTGGTAATAGAAATGTCTTGGGTAGATGAATATTTTTCCATAGAGTATAAAGAATTCAAAGGAAGATGATGGAAAAAGCAGTGGATTCTGTGTGCATGTATGTGTAATACCTGTACATGTTTGTGTATAATATAATTCTTTGTCCCAGGCTCAGTCCTGCTCTGTAAAAATCCTAGCAGGATGGAAACACATCTGAGGATTCAAAAATCACCTTGAAAACAAGGACATCCAACAACAGCTATCATGTGCTCTTGATGGCAGGGTGGATAAAACTGTTGCAGTGCAGTTGACTGGAGCACATCTTGAATTGACATACCAAATCTATGGGCTGCAGAAAACAATACATGAAACACAAGGCTGTGACTATGTCAGGGATGGTGGGGCTCTGTCTGAGGCCTGGAGACAGGAATTTCCTGCAAATAATAGCTGTGGCTTCAAATTAAAGAACGGAAAAGTTTCCAAGTGCCCAGTAAAGAAGGGACCACTGTCATGGAGTAGTGTTTCTGTGCTGCTTGCATACAGATATGCCAGTGGTGTCAATGTTATCCAGCTTTGTGCAACATGAAGGTTATAACATGTGGGGTGTTTATTTTTTAGAAAAGAAAATAAATATATCCAACTTTTGAAAATTAAATTATTGACTCAGTGGACACATTCTTAGGCCCTTCCTCAGCCTTGGAGTGGCCTGGAAAACTGAGGGGCCCTGCAGTGTAAGTTTCATTGGCTTCATGGCAATCCTACTTCAGGTACTATCACCTTAGAAAGTTGACTTACTGCCTTACAGAATCTTTTTTCTTTTTTTCTTTTTTTTATAAGTAGTTTCAGGTGTATAACACAATGCGATAGTTATACTCCTTACCCCCCAGGGTGACAACCCCCCTCCCCCAATTCGCCACCCCAGTCCCCCCACCATATCATACATATCTATTACAATTCCTTTGACTCTCTTCCACAGTATACTCCACATCCCATGACAATCTATATATTCAGTTATAGTTGGCATACAATATTATACAACATCAGCTTCAGGTGTACAGGGCAGTGATCAAGCCTCTACTCCAAAATTTTTACAACATTATTATTTTCCCTGAACTGTGTTTCATATCCCTGTGGCAATATTGTAGTTGTCTATTTATGTTGTCTAATCCCTTCCCCTTCCCCCTTATCCCCACCTGCCTCCCAACTAGCAACCCTCAGTTTTTCTTCTATATCTATGAGTCTGTTTACTTTGATCGTTCAGTTTTTCAGATTCCACATATAAGTGAGATCAAATGGTACTTGTCTTTCTCCAACTGACTTATTTCACTTAACATAATAGTTAGTCTCTTCACAACATTATCAATTACATTCCCAGAACTGTCCCCATATCCCTGCGGCAACATTATAGTCACACACCTTCGCTGTCCAAAACCTTCCCCCTCTCCCTCTTCCCCACTCCCTCCCAGCCAGGAACCATCAGTTTTTCCTTTATATCTGCTTGATATGACTTCAATCTTCTTAAATTTACTGAGACTTGTTTTGTGGCCGAACGTGGTCTATCTTGGAAAATGTCCCATGTGCACTTGAGAAGAATGTATATTCTGTTTCTTTAGGGTGAAATGCTCTAAAAATATCAACGAAGTCCAGCTGGTCTAAAGTGTCATTTAAGGCCCCTCTTTCTGTGTTGATTTTCTGTGTAAAGAGTCTGCCCATTGGTGACAATGGGGTGTGGAAGACCCCTACTATGATAGTGTTACTGTTGATCTCTGTTTTTATGTCTGTCAAAATCTGTTATATATAATTAGGAGTTCCTATGTTGGGTGCATAGATGTTTATTAGGGTTATAGTGCCCTTCTTTATCTTTTATTGTAGTCATTTTAAAGTCTGTTTTGTCCAAAATAAGTATTGGTACTCCAGCTTTTTTTTTTCTCATTTCCATTTGCATGAAATACCTTATTCTATCTGTAAACAGCATATACATGTGTCCTATTTTCTTATCCACTCAGCCACTCTCTGTTTTTTGATTGGAGCATTTAGCCCATTCACATTTAAAATGATTTTTGATAGGTGCATATATATTGCCATTTTGTTATTTGTATTGCTGGTCTTCCTGGGTTAGCTTGTTTACCCCTTTCTTTTGTTTAAAAAAGCCCTTTTAACATTTCTTGCAATGCTGGCTTGGTGGTTATGAATTCCTTAAGCTTATTCTTTTCTGAGAAGCTCTTTATTTCTCCTTCAATTTTAAGTTATAGCTGTGCTGGGTAGAGTAATCTTGGTTGTAGGCCTTTATTTTGTGTCACTTTGAATATCTCCTGCCACTCCCTTCTGGCCTGCTGAGTTTCTGTAGACAAGTCAGCTGTTAATCTAACAGGAGTTCCTTTGTATGTAACCTGATGTCTTTCTCTTGCTGCCTCTAGGATTCTGTTTCTGTCTTTAAGCTTTGCCATTTTAACTATGATGTGTCTTGGTGTGGACCTGTTTGGGTTCAGCTTGTTTGGAGCATTCTGCACTTCCTGGGCATGTATGTTGATTACCTTCACCAGGGTAGGGAAGTTTTCAGTCATTATTTTTTCAAATACATTCTCGATCCCTTGCTGCTTCTCTTCTCCTTCTGGTATTCCTATGATTCTTTGGTTGTGGTGCTTCATCTTGTCCCATAGAGCTCTTAAACTATTTTCATTGTGTTTTATTCTTTGGTCTTTTTGCTGTGCCAACTGCGTGATTTCTGCTATTTTGTCTTCCAAATCACTGATCCGCTCCTCTGCTTCATCTATTCTACTGGTGATTCCTTCAAGTGTGCTCTTCATTTCAGTTATTGTATTCTTTAGTTCTAACTGGTTGTTTTTTTATGATTTCTCTATCCTTCCTTATGTCCTCACTAAGTTTGTTAAACATTCTTATCATCAGTGTTCTAAACTCTGTCTCTGAAAGGTTGGATCCCTCTGTTTCATTTGGATCCATTTCTAGAGGTTTCTTCTGATCTTTTACTTGTGACATGTTTCTTTGTTTCCCCATTCTGGCTGTCGCTCTGGGATTGTTTTGATGTATAAGATAGATCACCAGGAGAGCCCTGGCTGGATCACACAGGCACACAGCTCATGGCCCAACACTCCCAGGAAAACTCACAGTCTCAGCCTGTCCCAATCAGCCGCTCGCAGATCAGGCTGAGCAGCCGGACAACCAATCACCAGCCTGGCAACTCTGTAAGTGCAGTGCAGAGAGCGAGGACCCTAGGCGGCTTGCGCACCCGCATCTCAGTGAGCAGCCTTTTGGAGCCGAAGCCCGCCCACCAGGTGTTCCCCTGGCAACGCAGCACAAGCTGTGGGGAGAGTGGAGATCCGAGGCAGCTCTCGCACTCCCTGGTCTCAGTGAGCATCCTGTTGGAGCCGGAGGGCACCCGCCCAGCGTTTCCCTGGCAACGCAGTATAAGCAGGGCAGAGGGTGGGGACCCAAGGCTGCATGTGCGTGTATGCACATGCCAGAATCTTAAGCCAAGTAAACTACCTAGGCAAAAACTAAGCTTCACTATAATAAAGCACAAATACAATAATATTTGTTTTAAAATTATTTAAAATAAAAAAGTCATTAATTCCCAGTAGCCTATGGTACTTGGGGAGAGGTAAGAAGTACATTGAATTTTTTCATGAGATACACAGTTGTGACTTTGAAGTAATCACACAGAAATTTAGCAGTGTTCATGTAGCTGTGCATATTTACAATAATAACCAGTAAAACTTATGTAGTGCTACTACAGGCAGAGTGCTGTTGTGTTTTGTATGTATATATTGATTCTTTTTTTTTTTTTTTTTTTTTTTAGCTGAGCCATCCTGCCAACAGCTCAACGGCAGCTCAGCTCAGGCTGGGCATCAAACTGCTGTTGCTAAGAGCTCAGCTCGCACACTTGAGTGAGCTCTTAATCAACTGAGCCACTCGGCCGGTCCCTACATTGATTCATTTTAACTCTGACCAAACTATTGGTTTGGCACATAGAACTTAGTAAGTTGTCCATGGTCAGATGGATACTAAGTGGCAGAACATGGACTTGAACCTGAGTAGTTGGCTTCAAGCTCTGTGCGTTTAACTGCTGTCCTCATTCTGCTTTTCTCCTTGTGTGTGGTGTTGGTTTGGTTGGTTTGGTAGGAGGCCAGTGTTCCCTGTATGCTCTGGCCAGTGCTCTCTCTGTGCGCAGTGGTGTTTGGTTGCCAGCACTAGCCAAGTATCAGACACTGGAGGTTGGTACAGAAACTTTGACCTAGCCTATTTCAAGAAGAGAAACCATCTGAAAGTATATATGGGGCTTCATTTCCTCATTTGTCAAGCAAGGGTTTGGAAGTACTCTTTTGAATGTACTATGCAGGTCTTGTGTTCTGACAATATAAATATATAAATACATAAATACATATATATTTTTATAAATACTTTATGCATTTATAAATATATAACTACATATATAATAAAATATATATATATATATATATATATATATATATATATATATATTATGCCTGTGGTTGTGAAAACCCAATTTGGCGTAAATAACCATATTCTAAAGTACTTTAGGTAATGATGCTTCCTAATACAGTGGGTTGTGTTATTTGATTGGATGTATTCCTATCAACATTTATTAAGAGCTTACTATACCCATGTAATATTCTAAGTTTACTGAAACTACTAATTCATTTAATTTTGCAATGATTTTTATGAAGTAAGTATTCTCAACCCTATTTCATGATTAAGGAAACTGGGGCTTAGAGAATCTACATAGGTCTCCCTATAGTAGCCAGTTATTGGGTCTTGGAAAAGTCATGATGCATGTTTGCAACAGATGGCACTAGTTCATTTTTGGAGGTACTAGAGTCATTTCATCTATGTTATTACTATGTCATTTGACAGCTGACAGCTCTAGCTTCATTCCAAAAAAAAAAAAACTGAGCGATTTGGTTATGTTTTGGAGATTTTACAACAAGTTGAAGATGGAAGACCAAACTGTGCATTTTGCCATATTT
Organism: Aselliscus stoliczkanus; assembly: GCA_033961575.1. Classification (NCBI taxonomy): domain Eukaryota; kingdom Metazoa; phylum Chordata; class Mammalia; order Chiroptera; family Hipposideridae; genus Aselliscus; species Aselliscus stoliczkanus. Next base: position 108,704,038 of record CM066729.1, read on the forward strand.
TACTGTTTTACTTCCATAAAGGGAAGAATGCGCATCAAGCTTGTGAAAAGTTGCATTTAGTTTATGGTGACAATGCTTTACAAGAATGTCAGTGCCAACGATGGTTCACAAAATTCTGTGCTGGTGATTTTGATCTCAACGACACTACTCTGTCAGGGAGGCCCACCGAGGTTGATGACGACAAAATAAAGGCATTGATCGAGTCAAACCCACGTTACACAACATGAGAGATTGCAGAAGTATTGAACATCCATCATTCAAGCGTTCATGACCACCTGAAGAAGCTGTGATACGTAAACAAGCTCAATATTTGGGTTCTGCATGAACTCAAAGAAGTTCATTTGAGGCGTGTATAAACATCGGCAATATGCTCATTAAATGTGAGGAAAACGAACCTTTTTTGAAGCAACTGATGACTAGTGATGAGAAGTGGATTGTTTACAACAATGTGTTGTGCAAATGGTCTTGGTCCGGACGTGATGATTCACCTCAAATCATATCAAAAGCAGACATTCATCAGAGGAAGGTTATGCTCTCAGTGTGGTGGGATTTCAAAGGTGTTGCGTTTTTCGAATTCCTACCAAGGAACCAAACAATCAATTCGAATGTGTACTATTGGCAGTTGGACAGTTTGAATGCATCCATCATCTAGAAACGTCCAGAGCTTGTTAATTGTAAAGGAGTTGTGTTCCATTGGGACAATGCAAGACCACATACAAGTTTGATCACCCCTCAAAAATTATTGGAGCTTGGGGGCCGGCCAAGTGGCACGGTGGTTAAGCACTGGCTTGTGAAGCCAGCGGCCCTGGTTCAGGTCCCACATATGAGGGCTAGTGACACTGCCCTCAAAAAAAAAAAAAGAAAAAAATTATTGGAGCTTGGATGGGATGTGTCACCACACCCACTATACTTGTCTGACCTTGTGCCATCCGACTACCACTTGCTTTGCTCTCTTCTAAACTTCTTGCATGGTATAACGTTCAATTCAGATGAAACTGTAAATCAGCACTTTGTTCAGTTTTTCACAAATAAACACAGGTCCTTCTAAGAATGAGAAAGTATGAAGCTCACTGAAAGATGGCAAAAGTTATCGAACAAAACGGGCAATATATCATTGATTGATCTTTGTTCTTTATATTAATAAATGACCTTTGAAAAACATAGACAAAATACATCATGACTTTTCCGAAGACCCAATATAAATGCCAGAGCCAGGAATCAAACCCAAGCTATTCGGCTGTAGAAGTTGCTTTCCTAATATGTATGCTATAGTGCCAAAGTGTTTATTCAAACAAGTGAGTGGTGTGTTGACAGTGAAAAGGAAGTTGAAAATGATTACTGATTCTGGAAAAGGAGATTTTCTGAATGCTGCTGAAAGCTGAGGCTATTCAGTATTGCTATAAAGAGGAAAGCCACACAGGCAAATCCTATTAGAGGGCCTGCAGAAAACCTGTATTTGAAATGTTCAGTGAAAAACTCTGGACAGGTGACTTAAAGGAGCTAGCAAAGGAATGATAGCAATAGCTAGTACTGATTATAATAATATGTAATATACAAAGGGTGCCAAAATAATGTATACACATTTTAAGAAAGGAAACCTGTGTTTAAAATTGTACTACTTAACATACGGGATATGACAATTAAGTTCGCAAACTCGTCATAGAAAAACTGCTATGTATCTTGTTGCTGAATATCACTACGGTCACCGTTGAAATACTCCCCTTGAGAAGATATGCACTGATTCCAGGGCATAGTCCATCCTTCAAAGCAATTTTGGAACTCTGTTTCTGGAATGGCCATCAGAGTTGTTGTCGTATTACCCTTGATGTCCTGAATGTCATCAAAATGTCTTCCTTTCAATATTTCATTTATTTTTGGGTAAAGAAAGAAATAATTGGAGGGCAAATCAGATGAATAGGGATAGTTTCCAATACAGTTATTGTTTTCTGGCTAAAAACTCCCTCACAGATATGCTGTGTGAGCTGGTGCAATCGTGATGCAAGAGCTATGAATTGTTGGGGAAAGTTCAGGTTGTCTAACTTTTTCACGCAGGCTTTTCAGCACTTCCAAATAGTAAACTTGGTTAACTGTTTGTCCAGTTGGTACAAATTCATTATGAATAATCCCTCTGATATAAAAAAAAAGTTTGCGAACTTAATTGCCTGACTTCATATACTAATAACAAAAGAGGAATACAAGTCACGTTTGACTCCTGCAATTACAAGAGGTGTAACCAGATGCTTCTGATTACAGTGAACTACTGCTTGAGCAACTTTGACTAAAATCTCCATTTGTATACTTTTTTTGGCACCCCGATATTTATTTTGCACTTATATACCAAGTATGGTTATGAATGCTTTACATATATTAATTCAACTTCCTCCCAAATACACTATAAAGAAGATAGCATTATATATTCTTATTCTGCCATTGAGTAAGGTGATGCCAAGAGAGATTAAATAGTTTAACCAAGGCAGCCTGCTGAGGTAGAAGTTTTTAGTATTGAAAAAATATATTTATCACATACTAGTTTCTATGGTAGGTGCTATAGATAAAGAAATAGGGCCGGCCGAGTGGCAAGGTGGTTAAGCGCTGGCTTGGGAAGCCAGTGGCCCTGGTTCAGGTCCCACATATGAGGGCCAGTGACACTGCCCTCAAAAAAAAAAAAAAAAAAGAATAAAAGCAAAGATATAAAATTCTAGTCAGAAAAAACAGGCAAATGCATGAATGGAGGGTACCTAATACAAACCTACTTTTTTGATGTATGAGCCAGATGAAGAGATGACAGCAGAAGCAAAGGAAAAAAGGCAAGACAATTGATCTTTTAGGGGATCAGAATGTGCGACAATTAGGTGGAGCTGGCTGCCCAAGGTTGAAGCTAGAAATGCAAGTAGGTCTAGCTCACGGAAAGGTTGTAAGCCAACCACGGTAACACAAAGGATTTTTAAAGGCTTCAAAGAGTTGTTTAAGGGGTTTAATCAGGGAAAAGGAATATTCCAGGTCAAAAATGATGATACCTAAATAAAGGAGGAGTCATGAGGAAGAAGATGGGGGAGAGACAATCAAAACATAGTAGGAAGACCATATTGATTGGACTTCATGATAAATTGGGATAAAATGAGGAAAGGTACAAAAGATGAATTAAGTTCCTGATTGGATGGTCATGATGTTGTCAGATGGGAGTGGGATAGGGCAAGCAGATGACATGTCCAATATGGATAGTTTGAGAGCAGAGGTGTTTGGGGGACATTTAAATGGAAACATCTTTTAAACAATTGGCTCTTGAGGTGTGGAGATCAGAATGATTGATTTAAGAGTCATCATTCTATAGGGGAACATGAGAACTATCATATAATCTGCATAGACTGAGAAGAGAACCAAGGATGGAACAAAGAGGGTCCCAGTGATTAAGAGTTAGCTGGGAGAAATTGCTGAAAGAAGGAAGGAGTGAGTAATAATCTCAAATATTAGAGAGAGAAGAAATATTTAAAATGCATCCACTGACTCAATACTTAATTTTATATGATGGCTGAAATGTGATTTATAGTAATTGTTAGGAGCCATATAAACTACTCAGATATTTGGAGAGAAATGAGTAAAAAGTTATAGGTGATGCACTAAACCAGGGGTCGGCAAACTTTTGAGACGGAAGTGCCAGCCCATATGATTGGGTGAGACAGTCCAGTATAACAATTGTCCATAATTCATAACCTATATCTTCAAAGTAATATGAAACAATTTTGATATATTTAGATTGCAAAGATAGGTAAATATATATCAAACTACAAATTGGGTAAAACTAGCTACTTTGGTCCTCATAAAGTTTACTACATTTAGTTACTAGGCAAGCCAGTCTTCCCAAATATTAAGTGGGGATATGTGTGTTTTTAACAAGAACAATGTTTATGAACAGACACACTAAAACAATTTATCTGTGGTATAAAAGAAATATGGAATAATGACTTTGGTTACTCTGCTTCAAGTGTGAATAGTTCAGTATCTGTGGTTTGTGGAGACAGTTAAAAATCATAATGCATCTGTTTTCTTCTCTTTCTGTTTATATTGATGTTCTTCCAATTTCTCAGGCAAGTATAAGGAGACATTAGTCTGAATATTTTGTACTTCATAAAGCCATTCTGGTTTGTATAAGCGCTAGTGTTTAATGGGAAATGGCAGATTATTTCATTCAGTATTTTTCCAGTCATTACAGTAAAGCTGGCTTATTTAAAAATTCCCTGGTAAGTCCTCCCACCCCCCTTTACTAAACTGGATTGAATTTGTTTGTGGAAGCAATCATAATGTTAGAATACAGCCCAAGAGTCATAAAAGGTTTTGGTTGAGGTTGGATAGGAAAACTACCAAGTTTAAAACATGCTTGAATAAACACTCCTAATCTGATATTTTTGAATGAATCTACGCAGTCTCCTCACATCCTTAAATCTTTTTCCTTCTCAGTACAATGAAGTTTAAATACTTCTGGAATGAGGAAGCTGGCCTGCTCGTAGGAGAAGTTTGGCTGAAAAGATACTGGTTTTTTTTTTTTTTTCAAATCCAGGTAACTGGCATAAGATTATGATTTATGGTGCATTTAGTGTGTAAACAGTATCGTCAGGAAATGGCATGGTTTACAGACTTAGCACATGTGGGCTAGAGACATTACTATAAATGTAATTATTTTATCCATAATGGAAGTTCTGGTGAGTTCAATGCAAAAATAGCAAAAGGATCTGAAAAGTAACACTAACAACTGTATTAGAATGGTAATTCTTCATGATTTTATTTTGATCGTTAGACAAGAAATTCAAAATCAAACAAAGACAGAGGTAGACGTTACCTGGTTTTTGGCTGCTTCACATTCATTTGATCTTTTCAATATTGCCCTCACTTCCCTCTTGAGAGTCAACCCTGTAATTATCACTGTTTATTTAGAAGAACCTAGGAGCTCCCTTTCACTCCCACAGCATGTACTGGTGACATTGGCTTCTGCTTGAAGATTTGAATCAAGATGCAAGAAACAAAGAGCCTAAAGTTGGAGACCATTGCTTCTAAGAGATCTGACTTACTGGTTTGCAAAAGGTGCTTTCCTCTTTTTAGCCCCCAAAATGTCTTGGCTCTGGATACTCCTTCACTTTGCTTCTTCAGATTCTCACTGACTATCTGAAAAACCAATAAACATCCAATAAATTTTTCTTTGCCTAATTGAACCAGAGTTGTTTTCTGTTGCTCATGTCTCTCCCTAGATCCTTAACTGATAAAGAGGCTAGTTTGAATATGGTTAAGAAACATGTTCCTTCTACTTCTAGGACCCCATATTTAAATACTACACTATTATTGATTTCCTAAATCAAATTAATTACTTTCTGGTGAATCTAAGCAATGACATATTCTAATTGATTTCTTTTAAATCACCTAAGTACACGTTATTAGTTTCCATTAAATGGAGTAAAACATTTTTAATATTGTAAAATTTTTCAGTTCCTGTTCAGTTCAGTGATCTTGAGCTTGGGAGGGTGGAGACGACATCCATTTTATGGGGATACAGCACTCCTTCCTGCCTTAAGGAATCAAATGTTGAGCCCCGGCACTGGCTCAACATACTAAGGGGAATATTCTTCTTATCTAGATAAATTATTTTATTAGATTTTACCAAATATGGATTTTAAGTATTCTGTATAGCCCTACAAAGCCAGCACAGCCTGACTGTATAGACGTTATATTGCGAGATTAGTTCTGAAAAGTCTGCTATTGATTTGAACACGGACTAAATCCTTAGCCAAATACTTGTGTACCTACCATATGGTGCTGAAAGAGATATAATGAACAAAACATTGCCCTCATCTTTTAGTAGCTTTATCTAAATTTTAAACATGAGGTTATAAAACTTGAGAGTATTTGGAAACAACACAAGATCGTTTATGAATAAGTATCTAAAGGAATATTAAAACTATGGTATAGTGGATAAAGTCCCATTATACAGTTATTACCTGGTTAATTTGGATATCTCACAAAAGCTTCATAACTTTGCTTTTCAAATTGAAAAATATTTTCAGGTACGAATGACACAATTTGTGGAAACAGAGCTCTCTTGAATTTTGTTTGTTTTTTTTCAGATTTATGGCATGTGACAAAGGAGGAGAAAACACTTGTGGTTCACTGTCAATAGCAGCAGGCAATTGATACTTAAAACATACTACTCTTATGTAGTATCTGAAAGAAAGCACACATTGAATAAATACATCTCTGAAGTTCTGTTTTATACTGTTCAATCCTGAAAACAATCCTGTGGGGAGGATTATAATTATACTCATTGTATAGATGAGGATTGTAAGGCCCAGCAAATTTAAGTGGGTTTCAAACATGGTTCAGTTATTAACTTAATAAGTAGCAGGAGGATTCATACACAGGCTTTCCTGATCTTAGAATCTATACCCTTTTTAATTGTGCAATCACATACTTCAAATAGGTAGGACCCAAACAAGAACTTGAGGGATGAGTGGAATTTAGGAAAATGAGGAAAGAAAACTCATAGAGGTATAAATCTACATATGATTTTCCACTGGCTGGCCCTTTGGAAGTGGTCTATAAATGTGTACTGAATTAAATTATACTAAAATATTAATTACTAAAAAACTACAAATGCATAGTTCTACATCCAAATACAGTATGTATTGGGTTTGACTTCCTAATGTCAGGAAAAGAAGTCATATGTTCTTCAAAAGTGCATTTTAAAATATTTTTTATCAGATGTTCTAGAATCTAGATAATACCAGAGTTCATGAAGATTTCCTGTTCCCCACTTCTCTTGGGCACACATTCCCTTGAAATTTGATAAAGCCATGTGATTTGCTTTGACAAATTAAATGTTAGAAAAGTTCATTGAAGAAGTGTTTAAGTGCTGCTATTTATTTCTCTGTGCTGTCTTCCCCTGCCACCATGATCTTGGAAGCACCAGCTTATGTGGAGTTACCACAAGCTTGAAAAGCTTCTACCGGTGAGTATCTGCTCAGAGGACAGAGACCATGGAAAGTTGCTTGGACCTAAAGCAGACTTCACATGACTGGAAAACAAACTTTTCTTTTGCTAAGCTACTGAGACTTTGGTATTATTACCCAGCATGATCTACATTCTTCTGTATAGTATACAAATACAAATGGAGTTTTGAAAAATCCTTACAGAATAATTACACATGACCTTACATTTTTAAAACCACAAATACTACCCCACTTATTCACATAGACAGAGATTTAAAAATGCATGCTGGAAACAAGGCAACAGTGCTATATTTTCTTGGATTTTTTTGTTTGTAGTCATCACTGTATATTTCCATGATGCCTAACTCTTTGTCTGATAAGCAACAATACATGTGTGTTTTGGATGAAGCAAGAAGCACTGGTTTTGAAATGTTTTTGTTTTTTATTTAAACATTTTATTGGGGAATTGGTGGAGGACAACAGCATTGGGGAATTGGGAAAGGGGGACAAACAAGTTGCCTTCCTTTTTTGCTCTTCAGTCTAGTTGTGGAGGACGTTGCTTCACTGGCCCATGTTGGTATTGTCATTGCACTCTTCCTGGGTGAGGCAGATCAGTCGCCGGCCTCTGGACTGCCATTCACTGTGGCTCTTGGCAGCTCATGCTGGCTGTCAGCTGCTCACACTGGCTGCCAGCCACTCACTATAACCTATGGCAGCAGAGGCTGCAGCCCACACCATCGCTGGCCATCTTAGCTATAGAGGCAACCAGGTGGAGCTGTTGTTCACCATCTTAGCTGTAGAGGGCAGTGTCACTGGCCCTCATGTGGGATCCAAAACAGGGCCCCGCTGCTCAGAGCTGGCGTCCCAAGCCAGCTCCTAACCAACGTGCCACTCGGCCGGCCCTAGTTTTGAAATGTTTTGCAACGAATTTTCTTGGTAGGTAAGCACAAATACCTAATTTATTCTAAGGAGGTTTTTCTAAACCTTTGGAGGAGAGAGTAGAGTGATCTTTTCATATGTAGCCATAGTTTTGTAAACGTTTTTAAATTAATAGACAAATGAGATTGCATGATGAAAAGACCATTGTTTCCAAGTTTCCTCAATATTTTGAAAGCTTTGAAATAACCCCTGCTTGTAAACACAATGAATTTCTACCATTAAAACAAGGAATTTCTCACCTTCAAAAAGTTCAATAAGGTGAAGTAGGAGATGTTTAACTATATAGTGAGTGGTCATCTTCCTATTTAAGAGAATCAGGGTTTTGGGCAGGCCGAGTAGCTCAGTTGGTTAAGAGTTGGCGTGGGAGCGGGAGCTCTGAGCAACAGGGCCACCAGTTGGGTTTTCACATGGGCCAGGGATGCTGCACCATCTATAGCTAAGATGGTGAACAACAGCTTGACCTGGAGCTGGGCTGCTGTGAGTGGCCAGCAACGGCATAGGCTGCAGCCCCTGTTGCAGTGTGCTGCCATGAGTGGCCAGCAGCCAGCGTGAGTGGCCAGCAGCTGGAGAGAATTGCTGTGAGCCACTTTGAGCAGTCATCCAATGGCCAGCTACCAACTGCCTCAGCCGAGAAGAGTGCAATGATTGTAATACTAACATAAGCCAATGAAGCAGTGTCCTCCACAACTAGACTGAAGAACAAAAGGACAGCAGCTTGTCTGTTCCCCTTCCCCGAATCTCCAATGCTGTTCCCCTCCCCCAATTACCCAATAAAATCTTAAGAAAAAAAGAACCAGGGTTTTGTTCATTCAACATAGTGTCCAGTCCTGGGAAAATAATCATGATTAGTCAAAACCAATCATGGCAACCTCATTTCCCTCTGAGTTACGTGCTTTCTAACTGCCTTATACAACTATAGGACAAGTTCTAGCAAATTAGATGCAAATAAGGAAAATATTTGCTTTCTGATAAAGAACTCAGGATATTGAGGAGAGCTAGGTCGTGTTGGCCTTTTGCAGCAGCCATTATGACCCTATGGTAAAAAGTGCTGTCAGGTCCAAAAACCAACACTGTGACATAATGGAGCAGAAGGGTCGAGCCTGAGTTCTGGGGGAAAGCATTGGATTGCTGAACCAAATGATGAAGTATACTTTCAGGTTTTTGGTATGTGTAATGATTTACTGATTATGTTGCTTAAACCAGCTAGATGAGTTTTCTGTTATTTGCAGCCAAACATGTATAGAATGACACTCTGAGCTTCTGGTTTCAGAGGAGGACTGGTACAGCATGAACACATTAACCAAATGGTTTTAGAAAATTTTCTTTCAAAATTGTCACAATTTTAAACTATGTGTAATTATTACTGTTTGAACATGACTCAAGTAACGTGTAATTCCATGCCTTGTATCTGAATATGATAGAGGATATACAAATCATTTATTTGGACAGTTAGTCACATTTACCAATGACAATACATAAAAAACTTAATAATTATGATGTCTTGAAATTATGTTGACTAACAAAGAGGTTTGTTTTCTTCCATTTAGATTTTAGACACAATCCCTGGAAAACCTGTGAAATCCCTTTCTCTGTCTTACTATGGTGGAGTGAGATGAGGAGGAGATATTTTTAAGTATAATTTTATTATCTGTATCAGTCAGGGAAAGCTATAGTGAGGGTTTTAAATGTTATGAAAAGATAAACTTTATGAAGCATACTTCATAAAAATTGATAAAATTTGTGATATCTAAAATGAAATGTACATAAATCTTAGGCTTTCTCATCTTGAAGTTTTCTTGAATGTAAACTTAAGAAGTTAAAGCTCAGAATTCATGGGCAAACATTTGCTTTCTACAATCACACTTTTCTTCTAAATTTATAACTTTTTTTTGTTTTGTTTTGAGGGCAGTGTCACTGGCCCTCATATGTGGGACCCGAACCGGGGCTGCTGGCATCCCAAGCCAGCGCTTAACCAAAGCGCCACTCGGCCGGCCCTTCTTCTGAATTTATAAAAGCTATATGTCCAACATAGTTTAATATTTTCAGGCTGTATTACCTTAACTAATAATATTTTTGGTTATATTCCTAATACTCTGCAATCAGTTTTGTACTCATTAATACATAAAAATGTCTCAATAGAGGAAAATAGTGATCATTCATCAGATATCTTGGAATAAGAAATGTCCCCATTCCGAAGCATACTTTGCACAATTCCCATGGCTTTTCCCTCTTCATTCTGATTTAATAAATGACCAAAAGGCCATTTGATTGACTTTTAACTAAAGGTTTACTTTATTGAGAAATGTAAATGGGAGTACACAATTCCACCATCTACTGACTTCTATAATGTAAAATTATTCTTCAAGGGAGATTTTTATTTCTGGCAATGAATTATCAGTAAACATGGAAAAGTTTTCTGATTAAAAGTTACAAATGTAGGGCCGACTGAGTGGCCCAGGTGGTTGAGTTAGCTTAAGAGAGTGAGCTCTGAGCAACAGGGCCGCGGGTTCGATTCCCACATGGGCCAGTGACTCTGCGCCTGAGCTGAGCTGATGCTAAGCTGCCAACAGGTAGCAGGATGGCTCAGCTGGTGAGAGCACGTGCTCCTAACAACAAGACTGCCTGTTCAATGGTGGGCTATGCCCACCCGCAACTAAGACTGAACTCGACATCTTGAGCTGAGCTGCCACTTGATGGCTCAGTGGATAGAGCTTGCGCTCTTAACAACGAGGCTGTTAGTTCGACTCCCACAAGGGATGGTGGCTGCGCCCACCCACAACTAAGATTGTAACATAGCACCTTGAGCTTAAAGGCCACTAGCTGCTCACAGGCAGCCAGATGGTGACTGGCGTCCTCCACAACTGAGATTGAAGAACAACAACTTGGCTGGTCTCCTTCCCCAATTCCCCAACACCATTCCCCTCCCCCCAATTCCCTAATTAAAAAAAAAAGTTACAAATGTATTTTGCTGCTCTATTGCTTTTCCTGTGTGCAATTTGCTGCTTGAGGAAGCACAGTAATTTTAAAACAACTATTGAATTTAAGAAACTTTGGGGGGAAATAGAATTCTTTTCCAATATAAAGTTTTCCAATAACTAAAATTTAAGTAATAGAGGGTTTTGTTTAAGCAAGAAATGCTCACATATTTTATGAAAGAAAACTCAAGTACTATACTCAAAAGAGAGCTTGCTTTTCCTCACTAATTATCTTATTTACTCTTATTTATTTATAATTCAGATGAGCTTGGTTGTTGGGTTTCTCTTAAATGATGGAAATCTGGAGGATTTGATCTAAAATTTAGTTTAAAATGAATCTGGGGTGTCGGTGACCCTGGGAACCTGGCAGAAACAAATGCCTGTTTTACAGAGGAGGAAACCAAAACACATGGAATTAATTAAGATCACACATACAATTCTAAACTTGTATGAATCTAATAACATAACCTCAAAATATGATAGCAAAAATTGACAAAACTAGAAGATGATTCATTTTCATGTTTGATAAATTTTATGTATTGTTCACATTAATATATAAATAGATTAAAATGATTACAAGTATAATACAAAACTATATGTTATTCTAAATAATATATATTTATAAGGATATAATATAATAAACATAAATTGTATTATCAATAATATAAATCATTGAACAAGAACATTAACAAGCTTAACCTAATGTCAATATGTAAAACAAACGCAAGAAAAGATTTACAAAAATTGGTGTAGGTATTACTATAAGTCTCAATAAATTTCAAAGAACAGGTATACAGTTTATCTGTAGAGATTATTGTTATTATTCAGAGACTGATAAGAAGATTTTTTTTTTTTTTTTTTTAGGATACACCTATAATTTTATTACAGAACCATTCTTTTGGCATTAGTTGGTTACAGTGATAGCAAGATACTGTGAGTGTGGCATAGCAGCTCTAATATAACAATTGCATTCCCTGCTTCCTGAACCGAAATTTAAGTTACCTCATATCCATTACATACCAGTTACCTGCAATCATTAATGCTGCAAATCCTGATGCATATACCATTTAGGGAGGAGTTGATGCTAGGAGGTTAGAGTAAATGTTGATAAGTCTACCAAAGTTCCTTTATGGGATTTTCTGTTTCTTCTACCTCTCCCCAAAATACTTTGTTTTAAAACAATAGAGCTAGTCTGAATAGCAGCAGCACCCAAGGAGCATCGTACTTGCTTCTAGTTAAAAAGCAATATCTGTACAGTGCACATTTTACACCACAGGCAAAGGGAATGATCACTCTAGTTTTAAACTCCTGCATTAGAGTCTCTTAAAAAAATAAAAGCACTCCATCAAATTCGTCTAGGTGGTGTTATTGCTGTGCATTGGTTGGTGGGTCACTTTCTGTGCTGTATTTGCTTTGAAGGGATCTTCCAATATATCTCCAATATTCCTTTCTTATAGTGTCCTTTTCTTTAGCTAGGATTTCACATAACTCTAATGCCTTATTAAGAATGTCCCCCTTGTTGTCACACTGATTTTCTAGCATATCTTCATAGATATCCACGAGAAAGGCAATTAGGTAGGGAGAACTGTGACTTGGTTGTAAATCAAGTAATTGATTTAATAGATTGGGATATTTGGAAAGACCACGATCCTGCAAAATCCCTTTCAAATAGTTCCATGCACTTTCATTATGTGGCTCTAGTCTGATCATTTCCAGAGTGTACTGGACTTCTCTCTCCAATATAGCACAATCATTGTAGCCAGTGGTATTAGAAATTACGAAGTATCTTTGGTTCCAGACAGAGTTATTTCTCATGTCCTCTTTAAGTAGTTGGTCTACATACTGCAGCTCATTATCCCAAAGTTTAAATTCCTGAATAACCCACTGTCAGTGTTGCCAGGCATGATAATTCTTTGCATCCTGATTAAGGATATCAGCAATAAACTCAAGCTCCTGAGATGGATCTTTTAGCCATTCCACTAATACTCGCCTACGATGTCAAACTTGGTAGTTTTTGGGCTGTTCTATCCTATTATTGCAGTGATGCAGTTCATTTCCTCATGTAGATCCTTTTGAAGTGACTTTAACAGAACTCTTCGAAAATGCCACACTGTGTAATTGGCTTCATTTAACTCAATAGCATCTCTGGTTAGTTTAAAAGCTCGTTCACTTCTTTCATCACGCTGCAGAATGGCCCGGAAATAATCATAGACATCTCTAAATTTTTCACTATAAATGATCTGGACAACCGGATTGGGGCCGTCGTTCTGAACTGGCACTGGATATATATCAGCCCATTCTGCTCTGTCCCTGTACAGGACATAGGTGGGCGAGTCCAGGCTCGGGAACCCGTCATCCATGGGGGACCCCACGGCTTCTCTGGCCTCTGCGCCATCACTTCTTCCTGCTGCTGCGGCTGCTGCGGCGGCGGCGGCGGCGGCGGCTGGGGCGGCGAGGGGTGAGGCTGGGGCGGTGGCGGCTCAAGCTGACCAGATTCGCTGCCCTGTGCAGCCTCCCCGACCCCCTCAGTGGCCGCCATCTCGGCTCAGTCTGACTGATACGAAGATTAAATGAAACACCCAATATGGATGCAGAGTAGATATGTAATGTTAATTATTTTGTCCTTCCGTTTTTGTTTCTACATTGTAAACATTCAAGCTACACTTTGAGAAATTATTTTTTCCCAGGTCTATTGAGGTATAATTGACATATAATATTGTGTAACTTTGAGGTGTACATGTGTTGATTTGATTCACTTACATATTGCACAATGATTACTGCCATAGCATTAGTTAACACTTCTATCACGTCACATAACTATCATTTATTTTTGTGTATGTGGTGAGAACACTTAAGATCTATTTTCTTAGCAACTTTCAAGTATATAATATGGTATTAATAATTATAATCAACATGCTGCATATTAGAGACCCAGAACTGATGTATCTTATAACTGGAAGTTTGTACCCTTTGATCGACATCTCCCAGTGTCACATCTTTAACCAACCCCATTTCAGCCCCTGGTAACCACTTCTTCACTCTTTGTTTTGACTAGTTCAGCTTTTCAAGATTCTACATATAAGTGATATCATCCTTTGTCTGATTTATTTCACTTAGCATAATGCCTTAGATTCCTCCATGTTGTTGCAGGTGAGAGGATTCCCTATTTTCTCATGGCTGGAAAAAAAAAATCTATATTTATATCATTTGTATACCTCACATTTTTCATAGCTATTCCTCTGTTTACAGACTCTTAGGTTGTTTCCATGTCTTGACTATTGTGAATAATGCTGCGATAAATATCAGGGTGCATATATCTTTTCAAGATACTGATTTTATTTCTTTTGCATAAATTATCAGATGTGAAATTGTTGGATCATATGGTAGTTCTATTTTTAATTTTTTGAGGAGACTTCTTACTGTTTTCATTGGTGTGTGTACCATTCTACATTCCCACCAACAGTGCACAGGGGCCCCCTTTTTTTCACATTCTTGCCAACATTTGTATCTACCGTCTTTTTGATGATAGTCATTGTAATAGGTCATCTTGTGGTTTTGATTTGCATTTCCTGATGATTAATGATGTCAAACACCTTTTCATGTTCCTGTTGTATGCCTTCTTTGGAAAAATGTCTGTTCAGGTTCTTTGCCCATTATTAAATCAGACTTCTTCTATTAAGTTGTATGAATTCTTTATATATTTTGGATATTAACCCTTTATCAGATATACGGTTCTCCCATTTTATAGGTTGCCTTTTCATTTTGTTTATTCTTTCATGTACATGATAAATTCTTCCTTGCTTTCTTATCTGGAAATCACATTTTGTAGAATATTTAAAAATTAAAAGCTAAAGGCACTTTTAAAATGGGGACAAATAATATAGACTTATTTATTTTATTTTATTTTAAGATTTTATTGGGGAATTAGGGAAGGGAAACAGACAAGTTGCTGTCCTTTTGTTTTTCAGCCTGGTTGTGGAGGACTTCGTTTCACTGGCCCATGTTGGTATTGTGATCATTGCGCTCTTCCTGGTTGAGGCAGATCAGTCGCCGGCCATTGGATGGCCACTCATGGTGGCTCACGGCAGCTCACACTAGCTCCCAGCTGCTCATGCTGGCTGCTGGCCACTCACAGTAGCTTACTGAAGCCCACTGCAGCCGATGCCATTGTCGGGGACTCACAGCAGCCAGTTTCAGGTCGAGCTGTTGTTCACCAGCTTAGCTGTAGAGGGCACAGTGCCACTGGCCCATGTGGGACCTGAACCTGTGGCCCTGCTGCTCAGAGCTCGCGTTCCCAAGCCAACAATTAACCAACGAGCCACTCAGCCAGCCCCAAATAATATAGACACCTTGATATGGTTATATGCTTATCAGTTGTTTCCTAGGCTAGAATATGAAAGCACAAAACTTCTTACATCTGTATTGCCAGTGTTTGGAACTGTGCCCCGCATGTATAGCTACCCCTAATCAATAGTGCATTTGTGTAATGAAAAAGAGTGCCTGCCTCCCACTATATAGTTCTGCAATACTTAGGTGTCCCTCTTTAGTCATATCTCCACCACATGACCCAATATTTTTTGGAGTTCTTGGGCTGAGATCTAAAACTCCCTATTCAATTCACTGGTACATACTTGGCTCTTCCACTTCCTTTATTTCACATATTCCCACTAAACTTTGCAAGCATCTTTCTGTAGAATTCTTCCTAAAGCATGGGAATGATAATTAGCAAGATGTTAGGCTTTTAAGCTCAAACCCACTTTGGTTCTGTATTCTTTAGCTTTAAATTATCAAGAAAACTGAAAGAGGCATCTGATATATTTAGTTACCAAAGCAGAGTGATTGGGTAACAAGCACCAAACATAACCTGTCACATTTTCAGTCTGGAAGTCATTACTTCTTTTTATCTTATTTGGTTTGGCTATTAAGTCTTCAGAGAAATGAAGACTTCTATAATCAAAGGAAAATGGAAAGAATGCTGAGGCATCATAGAAAATAAATGAGACCTTAGTCTAAATTGAGAAGGAAGAAATAAGGGAAGTGCAAAATGGTTGGCTTGGGTCATACTAAAAGTTAAATTAAACTCAATCTATGTTACCCTGCCTTGAGAAGAACACAAGTAAAAAGTAAAAATGTGTACATGCAGTTAAAAACAAACAAACATGTATTTAGACTTCAAATTTTATTCCAGGCAGCACCAATCTCTCCTGGGAAGGTTGAGCTTCCCAAGTGTCATCTGTTTGCACAGACAGCAACTTTAGGAGATCAGATCTGCAGAAGTTGATTACTAAGAGGATGTTGGAGTGAGAGAAAAGGGAGAGTATGTAATGGGTCCCAGGTGTCTGGCGGGGAGCAAGGTCAATATCCAAGATGTAGAAGGAAGCCCAGAAACTGAAGGGAATGATGTATTAATATGGAAAACGTACGTTCCTTGCTAAGTCTGAGTTCTGTGTCAGTAGAAACCATTTCTGCTTTATTCACAGACTATTGCCTGAAATATTTTAGATATTTAATAAATATTTACTCAAAGAATGAATGATTATAAATTCCTGTTGAACATTTGGATCCTAAGGTATTAAAGGCTTTAACTAAAGTTAAATTATGATGATGGGTTTCAGATATTAACCAATTTTCTTATTAATTTTCCTCAATATTAATATTTTTCTACTGTTCACACATGTTACCCTTCAGGTCTTTTATTTATGTTTTCCAAGAGGATATTAAATCATTTATTGATTACACATGATAATGGATGATACACAAGCTTCATTCCCATCATAATGTTATCTGGTACCATAATGCAGTTTAGACATATTGCATAGGATGTGCCAACAATCATTAATAACCAAATAAACTCCATGGTTCTGCTTGGATAACCCTTTTAATGGTGAGCTCCAGGTCACCAACACAGTAACTGTCAATTCAACTATACCAAGGTTTCTGAAGACAATGACTTCTGAGCCCAAGCAGGTTGTAAATAAATTTCAAATGGAACCTGGTATCACTCTGAAGGAATTCTAACTTCACATTGTTGGGGTAATTTACCAAGATGGCTTCAGAGTAGACTAACTTTACACAGCACATTAAAAAAAAAAAGACACATTTATTCAGTATCATGATCAGACTATTACATTTAGCCATCAACAGTATGGGTGCCAAAAAAAAAACAAAAAAACTACATTAAAACCCTTTGTTGGAATGCTTTACACTTTCCACAGAACAGAAACTAAAATAGTCTGTTATACAATTAGTCACAAAAACAGTCCTTGAATTCATTGTCATTTAGACAATGAGTATTGTCTAAAACATGTCTTCTTTGTAGCAGCTAGGCCATGCCACAACTGTGCTTGGCTGAGTCCACAAATCTGTTGTAACCTGTAGCTTCCCTGTCACTTCTCTGGCTCATCTCTCCTGCTAAGCTTTGTTTCTTGGCAATGATTGAAACCTTCTGCCACTGCTTATAGCTACTGCTGCAACTGGAACCGCTATAGCCACTTTGGTTTCATGGTTTGGCAAAGTATTGGCCTCCACCACCATAAGGGCCAGAGCTTCTGCCTCCAAAGTTTCCTCCTGTCATGGCTCCAAACTTTAAAGATAGGTTGTTATAACTGCCCCAATCACTGTAGCTTCTGCCACCTTCAAAATTGCTTCCATCATTACCAAACCCATTATAGCCATCCCCACTGACACCATTTCCTCCACCACAACAACTGCTACCAAAGTCACCTCGACCACTGAAGTTTCCTCCATGACCAAAGTTGTCATTCCCACCAACACCACCTCCTCGATCACCACCGAAATTTCCAGAACCATTTCGACTTCTTTGACTGGATGAAGCACTAGCCATCTCTTGCTTAGATAGGGTTCTTTCCTTACTTCACAGTTTTAGCCATTCATGGGATGGAATTTCTAAATGACAATGTTGTCTACAGAGACGTGGTCATCAAAGGTTACAAGAGCAAAGCCTCTCTTCTCACCACAGCCTCAGTCATGATGTCAATCACCTCAGTTTTCCCACGTTGTTCAAAATCATCTCTTAGGTGGTGATCTTCAGTGTCATCTTGAATACCACAAACACAAATCTTTTTCACAGTTAAGTGGGCACCAAATCTTGGAGAATCTTCTCTTGAGACAGTCCTCTTTGGTCCCACAACTCTTCAATCCATGTGTGGTCTTGCCTTCATGGCTGCATCCACCACCTCCACAGTGGAACACATGAAAAACCCGAAGCCTCAGGAGCACGTGGCATTTGGATCTCTCATCACCACACAGTCTGTGAGCGTTCCCCATTTCTCAAAATGGCTCCTCAGATTCTTGGTTGTTTCAAAGCTCAAACGTCTGATATAGAGCTTCCGCAGCTGTTCAGGCTTTTTGGGAGACTCTGCCTTAGACATGATGACCGTGGGAGGGGAGACTTTAATAATGCTTACTTGGCTGGTCCACTGACCGAAAGGTCTCCGGGTCTTTTAGAAGAAATATTTTCTCAGTCATAGACACATGTCTTTCCCCATCTCTTCTGACTAGAGAAAATTATTGGGGTGATAGCTTTTCTCTTTATAGTATGGAGGAAAGAAGAGTTAATGTCCACCTTCTACTCTGGATCCATTTTGTCAGGAGTGAGTACTCTCCCGGCTGCAGCTGCACAGAGCCCACATAATCAATTCACGTGAGGAAAAGGTGGTGGATTTGAGCCTCATTGAGGCAGTTAGCACTTTTGTGGGAATTTTACATTCTCTGACATCTCAATGACTGTGTTTTTATCTTTGTGCTATGGTGACATCATGGCATATTTCACTGTTTCAGGAGGTATGAAGGATTTTAAAATTTGGATGCTACAGAGAAAGTCATAGCAACAACTGTGTTTTTATAAGCAAAGAAAGATAAAGCCTTTCATGGAAAACTAAGGAAAAATACCCTTTCTAAATTATGGGAAAATGATCTGCATATATTCCTTCCCTAAGGAAATAAATAAGATGACTTCATTTCTATCCTACATTGCTTGTTCCAGAAAGAATTAAGAGCTTTACAATGATTTTAAAAACTTTTTTTTCTACCATACCTTTAGTACTAGATTTTGGAAGCCAGTTTTGTCAATATTACCAATGTTCCTTCATTGCAGCTGATACCAGGTCTGCAGTGACATATAAACTAAAGGAGAATCTAAGAACAGAAATCTGAAATTCCAAGTTACTGAGTGAGTGGAGGTAAAATTAAGCTGGGGTCTAAACAATAGTGTTTTGAACATGAAATTTGCATTTTCCATTTTCCATTATTTGGATAATACTTAATATTAAGGTCCTTGTAAAGTATCTGTAATTTATAACTGAATTAAGGGAGCTGAAAGCAATATCAAGCAGATCCAACAAATTCTCTGAGTCATAGAATTGAAATGAGGACATGCAAATGAAGTGAAATATTCATAGACATTACTTGTATCTATGACTGTAAAAAGCATTTTGTCTGGAATATCTGCCAAAAACCTATTTATTCTGATTCTTTTTTCTGTACTCAAAGATATTATACATAGGATATGTGGTATAGGTTGTGCATTGATGGTGACAGAGTAAACACCAGATATTTGTCTTAGTTAAAAAGGTAAATTATACATGTACATTCTGGAAATTATTGAAAGCAAAATTTTCAAGCTAACTGGGATATAAATTGTGTCATTTAGCTTGGAAACTTTATTTTCTCCCCCTACCCCAGTATAATTTGTAGATTAACAGATCATATATCATTTTATTTCTTTCAATAATTCAATACATTTAAAAAACACAAGTGATGGCACCATGGTAATTATAAGGAATTATTCACAATCTTGCCATACAATAAGAGATATTTACATGAATATTTATAAAATATAAAAATGTCTATACTGAGAAAGCTATGGCCAAAAAGAGCTGAAAAGTGAGATTAAGTGTCCTGAAAATATTACTTTTGTAAACTCTGAAGGATAGGTGGATATGTACTAACAGATAACAGTCGAGTGGAAAAGGAGAAAATGAAGAAGGAGAAAACACTGGAAAGGACAAGCATCTTAAAAGATGACAAATGGACATACTTTAGGGGAAGTCTTTAAGTAAGTTGGTAGGGGGAGAATTTTGAAAATGTACTAGGCTTTGTAAATAGTTATAATTTGTATTTTATTTATTTATTTTTTAAAGATTTTATTGGGGAATTGGGGGAGTGGAACAGTGTTGGGGAATTGGGGAAGGGGACCAGCCAAGTTGTTGTTCTTCAGTCTTTGTTGTGGAGGACACCAGTTGCCCTCTGGCTTCCCATTGGCAGCTCGTGGCCTCTAAGCTCAAGATGCTGTGTTCAATCTTAGTTGCAGGTGGGCATAGCCACCATCCCATGCGGGAGTTGAACCAGCAGCCTTGTTGTTAAGAGAGGACGCTCTATCCTCTGAGCCATCCGGGCGGCAGCTCAGCTCAAGGTACTGAGATCAGTTTTAGTTGAGGGTGGGCGTAGCCACCATCCCAGGCAGGAGTCGAACCTGGCAGCCTTGTTGTTAAGAGCACATGCCCTATCCACTGAGCCGTCCGGGCGGCAGCTCAGCTCAAGGTGCCTAGTTCAGTCTTTAGTTGTAGGTAGGCATAGCCCACCATTGAACAGGCACTCTTGTTGTTACACCAGCTGAGCCATCCTGCCACCTGTTGGGAGCTCAGCAACAGCTCAGCTAGGGCACAGTGTTCACTGGCCCATGTGGGAATCAAGCCGGTGGCCCTGTTGCTCAGAGCACATGCTCTAAGCCAACTCTTAACCAACTAAACCACTCAGCTGGCCATCATTTGTATTTTTGAAGTATAGCAAGTGATGGCAAAAGTCTACTCAATGAAAACAGTATTTGGGGAAGATGAATCCAGCTCAGTACTCAGGATAAATTGCACCAAGTTGAGAAGAGAAGCATAAAGAGTAATGAGGATGTGGTGGCAGTGATGACAATGAAATTGAAAAGGCCTGACAACCCACAGGGGTGGCAGTTAAATCAGAAAATCAGACAAAGCAAAAAAGTGAAAGGGGCATCATGAATGGTGTCAAAAGAGTTGACAGCACTTGTTGACAAAATAGATATCTCTGAAGAAGCAGGTCCTCTCAGAGTTGATCTTGAGTGTTTCGCCACATTGCCTATTGTCTTCACAGGCTTCTTATAAATAATGGAGAACATTGACCATCATCCTAATATAGTAATGATTATGTAGAACTACAGGCTCAAAATAACCATAACAAAAACAGCAACAACAGTAACAACCACCTTAACCAAACCTTTTTTTAAAACAAATTTCCTTTTGTTGAGAAAGTTTAATCATATTGTTTATGAAGTACAATTATGGAAAGAGTGGTTTTTTTTTGTTTTTTATTTTCATGTGAAGACAAATACTCCTGGAAGTTTTTTTAGAAATGAAGGATTTATGTAGACACATATCTATTATATCCAGAGAACATCTGTTTCACTTTAGAGAATTAAAGATGGCAACATTGAAATCTCCAGCCTTTCATTTCCTGAAAAATATCACAAAGGCAGACTTTTGATTCTCAAAATGAATTTCAAAGAATGTCGACCTTGAATTTACAAAATTACATTTACATAGAATAGCAGGGAGAAGAAATGACACCAAACAAATGAATTTGCAAAGACCTGGGTGAATTAAAGCCACATTCCTATAGATTTCAGCTTTTTAAAAAATTGAAGATGCTTCTCTATTTTAAACATACTAGAATATTCATATTAATAGTTCCTATTATTAATAATAAAATAAAATAAATAAAACATTTATCTATGCAATTCAACTAATTCAATCCTTTATTGACATGATAAGTTATTGGGAACAATACTATTATAACTATTTTAACTCTATGCGAACAGATTTTTATCATTTTTTTTTTTTGAGGGCAGTGTCACTGGCCCTCATATGTGGGACCAAACCGGGGCCGCTGGCTTCCCAAGCCAGCGCCTAACCACCGCGCCACTCGGCCGGCCCTGACAGATTTTTAAATATGTAAATATTGTTTAGGTAAAAATTGAGAGGAAAAGAGTGAAGTTAAGTAATACTAAATTTATACAAAAAAAAGAACCATAATTATTTTATTGAAATATATATTGGCCTCAGTAATAAAGGTAGCCATTTTATTTATCTTTGTCCTATAATTGTTGTTAGCTTCTCATTCTTTCTATTGTCTATAGTTTGATTTCTAACCCATGGAATCCTGAAGCCAAGGGTAATAGTTTTATTATAAAGAGGTCACAAATCTGCAAACACGTCAAGCATTGTCTGCATACTGATGAAATAATATTCCTAATACATATTTGCAAGGTTGTGTCACAAATATAGGCAAAATAGGACTTTCTACATAATGGCTGAATTTAGAAGCTTAAACCTGAGCTTTAGGCACATTTCTGGCCTCCTTTGATCTCTGTTTTTCTTTCTTCATTGGCCTAGTTCATTCTTATCACAGAAGGTTTTCTTCATATGGCTGTGAGGAACTCCACTTACATTGTCCTTACAGCTTCTAATTCCAGAGGAAGATAGCACTTTTTCCAATTGCTCTAGGAAGAAGAAAAAGAAGGAGAAGGAGGAGGAAAAAGTTAAGTAGGAAGAGGAGGAGGAGGACAAGGCAGAGGAGGAGAAGAAGAAGAACACCCAAGGAGGCTTCTTGTTAGCTTACCTGCTTATTTCATGTAGTAATTATTGAGGTAGCTAGGACTGGGAGACGGGGCTTGGAAAAAGTCAGTCTCATTTTTCCAATGGAAATGGGGGAGGTGAGTTCCCCCAAAGGAGGAGATGCTGTGCAAACAATACATGCACACTAAGTTTACAATGATTTCTGATGGAAAAGGGTTCCTAATTCACAAAAATCTGGGAATCAATGTTTGAAGGGAAAAGTTCAAACTTCTTTGTATGATAGCAATATGACCCCCATTAATGTTTCCACTCTTTTTTACTATTTTTTCCTTCTTTTTCTGTTTCTTCTTACTCCTCACTGGTCTGATTTCCCAAACCAGGGTTCGGCAAACTGCAGCTCACGAGCTACATGCGGCTCTTTGAGTACAAACTGTCTCAAAAGTTTGCTGACCCCTGCAAGAGACAATCCTGACCCTCACAACAATTTAAAAATTATTTGAGAGCCATAAATATATTTTTACATAACTACTATTATGTGAATAATATACTTTAAAATTTTTATAAATGAAATTATGATAGTTTTATTTTCATTTTCAATTTTACTTCAGAGCCACATGCTCTCAAGCTACAGTTTGCTGACCCTTGGTGGCTCTTCCATCTCAAAGGTTCGCCAACCCCTGACCCAGACACACTGATGGTTTTTGCTGCTTTCTGGATTTATGCTCACTAATTCCATTTTCCTTTAGCACCTGTCTCCTTTTATGTATATTTAATGCATCTTCAACACATTACTGAAACATAGTAGTCTTTCCTTATTTGTAGGGTTGCTTTCTGCAGTTTCACTTACTATTGTTCAACCAAGGTCTGAAAATATTAAGTGGAAAATTCTAGAAATAAACAATTCATAATTTTTGTGTGCCATTCTGAGTAGTGTGATGAATTCTCAACCTGGTCCTGCTCCATCCTCCCTGAATGTGAATCATCCCTCTGCCCAGCGTCTCCATGCTGTGCACGCTCTGCACCTGTCAGTCACTTAGTGGCTGTCTCAGCTCTATCAGTTCAATTGTTGTAGTAGTACTTGTGTTTAAGACACCTTATTTTACTTAATAAATTACCCCAAAGTACAAAAGTAATAATGCTGACAATTCAGATACACCAAAGAGAAGCCATAAAGCGCTTCCTTTAAGTAAAAAGGTGAACATTGTCAACTTAATAAGGAAAGAAAAAAGTCATCAGCTGAAATTGTTAAAACCTACAGTAAAAACAAATCTTCTATCCATGAAATTGTGAAAAGGCAAAAGAAATTTGTTCCAGTTTTGCTATCTGACCTTAAACTGCAAAAGTTATGGTCACAGTATATGAGAAAAGCTTGGTTAAGATGGAAAATGCATTAAGTTGGTGGGTAGCAGACATGAACAGAAGATGTGTTCCAATTGACTGCACCGTACTACTCCAACAAGAATTGAGCTTATAGAGAGACTTCAGCAAGGGGTCTCCTGAAATGAGTGACACCAAGCCGTTGACTCAAATAAGGGATGATTACACAGATTCAGGAATAGATATGGCATTTTATCATCACAAGAAGAAGAAGGGGGAGTACAGTTCAATAAGATATTTTGAGAGAGAGAGAGAGAGAGAGAGAGAGAGAGAGAGAGAGAGACAAAGAGAGAGAGAGACCACATTCACATAATTCTTATTTCAGTAGGTTGCTATAATTGTTCTATTTTGTTATTAGTTATTGTTAATCTCTTACTGTGCCTAATTTATAAATTAAGCTTTATCATAGGTGTGTATATAGAGGAAAAACCATAGCATATCTAGGGTTCAGTATTATCTGCAGTTTCAGGCATTCAGTGGGGTCTTGGTGTGTGCCCCCATGGATAAAGGGAACTATTTTCTTTTACTTTCCCAAGTAAAACCCCTCCTTCAATTCTGTAGAGAAACTTGTATGTGGTTTATCTCAAGGAAAAGTGGGTAAATGGACAAAGCAGTCACTTTGCTTTCATGGTACGGGGAGCTCAAAGTCCATTGTATTTTTACTTGGGGAAAAAAATAAACCCAATCTGATGTTTCTTTATTACCACTTGTTTTGGAGCAAATCCATGTCCCTATATCATTTACATGTCACTCTGTGGGAGGCAGGTCTTGTAGCAGGTAAGAGCATGGGCTCAGAATTCTAGTGTAGTTTTGCCACTCATAGCTGAGCATTCTAGTACATTAGCCTCTTTAAGCCATGCTTTTTTTCATCTATCTGACTATGATGTAAGTAATGTGACCCACCTCAGTGAGTTATGGTGATGAACGACAATCATTAGATCTAATTATTTCATCGTTATTCACATCTTCTATATCCTTATCAATTTTTATGTTTGCTAGCTTAACGAGTGAATGAAATAGGTGTGTTACAAACTCGTGCTTTTTTAACTTTTTAAATTCTTGCTTCATAAGGGACTATATTATTAGGTTCATACAAAGTTAATCATGTTATAAGTTTTCTTTTCTGTTTTTCTGTCTAACTTTAAAATTTTTCTTTGTCATTAGTATTCATTAGTATTATTCTACAAAACACACTTACATTGCATTTATCATGCTTGTAGTTTGTAAGTGTTTATGAAATCTTTGGCTTGACAATGGTTTTGTCCATTCCATGCCTTAAATTATCTCCACAATTTTTGTTTATATTATTTGAAACATCAAGAAAAACAAAAAAAAACACCAATAGAAACAAATGAATGGAATAAATATTCAGATAATGAAGTTATCACAGATATTAAAATTAAAATATTAACATTTGTCAAAAATATATGACAAGGTTGGGATGTTGGAGAAAGGATTGGAAACTATTTTAAAATATTGGAATTTCAAGCCCAGAAAAATACAATAACTGAAATTAAGTATGGATTAATAGCAGATTAGCAACATATATAAGATGACAACTGAAAGAACAAAAAGCCGCAGATACAAAAGACAACTAAAGGACCAAGGAATGAAGTGAACAGGGCTAACATACTCGTATGTACATCCAGATCCCAGAGCCAGTGGACAAAGCTCACTTATTCGATTCTCTCTAGTCCCTGAAGGCAGCCAGGTTCGTCCCAGATCTCATCAATGAAGTCACATGGTGATTTAATTTAAAGCAGTTTTCAGTCCTTCCCAGAATCAGTTTATTTCTTACTTTTTCTCCTTATTCCTAGGGTAGGTAGTCCTTTGGTGTCTCAACCCCAAATCCATGAGTTTTCCCTTGCTTTCCTTCACTGAAGCCTGCCCTCAACTCCAGTTTTAATTTTCCCAGTCTTGTGACCTGTTGCAAGGCATGTTCAGCTTCTCAGCCATCTCTTCTAGAACTGCCAGATGGGGTGAGGCGGAATTAGCCCAAATCTGCATTCGTTGCTCTCTTGACCTTAAATTGGTAACTCTTTTTCTTCTTATCTTTTTGATATACTCAAACATTTTTTACATTTTTTAAAGTGTTTTCTATTCTCAGACAAATTATCCAAAATTTCTAGTGCATTTTCTGAGAGTAGAATCATTTGTAATTATTTTCAATTTAGTTGGAATGAATTTTCCACAATGATTTTTAGAAGCATATAAAGGTACTATGTAAATTGCTGGCACATAACGAGCCTTTATTAAAAACAACAGCTTCTTCTCTTACTCTGGACTGGCATCCTCTAAAGGAGTATTTTTGTTCTTCCTCTAAATTGTATTCCTCTTTCCTTAGACCATGTTGCTTGCCTTTTCTTCTTTGTAGTATTGCTGAAAGTAAAAATAAAATGTTAACTACATACATCCATTACTTAACTAAGAGCTGATTTAATGCTATTGACCCAATCTACTTTAAATTTTAGTAGAAATACCATTCGATTAAGGATAAGGTATCCTGTATATGTGACATCTAATTTTATTAGAAAAACTAAAGCTAGTGCTCTAATAGTTAAAGGACATATGGATATTCTGTAGTCCTTTTCCACAGTGAATCCAATCCAGCCTGTTGTATGGGCCAGTTTTACAATACATGCAAAATAGTTTTGAAGCGCTAAGAGTTCCTGGCTACTCACTCATGTCTTTGTCTGTCCTTCCAACCAGACTTGACAACACAAGAAAAATCTTGGACTCACTGTTGCCTTCAGGAAGAGGAGAGTGTTAAATGTGTGGGTTAGGTTTCCACTTTAATCTTAGAATTTATTTGCTGGATTAACTCATATTTCTCAAGAAATGACTCACATTTAGTGTCCACTGTTTCACAAGCCCAATATTTTTGGAAGCTTGGCTTTAACCATGAAGGCTGAAATATGGAAAGGAGAACATCTTCACTTTGAAGATGAATATATTATATTACAAGACAAGAGAAAGATGCTAAAAAACTCAAGATATATCTGAGTTGGCATTTTATTTTTGCCTACATTTATATTTATGTCTGTGATATAACTCTCTACAGAAGATATATTGTCTGATGGTTGACAGAGTGTCAACATTTTTGAGTCAAAAGAAAATTTTTGTAAATGGAATATTGCCAGGAAAGTAAACTTTCAATCAGAGACTAAACCTAAGCAAACATGGATTGTGTTTCTCAGTTATTGACAATAGATAAATAACATGTAGTGTACATTAATACAAAACTTATTACAAAAATGGGTACTCTTTTTTCCAGGGCATTCTATTTGTTTATCAGTTGTTCAAATCTTTGTGTGAAATGTCTGATTCCATTCCTAGTTTTTTTGTTCCTATGAAAATTATGATTATACATTTGGTTGTGATTAGGTAACTAAAAGCTAATAACAATTGATTAGAATTTATCTGGGACTCACTGGCTTTGGACAATCCCACTAATATCCACTTTTTGCTGCTGCTGTCCTCATCTGCATCTTTGTAGGGCCCTCACTCACGACCTGACGAGTTACTTCTGGGAGTCTACTATGCCTGGAGTGTGCCCTGATAGGGTCCTCTTCACACTTCTACTTCAGCCTCCTGTTCTGTCATCTAGAAACTATTATCCATCTGTCAACGGATAGTCTTTTCCCTCAAATAATGATCCTTCCCTGTGGAGGTTTCAGGCTTTGTTTTGTTTTTAACTTCTACAGCACAAAAACTTTGAGGTAACACATAGAAGTGCATTCTTTTATATCACTTTCTTGAAGCCAAGTTATCTTCATCTCTAGAAGTAAAAAAAGTACTTTTCCTAACTCTGCAGTTGATTTGGCCCAAAGTAGCTTCACTTGCTCCTCAGTCTGCCTCATAAAGTCTCCAATGGACACACCTTTGTCAGCTTTTTTTTTTTTTAAAGATTTTATTGGGGAATTGGGGAAGGGGAACATACAAGTTGCTGTCCTTTTATTCTTTGGTCAGGTTGTGGAGGACATCGCTTTACTGGCCCATGTTGGTATTATGATCAGTGTGTTCTTCCTGGGTGAGGCAGATGGATCACCAGCCTCTGGACAGCCGCTCACGGCAGCTCACGGCAGTTCATGAAAGCTCACGCTGGCTGCGGGCCACTCATGCCTACTGCGGGCCACTCACGGTAGCTCATGGCAGCTCACTGCAGTCTATGCTGTCACCGGAGACTCATGGCAGCCCAGGTCCAGGTCGAGCTGTTGTTCACCAACTTAGCTTTACAGGGTGCAGGGTCACTAGCCCATGTGGGATCCAAAACTATGGCCCTGCTGCTCAGAGCTTGCGCTCCCAAGCCAACTCTTAACCAATGAGCCACTCAGCCGGCCCAGTGAACTTCTTTTAAAAGACCAGCATCTCCTTAGTGCTCAAAACTGAATCCATAGGGCTGGGCTGAACCATCTCTCCTTTCATGATCTTGTTCCTGTCACCTCTGACTCATTGCCTCATTGGGTACGTGCAAAACAAAAACAAAGGTAAATAATAAAAACAAACAAAACCTCACAAAAACCTGACTCCTGGCAAGGTCCATTTTTCCTATGTATATAAACCCATAGAGACACCTGGAGCTGGGAAAGTGTGTTAGTTCATCAGACAGAGACAGCCAAAATTTGAATTTAGATTAAAACATGTATAGAAACTTGACACCCTCTCTATAGATTTATTTTATTTTTACATGAGAAAAAAGTTATAATTTTATACTTTTATAGGTAATCCCCATCTATTTGCTGGAAACAGGATCTTAGGCCAGGTATTTGGAGTGTGAACTGTGACAACCTATGGAAACAGCATATAGTTGAGAGCCAAGGCAGTAGGCATGACCCACCCAGCTCAGTCACTAACAGGCTATGTGAGCTGGTCAAATGATTAACTCTCTTCTAGCCTCAGTTTCTTCACATGAAAAATATGAGTGTTGGGCCAGATACCTTCTATGTTTTGTTAGTACCCTAACTTTCTATGATTCTAGAATGCTCATGTTAAGAAAATGAGGACAAAATTGTTGAGAAAATTAAAGAGGGAAAGAGAAAAAGAAAGCAAAATATGGTGTTAATTTCTTTCATGTTGGCCCAGCTCTAAGCTTTGCATAAAGGTTTCTAATGAATCATTGAAGTTTAATTAATTATACAATTGGAGAACTGTCTTAAAGAATAATTTTATTTCATTTTTTATATATTAACATTTTAAAGGTATTCACCCAAAGAGGACTGTATTACTAGTTTGGATGCCCATTCCATGATTTTAGTTATTCTACCTTATGTCTAAAACATTATAGCAATTCAAGTCTTCTTTCCTTTTTTTTTTTCTGTCATGAAAGAAAAGGAAATCTAATATGAAGAGCTTCAAATAAGAAAGAGCATCCAAATATAATCAATAGCATTGTAAAGATTATGTAAGGTGCCAGATGGGCACTGGGCTTATCAAGGGGATCATTTCATAGACTGTGTAGGTTTCTGACCAATGCGCTGTATACTTGAAGCTGAAGTAGAATCATATTGTAGGTCAACTATAACTAAATACATATGTATATATAATCATAGGATGTGGAGTACAACATAGGGAATAAAATCAATGGAATTGTAACAGGTATACGTGATGTTGAAGGGGTAGTAGATTGGGGGTTATCACTTTGCGAGGGGTGTAAATGTCTAAATATTATATTACTTTGTATGCCTGAAACTAATAAAAAAATTATTAACCAAAAAAAAAAAAAAAGAAAGAAAGAGCATCCAAAAATGGATGTTCTTTGTAATGTAGGAATTTGAGAATGAATAAGATAATGTGCCATCTAATGTATGGCATCACTGAGGGATAAAGTTAGAATTTTGTTGCAATCTAAGCAGAGCTAAACTTATAAAAAAGTTTCTACAGACCATTTCTGTTAATGTCCTTACATATTTTTATGAGGCCCGAGAAATTGGGTATCATGTAAGGCAATGAGAAACTTCACTTAGCAAGTTATCTGTCCTCTGTGCTTAATGGAAAGGCACTGTCCTGGAAGAGGCAAGGACCTTGCAACCTAGTTTATCCACCCCACCGGTTTCCCAAGTAAATAAACATCTTTGGTTTTTAAGTTTTTTTAAACCAAGTTTTATAGTTTCCTTCTTCCCTCCTTCCCTCCTTGTTCTCTCTTTCTTTTTTTCTTGTCTTAATTAAACCAGAGATTTAAGTACTATAAATATTTTTCATCCAGTTTTGACACTGACTGGGTCAACTTATCTAGGGAATCAGTGATATTTATGTTCTTGTCTTTCCCTTAGTTTGTTTTTCCTTCTTAATCTCTGCTTTTAACTCATGAGGCTTTGGGGGGGCGGGGCAAATTGAGTTGTTCTTAACTACTCTGTTAGATAAATACTAGACAAAACAGCCGGTTTGTGGCAGCATAGTGAAAGGTCATTTGTTAAACTACTTTATATTAAATCCTAACATGAAACCTGTTTAGGTAGATGGTAGTACTTTTTATTTTTTATTTTCAAAGTTCTCTTGGAAATAATACTTCAATTTAAATTCAAATGGAAGTAACTAAAGTTTCTTTTAAAGGCTATGTTAGAATGAATTCTATGCATTTGGTTTCTAAATGGATAGCAGTAATATTTGATTTAAAATACTAGTTTTACATATTTTCAGTTCCTATGAGGCCATTTCATCCACTTTCATGCTCTTTATCATACATTTCATGCTTCTTTTCTGTGTGCAAAAGAACTACATTGCTTTCCAAGCACTTAGATTCCTTCAAGATGTTTGTTTCTTTGGTCCTCTTTTTACTCTAATCATATTTGCTACATTCAAAAACTATATTCTTAACAGTAAACTACATGTTTCCAACATAAATTTATGGCTGGCCATTTTCCATGGATCATGGCTCATGACCCATCTTTAACTGTAGTTTTGTGAGGTCAGTTATTTTTCTTTCCAACGCTGTCTGTTAAACTAATTCACTACTCCACGGTTTTCCTTCTCCACATCATTCTCTGTGAGGAAAGTGCCGTTCTGGGGAAGTGTTTTCTTTTTTTAGTGGTAAATCATTGGAGTAACACTCACTCTGTAACTTTGAATGTTCTCTTTCCATAGTTACAAACCTTGTTTTTTGACATAACCCTACATGTTTATTCTATTAGTGAGTTAATGAGACTTCTTTTTGTTCCAAGAATCAGGGACTGTTTTCAAAACTGGCTTATACCAGAAAGGTGATTTATTAGCTGATATCATTGAACATTTCAGCAGCAAAATGGTTTTCAGGAACAGATATATGAAAGTGCTAAAAACAAAAAAAAATCTGTTAGTTGCAAATTATTTCTCTCCATCTGCTAGTTCTGCTCTGCTGTGTGTCATCTCCATTCTCAAGCAAGTTCTACTGGTGACTCCAAGCATCTCTCTGCTTGCTCACTGCCTAGAAAACCTGGCAGAATGAGACTTTTCTCTTTTCAGCTATTCCAACAAACTTCCTTGTACTGTCATAACAGACTTTCCTGTCTCAAGAGTTCATTCCTGACCAAGGAGTTTTAATACATTAATTGGACAGGCCTGGGACCGATGCCCTTGCATGGAGCATGGAGGATAAGATGAACACATTTTGTACGGACCCATGATCTAAGAATATGGAAAAGGAACTTTTCCAAGGAAAATTCAGCTTCTGGTATTCAAAAAAGAGGATATGTACATGTGATCCCCAAGCCAAGTGCTCATTGTGGACATTTTCTTACTGAAATTCTGCCAGTGTACCCATTCCTTCAAGATAAAATTTGACTTCTGGAATTGGATATTCAAGGCCCTGATCATTTTCACTTTATGAAACGTTGGTCCAATTTCTCTAGTCTTATAAGCAGCCCACTTATCAATTAGATGAATGTTTTCATTATGCTTTTGCCCTCATATCTCATATGTTCCACTTTTGGGGAGAATTGTTATGAATCCTCCCATTCATACCTCAATAACCTACTTAAGTTCCACCATTTCCAGAACATTCTCATTGGCCCTCTTAGTCCACGTCATTTTATCATGTCTTTGAACTACAAATGGTTTTTATTATTTACAATGTTTCCAAAGCTTTTAAAATTATTTATTTATAGGGCCAGCCGAGTGGCTCAGTTGGTTAAGAGCTCGCTCAAGAGTGTGAGCTGAGCTCTGAACAATGGAGGTTCGATGCCAGCCCAAGCTGAGTTGCCGTTGAGCTGCCAACAGGTGGCAGGATGGCTCAGCTAAAAAAAAAAAAAAAATTATTTATTTTTGCATATCTAGAAAGCTCGCAAACTGCCACTTGTTAGTTGTATTTTGGATATCACTTGTTTGAAAAAAAAAAACCCACGAAGGCAAACATCTGCAACAAAGTCAATAATGGATTAAAATGAACTTGAATATTACTACCTTTAAGAGGATCTATTGGGCTGGCCGTGTGGCTCAGTTGGCTAAGAGTTTGCTTAAGGGTGTGAGCTCTGAGCAAAAGGGTCTCTGGTTTGATTCCCACATTGGCCAGTGAGCTGTGCCTCGCCACTGAGCTGCCAACATGTGGCAGGATGGCTAAGCTGGTGAGAATACCTGCTCCTAACAACAAGGTTTCCTGTTCTAGATGGTGTGCTATGCCCACCTGCAACTAAGACTGAACTTGGCACCTTGAGCTGAGTTGCCGCCCAATGGCTTAGTGATAGTGAATAGAATGCGTGCTCTTAACAATGAGGCTGCTGGTTTGACTCCCACATGGGATGGTGGCTACATCTACCAGCAACTAATTGAAGACAGCATCTTGAGCTGAGCAGCGCGACTGGACCTGGAGCTGAGCTAGCTGCACCCTCCACAACTAAGATTGAAGGACAACAACTTGGCTGTTCCTCTCCCCCAATTCCCCAATAAAATCTTAAAAAAAAAAAGAGGTTCTACTTATATGCCTGAAAAGCATTTTGTACATATACGTGAAAACTTTGTTTTGTGGGCATCTATGCATATAGATGAAGGCATTTCCATCCAATGTGCCCCACACTTATTGTTCCTTAGATTAAGGTGGGGTACTATTAGTCTATATCAAATTTTACATCTTCCTTGATATATCTACCTACCATAATACTAATTATATATTGATATATTGATATCCTGGAACCTTGGATTAACGATAAACAATATGATTTTTTATTTTATTTTTAACTCTATGGCTCTTTTGTATAATCAAATAAAAATACTGGTTGATTAACTAGAAATTTCCTTTTCTGGTTTGATAGCTTTATACATAACTGTCTTGTGCTATTCTTAACACATTCTGGGTTTATGATTTCTATTTCATCGTGGGTGGTATATCAATGTTGATATTTTGAGGTTGGAACTTTGGAGCACATAGGATGAGCTTATTGTTAATACATAGGTAGATATTTTATTTTGTAAAAGAGGTGCTATTATGGACTGAAATGTATTGCCCCCAAATTCATGTTTTGTTGCCCTAACCCCAATGTAACTATATTTGGAGATAGGGCCTTTAAATAGGTAATTAAGAATAAGTGAGGTCCTAAGGGTGGGTCCCTAATTCAATAGGACTGGTGTTGTTTAAAAAAAGAAAGAGACACCGAGTGCATATGTACAGAAAGAAAAGGCCATGTGAGAAAACAGTGAGAAGGTGGCCATTTGCAAGCCTGGGAGAAAGGCTCAAACCTGCCAACACGTTGATCTTGGACTTCTAGACTTCAAAACTGTGAGAAAATAAATTTCTGTTGTTTAAGCCACACAGTCTGTGGTATTTTGTTATGTCAGTCTTAGCAGACTATTAGAGGTGGTATCATCAGCATTATAGCACAGCATTTGTGTGACTTGATTTTCAAAATTTTATTAACTTAGGCCTATTTTTCAACTTCAAAAAGATTATTTGAGTTGAACCCTAAGGTATACTGGATTTCAAGTGTGGCCGCACTATCATCATTTATCAGTGAAACTGAGTTCCAAGGTAAAAGGTTAATAAACCACCATTTCATATTACCAAACTTTGAACTTTGCAAAGGGTGGCAATGAAGTACCTGTTAATCCCGGTTTTGGCTTTCTAAAAATAATTTTGGCAACTATGAAATAGTGTGGTAGATGTTGGCTCTATTGTAGTAATATACATTATCTCAGGTGGAATTGTGTTGGAAAAATCTGCACATTGAATTAGGGATATCCACAATGAATTGTGATAAAACAGTATTCTCCTTAGGGGCTTTCTAGGGCTTGTCTGCCTCTCACTCTCTCTCTCTCTCTCTCTGTCTTTTTGAGGTATTACACTTTTAAGTTGTCATATGTCCTTTACTATTCATCAGTGTGCCAATGTGATTTCTTTTAGAGCACGCAGATGCTTGTATCTTCTCCTGGGACTTTCAGAAGCATTTATTTGGCATCAAAGGGATCATAAATTTATTGTATGTGATTAAAATAAAGCCACAAGTAGGCTGATATATAGACTTGAGATTTGGCAGGTCATAGCAACATCTAAGGATTCACAAATAAGCTGCCAAAAGAACTATTCAATTTAGTCATGTAAGTTTAAAAATAGCAATTTAGTGAAAAATGACAATTGTGATATTTGGTGACATAAAGAGCAAGAGAATATTTGGTTAGTTGAATGATTTTTTTTTTAATTTTCTTTTCACATTTTGGTCATTTTTTGAACTATTATATATTTTTGTCATTGTCTGATTATGATTTGAGCTTAGATTTTGCAGAAATGTTCAAGGAAGAATGAAAAGTTATGAAGATATTAGCATTTTTAAGCATAATTAAAACATTTTGGAATAAAGAAAAGCAGCATTAACAGAGAAAAGTAGTAAATACTTTATTAATAATAAGAGCTGAACAATATCTCCTAGGTACTGGATTAAATTATTATATATGTATCATATTTATCACGTTTAATCCTTCAAATAGTCTTATGAGGTAGGTAGATATTATTTTATAGATGTGTAAACTGAGTGTCAGAAGGTTAAAGAAATTAATCAAGCCACAGAACTAAGATGGGATTTGAGCCCAGGCTGTCCAGTTCTGGGACCTATATTCTTAACTGATAAACTCCATGTTTCTCCATGTGCTAATGTCAACACATATTAGGTAATTTATTCAGTAATAACTTAAAAATATTTGCAGATGTTGTTACCATTTGATGAGAATATAACTTTTGTTAATAGCATTAGTTTTCTAGATAAGTTCTAATTTTTCAGTGGTTGACAATATCATAAACAGCTGGGGAGAAGTGTCTGGTCTTTACTCTAAGCCTTTGTTTGTTTGTTTGTTTGTTTGTTTGTTTGTACAAAGCAGGGGTACAAAGCAATGTAATAGTTAGATATGTACACCCCTCACAAAGTGACAATCCCCCTTCCCCAATCTACTACCCCTCGGATATTGAATATAGCTGTTACAATTCCATTGACTCTGTTCGCTATGCTATACTCTACACTCTGTGACTACATACATATTAAATTATAGTTGACATTCATTATTATTCAACTTCAGTTTCAGGTGTACAGCACAGTGGTCAGGCATCTACACTGTCCATGAAGTGGTCTTCCTAATAAGACAAGTGTCCATCGGATACCCTACAAAATCTTTACAATATTATTGATTATATTCCCCAAACTGTTTTTCATATCCCTGTGGCAATCTTGTGGTTACCAATTTGTGTTTTCTAACCCCCTCACCTTCTTCCTCATCCCCTTATTTATTGAAAGTAAATACAATAATGATAGCATGCTCTTTTGAATTTTATATAAGAATTTAATTCTTTTCAATTCATTTAAGCCTTGCTATAAACCTTTTTGATAGGGCATTTGTTAATATTTTTATTTTTACAGATGAGGCAAAGAAAACAGATTTTAAGTGACATGCTTCAGAATACATGGTGAATAAATTATAGAGCTGTAAATTTTTTCCCTTTTTTTTCACTGTAATTCTTATCATCTTGAAAAATGATATAAATTCACTAGGGATTCCTAGAGTTTATAAAAAAAATTCCAAAGTGAAGTATCTTATATTTAAATAATTAATAATCTTGATTGATAAACTGGCTTAATATACATATGCACATGTATATTACACATTTATGTACAATAGTACCCCTTACCCATGGCTTAAGTTACCTGCAGTCAACTGCTACCTGAAAATATCAAATAGAAAATTCCAGAAATAAACAATTCATCAATTTTTAAATCACACTCCATTCTGAGTAGCATCATGAAATCTTGTGCCCACCTGTTCTATCCTGCCCCAGATGCAAATCACCCTTTAGTGTCTCCACTCTGTGTATGCCAACCAAACCACTCATTAGTTACTTAGTAGTCAGTCGTCTTGGTTATCAGATTGACTGTCGAGGTGTCACAATGCTTGTATTCAAGTTGCCCTTATTTTAGTTAATGATGTCCCCAAACGCAAGATTAGTGATGCTGGCAATACAGATATGCCAAAAAGAAGCCATAAAGTGCTTCCTTTAACTTCGGGTGCAACTGATCTCAGACAGTTTTGAATTTCTGTTGACTTTTATACTGAATTTATGTAATAAACATATATTGTTTTTACTTTGTGGTAAATTAAAATTTCATTCTGAATAAATAATAAGCATGCTTACACGTTATTTTCATTCATTTTCAATTTAAATAAATGTCATACACGCTTCTAGTAGATGCATTGTGCCCCAACTCACAACTTCTGCATTGTGCCTGATGGAGGGTTAAGTGAAAAGGTGAGTACAATACAATAAAATATTTTGAGAAAGAGAGAGAGAGAGAGAGAGAGAGAGAGAGAGAGAGAACTCACATAACTTTTATTTCAGTACAGCAGGTCCTCAAACAATGTCATCTCATTCAATATCATTCTGTTATAATAACATTGATGAGAAATCAATTCCCAGCCAGGGCCACTGTCTGTATGGAGTTCATATGTTCTCCCCATGTCTGGATGGCTTTTCTCCAGCGACTCCAGTTTTCTTCTACACCCCAAAGATGCACACATGAGGTTCACTGGCATGTCCACATTATCCCCATCTGAAAGAATGGGATGTGTGGGAGTGGCCCTGTGATGGAAGGGTGTCCTGTTCAAGGTGGGTTCCTGCCTGGAGCCCTGAACTTCAGGGACAGGCTCCAGCCACTCTCTACCCTGAAATGGAATTCTCTTATTTGTTTTTAATGATCTTTCCTAAATGTATGTATGGCTTGAATTTATTTCAATGTTTAATATTAGAAATGTTTGGGGTCTTTATTTAGAAGTTTGGTGATTTTTTTTTTTTTTAGGGCAGTGTCACTGGCCCTCCTATGTGGGACCCGAACTGGGGCCGCTGGCTTCCCAAGCCGGCGCTTAACCACCACGCTACTCTGCGGGCCCTAAGTTTGGTGATGTTTTTATGTCCAAAATTATGCCACAGGAAATTAACTCCTGTTTATGTCAATTAGTATACGGTAAAATTGATTTCATTTTAGGTCGTTTTGCTTAAAGTTACTGTTTCCAAGAATCTATCAATGATGTTAAGTGAGGACTTACCATGTATTGTTTTAATTGTTTTACTTTATTATTACTTATTCTTGTTAATCTCTTCCTGTAACTATTATTTATAATTTATAAATTAAACTTTATCATAAGTATGTATGCATGTATAGAAAAAAAACATGGTAAATAATGGGTTCACTACTATTCACAGTTTCAGGCATCCACTGGGGGTCTTGGAACATATCCAAACATTCACACACAAATGAATCTTTCATAGTGGTGCAGGCACTTGAACTTGCAGATATTTTAGTGGTTAATATACTGGAATCATATTTTTGCTAGTTTCATTTAATTATTTTTAGTAATATTTTAGGGTTCTTAAGATGGGCTATTAACGTTCCCATCCTTCCTTCTTTGTTGTAATGAAATGGAAAACTGCCCCAAGAGGTGAAATGAGGCAAATTATTGTATCAGCTTTATTTCTGGAAAAGATGGGGTATAGAGTGTGATGGGTGACCCAAAGCCAAAACAGAACCTCCTCTTTTTTCTAGACAAAAAGTCCATAAAGTGGGGCTGGCCTGGCTCTTCAATGAGTATCAACCAGAGCAGGTGAGCCAGAGCTGATCCTCGATTGGCCTGCTAGAAAGAGGTGCATTTGGTCTGCCCAAGGCCTGGGGACTGTGAAAGCAAGTTCCACTATGCTTGGGTCCCAAGGCAACAAGCAAGAGAAAGGCTGAGTCAGTATCTCTTCTGCAGAACTCACTGGCAACAAGAGCCAATCATTATTCACTCCCTTGGGGAGGAGTGAGTAATCAAATAAAGAAAATGTGGATACTTCTTCCCCACAATGTGGAATCATTAGCAAAAGTTTCCTCCTACGGACCACAGTAGGAATGTAGTAAGAAGATCTGCGTCCTCCTCTATCCCCAATAGTTATGTCCTCTTAACCCAATGTCACATAGAACCTGAGTCCCAAATCCTATTCCTATTCTATTTTTCATACAAATTACACTCAGCCAAAACAGCTTACTAGAGACTGAATAGGCGACTCATGACAACATAAATACCACAAAGTCCCAGCAACATAAAAATACACACAACACCTCCCCTTTATTAAATTTCTGTGTATAATTAAAGCTCACAAATAAAACACGCTTGAATTACAGTTAAAATTCTAAATATTTAAATCCTTTAAAATAGAATAAATAAAAGAAAAATAAATAAATCCATTACAGTCCTCCTGCCCTGATATTCTTGTATAATAAGATTACTCTCAACACGTAAGTCTGAGGTTTTGAAGCTATTTCTTTCTGTGTCTGTTCAGGGCAGACAAGAGAGTGCAGCCCCACTGGGGCATCTCCTCTGCAAGTATGAATGACACTTTCAGGAAACAGTCAATTGGGGAAAGCTTGCAAGTCAGTAAGTCGCTTCAATCCTTTTACAGCCTGTTTATATACTGAAATTTTTAACCCTTAAAATCCTCAATTTCTAATGAAAACTAAGAAGCAAGCAATTAACATTCTTTAGTTTGTTAAATTTATGAAGACATTTTATAACCTCTAAAAACATATTTCATTGACATCAAAGTAAATTATTAATATGGATTTGTTTTTATAATAATCCAGGCAAAATACAGTGATGTCTGTTTTATGAAGGTTTGATAATTAAGTTCACGAACTCATCATAGAAAAAGTGCTATATACCTCATTGCTGATATCAGTATGATTGCCTTTGAAGTACTCCCCTTGAGAAGCTAGGCACTGATGCCAGCATCTAGTCAAAAGCAAGGATCTCTTTTTCTCGAATGGCCATCAGAGGTATCACCATATTACCATTGGTATTACCTTGATATGGTACCTTTGACATTACCTGAATGTCATTACAATACCTTCCTTTCAATATTTTCTTTATCTTTGGGTAAAGAAAGAAGTCATTGGGGGCCAGATCAGGTGAGGGAGTTGTTCCAATACAGTTATTTGTTTACTGGCTAAAATCTCCCTCACAGACAGTGCCATGTGAGCTGGTACATTGATGTGATGCAAGAGCCATGAATTTTTGGTGAAAAGTACAGGTCGTCTAACTTTTCATGCAGGCTTTTCAGTACTTCCAAATAGTACACTTGGCTAACTGTTTGTCCAGTTGGTACAAATTTATAATGAATAATCCCTCTGATATCAAAAAGTTTAGCAACATCATTGCCAAAAAATGTGCAAACTTAATTGTCAGACCTCATACTTAAAAAAACATAAGCTAGCTTTTATTTACTCTTATTTACTAAAGATTAATATTAAATCAAATGAATATGACAAGTATTTGAGTTAGTTTCTATATTTCTGAAAATTTTAGAATATACAATCCTTGCAAGCACTTGTCTTTAAAATTGATTTTAATAATACTATCCAGAGGTAGAAAATTATCTCACTTTTACAACATACATATATAGAGTCATGCAAACAGGGAAGAGTTAGACACAAATTTTGTTTTGGAGGCATTTACAATTTATATTTGTTTTTAACAAGTGAAATTCTAAATGACTGTCCCTCTTATAATATAAAGACAAACATTACCTTTCTAGATGAAACTTGGGAAAGGAATTAGGAGATGTAATATTGCTGTTAACTGACTTATTTTATAGGTAAAAATTAAGGTTTTACATTTTATCTTGTTTGCTTCTCACAAATATACTGTGAGGATTTTTTGTTTCTGTTGGAAAATGTGGTTAGGTTCTCTGTTACAAACAGACTCTGTTAAGCTATTTGCAAAGTGGGGACTTACTGGAAAATCCTTTCAGGAGTGAGAGCCCTACTCGTGAACCTATATTAACCTTTTGAAATATTTCTTTTGAATTTAAAGGAGAAAAGACATAAGTGGGAAGCTCGGTCCAGTCGTAAGGTAGGGTTTTATTTGGGTATCTCATAGCTCCTATTTTAAAGACAAAAGCCGCCACTGAATAACGGAGAGATGGTGTAGGGGATGCTGTAGCACCAGGGAGAAGTCAGCTGTTTTCATTTTGGGGCTAAGTGGTAGGGGGGTGTTAACAGAGCTAGTTAAAAAGTTTTAAATTTCTGTCCAAAGAAAAAATTTAAGATTCTTTAACAAGAGGCCAGTCACCTATATTAACATTCTATTTATTTTGTTTTGCAACTGGGAATCATTCTATTTGTTATGAAATAAAGTTGAAGTGATTGTCAAAAAAAAAAAAGACAAACAATTTCTAATACCTCAGAAGAATTGTGTTGATACCTTAATCACATCATAGCTTGATCCAAGTTATCTAAGATGAACCAAGAGGGTTTATCTAAACCCTCTTTTGAAGTTTTGAGAGAACATTTAAATATGTTTTCCATTCATTCTGCCTAATTTTATAGCTCATTTTTTTCTAACTGTATGCACAAAATATTCATTTAGAAGTATCAAAGAATCCTTTTCTCAGCTTCTTTGGATTAATGGGAGGTTGACTGTTGTGAGGCTTGTCAGCCTTGGAGGCACAATTTCCCATGTTACTTTTGAGCTCTGTAGAGTCTGTACAAATTTTTACAGGAAATAGAGCTCTTACATGCATGTCTCCAGACAAGCCAAATGCTGTGAACATCCATATAGGACTGCTTGATGCCCTAGAGGAAATTTTTCCATAGCCAACCCCACAAAGATTTTTGGTCACCTAAGAATACCTGAGCAAAGGCCAGCGAGAGCTTACAGGATGTGGCCTGAATCTCCATGCTTTCCAAGTCACAGGCCCCTCTCTTGTATGTACCCTTTCGTGGGCATCCTGCCTTTCTCCCCAGCACTCCCACCATCTTCTCTGGGATCTGCTGCATTACTACACTGGATGACTCCTGGCACCCATCTCTGTCACTCTGTATTCCGGGATCTGAACAACCTACTTCACCCCATTGGCCATTCAGTTGGGAAAGCAAGCATCTTTTTATTTTGGAGCTAAAGAGAGTTCAGTCTCTCATTTAACCAGCAAAGATTTTGTTCAGACTCTCGGTAAGCTATCCAATTAAAAGCTGAAATTAAGAGCAGCAACACATTCATTTTTCCTTTGTTGACATAAGAACCATCCCAACCTGTCAAGAATTTTTATGAGTTTATTTGATTCAAACAGAGGCTACACCTGGAAGCAAGATCTCAACAGACTAAGAAGAATACTTCCAAGAAGTGACAGTTTGTAGCTTATTTTATGCATTTGGAATTAAAGAGAGAATGAAAGCATAGTTAATGAAATTACTTGAGGGTGGTCAACCTTTAAAAGAAAGGGTCTAAAAAGAGGCATTTCAAAGAGGTATTGACCTAGATGTACAAAAACAATAGACAAGGTTTGCTTAAGACAAAGATAGACCTTTTACCAAAGAAGTTATATGTCTGGGGTCTCACTACCCACCATGACCTGCCCAGTTAGGAATTTATGATCAAATCACCCTGTGAGGTTACTTTCCATAGAATCCCTTTTTTTGTGCACATCTTATTACTAAAAAACACAGGGAAGAAAAATCCTTGGTGAAATGCTACAATGAAACACATTCATTTTCTGAATATGTTTAAGGATTACTAAAAATGTAGGACAATTAATCAAATTTCCTAATATGGACACTAAAGATGAAATACAGGTTATTATAATAAATCTCTTGTGGATTTATGATAGTCCAATTAGAGTAGGCTAATCAGATGTTTGAAACATAATGTACTACCCATTGATTTTCTTTGCTAGAGCAATGACATGTCACCATTCATATCTCCCAAACCTTGACAGCTAATCACTATGTTTTGTTCATTTGATCCATGTTTTTCCATTGTTTTTAATGAAGCAAACTCAACTGACATATTGATTACTGGAGATGGCTTTTAAGCTTGACTTTGAGACATCTGGGTTGTTTCCTGGAGCTGTTTAATGCAATGGTCTGAAGGGTGAATGCAAATCATAGATGAAGGGGGATTACTTTAGCCCTGCCAGACCTTTGTCAGGTATTGGATTCAAACTGCACACCTGAAGCTATAGACAAAAGACAAGGTCAGAAAAATGAGCATGGAATACCAAAGAGGTTAGAAAGTGGACAATGAAGGTAGCTGAGGAAGAAGCATTCAGTGAATAAAGTCAATATGGTTTCAGGCCTATTAAATGTTAGCTTCCTGGCCTGACTAGATAGCGTAGGCTTCATGGGCAAGTCCAGGCAAGGCTCACACAAAATACAGAGTCGTGTATTAACTCTAGTCAATCCTGGGAAATGTTCTTATCCCCATCTCCATTTCTACTGGCACAGCCCTGATGAATGATACTTGCCCTCCTTTTTTCCTCTGGGAAAAAGGAATAGTTTTTCCACTCTTAGTTTTCATCCATTGCTGCCTAATTCCTAATGCCTACTAGAAGCTTATTCAATATAACTGTTGTGTTGCAGTCACAGCCTAACTCTCCCTAAATCATGAAGTACCACCTTTGATAAGGGGTTAATATCCAAAATATATAAGGAACTCATACAACTCAACAAGAAAAAAACAAACAATCCAATTAAAAAGTGAGCAGAGGATACATTTCTCCAAAGACAACATACAAATGGTCAATAGACATATGAAAAAACACTCAACGTCACTAAGCATCAGAGAAATGCAAATAAACACCACAATAAGATATCACTTCATACCAGTTAGAATGGCTACCATCAACAAGACAAATAATAACAAGTGTTCGAGAGGCTGTGGAGAAAAAGGAACGCCCCTGCACTATTGGTGGGAGTGCAGATTTGTGCAGCCACTAAAGAAGCAGTGTGGAGGTTCTTCAAAAAATTAAGAATAGAATTACAATATGACCCAGCAATCTCTTTCCTGGGTATATACCCCAAAAGTCTGAAAACTTATATCCTTGAAGATATATATGCTTCTATGTTCATTGCAGCTTTTTTTATGGTGGCCAAGACATGGAAACAACCAAAGTGTCCTTCACTAGATAATTGGGTAAAGAAGATGTGGTATATACATGCAACGGGATACTATTCTGCCATAAGAAAAGATGAAATAGTGTATTTTGCAATAACATGGATGAATCTTGAGATTACTATGCTAAGTGAAATAAGTCAGATAGAGAAAGTAGAGAACCATATGATTTCACTGATAGGTGGTATATAAAAATGAAAACAACAAAGGAGCAAGACAAACAAATGAAGAAACAAAAACTCATAGACACAGACAATAATTTAGTGATTACCAGAGGGTAAGGAGGGACGGGGGTGGTTGATGAGGGTAAAACGGATCAAATATATGATGATGGAAGGAGAA
Organism: Aselliscus stoliczkanus; assembly: GCA_033961575.1. Classification (NCBI taxonomy): domain Eukaryota; kingdom Metazoa; phylum Chordata; class Mammalia; order Chiroptera; family Hipposideridae; genus Aselliscus; species Aselliscus stoliczkanus. The sequence continues at coordinate 108,747,619 of CM066729.1, forward strand.
TAAACTCTGGGTGGTGAACTCTGGGGTGTGATATATAGATGATGTATTACAGAATTGTACACCTGACACCTATGTAACTTTACTAACAATTGTCACCCCAATAAACTTTAATTTAAAAAAATCATGAAGTACACCACAGTAACAGGTAACAAAATGTGGATGACTACGATATAATTGTAATACTGTTCAGTGGTCAGGAGGTATGATATAAATCTGCATATTATAATATAGGTCATTTTATATTATAATATAAAATCTGCATATTATAATGTTAAGAAAAAACAGAGCAATCATTTTATGTAAATTATAAACCGCACTACATAAGTATCACAGATATACATGCAGGTAAATTAATTTATGGAGATTAATTAAGAAAGACATACATCAAATATGTCAGTGTGGGTGCCTATGAGGGAAGAGGAATTTTACTTGGGGTGGAGGATGAAGGGAAAATGAAGAAACATATGCCAGCCGAGTGGCGTGTTGGGTAAGAGCTGGCTTGGGATGCCAGCTCTGAGCAGCAGGGCCCTGGTTCAGATCCCACATATGAGGGCCAGTGACACTAAGATGGTGAACAACAGCTCCACCTGGAGCTGGGCTGCAGTGAGTCCCTGGCGAGGATGTGGGCTGCAGCCCCTGCTGCAGTAGGCTGCCATAGACTACAGCGAGTGGCCAGCAGCCAGCGTGAGCAGCCGGCAGCTGGCTGAGCTGCCAAGAGCTGCCGTGAGCAGCCATCCAGAGGGTGGCAACCGATCTGCCTCAGCCCGGAAGAGAGCAATAATACTAAAATGGACCAGTGAAGCAACGTCCTCCACAACTAGACTGAAGAACAAAAGGACAGCAATTGTCTGTTCCCCTTCCCCGATTCCCCAATAAAATTTAAAAAAAGAAAAGAAAAAAGAAAATGAAGAAACAGGAACAGAGAGCTATGCACAGACCAGTAATAATAAAGCACTAAGGGATGAGAAATGAAAATCAAATCATGTTGCTGCAGCTGCTGTTCAAATGAAAGAATGAAATTAAAATGAATTAGTAAAAGTCTGATATCTGCCTATTTTATTTCCTATAGTTTGAACAATTAGTGAATTTTATGAAGAGAAACCATTTTTGTTTGGCAAGTTGTCAAATTTATCCAGTCTGATTATAAAGGAGAATTCAGGTAACCTGGGATTTGGAATGTCTTTAGAATTGTTTTGAGGAATTCCTCCTTAAGGTATCCATGACAGGACACTGAGGATAGTAACCTGGATTTGCACATGGCAAAGCCAGTGACACAGAAGAGAACTTGTATCATGCTGCTCACACCGCTGGGTAAAAAGCTAGTCTTAGCATTTGCTGTGGTTTGCTATTCTTAGTTTACTCTTTGTTATCCTCACTTCGTGGTTTGTTATCTGGCACAGGGAAACACAATGCCAAGAACTGAGGAAATGTAGATAGATCATGCATTGCTGGAGAGAGGCTTCTCATTTTCAACCACTGTTGAAAAATTAACATTGTTTTGTTATCCTCTTTTAATAATTACAGACTATTATCCATTTGTCAACTGTGATGAAGGAAGAATTTTGGTTGGGCTAATTGATAACATTAAATAATGCAATTACAAACCAAAGGAGAAGGGAACAATGGATCTAAGAGGCCCTGAGGAGCTGTGGAAAGCAGCTGAATTAGAAATTAGAAGGGTTTTGTGCTAGTTTCCACCACTCTCTATCATTAAGTACCTGTATCAGTATTTGGGAGTGATAATACCTTCAGAAGAAGATGCTGGAATGTTATAAAGGCTTTGTTGTTGCAATCAACTTTCCATGTGGAAAACATGTCCTTTTAGTAGAAAATTGTTAGTAATCTTAGTTCATGCTAATGACTGAGGGACTGAAAAACTTACCTGTATCTGATTTCTGAGCATGCCATGTAAGAAAGCAACTGGTAAGTTGATAGAAGGTAAGCAAAGTTTACATTAAAAAATAGTTTGATAAAGTATTTTAATGGTAATAATATTAGATAATTCTGGATTTAAAAATTCTTTAATAAAGCTGGAGAAGAAATTTATGGAAATATCAGATAGCTATTTGTACGATTAGAATAGACAGGGGAAAACACATTCTCTTATTACAAACAGAATAACAATAACTAAAATTTACTGAGGTTTTTACTATGTGACAGGCATTATTCTGGGACATCTTTCCATGCAACTTAATTCTGACACAGTTTTATGAGTTAGGCACTATTATTGATATCATTTTATACATGATAAAACTAAGGCACAAAGAGGTTAATTTGCCTAAGATTAGTGATGGAGCCAGGATTCAACCTACACATGCCACCTCCAAATCCCCAATTTTAGGCATCATGGTATAGAGAATTGTAAATTTACTTACTATGGAAATATTTCAATCCATAAAATAAAAACTAATGAACTCAGAAAAAATGCTAGTAAAATACGAGCATTTGGATTAAATCTTTTTAGAAGCATTTGAGTTTTGAGTATGGTTAGATATAAATTTGAACATAAATTTTTAATAAAAATATATTTGCATTTATGAAAATAGGAAATCATGTGAGATTCTCTGTGACAATTTTATGTAAAGAACAAAGTTCAAAAATATGAAATTTTGTTTTGTGGAATACATAATTGTTGTTCTCAATGTTGGCTGCACCTTGGACTCACCTGGGGTATTTAAAAAGCTTGCGAATGCTTGATTCTAACCTAGAGATTCTTACTAAATTGATTCCAGGTGTGGCCTGGGCATTGGGATTTATGAAAACTGCCCAGGTGACATCCATTGCAATAAATCCAGGGATTGACTTGAGGGCGGATTCATCCTAAGCATTCAAGATGGAGTCAGGCTCACCTGAGTATGAATTCACAAACCCACATGTGTGAACTGTGTGATTTGGGGGGACTCTCTTTTCCTTCCTGAGACTGAGTTTTTCTTATCTATACAATGGGCACAATAAGAGCACCTAATTCTGGATTTTCAGAATGCATGCATATCTCTTGGTGATACATACGTTCATGTCTCAGCATAGTGATCATCAAGTTGTGACCATATAATAAACCTTAGTATTTTTTTTTAAAGACTGAAGATGAGCATAAGTGACACTTTCCCCAAATCCCCTATAATTATGAGACAATTATATGAAAAATTGGTAAGGTAGAGCTAGTCTTTGCTGAAATTAATGGCTTATTTGATAAATTCTATGAATATTCAATGATATATTATCTATGAGTTTGGACAATTAAGTTCACAAACTCATCCTAGAAAAAGTGCTACGTACCTCATTGCTGAATATCACTATGGTCACTTTCAAAGTACTTCCCTTGGGAAGCTGTGCACCAAAGCCAGTGCCTAGTCGACCCTTCAAAGCAATTTTGGAACTCTTTTTCTGGAATGGTCATCAGAGCTGATGTCCCGAATGTCATCAAAATGTCTTCTTTTCAATATTTCCTTTATTTTCAGGAAAAGGGAAAAGTTATTGGGGGCCAGATGAGGTGAGAAGGGAGGGTGTGCCCATACAGATATTTGTTTACTGACAAAAAACTCCCTCACAGACAGTGCCCTGTGAGCTGGTGTATTGTCATAATGCAAGAGCCATGAATTATTGGCAAAAAGTTCAGGTTATCTAACATTTTTCACACAGCCTTTTCAGCACTTCTAAATAGTAAACTTGGTTAGCTGTCTAGTTGGTACAAATTCATAATGAATAACCCCTCTGATATAAAAAAAAGTTTTGCGCCATCATTGCAACAAGTTTGCAAACTTAATTTTAACACTTTGTATCTATCGTCTATCTGTTCACTTGTCTATCTATCTATCTATCTATCTATCATCTATCTAACTAACTATATAGATTTTTTTAAAAGATTTTATTGGGGAATTGGGGGGAGGGTAGCAGTGTTGGGGAATTGGGGAAGGGTACCAGCCAAGTTGTTGTTCTTCAATCTTAGTTGTGGAGGGCGCCAGTTGCCATCTGGCTTCCCGTTGGCAGCTCATGGCCTCTAAGCTCAAGGTGCTGTGTTCAATCTTTGTTGCGGGTGGCCGTAGTCACCATCCCATGCGGGAGTCAAACTAGCAGTCTTGTTGCTAAGAGCACATGCTCTGTCTACTGAGCCATCAGGTGGCATCTCAGCTCAAGGTGCGGAGTCACTCTTAGTTGCAGGTGGGCATAGCGAACAATCTTGTTGTTACACCAGCTGAGCCATCCTGTCACCTGTTGGCAGCTCAGCGACAGCTTAGCTAGGGTGCAGCACCACTGGCCCATGTGGGAATCGAATCAGCAGCCCTGTTGCTCAGAGTTTGCGCTCTTAAGCCAACTCTTAACCTTGACCAGCCCCACTATATAGATTTTGAAAGTAAGAGTTTACCCTAATTTGCTTGGCTCATATTCCAGGGCACAGTAGAAAGTAGACATGTTAATGTCAAGAAGGAAGCTTTGTATATTCTTTTTTCTATCTTGTTTTTTCCACCAAAGAAAATTTTGGTCCCAGTTTTTCTGAATCTCTTGGTCTTACCTCAGTCTTATTGAAATGTCCATTAGAAAATCCAAAGCCATCTTTTTTACTGTCCTGGAGCAAGCATTTAATCTGATGACATGTTAATCATATTAGACATTGTTCTAGGAAGCACAGAACCATGAGTCATTCTATTTTTCTGTGAGGTCTTGTACTCACTCCTGACTTAGATCCAACATCTGCTTTTCTGATCCTGCTTAATTCCCTATTTCCCATGGTTCATAACCATGGCCATGTGAAGGTTTCACATAAGCTACTGTTCCCAAGTAATGACAGATGAGCAAGTGCTTTAGGACATCACATCACTAAAAAAATACATACTTAAGAGTTACTGCAAATAGCTTGGCTCTCAGTCTTCTTCATTGGCCAGAAACATTTAAGAATGCCCCAGCTTTTCATTCTATCTGAGTTAAGCAAGTCTGATTAAAATGAGCTCGTTATGTCCTTCCTTTCTTATGAATTAATATGAAAAGGCTATACTAAAGGTAATATTTTAGGGCTGGCAATATAGAAACCATTTTAAGTCCAAAGTATGTTTATTTACTTTAAAAAAAAATCATAATTGTTAAGGTTTCAAAAGAAGTATTTTTTTTTATTCTTTTATTGTGAAATAAACTTTTTTTTAGAAAATTAGTTTCAGGTGTACAACGCAGTGCAATAGTTATACTTTTTACCCCTCAAAGTGACAACCCCTCTCTCCCAATTCCCCATCTTACTCCCCCCCATATCATACATAGCTATTACAATTCCTTTGACTTCCTTCCACAGTATACTCCACATCCTGTGACTATCTATATATTCAATTACAGTTGGCATACAATATTATACAACATCAGCTTCAGCTGTACAGTGCAATGATCAAGCCTCTACTCCATCCATGAAGTGGTCTCCCTAACAAGTCATGTGACCATCTGACACCCCACAAAATATTTACAACATTATTAATTATATTCCCCGAACTGCCTTTCATATCCCTGTGGCAATATTGAACTTACCTATTTATGCTTTCTAATCCCTTCCCCTTCTCCCTCATCCCCAAACCCCTCCCAACTAGCACCCATCAGTTTTTCCTCTATATCTCTGAGTCTGTTTCTGTTTAGTTTGCTCGTTCATTCAGTTTTTCAGATTCCACATAGAAATGAGATCATATGGTATTTGTCTTTCTCTGACTGACTTATTTCAATTAACGTAATAGTCTCTAGGCCCATCCATATTATTGCAAATGCTACGATTTCATTCTTCTTCATAGCGGTGTAATACTCCATTGAATAAATGTAACACAGTTTCTTAATCCAGTCGTCTACCTATGGGCATTTCTGCTGTTTCCAAGTATTGGCTATTGTAAATAGCTTTGCAATAAACATAGGGGTGCATACGTATTTTCGAATTACTGTCTTGGATTTTTCAGGGGAGATACCCAAGAGTGGAATTGCTGGGTCATACGGTAGCTCCATTTCCAGTCTTTTGAGATACCTCCATATTGATTGACTGCACCAATCTACAGTCCCACCAACAGTGCACCAGGGTTCCCTTTTCTCCACACCTCGCCAGCACTTGTTGTTTGTTGATTTATTGATGATTGCCATTCTGACCGGAGTGAGGTGACATCTCATTGTGGTTTTTATTTGCATTTCTCTGATGATTAGTGAGGTTGAACATTTTTTCATATGCCTGTTGGCCATCTGTATGTCCTCTTTAGAGAAATGCCTCTTCATATCCTCTGCCCATGATTTAATTGGTTTTTTGGTGTTGAGTTTCATAAATTTTGGATATTAACCCCTTATCAGATATATCTTTGGCAAATACCTTCTCCCATTCAGTAGGCTGCCATTTTGTTTTATTGATGATTTCCTTTGCTGTGAAAAAATTTTAAGTTTGATGTAATCCCATGTGTTCATTTTTTCTTTTATTTCCCTTGCCTGAAGGGATATATCAGTAAAAATATTACTCAGGGTAATGTCTGCAAACGTACTGCTTATGTTTTCTCTAGGAGTTTTATGGTTTCAGGTCTTACATTGAAGTCTTTAATCCATTTTGAGTTTGTTCTCGTATATGGTGTAAATAGGTGGTCCATTTTCATTTTTTTGTATGTGTTAGTCCAATTTTCCCAGAACCATTTATTAAATAGACTATCTTTACTCCAATGTAAATTCTTGCTTCCATTGTCATAGATTAAATGACCATCTATGGATGGGTTTATTCCTGGGCTCTCTATTCTGTTCCATTGGTCTATGTGTCTGTTTTTATGCCAGTACCATATTGTTTTTATTACTGTAGCCTTGTGTTATGTTTTGATGTCAGGTCGCATGATGCTTCCCACTTTGTTTTTATTTCTCAAGATTACCATGTCTATTCGGGGTCTTTTCTGGTTCCATATAAATTTTAGGATTCTATGTTCTATTTCTGAGAAAAATGTCCTTGGTAGTTTAATTGGAATTGCATTGAATCTATATATTGCTTTAGGTAATATTGACATTTTAACTATATTAATTCTTCCTATCCATGAACATGGTATGCATTTCCATTTATTTGTATCTTCTTTGATTTCTCTCTTGACTCTCTCATAATTTTCTGAATATAGGTCTTTTACTTCTTTAGTTGAATTATTCCTAGATATTTTATTGTTTTTGAAGCAATTTTAAAAGGGATTGATTTCCTGATTTCTTCTTCTGATAGTTTATTATTGGTGTATACAAATGCAACTGATTTCTGAATATTAATTTTGTATCCTGCTACCTTACTAAATCGTTTATCAGTTCTAACAATTTTTTGGTGGAGCTTTTGGGATTCTCTATATATAGTATCATGTCATCTGCATAGAATGACAATTTTACTTCTTTCCAATTTGGATGCCTTTTATTTTATTTCCTTGTCTGATTGCTGTGGCTAGAACTTCCAGAAGTATGTTGAATAGAAGTGGTGAATGTGGGAAGCCTTGCCTTGTTCCTGACCTTAAGAGGAAAGCTTTTAGCCTTTCCCCATTGAGTATGATGTTTGCCATGGGCTAATCATATATGGTCTTTATTATGTTGAGATATGATCCCACTATTCCCACTTTGCTAAGAGATTTTATCATAAATGGCTACTGGATTTTGTCAAATACTTTTTCTGCATCTATTCATCTGATCATATGATTTTCATTTGTCATTTTTTATTAATGTGATGTATTATGTTAATGGATTTGCAGATATTGAACCAAACTTGTATACCAGGAATGAATCCCATTTGATCGTGGTGTATGATCTTTTTAATGTGATGCTGAATTGGGTTTGCTAGTATTTTGTTGAGTATTTTTGCATCTATGTTCATTAGAAATGTCGTCCTGTAGCTTTCCCTTTTTGTAATATCTTTGTCTGATTTTGGGAGCAGAGTAATAGTGGCCTCATAAAATGTGCTTGGAGTCTTCCCTCATGTATTTTTTGGAATAGTTTGAGGAGAATATGTATTAATTATTTTTTGAATGTTTTGTAAAATTCACTTGTGAAGCCATCTGGTCCAGGACTTTTGTTTGCTGGAAGCTTATTGATGACTGATTCAATTTCTTTGGTAGTAATCAGTCTGTTCAGAGTTTCTGTTTCTTTTTGGTTCAGACTTGGTAGATTGTATGCTTCTAGAAATTTATCCATTTCTTCCACATTGTCAAATTTATTGGCATATAGTTGCTCATAGTATTTTCTTAAAATTTCCTGTATATCTGTGGTATCTGTTGTCACTTCTCTTTCATTTCTGATTTTATTAATTTGGTTTTTCTCTTTTACTTGGTGAGTCCGGCTAAGGGTTTGTCGATTTTGTTTATCTTTTCAAAAAACCAGCTCTCGGTTTCATTGACATTTTGTTTTTTGTTGTATTTTTTTTGGTTTCTATTCCATTTATTTCTGTTCTGGTCTTTATAATTTCCTTCCTTGGACTCCCTTTGGGCTTCTTTTGCTGTTCTTTTTTTCAGTTCCCTTAGGTGTAAAGATAGTCTGTTGATTTGGGATTTTGCCTTGTTCTTTAGTTAAGCCTGCATTGCTATGAACTTCCCTCTTAGGACTGCTTTCGCTGCATCCCAGATATTTTGGGTGATGGTGTTTACATTTTTGTTTGTTTCGAGGTATCTTTTGATTTCCTCCTTGATCTCAATTTTGACCCACTCATTCTCTCTTTAGTAGCATGGTGTTCAGCCTCCATGTATTTGTGTGTTTTCCAGATTTCTTCTTGTAATTGATTTCTAGTTTCATAGCATTTGTGGTCAGAGAAGACACTTGATATGATTACAATGTTCTTAAATTTGTTGAGACTTGTTTTGTGGCCTAACATGTGGTCTATCTTGGAAAATGTTCCATGTGCATTTGAGAAGAATGTATATTCTGTAGCTTTGGGGTGAAATGCTCTAAAAATATTGATTAAATCCAGCTGGTCTAAAGTGTCATTTAAGGCCACTCTGTCAGTGTTGATTTTCTGTCTGGAGGGTCTGTCCATTGGTGACATTGGGGTATTGAAGTCCCCTACTACGATAGTGTTACTATTGATCTCTGACTTTATGTCTGTGAAAATTTGTTTTGTATATTTAGGAGCTCCTATGTTTGGGTGCATAGATGTTTACTTGGGTTATGTCCTCTTGTTGAGTCGATCCCTTTATTATTATGTAGTGCCCTTCTTTGTCTTTTATTGTAATCTTCATTTTAAAGTCTATTTTGTTCAAAATAAGTATTGTTACTCCAGCTTTTTTTTCATTTCCATTTGCGTGAAATATCTTATTTCATCTCTTTCCTTTCAGTCTGTGTGTGTCTTTTGATCTGAGATGAGTCTCTTGTAGACAGCATATGCATGGGTCTTGTTTTCTTATCCACCCAGAAGTATGTTTGACTTAGTTGTTATGTGCAGGGTATATTCCATGCATTCTACATGGATTAATTTATACATCATAACAAAGTCATGAGGTTGATGCTGTTATATATCACTAGCTAACAGCTAAACAGCTATAGAAACCAAGGCATCCTAGAAGAAACTGACAGAGATATGATTTAAATGCAGGAAGTCTGCTTCCAGGAAATGGGCAATTTAACATTATACCCTATTAATAACAACAAAGATTTACAAACACAGTAATGCCCTTTCTGGCAGCATGTGACAAGTTCTCTTTTATTTCATCTGACATTTAAACACTAACAAATTCTGATACCAGATTCATTATTCCTTTCTTGATTTAACTCTGTTGTAAGATGCCTTGCCAAAGGAGTCTCTGATCATGAAGTTTTCAATAATTAAAGCTTTCTTCTTAGTTTACAAAATAAGCAATCTGAAGCAATGCTCTTGTAATATATCTATTTTTTTTAGCTCCATTTTTGTTCTGAAATTTTTTTCCTTGAGCAGGCCTTTTTGATTAAAGAATTGTTTCTATAGTAAATCCTTTCCTTTACTTTTTGCTTTTTAAGTGGCTACTCAACATGTGACAATTTTTATCTACCAAAAACAAAAATCTGAAAATATTTTTCATAAAGACATATGTACCCCTATGTACATTGTAGCATTATTCCCAGTGGCCAGGACATGGAAACAACAAAATGTTCTTCAATGGAGGTTTAGATAAAGAAGATGTACGAATATACAATGGAATACTACTCGGTCATAAGATAAGATGAAATACTGCCATTTGCAACAACATGAATGGATCTTGAGAGTATTAAGCTAAGCGAAATAATTCAGACAGAAAAAGTTGAGATCTTTATGATTTACTCATATGTGGGATATAAAACTGAAAGCAACAAACAAAAAATCATAGACACAGACAACAGTTTGGTGGTTACCAGAGGGCAAGGGGGGAGGAAAGTGGTACAAAAGGGAAAAAGGGGTCAAATATATGGTGATGGAAGAAGAATTGACTCTGGGTGGTGAACACATAACGCAATATATAGATGATGTAGTACAGAATTGTATGTTTGAAACCTATATAGATTTTTAAATTATTTTTTATTAAAGGTTATTGGGGTGTCCATGGTTAGTAAAGTTACATAGGTTTTTCAAGTGTACAATTCTGTAATACATCATCTATTGGTTTGCAGGAAAAGTCATGAGGTATTTTGTATATGATTTTCAAAGTTCATTTATTTATATAAAGAAAAAAGATCAATCAATGATATATTGCCCGTTTTGTTTGATAACCTTTTGCCATCTTTCAGTAAGCTTCATAATTTCTCATTCATAGAAGGACCTGTCTTTATTTGCAAAAAACTGAACAAGGTGCTGATTTACAACCTCATCTGAATTGAACATTATAGCACGCAAGGAGTTTTGCAGAGAGCGAAACAAGTGGAAGTCTGATGGCACAAGGTCAGGTGAGTATGGTGGGTGTGGCGACACATCCCATCCATGCTCCAATAATTTTTGACAGGTGACCAAACTCGTGTTGACAGATGGTCTCGTGTTGTCGCGATGGAACACAACTCCTTTACAAATAACAAGCTCTGGATGTTTCTGCATGATGGATTTGTTCAAACCATCCAATTGCCAACAGTACACATTTGAATTGATTATTTGGTTCCTTAGTAGGAACTCGAAAAACATGCCACCTTTAAAATCCCACCGCACTGAGAGCATAACCTTCCTCTGATGAATATCTGCTTTCTATGTCCTTTGAGGCCAATCATCACGTCGGGACCAAGACCGTTTGTACAACACATTGTTGTAAACAATCCACTTCTCATCACCAGTTATCAGTCACTTCAAAAAAGGATCGTTTTCCTCACGTTTAATGAGCATATTGCAGGTGTATAACACGCAGTCAAATGAACTTCTTTGAGTTCATGCGGAACCCAAATATCGAGTTTGCTTAAGTATACCAGCTTCTTCAGGTGGTCGTGAATGCTTAAATGATGGATGTTCAATGTTTCTGAAATCTCTCATGTTGTATAACATGGGTTTGACTCGATCAATGCCTTTATTTTGTTGTCATCAACCTCAGCTGGCCTCCTTGACCGAAAAGCATCACTGAGATAAAAATCACCAGCACAGAATTTCATGAACCATCGTTGGCACTGACATTCTTGTAGAGCATTGTCACCATAAACTTTATGCAACTTTTCACAAGCTTGATGCGTGTTCTTCCCTTTATGGAAGTAAAACAGTAAAATATGGCAAAAATGCAGTTTGGTCTTTCATCGTCAACTTGTTGTAAAACCTCCAAAACTCAACCAAATTGCTCAATTTTTTTTTAGAATTGAAGCTAAAACTGTCAGCTGTCAAATGACATAGCAATATCATAGATGTTAATGATTCTAGTACTTCCAAAACTGAACTAGTGCCATCTGTTGCGCACATGAGTCATGACTTTTCTGACAACCCAATATATATATCACATTGTGTGTTCACCACCCAAAGTCAGTTCTCCTTTCATCACCATATATTTGAAAAACCTACATAATTTTACTAACCAACACTACCCCAACAAATCTAACAAAATGTTAAAAATTAGCATATATGTAAATAAAATTTAAAATGTAAAAAAATTTCTGATTGCCTTTTTAAAAACTAGAATCCTGAGTTTTTCAACATTCTTGCAATAAACCACTTAAATTGGAACTAGTGATACATTTATAAAAAAATTTTAAATGCTCCAACTAATTTTTGCTTAGAAACATTCTACAATAGATAGAGTAACCCCTTCCCAGCTTGGAACCCTTTTTGTTAGTAGGTAATTACTACCTAATTATCACCAATCCTATATGTGGACACCAAATAAATCACATTAATCTTAATAACCCACATTTCTAGTATTACATCAAACTGCACATGCTGACATTCCACATAGCTCCCTCAGGTATTTTTGTGGCCCCAGAGAGGTGCATTGTGGGAATTCACACACCTGTCATCATCTGCAGTACTGATGGCACCCACAAACTCCTTTCCTTCCTGTTCTGATTCCTCTGTGAAGCTGTTGGAAGTAGAGTACCTATGTGGGTGGCAGCAGAGCACATATTGAGAACATTATAAGAACACCAATGTGCACACCAAGGGTAGAGTCCAGGGAGTCATCTAAAGCTACCCATCCTTGTAGGCTGGAGATGTGCTGAGCTCTGTGCAGTCAAGGAGAATTAACATCTCAACAACTCTGCACTGCCCTGTGTCTCCTCCGTTCAGAAACAACAACATTTCTGCCCAGTCTCTCAGAAATAGCAAGCTCTCTTCTGACCCAGTGCTGTTTTTCATAAAGGGTTTAAAACTAGTCCAAGAGATTGGGCAGGGAACTAATGCCCTGCAGTAGTTTCCATTTCTTTCCATCAGTTCTTTCTTCCTTGTCCCTTTGTAAAAACAAATGTTAAAACTTCTCTCTCAACCTTCTGCTAAATCCTTACCACTTTGTTCCTCTACAGGAGTGCTTGGGACTAGAGTGGTGGTTATATAACTTCATCCAGCAGACACATTTATGCCAGGAGTTACTTTTCCATGGTTGGGAGCATTTTGATTCCTCCAAATCATGGCTCATGTCTATAGAGGAATAATCAGAAAAAGAGAGAAACTGGAAATAGGAAAGGGGAATAAAACAGACAACTAACTGAGTAAGAACAGAGGATCTTCAATAAAGTTTGGAAGCTATTAAGATCAACCAGAGTGTTAGGTCTGCTCCCCGAGATTATTAGAAATATTGAATTTAGGATGTTCTGTGGAAAGACAGACTGCAAACAAACCCTTTGGTCAAAAGTCATCCTTGGAGGAACTAGTATTCTATAAACCCATGAGTTGGCGAGAGATGTTGAAAATACCTTTATAACATAGCTGAGTATATTAAATAAAGATACCCCCAAATTCTCCACCTCAAACAATTTTCTATTCATTTCAAGGACTATGGGGAAATTACAGAGAATATCAATAACTCTAAACAGTATATCAAATGCCCCTTAACGTTTAAATGAAACCTCAGGTCCTTGGGAAGAAAGAAAACAAAAAAAAACTCCTGAGCATATATATTTCCTGCAGTTCAGTTAAAAAAATAAAATAAAATATCTTGCTGAAGATTTTGGTGAGAGAAAACTAGAGCTATAGCCTAGTAAACCAAAGGATGGTAAATAGAAATGAATTTTAATGTCTCATTATTAAGAATTTGAACTCTGCAAAACATATTGTATATTTTCTTTGTAAAATCTTTTTATTTTAGTGATGATAAAAGTGACTTTTACATGTGACTTTGATCTTTCAAATCCACTTTCCCCCAGAAGCTCTTACACTTCTGGATGAATAAGACAGGGTCTCTTTTTTATATATACAACTCATCATCATAAGGCTTCATAAGATTTTAAAGAATTTATCCTTTTGAATTACAAAGAATTAATTATATTTTTTGAACTTAATGAAAATTTCATTATCATCAAGGAAATGCTTTATTCTCTTAGCAAGACCTACCTGTTTTTGAAAAATCTGGAATATGGCCTCCCCTATGTTTTGCGTGTTGTAGAACAGTAATAAAAGAGTCCCTGTGTCGGGGTGATATATCATAGGTTCAGTTGAAAACCTCCCCACTTGCTTGTTAGAGAGTGTGAGATTTGGGAGTGAGAAAGAACCCATTGGATCCCTCCCCATCCATTACTGAAGGCTGAGAAAAAAGATCACCTCACCTAGTATAGTGGCTTGAATGTAAACAGAAACATATCTTTTTTTCATGTGAACTTCATTCATATTTAAGAAAGAGTGAGGAGCTTGAGTTTATAAGACAAAACAAAAGGCAAGCCATGGGAAATTTCCCAAGGAAGGGATTTGGGATATGAGATCAGTAGGTAGAAAGGGAAACAAGAGGAGGGTGAGAAGAGAAGGGAGGGAAGAAGAGAAATTAAGTTGTGGAGTTTGGCAACTAGGGTGCCAAAAAAATGTACACATTTAAAAAGATGTTATCTATGTATTACTTTTTGAAGTTGAATTGAATTATGCTAACAATGTGTAGTATGACGTTCTCGCAAAAGATGGCGTTAATCAAATGAACAGTAGTGTCATTCATTGTATTACAATTTTAACAGTGTTTTCCTCTCTTGAAATGTGTATACATTTTTTGACACCCTCTCTCTCTCTCTCTCTCTCTCTCTCTCTCTCTCTCTCTATATATATATATATATATATATATATATATATATATATAGAACAGTAATAAAAGAGTCCCTGTGTCGGGGTGATATATCATAGGTTCAGTTGAAAACCTCCCCACTTGCATATATATATATATATATATATATATAGAGAGAGAGAGAGAGAGAGAGAGAGAGGGAGAGAGAGAGAGAGAGAGATCTTCATGAATCAATTTCCAAGGTCTACAGCTAATATTTTTGTAGTACACTGGGAAAAATTATGTTAATGTTGAAATTCTTGATGTTTCTTATGCTCTACTGCTCCATGAAGAGCCAGTAGATTATCTCTATGATCCTATTGTATTTTGGGGATATATTTAATATAGGGGAAATTAATGAGGCACAATGCCCTTAGGAAAAGTGATGGTAACAGTGTCCTGATCATTTTACAAGGGTACCAGTGGAGACAGGACTTTGTGTCATTCCCCTTCCCTCTCCCCAAATTCAACAGTCACCCTTGATTTCCTATCCCAGCAGACATGAGAGGCTGTGAGCTGGCATTCCTTGAAACCCCTAATAGCAAGGGCTGTTTTGCAAGATGATAGCAGAGATCCCTGACACACCAACTACTGATGGCAGCCAGAGCAACTGGAAAAGATGGGCAGCAGGGAACAGCTGGAAGCACTATACAAATGAAAGCGAACAGATGACTAAATGAGGTCAAGCAATGGCTGAAAACCCAACAAAGTGCTATTTTGAGAGAGAATTTACTAGATGTTGGAGGGACTAAAGTTTAAGGGTATAGTTAAAGGATGGCAAAGTCATTATATATTTTATGAGGTAAAGGATGGACATAAACCACCGTTGAGATCACAAGGCCATTCTGACATCAGTCTAAAGACATCTGGGGGTATTTTCTCAGAGTTCCATTAAGTAATGGACACACAAACAGCGACTTCCCTCATCATTATTAAAAGGCAGAGGGAATAGAATTAGTCTGAGGAAGGTTGTCACAATGAAACTAAAGCTATAGATGCTGCTTTTTCTCTCATTCAGGACAGGTGGCTACCCATAATTGTTTGAATGAAGGGCGTTATCTGCTAAAAGAGAAAGTGTAGTTATTTGAAGTACTAAGAAATTTAAAGCAGCATGCCTGTCAGTCAACCCCTCCCTGCTTTGTTCCCAGGCAGTTCCCTCCTGTAAAATTAAGAATTCCTTAGGCTATTCCCTTGGGATAGTAAAAAGAAAAATGTCAATTTATAGGTGGAATATAAAATCCAAAAGCTGAAAGGGATCTTAATGAATTTCTAACCCAGCTGTCTCAGAGAAAATACTAGCCCAGAAAAACTTTCTTATACATTGTTACAGTTAAGGAGAGAGACAGGATGAAAATTATTGTTTCTTATTCCTGTTTCTTTTGTGCTCTACCCTTTGTCTCAGAAGTTATGAGGAAGTGGAGTGGGAAAAGTCTGAACAAAAATGTTTTTGGATCCCTTGTGTTTTTAAAATTATTTCTCCTTGTTAAATCCCCATGAGGCATATTTTTGCTACCTTTCACATTAAATCTATATTGAATATTGAGAAACAAATCTTGTTCCATAAAAACGTGGGGGTGGGGAAACAAATGAATGTAATCGAAGTCTTTATTTTCTAATTAACTGACCAGTGACTCCATGGGCTCATATATCAGAGGGTTCAGTTGTGAAAAATCATATAGATGTTTTTACCTAATATTATTTCCAGATATGCATATTGCAGATATGTAGGCAGTTTGCTAAAAGTTACTACTTGGGAAACTGGAAGTCTGGGTGGTCCTCTGACTGCTTACATAAACTGATTGCATGGTCCTGAGAGACGCAAGTTACTGTATAATTCTATGTTACTGCATATGCTATTTTTAAACTTATTACACTGAGGTTCTCTCTAATAATGACAGATTTATGAATCATCAAGAGGTCATAACAAAGAAGAAAGAAGATTGTAGAAAGCAAAAGGAATGTGGTGAACATGGAAAGAATATATATAAATGGAATAAGAAGACCGCCTTGGGATTTTATGATTAAATTCATCTGAAAATATTAACTTAGTCTTTTGACCTGTAGTTTCATATTTTATTTCATAAATAGCTAGTTTTAAGTGGCTTATCATTATGTGAAGAGGTATTTAAGTTACATAAATTCAAATGTTGAATTTTATTGAATAATCACTGTACCAGTCAGTGTTCCAATGTGAAACAGTGTTGCCTTACAGCTGCCAAACCATTTGCTCCCCTCCCCCCCACCTCGTGTCAAAAGTGACATCCTAAGGAAGTGTCTTGGAATGCTGAGACCCAATGGAAAGGTATTGGTAAAAGCTTCCTTAAGGGAGTGTCTCAGAATGCTGAGACCCGATGGAATGATATTGGGCAATCTCCCTTATGGGATGGTTTCAGTATTGTGACTCCATCCCCTGGGGTGATGCATGTGTATGTGAAGGCACAATTGTGTTGGAACACAATGGGGACTTTCAGGGAAAACAGCCAGCAGGACGAAACTCACAGACCATGGAGAAAATAATTATCACTTCCTTGTATGTCTATCAATAAAAACTTCTCAGCCTGATTCGGGGCTCCATCCCCGAGAGGTGAGTCCCTTGGCCCCACTTGCACTCTAATCTTGGCTCCTATTTTTACTCTGCACAGCCCTTCTCGAGTCTCACTGCTCTTGTAGTGCTGGATGTGACAAAACAGAATTCCATTCAGATGGTTCAGCTGAAGACTTTAATGAAAGGACTGCTTCCAGAGATGTGGGCAGGGACAAGGGGGGTAAACAGTGAGGTGGAAGCAGCCAAAGATAATCAGCAATGGGAAGTTGTTCCTACCCGTAGGTTTGAAGGGACAAAGAGAAGGAGTGATGTACTGAAGTTTGGTAAGGAGATCTATGGATAAAGGGTCAGCTGTTAGGGGCCATAGCCATGAAAGGGTGCAGACAATACCAAAAAAACATGGACATGTCCTCTGTGTGTGTGTGTGTGTGTGTGTGTGTGTGTGTGTGTGTGTGTGTGTGTGTAGGGGGGAGAATGGCGGTGGGTAAGAGTGTGTTTATGGGGAAATGAAACAGGAAAAAAATTACCCCAATGCCCCAACTTTTCTCCTCCTATCTTGGATCCCTTGTCCATGTCTTTTGGCAAAACCCCACTGGAAATCAGAAAACAAGAAACATGGGTAATATATTCTCCAAAGGTCTACTGCTTGGGGCACATAGTAAGACAGAAACAGAAAGAGGGTGGGGAATGTATCTGGGAAGATAAAGAGAGACTGACCATTGCATTCTCAGATGTTGGGAATCACAGAGTCCTTTCTACTGATCCAGGCCAATAGAGAGATGAAGGACGAAAGCCTGCTTACCTAATGCGTAAGGAGAGCAGTGGAAGATACCACAATGATCAGTCATCTAGTCAGGAAAGCATGTTTGGAACACAGCATGGCCATCTGCAGATGAACCAATTCCTCCAGGTATTCTCTTTATTACTTGGGAGGAGATGGGAAAGTTGATTTGAAGGAAGTCTGTTAACTGCACAGAACTCAAAGACATGTACCCAAGGAAAAAGCAAGATTTAGGAAGAAGACCATGTGCTGAGAGTCAAGAGGCCTTGCTTTTCCCCAGCTGAGTCATATAATCCTGCTACCAAACTTCTCTGAAAACCAGTTCACATGCTGTAAAATGAAGAGGCTTAACTCTAAGAGTTTCTAGATTTAGAATGTTATGAGTTCTTTTATTCAGTCTCTCTCAAAATGCGAATTTCCTTCACCATTGGAAGATTAACTTCCCAAAACATTAAAACGACATCAGTTTATTTTTGTTTTAACTTTCCTAGACTGGTGTCAGATTAGATTCTTCCTTCACCTTTCCTAGTGTTTACAACCAAATTCAGAATTTTCTTCCTTTGACATGTTACTTAGGTTTTGCTCTTTATCCTCCAATCTGATTAGATCCAGACCCTGCCATTTCACAGCTGGAGCACTGTGATAAGCAGCTTATGGGCTGAAGCATCCATCATTCTTATGTTGAATTGTTACAAAGAAAGGAAAATGGTTAGGGGGTCTGTTCTTCATAGAGTATGATAAAGTATTAACAAAGTAAACACATAGAGATGAACTAAAATACCCATATTTTTATTTAAATCCAACTTTATGAAAGCATACTGTAGTACTGAACATTATATTATATGCCGGGTATGCAAAAATGAAGGACAATAAATCTGTCTTCAAAAGTACACAGGTTTTTAAAAAAATATTTTTATTAAAAATATAGCTAACACAATATTATATTAGTTTCAGGTGTACACCATAGTTATTCAACATTTATATACCTAGAGAAGTGATCACCATGATAAGTCCAGTAGCCATCTGACACTGTACCATGCTACCCCAATATTATTAACTATATTCCCCGTGCTGCATATTACATCCCCGTGACTTACTTGTTTTATACCTGGATTTGAACCTATTGCCCTTTACCATTCTCCCCCCTCCCCCATCTTTTTAAATTTTTCAATTACAGTTGACATTCAATATATTTTATATTAATTTCAGGTGTACAGAATAGTTAGACATTTTTATAATTTAAGAAGTAATCCCCCTGACTAGTTTAGTATCCACCTGGCACCATACATAGTTATTACCGTATCATTGCCTATATTCCCTATACTTTACTTTACATCCCCATGACTATTTTGTAACTACCAATTTGTACTTTTTAATCCTTCCACCTTTTTCACTCAGTCCCCTAATCTCCTCCCATTATCACCCTGACAAATCTAGTGTCTATCTGACACTATACATAGTTACTACAATATTATTGACTATATCCCTTATGCTATACCCTACATCCCCATAACTACTTTGTAATAACCAATTTGTACTTCTTAATCTCTTTCCCTTTTTTCATCTACACCCCCAACTCCCCTCCCATCTGGCAACCATCAAAATGTTTTCTATATCTATGAGTTTGTTTTTGTTTTGTTTGTTAATTTTGTTTTTAGATTTCACATATAAGTGGAATCACATTGCACCTGTCTTTCATTGTATGACATGCTCCACTCAGCACAACATCCTCCAGGTCCATCCATGCTGCCACAGATGGCAAGAATCCATTCCTTTCCATTACAAAG
This sequence comes from Aselliscus stoliczkanus, assembly GCA_033961575.1. Taxonomy (NCBI): domain Eukaryota; kingdom Metazoa; phylum Chordata; class Mammalia; order Chiroptera; family Hipposideridae; genus Aselliscus; species Aselliscus stoliczkanus. The sequence goes on from CM066729.1 coordinate 108,767,311, forward strand.
CAATATTCCGCTGAATATATTTACCACTTTCTCTTTATTCACTCTTCCATTGATGGGCACACAGGCTACTTCTACATCTTGACATTGTAAACAATACTGCAATGAACATATAAATGCATACATCCCTTTGAAGTAGCGTTTTGGGGTCTTCATATAAATACCCAGAAATAGGATTACTATGGGCCTGGTTGGGTTCTTCCTGTTTGGGACTCTCTGCACTTCCTATACTTGTATGTTTATTTCCTTCACCAGGCTAGGAAAGTTTTCAGTCATTATTTCTTAAAATAGGATCTCAATTCTTTGCTTTCTCTGTAATCCTTCTGGCACCCCTATGACGTGAAATTTGTTACATTTGATATTGTCCCAAAGGTCTTTTAAACTATTTTTAGGTGTTTTTTTTTCTTCTTGCTGTTTAGATTGGGTGTTTTCTGCTACTTTGTCTTCCAAATCATTGAATCTATCATTGTTTTTATTTGTTTGTTTGTTTTGTTTTGTTTTGTTTTTTAGGGCAGTGTCACTGGCCCTCATTTGTGGGACTGAACTGGGACCGCTGGCTTCCCAAGCCAGCGCTTAACCACTGCGCCACTCCGCCGGCCCCCAAATCATTGATTTCATCCTCTGCTTCATTGTCTGCTGGTGATTCCTTCTAGTGCATTCTTTATTTCAGTTATTGTATTCTTCACTTTGGACTGGTTCTTTTTTATGGTTTCTAAGTCCTTTTTTATGCTTGCAATCTCTGTATTGAAATTCTCACTAAATTCCTTGAACGTCCTTCTAACCATTGTTTTGAACTCTGTCTCTGATAGTTTGCTTGCCTCCATTTTGTTTAGTTTTTTTTTTTTTCTGGATTTTTCACCCATTTTTTCATTTAGAACACAGTTCTTTATTTCATACTTTTGGCTGCCTCTCTGTGTTTGTTTCTATGTTTAGGTAGATCTGTTTCCCAGTCTTGTTTATGTTTAGGTAGATCTGTTTCCCAGACTAGTTTCCCAGTCTTGGCTGGGTAGCCTTATGTAGTAGGTGCACTGTGGGGCCCAGTGGCACAGTCTCCCTGGTCACCTGAGCTGGGTGCTCCAGGAGTGTCCCTTGTGTGTGTTGTGTGTGTGTACTCCTTTTACAGTTGAGCCTTGATTGCTATTGGCACATCAGTAGGTGGGATTGGCCCTCAGGTTGACTGGCTGTGGGTTTGGCCACATCCACAGTTTACAGGCTGCTGTGCAGGGCGCTTATCCCACAGAGTGTCATTTGCCCCAGTGGGCTTTGGTGCCTATTGAGATCACCCTTTGGGTGTGCCACTTGTGGGACTAATTGGGCAGTGGTCTGCTGTTGTCTGAAGCCAACCTCCAAGTATATTGGTTTGGGGGCTTTGGGATGGGGGTGCTTCAGTGCAGGCCCAGGTCAGCCACTGCTTGTGACTGGCCGGGAGCTACTAGTGGGAGCTACAGCCTGATGTGCAGTTATTTTCTGCCTGTGCTGGACCTGGAGTCACATGGGAGGGACCACACTGTGAACCATGGATGGCTGCCACCAGGACTGGGGAAGCTCCGTAAAAAGCCAGGACAAGGACACCTGAAGGCCTGCTGCCATCTGCTAGGTCCCTTAATGTTCAGCCACTGATAAAGCCTTGTGTGGTACCTGAGTTGGGTGAGGCAGGGTCTCTTGGAATCATGAGAGTGGGAAGAGTTTTGTCACCAGGTTAATGTAGACTCTGATTTGGTGCCAGTGCTGAGCCTGGAATGACTCAGCAAAAGTCTTAGAGCACACCAAGGTCAGTTGCTGCCCACCTGGAGCCTGCTGGACTCTGATAGTTTTTCAAGGAAAAGTGCAATGTGGGAGGGGCTGGCTGCTCATGGAGAAAGTGCCTCCAGCGCTTTGTGTGGAGTGGTGTCCCTGCTGAGTCAGTGTGTGTGTGTGTGTGTGTGTGTGTGTGTGTGTGTGTGTGTGTGAATAACGAAGCACACCATGCCAATCAGATTCAAATTTGGCCTGTGGGAGTGAGCTCAACATAGGATAGATAACGTCTGCCTGCTGGCTGCACAACAGAAGGAACACTTACCAGGAAAATGCCAACTGTCCTCAAGTCCTTCCCCTGAAGCCACACTCCTCAGTCTGTCCCCCACATGTCTCTGAGGCCCTCTGAGTAACCATCCCTCTAGTGGAGCTCAAGGTGAGTGCTTGTGAGAGAGTGAGTCTGTGAGCAGGCCATTTAAGAGGATGTCTGGGTTCCTTACATCCTTCTGTCCCACACAAATGGTCGGAATCACCACTGTGTTTCACAGTCAGATGTTGTGGGGGTTCCTCTTCCTGGCACCAGTACTCTGGGCTTGGGAGCCTTGTCTGAGCCGGGGGTCCCTCTTCTTTCCCAGGGGAACCTCCATGGCCAAGATATCCCTCCTGATTCTCAACTGCCACAGAGAGGTTTGGGGTCTGTTCCCCATCTCCACCCTTTCTATCAGTCTTGATATGGCTTCTTTTTTACATTTTTAGTTATAGGACTTCTTTTCAGCTAGACTTCAGATGGTTCTCCAGGTTTACTTTTCGATAATTTAGTTGTAATTTTAATATGTTCATGGAAGAAAGCAGGCACAGTTTTTATCTACTCCATCATCGTGGATATCTCCAAAGGCCCACAGTTTATATTTTAGCTATTAAAAGTATGTAACAGGGGCTTATGTTTATTTTATAAAATGTTAATTTAGTTGAAATATTGCTTTTAAAGGCAAAACTGTTACTGTCACAAAATATAAAAATGAGCATATGTTACAGGTTGTCCTTAATTCATTAATTAAAGAGGTGTTGTGGGCTGTTGTACCTTCTGCAAAGATATGTTGAAGTTCTAACCCCCTGTACCTGTCAATGTGATCTTATTTGGAAATAGGATCTCTGCAGTTATAATTAAGATGAGTTGGTTACCAGAGGGTAAAGGGGGAGGGGAGATAGGAAAAGAGGGAAAGGGGGTCAAATATGGGGTGATGGAAGGAGAACTGATGCTGGGTGTGAGAATGAGATAGCAAAACAAATTAGAAAGCTTATGTAAAAAAATAGATAAGATCATACTGGATTAGAGTTGTCATTCAATCAGTTTGCTGGTTTCTTTTAAGAAGGCCATGTGAAGACATAGGGCTCCAGAGGAATAGTGGAGAAGGCCATGTGACCATGTAGGCCAAGGTTGAAGTGATGTAGCTACAAACTAAAGGAGGCCACATATTGCCAACAGCCACCAGAAGCTGGAAGTGTCAAGGAAGGGTCCTCTCCTAAAGCCTTGGAGAGAGCATGGCCATGCTGCACCTTGATTTCAAACTTCTATCCTCCAAAACTATGAGAGAATAAATTTCTGCTGTTTTGAGCCACCAAACTTGTAGTACTTTGTTACAACAACCCTAGGAAACAAATACATGAAGAAAGTAGTAAACTATTAAAAATTGATTCAGAGGAGAATGCAAAGAGCAGATACATCTATTTAGGCAATCAGGAATGCTAAAATTCATTTTTTGAAAAGATGTAAAAGTCACTTCCTGGAAAGGTGGTATCAATTCATCTCCTCTAGACAAGATCTATTTGCATTTCTATGAACAAGAAGTATGTATATTATTACCAGTTTCCTATGATTTACAGAGTTGTAAAAATAGCTCAAAGATGAAAAGGGGTAGATCACTGTAGACTGGGAAAACTTCAAGTGTGCTGTAGACATTGTAAGATGCCCAGTAATCCCCACCCTTAGCTCTTTTGTCTGTCATTTAATGTCTTTCACAATTTAATCAAAATCAGAAAATTGATCATTGATAAATTACACATGTTACTCATTTGGAATAAATTCCTGTATTGAAATATTTGTCCTCTTTTTGTTTTTCAGTCCTTAGTAGTTCTTAATTGGTTACATTTTTATTGTAAGGATTTTCTTACTAAAAGTTTCAGTGAGGAAAGTATATCTGCATGTCTATTTCCCCAGATGCAGTGGCACCCTATACTCTAACACATACTGTTCACATCCTCTCTCAATCTTTTTTACATCTGTGTTCCATCTTCTAACTTTCTCTCCTGCTTACCCTCAATAATGTATCAGTCTCATAGGGAATGATGGCCCTTGTGCTCTGTGCATGAGTTCTCAAAAGTGGTCCCCATCCATTTATCTGGATATCATTCAGCCTTCAGTGTACCTGGCAAGTCCCCTCTTTTACGCCTGACTTCTAAATGCTGCAGCTTACTAACCGGTCTCCCGCCCCTGAACTTCCACTGAGTTTTGGTCAGCCACTGACTTGAGCTGTTCATTGTTTTCTGATCATTTCATATGTTTTAAATTTGTCTCTTTAACTATATGGGGCCCACACTCTTACAGAGCCAGAATGTGCATTTGCCCACCCAGTAAGGGCCGGCCGAGTGGCGCGGTGGTTAAGCGCTGGCTTGGGAAGCCAGCGGCCCCGGTTCGGGTCCCACATATTAGGGCCAGTGACACTGCCCTCAAAAATAAAATAAAATAAAATAAAAACACTTAAAAAATAAAAAAAAATAAAAATTAAATTTGAATACCTTCAGTAGGAGTGTAACCTTGCTCCCCTTTCCCACAACTCTCACTGTACTTTATCATGATACATCTCTTTATTTATACAGTTGTGCTTCCTTCCTGGGTCCAAAGGCACTTGACTTTGGTACCTTGTTGCAGATACTGAAGAATATAAGCTACTTGCAATCCAGAGCCTTGTTATATACTACATGTATATCCTTTTTTGCAGACCTTGATTCAGTTATGTGTGCAGGTATGTTTATTTATGGATTTATTCTTTTTAAAAGTCAATCAGAAATAAATCTTTTGGTTGTGTGCAAAGCCAAGGATATTAATATGAGTTCACATTTGTACATTCTAGAGTTTACAAATATTTTTATATACATTCTCATAATCATCTTATTGTCTCTATTTTACAGGTGAGGAAAATGAGTCCCAGATAACTTAAATGCCTTGCTAAAGCTCACACAGCTAATAAGCGATGGGTCTACTTGTTCTTTTTACATCATATGAAGAAATTCAAGTGAATTAACACTAATGCCCATGCTTTTATTTCTAATGGAAGGAAAACTACATTTTAAAAATGCTACAGGCATTTTAATAGGGCATTTTATTACAGAGCACTGAGAAAATAAAAGTAAGGAAATCTTTAGTTACTTTGCAAACCATTTGAAAGCATTCTATCTGTAAACACATTATTTGGCCTGTGAAATTAGCATCACTTCTGCCCACATTCATCAGTTCTATCATATATCCTGATTGCTTTACCCATCTTCTGCAATTGTTCTTTTCTCACAAGGAAAAAAGAACACATGTAACTGTCTGCACAGAGCAGCCTCATACAAAAACATAAATTTCATTTTACAAAGCCCAATGAAGAATAACTAAGAGACCAGCTAAATGTTTTACATTTCCATTACTTCCACAACCAGAATTCATTAGATCCACTGCAAGATTTCTTTTAAGACTGTCTTATTTTTGTAAGATATCAAATTAGATATATTTATTTTTTCATAACTGATAATGTACATTTGAAGAAATTCATGATATTGAAATAGATTACATTAAACATTTTCATACCATTTCAAAAGATTAGAAACAAATAAGTTGACTGCTGAATTTATTAGAAATGTAAATGAATTAAGGAAATGGAGGTTCTGAAAGACAAGAAAATAAACTATTTTCTATGTGTATGATTTGATTAATGTCCAAAAGGATTCTCATTTGGAAATAAACTTCATTTAATCACCATTACAGGGAAGGAAATGTTTCACTAAAATTGAATTTTTTAATAACTGAAACTTTCTATTTAGGGGACCAACACTTTAATTTTTATTGTGGACAACAGTATTTCCCAAACATATACTCTTTTATGGCTTTTTAAATAAGAGCACTTTACACATCATTATAAAATGGCTCATGATTATGAAATTGAAGAGTGTACTCTGTTATAAGCACAGCTTCAGTAACTACTAAAATGTAAGGTTATTTACTCCTAAACTATATCTCCTTCCCCAAACTGCTAGTATGTTTGAATGCCTTAATTTTCTATGTAAAGTTTTTTTCCTAAATTTTAATAAAAATTTCAAATATACAGCAAAGCTGAGAGAATTTTTTTAACTCAATTTTATTTTATTTTTTAAGTTCTTTTATTGTGAAATAGACATTTTTTAAAATTCTTTTATTGTGAAATAAACATTTTTTTAAAAAATTAGTTTCAGGTATACAACACAGTTCAATAGTTATACTTTTTACTACTGAAAGTGACAGACAACCCTCCTCCCCAATTCACCATCCCACTCCCCCCGATATCATACATATCTATTACAACTCCTTTGACTCCCTTCCACAGTATATCCCACATCTTGTGACTATCTATATATTCAGTTACAGTGGCATACAATATTATACAACATCAGCTTCAACTGTACAGTACAGTGATCAAGCCTCTACTCCATCCATGAAGTGGTCTCCGTAACAAGACATGTGACCATCTGACACCCCACAAAATATTTACAACATTATTATATTCCCTGAACTGTCTTTCATATCCCTGTGGCAATATTGTAGTTACCTATTTATGCTAAGCCCTTCCTCTTCTCCTTCATCCTCACCCCCCCTCCTAATTACAACCATCAGTTTTTCCTCTATATCTATGAGTCTATTTCTGTTTAGTTTGCTCGTTCATTCAGTTTTTCAGATTCCACATAGAAGTGAAATCATATGGTATTTGTATTTTTCTGACTGACTTATTTCAATTAACATAATAATCTTTAGGTCCATCTATATCATTGCAAATGCTACGATTTCATTCTTCTTTATAACGGAGTAATACTCCATTGTATAAATTTAACACAGTTTCTTAATACAGTCGTCTACCTGTGGGCATTTTGGTTGTTTCCAAGTCTTAGCTATTGTAAACAGCACTGCAATAAACATAGGGGTGTATATAGTTTTTCGAATTAGCATCTTGGATTCTCGGGGTAGATACCCAAGAGTAGAATTGCTGGGTCATACAGCAGTTCCATTTCCAGTTTTTGGAGATACCTCCATACTGATTTCCATAATAGCTGCACCAATCTTCAGTCCCACCAACAGTGCACCAGGGTTCCCTTTTCTCCACAATCTCACCAGCACTTGTTGCGTGCTGATTTATTGATGATAGCCATTCTGACCAGAGTGAGGTGGTATCTCATTGTAGTTTTTATTTGCATTCCTCTGATGATTAGCGAGGTTGAACATTTTTTCATATACCTGTTGGCCATCTGTATGTCTTCTTTAGAGAAATGCTTCTTCATATCCTCAGCCCATGTTTTATAAGTTTTGGATATTAACCCCTTATCAGATATATCATTGGCAAATATCTTCTCCTGTTCAATAGGCTGCCTTTTTGTTTTATTGATGATTTCCTTTGCTGTGAAAAATCTTTTAAGTTTGATGTAATCCCATATGTTCATTTTTTCCTTTACTTCCCTTCCGTGCCCATGGGGATATATCAGTAAAAATATTTCTGAGAGTAATGTCTGCAAATTTACTCCCTATATTTTCTTCTAGGAGTTTTACGGTTTCAGGTCTTACATTTAAGTCTTTAATCCACTTTGAGTTTGTTCTCGTATATAGTGTAAATAGGTGATCCATTTTCATTATTTGCACGTGTCTGTCCAATTTTCCCAAAGCTGAGAGAATTTTATAGTAAACGTCCATACACCCAAAGCCTAGATTCTACTGTTCACATTGTACTAGACAATTTTCTTGCTTTTCACATATCTGTGCATCTACACATCCCTCTATCCATCCATCCATCCATCCATCCATCCATCCATCCATCCATCCATCCATCCATCACTTTATTTTCTTATTTATTTCAAAATAATTGCAGACATTAGTATGCTTCTTTCTAAATAATTCAGCATACATATCCTTAATTAGAGTTCAGGTTTTAATATAGTTCCTTCTTGTGAGGTAAAATTTATATAACAATGACATACAATGTTTAAGCAAGGAATTGCTGAGTTTTGACATACACTAATACAACCCAAACCCTATCAAAATTTTATTTTGTTTTTTATTCTTCTTTCAATTAAAAAAATTGTAGTAAAAAGCACATAACAAAAAATTTACTATTTTAACCATTTTAAGTGGTATTAAATCCATTCATAGTATTATAAGCCATAACTACCACCCATCTCCAGAACTTCTACATCTTGTCAAACTATTCTTATTTCCATTAAATAATAACTATTCCCCCTTCCCTCAGTCTCTGGTAACCACCATTCTACTTCCTGTCTCTATGATTTTGACTACTTTAAGTACCTCATAAGTGGGATCGTACAGTATTTGTCTTTTTGTGGCTGATTTATTTCACTTAGCATAATGTCATAAAGGTTCATCCATATTTGTAGAATGTTAGAATTTCCTTCCTTTTTAAGTCTGAATAATATTCCACTCTCTATATATATATGCCTCATTTTGCTTATCCATTCATCTGTCAATGAACAGTTGGGTTGCTCCACATCTTAATTATTATGAATAATTCTACTATAAGCTTGGATGTATGAGTATCTCTTCAAGACATTGCCCTAAATTCTCTTGGGTATATATCCAAAAGTGTAATTGCCAGATTATATGGTAATTCTATTTTTAATTTTTTGACAAATCACCCATATTGTTTTCCACAGTAGCTGAACCATTTTACATTCCTACCAACCGTGTACCTGAATTCCAATTACTCTATATCCGCACCAATGCTTCTGATATTTTAATGGTAGGTGTACTAAATGGGTGTGAGATGGTATCTCATTGTAGTTTTGATTTGCGTTTCACTTATGATTAATGATCTTGAACATCTTTTTGTGTGCTTATTGATCATTTGTACATCTTTGGAGAAATGTCTATTCAAATCCTTTGATCATTTTTGCATCGAGTTGTTCCTTGGCTGTTTGTTTGATTTTAAGTTTCGGAAGTTCTCTATATAGGCTCAATATTAACCCATTATCAGATATATGATTTGAGATATTTTATCCCATTCTGTGAATTGTTTTTTACTATGTTCATAATGGTTTCTGATGTAAAAATTTAAAAATTTTCATGACATTCAATTTCTCTATTTTTTTCTTTGGTTGCCTGTGTTTTTGCTCCCCCATCCATGAAATCATTGCCAAATCTAATGTCATGAAGCTTTTGCCTTATATTTTCTTCTCAGAATTTTAGGGTCTTAGATCTTACACTTAACTCTTTGATATATTTTGAGTTAATTTTTTTATATGGTGTTAGATAAAGGTCTTACTTAATTCTTTTGCATATGGATATTCGGTTTTCCTATCACAATTTGTTGAAAAGATTCTTTTCCCCATTGAATGGTCTGATATTTTTGTCAAAAACCATTTGACCATAATATATGTAGGATTTTGTTTTGTTTTATTTTGTTTTTGTACTCTCTACTCTATTACACACACACACACACACTCACAGCAGTTAAGTTTGTGAACTCGTTCTAGAAAAAGTGTTTCATACCTCATTGCTGAATATCACCATGGTCACCTTTGAAGTACTCCCCTTGGGAAGCTATGCACCAATGCCAGTGCCTAGTCCACCCTTCAAAGCAATTTTGAAACTCTTTTTCTGGAATGGCCATTAGAGCTGTGGTTGTATTACCCTTCATGTCCTGAATGTCATCAAAATGTCTTCCTTTCAATATTTCCTTCATTTTCAGGGGAAGAAATAAATCATTGGGGGCCAGATCAGATGGTTAGGGAGGGTGTTCCAATACAGTTATTTGTTACTGGCTCAGAACTCCCTCACAGACAGCGCTGTGTATTGTTGTGATGCAAGAGCCATGAATTGTTGGCTAAAAGTTCAGATCATCTAATTTTTTCATGCAGTTTTTCAGCATTTCCAAATAGTAAAGTTGGTTAACTGTTTGTCTAGTTGGTATAGATTTATATGACTAATCCCTCTGATGTAAAAAAAATTACACTGTCTTGATTATTGTAGCTTTGTAGTAAATGAATTCTACTCTACTTTGAAATCAGGAAGTGTGAGTCCTCTAGGTTGTTCTTGTATTTCAAGATTGTTAAGGCTATTTTGTATCCCTTGAGATTCCATATGCATTTTAGGATGGAGTTCTATTTCTATTTCCATAAAAATTGTCATTAAGATTTGATAGAGATTACACTGAATGTAGATTGCATTGTGTAGTGCTGACATCTTAACAATATTAAGTCTTATAATCCATGAACATGTGATGTGTTTCCACTTATTAATGTCCTTAATTTCTTTCAGAAATATTTTGTAGTTTTATTGTGCAAGTTTTTCACCTCCTTGGTTAATTCTTAAATATTTTACATGTTATTTTTGTGTTCAGATTTTCTATTTCTTCATGATTTAGACTTGCTAGGTAGGTTTTAAGTTTTTAGGAATTTGTCTATTTCACCTTGGTTATCCAATTTATTGACATACTAGTGTTCATAGTACTCTCTTATAATCCTTTTTACTTCTGTAGAATCAGTAGCAATGTCCCCACTTTCATTTCTGTTTTAGTAATTTGAATCTTTATTTTTCTTAGTTAATCTAGCTAAAGTTTTGCCAATTTTGCTGATGTTTTCAGACATCGACTTTTGGGTTTATTGATTTCTCTATTATTTTTCTATTTTTTATTTCATTTATCTGTGCTCCAAGCTTTATGATTTCCTTCCTTCTGCTAGTTTCAGGTTTAGTTTGTTCTTTTTCTTTTCTTAAGTTGTAAAATTAGGTTATTGATTTAAGATTTTTCTTGTTTTTTTAAAGTAAGCAATAAATAGCTATAAATTTTCCACTTAGCACTGCTTTCACTGTGTTCTAGAAGTTTTGCTATGCTGTGTGTTTGGTTTCATTTGTCTTTAAGTATTTTCTAATTTCCCTTGCAATTTCATCTTTGATCCATTGGTTGTTTTAGAGTGTGTTGCTTAATTTCCACAGATTTGTGAATTTTCCAGTTTTCCTGACTTCATCCCATTGTGCTCAGAGAACATACTTTGTATGATATCTGTTTTAAAATCTATTGAGAGATACTTTGTGGCCTAACATATGGTCTATTCTGGTAATGTCCTATGTGTATTTGAGAAGAATGTGTATGCTATTATTGGGTAGAGTGTTCTGTGTATGTCTGTTAGATATTGTTGATTTAGTGTGTTGTTTAAGTCCTCTATTTCTTTAATTGTCCTGTTTGGTTGTTCTGTTCATTATTGAGAGTGGAGTATTGAAGTTTCCAGCCATTACTATAGAAGTATTTATTTTTCCTTTCAATTCTGCCAGTCTTTGATTCATATATTTTGATGGCCTATTGTGATGTGTGTAAATGTTTATAATTGTTATATCTTCTTTCTGTATTAAACCTTTTATTAATATATAATGACATTTGTCTCTTGTAAACTATACTGACTTAAAGTATGTTTTTTCTAATATTGATATAGCCACCTGTGGTTTCTTTCTGTTACTATCTTTTTCATACTTTCAATCTATTTGTGCCTTTGGATCTAAAGTTAGTCTCTTGTAGACAGCATATAGTTGGATCTTTTTTTTTTTTTTTAAAGATTTCACTGGGGGATGGGGGGAAGAGAACAGCGTTGGGGAATCAGGGAAGGGGAACAGACAAGTCACCGTCCTCCTGCTCCTCAGTCCAGCTGTGGAGGACGTCGCCTCACCGGCCCATGCTGGCATCGTCACTGTGCTCTTTCCGGATGAGGAAGATCAGTCGCCGGTCTCTGGATGGTCGCTCACCGTGGCAATTGGCAGCTCACGCTGGCTGCCGGCCACTCACTGTAGCCTATGGCAGCCCACTGCAGCAGGGGCTGCAGCCTACACAGTTGCCGGGGCTCACATAGCCGCTGTAGAAGGCAGTGTCACTGGCACTCATATGTGGGATCTGAACCAGGGCCGCTGGCATCCCAAAACCAGATCTCAACCATTGCACCACTCGGCCGGCCGGATCATTTTTTTAAATTTTTTTTTTATGGACTCTGCCAATCTTTGTGTTTTCTTTTCTTTTCTTTTCTTTTTTTCTTTTCTTTTTTTTTTTTTTTTTGAGGGCAGTGTCACTGGCCCTCATATGTGGGATCTGAACCGGGGCCACTGGCATCCCAAGTCAGCGTTTAACCACTGTGCCATTCGGCCGGCCCAGAATCTTTTTGTTTTCATCGAAAAGTTTAATACATTTAAAGTAATTACTGATAAGGAGGGACTAAGTCCCTCACTTTGCTATTTGTTTTATATGTGCCTTATAGCTTCTTGGTCCTTCATTGCATTTCTGTCTTCTTTTATGTGTAGTTTATTTCTTTTAGCGAAACATTTAAATTCCTTTCCCATTTCCCTGTGTATATTCCATAGATAGCTTCTTTGTGGAAACCATGGGGATTACATTTAGTAACCTAAAGCTATAAATTTCTAACTTACTTTATACCACTTTAACTTCAATTACGTACAAAAACTGCTCCTCTACAGCTTCATTCCAACAATTTAGTTGTTGACATCACAAAATCACGTATTTGTGCATTATATGCCCCAAATATATATAATATTCTTTTAAATGCATTAGTATCTTAAGTTATGTAAAACACAAAAAGTAGAGTTACAAGCTATTATCACAATAATATTAGTTTTTATAATTGCCCATGTAAAAATTGCCCATTTACTTTTCTTGAGATCTTTATATTTTCATATATCTTTGAGTTATTGTCAAATGTCCTTTCATTTTAACCTGCAGGAGTTTCATGAGGATTACTTACAGGGAAAGTCTAGTGGTAACAAACATCCTCAATTTTGTTTACTGGAAATGACTTACGTTCTCTCTCACTTTGGAAGAACAGTTTTGTCAGATTATGGGATCTGACATCTTGGTTAAGAGCTTTTCTTCTAGCATTTTCAACATATTGGTCCAATGCCTTCTAGCCTCCAAAGTTTCTGATGAGAAATCTGCTGAAAATCTTAGTAAGGATTCTTGTATGTGATGAGTATCTTCTCTTCCTGCTTTTATGATTCTCTTCTTCTTTTGAAAGTTTGATTAAAATGTGTCTTGATGTGGGTCTCTTTAAGTTCATCATACTTGAAATTTCTTAATCTTAGATGTTCATGTCTTTCATCAAACTTGGGAAGTTTCAGCTATTATTTTTCAAATATTCTCTCAACTCCAGCCTCTCTCCTCTATTTAGGTCTCCCACGATGCATATGTTGATTTTCACAAGGGTGTCCCAAAGGTCCTTTAGGCTCTGTTAATTTTTTTCCATTTTTTTTATTAGTTTCAGGTGTACAACACAATGCAATAGTTATACTCTTTACCCCCCAAAGTGACAACTCCCCTCACCCAGTTCGCCACTCCACTCCCCCACATATCATACATATCTATTACAATTCCTTTGACTCCCTTCCACAGTATACTCCACATCCCGTGACTATCTATATATTCAGTTACAGTTGGCATACAATATAATACATCAGCTTCAGGTGTACAGTGCAGTGATCAAGCCTCTACTCCATTCATAAAGTGGTCTCCCTAACAAGACATGTGACAATTTGACATGCGACAAAATATTTACATTATTATATTCCCCCAACTGTGTTTCATATCCCTGTAGCAATATTGTAGTTATCTATTTATGCTGTCTAATCCTTTCCCCTTCCCCCTTATCGCCACCCCCCTCCCAACTAGCAACCCTCAGTTTCTCCTCTATATGTATGAGTCTGTTTACTTTGATCGTTCATTCAGTTTTTCAGATTCCACATATAAGTGAGATCATATGGCACTTGTCTTTCGCTGACTGACTTATTTAACTTAACATAATCGTCTCTTCACAACATTATCAATTACATTCCCAGAACTGCCCCCATATCCCTGTGGCAACATTGTAGTCACCCACGTACACTGTCCAAAACCTTCCCCCTCTCCCTCATTTCCACTCCCTCACAGCCAGCAACCATCAGTTTTTCCTTTATATCTGTTTGATATGAATTCAATCTTCTTAAATTTACTGAGACTTGTTTTGTGGCCTAACGTGGTCTATCTTGGAAAATGTCCCATGTGTACTTGAGAAGAATGTATATTCTGTATTTTCAGGGTGAAATTCTCTAAAAATATCAACAAAGTCCTGCTGGTCTAAAGTGTCATTCAAAGCCTCTCTTTCTGTGTTGATTTTCTGTGTAAAGTGTCTGTCCATTGGTGACAATGGGGTGTTGAAGTCCCCTACTATGATAGTGTTACTGTTGATCTCTGTCTTTATGTCTTTCAAAATCTGTTATATGTAATTAGGAGTTCCTATGTTGGGTGCATAGATGTTTATTAGGGTTATAGTGCCCTTCTTTGTCTTTTATTGTGGTCATTTTAAAGTCTATTTTGTCCAAAATAAGTATTGGTACTCCAGCTTGTTTTTACTCATTTCCATTTGCATGAAATATCTTATTCCATCTGTAAACAGCATATACATGTGTCCTATTTTCTTATCCACTCAGCCACTCACTGCCTTTTGATTGGAGCATTTCGCCCATTCACATTTAAAATGATTATTGATAGGTGCATATGTATTGTCATTTTGTTATTTGCATTCCTGGTCTCCCTGGGTTAGCTTGTTTACCCCTTTCTTTTGTTTAAAAAAGCGCTTTTGACATTTCTTGCAATGCTGGCTTGGTGGTAATGAATTCCTTAAGCTTATTCTTTTCTGAGAAGCTCTTTATTTCTCCTTCAATTTTAAGTGATAGCCATGCTGGATAGAGCAATCTTGGTTGTAGGCCTTTATTTTGTGTCACTTTGAATATCTCCTGCCACTCCCTTCTGGCCTGCAGAGTTTCTGTAGACAAGTCAGCTGTTAGTCTAACAGGAGTTCCTTTGTATGTAACCTGCTGTCTTTCTCTTGATGCCTCTAGGATTCTGTTTCTGTCTTTAACGTTTGCCATTTTAACTATGATGTGTCTTGGTGTGGACCTGTTTGGGTTCAGCTAGTTTGGAACCCTCTGCACTTCCTGGGCATGTATGTTGATTTCTTTCACCAGGGTAGGAAAGTTTTCAGTCATTATTTTTTCAAATACATTCTCGACCCCTTGCTTCTTCTCTTCTCATTCTGGTATTCCTATGAGTCAAGGATGGTTGAACTTCATCTTGTCCCATAGGGCTCTTAAACTATTTTCATTGTGTTTTATTCTTTGGTCTTTTTGTTGTGCCAACTGGGTGATTTCTGCTATTTTGTCTTTCAAATCACTGATCCGCTCGTCTGCTTCATCTACTTTACTGGTGATTCCTTTGAGTGTGTTCTTCATTTCCGTTATTGTGTTCTTTAGTTCTAACTGGTTATTTTTTATGATTTCTCTATCCTTCCTTATATCCTCACTAAGTTTGTTAAACATTCTTATCATCAGTGTTCTAAACTCTGTCTCTGAAAGGTTGGATCCCTCTGTTTCATTTGGTTCTATTTTTAGAGTTTTCCTCTGATCTTTTACTTGTGATATGTTTCTTTGTTTCCCCATTCTGGCTGTTGCTCTGGGATTGCTTTGATGTATTAGATAGATCACCAGGATAGCCCTGGCTGGATCATGCAGGCACACAGCTCATGGCGTAACACTCCCAGGGAAACTCCCAGTCTCAGCCTGTCCCAATCAGCTGCTCGCAGATCAGGCCGAGCATCCTGACAACCAATCACCAGCCTGGCAACTCTGCAAGCTCAGTGCGGAGTGCCAGGACCAGTGGTGGCTTGCGCACTGCTGCTTCTCAGTGAGCAGCCTTTTTGAGCTGGAGGACACCCGCCCAGTGTTTCCCTGACAATGCAGTATAAGCCAGGCGGAAGTAGGGATCCAAGGCCGCGTGCACGCGTGCGCACGCACACACGAATTTCTGCGCCAACTGCACCAGACCAATGAGGTACCGGACCTGATTCTCTGTGGGAGCGCTCAACCCTGAGAAAGTGGCGTCCTCCTTACACCGTTCACGTACATGCTCCATACCAGGGGAACAATAGTCCAAGAACCTCCAGCCTTTGCACCAAATGTGCTCAGTTGAGTCCATCCCCGCAGTCTGCTGGGCCCGGCTCACACAGCCACTCCCTTCACCAGGAACCAGGTAAGTGCTCACCGGCGAGCAAGCCCATGCGCCAGCCCCACTGATTCTCTAGCCACTCTTAGCCTCACCGCGCTGAGCAAAGAGAATCCTCACTAATTTACTCTCAGCTATCTTGGAACTTCTCTTCTCGTCAAAGGAACTCTGCACTGGTGAGCTTGGTGTGGGGCTGGGGGTCTCTCCCCCAACTGGAGAAGCCTCCCCACAGCTGGGGCTTTCCTCAAGGGATTCGTCCTCTCTCGTCTCCACCCATCCTACCAGACTTGACGTGGCCTCCTCTTTAAGTTTTTCGTTTAGTGGTTCTGTTCATCTAGTGTTCCGGGGACCTCCAGGGTTGAATGCTGTATAAATTGTTTGTAATTTTGGTGTGATCCTGGGAGGTAGTTAGCACAGCGTCTGTCTATTCTGCCATTTTACTGGAAGTCCCCCGGCTCTGTTAACTTCTAAAAAATCTTTTTTCTTTCTGTTCCTCAGACTTCATAATTTTCAAGAAGGGATAATAAGTAAGAAGTCTGTGGGCTCTGTTTAATTTTTTCATTATCTCTTAATAAGAGATACTTTGGGTAATTTGTTCCTATATCATTAATATTATGTAATGTTATTAAAATATTTTAAAATTACATTTTTGTGAATTTTAGTAAGTTGTGATGTTACTTTTTATTTCCTCTTTGGTAAGCATGAATTAGATTGAAAGAAAAATCAAGCTATGTAAATAACCTGGATGAAAACAGAAGTAACTATAAAATGTATAATAGAAAGATTTAAAAAAATTCTAATTGAATAAAAATATCACAAATATTTAGTAAGAAATTCAGTTTTACAAGAAAGTATAAAATGATAAATAAATAAAGCTGAAACTCTTCCTTTCTTATTTCTATCTCTCTTAAGTTTCTTTCTCCCAGGGTAACTACTGCTATCATTTTTTTCTTTTCTGAAGTCCTCTTGAAAAACATGTGCATGTAACAGCATATGTATAAAATATAATTATATATTGCATAAATCATTGTTATATATTATTTGTATTTTTACGTGCTTGAGGTCATTGTATGCATGCTGCTCATACTTCTAATATTATACTGATATTTCCAAAACAGCAAATAATGATACATATTATATTTTATTCAGTTGTACAGTAGTTTTTTGTCATAAACAACATAATTCATTTAAACACTGACTTAAAAATAGATATTTAGGTTATTTCCAAATTACCTTAGCCAATGCATACAATAGCCAAATCACTAACATCAGTATTATTTGTCCAAAAGTTATTTTAAAAATTAGAAATCTACTTTATTATGAAGAACAAATAAGGGGCTGGCCGAGTGGTGCGGTGGTTATGAGCTGGCTTGGGACGCCAGCGGCCATGGTTTGGATCCCATGTATGGGGGCCAATGACACTGCCCTCTTAAAAAAAAAAAAAGAGGCTGAAGAGCAAACAATATTGTCTATTAACAGAGGGACTTCTAAGCTGAAAAAAAAATACTTGGAAAAAAAACTCAAAAAAAGATTGATTGAACTATGATTTTCCCTTGACAATGTAAGTATAAACCAAATTAAAATATTAAAAATGATTGAGGAGATATTGCTAAGAATAAAAATCAATACCTTCATGTATAAAGAGTCTCTAGGTTCTTAGTGTCTGATCCCATGCCTGGCAGAAAATTGGACCTCACAGAGTGAGTTGTGACTCTGAAAGGTAACTTGGCCAAATGGACTTTGTGGACCCAAGAAAGTAGGCAGGAAATATATTCCTTACTGGAAAGTGTAGGTTTCTTACTGGAAAATAAAACCGAGGGAGTATAGAAAAGGATCAAACTTGGGGGAAAAGGAAAGTTCAATAAGCTATAAAAAGTTGCCACAAAAGGTCACATACACAGGAAAAAGCAGAGGAAGATAGCTTTTGAAATGTGGAGCCAATGCAGTAGCTACATATACATACTCAGTCTGCTTTAGCAAGATTCTCAAGAGGACAACTTAGATCTTTCAAAATGGGGAGGAACAAACACATATAAACAAAGAAGCCAACAAAAACAAAATGAAAGGATACAAAGAAACACATCTCCAAAGAGGCAGCATAATTAGAATTATCATTTGAAAGGGAATTCAGCCTCTGTAGAAAGTTAATAAAACACATTCAAATAATGAAATGCTTTTATTGTTTTGCCTGTCAATTTTTGTCATTTTTTTCTATCATTTTCCTATTCCTTAATAATTTGTAAAGCAACTACCCAAAACTTAATGATTTAAGAAAATAACCACTTGGGACTGGCTAAGTGGTTCAGTTGGTTAAGGGCTAGCTCAAGAGTACAAGCTGAGCTCTGAGCAATAGCAGTTCGATGCCCAGCCCGAGCTGAGCTGCCAACAAGTGGCAGGATGGCTCAGCTAAAAATAAAAAATAAAAATAAATAAAAATTAAAAATTCATAACCACTTAATTAGTACTCCAGGTCTCCCGGATTCTTGGGCAATTCTGATTGTCAGGATTGACTGGGCTAAGTAGCTCTGGCCTTTATCAGGATTCATTCACAAGTCTGGCAGTTTTCATGCTGTTGGTTCATTTAGGATGTCCTTGGCTATCACCACTTGTCTCATCCTTCAGCAGGACAGCCTGGGCATGTTCTCATGGGGATTACAGGGATTCAAGAAAGAAAACAAAAATGCACATATGCTTTTATTGCTTGCACTTTTTGTTGCTATTCCATTGGCCAAAGAAAGTAACATAGACAAGTTCAGAGTCAATATGTGACAAGGCCCGGGATTGCTCAGGCCTGCACGAGTGGAGGCCCTGGACACGGGGGCCGGGCATGTCCAGATGTGTGCAGGCTGATGTACGGACCCTGACCACGAACGTCTGGACCTTGACATTCAGGTCCAGAGCCTGCTGCACAGGCTCCTGGCTCCGGTTACATAAGCCCTGATTATAAGCATGACTTGCACTTGTGGGAGGGGGCATGTGCACTCCCATGCACTCGCCTCCCCCAAACCACTATTTAATGGTTGCTATTGCTAATTTAAGACACTGGTTCCTCCTCATGTCAGCTCCGCATGCTTTTTGTACGTTGGGCATCTCACCACCGAAACCTCCCCGCTGCAAACCCCCGGAGATGACAATATGGAAGGGCACCACCAAAGGGTATGGCTACAGACAGGCCTGAAAAATTGGGATTGTAGTGCAATCATCTACCTCACATTCTGTCTTGCTTCTGGGACTTTCCCCATGTCTTTATTACTTTATACCATTATTTTAAAAGTTATTGAAAAATTCAAAAGTTATAAAAATTTGGAATTACTTTTTCTATGAAGATTGAATAATATGGTTTATTAATACAGGGTCTTCCAAGTTAAAAATTTGGGACAAAAATTCCCCACACCAATAGCTTTTTAGCCTTCAGACCTCAGCTTCAATGTCATTTTTTAGCAAAGGATTCTTCGGCCTCTCACAGACTGGGTGAAGTACCACTGCATTATGCCATTACAGGATTCTGTATATCACTTGCTATATCACTTAGTGGATGGGATACTCTGTGAGGATGGACCCATAGCTTGGTTTTAGAATTGCCAATATAATTTTACATGTGTTCTCAGGAATCCGTCAGCTTAGAAAAATTACCAGAATATTTCTTAAATCTATCTAAATTATATTTTAATTTAAAAAGTTTAAATAGTTAAGAGGAACTTTAAATGTTGCCTTTAATGATTTAAAATGCATATAAAAATTAAAATTCTCAAAACATAAAAGTGAAACATTAAATATCAAATGGGTGGTCAAAGCACATCTTATAGATCAAATCTGACTTTACCGGGGCAGAACAATCCATCATGATCTATGTGATAATTTTTTGTTTCTCTTCCCCTTTAATTTGAATTGTGGTGTAGCTTTATTAGAAAAGTAAAGACATGAGCAATGAATTCTATTGAGTGTCTTTGATGTGTTCAGGTTTTAAAGTTAGAGAAGAACAGCTGTTACCTGTCAGTTTTCAGGTGGAATGGTATACACTGGCCATACTGGTCATTATGTGATCAAAAAGTGACGGCCTCTCAGATGATTTGCTTGAAAACATAGCTGAATTGTTTTAACAGCATCTAGAAACTTAATCTCCCTAAAAGACGAGGCTCCCTAAGAGAGGAGGCTCAAACTTAGGCTCCCTAAGAGATCTCGTTCCTCAGGAGATAAAAAGAGAGGGGGAAGAACTGGCTTCTCTTTTTATCCTTTCTATCAGAAACTCATGGTGAAAACTACCTCCTTCTGGCCTTGGAGGAGACAATAAAATTGATCACACAGATATTAAGTAACAGGTTGATGGATTTAGGTTAACCATAAAAGCACGTTGCTGGAGAGAGGGGTCAGTAAAATTAAAACACATTTAAAGGAGTTTGTGTAATTTCTTTTCTAGAGGCCCTAAGAAAGTGAACAGGTATTGTATTTTTAATGTTTTTTGGAGTTTTCAATCATACACCAGGAAAATATATTTTTCAGATCACTATTTACCATTTTGAGTACTTTGATTTTACCATTTTTTTATTCCAAATTTTAAGGTTCAGAAGTTTTTAAAATGTAACTGGGATTTGTTTCAATCAGGAATGGAACAGCAGTAGACATGGAAACTGTTGTCATAAAGGAAGAGGTATACGCTCACAGATCTCTTGAAATAGGAATGCCATACTGTACAGGTTCACATGGAAAAAGAGGGGGTAGGGGAGGGAGAGAGAGCATCGTCGAGATTTCACTGGAACTTCGCAGGAAGGAACAGGTGCAGCAGGGTAGCTATGTGACCAAGTTTAGGATTGAATAGTTTAAATAATTTTAGTGAATACTTTAGGGATCATACTTAGTTGTGTGATACGTGCATTGGGGTGATTTATGGCTAATTGTGGGAGTTTGGTAAGGAAGTTAGTTAAGATGTGGGCTCTGGATTCCTTGGTTTGTATATCAAGGGCATATTCACAGGAGAGCAGTTTGCTATCTCTAGGTATTAACTAGCTTTGGGAAGGGCAGTCCCTCCAGGATCAAGGCCCTACAGATCAGAGCATCAAGAACACAAAAAATAAGAAAATATAGATAATGCAAAAAGAAATTAAAAATCAGATTCAAAAGTGGTATGGAAAAATAACAGGTTAAAATCATTTTAATTTTCTATCTTTTGAAAACTATTGAAGGTTTCCACTTAGATAATTCATTTAGGATGACTTATAGCAGAGAAGTGTCAATTCAAAATATTAACATAATTTAGAATTTGTTCTATGTTTATATTAAGCAAGTTTTCATGTATCCAACATTATGTATGCAAATAGGAGTCCTAGAAGTAATATTTCACCATGAAATATTTTTCATATGAAGATTTTGACTATTTTCTCTGGCCCTTCCTTACATAATTAGGTCTAATGGTGATTCTTTTCTCACATTTTGGTGGAAGAGGTATCTTGTTAGAGAAGTTTCTCCATAAAAACCTTCCAGGGGGAATAAAGTGGAATTTAGAGGAAATGTGTTACCGTTTTTATTCATCCACGAAACTAAATACACAACTTTAAGACATTTACTTACTCTATATCTCAATTTTCTAATCTGTAAAATGAAATACAGTAACTTCATCTCTGACATCATATTTTGCTACTGTGATGTGAGTTTCATATTTTAGTTCTGAGTTCCACACTTCAAGTCATCTGCCCAACAGATGCTGTGTTTCCCTTATCTGTACCCCAGTCCCTATCTGAGCCTCTAGCAGTCATTTTGAACAACATAACCCCACCCCTTAAAGCCATAGTGCATTGGGCAGACAAGAGGTTATCCCTCACATCCAAACTGGGTCATGTCAGAATCTTTTTAATGGAAGGACTACATGAAAAATTCCTGTGAAACTGGAACTGTAATATCAAAACTTACAGCTGTGAGGATTTCTAGTCCAATGTAAAAATTAGGAAACAGGACAAATTAGTAAGCAAAGGAAAAAGAGAGGAGAATGAGAATGAGGAAGACACAGCTGATACACAGAGGTAAGGAAGCATGAGAGATGGAGAACCTTGGCTCATGGTGGCTTCCTGGTCGTTCCAACTAGCCTTCCGTGGATAAGATGAATTCTCCAAATTGGTCTCAAGAGGATTCCCTTGCATTCTTCTAATGATGCTCTCCACCCGCATACTTTTTGTGGTTATAAAACTCAGGTTTGTTTTTATTGATCATAGCAAAGGGAGTCCTAACTAACATGGGCAGATTCAGAAAGACTAAAACATTAGAAGAAGAGAGTGACTACAATGGAGAGGAGATTCAAACCAAGGTCACATGAGGGAAATTATAGAACAAATGTTTATCCTGGAGATTAGAAAACTCCAGGGGTGGGAAAGTGTTCAGGAGCTTGAAAACTATCATTCAAAAGAGAAGATATATACTTTTTCTGTATGTCCCAGGATGAGAGCCAATGGCAGACAGGTTTCAACTCAGATAAGAATCTTCTCAGCTGGCACATTGACTGGGCCCGGGCACATTCCGGCATACAGCACAGAGATCCTGTGAGGGACTGGGGAATGTCCAGCTGCATCCAAGCTGATGCATGGCACTCGCCCTCGGCCTTGACTTTGGAGCTTGCTGCACAGGTGCTGGGCTCTGATACATAAGCTCTTTTTTGGTAAACATGCTTTGCACCTGTGGGAGGGAGCATGCATGCTCTGTGGGAGCATGCGCACTCCGTACACTCTCCTCCCCCAAAACCTTTATATAATGGTTGCTATTGCTGATTAAAGATGCTGGTTCCTCCTTATGTTGGCTCTGCATGCCTTCTTTATTTTGGGCATCTCCCCACAGAAACCGCACCCCCAATGGTTTGTAAGTTCTCTGATACATACCGAAATTAGTCCATTCAAGGTTGAAGTCCTCTTGGAAGGTATATTGTGGAGGAAAAAAAATTATGTAGATGATTTGACTTGAAAAATTTAAGTCTTATTTCAATTTATTCAATGAGTTAATATTCTCAGATAACAATGACCCTTTCCAATATAGACCTTTTATAGCATTACACATTTCATCACATTAGTTAACACTGGAGAACATGTTATCTTCTGTTTTTGAATTATTTTGTTCTTGTAAGCTCCCTCTTCCCAATCAGATTATAAATTCCAGGTTTTAAGAATCCTACTATGTATCTTGATAGAGGTGCCCTAAATAAATATTGTTTAAATTGAAATTGTTACAAAAATCTTCAACAAAGCCTTGGAAAACTACCTCACAGTTTAAAAAGCAATTTCCTTTTGTGATACAGGTATTGTCACTATTTCACCCCTTTTATTCTTCCTCAAGGAACCCAAACTCAATTAATAAAATCACTCTCCTTCAAGTAAATCATTTCCTTTAAGTAATTGACATACTTGTGTCTTGGTCTGTTGAACAATATTACGATAGTCAATTAGCCCAAAAAGCCACATTTTTTAAACTGTATGTTTTTCTTTCCGGTCTTTCAGAGTAAAGATAAGACTCATTTAAGTTTACTTTTGTTTTTATTAACTCTTTTTTTTTTTTTAAAGATTTTATTGGGGAATTGGGGGAGGGGAACAGTGTTGGGGAATTGGGGGAGGGAACCAGCCAAGTTGTTGTTCTTTAATCTTCGTTGTGGAGGGCGCCAGTCGCCATCTGGCTTCCCTTCAGCAGCTCGTGCCCTCTAAGCTCAAGGTGCTATGTTCAGTCTTAGTTGCAGGTGGGCATAGCCACCATCCCATGTGGGAGTTGAACCAGCAGCCTTGTTGTTAAGAGCGCACACTCTATCCACTGAGCCATCCAGGCAACAGCTTAGCTCAGGGTGCTGAGCTCAATCTTTAGTTGCAGGTGGGCTTGTTGTTACACCAGCTGAGCCATCCTGCCACCCGTTGGCAGCTCAGCGACAACTCAGCTCAGGCACAGCATTCACTGGCCCATGTGGGAATTGAACCTGCAGCGCTGTTGCTCAGAGCACATGCTCTAAGCCAACTCTTAACCAACTGAGCCACTTGGTGGACCCCATTTTGTTAACTCTTTTTAATTGCAAAAAAGCCCTGCTACAGAGTTAAAGATAAGTCCCAGGTGTGCTATGTGTGTGCTCCAAATGGAGATATACAAATAATAATTTCAAACACTTAAGAATAGTCTCCATACATGAAAATGTGATTTTCATTTAACTTTTGTATTCTCGCTTTATAAAAATGAGTTGATATTTTTTTTCTTGAAGTAATGAGATACAATTTCTGCCATATTTAAACTCATTAAATCCCTGCTGTATTTAATTTTATATTATTTTTCCCTAGCCCTTGGCTTTTTACAAAATGATTTTAAAATTGTATTTAGGGCCGGGCAAGTGGCACAGTGGTTAAGCACTGACTTGGGAAGCCAGCGGCCCTGGTTCGGGTCCCACATATGAAGGCCAGTGACACTGCTCTCAAAAACAAAACAAAACAAAACAAAAATTGTAGTTAAAGGGCCAGCTGAGTGGCTCAGTTTGTTAAGATCTCACTCAAGAGTGTGAGCTCTGAGTAACAGGGTTGTCCGTTGGATTCCTGGATGGAGCTGAGCAGCCGCTGAGCTGCCAACAGGTGGCAGGATGGTTCAGCTTAAAAATAATAATAATGATAAAATAAAATTGTAATTAAAATTTTAATTATAAAAATACTTCATTGAATATTATATTTTCATTTAAAGATATTAAACCATGAATATAAACTAAAAGTCTCATACCTATTTAAAAATCCCATACTTTTCCCTAAAGATAACTACCTTATCAGTATTATTTTCTGTATGATTTAGAGACATGTAAATGCATATAGAAAAATGTTTTGTGTCCATTTGTATAAATGTATATATTTTCTGTAACTTCCTTTTCTATATTTTTTTGGGGAATTATTCTATATCTCAATATCATATTACTTATTACAGTTGTATTGTACTTTATTTTTTTTTTTTTGAGGGCAGTGTCACTGGCCCTCATATGTGGGACCAAACCCAGGCTTCTGGCTTCCCAAGCTGTATTGTACTTTAATATGTGGCTATACCATAGGTTATTTAGCCAACCTGTTGATAGAAATTTTTATTGTTTTGTTTTATATTCTATTGTACATGTTTTTATTTACACATATGTGCATATCATCTAGGATAGGTAGCTCCCAGACTATAAGAACTTTTCAGATATTAATAAAGATGGCCAATGTAACTATGTTAATAAACTCCTACCATCAGAGTATTGGAGTACTCTTTTTCTTACATTCTCAGAAACACTTTTTTTTTCCCCTGAGTGCAGTGTCACTGACCCTCATATGTGGGACCCGAACCGGGGCCACTGGCTTCCCAAGCCAGCGCTTAACCACTGCGCCACTTGGCCAGCCCCTCTCAGAAACATTTAATGAGGTCTAACTATATCATATTTGTTAATCAAATAGGCAAAAATAACTCATTATGATTTAATCCACATCCTCTCTTTTGTGAATTTACTGACAATAAAGATTATCCACCCCCCACTTTTTAAATTAAATGTGTACTCTGGAAACATTTTATCTCTTTAACATATTTTAATCAATTTTTCATTTATCTTTTAAATTTATTTAAGATGTATTTTGTTATGTAGAAGTTTTATATTTAGATACAGTTAAAATTGCAAACATTTTTCTTCATAACTTTGCATTCAATGTTTTGTTTTTGAAGGTTATCCTGACATAAAGGATATACACAAATAAACCTATTTTTAGTTTAATATTTCTACATTTTTTTCAAATTTTTCTATTCAGAAATTTAATCCATAAAGAGTTCATTTTTATAAGTAGTATGATGATTTATCTTATTTTTCATGAATGGATAACAGCCAGATTATCAAACATATTTGATTGAATAGTTTATCTTTCTTACTGAAGTGAAATTTGTTTTTATTATTTATTAAATTCAAATAAATACACAAGCATATTTCTCAACCTTTTATTCTGTTCAATTGATATGTTTGTCTGATATTCACCAAAAACAAAATATTTTTAAAATGTTATTATTTTATAGCTTGTTTTACATTTCAGGAGAGCAAATCCTTTCTCATTTTTCTCTTTAAACCTTTTTTGGGTCAGCTTCAGCATTTTTGTTTCTTGGATTAATGTTGGTAATGTTGATCTTAAAAAAAATAGACAGCCAGGTATTTCTCCTGCAAAATGGGTTTACTCGGAAGCAACAAAGAATTATAATTTGGGTCATACAGTCTAATAGCTACCCATGTGCAAGTCCAGAAAAGCAAAGGAGAGAAACACTCTTTTATGGACATGGGAAGGGCTGTTGCAAATAAAGAGTTCATTGGAGGAAACTAAAACTTCAAAATATAGTGACTTCTCATTGGCTGAGTTATGGCAGTCTCCCATTGTCTGAGCTGTTATTGGATAAGGAGGAGTCTTTTTTTCCACGTGCTGAGGTAGTAAGGTAGCATCACTTCCTGTGGGGATTCAGGGTACCTTTTTTTCAGGTAGCATCACTTCCTGTGGGGATTCAGGGTACCTTTTCTGCTGGGGTCAGTAGTGTGCGTTGAGTGACACATGTGTGAGAATTCTCTCTTCTAGCTTCCTGACTTCATTTTAAATGAGGTTTCTCTTTATTAATTTTGACAATAATTTGTCAAGTTTTCCTTTTAAAATGTTCAAATTTTCATGGAGTTTGCATGGAGAATTTATGTCTTTAAAATACTGAATAGTGTTTTAGGGCATTTTCTGTATCTCCATTTATTTTGTAGCTTTCTAATATCCTTCAATTGAGTTTTATATTCTTACCAAATCTTTCTTTCTAGACGTATTACTATGAGTTTTTTAAAAATATATTTTGGGCCGGCCGAGTGGCACAGTGGTTAGGCGCTGGCTTGGGAAGCCGGTGGCCCCAGTTCGGGTCCTGCATATGAGGGCCAGTGACACTGCCCTCAAAAAATAAATAAATAAATAAATAAAAATAAAAAAATATTTTGTTGCTAATTTAAATGGATTTCTTTGAAGTAATATATTCACTAATTGATTTTTATTACTACTATACAGGAAACTCATTGATTTTCTGTTTATACTGAAGCAACTTATTTTACTGAATTCATACATTATTTCTATTGGGTTGTCAGAAAAGTGATGACGCATTTTTGCAATGAAAAACAGAAAAAATACGTCATGACTTTTCCGACTACCCAATATTTTGTTTAACACACTGTTTTGATGGATTTGTTAAATATAAGAACATATTGGAAAAGATTATTTCTTTCACTATTTATACCTGTGTAGTTTTTGTTTTTTGTTGTATTTCATTGGCACGTGTTATAGTGGCTATACTATCTCCTTGTAGATTTCTGAATTTAAAATAGAAGAGTCCTTAGTACGCTTTATCCTTAGTTTTGAATCTTAACAGCATTTCTGAAACTCAACACAGGGCACATATATTTCTCTACTCTGTAACAGTTTATATAATACAGGATATATCTGTTTCTGAAAGTTTTGAAGAACTTGCCAGCAATAATTTGCATTTTCATGCATGGTTTTGAGAGAGTTTATCTGTGCTCTTTATTTTCCATAATGCATACATTTCTTATTTTTCATGACATGAAGTTTGTACTTTTCTAAAAAAAAAAAAAGGTTTTTGATAGAATTTCAAATTTCCTGTTGTAAAGTTATACACATTACTTAAAAACAAAAATCTCTGCATATAGTTAAGTCTCTCTTATGATTCCCAAATTGTTCTTTGAGGAGGTCATTGAGAGGAGGTGACCACCGGTCAACCCATGGGCTAGACTCAGGCATTCATTGAAGGCTCCTCATCCCCTCCCCTGTTCTGCCCACCATTCCCACAGTGGGAGCCATTTTCAAGGACTCAGCCTAGAGAGAGCAATGCGTTCTTGAGACCATCTGGACAGTATGTATGACTGAACCCAGTTAAGGCCTCTCTATAAACTTTTAAGATTCTGGCAGGTGGATATGGAGATCTACTCATGTTGCAGTCACCCAAGACAAACCTTCCATGTAAGTAAGCTTCGTTGCTTAGTAAACCTGCCACCTACCAATATGAAGTGGTCTGTTACTTTTCTTGTCCTCTTTTTGCCCTTTGTGTATGGGAGCCAATTTGCAAATCAACAATTATTTGTTTCTTTTCTTTTTTTTTTTAAATCAAATTTGCTGGAGGTTTATCTATATATTATTTAATGATCAGCTTGCATTCCAGGCCAGGACCATGTTCTCTGTTTCTCTCTCCTCCATTTTCTTTCCTTATCCCATTCATTTTTAGCCCCCTCACTTTCCCTTTTGCCTCCTCCTTATTTTTTTCCTTCTTTGTATGAAGGGACATGAGACTTAATTGGGCCCAATAACTCCCCAAACGTGCCCCTACCCTCACTTTAAAATATTTCTAGCAGTCTTTAGGGTAAAATATATAGTAATATCTTGAAAGTAATAAGTGTAAAATTTCCTTTGCAGTTTATAGAACTTTTTTTTTCAAAAAGTTGTGTTTTTTTAATTCTTCCAAGTGAATCACAATAATTGAAATTTTTAGTTTAATTATCCTTCAAATAGATATTTAAGCCATACCACTTCTATTATTTTCTCTCTTATCTCCTCCTGCTGATTATTTTCATTCGTTTCAAAGAAATGGCTTCTTGTATTTCAGAGACACTAGTCAATATTGTTCCATTGGATTTTAAGCCACCCAATAGTTTAACTAGGATATGGCTTTGCTAGCACTACCACAATAATTTTTTGTTCTTATTAGTTTCATATGTCTTGTTTTATTCCAAATATTGAAATAATAACTTAAGAGAAATAACAAATGTTAGAGAAAATACCATTGAAAAACTCCAACTTTAAAACACTTGTTAAAAGTTCATCTGAAATACCCATATCAATAGACAAATGGAGAAATCATCTTTCTTCCTCCATTATTGTACATGTTAAGTGAGAAATCTTCAAAATATGCTGCACATTTTTCAGCTTTGACTTTTAAATCTTGTGTGATAAAGAAAAGATGTGGTTTATTATTTATAAAATATTATAGTGATATGGTATTTGAGACTCAACATTTAAAGGCTTTTAATGTTTTAATAATGAAATGTAATATTCACCTCCTAAAATTGTTACATTACACACATTTTAATAAAGGGCAATTTGTGGTGTGTGGGCTTTTTTTTTTTTAGTTCAAAGAGCAAAGGAGGCCATTTAATATGAAAATGAAATCTTCTCCAAAATAGACTTTACACAGTTAAATATATGTAGATGTTGAGATAACATTCCAGTTTTATTTCAAGTTTTAACTATCTTATAAAAAAAACCATTAATTTTACAATCTTACATAAAATAACACCTTTTGTAAAAGCTCTTTTTCTTTTTAAGTAAAGCGATTTCTAAAAAAAAATGTTTTGGGACATTTAACCTTAAGTTTGCTTCATATGTATCAGCACATTTGTTCCTTACAACATTTAAAAATTCCTTCTCACTACCTTTTCATAATACAGTTCTAACGTGTCCTTTTCTAAATACTAACATAACTGAAAGGATATTTAAAAAATAAGGCCAAATGTGTTAGCTGACAGCATTCTTTTGGGAATCAGTTAATTTATCTGCTTTGTTCTTGATCAATATTGCCCAGCTCTGTAACTGCTTTTTATGTCAAATGAAATGGTTCTCCTAATCTCCTTGCAGGTTGTGCTGGCATTTTCAGTTGGAGATCTCAGAGCCACACGCTGGTTGCCAGAACTTTTCCACTCTAGGCTCTCTGAGAAGGTCCAATGTTTCTTGCTATTCCACATGACCCAACCACCAAAAATGAAAATAATAACTAATTGGTAATTTCCATATTATAGTAAAAAGTAAGATCAGTAATCAGGAATGAATGGGAAAAGGAAGGATTTCCTGAATAAGAAAAGAACAAGAAAATAGGCATCTGGTTACCATCCTAGTTCTTTGTGATATTTGGAAATCTAGTCCATAATTATTAGAATTTCCTCTTGGTCACCATTAGAATTATACTCTCAACTTAAGAACTTCTGAGACCTCTGCCAGATCTCCTTTGGGGAGAAAGCAATAAACAGTGCATTAGAGGTGGAAATATATGGAGAGCTGTTCAAAATTTTGTTAGCAGAAGAACTTGTTATATTGACAATAATAATAAAACTTATAAAATGTAACACAGATAACATAATTGTATAACATTTTCAGAACCACATTGGCCACATTGTAATGGCAAATATGAAGAATAACTTCTATTGAATCAAGTACCCAAAGAAATTATTTCCTGGTCTTGTTTCTGCATCATTTCACTCTTTTTAAAGATTGAACAACGTTGCCTTAGCAACTGAAGAAAAATATATATTGGATACATCTGTTATTTATCCTGCATCATTTCAAAATACAATTTGGTTGAGCTGGCATACAAAATGATCCTTAATTTAATGAATATACACACTTTTCCCAGACTTGCTATAAAAAGATCTACTTAAATTACCTTTCAACATTCTAGATTGTTAGGTGTGGAAAATAAATATCCACTGTTAATGGAATATATTAACATAATAATTGATTAAAATTTAGATGCTAATCTAATGAAATCTGACTCACAAAGACAGCAAAGCCAAACTTATTTCCCACATTCAGCCAACAATAGCAATGAAACATTTAAGGGGATGTATTAAGATACATTTAGTTACTTTAATTATGTATCAAGCTTCATTCATGCCGTGTACTTCAATGACCCAATTAATATAATAGATCTGTTCTTCTTTAGAGCTAAGTAGACCTAATCATGTAAAGTCAATTTAAAATTAGAGGTGCACTTCACTCTAAGTGAATCTGATTAAAAGAAAACTTGGTCTAATCTAATATGTTTATCATTCAGGGGAAAGACAGAGAAGTATTAGGGTGTGCCAGGCATTGTATCAGGGGACTCACCTAAATGAAACTACTGCCTAACTGTCCCTGGAGATATGAATTATGTGTTTATTACTTGTCTCTTTACAGAAGGGAAACAGAGACCCAAAGAGATGACATAATTTTCTCAAGATTATAAATCTATCAAATAGCATTGCTTGCTTTTTAACCTTGGGCCATCTGCCTGACTTTCATTCTTTCCAGGCTGCTGCGCTCTCTTCTTGCACTTGTTTCAACAAGGTTGGTTTTTTAGGTGGATTACCTAGTTCACTTACATCAACTGTAATTTCAGATATATTTTATTTTAGTACATTACACTACTGTTTGTTTTCTATTTGTTTCACTTGTTTGATGTTTTCTTTCCCTTCTTGACTTCAGGTTTTAAGACTTTTTACTATTTTAACCTTTTGCCTTTATTAACCTTGGAAGTTATATATACTTTTTACTATTTCTTTAATTATTACTTTAGAAATTGCAACATTTGTCCCTTACTTATCAAAGTTTAATATATTTTGGTATTTTTTTCCCATTTCCAGAAAATTAATATGTTTCTATTGTTTGTTATTTCTGTAGTCTGTAATCAAGATGTCTTGTCTATTCATATACCTAATTATTTTTCATTGCACACCAGATATTGTATTTGAAAAAATATTTATAGAAAAACTTGAGGACTAGGATGGCACTAGCCTTCTCCAAAGAAGGATTTTGTTTGCTTCTGCCTGACATCCATAGTTACTAAACCACCTGGGAGTTTTCTTTTAATCCAATTTTAATGAGTGAATAATTCAAAGTGGATATGCAATTCCTGTGAGGCCTGGTAGATACCTAGTTTTTAACCTTTTATCTCCTCACTATGCATGAGAGTTTAGAAAGAAACCTATCCTCTGCTTTGGACTCACATTTGTCTCCCTTGCCCTTGGAACCTACTCAGCCTTTTGGCCTCCCTATTACCCTACTGATACTGAAATAATTAACATCTAAGAAAAAGTGGTCTCAAATGCCTGGCTCACACCTCTGGATTTCCATCATTTCCTAAATCTTGGCCCCCAAAATTCTGCATGACCTTGTTAACACTCCATTTCTTATAAGCTAAAGTACATATTTTTTTAAATGTTTTTTATCCCTGGTTACCCTCATTGGAAGTGTCTGTCTGAGTTATCTAGTCCATGAGTACAGAAAGCCTCGTTTGCGATTCAAATATGATTGCAAGTTTAAAGACATACTATTTTTTCAATTGCTTAGAAGCACAATTAACAAACAAATATTCCCATATAGATATAATTTAGATACCTTTTCTCTGAAATTGTATGTTTCTAATAGAATAAAAAAGAATGCATGAAACAATTGGCCAACTTCAGAAAATACTATTCCAAATAGATTCTGGTTCTGAACTATTTGTGAACATTTAAAAATATGGTTTCACAAGAAAGTTGGTTAGGGGAAAGAGTTAAAAGGTGATATATATATATCATTAGTAGTGTGGAGCTTGAAGTGGGAAGAATGGGCAGATTATTGAAGCTTTGATAAGGAGTTTGGATTTCATTCTCAAGGAATGAAAAATCTTGACACATTTTAAGAGGCCGTGACAAGATCTCACACATACTTAAAAATAAAAAATTACTATGTCTGCTATGTGGAGGATTCATGGCAGGGGGTGATGAAAGAGCAAGACTGATGATGGAGATGAGTTAGCGAGAATTACAGAAGTCCTGGTGAGAGAGGACAGTGGTTTAGACTAGACTGTGACAATGGCTGTGGATAAGAGTGTACATATTTGAGATAAGTTTTTATGTTAGGTCATTTTATTATTTTCATGCTTCTACTTGGAATACGTTTCCCAATTCTTGGATGGCAATATTCTTCCTACTATTTAATACCTTATAAATTTATTTCCAAATTTGAAAGGCTGAAGTCATTATTTACTCCTTATTCTGAATGCACACAGCATTTTATTTATACTGTATTAGACTGTTTCTGTGCCATTTGTTTACTCTTGGTTATATTTGTGTTCTTTGCTATGAAGAAGCTGTCAAGGGCATCATTTATAGCTTCACAGTTGCAATTGGTACTGTTTTGCAAAATGGCCAACACAAAATAAGTGTTCAATAACTACTCTAAATGAGAACTTGTTTGTATATTTGGAAGTATTTTACAATTCTGACTGCTGTCCCTTTAAATAATCTGTTGATGGGGCTTAACGTTCCTTGGAAGAATAAGATTTTTTTTTTTAGGACAGTGTCACTGACCCTCATATGTGGGACCCTTATATGTGGTACCCTTAACCACTGTGCCACTCGGCCGTCCCCTAGAATAGGATATTTTAAATAAACAATGCATTGCAAATTTATATTTAGAAATGTGCTTGTCTTATGTTACATTTTTAGAGGAAAGTAAATAATGAAGTAGATATATTGCCAAATTAAAAATGAACATTAAAATTTATTTTATTGCACTGATGAGGAAGCTAGACACATGTAGCTTGGTTTTAGAATGCAAGTTCCATTTAGAGCCTGAGCTTTGCTGTGGGAAAATTGAATGAAAGAATTGCAGACAACTATGGAAAACCATGTATTTGTCTCCAAAATCAAGATAAAAGTTTTTATGCCCAGTATTTATGTTCATGTTAGCGTAACTAGAAAGACTGTTTTTTGTTTGTTTGTTTACAGCAAACTTAATTTAAGATATTTTTAGTTCAGATTTTATTTTGTATTTTTACTCAATTGTAGAAAAATATATCTAAACGCATATTTACAGAGCTTTATAACCTGTAATAAAAATGTACTCACATATTATAAATATATATGTTTCTATATATTGCATATTATATAGAACATATTATATATGCATATGTGTATTTTTTTCTCTTATGTGCTTCCTTTCTCCTTTCTTCCCTTCAATTGGATCTTACTATTTGAAGTTTTGAAAAGTACATTCTGAAACATGCTATATTTATTTTTTTTCTAATGAAAGAGTGTAATGTTTGTTCTTTATTGACAGTGACCAATAATGTTATCCAATCAGAATTGTCAACTGGGATATAAGAATTTAAACTACAAACACAGCTTTTATTCCTTATTCTAGGAAGCTACTTGTTCTGAAAGCTGATCTGCCTTGAAGAATGCTTTATTGCAAGTTAGAAAATCTTAGCAAGTGACATCAGAAGCATGGCAGCATGAGGAGTCCCCTTGATTTCTCCCCTTGAAGTTACAACAAGTTAAACAGCTGTCATTTAACAAAGGATTCCCTGTGCCACACACAAACACATCTGAGAGATCTGTACAGCGAAGCATCTGAAGGTGGGTGAGTAGGGGTGAACAGAGGAGGAGGGAAGGGAGAAGAGTAGACATGTGCTGTGGACACAGCCCAGAGCTCACTGTGGGTCTCAGGAGAGGGGAAGATTCAGGCTGCAGGTGCAATCTCTGTGGCCCCAGCATTCCTGCCTGGGTGATCAGCATATAACATGGCTGAACCCAGCAATCAGGGCAGAGACCTTGGGGCAGAGACAGAACACCGAAGAGTGACAGCTGTAGTCTAGCAGCTGCTACTGCCAGGCAGAAAACAAAGCTACAGAACCTGGATGCCTCCTCCACTATCTCAGAGCTGAGAGTGGGGCCCCAAACGAAACTGTAGCAGTGAGGGTCAGGTTATAAAGCAGAATATCTACAGCTCTGGGAACTGGAGAGACAGTTTCTGAGCAGCAGATGCACACTGCTGCTAATCCCAGTGACAAAGATGGAGATACAATGGTGAGGCTGTTGAAGGCTGGCAGTAACCATTACTGGAAGGAAAACAAAGTGACAGACACACCAGTGGCATTGACCAATCCACCCTGGTCCCACCCTTCATGGTTGATACCCACCTGGGACAGCTCAGGCAGGGCAGTGCGGCATCTGGCCACAGGGGCAGCACTGGGATTTCAGGGGCTCAGAACCCCATTGCCCACCGTACACTCCCATTGGGGTGGTGCCTTGAAACCAAGGTGATCGGGTCATAGCAGAGACACCTACCTCCCAGGGAGTGCAGGGGATCTCCCACTGCCCAGCAGAGATCCAAAAAGCCAGTGGGAGCAGTGAAAGAGAAAATAAAATGCTCCAGCATTACCTACTGAAAAACAACAACAAAAGCCCTCTTATCAAATTGCTGCAGAATTCATATCCATACATGTCTTGGCAGAAAAATAAACCATCAAATACCATGAACAACCAAGGTAACAAAGCAGGTCAGAAAGAAAATAAAAATTTGCCAGAAAATAAACTTAAAGACGTGAAAATATGTGACTTAAATGAGAGTATTCAAGAATGCAGTTTTGAAAAAACTCAGAGAGATGCAAGAGAAGTCAGATAGGCAGTTTAATGAACTCAGAAATAAAATCAATGAGCAAAATGAAAATTTTACCAATGAGATTGAAATTTTCAAAAAGAACCAAATAGAAATTCTGGAGATGAAGAACTGAATAAAAAAAGGTGAATATTGAAATAGCTAGCCTAGGAAATAGAGCTGACCAGATGGAGAAAAGAATTAGTGATATCAAAGACAGAAATCTGGAAATAATGCAGATGGAAGAAGAAAGAGACTTTAGAGTTAAAAGAAATGAAAGAACCCTATAGGAACTATCTGACTGTGACAGAAAGAGTAATATAAGAATAATGGGTATATCAGAAGGAGAAGAGAAGAAGGGCACAGAGAGCCTATTCAAACAAATAGTTGGCAAGAACTTCCCAAACCAAAGGAAAGAACTGAATCTTTGAATCCAAGAAGCAAGCAGAACACCGAATCATCTCAATGCAAAAAGGCCTTCTCCAAGTCACATTATATTAAAAACTGTCAAAAATTAATGACAAAGAAGTGCTGGCTTGGGAAGCCAGCAGCCCTGGTTCAGCCCCACATGTGAGGGCCAGTAACACTGCCCTCAAAAAAAAAAAAAAATTAATGACAAAGAAAGAATTCTTAAGGCAGGCAGTGAAAAGATGGTAACCTATAAAGGAAAGCCCATTAGATTATCATCAGATTTTCAGCAGAAACTCACATATGGTAGGGAGTGGAATCAGAAACTCACATATGGTAGGGAGTGGAATCAGGTATTCAAACTATTAAAAGAGAGAAGGTACCAGCCAAGAATAATGTATCCAAAGTTACCCTTTAGGTATGAAGAAGTAATAAAGACCATTCCAGACATACAGAAGCTGAGGGAATTTTCCACCACAAGGCCTACAATACAGAAAATACTGAAGGGAGTTATTCTACCCAAAAGAAAGAAAAAGAAAGAAAGAAAGAAAGAAAGAAAGAAAGAAAGAAAGAAAGAAAGAAAGAAAGAAAGAAAGAAAGAAAGAAAGAAAGAAAGAGAGAGAAAGGGAAAAGAAAAGAAAAGAAAAGAAAAAAAAAAGAAAGAAGCATACAGAGCTATGGGTGACTAAGACAGACAGAAGAAGGAAATTGCAACCCCTATTCAGAGTAGGCCGCTATACACTTATGTATAACATAAATGTTAAAGCTGGTAAAAAAAAGAAAAGAAAATGAGAAGAAGATGATTGCTACTGTAACTCAGAAATGAACTCACAGCATAAATGGGAACAATTTATGACAACAAAAATGTAAAAGGGGAAGAAAAGATCTGACTTTCCAAAGGAGACTGGAGATAAGATGCATTCTGAAGAAAAAGGACTATGGTATATATGAAACTTCTTTTTAAATAACCTTAATGGTAACCTCACACACAAAAAATCTACAACTGAGACACATAACATAAAAAATAGAGAAACCAGAGGAAAAAATCATGGAATACCACCAAACTAAAATGACAGACAGAAACACAAGGGCAAAGAACCAGTGAAGACAAGTGAACATAAAACAAAAGGTTAAATGGCTATAGGAAATCCTCATATATCAATAATCACCCTATGGGTAAATGGTCTGAATTCACCGATAAGAAGACACAGAGTAGCAGATTGGACCAAGAAAGCAAAACCTATCCATATGCTGCCTTCAAGAGACACATCTTAGCTGCAAGGACAAATATAGACTAAAAGTGGTAAACTATATACCAAACAAATAGCATCCAGAGAAAATCAGGTGTAGTCATACTTATACGTGCTAAAATAGACTTTGAATTAAAAAGGTAACAAGAGACAAAGACGAATATTTCATAATGATAAAAAGGACAATATATCAAAAATACATAACACTTCTCAACATATTGAGTTGTTGGAGAAGTCATGATGTATTTTGTCTATGATTTTCAAATATTATTTACTTATACGAAGAACAAAGATCAATGATATATTGCCCATTTTGTTTGATAACCTTTTGCCATCTTTCAGTAAGCTTCATAATTCCTTGTTCATAGAAGGACTGTGTTTATTTGCAAAAAACTGACCAAGGTGCTGATTTACAGCCTCATCTCTATTGAACATTATACCACGCAAGAAGTTTTTTTTTTTCAGTTAAAACTTTTTTATATTTTTCAGTTACAGTTGACATACAATATTATATTAGTTCCAGGTGTACAACATAGTGATTAGACATTTATATATCTTACAAAGTGATCACCCCATCTACATATCAGGTTTTTTTAGGCTTTTTTTTTATTAGTTTCAGGGGTACAAGTAATGTAATCGTTAGACATTTAAACCTCTCATAAAGTGATAACCCACCCCCAAAACTACTACCCCTCTAACATCTTACATAGCTGTTACAATACCATCAACTATCTTCCCTATGTTGTACTCTGCATCCCGCGACAATATGTACTTTTATATTTAGCTATAGTTGACATTCAATATTATTCCACTTCAGCTTCAGGTGTACAGTACATTGGACAGTCTATGAAGTGATCCCCTGACAAGTTCAATGCCCATCTGGCACCTTACATGATCTTTACAACATTGTTGATTATATTCCCCATACTGTATTAACTACCAATTTGTATTTCTTAATACCTTCACTTTTTTCACCCTACCCCCAACCCCATTCTCATCTATCACCCTGATAGATCTAGTACCTATCTGGCACCATACCTTGTTATTACAATATTACGGACTATATTCCTTATGCTATACCCTACATCCCCATGACTACCATGGAACAACCAATTTGTACTTGTTGATCCCTCTTCCTTTTACCCATACTTACCCCCTTTCCATCTTAAAGAAGTCCCTCTAAAATTTCTTGTAATATTGGTTTGGTGGTGATGAACTCCTTCAGATTTTTCTTGTCTGGGAAGCTCCTTATCTGTCCTTCAATTCTAAATGACAGTCTTGCTGGGTAGAGCAATCTTGGTTGTATGTTTGTTGCTTTTTATCACTTGGAATATTTCCTGCCACTCCCTTTTTTTTTAGATTTTTTTTTTTAATTGGGGAACTGGGGGAGGGGAACAGTGTTGGGGAATTGGGAGTGGGGACCAGACAAGTTGATGTTCTTCAATCTTCGTTGTGGAGGATGCTAGTCGCCATATGGCTTCCCATCAGCAGCTCGTGGCCTCTAAGCTCAAGGTGCTGTGTTCAATCTTAGTTGTGGGTGGGCGTAGCCACCATCCCATGTGGGTGTTGAACGGGCAGCATCATTGTTAAAAGCGCATGCTCTACCCACTGTGCCATCTGGGTGGCAGCTCAGCTGAAGGTGCCGAGTTCAGTCTTTAGTTGTGGATGGGCATAGCCCACCATTGAACAGGCAATCTTGTTGTTACACCAGCTGAGCCATCCTGCCTCCTGTTGGCAGCTCAGCGACAACTCAGCTCGGGCACAACGTTCACTGGCCCATGTGGCAATTGAACAGGCAGTGCTGTTGCTCAGAGCATGCGCTCTAAGCCAACTCTTAACCAACTGAGCCACTCGGCCATCCCCCTGCCACTCCCTTCTTTGTTTTTTGTTTTTTGTTTTTTGTTTTTCTGAGGGCAGTGTCACTGGCCCTCATACGTGGGACCCAAACTGGAGCCGCCGGCCTCCAAAGCCAGCACTCAACCACCGTGCCACTGGGCCGGCTCAAATTTTTTTTTTTTTTTTTGAGGGCAGTGTCACTGGCCCTTATATGTGGGACTGAACGAGGGCCGCTGGCTTCCCAGGCCAGCACTTAACCACTGCACCACTCGGCCGCCCTTTGTGCCACTCCCTTCTTGCCTGCAAAGTTTCTGCTGAGAAATCAGCTGTCAGTCTTATGGGGGGGCTCCTTTGTAGGTAACAAATTGCTTTCCTCTTGCTGCTTTTAAGATTCTTTCTTTGTCTTTAACCTTTGGCATTTAAATTATGATGTGCCTTGGTGTTGGCTTCTTTAGGTTTATCTTATTTGGGACTGTCTGTGCTTTCTGGGCTTGTATGTCTATTTCCTTCACCAGTTAGGGAAGTTTTCCATCATTATTTCTTCAAACATTTTCAAGTCTGGTACCCCTATAATGTAAATATTGTATGCTTGATATTGTCCTGGAGGCCCCTTAAACCCTCAATTTTTTGAATTCTTTTTTTCTTTTTGCTGTTCTGGTTGGGTGTTTTCTGCTACCTTATCTTTTGTATTGCTGGTTGGATCCTCTGCTTCATCTAATCTACTGTTGATTCCCTGTAATATATTCTTCATTTCCATTATTGTATCCTTTATTTCTGACTGGTTCTTTTTCATTGTTTCCATCTCCATTTTTACGCTTCCTATCTCTCTGTTGAGGTTCTCCCAGAGATCACTGAGCATTCTTTTTTATTATTATTAATAGTTAGAGATGTACAAAACTATGCAATAGTTCTTTTTCACCCCTTACAAAGTGACTACCCCCTCCCCCTCCTTTGTCCCTTCACCCCCGATATCATACATATCTATTACAATTCCATTGACTACATCCTCACACTATAGTCCACATCCCATGACTATATATGTGTTAAATTATAGTCAACATCTAATATTAATCAGTGGCAGTTTCAGATGTACAGTGCAGTAGTCAGGCTACTACACCATCGATGAAGTGGTCTGCCTGACAAGACATGAGTCCATCTGGTCCCCTAAAATATATATTTACAACCTTATTGATTATATTCCCTAAACTGTCTCTTCTGTCTCTACGGTAGTATTGTATTACCAGTTTATGTTACCTCGTCCCTTCCCCTTCTGCCTCATGCCCACCCCCATTCCATCTAGCCCTCATCAGTTTTTCCTTTGTGTCTCTAGGACTATTTCTGTTTATTTTGCTTGTTTATTCAGTTCTTTAGATTCCACATATAAGTGAGATCAGATGGTGTTTGTCTTTCTCTGACTGACTTATTTCACTTAACAATGTTGTCTAGGTCCATCCATATCGTTGCAAATGGTACAATTTCTTTCTTCTTTATAGCTGCGTAATACTCCATTGTATAAATGTACCACAGTTTCTTAATCCAGTCATCTACCGATGGGCATTTTAATTGTTTCCAAGTCTTGGCTATTGTAAATAGTGCTGCAATGAACATAGGGGTGCATATATTTTTTTGAATTAGTCTCTTGGGTTTTTCAGGATAAATACCTAGGAGTGGAATTGCTGGGTCAAAAGGTAGTTCCATTTCCAGTTTTTTGAGATATCTCCATACTGACTTCCATAGTGGCTGCACCAATCTGCAATCCCACCAACAGTGCAGCAGCGTCCCCTTTTCCCCACAGCCATGCCAGAACTTGTTGTTTGTTGGTTTATTGACTGAGCATTCTTATACAAGTGTTTGGAACTCTGCATCTAATAGATTGCTTAGCTCCATTTCACTTAGTTCTTTTTCTGGAGTTTTGTTCTGTTCTTTTATTTCGGACATGTTTCTTTGTCTCCCTATTTTGGCTGCCTCCCTGTGTTTGTTTCTATGTGTTAGTTAGAGCTGCTATATCTTCCAGTCTTAGTAGAATGGCCTTATGTAGTTGGTGTGCTGTGGGCTTCAATGGTGCAGTCTTTCTTGTCACCTGAGCCACGTGCTCCAGGTGTGTCTCTTGTGTGGGTTGTGTGTGCCCTCCTCTTGTTGTTGAGAGTTGGTTGATATTGTACATCAATAGGAAGGACTGACCCTTGGGATCACTGGTTGTGAGGACTGGCCATGACAACAGTGGAAGGGTTGTTGTGTAGGAGCTGATCCTACAAAGCAGGATCAGCCTCAGTGGACTCTGGTGTCTGCCCAATCTGCTACTTGGGTGTGTCGTACTTGGAGGCAGCTGAGTAATGCTCCAGCTCATCTTGAAGCTTGCCACTGGGAGCACCATCCCCAGGACCACCTTGGAGGGGATCCACTGTAGGTCAAGTTTAGCACCTGCCTGTGCCTAACACAGGGCCACCCATCAGGAACCAGAAGGAAATCCACAGATGGCTGCCACCCATCCTGTGATTGAAAGAGCCTTGAGCGGCCAAGCTGCAAACCAAGGCCAGCTGTCACTAGTGCCATCTTAGAGCTGCCCAGCCAGATATACAGGACATGCCAGATGCTACTTGTGTGGGTTCCACAAACCTTTGAGAGACCTTAGGAAAATCTGCAGCTTCAGCCAAGGCAGGCATTCTGCATAAAAAAGTCACTGGAAGCAGCCTGGGTGTGCCTGAAATTTGGGTGGGGTGGGGTCTGGAATCACTAGGACGGGGCGAATGAAAGGTGGAAACTCAGATATGGCACTGGCTGCGTCCACATGCAGGGAAGGGGGAGGGCTCAGCAAAGAAACAATGGCCTCCACCAGCTCTCCAGTCCAGGAGAAAGTCACCTCTCCAACCCCCATCCCAAGCCAGATAACTCAGGTCCATACCATATGTCCCCGTAGCCTCTCCAGCTGCTTCCCCAGCACTGGAGCTCAGAGCAAGATATTCCACTTGTGGATAAGTCCACATGCAGTCCTTGTAAGAGGAGCACCTGGGAGTGCAGCCACATTCAGTCTCAGTCACAATCTCCATTGGTTTTCACAACCAAGGATTATGGGGTCTTCTCTCCCTGGCTCTGGAACCCTGGGCTGGTGTGGAGCTGGGACCTCTCAGTCATCTGGGGGATGGGGTGAGGGCCTCCACAGCTGAAATATCCCTCACACACGGGTGTGGGACCAACCTGTTCCAAGTCCCCGACCTTCCTATCAGTCTGGAGGTGGCTTCTTCTGCACATCCTTAGTTGAAAGGCTTTAGTTCAGCTTGATTTTAGGTGATTCTCAATAATTGTTGTTTTATAGATTAGTAGTAATTTTGATGTGGTTGTGAGAGAAGGTAAGCACAGTGTTTACCTATTGTGCCATCTTGGTTATCTCCCCAAGAAGTTTCGAAGGCAGTGAAACAAGTGGAATTCCGATGGCACAAGTCCAGGCGAGTATGGTGGGTGTAGTAACACATCCCATCCAAGCTCCAATAAGTTTTTTTTTTTTTTCAGCTGAGCCATCCTGCCACCTGTTGGCAGGTCAACGGCAACTCAGCTCGGGCTGGCATCGAACCTCCATTGTTCAGAGCTCAGCTCACACTCTTGAGCGAGCTCTTAACCAACTGAGCCATTCGGCCGGCCCTTCAAGCTCCAATAAATTCTGAGGGGCGATCAAACTTGTGTGTGGTCTCGCATTGTCGCAATGAAACAAAACTCCTTTACAATTAACAAGCTCTGGACGTTGCTGGATGATGGATTCATTCAAACTGTCCAATTGCTGATAGTACACATTCGAATAGATTGTTTGGTTCCTTGGTAGGAGCTCGAAAAACATGCCACCTTTAAAATCCCACCACACTGAGAGCATAACCTTCCTCTGATGTATATCTGCTTCCGATGTCCTTTAAGGCCAATCACGTCGGGACCAAGACTGTTTGTGCAACACAATCATCAGTTGCTTCAAAACAGGATCGTTTTCCTCACGTTTAATGAGCATATTGGAGATGTTTACAGGCGCCGTCAAATGAACTTCTTTGAGTTCATGCGGAACTTAATATCAAGCTTGCTTACATATCCCAGCTTCAGTTGGTCCTGACCTCTTGAATGATGGATATTCAATGTATCTGTACTCTCTTGTGTCATGTAACATGGGTTTGACTTGATCAATGCCTTTATTTTGTCATCATCAACCTCAGTGGGACTCCCTGACCAAGGAGCATTATTGAGATCAAAATCACCAGCATGGAATTTCGTGAACCATTGTTGGCACTGCGTTCTTATAGAGCATTGTCACCATAAACTTTATGCAACTTTTCACAAGCTTGATGTGCGTTCTTCCCTTGATGGAAGTAAAACAGTAAAGTATGGCAAAAATGCACAATTTGGTCTTCCATCTTCAACTTGTTGTGAAAGCTCCAAAACTTAACCAAATCACTCAATTTTTTTTAGAATGAAGCTAGAGCTGTCAGCTGTCAGATGACATAGCAGTAACATAGATGTGAATGAGTCTAGTACTTACAAAAATGAACTAGTGCCAGGGCTGGCCGAATGGCTCAGTTGGTTAAGAGCTTGCTCAAGAGTGCAAGCTGAGCTCTGAGCAACAGTGGTTCGAGGCCAGCCTGAGCTGAGTTGCCGTGGAGCTGCCAACAGGTGGCAGGATGGCTCAGCTAAAAAAAAAAATAAATGAACTATTGCCATCTATTGTAAACATGCATCATGACTTTTCTGACAACTCAATATATGCTCCCAATCAGAGAACACCAAAATATATAAAGCAACTCCTAACAGAACGAAAGGGAGAAACTGACAATAACACAATTATAGTAGGGAACTTAAGTCCCCTACCATTGACAGCTATGGATAAATCATCCAAACAGATCATCAGCTTTTAATGACACATTATATCAAATGGACATAATCAACAATTCTAGACCCTTTTATCCCAGAACATGAGTTTATACATTCTTCTCTAGTACACCTGGAACATTCTCAAGGAAAGACCATATGTTGGGACACAAAACTCATCTTAACAAACTTAAGAAGAATGTAATCATACGAAGCATATTCTCCAATGACAATGCTTTGAAACTAGAAGTTAACTATAAAAAGAAAGCTGTGAAAACCACAAGAATGTGGTGATTAAATAGCATGACACTAAAAACAATTGGGTCAAATAAGAAAGAAAAAGAGAGATCAAAAGATACATGGAAACAAACAAGAATGAAAATATAACATATCAAAAATTTTGGGATGCTGTGAAAACAGTAATAAGAGGGAAATTTATATCATTATAGACTTACCTAGAGAAACAAGAAAACTCCCTATAATTAACCTACTATTACACCTTAAAGAACTAGAAAAAGGAGATCAAATGAAATTCAAAATCAGCAGAAGGAAGAAAATAAAAATTAGAACACACATGAAATGAGAACAAAAAGACAAAAGAAGAAATAAATGCAACAAACAGCTGGTTCTTTGAAAAGATTAATAAAATTGACAACCCTTGGCTAGACTCACTAAGGACAAAAGAGAAAAGACACAAATAAACAAAATCAGAAATGAAAGAGGAGAACTTATGACCGATAGCACTGAAATACTATGGATCATACAAAAATACTATGGAAGTCTATATGCCACCAAATTCAATAACCTAG
The DNA here is from genome assembly GCA_033961575.1 of Aselliscus stoliczkanus. Lineage (NCBI taxonomy): Eukaryota > Metazoa > Chordata > Mammalia > Chiroptera > Hipposideridae > Aselliscus > Aselliscus stoliczkanus. Next base: position 108,811,701 of record CM066729.1, read on the forward strand.
AAGAAATGGACAAGTTCTTAGAAATATACAATCTTCCTAGACTAAGTCATGAAAAACTGGAAAATCTAAATAGATTTTCCTTACATATCAACAGTAAAGAAATTGAAATAATCACCCAAAACCTCACCAAAAGCAAAAGTCCAGAACCAGATGGCTTCACCAGCAAATTCTACTAAACATTCAAGGATAATTTAATACCTGTCTTTTTCAAACTCTTCCAAGAAACTGAAGAAGAGGAAATACGTCCTAACTCATTTTATGAGATCAAAATTACCCTGATACCAAAACGTGATAAGGATAACACACACAAAAAAGAAAACTACAGACCAATACCTCTGAAGAATACAGATGTACAATACTAAATAAAATACTAGACAATTGAATACAGCAATAAATTTAAAAGATTATACATCACGATCAAGTGTGGCAGGGTTGCAAAAATGCTCCAACATATGCAAATTGATCAATGTGACACACCACATAAATAAAATAAAGGACAAAAATAATATAGTCGACTTCCGGTAAAATGGCGAAATAGACAGACGCTGTGCTAACTACCTCCCAGGATCACACCAAAATTACAAACAAACTATACAGCATTCAACCCTGGAGGTCCCCGGAACACTAGATGAACAGAACTACTAAACGAAGAATTTCAAGAGGAGGCCACGTCAAGTCTGGTAGGAGGGGCGGAGATGAGAGAGGGCAAACCCCATGAGGGAAGAAGCCCCAGCTGTTGGGAGATTTTTCCAGTTGGGGGAGAGACCCTCCAGCTGCACACCAAGCTCACCAGCCCAGAGTTCCTTTGCCAGGAAGAGAAGTTCCAAGATAGCTGGCAGTAAATTAGTGAGGACTCTCTTTGCTCAGCACGGTGAGGCTAAGAGCAGCTGGAGAATCAGTGGGGCCAACGCATGGGCTTGCTCGCCAGTGAGCACTTACCTGGTTCCTGTTGGAGGGAGTGGCTGTGTAAGCCAGGCCCAGGAGCCTGCGGGGATGGACTGAACTGAGCACCTTTGGTGCAAAGGCAGGAGGTTTTTGGACTGTAGTTCTCCTAGTGTGGAGCCTGCATGCGAGTGGTGTAAGGAGGGCGCCATTTTGTCAGGGTTGGGCCCTCCCACAGAGGATCAGGTCCGGGACCTCATTGGTCTGGTGGAATTGGCACAGAAGTGTGTGTGTGCGTGCTTGCACGTGCATGCAACCTTGGATACCCACCCTCTGCTTGGCTTATACTGCGTTGCCAGGGAAACACGTGGTGGGCGTGCTCCGGTTCCAACAGCCTGTTCACTGAGACACGGGAGTGTGCAAGCCACCTCGGGTCCCGGATCTCCACACTGAGCTTGCAGAGTTGCCAGGCTGGTGATTGGTTGTCAGGATGCTCGGCCTGATCTGCGAGCGGCTGATTGGGACAGGCTGAGACTGGGAGTTTTCCTAGGAGTGTTGAGGCATGAGCTGTGTGCCTGCGTGGTCCAGCCAGGACTCTCCTGGTGATCTATCTAATACATCAAAGCAATCCCAGAGCGACAGCCAGAATGGGGAAACAAAGAAACATGTCACAAGTAAAAGAGCAGAAGAAACCTCTAGAAATGGAACCAAATGAAACAGAGGGATCCAACCTTTCAGAGACAGAGTTTAGAACACTGATGATAAGAATGTTTAACAAACTTAGTGAGGACATAAGGAAGGATAGAGAAATCATAAAAACAACCAGTTAGAACTAAAGAATACAATAACGGAAATGAAGAGCACGCTTGAAGGAATCACCAGTAGAGTAGATGAAGCAGACGAGCGGATCAGCAATTTAGAAGACAAAATAGCAGAAATCATGCAGTTGGCACAACAAAAAGACCAAAGAATAAAACACAATGAAAATAGTTTAAGAGCCCTATGGGACAAGATGAAGTTCAACCATCCTTGACTCATAGGAATACCAGAATGAGAAGAGAAGAAGCAAGGGGTCGAGAATGTATTTGAAAAAATAATGACTGAAAACCTCCCTACCCTGGAGAAGGAAATCAACATACATGCCCAGGAAGTGCAGAGGGTTCCAAACTAGCTGAACCCAAACAGGTCCACACCAAGACACATCATAGTTAAAATGGCAAAGCTTAAAGACAAAGACAGAATCCTAGAGGCATTAAGAGAAAGACAGCAGGTTACATACAAAGGAACTCCTGTTAGACTAATAGCTGACTTGTCTACAGAAACTCTGCAGGCCAGAAGGGAGTGGCAGGAGATATTCAAAGTGACACAAAATAAAGAGCTACGGCCAAGATTGCTCTACCCAGCATAGCTACTCACTGAAAATTGAAGGAGAGAGAAAGAGCTTCTCAGAAAAGAATAAGCTTAAGGAATTGATGACCACCAAGCCAGCATTGCAAGAAATGTTAAACGGGCTTTTTTAAAGAAAAGAAAGGGGTAAACAGGCTAACCTAGGAAGACCAGGAATACAAATAACAAAATGGCAATACATATGCACCTATCAGTAATCATTTTAAATGTGAATGTGCTAAATGCTCCAATCAAAAGACAGAGAGTGGCTGAGTGGATAAGAAAATAGGACACATGTATATGCTCTTTACAGATGGAATAAGATATTTCATGCAAATGGAAATGAGAAAAAAACAAGCTGGAGTACCAATACTTATTTTGGACAAAATAGACTTTAAAATGACTACAATAAAAGACAAAGAAGGGCACTATAACCCTAATAAACATCTATGCACCCACCATAGGAATTCCTAATTACATATAATAGATTTTGACAGACATAAAGACAGAGATCAACAGTAACACTATCATAATAGGGGACTTCAACACCCCATTGTCACCAATGGAGAGACACTTTACACAGAAAATCAACACAGGAAGAGGGGCCTTAAATGACACTTTAGACCAGCTGGACTTCGTTGATAGTTTTAGGCCATTTCACCCTGAAAAAACAGAATATACATTCTTCTCAAGTACACATGGGACATTTTCCAAGACAGACCACGTTAGGCCACAAAACAAGTCTCAGTAAATTTAAGAAGATTGAATTCATATCAAGCAGATATAAAGGAGAAACTGATGGTTGCTGGCTGGGAGGGAGTGGGGATGAGGGAGAGGGGGAAGGTTTTGGACAGCGTAGGTGGGTGACTATAATGTTGCTGCAGGGATATGGGTGCAGTTCTGGGAATGTAATTGATAATGTTGTGAAGAGACTATTATGTTAAGTGAAATGAGTCAGTCGGAGAAAGACAAGTACCATATGATCTCACTTATATGTGGAATCTGAAAAACTGAATGAATGATCAAAGTAAACAGACTCATACATATACAGGAAAAACTGAAGGTTGCTAGTTGGAAGGGTGGTGGGGATAAGGGGGAAGGGGAAGGGATTAGACAGCATAAATAGACAACTACAATATTGCCACAGTGATAGGAAATACAGTTCGGGGAATATAATAATGTAAAAATTTTGGATGGAGTAGAGGCTAGATCACTGCACTGTACACCTGAAGCTGATGTTGTATAATATTGTATGCCACCTGTGACTGCATATATAGATAGTCACGGGATGTGGTGTATACTCTGGAAGGGAGTCAAAGGAATTGTGATAGATATGTATGATGGGGGGGGAGTAGGGTGGCGAACTGATGGAGGAGGATTGTTACTTTGGGGGGTAAAGTGTATAACTATTGCATTGTGTTGTACACCTGAAACTAGTAAAAAAAAAAAGAAAAAAATTTTGGTCATATTAATTATGCAGGAAATAAATTGCCAAGATACAACACACGTTTATGATTAAAACACTTAATAAAATGCGTATAAGTGGAAGATACTTCAACATAATAAAGATCACATATGAAAAATCCTAAGCTACTATCATATTTAATAGTGAAAAACTGAAAGCTTTTCCTCTAAGATCAGGAACAGTCAAGGATCCCCCCCCCCCTCACCACTGTTATTCAACATAGTATTGGAAGTCTTTGCCAGAACAAGCTAGCAAGAGAAAGAAATAAAAGGTATTCTACTGGGAATAAAGAAATCAAATTCTCACTTTTGCAGATGACGTGATTCTTTATATAGAAAACACTAAATACTCCATCTAGAAACTGTTAGAAACAGTAAATGAGTACAGTAAATTTGCAGAATATAAAACCAATGTACGAAAATCCATTGTGTTCCTATATATTAACAATGATATTTCAGAAAAATAAACAAAAAAATCAGCTCCTTTTGCAATTGCAAGGAAAAGAATAAAGTACCTAGGAATTAACTTAACATAGGATGTAAAAGAACTATACACTGAAAACTACAAGACGTTATTAAAAGAAATTGAAAAAGTCACAAAGATATAGAAATATATTCCATGTTCATAGATTGGAAGAACCAACAGAGTTAAAATGCCCATTTTACCCAAATTATTATACAGGCTTAATGCAATCCCCATCAAAATCCAAATTGCCTGTTTTAAAGAAACAGAACAAAACATCATAAGATTTGCATGGAATCAAAAAAGACCCTGAATAGCCAAAGCAACCATGAAGAAAAAGAACAAGGCCAGAGGTATCACACCCCCCAATTTCAATTTATACTTCAAAGTGACAATAATTAAAACAGCATGATATTTGTACAAAAACAGATGCACTGACCAATGGAAGAGAATTGAGAACCCAAAAATAAACCCACATGTATACGGGCAAATATTTTTTGATAAAGAAGCCAAAAATATGCAATGGAGAAAAAAGATAGCCTCTTCAATAAATGGTGGTGGGAAAATTTAAAAGCCACGTGCAAAAGAATGAAACCAGACTGCCCTCTGTCACCATGTACCAAAATTAACTCAAAATGGATCAAAGACCTAAACATAAAATTTGAAACAATAAACGGCATAGAAGAAAACATAGGTACTAAACTTATGGACCTTTGGTTCAAAGAGGATTTTATTTATTTTACTTCAAAGGCAAGGAAAGTAAAAGCTAAAATAAATGAATGGGACTGTATCAAACTAAAAAGTTTCTGCACAGCAAAAGAAATCATCAATAAAATAAAGAGGCAACCAACTGAATGGGCGAAGATTTTTGGAAACAATACCTTCTATAAGGGGCTAATATCCAAAATATATAAGAAACTCATACAATTCAACAACAAAAAAACAAATAATCCAATTAAAAATGGGCATAGGACCTGAATAGACATTTCTTCAAAGAGGACATACAAATGGCCAATGGATATATGAAAAAATGGTCAACATCACTAATCATCAGAGAAATGCAAATAAAAGCCACAATGAGATATCACCTCACACCAGTTAGAATGGCTATCATCCACAAGACAAAGAATAATTGTTGAAGAGGCTGTGGAGAAAAAGGAACCCTCAGAGGACTTTTTAAATGAATAGTATCTATTCTGTTTTTTTTTTTTTTTTTTATCTATTCTGTTTTGTTTCATTGTCTTGTAGATGTTTGTTGCAATCACCACAATTATTTTATAGTTCACTAATGGGTCACAATCTGAGTTTGAGAAACACTATTTAAAAAGTATAGGTTCCTCAACAAAAGACTCCGAATAGCCAAAGCAATCCTAAGAAAAAAGAACAATGCTTGAAGTATCACACTCCTTGACTTCAGCTTGTACTACAGGGCAACAATAATCAAAACAGTATGGTATTGGCAGAAAAACAGACACATGGACCAATGGAATAGAATTGAAAACCCAGAAATAAACCCATATAAACATGGACAGATAATTTTCAACAAAGGAGCCAAATGTACAATGGAGAAAAAAAGCCTCTTCAATAAATGGTGCTGGGAAAATTGGAAAGCCACAAGCAAAAAAATGAAACTAGATTGCTATCTGTCACCATACACAAAAATTAACTCTAAATGGATAAAAGGCCTATATATAAGACCTGAAACAATAAATTGCATAGAAGAAAGTGCTGGTACTAACTTATGGACCTTAGGTTTAGAGAGGATTTTATGAATTGGACTTCAAAGGCGAGGGAAGTAAAAGCAAGAATAAATGAATGGGACTATATCAAACTAAAAAGCCTCTGCACAGCAAAATAAATCATCAGTTAAACAAAGAGGGAAACAACCAAATGGGAGAAGATATTTGTAAACAACACCTCTGATAAGGGGCTAATATTTAAAATGTGTAAAGAACTCAGACAACTCAACAACAAAATAATCAAACAATCCAATTAAAAATGGGTAGAGGACCTATACAGGCACTTCTCCCAAGAAGCCATACAAACAGCCAACAGATATATGAAAAGATTCTCAACTTCAGTGCTATTAGGGAAATGCAAATCAAAACCACAATGAGATAATACCTCACACCTGTTAGAATGGCTATTATCAACAAGACAAGTAATAACAAGTGTTGGAGAGGCTGTGGAGAAAAAGGAACCCTCATACACTGTTGGTGAGAACGTAAATTGGTACAGCCACTATGAAAACAGTATGGGGATTCCTCAAAAAATTAAGAATAGAATAGCAATCCCTTTTCTGGTATCCACACCAAATATCTGAGAACATTTATCTATAAAAATATATGTACCCCTTTGTTAATTGCAGCATTATTCACAGTGGCCAAGACATGGAAACAACCAAAGTGTCCTTCGATAAATGATTGGATTAAAAAAATGCAGTACATATACACAATGGAATATTATTCAGCCATAAGAATAGATGAAATACTGCCATTTGCAACAATATGGTTGGATCTTGAGATTATCATGGTAAGGGAAATAAATCAGAAAAAGTTAAGAACAATGTGATTTCACTCATATGTGAGATATAAAAAAGCAACAAGTGAACAAGCCAAACAAAAACTCTTAGACACAGACAACAGTTAAATGGTTACCAGAGGGAAAGGGGTGGTAGAAGAGGGTAAAAGATGTCAAATATATGGTGATGGAAGGAGAACTGACTCTGAGTGGTGAACACAGACTGCAATATATAGATGATGTATTATAGAAATGTACACTTGAAACCTATAAAATTTTACTAACAAATGTCACCCCAATAAATTCAATTTAAAAATTATTTTAAAAGACTAGAATGCAAAGAAAAAAAAGAAAATCTTCACTCATAGATTAATCTAAATCTCCAATGAGTTCATCTGCTTGCTTGCTTATTTATTTGCTGTTTTTTATTTATGTGTTTGCTTGTTGGTTTGAGCAGTTTTGGAGACCTATAAGGTCTTAGGAAAGTCTGCAACATGAGCCAAGACAGGTGGTTTGTATGGGTGTGCCTAAAGTTGGGTGGGGCAGAGTCTTAGGGAATCGCCAAGGTGAGGTGGATGACCTGTTCAGCCAAGTTGATGGGGACTCAAATATGGTGGCCACCTGTGTCTGCACGCTGGGATTGAGGGAGTGGGCAGAGGGTTCAACAAAGAAACAATGACTTCTGCTAACTCCTCTGTGTGGGAGAAAGCTGCTGCTTCAGACCTCATCCTGCAGCCAAACAATTCAGTTCCTCCCCAAATGTCCTTGGCACCTTTAGAGCTGCTGTCTCAGCACTGGAACCCAGGGTGCATCAGTCAGTCAGCAAGGAAGTCCTCATGCATGACCTTTAAGAGGAAAACCAGGGACTCCATTCACCCTCCATCTCACTCAGCCACAATCTCCACTGGTTTTCACAGCCAGAAGTTATGGCTGGAGATCATGGTGTAGGGCTGGGACACATCATTCCTCTGAGGAAAGGGGGAACCTCTGCAACTGAGATATCCCTCCCAATTTTTAACAGTCACATATAGGTGTGACTGTTCACATTTCTGTTTCTCCTAGCATTCTTGAAGTGGCTTCTGTATATCCTTAGTGTATGTAGGCTTTGGTTCAGCTAGACTTCAGGGAATTCTCAATGATGGTTTTTCTGTAGTTTAGTTTTGATGTTGTCATGATAGAAGGAAAGCAAAGATTTTACCCACTCTGCTCTCTTGACTGGAAATTAATGTTATATTTTCTGGTGGGCATATTAAAGAACAATTTTCTTTCTCCTTGGCTTATTTCTAATCTTCAGTTTAACAGTACACACCAGTGAAAATCAAAATAAAAGTCTCTTTGAATGGTGTCTGGCCTCAACCAATCTCTCAGAATGTGGGAAAAAATATTCTATGGAAAAATCTTAATATATTTTAAAATCTAATGGTCATCATCAGAATTTAAAAATGGTTAATATATAGTATTGGGTTGTCGGAAAAGTCATGAAGCATTTTTGCAACAAAAAACAGAAAAAATACATCATGACCTTTCTGACAACCCAGTAAATAATGGCTGTATATTGATTAGCTTTGGCTTCAAAACTAATTAGAGAAATGGTCAAATATTATAAAAATACTTTTCATAGTAATATAGTTCTTTTCATATTTTAATAAAAATCTATTCTTTTTTCCACCAGAATTTAATTGGATAAACCAAAATTTGTAACCAGGGCCATTTCAGAATTGTCACATTTAAAAGGCAATTCATTACAGAAAGTAGATTAGAAGTTACTAGGAGCTGAGGGGAAAGTAGAATGGGAAGTTATTGCTTAATTTTTGTTTTGGGTGATGAGAAACTTTTGGAAATAGGTAGTGCTAATGGTTGTACAACATTATGAATGTATTAAAGTTACTGAATTGAACATTCAAAAATGGTTAAAAAGGCAAATTTTTTTTTTTTTTTTTTTTTTTTGAGGGCAGTGTCACTGGCCCTCACATGTGGGACTGAACCGGGGCCGCTGGCTTCCCAAGCCAGCGCTTAACCAACCATGCCACTCGGCCGGCCCTGCAATTTTTTTTTTTAAAGATTTTATTGGGGAATTGGAAGGGGGGAACAGTGTTGGGGAATCAGGGAAGGGGAACAGACAAGTTGCTGTCTTTTTGTTCTTCAGTCTAGTTGCGGAGGACGTTGCTTCACTGGCCCATGGTGGTATCGTCATTGTGCTCTTACCGGATGAGGCAGATCAGTCGCTGGCCTCTGGATGTCACTCACCATGGCTATTGGTCGTTCATGCTGGCTGCCGGCTACTCACTGTAGCCTATGGCAGCCCACTGCAGCAGGGGCTGCAGCCTACACCATTGCCAGGGCTCGCACAGCCCAGCTCCAGGTGGAGCTGTTGTTAGCTGTAGAGGGCAGTGTCACTGACCCTCATATGTGGGATCCGAACCGGGGCCGCTGGCATCCCCAAACCAACTCTTTTTTTTTTTTTTTTTTTTTAATTTTATTTTATTTTTAATTAGTTTCAGGTGTACAACACAGTGCAATAGTTATACATTTTACCCCTCAAAGTGACAACCCCCCCACCCCCAATAGTTTCAGGTGTACAACACAGTGCAATAGTTATACATTTTACCCCTCAAAGTGACAAACCCCCCACCCCCAATACACCACCCCACACACCCCCATATCATATATATCTATTACTCTTCCTCTGACTCTCTTCCACAGTATAATCCACATCCCGTGACTATCTATATATATTCAATTACAGTAGGTATACCACCTCCACTTTAGTAATACAGTGCAGTGATCAAACCTCTACTCCATCCATGAAATGGTCTCCCTAACAAGACTTATGATCATCTGACATTCCACAGAATATTTACAACATTATTAATTATATTCCCCAAACTGCCCAAACCAACTCTTAACCAATGCGCCACTCGGCCAGCCCTGAAATGGCAATTTTTTTGTGATTTATATTTTACAACAATAAAACATTTAGAAATATATCACTAAATTAAGAGTAATAAGGTTTCTATAAGGAACAGGACTTTGTTCTACTTTTGGAAACAATGCTTCTAAGTCATTCCAAGCAACTGGCCTGATTGATATTTGCTGTCAAATGACAAAAATAATACAATTTAGTAATGAGTTTGATGTCCTTTATTCAAGAGCAAACAATCCATTGATTGTGGAAGTGCAGTGCCTTACATGCAGTGGAGCACACTTCTATAGGGATTTTGGGCAGGAGCAACTTTTATAGAATACCGGAAGTAGCAATACAGGGCAAGGTAAGCTAGCTAAAGCTGAGTGCCAGGACCGTGCTTGGCATATGTTAGGTTTCTTGGACAATGAATTATATTCTGTAAGTGCAGGCTGACTTCTTGTGATGTGTTCCAGACCACTGAGGAAGCCTCCATTTTGTGGGTCCCAATATACAAATTTCCTTTATCACTTCTTCAGAATTTGTGGACTCCTAAACTGTAGAGGTGGTAAACAAGTTCACTTCCTGGCAGGCCAGGAACATCGGTGAACCTGGGATCTCCCAGAGAAGCAGAGACACACCTACAGGCAGTGCCTGGAAGAGGAGAATGGGATAGCATTTCTGACACTAGAGAAGGAACAATACATATGACTAGAGCCTTTAGAAAGGTTGCAGGCAGAAATTTACCCTGTAACCAAAATATGTTATTACTTTATTTTGTTAAACATACAATAAGATATACAGGTGGTGCCAAAAAAATGTACACACATTTTAAGAGCTGTTGTCTATTACTTTTCGAAGTTGAATTAAATTATGGTAGCAATGCGTAGCATGACATTCACTCAAAAAAAGGCATTAATCAAATGAATGCTAGTGTCACCATGCGACACGCAGGAAAGTCAAAGAAAATAGGGGAAGCACGGTTGTCGTTTGAGGACCACAAGACCATTTTGAAGTGGTATTTGAAATTTGAGAACGTTATGGAAATACAATGACAATGGAGGCATGAATATGCAACAGAACCTCCAACACCCAAATAATTGCATCCATCTGTGATAAGTTTGAGATGCATGGTACTGTGTGTTATGTGCACAAGGGAAGATCCGGAAGGCCTCACACAGCAACAAGTCCTGCTTCTTCTGCTGTGGTGTTGGAACAGTTTACACACTTACCACAGAAGTCTACCAAATAATGCTCACCATAATCAGAAGTGTCTGGAGGCTGATGGGAACCACTGAGCACCTCTTACAATTGCAGAAGTCAAAAGTGACTTGTATTCATTATCTTTTGTTATCAGTATATATTGAGTATTACAATTTTAATACAGTATTTTCCTTGCTTAAATTGTGTATACATTTTTTTGGCACCCTCTGTAAGTAAGCATCACTTCTTGCTGCATCCAAAAAAATAAAAAGACCAAAATAGATCAGAACATTAAATTTATTATACTGAATCAGAAAGTTATGGAGCAGATGTACTTGGTCAAATGTAGGCCCTTGATGCAGGATTCTAACCACAGGAAAATTAGGAAAAAGTGAAAGTGAGATTTCACAATTAGTTTACCCTCTGACTTGGAGCATCTAACAGGTCACTGAAAAGATTTTCATTTCTAAAAGACTTGTATTATGAGAGATAATCTACGATCCACAGGGCAATCCAAAACCTTTGACAGTGGAAGAAATAAGCTAAATTATTGATATTTTGTTATCAAAGACGGAAAGTGTGATTCTTCATCAAAACAAACCCAAACACTTTTCAATCAGAATTTTGTCCATTATTGCATATTTTCATCTATAAACATAGACTTCAAATATTATTTAGTTACCATTCTAAAATATAGGATCTCTTGCATAATGCTTTTTTATTGCAAATAAAACAGAACAAGATAAATAAACCATTCTAAATGACTATCCTTTTTACTCTAGGACAGAAAATGCTTCAAATTTGTAGAAACATGGTTTATTTCATACCTGTGAAAGTAAATTGGTGATGCATACTTTATAAAGCATCCAATTCACTCTCTTTGGGTTTCCATAAAACCTGCAAAAATGTAATTTTGTTCCAGATTTTTTTTTTGTAACTGGCATCATTATCTTTCTCTTTCTTTTTTTAGATTTAAACTAACTCGGGTGGCAAGTTTTATATGTGGTGACAGTTTAGCTTTAGTCTTATTCATGACTTTGATCCTGCATTCTGCCTTTTAAAATAGTATAGTTCATTTGGAATCTGACTCAAGGTTCATACAAATAGTTTTTCTTTGATTTCAATTTCAGATTTTCTAATTTTTTGTAACATAAGGTACAGGTTTTAACTTAATGCAATTTTTATTTCTTTCTTCTATCAAAAAAGCAAGTCAGTTTTTGTTGTTTTGTTTTTCTGGTGGGAATGAGTCAACATTTTCTGTTAAGAAAGAGTCAGCATTATTGATCAATTTGTTGTTATACACATGTAGTTTAAAACTGGAAAAATCATACTCAGAATAGGAAAAATTTGAATTGTTACAATTTTTATCAGCTAATTTACCTTATATTGAATTTGATTTTTTAAAGTTGAAATGCTGAATATAAAATGACTCAGATTAAAAAGGTCTGGAATTAGAATCTACCCAGAGGAATCCAAGATGCTAATTCGAAAAAATATATGCATCCCTATGTTTATTGCAGCGCTATTTACAATAGCCAAGACTTGGAAACAACCGAAATGCCCATCGGTAGATGACTGGCTTAAGAAATTGTGGTACATTTATACAATGGAGTATTACTCCGCTATAAAGAAGAATGAAATTGTACCATTTGCAATGATATGGATGGACCTAGAGACTATTATATTGAGTGAAATAAGTCAGTTGGAGAAAGACAAATACCACATGATCTCACTGATATGTGGAATTTGAAAAACTGAATGAATGAGCATAAGAAACAGTAACAGTCTCATAGATATAGAGGAAAAACAGGGTTGCTAGTTGGGAGGGGTGTGGGGATGAGGGAGAAGGGGAAAGGATTAGACAGCATAAATAGGTAACTACAGTATTGTCACAGGGATATGAAAGACAGTTCGAGGAATATAATGTTAAAATTTTGTGGGGTGTCAGATGGTCACATGTTTTGTTAGGGAGACCACTTCATGGATGGAGCAGAGGCTTGATCACTGCACTGTATACCTGAAATTGATGTATAATATTGTATGCCAACTGTAATTGAATATATAGACAGTCATGGGATGTGGATTATATGGTGGAAGGGAGTCAAAGGAATTGTAATAGATAGTATGATATGGGGGGGAGGAGTGGAAGGGGAGAATTGGGGGAGGGGGGTTGTCACTTTGAGGGGTAAACAGTATAACTATTGCACTTTGTTGTACACCTGAAGCTAATTAAAAATATATATAAATAAATAAATTTTTTAAAAAAAGGTCTGGAATTTAAAATATGCCAAATCATAAGAATTAGTTATTATTTGTTTCAATTCTCTTCTGCTAAAGTATTCTTTTCATAGCCTCCTAATCACAAAGTTATTCTACAATAATCTCATTTTTAGTGGATGCCATTTTTAAAGCTGTCTTGGAAATGATTTATATTTGAAAGTTCTTATCAAGAGAATTTAAACCCGTGGTCAACTCTTATACTGGAAGAGGTAATATAGAGGTAAATAATTTTACACTAACCTTGGGCTACTTTAGGCTTCCTTAGGCGCTTAGCTCCACCCACCAGGACCTCACTTGCTGGGCTCTGTGTTTAAGGCTGAAGGCAAAACTGACACACTTCTTTCTGGTTTCCCCAGTTTACTTCTGCATAATAAATGTGTACTTTGTTGCCTTCACTCTTAGAGGTTTTGTTAAACAAAAACTTTCGAGACCAAAAGTTGTCATAAAAGGAAGAATTTATTGAACCATTTGCTAGCCAGAGAAAGGACAAGGTTCTGGGGTGTGAAGTCTAAAGGACCAGCCTAGATACAGAAGAGAAACACTGTGATTGAGGAAGCTTTTTTATACAATGAGTTTGGTGAATAAATATGTAAGTTGTTTTGAAAGTATATACATTGGCTTAGCTAAGTGGGGAATGGAAAAGGTGAAGTGGGGAAAGTTATGAAAGGAAGAATATTTGATTCTTATGGATTGGGTGTGGGCAACAGTTTTGAAAGTTCTTGCATAAGCAGGATGAGGTGCTGTCTGGTGGTTGGCTTATTCTTTCTAGATATTGCTGAAATACCTGCCTGGAAGTTAATTCAAAGTTTCAACATACATTTAGGAATGTGAGCAGTCTTTTTTTTTTTTTAATTTATTGGGATAACATTGGTTAGTTGCATTATATAACTGCAATCTTAAATTCTGTGTAATTTAAATTTCAGTCTTCCATGAATATTAATTTGGTTTCTGGAGACTTTTCATTTTCTTCCTGTGCTCACCTGTTACCTTAGTTCTTCATGGTATTTGATGGATTTTTTTAATTGCCTGCACATTCGAGGTAGTGAACTCTTTTCTTGTTTACATACTGTTTTTCTCTCAATTTTTTCTCTCAACAATTCAGCAGATTGATATGTAGGGTGCTTTCTTTTGTTTTCCAGTAGATGGTGTTATAGAGTAAGTTTTTGTTTTCTCTTACCTGCACTATTTGTACCTCTGGGATCTCCGAGGAGCAGCATTACTTTGGTTAAAGAAAATGCCATGTACCACCTGGGATGCCCCCTCTGTGACTGGCTCACTTAGGTTATGGGGCATCACCACTGTGGTGGGGCAATTTGGTGGATGGTGGAGAATCTGTTTTGTGAGCTCCTTTTTACAAATGGCCACTGGCCCTGTTGTGGTTTTGGAGACATTTCCACTGCCTCTATGGGCTCTGTCAGGATGTGTAGGGCAGGGAAGTTAAGTTCATGATCTTAGGGCTCCCCCTTCCTATCAGTAATGTCTTTTAGCACTATGTGCTATTTACAGTATCCCAACTTTCTCTACCAGTTTCTTCCAGGATGCAGAAGGGGAAGGGAGATGCCTTTTCCTGGAGGGACACTGCTTCTGCCTCTTTTATGCTCCATGTGGTAGTGTGAGGGCTACAGCCTGACTTCTTCATCATTACTATACCTGCTGGAGCCACAGTGGTTGCCAAACGGCAACCACTGTCCCTGTCCCTCACCTTGTCCCACCCCCACTACTCATTCCAATATGCCCACCTTCAGAAGTACCAATGCAGGATCTTTCAGGTGTGTTTGTGTGTTGAGCCAGGGATCCTTTGTTGAGTTATGGTTGTCTGACTTCTTATAAATTTAAGGAGAGAAACAAAGGACACTTTTCATTCTGCCATAATGCTTACATCCTTGTGAGAAGTCTTTTGTTGGGTTCAATCTGAGGCTACAAATTAATTAACTTCCTTGTCCCTTCCACCCTCTGGCCTGCTGTACTTTAATTCAGGAAATCTCAGAATGTTTTCCCTTGTCAGTTTACAGAAGCATATAAGCTTGATTACTTTCCCTTGAAGAGTATAATTCAGGCTACTCATCAGAGTAGTGAAGTTCAACAGTGGTGATTAATTTCTGAACTTTTCTTCCCCAATCCAACCAGAAACTCTTATCAATGGAGAAAGAGTGGTCTTAAATTTTCATAACAAAATTTACTTTTATTTGTCATGTTTTCTTGGTCACCTACTCATAATTTGCTTCCCCCGCCCCCTTTTCTCCTTTGTCCTTAGTTGAAGATGACACCTAAGCCTGAATTCTAATCCACCTCTGAGAGTTACCAATTCTTCTCCAGGTATCTCCCATGTACACATGAGGTAGATGTGTTAATAAACTTCTGTTTGTTTTTCTTTTGTTAACCTGTTTTCTGTAACAGAGTTCCCAAGTGAGAATTTAGAAGAGTAGAGGGAAAATATTCTCCACTACAACTGGATACTATTGTCTGGCCAAGTTAAGACATAAAACTATCATCACAATCATCTTCTTGCCACATTTGGTAGCATATTACACCAATAATATATTATCAATGCTGGACCCAGACCCCTGTGGGTAAGAGTTTCAACCAGTGGAACAAACCTGGAACAAACACTTGACCTTCTTTCAAGGTTTCTTTATTTATTCAACAAAATTTATTTGGTACTTATCATGTACTAGATATAGGGAAGGAAAAACAATTTTCCCTCTACCCCCTAGGTCTTGGTTGAAACATCGCTGGAATAAAAGACAGATTAACAAGATAAAAACAAACAGAAATGTAATAACACGTATACCCCAGGTATAAATGGGAGATACCTAGAAAAACTGAATAAAACTCTCTGAAATGGCCCAAGCCACCACCTTAAATACCATCACCAGCTAAAGACAAAAGAAAGATATTGGGGGGCAGTGACAGTTAAGGGAATATATCTGGAAAAGCACAGTAAATAAGTGAAATGTGTTATGCAGATTTAAGTCTGTGTCTTCCCATTGTTAAGAGTTTCTTGTGATTTAGAATATTCTTCTCTTCTTGGTAGAGAGAGGGGAACATAAATGGAGATTTCGTCTATAAATGGAAATATCCCTTACAAAAGGCTAACTTCTACTCTGTTTCCAGAGCTTCTCCTGTGTCTGCTGTTTATTAAAAATAATCAGTTTAAAAGTAATCCTTGTACCAAAGAGACATATTCTGATGTGGGAATGCTACCCTTCATGTGGATTTTTAAAACATATGATAACTACTTAATTATTTAAATAACATTGCAATGCCTTGAGGTAGGTTTCTTTATTATTCCCATTTTACACATTGAAGCACAGAGAGGTTAATGAACTTGCCCGAGGAGCAGAGCTAAGATCAAATCCAGGGCATGGTGGAATAGAGAATGCACTTCCTCCCACTATGGCATGCAGTCCTCTGTGTGTCCAAATGAATTCCAATTTCTTAAGAAATATTAATTTCTAATCATCCATCTTATGAAGACATTTAAAAACATTTTCCTAATTATTAAACTCATGTAGTACAGCATAGTGTTGGTTCAGTGCTATACAGAGCATTCTACCCATTTTGCCACTTTGACTGTTTAATTCTATTCATTATAGCTGTTTGGGTAACAAGTGACAAGTGATGTCACTTGTTACCATTGGTCTAGTGGTTTTACACTCATGGAAGACTATGCTGTAGCTGCAGGTTTAATTAAGCTAGTTTAACTTAGTTTAATTAGAGGCTGGTTTAGTTACCATAGTTTATTTAGGTCAATATCCTAGATAACAGCTCTCCCCTGCCCCTACATAAAAGAGAAATTATCACTCTAGAGACCTGACAGACCAGAGAATGGTTTCTATGAGGAGGTTAGAAGGGGGCACCTCAAACAAAGTTTTTATGAGTTAGTGCAGTATCAGGAAGCAAATAACAAAACAAACAAACAAAATAACAAGACAAGAATTCAAGTTTAAAAAATGGGAGGGGGTGGAAATGTGGGAAATAGGAAGAGTTAACAACAACATCAAAAATGTTGCTGGTCTAAAATGTTTCCAAAATAGCTACTTTAGTAAAGTATGTAAGAATGAAGGTCGATGATATGAAAAGATATTTGGGTTATGTGAGAGAATGGACAACAGGGAAACTTCTCTGGGAAAGTTTGCATTATTGTTATTGTCTACTAAATTATAGATTTTGGGGAAATATAGAAAACTAAAAAAAATTATCCACAATTCCACTACTCTAAATAATTTTCAATATTTTATTTTTTACTTTTATTTCCAAGTGCTTTCATGCATTTTACAAAATATTTTTACTTGAGTGTAAAATGCCACTGATTATAAGAGACATATTAACTTAATAATATTTTCAGAAAAAAGAATTGACCACTTTAAATGTACACAAATGAAAAGACATAATGGGTGAGGATATGTGGTAGTTGTGGTCATAATGTATATACACATTTGAATCCTGTCCTGTTCAATTAACATTTATAGAATAATAATTTTTCATGGCAATACAAACTCACAATGGTCTGTATTTAACAGCTGTTCATAATACCACCTTTTGGATTTATTGTATTTATTTAACCTTCTACATTGTCAGCATACTGTTTGATTCCAGTTATAAATAACTCTTCAGTGGATATATTTCTTCCTGAATCATTTTTCTATTTCAGATTATTCTCTCAAAATGAATTCATTGAAGTAGAATAATTAGGTTGAACAGAGAAAATATTTATGATATTTGATATCTGTTGCCAAATAGCTTTCCAGAAGAATTTGTAACAGCGTTTTATAACAATGTCCAATGGGAGATTTTCTTTTAAATGTCCATTTATTTCTCAAATTGTGTGGGGAAGTTGCTAGTGAGACATGATGTGATGAGAATGCTGAAATTCCGTTTTGTAGCCAAAAGAGAGTATACTCAAAAGAGCTAAATTGAAGTTCAGTTTTACCTCTTCCTTTTGACCTTGAATGTTTATTTAACATTTTTTTCTGTCTGCAACATAGAAATAATATTTTTTTCTGTTTAGTTTACAGACTACTGTACTAATTGACTATTTGAAAGGTTTTTGGAAAATGCAAAGTACTATAATTATTAATTCAAATAGAAAAAAAACACAAAGGACTTTATAACAGTATAGTATCGACAGTAATCCAGACCTTGGGAATCGGGGAGTTTGATATTAGAATATCAGCCTATATTTGATTTATTTTGGATTGTATCAAGATAAAGTAGATCTATGTTGCATGAAAACTTTGGACTGATTCCATTTTCTTGCATAATGCAGAATTTGTTTACTTTTATTTTTCATTTTGCATTACTTTTTTATTTCAATTTTTTTTAAAATTAGCTTCAGGTATACAACACAATGCAATAGTTATACACTTTACACCCCAAAGTGACAACCCCCCTCCCCCAGTTCGCCACCCCACTCCCCCGATATCATACATATCTATTACAATTCCTTTGACTCCCTTCCACAGTATACTCCACATCCCGTGACTATCTATTCAGTTAAAATTTGCCATACAATATTATACAACATCAACTTCAGGTGTACAGTGCAGTGATCTAGCCTCTACTACATCCAAAATTTTTACAACATTATTATATTCCCCGAACTGTGTTTCCTATCCCTGTGGCAATATTGTAGTTGTCTATTTATGCTGTCCAATCCCTTCCCTTTCCCCCTTATTTCCACCCCCCTCCCAACTAGCAACCCTCAGTTTTTCCTCTATATCTATGAGTCTGTTTACTTTGATCACTCATTCAGTTTTTCAGATTCCACATATAAGTGAGATCATATGGTACTTGTCTTTCTCCGACTGACTCATTTCACTTAACATAATAGTCTCTTCACATTATCAATTACATTCCCAGAATTGCCCCCATATCCCTGCAGTAACATTGTAGTCACCCACCTATGCTGTCCAAAACCTTCCCCCTCTCCCTCAGCCCCACTCCCTCCCAGCCAGCAACCATCAGTTTTTCCTTTATATCTGCTTAATATGACTTCAATCTTTTTAAATTTACTGAGATTTGTTTTGAGGCCTAACATGGTCTATCTTGGAAAATGTCCCATGTACCCTTGAGAAGAATGGATGTTCTGTTTTTTCAGGGTGAAATGCTCTAAAAATATCAATGAAGTCCAGCTGGTCTAAAGTGTCATTTAAGGCCCCTCTTCCTGTGTTGATTTTCTGTGTAAAGTGTCTGTCCATTGGTGACAATGGGGTGTTGAAGTCCCCTACAATGATAGTGTTACTGTTGATCTCTGTCTTTATGTCTGTCAAAATCTGTTATATATAATTAGGAGTTCCTATGTTGGGTGCATAGACGTTTATTAGGGTTATAGTGCCCTTCTTTGTCTTTTATTGTAGTCATTCTAAAGTCTATTTTGTCCAAAATAAGTATTGGTACTCCAGCTTGTTTTTTTCTCATTTCCATTTGCATGAAATATCTTATTCCATCTGTAAACAGCATATATGTGTGTTCTATTCTCTTATCCATTCAGCCACTCTCTTGTCTTTTGATTGGAGCATTTAGCAAGCTTATTCTTTTCTGAGAAGCTCTTTATTTCTCCTTCAATTTTAAGTGATAGCCGTGCTGGGTAGAGCAATCTTGGTTGTAGGCCTTTATTTTGTGTCACTTTGAATATCTCCTGCCATTCCCTTAGGTCCTGCAGAGTTTCTGTAGACAAGTCAGCTGTGAGTCTAACAGGAGTTCCTTTGTATGTAACCTGCTGTCTTTCTCTTGATGCCTCTAGGATTCTGTCTCTCTATTTAACCTTTGCCATTTTAACTATGACGTGTCTTAAAAGTGGACCTGTTTGGGTTCAGCTTGTTTGGAACCCTCTGCACTTCCTGGGCATGTATGTTGATTTCCTTTACCAGGGTAGGGAAGTTTTCAGTCATTATTTTTTCAAATACATTCTCAACCCCTTGCTTCTTCTCTTCTCCTTCTGGTATTCCTATGAGTCGAAGATGGTTGCGCTTCACCTTGTCCCATAGGGCTCTTAAACTATTTTCATTGTTTTTTATTCTTTGGTCTTTTAGTTGTGCCAACTGCATGATTTCTGCTATTTTGTCTGCCAAATTGCTGATCTGCTCCTCTGCTTCATCTACTCTATTGGTGATTCCTTCGAGTGTGTTCTTCATTTCAGTTATTGTATTCTTTAGTTCTAACTGGTTGTTTTTATGATTTCTCTATCCTTCCTTATGTCCTCACTAAGTTTGTTAAACATTCTTATCATCAGTGTTCTAAACTCTGTCTCTGAAAGGGTGGATCCCTCTGTTTCATTTGGTTCCATTTCTAGAGGTTTCTTCTGCTCTTTTACTTGTGACATGTTTCTTTGTTTCCCCATTCTGGCTGCCGCTCTGAGATTGCTTTGATGTATTAGATAGATCACCAGGAGAGCCCTGGCTGGATCACGCAGTAACACAGCTCATGGCCCAACACTCCCAGAAAAACTCCCAGTCTCAGCCTGTCCCAATCAGCCACTCGCCGAGCAGTCCGACAACCAATCACCAGCCTGGCAACTCTGCAAGGTCCGTGCAGAGAGCAAGGACCCAACGTGGCTCGTGCACTCCAGCCTCTCAGTGTGCAGCCTGTTGGAGCCAGAGAGCACCCGCCCAGCGTTTCCCTGGCAACGCAGTATAAATCCATTGGAGGGTGGAAATCCAAGGCCGCATGTGCATGCACACACGCACGTACACACGCAATTCTGCGCAATTCCACCAGACCAATGAGGTCCCGGACCTGATCCTCTGTGGGAGGGCCCAACCCTGACAAAATGATGTCCTCCTTACACCACTCTCGTGCAGGCTCCACACCAGGGGAACAATAGTCCAGAAACCTCCAGCCCCCACACCAAAGGTGCTCAGTTCAGTCCATCCCCACAAGCTCCTGGGCCCGGCTCACACAGCCACTCCCTCCACCAGGAACCAGGTAAGTGCTCACCAGCGAGCAAGCCCGTGCGCCGGCCCCACTGATTCTCTAGCTGCTCTTAGCCTCACTGTGTTGAGCAAAGACAGTCCTCGCTAATTTACTGCCAGCTATCTTGGAACTTCTCTTCCTGGCAAAGGAACTCTGGGCTCGTGAGCTTGGTGTGCGGCTGGAGGGTCTCTCCCCCAACCGGAGAAGCCTTCCCACAGCTGGGGCCTCCCTCACGGGGTTTACCCTGTTTCGTTTCTGCCCATCCTACCAGACCCGACGTGGCCTCCTCTTTAAGTCCTTCATTTAGTGGTTCTGTTCATCTAGTGTTCCGGGGACCTCCAGGGTTCAATGCTGTATAATTTGTTTGTGATTTTGGTGAGATCCTGGGAGGTAGTTAGCACAGCATCTGTCTACTCCACCATTTTACCGAAGTCCCCCATTTTGCATTATTTTAACAATACCACCATATGGCAACCTGCTTACATTTGTACTGGGAAATCAAACTGTATAATTGTGGGAAAGGGGTGGTGAGGTTATCCACCTGCCAGGAATTTAAAACTTTTTTTTTGAAAAAGAAAGGAATTGTACCCAGTCATGTGAAACCCAATGATGAGAATGAAAAGATGCGAAGGAAGTGTCCAAGTGGTGGTAGGGTTGAGAACACTGAGCATGAAAACAAGTGGAGTACCCAGGTGACATGGGAGAAGCAGGCAGAATAGAACAGGGAAAAGAGAGTTCTTACTGAAGAAGGAGATAGAATGTTAACTTATGAAGAAGTGCTATTGTCTGAAGTCCACAGATGAAGAAAGGCAATGTGGTAGAGAGCATCTGTAGATTTTAATAGATGACCCAGCACTACAGAAATAATAGAAATAGTGTAGGTGGAGCTTATGCAGATAAGCTAAAACAATAGCATAAACACAGAAGCTGAATTAGGAAAAAAAATACACATATATGATTTGGGAGGGGGCAGATATCACAAAAATCAAAAGTCTGTATATTTAATTATTAAACTTTGAAAGAAAAAAAAGGAGGTGGGTTTAATGCTAGAAAATGAAGGCAAGAAAATGACTGAATATAAAGAAGAAAATTTATTTTCTGTGTGAGACAGGATCAGGGGACTTTTAAGTTATTTCTAAGGAAAAAGCTTACTAGAAGATAGCCAGAGTTTTCATTAAGGCATTCTGTGCATAGTCAAAAGATATATACCATTGAGGATGTAAGATATATGTCATGGAGGTAGAATCAGGAGGAGATTAACAGATTTATGAGTGCATAGGTCACCCTATGGAAGTTAATAGTAACACATTTCAGAAAGCACAGGAAACAATGAGGGGAAAAGTATCTCTCTGTGCTTAATTATGACCTAGCAGGAAACTTGGTCCAAAGGGAGACAAAGGAGGAGAGAATGCCCATGTAAACTTAGACATCATAATCCTAAGTGGGAATAGCTAAATGGGTTCTGGGCATTAGGCAAACCAGCTTAAAAAAATCATTATTAGTGATTGGGGCCTGTATAAAGAAGAAAAAGAGAAGCATTTAATCGAAGGCAAGTAAAAAAACCTGGCATGAACCTCTGAGAGATGTGACAGTTATTAGGTTATTGTCTCAGTTTCAAACCCACTCCCTATACTCAGCACGTGGTGCTGGGGTTGAGACACTGCAGACCACAGTTCTGCTTTGCCAGCTGCTCCCTACTGGACTCTGGCAATGGGACTTGGGAAAGGCACACAAAGCTGGATGAAGGAGAACGAATGTTCTCCTTCCATGGGCTTGTCTCTATTTCCTGTCACTGTGAGCATCATGCTAGCAGTGTTTTCCACCCCCGCAGCGGCAGCTCCTTCCAGGAACAGTGTCTGAATCCAGTGTGCAGTTTTCTCCTTCCTTGTAGAACTAGCTTCAATGTCCCCTTCAGAGACGCTAGCACGAAATACCAAAAATACGAGCAGCCCTCTGCAGAAGTCTGAGCCTCACTTTCACTGATCCTTCCTCCAAGCCTCTACGCAAACCAGGTGGCTGTAATAATGGCCACCTTTACCTATGTTTCCCCACCCCTAGGCATAGTCACTGTTTTCCAGAGATATTACTTCCACTGTACCTGTGTGTGCCCTTTTGCCCTTTCCTAGTTAGTTTTCCACCTAGCTAATTCTTAAGCACCTAATGAGTTAATTTTGGTAAAAGAAAGATTAATAAGTTTCATTATTAAAGGCTCTTTGCAATGTCAGAATATTAAATATATTAGGGATTCAGCTCCACTGATTATAATAAATGCTACAGACTTAATGTGACAGAAAGAGACCCTTTCAACAAGTTGTTTTACTTAAAAAACAACTGAAAATTGAAAAGACAGCATGAATATATTAATATGGGGGATTGAACCTAACTGAATGAGGAAATAATAGAAACTCAAGATACTTTAAGTAAAAATAAGATGGGCAAAGAAAGAACATCATGAATATTGAAGATCATGTCGGGAGGAAGTATTAACATCACTTCAATAAAAATCTACCAACTCAAACATCATTGGTCACCTTTCTCCCAAAGTACAAAACATGTACAATTTGTAATCACACAGACCAATTTGAAAGTGAAAAAAAATTAGGACACTGTCATAGATATTACATAAATGATCCAACAAGTTAATATGAGAAACTCTTTGCCGATATCCTTATGAAGAAAATAGAATAAGGCGAAATGGGTAATTGTATAATCAGGTGGATATGTGCTGTTTAAATTACCATGGCCAAAATTATTGATTGAAGGATCAATGGCAGTAAGCTGTGAAGGCTCCAGCATTGTTTCTCAGGCTCTGCTCTTGGTTTTGTCCTATTCCACCTTTCGTTTTAAATCAATGATGTCAATTACTTTCTGCCAAATACCACTGGCAGCATACTTATATTTGAAAAAGTTGGGTTTATTACTTGTTACAGTGTTGGCAATGCTCATTATGGGGAATTCTATCACAGGATTGGGTTTTGGCTGAGTAATTGGGGGGCAGGGGACGTCTGAGAAAGTGGGATTTTGCTCTGGATTGGATGCTGTCAGGAAGCAGGGATAAACCTATAATTGGGTACTTCAATTAATATTATAGAGAGAGAGCAGACTAGAGCTAGGATAAAGCTATAATTGGTTTAAAAATATAAAAAGTCACTCATATTTACCAGGAGAGAAGGAAGTTTGGTATTTTGTAGCTTGCACAGTGGATCTACTTTTTTCCACTGTATCGTACTCTCAGAGTGACCTTGTCTGGTGTTGCTGTTCTGTGAGAAGGTTATATTCAACAAGAGGACATGCCTTAGCTCTAAGCATCAGACCAGGATGCCAGGGGTGCTTTCCTCTTTCTCAGTCATTTATTTAGGTAAGTACTTAGAAGGCAACTTAATCATATTTATAGACAGCAACAAGTTGAAAAAAGATACTCAATGACAATTAAAAATGAAAAGAAAAAAAGACAATATGAACTCAAGAGATAAGACATATGTTAGAAATCATAAAATATGTCTTGCCTATTATGAATGAGGAGACAAAAGCCTAGAGAAATTAACGACATATCCAAATGTAAGAGTGAACACAAATTAAACATTAAAGGCTTAATTCTTCCTGTTGAAAATAAGCCAAGGGACTTACACTTCCCTTTCTTAGAGTGTTTACTTAAAAAAAAAAAAAAAAAAAACTTCTATGTTCTTTCTCTTTTTGAAATACATGTGAATATTTTTTAAAGCTAAATAAGCCTCTCGCCAGCCTTATGACTCAGGATTCTTTCCCAAGTACATGGGTGTAATCTCTTTGAAATGAAATGAAGGACAATATGACTCCATTTCCCAGTTTTTGTGGGTGGGTAGGAACCTAACTTGTGTAGACGCACCTCACACCAAGTTACAAAACTGCTTCCTATTATACCTGTATGATAAGTTTCTTATTCCTCTGGATAAAGTCAATTAGCTAACGTAGGTGCTCACCCAATTACCAGGTGACGTTAGGATGAACTGTGCTAGACAAAGGTGCTGTCAAGTACTCTTTCTTGAGGACTAGTTCAGGTGTATCTCTTTGAAAAATAATTTTTTATTTTTCAATTATAGGTGACATAAAATATCATATTAGTTTCAGGTGTACAATACACGTAGTGATTAGTCATTTATACAGCTTAAAAAATGATCACGCCAAGAAATCTAGAACCCACCTGACACCATACATATCTATTACAATATTATTGACTGTATTCCCTATGCTATACCCTATATCCCCATGACCATTTGGTAACTACCAATTTGTACTTTTTAATCCCTTCCCCCACTTCACCCATCTCTGCAACCCTGTTCCCATCTGGCAACTATCAAAATATTCTCTGTATCTATGAGTTTGTTTCTGTTTTTTTTAAAAAAATTAATTTAATTTAATTTTAATTTATTTTTTACAACAGTGAAATAGTTATACTTTTTACCCCTCAAAGTGACAAGCCCCCTCCCCCAATCCACTGCCTCACTCCCCCCCCATATTATACATACTACTAGGACTCCCCTGACCCCACACCCTCACTGTACTCATCCCATGACTATATATATACATTCAATCACAGTTAACATTCAATATTATGCAACATCAGCTTCAGGTGTACAGTGCAGTGATCAAGCCTCTACCCCATCCCCGAAGTGGTCTCCCCAACAAAACACACGACCATCTGACCCCTCACAAAGCATTCACAACATTATCAATTATCTTCCCAGAACTGCCCCCCATATCTCTGTGGCAACATTGTAGTCACCCACCTACGCTGCCCCAAACCTTCCCCCTCTCTCTCATCCCCACCCTCTCCCAGCCAGCAGCCATCAGGTTTTTCTTTATATCTGCTTGATATGACTTCAATCTTCTTAAATTTACTGAGACTTGTTTTGTGGCCTAACATGGTCTATCTTGGAAAATGTCCCCTGTGTACTTGAGAAGAATGTATATTCTGTTGTTTTGGGGTGAAATGCTCTAAAACTATCGATGAAGTCCAGCTGCTCTACAGTGTCATTTAAGGCCACTCTTTCTGTGTTGATTTTCTGTCTGGAAAATCTGTCTATTGGTGACAATGGGTGTTGAAGTCCCTTACTTTGATAGCGTTACTTTTGATATCTGTCTTTATGTCTGTCAAATCCTTTTTATATAATTAGAAGCTCCTATGTTGGGTGCATAGATGTTTACTAGGGGTATAGTGCCCTTCTTTGTCTTTTACTGTAGTCTTCATTTTAAAGTCTATTTTGTCCAAAACAAGTACCTCTATTCCAGCTTTTTTTCTCATTTCCATTTGCATGAAATACATTATTCCATCCCTTTACTTTCGGCCTGTGTGTGTGTGTTTTGCTCTAAGATGAGTCTCTTGTAAACAGCATATACATGTGTCCTATTTTCTAATCCAGTCAGCCTCTCTCTGTCTTTTGATTGGAGCATTTAGATATTCACATTTAAAATGATTATTGATAGGTACATATGTATTGCCATTTTGTTATTTGTATTCCCAGTCTTCTTAGGTAAGCTTGTTTACCCCTTTCTACTGTTTAAAAAAGCCCTTTTAACGTTTCCTGCAATGCTGGCTTGGTGGTAATGAATTCCTTAAGCTTATTCTTTTCTGAGAAGCTCTTTATTTCTCCTTCAATTTTAAGTGATAGCTGTGCTGGGTAGAGAACTCTTGGTTGTAGGCCTTTATTTTGAGTCACTTTGAATATTTCCTGCCACTCCTTTCTGGCCTGCAGAGTTTCGGTAGACAAGTCAGCTCTTAGTCTTATAGGAGCTCCTTTATATGTAACCTGGGGCCGGCTGAGTGGCGCGGTGGTTAAGCACTAGCTTGGGAAGCCAGCGGCCCCGGTTCGGTCCCACATATGAAGGCCAGTGACACTGCCCTCAAAAAAAAAAAAATCATATATGTAACCTGCTGTCTTTCTCTTGGTGCATTTAGGATTCTGTCTTGTCTTTAACCTTTGCCATTATAACTATGATGTGTCTTGATATGGACCTGTTTGGGTTCAGCTTTTTTGGAATCCTCTGCACTTCCTGGGCTTGTATGTTGATTTCCTTCACCAGGAAAGTTTTCAGTCATTATTTTTTCAAATACATTCTCAACCCTTTGCTTCTTCTCTTCTCCTTCTGGTATTCCTATGAGTCGAAGATGGTTGCGCTTCATCTTGTCCCACAGGGCTCTTAAACTATTTTCATTGTTTTTTATTCTTTGCTCTTTTTGTTGTGCCAACTGGGTGATTTCTGCTATTTTGTCTTCCAAATCGTTGATCCAATCCTCTGATTCATCTAATCTACTGGTGATTCCTTTGAGTGTGTTCTTCATTTCCGTTACTGTATTCTTTAGTTCTAACTGATTGTTTTTTATGATTTCTCTATCCTTCCTTATTCCTCACTAAGTTTGTTAAACATTCTTATCATCAGTGTTCTAAACTCTGTCTCTGAAAGGGTGGATCCCTCTGTTTCATTTATTTCCATTTCTAGAGGTTTCTTCTGAACTTTTAGTGACAGGTTTCTTTGTTTCCTCATTCTGGCTGTCGCTCTGGGATTGCTTTGATGTATTAGATAGATCACCAGGAAAGCCGTCCCTGGATCACGCAGGCGCACATCTCATGACCCAACGCCCCCAGGAAAACTCCTAGTCTCAGCCTGTCCCAATCAGCCACTCACAGATCAGGCTGAGCTGCCTGACAACCAATCACCAGCCTGGCACCTGTACACACACAGTGCGGAGATCGGGGACCGAAGGCGGCTTGCACACTCCCTCGTCTCAATGAACAGCCTGTTGGAGCCGGACGGAGCATGCCCGCCAGGCATTTCCCTGGCTATGTAGCACAAGACGTGTGGAGGGTGGGGATCCAAGGCAGCATGAATGTGAATGCACACACACACACTCCTGCACCAATTCCTCCAGACCAATGCGGTCCCGCACCTGACCCTCTGTGGGAGGGCCCAACCCTGACAAAATGGCGCCCTCCTGTACACTACTCATGTGCAAGCTCCACACCAATGGAACAATGGTCCCAAAACCTCCAGCTCCTGTGTCAAAGGCACTCAGTTCAGTCCATCCCTGCAGGCTCCTGGGCCCCGCTTACACAGCTACTCCCTCCACCAGGAACCAGGTGAGTGTTCACCAGCGAGCAAGTCTGTGTGCCAGCTCCACTGGTTCTCTAGGTGCCCTCAGCCTCACCGAGCTGAGCAAAGAGAGTCCTCACTAATTTCTTCTGCCAGCTATCATGGAAGTCCTCTTCCTGGAAAAGTAACTCTGGGCTGGTGGGCTCGATGTGGGGCCTGAGCATCTCTTTTCCCAACTGGAGAAGCCTCCCCACCGCTGAGGTGTCCCTCACAAGGTTTACCGTCTCTTATCTCTGCCCCTCTTACCAGACTCAACTTGGCCTCTTGTTTAAGTTCGTTTAGAGATTCTGTTTATCTAGTGTTCTGTGGACTTCTGGGGTTGAATGTTGTGTAAATTATTTGTAATTTTGGTGTGATCCTGGGAGGCAGTTGTCACAGTGTCTGTCTATTCTGCCATCTTACTGGAAATCCCCAGTTTGTTTCTGTTTTGTTTGTTTGTTTATTTTGTTTTTTAGACTCCATATATAAGTGAAATCATATGTTATATGCCTTTCTCTGTCTGACTTATCTCACTCACAGTAATACCCTCTAGGTCCATCCATGTTGTTGCAAATAGTAAGATTTCATTCTTTTTTATGGCTGAGTAATATTCCACTGTGTGTATGTGTTGACACACACACACACACACACACGTGCACACACACTATTTCTTCTTTATTCATTCATTTATTCATGGATACTTAGGGTGCTTCATATCTTGACTATTTTTAAATAATGCTACAATCAACGTATAGATGCTATGTCTTTTCAAATTAGTGTTTTGGGTTTCTTTGGATAAACATCCAGAAGTGGAATTACTGGGTCCTTTCTTATTGCTTATTATAACCTTTGTTTTAAAGTCTATTTTGTCTAATATAAGTATTGCTACCCCTTCTTATTTTGTTTCCATTTTCATGAAATATCTTTTTTTAAACCAGAATATAAACTTGAAATTTATTTTCCTTGTTTTTTTTCTCCCTTTCTAATTTTTCAATTACAGTTGACATTCAGTATTATTTTATATTAATTTCAGGGGTACAGAATAGTGGTTGGACATTTATATAATTTAAGAAGTGATCTCTATGACTAATTTAGAACCCATCTGGCATTATACATGGTTATTATCGTGTTATTGGTTATATTCCCTATACTTTACTTTATATCCCCATGACTATTTTGGAACTACCAATTTGTACTTCACCTTTTTCACCTTATGCCTAAACTCCTCCCATATATCACCCCAATAAATCTAGTACACATCTGATACCATAATACAATATTACAATATTGTTGACTATATTCCTTATACTATACCCTATATCCCCATGACTTGTTCCTAACAACCAATTTGTACTTCTTAATCTCTTTTCTTTTTTTACCCACTCCTCTAACCCCCTTCCCATCTGGCAACCATCAAAATGTTCTATGTATCTATGAGTTTGTTTTTCTTTGTTTACTTTGTTCTTTATATTCCACATATAAGTAAAATCATATTATATCTGTCTGACACACTCCACTCAACACAATACCATCAGGTCCATCCATGCCACTGCCGATGGCAAAAACCTATTTCCTTCCATGGCTGAGAATTATTCCATTGCATATATGTACCACAATATTCCTTTGTATATATGTCTATCAAGAGGAGTTCCTCTTTATCCAGTTATCCATCAAAGGACACCCAGGTTGCCTCCACACCTAGACCATTGTAAACATGTTGCAGTGAACATATGGATGCACATGTCCTCTTGAGGTAGCATTTTGGGTTTCTTCTGATAAATACTCAGAAGTGGGATTACTGGGTCTTTCTTTGTCTCTTGTTGTAGTTTGTGTTTTAAAATTTATTTTGTCTGGTGAAGTATTGTTACCCCAGCTTTTTTTGTTGTTGTTTGTTTGTCTCTATTTTCATGAAATATCTTTTTGCCTCCCTACTTTCAGTCTGGTGTGTCTTTTTATCAAAAGTGAGTCTCTTCAAGGTAGCATATGCAAGGGTCTTATTTTCTTATTCATTTAATCACTCTGTGTCTTTTGATTGGAGCATTTAATCTATTTACACTTAAAGTAATTGTTGATAAATAAGAAGTTATTGACATTTTATTATCCATATTTTTTCCCCATCTTAAGTCCCTTTAATATTGTTTGTAATACTGGCTTGGTGGTGATGAACTCATAGTTTTTTTCATGTCTGGGAAGCTTTTTATCTGTCCTTCAATTCTAAATGATACTTTTGCTGTGTAGAGTAATTTGAGTTATAGGTCCTTGCTTTTTCATCATTTGAGAATTTCATGCCAATCTCTTCTGGCCTAAAAAGTTTTTGTTGAGAAATTAGCTGACAGTCTAATGGGAGCTCCCTTATAGGTAACTAACTGCTTTTCTCTTGCTGCTGTTAAGATTCTCTGTCTTTAACCTTTGACATTTTAATTATAATGTGTCTTGATGTGGGTTTCTTTGGGTTCATCTTGTTTGAGACTCTCTGTTCTTTCTGGTTTTGTATATCTATTTCCTTCACCAGTTTTGGGAAGTTTTCTGTCATTATTTCTTCAAATAGGTTTTTAGTTCCTTGCTCTCTCTGTTCTCCTTCTAGTATTCTTATGATGAAAATGTTGGTACAACTGATGTTGTCCCAGAAGCCCCTTAAACTCTCCTCATTTTTTTTGGATTATTTTTGCTGTTCTGATTGGGTGTTTTCTGTCTCCTTATCTTCTTAATCACTAATTTGACCCTCTGTTTTATCTAATTTACTGTTAATTTGCTCTAATGTATTCTTTATTACAGTTATGTTTCTTTATTTCTGACTCGTTCTTTATCATATCTTTTTCTTCGTTTAAGTTCTCATTAGATAATGGAGCATCCTTATAACCAGTGTTTTGACCTCTGCATCTTGCAGATTGTCTCCATTTTGTTTAGTTCTTTTTCTGGAACTTTTTTCTGTTCTTTCATTTAGGACGTGTGTCTTTGTTTCCCCATGTTGGTTGCCTTCCTGTTTTGTTTCTATGTATTAGGTAAAACTCCTATGTCTCTCAGCCTTAGTAGAGTAGCCTTATGTAGCAGGTGCCTTATGGGGCCCAGTGGTGCAGCCTCCCTGGTCACCTGAGCCAGGTGCTTCAGGTATGTCCCTTATGTGGGTTGTGTGTGCCTTCTTGTTGTAATTGAACCTTGATTGCTGTTTGCACATCAGTAGGAGGGAATAACCCTAAGGCTATTGTGAGGACTAGCTGTGACTACAGTGGAGGAATTGTTTTTCAGGGGCTGACCCTAGGAGCAGGATTCACTTTAGCAGGGCTCTTGTGTCTGCTGACTATGCCCTTTGGGTCTGTCATTTGTGGGGATGGTTAGATGGTGCTTTGGTGTGTTCTGAAACTGGCCACCGGGTGTGTTCATTCTGGGACCTCTTGCAGGGGTGGGGTTGGTGGAGGTGGGCTCTGTTGCAGGCCAAAGTCAGCCACTGTCTGTGCCCTGCCTGAGGCCACTTAGTATGAAATACGAAGTGATCTGCATATGGTTGCCACTTGTGCTGAGCTTGGAGGTGACTGGGAGAGGCTAAGCTATGAATCAGGCCAGCTACTTCTAGTGCCAGGCTTGGGGTTGCTTAGCAAGAGGTACAAAACATGCTGAAGCCAGATACTTCCTGTATGGGGTTTAAGTCCATGCACAGGCCCTTTAAGAGGAGTGCCTGGGACTCCATCAGCCCTCTGTCTCCCTTGGCTACAATTACCACTGGTTTTCACAGCCAGATATTGTGTGCACTCCTCTTCCCAGCACTGGTGTCCTACACTGGGGAGCCTGTTGTGGGATTAGGACCTCTCACTCCTCAAGGAAGACCTCTGCATCTCAGATAACTCTCCTGATGTATAACTGCCACATGTGGATGTGGGACCAGCTTATTCTACTTCTCCACTCCTCCTACCAGTCTTGAGATGGCTTCTTTGTTATAGGACTTCTGTTCAGCTCGGCTTCAAGTGATTCTCAGTGATGGTTGTTCTGTAGTTTCACTGAAACTTTCAGCTGGCTGTGGGAGAAGGCAAGCACAACCTTTATGTACTCCACCAGAAGCTAGTTCCAGTTTATTTTGAGAACATGTGTATAATGGATTGTATCCTCTTGGTTACAGAAAACAGTTACAGTTTTTTGTGTCT
The DNA here is from genome assembly GCA_033961575.1 of Aselliscus stoliczkanus. Taxonomy (NCBI): domain Eukaryota; kingdom Metazoa; phylum Chordata; class Mammalia; order Chiroptera; family Hipposideridae; genus Aselliscus; species Aselliscus stoliczkanus. The sequence continues at coordinate 108,843,958 of CM066729.1, forward strand.
TCAAATTGTCTTTAGCAAACTGCCTGTAATGCTCATCACATTCTGGTTTAACACTTATTCATTAATTAAATTGTTTTCTTTTTTCTGCTATCTTTGTGAAGAAGTTTCCTGGGTTGGGAGGAGATTTTATTTTTAATTATATTTCCCCAATACAAGATCAGCAAGCATTGGCAAGATGGAGGAGTTATGCAGTCACCAGTTTCCTAGTTCAGTGCTCTTTCCAGTAACTCATCCTGCTACTAACTAAAGGATACCTATCTAGATATGTTTAGTCACCATTTTGAAAGCATGTAGAAAATGGGCTGAAAGTAGGAATATTAATAAGGATAGGTGTAAAACACTGGTTTTGCATCCAAAGAGATAATGACTTTCTTAATTTGAAACGCATTTAATTGCATCAAATGGATTCAAAGTTCTGAGATAGACCCCTGCTACTTAGTTTTCTTATAACTGGACATTTGTACCTTTTGATCACCTTCCTCCAATTTCCCCTCCCCCCACCTCTGCTTGTGGTAACCACAGGTCACAAGTCTGATCTTTTTCATTGAGTTTTTTGTTGTTGTTGTTTTGCTTTGGTGTTTTTTTGTTTTAGATTCCACTTATAAGTGAGATCATACAGTATTTGTCTTCCTCATTCTGACTTATTTTACTCAGAATAATGTTTCCAAGGTCCATCCATGTTGTCATAAATGGTAGGATTTCCTAATTTTTTATGGCTAGGTGATAGATAGATGATAGATAGATAGATAGATAGATAGATAGATAGATAGATAGATAGATAGATAGATAGATAGATGCTACAATTTCTTTATCCATTCATCCATCAGTGGACACTTAGGTTGTTTCCATGTGTTGGCAATTGTAAATAATGCTGCTATGAACATGGGGATACAGATATTTCTCTAATTAGTGTTTTTATTTCTTTTGGATATATTCTTAGACGTGGAATTGCTGGATCATATGGTAGTTCCATTATTAATTTTTTTGGGATCTTCCATATTGTTTTCCATAGTGGCTGTACCAATTTACAATCTTGCCAGCAGTTCACAAAGGTAATGTAAAACATGATGACTATAGTTAACCCTGCTATATGATATATAGGAAAGTTATTGAAAGTAAATTCTAAGAGTTATTGTTACAAGGAGAAAATTTTATTTCTTTTCTTCTTTTTTTAAATTGTATCTATATGAGATGATAGATATTAGCTGAACCTATTGTGGTAATCATTCACAATATATGTAAATCAAACCCTTATGTTGTATGCCTTAAATTTACACAATGACATATTTCAATTATTTTTCAATAACACTGGAAAAAATGTTTTGAGATAAGAGATAAGACCACTGCCATATTCTCATCTGAGTAGTTGTGAGTAAAAAAGTTCCAGACGGAGGGCAAAGTTTAGGGTGTTTCACCACAATTTATGACCGCCTCACAATCTTTATTCCTGAGATGGCATCTAAATTTCATGATGTTCAATAAATTCTATAGTATTGGTCACATGGGTTGATGGGTGGGGAGTTGATGGGTTGATTTATGGGAGAATTCTGGCTGCTGGCACAAATATCGATGCAGTACTGTCATTTGTTCAGGTGGCATCTTGAGTTTGGTGGATCATTGTTGCTGACATCTGCAGGAATGTTCATATCCCCAACTGCTTTCTAGCCAGATGATCATGAAACCTCCACTGAGAACACCACCTTTATTATCACAAAGCACAAAACCCTTATGGTAACTGGCTTTCTCTTTGTACTAATTCTTGAGAAATTCTTGGGAATACAGAAATAGTTATACCTTGCAGTTCAATTGGGGAGGGTCACAGGGTATAAGTAAAATTTCAGAAGAACACAATGGGCAATATTTCACAATATCATTATATCACCAATTTCTCGTCTTCCTTTGACAATTCATAGAGTTATTCTGAGAAAAAAGTATATAGAGAGAAGTTAATACATGTAATTCAGGTAGCAAAGTTTTGCCTAATTAAGTGTCATGACAGATTATCATAAAAGGCTGATAATTCAGAGGGTAGAAGAGGGAGGGTAAAACAGACATGAGAATGACCTAAGTATAAAATCTTATAGTTAACTAATTAGTTTCGATAATTATTTTAAAACCATTAACGTCAATCATATGTTTTTTGGTTTTATTTGAAAAAAGTAAAGTCACTACTTAATGGCGTATGATCTATACATTTACAAGGTGAAAAAAAATCTGTCCCACAAAAAACATGTTCTCTGAATTCTGCAACATGTTTGAAGCCTCACTTAGTGTATACATTAAGTTTTCATTGTATTCTATATGTTTCTTTTCTAGAAATAAAAGAAGAGGATTTTCCAAGTTAGAAATATACATTTAATTACCAACAGAAACATTCTATGTGCATGGAAAATTGAGAGGCAAAATTTCTGCTTGCTCTGCTAAATACTGTAAAACATTAAAGAAACCCATATGCCCTTTAAAAGAAGAATTTGTATGAGATTGGCCTATAATGCTTAAAATTGGCACTTTAGGAAAGTATAAATGGACTTTTCTAAATATATAGCAGTGTTGTTATATTGCAAATGAATGAGAGTAGTTTTGAAGGGTGGTTTAAATTTTTCATATGGTATAAATGACTGTGCATTTAGAAAAAAAAAGGGAAGGAAAGGAAAAGAAAGAATACCATAGACTAAAATGGTAAGGGAGAATTGGAAATGTTGAACTTTGTGGGTTGTGTGGGAGAAACAAATGAGAATGGAAATAAAAAGGCTTCTTTCAGTCTCTAATAGTACACATATGGGCATGGGTGTTGGGAAAGGAAGAGAATGAGTTCCCTTTAGGACATGTTGAGTTTGCAATGCTTGGGGGATGGCCAGGTAAATGTCTACTGACCTGGAGTTTATGAAGGAAGGTTTAACTAGAGAAAACGATTCAAGGATTATTGTTTTAGAGGTGATAGAAAAGTTACTAAATATTATTTAAGGTACAAATTGTAAGAATCTGAAAAACATAATATGTAGAGACTTCTAAGTCAAAATGAGACATGAGATTAAAAAAAAAAAAAGTTGCCTCCGAGATATGCACTGGCTTTCCAAACTAAGTTTAAGTAAGAGGAAACCAAGGAATCGAAAACTTAAAATCTGTAAATCATTTGAAACTAGCTAAACACAACAGGTTATTCCCACCAACATCATTACTCTGAGGACTGTGGCAGACAAATCTGTGAATGGGATCACTTTCTTGGGGTTTTATCTCCAACTTTGTGGCCTAAATCTCTCCAGTATGAAATCCCCTCAACCCCATGCCTTGTGCTTTCAAACTACAGACAGCCTTCCCTCTTTCATGCCTCCTTACTTCAAAGACACCCACCACCACCCCCGTCCACCGCCAGGATTTCAAGGCCTTCCTTGTTAGCCCCTCTACTCCACTTTTCTCTATGAAAATCTTGTTATCTTGTCTTTGCTTTTCTTCTTATTTTTGTCCTAAGCATCAGCTAAATGACCGGATACATGACTCATTCAATATTAATGAGCACTACTGTGATTATATCACTATTTTCTCTTTGTCCCCATATACATTTTTATTCTAAAAGATTGATAGCAATTTTAATTACTATAGATGAGGAAATTGGTTAGGCAAATATAACTTTTGTGCTCAAACTATATCAAAAAATGCACTCTGATTATTTATTGTAGGGACAATTAAAATATTAGATTTGATTGATTATAAAACTTACAGCATTTTAGAAATTTTTACAAATAACAGAAGAATAAGAAAGAAAACTAAGTCATCTAGGCATAACAACTGATAGCAATTTATGCATATTTATTTAGTGTCACCACCAGCAACCTTATTTTCCAACCATTTTTCTCTCCATTTTTCTACTCAAAATCAAGTACCTACTATGTGCTAGCACATGGGTTAGGTGCCTTATGTAGAGTAACTAACTTAATTCTCAATACAACTTATACTATTTATAGTATTATTTTGTCCATTTTGTGGAAGAGGAGTTGAGACTTAGAGAAGTTAAGGAGCTTACCCAAATGCAAACAACCAGTAATGGGAGAAGCCGGATAGAAATCTGGGCATCCTGAATCCTGAGCTGTACACTTGAGAATATCCTACGCTAAATTGTATGTTGTTTAAGGTCTTGAAAGGGCTATTATAATGAACAGATTCATCTCTTAGTAACTTGTGTTGTTTTGTTTTTAGTCAGGATTTTAAACTTGTATCTTTTGAATGCTAGTTGCAGTGAGGTGGGTTTACTAAGGTACTTTGAACCATAATTACTTCATAATTAGAGTAACCCTTCTATACATACTTCATTTGGAAAAAGTTTATTTTTGTTACTCATACTTTTGTTCTTTGTCTGGCAGTAAGCAACAGTGTAATTAGTAATTATAGCTAATTACACACTAGGTTTAGAAAGACTGTGTGCCCTGAATTTAGTTACAATGTCCTGGTTTGCATAGTAAGGTCCACAATATTTTCTAGGCACAATATGCACCAAAGAGGAAATTTGAAAATTTTAGGTAGTGCCGTACAAATCAGACATGCCATGGGACTTGCATTGATGTTCTTTATAGTTAAATCAATATAATAATAGTGATTTTCTCGAATTTGTTAAATCGAGATAGTCTGTTTCAAATTCTCTGGGGTTAAGTCACTAGATTCAGCAAATAAAAATACAAGATACCAAGTTAAATTTGAATTTTGGGTAAGCAACGTGTGTGTGTGTGTGTGTGTGTGTGTGTGTGTGTGTGTGTGTGTGTTGCAAATAGTACTTGGAACATACTTATGTTTTTTTTTTTAAATTATCATTTATCCAAATTCAAATTTAATTGGGCACCCAGTGGTTTACCTAACAGACCTATCTGATTAATCTCCTTAGTCTCAGACAAATACACGTTTAGTCATTTGAGTGATTACAGAGCGCTCTTTTTGAGAAAAATAATGTTCTTCACCCAGTGCACATTTTGTAACTTCTCACAGTATACTGCTCGGCAGACTTCCCTCTTGCCCCAAATCATGAGGTGGCTTTCTAATAATTCACATTGAATGACCATCAGTTATGTGACATATGTGATTCTCCTTTTCCAACAACACAGATATACTGATTAAAGAGCTCATTCATGTGAATAAGCCAATATTTAAGAAGATACTTTAATAGTCATGCTCCATTCTTCTGAGAGATTCTGCTGTGTCCTCCCATAACAGGGCATGGAAGTGTAGGAGATGGGATTGGAGACTCTTTAAGTGCACATATTTTTATGCCCTGTATTTTAATGGTGTCTTATTTACCTGCCTTCATTTATCTTTAATATTTTACTCATTATCTTACTTTATGCTATGCTGGTTTCCATACAAATTTGTAAGATGCCTTAAATCATGCCTGGCACTGTGTGCTTTATTATATGGCATAATATAGCACCACTAGGACCTATTATTTGCCAAAAATGTTGAATGCAATTAAGCCTTTAGAGTTAACTTTTATTTACAGGGTATATTCCTAATAACAGAGCAAATTAAAAACTACAATGTAGTAGCTAACCTCTAAAGGTTGTTGTCCAACACATGCATCTTATATGCACACTCTTGCACAGCTCTCTCCCCTTTAATCCAGGCTGGCCTTGAGTGTTGTTTTTTGACCCACAGAATGCTGTGGAGGTAATACTGTATAACAGCCAAAGTTAGATGATAACCCTTGAAGATTCTTCCCTTGGAACATTTGTTTTGGTATGTTCCCTCTTGGAATCCAGCCTCCATGATGTAAGATGCTCAAGCCACATGGAGATGCCACAGATAAGTGTTTGTGTTAACAGTTTCACTTAGCTGTGAGCTGAGAGCCAGCAATGACTCCCAAGCATTCAAGTGAGCCAAAGTGGATATCTCTAATCAAGACTTCTGATTCTTTGAGGTCTGACCATCATCTAACTGAAACTATATAACAGACTCCAAATAAGAAACTCAGAAGTAAGTATGTTCAGTCCAAAGCACTGAGATAATTTGTTTTAAATTTGGGGATTGTTAGTTATTCAATAATAGATAAGTGAAACATACCACAAGGAAGCAGACACACAAACTTAGAATGTGGGGCATTCTGCAGGACAATTGACCAGTTTCTTTAACAGATAAATAGCAGAAATGAAAGAAAAAAGGACAAGAGGAAGAAACGTGTTTTATCTTAGCTTGAAAGTGACTTCAGAGACATAACATCCAAATACCATGTGTGGATCTTGTTTAGATCCCAATTCAAACAAAACAGCTATAAAAACATTTTTAGGCAATTTTGGAAATTTGAATACATTCATATGAGTTATTGGTAATTCTGTTAGGGGTTAAGGTGACATAAGATAAAGGCCCAATTTTTTTTTTTTTTAGAGAGATTTTATTGGGGAATTGGGGGAAGGGAACAGCATTGGAGAATTGGGGGAGGGGAATAGATAAGTTGTTCTTTTGTTCTTCAGTCTAGTTGTGGAGGACATTACTTCACTGGCCTATGTAGGTATTATCATTGCTCTCGTCCAGGGTGAGGCAGTCACTCGCCGGCCATTGGACGGCCGCTCACAGTGACTCAAAACAGCTCACGCTGGCTGCTGGTCACTCACGATGGCTCCCAGCAATTCATGGTAGCTCACGGTATCCCACTGCAGCATGGACTGCAGGCTACGCCATTGATGGCGACTCACAGCAGCCCAGCTCCAGGTTGTTCACCATCTTTGCTGTAGAGGGCACAGCATCTCTGGCCCTCATGTGGGATTCGAACCGGGGCCCTGCTGATCAGAGCTGGCATCCCAAGCAAACACTCAACCAACGCGCCACTCAACCCGCCCTAGGCCCATTTTTTTTTTATAGTTGCATATGAAACTATATAGGAATGAAATGATATATCCGCAATGAATTAAAATACTTAAAATAATTCAGCAATGAGGAAGATAAAAAGAGAAAAAGTTATGTCAAGCAATACTCAAAATCTTGGCAATTGTTCACTCTGGTGAAGAGTATGTGGAAGTCCATTGTAGTAGCTTCTCTACTTTGATATATATTTGAAGATTTTCATAATTAAAACTAAGTAAATACTGATAAGTAAATACTTTCTAGGGCAATGAAAAATATAAACTATATACATTATTCATTTATGCATGTAAACATGAAAATTGTACACATCCATATAAATACACAAATAGACAAAATTATTCAGAAAATAAGAATGACACATCATTTTGTAAATGAGATTATAGGTGATTGACATACCACATAATATTTAATTTCAATAAAAAATACAACAAAATTATAAAAAATAAGATATATAATATATTTTATAAACAATCCTGTTTCCTTTCTTACTCAATGTGTTAAGAAAGAAATTAAAGATTTAAGCAAGGTCTTTCTTCATTTTTTCCCCCATTTATTTATTTATTTATTTAATTATTTATTTATGTATTTATTAGCTTCAGGTGTACAACACAGTGCAATAGTTATACTTTTTACCCCTCAAAGTGACAACCCTTCTCCCCCAATTCTCCCCCCTCACTCCTCCCCCCTATATCATACTATCTATTACAATTCCTTTGACTCCTTTCCACCGTATAATCCACATCCTGTGACTATCTATATATTAAATTACACGTGGCATACAATATTATACAACATCAGATTCAGCTGTACAGTGCAGTGATCAAGCCTCTACTCCATCCATGAAGTGGTCTCCCTAACAAGACCTGTGACCATCTGACACCCCACAAAATTTTTACATTATTATATTCCCCGAACTGTCTTTCATATCCCTGTGGAAATATTGTAGTAACCTATTTATGCTGTCTAATCCCTTCCACTTCTGCCTCATCCGCACCCCCCTCCCAACTAGCAACGCTGTTTTTCCTCTATATCTATGAGACTGTTTCTGTTTACTTTGCTCATTCATTCAGTTTTTCAGATTCCACATATAAGTGAGATCATATGGTATTTGTCTTTCTCTGACTGACTTATTTCACTTAACATAGTAGTCTCCAGGTCCATCCATATCGTTGCAAATGGTACGATTTCATTCTTCTTTATAGCAGAGTAATACTCCATTGTATAAATATACCACAGTTTCTTAATCCAGTCCTCTACCGATGGGCATTTTGGTTGTTTCCAAGTCTTGGCTATTGTAAATAGCGCTGCAATAAACATAGGGGTGCATATGTTTTTTCGAATTATTGTCTTGGATTCCTCTAGGTAGATACCCAAGAGTGGAATTGCTGGGTCATACAGCAGTTCCATTTCCAGTTTTTGGAGATACCTCCATAATGAATGCACCAATTTGCAGTCCCACCAACAGTGCACCAGGGTTCCCATTTCTCCACACTCCCGCCAGCACTTGTTGTTTGTTGATTTATTGATGATGGCCATTCTGACTGGAGTGAGGTGTTATCTAACTGTGGTTTCTATTTGAATTTCTCTGATGATTAGTGAGGTTGAACATTTTTTCATATGCCTGTTGGCCATCTGTATGTCCTCTTTAGAGAAATGCCTTTTCATATCCTCTGCCCATTTTTTAATTGGGTTGTTTGTTTTTTGGTGTTGAGTTGCATGAGTGTTTTATAAATCTTGGATATCAACCCCTTATCAGATATATCGTTGGCAAATATCTTCTCCCAGTTAGTAGGCTGCCTTTTTGTTTTATTGATGATTTCCTTTGCTGTGAAAAAACTTTTAAGTTTGATGTAATCCCCTATGTTCATTTTTTCTTTTATTTCCCTATCCCAAGGGGATATATCAGTAAAAATATTACTCAGGGTAATGTCTGCAAACTTACACACTATGTTTTCTTCTAGGAGTTTTATGCTTTCAGGTCTTACATTGAAGTCTTTAATCCATTTTGAGTTTGTTCTCGTATATGGTGTAAGTAGGTGGTCCATTTTCATTTCTTTGCACGTGTCAGTCCAATTTTCCCAGCACCATTTATTAAATGGACTATCTTTACTCCAATGTCAATTTTTGCTTCCATTGTCATAGATTAAATGACTGTATATGGATGGGTTTATTTCTGGGCTCTCTATTCTGTTCCATTGGTCTATGTGTCTGTTTTTATGCCAGTACCATCCAGTTTTGATTACTGTAGCCTTGTAGTATGTTTTGATGTCAGGTAGTGTGATGCCCCCACTTTGTTCTTATTTCTCAGGATTGCCGTGTCAAATGCCTTTTCTGCATCTATTGATATGATCATATGATTTTTATTTTTATTTTTTTTAATGTGATGTATTGCATTAATTGATTTGCAGGTATTGAACCAACCTTGCATACCGGGAATGAATCCCACTTGATCATGGTGTATGATCTTTTTAATGAGATGCTGAATTCTGTTTGCTAGTATTTTGTTGAGAATTTTTGCATCTATGTTCATTAGGGATATTGGCCTGCAGTTTTCTTTCTTTGTAATATCTCTGTATGACTTAGGCATCACAGTGATAGTGGCTTCGTAGAAAGAGTTTGGGAGCCTTCCCTCCTTCTGTATTTTTTTGGAATGGTTTGAGGAGAATAGGTACTAGTTCTTTTTTGAATGTTTTGTAAAATTCACCTGTGTAGCCATCTGGTCCAGGGCTTTTGTTTGTTGGAAGATTGTTGATTACTGATTCAATTTATTTGGCAGTAATCAGTCTGTTCAGAGTTTCTGTTTCATTTTGGTTCAGATTTGGTAGATTGTATGCTTCTAGAAATTTATCCATTTCTTCCAGATTGTCGAATTTGTTAGCATATAGTTGCTCATAGTATTTTCTGAAAATTATTTGTATTTCTGTGGTATCTGTTGTCGCTTCTCTTTCATTTCTGATTTTATTAATTTGGGTCCTCTCTTTTTCTTGGTTAGTCAGGCTAAGGGTTTGTCGATTTTGTTTATCTTTTCAAAAAACCAACTCTTGGTTTCATTGATCTTTTGTATTTTTTTTTATTTTTTTTTTTTGTGCTCTATTTCATTTATTTCTGATCTGGTCATTATGTCCTTCCTTACACTCCCTTTAGGCTTGTTTTGCTGTTTTTCTCGAGGTCCCTTAGGTGTAAAGATGATCTGTAGATTTGAGATTTTTCTTCCTTTTTTAGGAGGCCTGTACTGCTATGAACTTCCCTTTTAGGTATTAGACTTTATTTTATTATTATTATTATTATTATTATTATTATTATTTTATTTATTTATTTTTTTTAGCTGAGCCATCCTGCCACCTGTTGGCAGTTGCTCAGCTCGGGCCAGGAATCCAACCAGCAACCCTGTTGCTCAGAGCTCAGCTCACACTCTTGAACAAGCTCTTAACCAACTGAGCCACTTGGCCGGCCCCTGAACTTCCCTTTTAGGACTGCTTTCACTGCACCCCAGAGATTTTGGGTCGTGGTGTTTTCATTTTCGTTTGTCTCGAGGTATCTTTTGATTTCCTCCTTGATCTCATTTTTGACCCACTCACTATTTAGTAGCATGTTATTTAGCCTCCATGTATTTGTAAGCTTTCCAGATTTCTTCTTATAATTGATTTCTAGTTTTATAGCATTGTGGTCAGAGAAGACACTTGATATGATCATAATCTTCTTAAATTTGTTGAGACTTGTTTTGTGGCCTAACATGTGATCTATCTTAGAAAATGTTCCATGTGCACTTGAAAAGAATGTATGTTCTGTAGCTTTGGGGTGAAATGCTTTAAAAATATTGATTAAATCCAGCTGGTCTAAAGTGTCTTTTAAGGCCACTGTGTCTGTGTTGATTTTCTGTCTGGATGATATGTCCATTGGTGACAATGGGGTGTTGAAGTCCCCTACTATGATAGTATTACTGTTGATCTCTGACTTTGTCTGTCAAAATCTGTTTTATATATCCTATATTGGGTGCATAGATGTTTACTAGGGTTATGTCCTCTTGTTGAATTAACCCCTTTATTATTATGTAGTGCTCTACTTTGCCTTTTATTGTAGTCTTCATTTTAAAGTCTATTTTGTCCAAAATAAGTATTGCTACTCCAGCTTTTCTCATTTCCATTTGCATGAAATATCTTATTCCATCCCTTTATTTTCAGTCTGTGTTTGTATTTTGATCTGAGATGAGTCTCTTGTAGACAGCATATGCTTGGGTCCTGTTTTCTTATCCATTCAGCCACTATGTGTCTTTTGATTGGAGCATTTAGCGCATTCACATTTAAAATGTTTACTGATAGGTGCATATTTATTGCCATTTTGCTATTTGTATTTCTTATGTTCCTGGGTTAGCTTGTTTTCCCCTTTCCTCTGTTTAAAAAAGCCCTTTTAACATTTCCTGCAATGCTAGCTTGGTGTTAATGAACTCCTTAAGCTTATTATTTTCTGAGAAGCTCTTTATCTCTCCTTCAATTTTAAGTGATAGCCATGCTGGGAAGGGCAATCCTGGTTGTAGGCCTTTATTTTGTGGCACTTTGAATATCTCCTGCCACTCCCTTCTGGCTTGCAGAGTCTTATAGGAGTTCCTTTGTATGTAACCTGCTGTCTTTCTCTTGCTGCTTTTAGGATTCTATCTTTGTCTTTAAGCTTTGCCATTTTAACTATGATGTGTCTTGGTGTGGACCTGTTTGGGTTCAGCCTGTTTGGAACTCTCTGCACATCCTGGGCTTGTATGTCAATTTCCTTCACCAGGGTAGGGAAGTTTTCAGTCATTATTTCTTCAAATACATTCTCAATCCCTTGCTTCTTCTCTTCTCCTTCTGGTATTCCTATCACACGAAGGTTGACACATTTCATGTTGTCCTAGAGGTCTCTTAAACTATTTTCATTCTTTTTTATTGTTTTATCTTTTTGTTGTTCCAACTGGGTGATTTCTGCTATTTTGTCTTCTATTTCGCTGATCCGCTCCTGTACTTCACCTATTCTACTGGTGATTCCTTTGAGTGTGTTCTTCATATCAGTTATTCTATTCTTTAGTTCTAACTGGTTCTTTTTTATGGTTTCCCTATCCTTCTTTATGTCCTCACTAAGTTCCTTAAATATTCTTATCATCAGTGTTCTAAACTCTATCTCTAAAAGTTTGGATACCTCTGTTTTATTTAGTTCTATTTCTAGAGTTTTCTTCTGATCTTTTACTTGGGACATGTTTCTTCGTTTTTTTCATTCTGGCTGTCATTTTGTGAATGCTTCGGTCTATTAGATAGATCACCTAGAAAGAAGAGAGAAGAAAAAAAAGAGGTGGGGGCTCTCCATCCTCTTTAATCTGCAGACCACTTGCTCAGCAATAGAGAGTCTCTGAGCGACTCAGCACCAGCTATTGGGGGGAAGAGCTTAACGTGTTATGCGCCAGCCTCCCTCTCAGGCCTGCAGTGAGCTTTCCATAATTAGCTACTGTGTGCTCTGGAACCGTGGTCACTACCAAAAAAAAAAAAAGCTTCACAGGTTGTTGCAGGTTGTCCGCTACTGCAGAAAAAATCCTCTGTGGCCTGCATGAGATGTGGGCCAGGCACTGGGGCTCAGGCTGTCTCTGGCAACACAGCTCTAGGTGGGTGGGGCAGGCCCCCACGGCACCACTTGATGTGGTCAGTGGCCCCCACCAAGTCAGAGCAGCACGAACTCTGCACCAGCAATCAGTCCACACAAACTCACCAGGAAAGCCTCGATTGGATCATGCAGGTGCACAGCTCCCTGCCCAACACTCTCAGGAAAACTCCCTTTCTCAGCCTGTCCCAATGAACTGCCTGCAGATCAGGCTAAGCAGCCCAACAGCCAACCCCAAGCCTTGCAACTCTGCACAAACAGTGCGGAGAGCAGGGACCCAAGGCGGCTCATGCACTCCTGAGTCTCAGTGAACAGACTGATGCAGCTGGAGAGCACCTGCCCTGCGTTTCCCTGGCTACGCAGCACAAGCAGGGCAGAGGGTGGGGATCCAAGGTGGCTCGTGCACTCCTGCATCTCACTGAGCAGCCTGATGGAGCCAGAGGGCATCCACCCAGCGTTTCCCTGGCAACACAGCACAAGCAGGGCGGAGGATGGGAATCCACAGCTGCATGTGCACGCACGCATTCCTGTGCCAAGTTCACCAGACCAATGGGATCCCGGATCTGACCCTCTGTGAGAGGGCCCAACCTGAAAAACTGGCGCCCTCCTGTACACCGTTCATGTGCAATCTCCACACCGGGGGAACAATGATCCCAATACCTCCAGCTTCTGCACCAAAGGTGCTCAGTTCAGTCCTTCCCCACAGGCTCCTGGGCCCAGCTCACACAGCTACTCCCTCCAACAGGAACCAGGTGAGTGCTCACCAGCGAGCGAACCCGTGCACCGGCCCCACTGGTTCTCCAGCCGCCCTCAGCCTCACCAAGCCGAGCAAAGAGAGTCCTCACTAATTTCTGCTGCCCGGTATCTTAGAACTCCTCTTCCTGGCAAAGCAACTCTGGGCTAGTGAGTTCGGTGTGGGGCCAGAGGGTCTCTCCCCCAACTGGAGAAGCCTCCCAATAGCTGGGGCATCCCTCATGGGGCTCGCCCTCTCTCATCTGTGCCCCTCCTACCAGAACTTGACGTGGCCTCCTTTTTAGGTCCTTCCTTTAGAGGTTCTGTTCATCTAGTGTTCAGGGGACTTCCGAGGTTAAATGTTGTATAAATTATTTGTAATTCTGATGTAATCCTGGAAGGCAGTCTGGAAAGCATCTGTCTATTCCACCATCTTACCAGAACCTCCTCTTCATTTTTTTTTGATGTTGTTCCCTACGCTACCCGATCCTTTTATCTCTACTTATGCTGTCATGTGAATGAGTGTATTTTATTGAATGAAAGAATTTTTGAAAGTCACCAGTGATTAGAGGACATAAAGTACCTAATATTCCATATTAGATTCCAAAATTAGTCTGTCTTTGATCACAGCTTTGCAAAGCAGGACAACTGCTGGTTTTGTCTATGTATACAAATTCTAAATAGTTTATTACTCACTGGTTACTACTAGTTAAGTTTTGGTGGCTCTGGTTCTAGAATAAATTTTGATGAATACTTTATATGTAAAAATCTAGTTAATATTTCTTCTTTCAAAGATTCACTAGGCCCGGCCGAGTGGCGCAGTGGGTTAAGCGCTGGCTTGGGAAGCCAGTGGCCCCGGTTTGGGTCCCACATGTGAGGGCAAGTGACACTCCCCTAAAAAAAAAAAAATTCACTAAAAATAAAGAAAAGGGTCACTGTATTAAAATTTCAAGTTTGTCCCAAAGCACAAATTTTAAAGTGACTTTTAAACCATATTGGAGCTTTGTATTTCAAATTAATATTATATCAAATTGATAAGTGATAGCACATATTTTTTTTCTCATGAAATGTCCTTTTTATAAACCTGAAAGGAAACTGTGAAGCCCAAATTAAATGTATGTTAAATCACAGAATTAAGAACTAAAGTTAGACTTAAAATAGTCAATGATAAATGGACTCAGCTTGATGTAGACAGCTTTTAAGACTCTTCAAAATTCTTATAGTGTTTCTGCTATAAGCTAAAAACTCATTCTTTTCATATAGCCCTGGAACAAATGACTCTTCTGACTATGCAAAATGTTAAATTAATTATTAAGTTGTATTTTTAAAGCTTTACGGACTCTAACATTATCTCAGATTGTTTGAAAAAGGCCTTGATTCCTGAGTCATTTTTAATAGGAAGGTAATTTGGTCAAGCAAGAGGGAGCCTGTCCTGGTGTGATGGCATGAGAATAAAGGTAACTCATTTACTTAAGGCAGATTAGTTACTAAATGTCATATTGACATTTAACGTTGACATTGACAGTATTACTGGAGCAGTTTTCTTTTTTCTTGCTGTTCTTTGGAAAAAATATAAATTTCAAACATAAAAAAATGTTATTTATTTCCCCACACATCCATTGAAAAGTTGATTTAAATGATTGTTTGGGACAGAGAGTCAAAAGGCATATGCTACAATTTGTAACCTGAATTAAGAGTTGATCATACATGTGCTTTGCAAAGATATAAAATAACAGTAATAGGAAGCAAATGAGTTTCCTGCCAAGTACAGTATGTTTTAATATAGAGTAATCTCATAAAAAAGTAATCAATTAAAAATGAAGCTAAGGGCTGGCTCAGTGGCTCAGTTGGTTAAGAGATGGCTTAGAGCACTTGCTCTGAGCAACAGGGCCACCGGGTTGATTTCCACATAGGCTACGTGAACATGGCACCCTAGCTGAGCTATCGCTGAGCTGCCAACAGGTGGCAGGTGGCTCAGCTGGTGTAACAAGATTGCCTATTCAATGGTGGACTGTGCCCACCTGCAACTAAAGATTGAACTCGGCACCTTGAGTTGAGCTGCCATCTGGATGGCTCAGTGAATAGGGAGTCCGCTCTTAACAACAAGGCTGCCGGGTTCGATTCCCGCATGGGATGGTGGCTACGCCCACCCGCAACTAAGATTGAACACAGCACCTTGAGCTTAGAGGCTGCCGTCAGGAAGCCAGATGGTGACTGGTGCCCTCCACAACGAAGATTGAAGAATAACAACTTGGCTGGTCCCCTCCCCCAATTCCCAACACTGTTCTCCTCACCCAATTCCCCAATAAAATCTTAAATAAAAAAAAAAAATGAAGCTGAAAATGTTTTTTTCTGCATTGTCTAAACATTCACAATCAGGATTTTTTATGCCTCAGGTGTCCACTTGTTCCATGCTTTTATCTTTGCAGAAAGCTGCACTGGTAATACAGCAGCATCAGCCCAGGGTTCTGGCTGTGGGACTGCTCCTCTAGTGCTCTGGCTCCTACTTGGAAAACCCGGGGGGATCTTGTCAAGTGGGCAACTTCTTTGTCTCTTGAAACTCCATTCCCTTCTCTTTAAGTGCTCCCTACCCAAAAGGAGCAGTTGCCTTCTTTTTGCATAAGAAGCTCATACATTGTAGATCAAAACAACCTGGTCATTGATCCTGAAAGTGGAATAACAGCTAAGAGCAAGGGGTGTTTACATTTTAGTAACCTCTGAAGTCTAAAGCAGGCTTCTCAGATTTCTGGGCACCTAAGAAAAACTTGGTGAGATTGTGGAAAGCATTGCAGGTGTTTGGATGACATTCCCAGAAATTCTATTTCAGCTTTGTGGAGTAGGGTTATGTCTAAATCCTGTGTTTCAAACAAGCTCCCCATGGTATTTTTAAAATTTTCTCCCTCCTGTGACAACATTTAAAAATATAGCTTTAGGGCTGGCCGAGTGGCGTGGTGGTTAAGCGCTGGCTTCAGAAGCCAGTGGCCCCCGGTGCAGTCCCACATATGAGGGCCAGCAACACTACCCTCAAAAAAAACCCAAAAAAAAACCATATATATATATATATATATATATATATATATATATATATATATATATATAGCTTTACTGAGATGTAATTCAAATGCCATACAATGTACTCACTTAATAAGTACAATTCAATAATTTTTAATATTCACAGAGTTGTACAACCATCACCAGTCAATTTTGGAACATTTTCATCACCCCGCAATAAAATGCCACACCCTTTAGCAATGACTCCCCATTGTTCTGTACACCAGAGCTTCACAAACACGAATTTACTTTCTTGCTCCATAGATTTGCCTATTCTAGACATTTCATATAAATAAAATCATACAATATGTCATCTTTTGTGACTGGCTTCTTTCACTTAGTATAATGTTTTCAAGGCTCATCCATATTGTAGCATGTGTCAGTATTTCATCTTTTTTTTTTTTTTTGCCAAAAATACTCTATTGTATGGATATGGATATAACTTATTTAATTTATCCATTCATTGGGTGGTGGACAATTGAATTGTTTCCACCTTTTTTTTTCTTCTTTTTAGGACAGTGTCACTGGCTCTCATATGTGGGACCCGAACTGGGGCCGCTGGCTTTCCAAGCCAGCACTTAACCACCACACCACTCAGCTGGCCCTTGTTTCCACTTTTTGACTATAACGAATAATGATGCTATGAATACCTGTACAAGTTTTTGTTTGAATGTATGTTTTTATTTCTCTTGGATATAAATCTATAAGTGTTATTGCTGGGTCATATGGTACCTCTATGTTTAACGTATTGAATAGCTGCTGAATTGCTTTTCCAAAGAAGCTGTTATCACTTACATTCTCATTAGCAGGTATAATTTTTGTATATGATGTATAATATGGATTGAATTTCATCCTTTTGCATGTGGACGTCCAGTTGTCTCAGCAGTATCTGTTGAAAAGATCATTCTTTCCCCACAGAAATGTCTTGACACCTTTGTTGAAAGTCAATTGACGATAAGTGTAAGAGTATCTTTTGTGACACTCATTCTATTCCATTAATCTTTTTCTATTATGCTAGCACCACACTCTTGATTACTGTAGATCAGTGTTGTTTTGAAATTGGGAAATATGTGTCCTCTAACTATTTTTTTCCAGATTGTTTTGGTTATTTTGTGTTCTTTGCAATTCCATTTAAATTTGTTAATTTAACCTGTTAATTTCTGCAAAGATGCTAGCTGGAATTTTGATAGAAATGTCTATGAATCTGTCGATCGATATGAGGAATATACCATCTTAACAATATCTAGTCTTGTGATTTGTACATGTACAATGTCTTTCCATTTACTTATATATTCTTTTTTGGTTTTTTTAAACATTTTATTGGGGAATTGGGGGAGGGGAACAGCATTGGGGAATTAGAGAAGGGGAACAGACAAGTTGCTGTCCTTTTGTTCTTCAGTATAGTTGTGGAAGGTGTCGCTTCACTGACCCATGTTGGCATTATCATTGTGCTGTTCCGGAGTGAGGCAGTCACTCACCAGCCATTGGCAGCTCATGGCAGCTCATGCCGGCTGCTGGGCACTTACACTGGCTGCCAGCCACTCACAGTAGTAGCTCACAGCAGTCCAGCTCCAGGTCGAGCTGTTGATCACCACCTTATCTGTAGAGGGCGCAGCGTTACTGGCCCTCATGTGGATCTGAACCAGGGCCTTGCTGCTCAGAGCTGGCTCTCCCAAGCCAACTCAGTTTAACCAATGCCCCACTTGGACAGCCCTACTTATATATTCTTTAATTTCTATTAATAATGTTTTGTAGTTTTCAGTGTCCAATTCTTGTACTTCTATTGTTAAATTTATAATAATGGTTTTTAAATTTTCTTTTATTTATTCATTTATTTGTTTTTACTTTTTGATGCTTTTAAACAGAACTTTTTTCTTAATATAATTTTTGGAATGTTCATTGCTAGTGTATGAACAAGATTGATTTTTGTTTATTAATCTAGTGTTCTGTAACCTTGTTGAGCTCATTTATTACTTCTAACAGTTTTTTAGTAGATTACTTAGGGTTTTCTGTTACAAAATAACGTCATCTGCAAATATAAATATTGGGTTGTTGAAAAAGTCGTGACGTATTTTATCTATGTTTTTCATTGCAAAAATGCATCATGACTTTTCTGACATACCAATAGTTTTACCTCTTTCTTTGCAATTTACATGCCCCTTTCCCCTCTTTGCCTAATTGTCTGGGTCCCTGACTAATTCTGATGCAAGAATTAGACTTGAAGAAAGTGAATTAAAAAGAAAAGTTCAGACAACATTTGAAGTATTGACAAATGAAGACAGGATTGAGGCCTCAGAAACTCATTCTTAAACCCCACAAGAAGGGTAGGTGTCTATTCTGTTATGCATAAAGATAGCCCCTGAGAGAGATGACTGGGGACTCTGTAAACATTGTAGCCAATTTTGATGCTCTTTGGGGAATTTTTTTAAAGTATCATTTTAATAACATTCCCTAAGAGAAACAACTTATATTTATACAACAAAAACATAATTTTAAATGTTTACTCTACCTAACAGTCAGTATATTGGAAAAAGGGAAATCTTTTATTTTTTGAGTTCTGAGTTCATCACTTGCTAGTTCTGTGAACTGGGGAAAATCACATACTCTTACTGATTTTCATTTTGCTGATTGTACAATAAGAAAACTAATGGTGGTATGATCTCCCTAAGGAGATTATATATATATATTCCTCGGCAATGTCTAGCATTTTATAGATATTAACATATGTGTTTCTGAATACATAATTAATGAATCATTTCTATATCATAGTGTTGTTCATATTTGGAATCATATTTAGATTAAAACATTATACCAAATATTGGTATTTTTTGCTCTTTCTGCACAACATTTAAAACCCTTTGAATTGAGAACGTTTAAAAATGGGGATATAGTCAACATTTTAAACATAATTCACAAGAAGCTAGAATTTTACTTATGGTATTAATCATTTTCATTCATGAAAGAATGCTCTCTATTTTATAGGTCTCTTTAATCTCATCTCATAAAAGCAATGTTATTTTACAATAAACCCTTACCACTAAGTTGCTCATAACAACCAGTGTGTACAGTGGTAAATTTAACACAGACACATGTATTCTTTGGTAGTAAAACATCTTTTCCACTTATTTTCCTGGCATTAGTTTAAATATGTACACTAAAAGTGAACTACATCATATATTCCCTAACCAACTCTAAACACAATTGAAACCAATAAAATTAAACAGAACAGAATTTTGTTTTCTTTTATCCTGAAGAAATTATTTTTATTTTTAACATTAAAAATGTGTACAAGAGAATCTAGAGTTTATCAGACTCATTTTAAGGAACTTAGGTCTTTTTGAGCTTAGGTGGCTGTGATTTTTAGTTTTTAACTAAGGGTTTTTATAACTCAGGAAAGCATTGGGCGCCCAGCTTTTTTTTTCACAGAATAGATTTGATTAATGCCCCAGAGAGTGATATGCAAAGATAAATATAAGACTTCATCTGTTCTTCTTACCCTTAAAAAAAAAAAAAAACTAATTTAGGCTCTGCCGAAAGGAATTAATGAAATGGGTCAGCACACCCTGAACCTGACTAGAAATTGAACGTGTGCATTTGGCTTGGAAATTTAAGAGAGAAAGTGGGAAATTCTTTTGTTCGATTCCTTCATTCAGTGCCAGGAGACACGGAGTGGAAGGCAGGCAGAGATTTCCTAGCTGTGCTTTGCTGTGAACGGCTGGCACCGGCTACCGCGCCTGCTCTTGTTCCAACCGCCCCAGCAGTCTGCTTTTTCGGGCTCCCCTGTTAATGAACTCGCAGCTAGGTGCAGTCAGCGGGAACCGCTGTGAGAGATAGGGTCAGAAAGGAGACAGGACTCTGATTTCTCTGGCAGAAATGGAAAAAAGTTTATTGGGGGTCTGAAGCTTACACAATTTTTTGAGCCCTTTTCAGGAAAGAGAATATACAATTGCTTATGTAAATTAGATTTAAAGTGAATATTTACTTAGCATGAGAAAATAAATTACTATAACTTAATTTTGTTTTAAAAGCTGGCAAATAAATATCACATACATTAAAAAACTGAGATAAATGTCATAATCATTTTCATTAACTTACTGACATACCTCCATAATATATTTTCTATAATTTTGACTGCATACTCTTCAATAACTTCTTCATATGACAATGATTTTGTTATGTTTGATCTAAACAGAATACAAGATTATTCAGTCTTTCCTCTAGCATGGCTGATCAAAACTTATTCTTTTACAAAATGTGATTCTATGTTCAGACATTCCAGCTCCTTGTAGTGCTGTTACAGATTTATGTATTGAAAACACAGAAATACTGATTATTTTGCTTTACCTGAAATGCTTTAAATTACATTTATAATTGTATACACTACATAATGCACATATTCTTGAAAAAAGGAGGACGTCTGTTTTCTTAAGTTTATAACAACCTCTTTATCTTCTTAGAATTTTCTGTGATTGAAAATTGAAGAATTTTCCAAAGTAGCTTTTGTCTCCATATATTGCAAATGGAATTTCTCTCCCAAATAGTTGGTGCTGGGCCCCCGTGGACAGTTTCCTATTGCAGCACATACCCATCCTGCCAAGGACGCTAGATAAACCTTCACAGTGGACAGCAAAGAGCTTTCTAGAGGCTAACCATAGAATAGGATGGCTGATGAGAACTTAATGATACACAAAAGTGACTGCAAGCCTCATACTGCATCTCACTGAGGCCTCACTAATTGTATTTCCAATTTTGCTTTCCCTCAGTTGGATCCAAATTGGGGTAGCCATGTCACCTGACGTGAGAGAAATGTGATGATGGGAAAACTGGAATAACAATAGACCATAATCTTAACCAACTGCAGTTAATATGTCCTACTCAATTTCTTATTCTTAACAGTTTCACAACTCAGGACCATGTAAACACGTTGCTACAGTCCCTCCCATGGGCCCTGATACGTAAGTTTCTCTGTCTCCACAGCAAATTCATCTTTGTTCTTTGCTTATGCTGGTGTCTCTTGCAGTGTCTGTGTCACTGCCTGGTTCCAGCTCCAGGATGGCCAATGTCACATCTGTCTCTTCCACTCCTTCAGGATAGGCCTTGCCATAATTCCAGCTCCATGTTGTTCCTTATCTCTAGGTCTCCTCTCCAACTGCAGATTGGCTACTCAGAGAATCCAACATCTTTGTAACTAGTCACTTATGTTCATTTCCCTCTGGCTTGCTGCTGTGGCCTTTGTTTTCCTGACTGGACTCAGACCAATTCCAAGGACACCTATAAAACCATATAACCAAAGAAGGAAGAAATGAACAGTAGTTTACAAGCAAAGTATGAATGGTTTCACCTCTGTTTGGACTGAGAATTTAAGACATAAAGGATAAGGAAAGTGTAATAAGCAGTTTGTTTCCATTTTTTGATGTTTGACTGCCAACATCTTTTAAGCTCAATCTTCCTTCTTCCCCTTCTGCCCCATATCTGGGCAAGCTAGTAAGTAGGCCTCATGCTCTCTCTTTTGTTGTAGGAGGGAAGTCCAAACCATGTAAGGGAACCCGCAGGCCAGCCCTGTAAAAGCCCTAAGCCAGTCTCCTTTCTCGCTCTCTTAAGCCATTTTCGGAGTTGCTTGAGAACCATCATAATGCTTTCTCTAGAAAAAGCTTTTCATACCCTCCTGGTGAGTGTGTGGTCTCATCAGTCTCCATATCTGAACAATTTTTTTTTTGTGGGGGGGGGTGGCATCTTATGTCTGTGGGGTTATCACAACAGAAAGAAAGATATTTCAATACCTAAATCTCAATTCTGTTTTTTAAATTTTAATGTAAGTGACATTCACTATTATGTTAGTTTCAGGTGTTCAATATAATAATCTTATATTTGTAAATTTCAAAATTCTTGATATCTATAGGGGCCTTTGTTTTATTTAAATTTTGATTCTGTGCAGATCTAATTATATAATCATTAAAGTTTGTTACCACCGTGTGAAATTACCTAGTGGTGCTTTCCCAGTTCAACTTAAGAAACCATAAGAAATTCATTGCTAAGCTGCTTCTCAGAAAGTTTAACAGAGACTTTTTTATAGTTACCAACTGGAGAAGATTTTTATATTTAAACACTAAAATATTTTCTGAAGAATTTGAGAATAATACGATGCCAAAAGATTCTTCTCATTCTTGTTTTTTTCAGAAAATTCTTGGGAAAAGCCATAGAATCCCACTGTTTCCATGCCAGCTGCATGGGCATTGATGGTCAAAATTTTGAGTGTGTTATTCCATTTTCAGCGAAACCCTTTAGACATGTCAAATACAGTACAGAGGTATTTGACACTTTATTTTTACAATCCCCTCATTGTGTCAGGAGAATATATATTTTTCTCCTCTTCTGGAAGGCTTCATCTATAGATAAGGGGATGGATATACATGCCTTGGGAAAGACTATTATGGTGCATTAGAAAATGTTTTATGGTGTATTTATGTTAGAAATGACATATTCGAGCTGTGCTTGGAAAATGAAAAAATATATCATTGCTGAATTAATGCAGGAGGAAATAACAGGTGAGTATATCTGAAAATGTTCTCTGTCTTAGAGAGATGTTATTTCTTCTCAGATCTATCATTTCTTTGTTGCCATCTGTAGTAGACCATCTGACATCCACTTTATGTTGTATGCCATCTAGTAAACTGTGGAGGAGGATATCTTTATTTTTGAAGATATTGGAATTAACTGAAATTTTTCCTTATCTTCCCACCCTTGTTGATTGATAATGTGAGTAGTGTTTTAGGAACCAAGAAATGAGAATGGCAGTATTTTAATTCTTAAAGTGTTGAGTGTGATAAAAATATAAAAATGTCATTTTTTTTTTTTAAATTTACAAATGAGACAGTTAATTGAAATGACACCAGGTTACAACTCAGTAAGTAAAGGGGTCTGTAACTATTGTTTTTTTTTTGTTGTTGCTCTTTGATTTCTCTTTTATTTCCCTTGCCTGAGGGGATATATCAGTGAAAATATTACTGAGGGTAACATCTGCAAATGTACTGGGAATACATTTATTTTCTTTTAGGAGTTTTACGGTTTCAGGCCTTACATTTAAGTCTTTAATCCATTTTGAGTTTGTTCTTGTATATGGTGTAAGTAGGTGGTCCATTTTCATTTTTTTGCACGTTGGTGAGTCCAATTTTCCCAGCACCATTTATTAGACTATCTTTATTCTAATATTAATTCATGCTTCCATTATCATAGATTAAATGACTGTATATGCATGGGTTTATTTTGGGTTATCTGTTCTGTTCCGTTGATCTATGTGCCTGTTTTTATGCCAGTGCCATACTGTTTTCATTACTGTAGCCTTATAGTATGATTTGATGTCATGTAGCATGATACCTCCAACTTTGTTCTTATTTCTCAAGATTGCCATGGCTATTTGGGGTCTTTTATGGTTCCATATAACTTTTAGGATTCTATGTTCTATTATGAGAAAAATGTCCTTGGTAGTTTGATAGGAATTGCATTAATCTATATATTGCCTTAGATAGTATTGACATTTTAACTAATTCTTCCTATTCATGAACATGATATGTATTTCCATTTATTTGTATCTTCTTTGATTTCTCTCTTCACTGTCTTATAATTCTCCGAGTACTTTTATGTCTTTGGTTAAATTTATTCCTAGATATTTTATTGTTTTTGAAGCAATTGTAAAAGGGATTGATTTCCTGATTTCTTCTTCTGATAGTTTATTATTGGTGAATACAAATGCAACTGATTTCTGAATATTAATTTTGTATCTTGCTACCTTACTAAATTCGTTCATCAGTTCTAACAGTTTTTTGGTGGAGTCTTTGGGGTTCTGTATATATAGTATCATGTCATCTGCATAGAATGACAATTTTACTTCCTCCTTTCCAATTTGGATGCCTTTCATTTTATTTTCTTGTCCGATTGCTGTGGCTAGCACTTCCAGAAGTATGC
This sequence comes from Aselliscus stoliczkanus, assembly GCA_033961575.1. Lineage (NCBI taxonomy): Eukaryota > Metazoa > Chordata > Mammalia > Chiroptera > Hipposideridae > Aselliscus > Aselliscus stoliczkanus. Next base: position 108,868,162 of record CM066729.1, read on the forward strand.
TGAAGAGAAGTGGTGAAAGTGGGCAGCCTTGTCTTGTTCCTGATCTTAAGGGGAAAGCTTTTAGCCTTTCCCCATTGAGTACGATGTTTGCTATGGGCTTATCATATATGGCCTTTATTATGTTGAGATATGATCCCATGATACCCACTTTGCTAAGAGATTTTATCATAAATGGCTACTGGATTTTGTCAAATGCTTTTTCTGCATCTATTGATCTGATCATATGATTTTTATTTTTCATTTTGTTAATGTGATGTATTACATTAATGGATTTGTGGATATTGAACCAACCTTGCATACCAGGCATGAACCCCACTTGATCATGGTGTATGATCTTTTTAATGTGATGCTGAATTCGATTTGCTAGTATTTTGTTGAGGATTTTTGCATCTATTTTCATTAAGGATATTGGCCTATAGTTTTCTTTTTCTGTAATATCTTTGTCTGATTTGAGGTCAGAGTAATAGTGGCCTAACAAGAAGTGCTTGGGAGCCTTCCCTTCTTCTGTACTTTTTGGAATAGTTTGAGCAGAATAGGTATTAATTCTTTTTTGAATGTTTTGTAAAATTCACCTGTGAAGCCATCTGGTCCAGGACTTTTGTTTGTTGGAAGATTGTTGATTACTGATTCAATTTCTTTGGTAGTAATCAGTCTGTTCAGAGTTTCTGTTTCTTCTTGGTTCAAACTTGGTAGATTATATGCTTCTAGAAATTTATCCATTTCTTCCAGATTGTCAAATTGGTTGGCATATAGTTGCTCCTAGTATTTTCTTAAAATTTTCTGTATATCTGCGGTATGTATTGTCACTTCTCTTTCGTTTCTGATTTTATTAATTTGAGTCCTCTCTTTTTCCTGGTTAGTCTGGCTAAGGGTGTGTCAATTTTGTTTATCTTTTCAAAAAGCAGCTCTTGGTTTCATTGATCTTTTGTATTGTGTTTTTGGTCTCTATTTCATTTATTTCTGCTCTGATCTTTATTACTTCCTTCCTTGTACTCCCTTTGCGCTTGTTTTGCTGTTCTTTTTCTAGTTTCTTTAGGTGTCATGATAGTCTGTTGATTTGAGATTGTTCTTGTTTCTTTAGATAGGCATGCATTGCTATGAATTTCCCTCTTACGACTGCTTTTGCTGCATCCCATAGATTTTGGGTTGTTGTGTTTTAGTTTTCGTTTCTTTGGAGATACCTTTTTATTTCTTCCTTGATCTCATTTTTGATCCACTCGTTATTTAATAACATATTTCAGCCTCCATGTATTTGTGTGCTTTCTGGGTTTCTTCTTATAATTGATTTCTAGATTCACAGCATTGTGGTCAGAGAAGACGCTTGATATGATTTCAGTCTTCTTAAATTTACTGGGTTTTGTTTTGTGGCCTAACATGTGGTATCTTGGAAAATGTACAATGTGCACTTGAGAAGAATGTATATTCTGTTGCTTTGGGGTGAATTGCTCTAAAAATGTAGATTAAACCCAGCTGGTCTAAAGTGTCATTTAAAGCCACTGTTTCCATGTTGATTTTCTGTCTGGAGGATCTGTCCATTGGTGACAATGGGGTGACGAAGTCCCCTGCTATGATAGTGTTACTTGTGGTCACACAGCAGCCTAGCTGTCCGCCCCCATGCACGTTTACATAACAACAGATCCTCACAGAGACAGTACTTTTACTATGCTTATGGCAATTCCCCATGGGACCCCAGAAAGAGGGCTGGCTAGTCAAAGATGGGTACGACCCTAGTAGCCAATAGAGCAACTCAAGCCAAACACAGTCCAGAGGGTAACAAAGGAGGAATCATGGAGGTGAAGAACATGGGCCAAAGACCCCTTGTCTTCAGTGCTGACAGCCTGCCTGAGAATGAAACTTAACCAGGTGATAATATCTGTCCTCTGTGCATTCTTGTCTCTAAGCCTCAGCATGAGAAGTTTCTGTCTCTCAGGAGGTGAACATACACAGGCCATGGGACTTTCAATAAAGGCAGCCTGCAGGCCATGGCGTGATTTGACTCTGAGCTAAGTTCTCTGGTATGATGTATGTGACTTACAGACCGTGGAAAGAACAATGCTACTTCCTTGTGTGTATCCCAATAAAAGCCGCAGTCAAGCTCAATTCGGGGCTCTTTGTCCTAGAGGCACTGAGTCCCCTGGCTAGCACTGCCTTTGAACTATCCTTTGTCTGTTGTCTATATTTTCTGTTGCTCACACCCTGCCAGCACTATGGCCCTGTCATGTGGAACGCAACAGTTACAGTTGATCTCTGTCTTTATGTCTGTCAAACTCTGTTTTATATATTTTGGAGCTCCTATGTTGGATGCATAGACGTTTACTAGGGTTATGTCCTCTAGTTGAATTAACCCCTGTCCCTTCTTTGCCTTTAATTGTAGTCTTTATTTTAAAGTCTATTTTGTCAGAAATAAATATTGCTACTCCAGCTTATCTCATTTGCACTTGTGTGAAATATCTTATTGCAATCCCTTACTTTCAGCCTGTGTGTCTTGATCTGAGATGAGTCTCTTGTAAACAGCATATACATGGGTCCTGTTTTCTTATCCACTCAGCCACTCTATGTCTTTTGATTGTAACATTTAGCCCATTCACATTTAAACTGATTATTGATAGGTGTATATTTACTGCCATTTTGTTATTTGTATTTCTTGTTCTCCCGGGTTAGCTTGTTTTCCCCTTTCTTCTGTTTAAAAAAGGTTTTTTAACATTTCCTGCAATGCTGGCTTGGTGGTAATGGATTCCTTAAGCTTATTCTTTTCTGAGAAGCTCTTTCACTCTCCTTCCATTTTAAGTGAGTAGCCATGCTGGGTAGAGCAATCTTGGCCATAGCCCTTTATTTTGTGTCCCTTTGAATATTTCCTGCCACGCCTTTCTGGCCTACAGAGTTTCTGAAGAAAAGTCAGCTGTTAGTTTCATAGGAGTTCCTTTATATGTAACCTGCTGTCTTTCTTTTGCTGCTTTTAGGATTCTGCCTTTGTCTTTAAGCTTTGCCATATTAACTATGATGTGTCTTGGTGTGGGTCTGTTTGGTTCAGCTTGTTTGGAACCCTCTGAACTTCCTGGGCTTGTATGTTGATTTCCTTCACCAGGGTAGGGAAGTTTTCAGCTGTTATTTCTTCAAATACATTCTCGATCCCTTGCTTCTTCTCTTCTCTTGCTGGTATTCCTATGATTGGAATGTTGTTGTGCTTCATGTTGTCCCACAGGTCTCTTAAACTATTTTCATTGTTTTAATTCTTTTGTCTTTTTGTTGTTCTAATTGGTCGATTTCTGCTACACTGCCTTCTAAATCACTTATCCGATCCTCTGTTTCATTTAATCTACTGGTGATTCCTTTGAGTGTGTTCTTCATTTCAGTTATTGTATTCTTTAGTTCTAACTGGTTGTTTTTTATGATTTCTCCATCTTTCTTTATGTCCTTACTAACTTCCTTAAACATTCTTATCATCAGTGTTCTAAATTCTGTCTCTGAAATGTTGGATACCTTTGTTTCATTTAGTTCCATTTCTAGAGGTTTCTTTTGATCTTTTACTTGGGATATGTTTCTTTGTTTCTTCATTTTGGCTGTCGCTCTGTGATTGTCGATGTGTTAGATACATCACCAGCAAGCATGTCTGTGTGCTGGCTCCACTGGTTCTCTAGCCACCTTCAGTCTCACCAAGTTGAGCAAAGAGAGTCCTCACTAATTTCTACTGCCAACTATCGTAGAACTCCTCTTTCCAGTGAAGTAACTCTGGGCTGGTGAGCTCAGTGTGGGGCCAGAGGGCTCCCTATCGCTGAGGTGTCCCTCACGGGGTCTGCCCTCTCTGGTCTCTCCCCTCCTACCCGCCTCAACATGGCCTCCTCTTTAAGTCCTGTATATAGAGGTTCTGTTCATCTAGTATTCAGGGGACTTATGAGGTTGAATGTTGTATACATTATTTTGGTGTGATCCTGGGAGGCACTTGGCACAGCGTCTGTCTATTGCGCCATTTTACCGGAAGCCCCCGGTCATTAACTATCGGTAAACATCCATTGTTACTGAAGGTTATTCTTCTCCTCAAAAACACTGTATTTTACCAAATTTTATTCTGTCATTGCTAAGATGCACCATTATTGTGTATATTAAGAAATAAAAACAATGGTGCCAATTAAACTATGGCACAATGATTTCTCATCATATGTAATTTTTTGTACATTTTTGTCTTTTGTATATTCAGAAACATTTATAATATTACATTTCATGAAAGAGTGCTCAACTTTGGTCTCTCGGATTTTCTTCTCAGCTGCTGGCCCTCTTTCTAAACGTTTTGATGTTGGTACTTTTAAAAAAGATTTTATTGGGGTATTGGGGGCGGTGAACAGTGTTGGGGAATCAGGGAATGGGAACAGACAAGCTGCTGTCCCCTTGTTCTTCAGCCTAGCTGTGGAGGACATCACTTCACCAGCCCATATTGGTATTATCATTGCGCTCTTCCCAGGTGAGGCAGCCATTCACTGCCCATTGGACAGCCGCTCACGGTGGTTCACGGCAGCTCACAAAAGCTCATGCCAGCTGCTGGCCAGCCCTACTGCAGACTGCGCAATCACCGGCAATTCTCAGCAGCCCAGCTCCAGGCCAAGCTGTTGTTCACCCTCTGAGCTGTAGAGGGCATAGCTTTACCGGTCCCCATGTGGGATCCAAACCCGGGTCCCACTGCTCAGAGCTAGTGTCCCAAGCCAACGCCCAACCAACGTGAGATTCAGCCGGCTCAGATGTTGATACTTTCTTAATCATTAAAAATGGTGTGAGACCGGCCAAGTGGCGTGGTGGTTAAGCACTGGCTTGGGAAGCCAGCAGCCCCAGTTCAGTCCCACATATGAGGGCCAGTGACACTTCCCTCAAGAAAAAAAAAAGGTGTGAAAATAAAGCTTTTAGACATCAACCAAGAAGTCATTGTAAATGGCAATTAAACTCAATGCATGAAACTAAGTTGAAGTAATAAAAATATGATGAAATTTGCACACAGTAATGACTAATATGTAGCAATTCTCTAAACACCATTGTGAGAGGCCACCAAATGACACATTGTGCTGCCAGATAAAAAATTTGCATCTCAGGATTTCTTAGATACATAAAGTTGCTGCACATAGCTAGCTGTGTCTCCAGCACTCTACTTGGGACGTGCCATTTGCCTGTGAGAAAAGGCAGGATAGTCAGACTGCCTCAACTGCTGCAAATCCTCTTACATTTGATTTTGTAGACATGTGATACATCTTTACTTCTGCTTCTGCTTCTTCCTCTTCTTCTCTTCCTCTTCTTTCTCCTCCTCCTTGCCCTCCTCTTCCTTCTTCTTCTCCTTTTCTTTTTTCCTGGAGAGTGTGATTGACCTACTATACTGTCTTGGCCAAGACCTGTGTGCAGTAGTATATAAGGTGGATTTAGCAAATGGATGCTAATATTTCCTCACCTCTGTTTCATGAGTAATTTAATAGTAGATGTAATTGTTCAATTAACCTCTGTAAGTAGCCCTTTCATAACTTCAGTGTTGGTGGCTGAATTAAAACCCACTTTTCTCTCACAAGGGGCTATACATGCTTTCATTAAACACAGATTTTGTGTTTTATTCCTTTCTAAACCATCATTAACCTCTCCATTTGTCCCTTTTTTCTTCTCTTCTGAAGAAGGAATGAGGCCAAACATTTACAATATACAGCTTTTATCTACTTTTTTGGCAAGATAAAAGACATAACCTTGAGGACAATTATAAAGGTCTAGTACTATAGTTCCATCGAGACTGAAAACATGAAAATGTCTCTATGAATGTTTTTACAGTAATGGAATAGGTAGGTATTTTCATAAGAAGGAGTTAAGGTCCTGAAGGAAGTCTGGAAGATGGCGGCTGTGCGGAGTGCTCCCTGAGTTCTCCCATGGAAATATCCATAATTTGAACTTCAGTAACTCTTTGAAGGTACGTCTACTCATCACACAGAGCAATTAAGAGTCTCCCACAATAATTGCTGGAAAGTGGGCAGACTGGATGAGTAAGGGAAGAAGGGGACAAGATGTGTGGAGGTGCAGCCTGCACTCATGGCTGCTGAGGCACAGGGCTTCAGAGAGCAGATCAGAGAGTTCCCACTGCTCCCTCCCTGCACCCCTTGGCCTGCCTAGAGTACAGCAAGAGCGCAACAGTTTGCAATCTGAGGCAGAAGCCTCAGGCCGGGTGAGTGGGAGAGGAGGGAGAGGAGACGAGCGTGCAGAGGTACAAGCTGCACCCATGCTGGCAGAACCCCGGGTCCTCAGGAGACAGAGTACAGAGTGTGGTGAGATTAATCCCTGCAGCCACCCGGTCCAGGGATCAGTCTCTGAGCCCATCCGGTCCTGCCGGGAGCACAGCATGAGCACTGCACATGCAGGCTCTGAGGCAGAAGCCTGAAATGTGCGAGCAGGGGAAGAGGGAGACGTGAGGCATGGAGATGTGGAGACGCAGCGCACACCCACAGAGGAAGAGACGCAGGATAGCGGGAGGCAGAGCAGAGATCTGAACAGCTACAGGGTGCGCACACAGTCCTCTAAGCCCCCGCAGTACCTCCCGGAGAGCAGCAGGAGCTCTGCTGGAGCGTCTGAGGCAAGAGCCTTAGCTCAAAACTATGGTGGGACTGATTCTATTTTTGTGTGTGTTTTGTTTTGTTTGGTCTTGTTTATTTCCTCTCTCAGACAAAAAGCAAAAAACAACTGCAGAAAAAAGAACCCACTCCCACCCTCCCACAGAAACCTTGGCCCCCACCATGCCAGTCTTATGCTGACCCCTGAATGGAGCAGTAGGGTCAGATTACAGAGGCATTCCTACCTGCAGAGGGTTGAGAATTTCCACCCCAGAAGAGGTTGCAAAGAGTGAGCCTACCTACTCTGCCCCCAAGTTTCTTGCAAGGCTTGGGAGGTAGGGGAGGTTCAGCTCCTGAGGCACTAGCAGACAGACCCCTGGCAGGTGGCTTTTGGCAGCGCTGAACTCTCACATCCTCCACAGCCTTCAGTGGAAAGAGTGCCCAAAGATGCACATCGAACCTTCTGGTTGTGCAGCCTGTCTTGGGACAGACGAAAGCAGTAACAGAGGTGACTTTGTAAAAACTACCAATCACACCTCATAATCCCATTCATCTACAATAGAATTGCATTGCCAGGATCACTCTAGACACCAGGTGGCTGACTCTGCCCCCACAAGATACAGAGGAATTTTGTACAGCAGAGGACAACCTGGAGAGAGCTTGGTGGACTTTAGCCAAGAATGGCACTGTTTTTTTCTTTCTCTCTCTCTTTTTTTTCTTCTTTTCATTGGTTGCTTGTTTTGGTTGTTTTTGGTTTTTATTACTATTTCATTATTATCATTTTTTCGCTTTTAATATAGGCATATATATGGGTGTATATATGTGAATATATATCCATATATATGGGGGTATATATATATATTTTTTTTTCTTTTTCTGTTTCTTTTTCTCCTTTGCACCCTCACTCTCTCCCTTCTTTTCTCATTCTTTTTACTGCTCTACTTTTCCTCTTTCTTTCCTTTTTTCTGCAATTTCTTTTTTTTTTTTTTTTTGGTATTGCTATTTGGTTTCTCGTGTTTTTTTCTATTTTTTTATTTTATTATATTTTATTTTGTTTTGTCTTTTGTTCTTTTTTTGTCGTTGTTGTTTTGTTTTCTTCTTTTGTATGTTTGATATTTCTGTACAAGTTGACAGTAGGCTGTTGGTTGTTTTTTCTTACATGTGAGAGCATCTGTTTTCCTTTGGTGGCTATGGTGGTTGTTCTTGTTGATCTGTTTTGCTCTAAAATCACTCTGCAGCAAGGTTCACCCAAAGAGACACAAGAATCATCATACCCCGAGACCAACTTCAAATAAAACCAGAGCATTTCTAAGTTTGAGCTACATGAGTCACACACAAGGAGAAATTGCTACAGTCACAACACTCCAATGGGGTCAAGCCACATTGGAGGGGTCCACACTCACACAGCATCTCATAAACTGTGGACACAATTAATTCTCACAGTTAATCAGCCGGGGAGTCAATCCCACCTACTGGCAAGCCAAAAGCAATCAAAGCTCAACTTCAACAGGAGAAGACACATAACACAAGGAACACCTCAGGTACACAGACAAGGGAGAATAGGGAGACTGAGTAATTCAAATATAAAGGACACACACCACATAAGTCCACCCAGAAAAGACTGAGAGACCTAGGGGATCTACCTGTTACATCGAAGCAAACACAAAGAGAAAGCCAGAATGAGGAAACAAAGAAACATATCCCAAATAAAAGAACAGAAGAAACCTCCTGAATCAGTGGAACTAGAGGAAATAGAGGTAAATAACCTATCAGAGACAGAGTTCAGAACACTGATTATGAGAATGTTCAAGGAGATTAATGAAAATATAAAGAAGGATAGAGAAATCATGAAAAACAACCAGCTAGAACTACAGAACACAATTACTGAATTAAATAACAAACTTGATGAAATTACTAGCAGATAGGGTGAAGCAGAGGATCAAATCAGTGACTGAGAAGACTAGATAGCAGAGATCATCTAAGCAAAACAACAACAATAAAACAGAATGAAAAACATTGAAAATAGTTTAAGAGAGCTGGGCAACAACATGAAGCACAACTAAAAGCACATTGTAGAACCAGAAGGAGAAGACAGGGAGCAAAGGATCAAGAACTTATTTGAAGTAATAATGACAGAAAACTTCCCTAACCTGGCAAAGGACACTGACATACAAGCCCAGGAAGTGCAAAGAGTTCCAACCAAGATGATCCCAAACAGGCCCACACTAAGAAACATTATAATGAAAATGGCAAGGGTTAAGGACAAGGACAGAATCCCCAAAGCAGCAAGGGAAAGGCAGCAAGTTACTTACAAAGGCACTCCCGTAAGATTATCAGCCGACTTTTCTACAGAAACTTTGCAGGCCAGAAGGAAGTGGCAAGAGGTTTTCAAAGCAATTAAAAACAAAGGCCTACAACCTAGATTGCTTAATCCAGCAAGGTTATCATTTAAAATTCATGGAGAGATAAAGAGCTTCCCATAAAAGAATAAGCTTAACGAATTCATTACCAACAAGCCAGCATTGCACGAAATGTTAAAAGGGCTTCTTTAAGCAGAAGAAAAAAGCAACCTAACTAAGGAAGACAAGGAACACAAATAACAAAATGGCAATAATTATACACATATCAAAAATTACATTAAATGTAAATGGATTAAATGCTCCAATCAAAAGACATAGGGTGGCTGAATGGATAAGAAAGCAAGACCCTTGCATATGCTGTATACAAGAGACTCACCTCAGATCAAAAGATACATACAGGCTGAAAGTAAAGGGATGGAGTAAAATATTTCATGTAAATGGAACTGAGAAAAAAGCTGGAGTAGTAATAGCTATATCAGATAAAATGGACTTTAAATTGAAGAATATAATAAAGGACAAAGAAGGTTATTTCATAATAATAAAGGGATCAATCCAACAAGATGATATAGCCGTAGTAAACATCTATGCACCTAACATAGTAGCTCCTAAATATATAAAACAGAAATTGACAGACATAACGATGGAGATCAACAGTAACACTATCATAGTAGGGGACTTCAACACCCTATTGTTACCAATGGACAGATCCTCCAGACAGAAAATCAATGTGTAAACAGTGACCTTAAATGACACATTAGCGCAACTGAATTTAACTGATATTTTCAGAGCATTTTACCCTAAAGCTACAGAATATACATTCTTCTCAAGTGCACATGAAATGTGTTCCAAGATAGACCACATGTTAGGCCACAAAACAAGTCTCAGTAAATTTAAGAAGATTGAAATCATTTCAAGCATCTTCTCTGACCACAATGCTATGAAACTAGAAATCAATTATAAGAAGAAATCTGGAAAGCTTACAAATACATGGAGGCTAAATAACATATTACTAAATAGCAAGTGGGTAAAAAGTGAGATCAAGGAAGAAATCAAAAGATACCTGGAGACAAACGAAAATGAAAACACTATGTCCCAAAATCTCTGGGATGCAGCGAAGGCAGTCCTAAGAGGGAAGTTCTTAGCAGTGCAGGCCTACCTAAAGAAGGAAGAAAAATCTCAAATCAACAGGTTATCCTTACACCTCAGGGAACTGGAGAAAGAACAGCAAAGAAGCCCAAAGAGAGTACAAGGAAGGAGATAATAAAGACCAGAGCAGAAATAAATGAAATAGAGACCAGAAAAACAATACAAAAGATCAACAAAACCAAGAGCTGGTTTATTTTGAGAAGAGAAACAAAATTGACAAACCTCTAGCCAGGCTCATCAAAACAAACAAACAAACAAACAAAAAAGAGCAAGGACTCAAATTAGTAAAATCAGGAATGAAAAAGGTGAAGTGACAACAGACACCACAGAAGTTCAAAAAATTTTAAGAAGTTACTATGAGCATCTCTATGCCAACAAATCTGACAATCGGGAAGAAATGGATAATTTTTTAGAAGCATACAACCTTCCAAAGCTAACTTGAGAAGAAATGGAAAATCTGAATAGATTGATTACTACCAAGGAAATTGAATCAGTAATCAACAAGCTCCCAACAAACAAAAGCCCTGGACCAGATGGCTTCACAGGTGAATTTTACCAAACATTCAAAAAAAGAACTATCACCTATTCTTCTCAAACTATTCAAAAAATCCAGAAGGAGGGAAGGCTCCGAAACTCTTTCTATGAAGCCTGATTCCCAAACGAGATAAAGACAGCACAAAAAAGGAAAACAACTGGCCAATATCCCTGATGAATATAGATGTGAAAATCCTCAATAAAATATGAGCAAACAGAATTCAGCAATATATTAAGAAGATCAGACATCATGATCAAGTGGGTTTCATCTCTAATATGGAAGGCTGGTTCAACATCTGGAAATCAATGTGATACACCACATCAACAAAATGAAGAATAAAAATCATATGGTCATATCAATACATGCAGAAAAATTATCCGATAAATCTAGCAGTCATTTATGATAAAAACTCTTAGTAAAGTGGGAATAGAGAGATCATATCTCAACATAATAAAGGCCACATATGATAAACCCAGACCTAACATCATACTCAATGGGGAAAAGCTAAAACCATTCCCCTTAACATCAGGAACAAGACAAGGCTGTCCACTTTCTCCACTTTTATTCAACATGCTTCTGGAAGTTCTAGCCACAGCAATCAGTCAAGAAAAAGAAATAAAAGGTATCCAAATAATTTGGATACCAAGGAGGAAGTAAAATTGTCATTATATGAAGATGACATGACACTATATAGAGAGAACCTCAAAGACTCCATCAAAAAACTATTGGAACTGATAGACGAATTCAGTAAGGTAGCAGGATACAAAATCTATAATCAGAAATCTGTTGCATTTGCATATACCAGTAATAAACTATCAGTAGGAGAAATTAAGAAAACAGTCCCATTACAATGGCTTTAAGAACTCTAAAATACCTAGGAAGAAATTTAACCAAAGAAGTAAAAGACCTGTTATCAGAAAGTTATAAAACACTGAAGAAAGAAATAAAAGAAGATACAAATAAATGGAAACACCTACCATGCTCATGGATAGGAAGAATTAATATAGTTTAATTGTCCATACTTCCTAAAGCAATATATAGATTCAGTGCAATTCCTATTAAACTACCAAGAGTATTTTTCACAGAAATAGAAAATATAATCCTAAAATTTACATGGAACCATGAAAGACCCTGAATAGCCTCGGCAATCCTGAGAAAGAAGAACAAAGTGGGGGGTATCATGCTACCAGACATCAAAACATACTACAAGGCTACAGTAATCAGAACAGTATGGTACTGGCATAAAAACAGGCACATGGATCAGTGAAACAGAACAGAGAGCCCAGAAATAAATCCATGCATATACGGACAGTTAATCTATGACAATGGAAGGAAGAATTTACACTGGGTAAAGATAGTCTATTTAATAAATGATGCTGGGATAATTGGACTGACACATGCAAAAAAATGAAACTGGGCCACCTCCTTACGCCTTATAGAAGAATGAATGCAAAATGGATTAAAGACGTAAATGTAAGACCGGAAACCATAGGGAGTAAATTTGCATATATTACGCTGAGCAATATTTTTACTGATACATCCTCGCGAGCAAGGGAAGTAAAAGAAAAAAATGAATATATGGGATTATATCAAACTTAAAATTTTTTTCACAGCAGAGGAAATCATCAATAAAACAAAAAGGCAGCCTACTGAATGGGAGAAAATATTTGCCAATGATATATCTGATAAGAGGTTAAGATCCAAAATTTATAAAACACTCATGAAACTCAACACCAAAAAAACAAACCCAATTAAAAAATGGGCAGAGGATATGAAAAGGCATTTCTCGAAAGAGGACATACAGATAGCCAACAGGCATATGGAAAAATGTTCAACCTCACTGATCATTAGCCTCACTCCAGTCAGAATGGCTATCATCAATAAATCAACAAACAACAAGTGCTGGTGAGGCTGTGGGGAAAACGAAACCTTGTTACACTGTTGGTGGTTTTGCAGATTGGTGCAGCCACTATGGAAATCAGTATGGAGGTATCTCAAAAATCTGGAAATGGGACTACTTTGTGACCCAGAAATTCCACTCCTAGATATGTATCCTGAAAAGTCCAAGACACTAATCCGAAAAAACACATGCACCTCATGTTTATTGCAGCACTATTTACAATAGACAAGACTTGGAAACAGTCAAAATGCCCTGCAGTAGACGATTGGATTGAGAAACTGTGGTACATTTACACAATGGAGTATTAGCTATAAAGGAGAAAGAAATCGTACCATTTGCAACTATATGAATGGGCCTAGAGAACATTATGCTAAGTGAAATAAGGCAGTCAGAGAAAGACAAATACCATATGATCTCACTTATATGTGGAATCTAAAGAACTGAATAAATGAACAAAATAAACAGAAATAGTCTTAGAGACACAGAGGAAAAACTGATGAGGGCTGGATGGGTTAGGGATGGGCATGAGGGAGAAGAGGAAGGGACGAGGCAACATAAACTGGTAACTACAATATTGCCTCAGGGATAGAAGAGACAGTTTGGGGAATATATTCGATAACGTAAATATTTTTTAGGGGACCAGAAGGACTCATGTCTTGTCAGGCAGAGCACTTCATAGATGGTGTAGAGGCCTGACCACTGCACTGTATATCTGAAGCTGCCACTGAATATTTGATGTTAACTATAATTTAACACATATATAATCATGGGATGTGGAGTATAGTGTGGGAATGGAGTCAATGAAATTGTAATAGATATGTATGATATCGGGAGGGTAGGGAGCAGTGGGTGGGGGAGGCGGAGTCCCTTTATAAGGGGTGAAAAGGATAACTATTGCATTGTTTTGTACATCTGTAACTAATAATAAAAAACAAAAAACAAAGAAAGAAACTGATTAGAAGAGCAATCAAAGCCAGGGGCTAAGGAACTAAGAAATTAGGGAGGAGACTTAAAATTTCTATAGGAAAGAAAACTTAAAAGTTTTTTTGGGGGGCGGGGCTATTCGCTTGGCCTTTAACACCATGACTATTTTGTAAATACCAATTTGTACTTCTTACTCCCTGCCTGGGCTCTGTATTAAAATTATTTTATTGTATTAAAAAAAAAAAAAAAACAAAAAAAACAAGTTATATGTTGATATATTTTTCTTAATAATAAAAATAATGAAAAATAATGACTATCTCCCCAGGGTTGTAACTTTAGCTAGCTTTTAATTAAATTAATAACTTGTAAAAAGATTGATTCTGTGTTGAATATAAAATGACTTTTATTCTGCTCACTGTTTAGCATGATACTTTCAGTGTTTTTTTTTTGTTGTTGTTGTTTTTGATGGCAGTGTCACTGGCCCTCATATGTGGTACCAAACCAGGGCTGCTGGCTTCCCAAGCCAGCGCTTAACCACTGTGCCACTCTGCCGGCCCAAAAATATGGTTTTTTTGTTTTCTTTTTGAGGGCAGTGTCACTGGCTCTCATATGTGGGACCCGAACTGGGGCCGCTGGCTTCCCAAGCCAGCACTTAACCACCGAGCCACTTGGCCGGCCCATTTTTAGTGTTTTTAAATGGAGAAAATTAATGCCACAAATAACAATTTTATACTCAAATTTTATTCTAACCAATAATATAGAATGCTTCACAAATAAGTAGATTAGAATGCATACAATATTGTAATAAGAATTTTAAAAGAAAGAAATTCTGAATCATAACTAAATAACGTGAGAAAAAATGTTTTGAAAGTCTATGAATTATTGAAGATAAATAAATGCTGTTTAACTTATATTCACCATTTATTTTCCTCAAGACAACAAGTATAGGGGATTCTTTCATAACGTAATACATGTGAACCTAGAAACCCAAGCAATTTGTAATTCTTCCATTCACGATAATAGAGCCTCTTAGAAACAGGGAAGGGGGCAACTCTGAAAACCTATGCAACTGTGTGAACAGAGCACTACCAAAAATTGATAAAAATGGTATTTTGGGAAATAATTTGTATAGTCCACATAGGAAGCTCAGAATGACTAAGGATTGCCTTTGTGATATTCATCTACAGAATATCAATGAAGTGAAAATACTGACATGGGGACACTGGGCCCGTGCAGATATAGAGTGCTCAGCCAGTGGGGCTGCTGGTGAGGTGGGCACAGGAAAAACCTTTCTCAGCTGACTCACACTGGGGGTGCACCTCCCTGGAGAGGAAACAGTGGATACAGGGAGTCATTTTCAATTTCCTTAAACACAGTTGAAAGGACTCTTTATTTTTCTCTTCAAAATTTAATTCTATTACTTGCCATTGTATTTTCCCTTACCTGGAAAAAATTCACATGAGTCATTATAATTTTCACATGATACTAAATGATTCCTCTATTTGCCAGTTGTTTATGGGCTAATTGATATAGAAACACTGGGTAGTAGAACAGACTCAGTGTACTTGGGAGGCAAATGAGCAAAATAGTTCACTCATTCAAGAAATTTTCAGTACAGATGAGGAGATATACAGTTGTTTTGATAGATGTTATAATTAAAAAAATTTTATGGATACAAGGACACTTCAGTTAAAAGAAGGAAATACTAATTGAAAACCTGTTTAGGGATATAATTATAAGATATTAATCACCTTCATCTAAACTGTATTGATCTTGAAATGATTAGTAAATTCTGACTCAGTTGTTTTTAGAATTGTACTTCCCACAAATAAAGCCTTATTGCCAACCTAAATGCAAATTCCCTAAGCTGAAAAGCAAATAAAGGGAAACAGATAAAAAGAGGGAAATCTGATTTAGTATTTCCATATCAAATGCAATGCCTCATACAAGAAGGCCCTGGATGACAGAATGGATGAGCTATCAGATGTGCTCTGTCAATTCCTTGAGACTCCTTTAGCTTCCACTGAGGCAGCTTCTGATTTGCTCATTTTTGAGGATAAGTAAGCCTTTTTCTTTCAGCATTATAAGCATACGGTTCCACAGTGAGTGGAAATTCAGTAGCGCTGAATCTATGGCAAGGAGCAGAAATGGTTTCATAGGCACCTCAACAGTGTGCTATGCAGGCAGAGACTTACTTTACAGTGTGTAAAGCCCGACTAAGTGATGTTCTCATAGGCTGCCTGATGAACCTTAAAATTGTTTAGTGTAACTTCTTGTTTTACAGAGGACGATACTGAGGGCTAGAGAAGTGAAACAATTTAAGATATTTTGTGTAACATTGAACAACTGGTATACTTTTATAAGTCAAATATATAAAAACATTAACTTTGTTTATCTTGGATACATAGACTCATCTATATTGCTGAATTGTTACAACTGTGTTTTGTTAAGAATTTTGTAAAATTCCTTGCCTCAAATCTTCCAGACACCATAAAACATTTTACGCTTTCAAATATATGGAGAATACAGGCTTCTAGGAGTAAGAATCAAAGAATCTCTAAAGCAGTTGTTTTCATCCAGGTTACATTAGAACTACTGATTTAAAACACCTATGCCGGAGCCCCACCCCAGAGATGGATTTAATAAATGTGGAGTGGAGCCAGAGCACTGGTCCTCTCTGAAAGTTCCCCAGGTCATGCTCCTATGCTGCCCAGTGAGGGAGTAGAGCTCTAAAGGACAATTCTCTGGCATAGTGGACGCTTAGAAAGTCTCAAGTCCTTTCAGGAGGTCCATGAGGTTAAACCTATTTTCATAATAATACTGAAATGAACCGTTCATTGTATTGTACTACTAGAATGAAAGATAACAGTGTGTGACACTGCTCGCACCTCAGCAAGCATCCAGACAGTGGCGACGGAGTGTTCCAGTAGGTACTGTGTTCTTGCTGTCATGCACATTTCATTAAAAAAAAGAAATAGCTAGTTTCACGTAGGAATGTCCTTGATGAAATAGAAGCAATTTTAAATTTTATTACACCTCAACCGTTGAGTGTATGTTTTTCTAATACTCTGTATGACAAAATGGGAAGTGCACACAAAGTTCTTTCACTGAGTAAGGAAGTATGGTAATGGTTTTAAAGAAAAGCACATGTGTAAGTGCTGGAGTTGGGAGGTGAGCTAGGTAGCCTAGCTACTTAACAACTCTTTTTTTTTTTTTCATGAAACATCACTTTTACTTGAAAGACTGACAAACGATACTTATTCAGACTTGAGTATTGACAGACTTCATTTTTCTTTATTTTAATGAATCAGTTGAACCTGTCACTTTGAGGAAAACAACTGACTATATCTGTTTCCAATTGGAAAATTGAACTTTCAAGTGAAAATTAGGCTTTTGGAAAACATATTCCTGCCACTGTGAGTTTAACACCTTCCCCATACTGATTTTTCTGCTTAGATTGGTGGTGACATTAACAAGTGTGGTTTTCAAAAATACTGTAATGAAATGTATAAACATTTGAAAAGTCTGGTTACCACAGTGAAACAACATTTTTCAGATGAACAATACATATGTTACAAAATCAGGCATGAGTAAAAGATTTATTCAGATGCACGATCAGTAGATTTTAATGTAACAGAATGTGAAGTTTCCTTGACATGATTGCAGATTCCACATTGCAAGCAACTTTTGAAAATGACTGTTTGCCAACTGTTGGTGTACTATCAAAAAATAAAAACCACGATTACCTGGAAAGGCTATCAAAATATTTCTCTCTTTTCCAACTTCATATCTTTTGAAACAGATTTTTGTAATATACGTCAACCAAAACTATTGTAGCAAAAGTTTGAACACAGAAGTGGATATGGTAATCAAGCTGTCTCCTACTAAATCAGAGTTTAAAGATATTTCCAAAGCTTTAAAACAATGCCACTTTCTCATTTTTCCCCCTTAAAACATGTATTTTAATTTACTGTAATAAAGCAACCAATACATATCAGAGAAGAGATAATAATTGTTGCAAAATCTAAGATTCAAAAAAAGTTCCAGAAATCATTGAGCTGATCAGAGCAATTTTTACTTTTATTTTTCCAGTTTTATATAATTTATATATAACATCGTATAATGTTAATTTGTATCACATAATGATTTGTATATGTATATATTGTGATATGATTATCACAGTAAGTTTAGTGAACATACCTATCACCTCATAGTTACATTTTTTCTTTTGATCTGAGAACTTTTAACATCTCTGTTAGCAACTCTCAAATATACAATACAGTATTATTAAGTAGAGTTGCCATACTGTACATTACATGTCCAGGGCTTATTTATCTTATAACTAGAGGTTTTTGTATCTTTTGACCTTCACCCATTTCCCCCACTCCCCATGCCCCCCACCTCTGATAACTACACATCTGGTTTCTGTTTCTATGAGTTCAGTTATTTTTCAATTCCACACACAAGTGAGATTGTGTGTTATTTGTCTTTCTCTGACTTATTTCACTTAGCATAATGCCCTCATGGTCCATTCATATTGTCACTAATGGCAGGATTTCCTTAGTATTATTTAAAAAAAATTTTTTTTTTTTTAAGGAGAGCTTTTTAAAAAAAATTTATTTATTTTTTTATTACTATTATTTTTTTAGCTGAGCCATCCTGCCACCTGTTGGCAGCTCAACAGCAACTCAGCTTGGGCTGGGCATTGAACTGCTGTTGCTCAGAGCTCAGCTCGCACTCCTGAGCGAGCTCTTAACTGAACCACTCGGCTGGCCCTATTTTTAAATTTTTTTAGTTTTTGTTTTTCTCATGTTTTCTTTTCTTTTTTTTTTTAAAGATTTTTATTGGGGAATTGGGGAAGGGGAACAGACAAGTGCTGTCCTTTTTTTCTTCAATCTAGTTGCGGAGGACGTTGCTTCACTGGCTGATGTTGGTATCATCATTGCACTCTTCCTGGATGAGGCAGATCGGTCGCTAGCCTCTGGACAGCTGCTCACCGCGGCTACTGGCAGCTCACTCCAGCTGCCAGCCACTCACGCTGGCTGCCGGCCACTCACTGTAGGCTATGGCAGCCCACTGCTGCAGAGGCTGCAGCCTATACCGTCGCCGGGGCTCGCACAGCCCAGCTCCAGGTGGAGCTGTTGTTATCTGTAGAGGGCAGTGTCACTAGCCCTCATATGTGGGATCCGAACCGGGGCCACTGGCATCCCAAGCCAGCTCTTAACCAACGAGCCAATCATCCAGCCTCTTTTCTTTTTAAAAAAATTTACTTATTTTTATTAGTTTCAAGTGTACAAAGCAACATAATAGACATTTAAACCCCTCATAAAGTGATAACCCACCCTTCAAGCTACTACCCCTTTGACATCTTATATAGCTGTTACAATACCATCGACTATCTTCCCTATATTTCTACATCCTGTTTGTATATATACCTATATATTTAGTTATAGTTGACATTCAATATTATTCTACTTTAGCTTCAGGTACATAGTGCATTGGTCAGGCAACTACACAGCCTATAATGTGATCCCCCGATACGTCCAGTGCCCAGCTGGCACCTTACATGATCTTTACAATACGTATTGTTGCTTATATTCCCCATACTGTATTAACTACTAATTTATATATCTTAATGCCTTCACCTTTTTCACCCAGCCCCCAAACCCATTCCTATATATCACCCTGATAGATCTAGTACCTATCTGGCACCATACCTAGTTATTACAATATTGTTGACTATATTCCTTATGCTATACCCTACATTTGCATGACTACTGCGCAGCAACCAATTTGTTCTTTTTAATCCCTTCCCCTTTCACCTATTCTTAACTCTCCTCCCATATTAAAAAAGTCTCTCTAAGATTCCTTGGAATACTGGTTTAGTGGTGGTGAAATCCTTCAGCTTTTTCTTGCTTGGGAAGTTCCTTATTTGTCCTTCAATTCTAAATGACAGCCTTGCTGGGTAGAGCAATCTTGGTTGTATATCTTTGCTTTTCATCACTTGGAATATTTCCTGCCACTCCCTTCTTGCTTGCAAAGTTTTTATTGAGAAATCAGCTGACAGTCTTATGGAAGCTCCCTTGTGGGTAACTAACTGTTTTTTCTCTTGCTGCTTTTAAGATTCTCTCTTTGTATTAACCTTTGGCATTTTAATTATGATGTGTCTTGGTGTGGGGCTCTTTGGGTTTATCTTATTTGGGACTCTGCACTTTCTGGGCTTGTATGTCTATTTCCTTCTCCAGGTTAGAGAAGTTTTCTGTCATTATTTCTTCAAATAGGCTTTCAATTCCTTGCTCTGTCTTCTCCTTTTGGTACCCCTATAATGCGAATGTTGGTACGTTTGATATTGTCCTGGAGGCCCCTTTAACTCTCCTCAATTTTTTGGATTCTTTTTTTTTTTTTTTTTTTGCTGTTCTGGTTGGATGGTTCTGCTACCTTATCTTCTACATTGCTGGTTGGATCCTCTGCTTCATCTAATCTACTGTTGATTCCCTATAATATATTCTTCATTTCCCTTGTTGTATCCTTTATTTCTGACTGGTTCTGTTTTATGGTTTTCATCTCCATATTTATGTTTCCTATCTCTCTGTTGAGGTTCTCCTTGAGATCATCTAACACTCTTATAATCAGTGTTTGGAACTCTGTATCTGGTAGATTGCTTGTCTCCATTTCTCTTAGTTCTTTTTCTGGAGTTTATTGTTCTTTTATTTGTGATATGTTTCTTTGTCTCACCATTTTGGCTGCCTCCCTGCATTTGTTTCTATGTATTAGGTAGGGCTACTATGTCTTCCAGTCTTAGTAGCGTGGCCTTATGTAGTAGGTGTGCTGTGGGGCCCAGTGGCCCAGTCTTTCTGGTCACCTGAGCCACATGTTCTAGGTGTAGGTTGTGTTTGTCCTCCTCTTGTAGTTGAGCCTTGGTTAATAATTGCGTATCATTGGGACGGACTGACCCTCAGGCTCACTGGTTGTGAGGACTGGCCTTGACTACAGTGGAAGAGTTGTTGTGCAGGGGCTGACCCTATGGAGCAGGATCTGCCTCAGCAGGACTATAGTGTCTGCCCAATCTTCCCATTGGGTGTGTAGTACTGGGAGATGGCTGGGTAATGCTCCAGCTCATTTTGAAGCTGGTCACTGGGGCACCAGTCCCAGGACCACCTTGGTGGGGACCTACTATAGGTCAAGTTTAGCCACAGCCTGTGCCCTACCCAGGGCTACCCAGTGGGAGCCAGAAAAAAAATCTGTAGATGTCTTCTGCTCGTGCTGTGCTTGGAAGAGCCTTGAGAGGCCAGGACACAAACCAAGGCCATCTGCCGCTAGTGCTGCAGTTAGGGCTGCCCCGTCAGAGGTACAGGGCACACTCAAGTTAGATGCTGCTTGTCTGGGTTCTTCGAACCTTTGAGAGACCATAGGAACATCTGTAGCTTGAGCCAAAGCAGGTAGTCTGCACTAAAAAGTCACTGAAAGCAGCCTGGGTGTGCCTGAAAGTTGGAGAACCAGGTCTCAAATCGTCAGGGTGAGGGAAACTAACAGCAGAGTCTCAGATATGGCGGCCACCTGTGTTTGCACTCTGGGAAGGCTCAACAAAGAAACAATGGCGTCTGCCAGCTCCCCTGTCCAGAAGAAAGCCGCCTCTCCAGCCCCCATCCCAAGCCAGATAACCCATTCCCCTCCCTACCCCGACATGTCCCTGCTATCTATCCAGCCACTACTCCAGTGCTGGAGCTCAGAGTGAGTGATTCCACTCGTGGGTAAGTCCACATGCAGTCCCTTCAAGAGGAACGCCTGGGATTGCAGCTGCACTGTCTCACTCAGTCACAGTCTCTGCTGGTTTTTACAACCAAAGATTACGGGGACTTCTCTTCTCGGCACTGGAACCCCGGGCTGTGATGGGGCTGGGATCTCTTGCTCCTTTAGGGGATGAGGGGGACCCCCAAGGCCAAAGTAACCCTCCCTGCCTGTCTTTAATGGTCACATGTGGGTGTGGGACCAGCTTGTTCTGTGTCTCTAACCTTTCTACCTGCCTGGAGGTGGCTGCTTCTGCACATGCTTAGTTGAAAGTCTTCAGTTCAGCTTGATTTTAGGTGATTCTCAATAATGATTGTTTTGTAGATTAATTGTAATTTTGATGTGGTTGTGAGAAAAGGTAAACACAGTGTTTACCTACTGCACCATCTTGGTTGTCCTCCAGGATTTCCTTATTTTTATTTGTGTGTGTGTGTGTGT
The DNA here is from genome assembly GCA_033961575.1 of Aselliscus stoliczkanus. NCBI lineage: Eukaryota > Metazoa > Chordata > Mammalia > Chiroptera > Hipposideridae > Aselliscus > Aselliscus stoliczkanus. The sequence goes on from CM066729.1 coordinate 108,889,813, forward strand.
GTGTGTGTGTGTGTGTGTTTTCACTATCCATTTATCTGTTGATGAACACTTGATTCTATGCCTTGGCTATTGTAAATAATGCTGCAATGAACACAGAGATGCAGATATCTCGTCAAGATTGTGATTTTATTTTCTTTGATTACATATCTAGAAGTAAAATTATTGGATCATATGGTAGTTCTAGTTTTAATTTTTTGATGATTCTCCATACTATTTTCCACATGGCTGCACCAATTTACATTCCCACCAACAATGTACAAGGGTCCCTTTTTCTCCATATCCTTGCCAGCATTTGTAATCTCTTGTCTTTTTAATAATAATCATCTAACACATGTGAAGTGATATCTCATTGTGATTTTGATTTGCATTTCCCTGATGATTAATGATGTTGAGCATGTTTTCATGTACCTGTTGGGCATTTTAATATGTTCTTTTGAAAAATATCTATTCAGGTCCATTTTTAAACTGGGTTAATTAATTTTTATTTGTTTATTTGCTCTTGACTTGTATGAGTTCCTTGTATATTTTGGATATTAACTCCTCATCAGATATGTGGTTTTGAAATATTTTCTCCCATTCTATAGGTTGCCTTTTCATTTTATTGATCATTTCTTTTGCTGTAGTCCCCTTTGTTGATTTTTGTTTCTTTTGCATATGCTTTAGGTGTCATATCCAAAAAATTCATTGTCAACACCAATTTCAAGGAGATCTTTTTCCTCCGTTTTCTTCTAGGAATCTTATGGTTTCTGGTCTAACATTTAAGTCTTTAATCCACTTTAAGTGGACTTTGTGTATGATGTAAGATAGGAGTCCAGTTGCATTGTTCCATTTGCATATCCAGTTTCTCCTGCACCATTTATTGAAGACATGGTCTTTTCTCCACTGTTGGTCCCCTTGTCAAATATTAATTGACTGTATATGCATGGGTTTATTTCTGGGCTCTTGATTCTGTTCCATTGGTCTGTGCATTGTTTTTATGCCAATACCATGCTGCCTTGATAACCATAGCTCTAAATTAGGAAGTATGATGCCTATGGCTTTGTTCTTTTTCCTCAAGATTGCATTGTATTCCACCCCACCCCCTTTGTTTGTTTTGGGAAATATAATTATTTTTGATAAAAATATGTTATTAATGGTAATTAGTAATGAATTTATTACTATTATTTTAAATAAATAAATAAATAAATAAATAAATTTATTAGTGTAAATATCAACTGTGGCATAAGTATAACCCATATAAACAGAAGTTCTTGGGGGAGATTTGCAAAGTGCAAAAGAATCCAGGGACCACAAAAGTTTGAGAATTCTGAGAACTGTTGTGCTCTCTGTCTCCCTCGCTATCTCTCTCTCTCTCTCTCTCTCTCTCTCTCTCTCTCTCTCTCTCTTTTGCCACACACACACACACACACACACACACACACACACACACACACACACACACAAAGAGACTTGGATTACTTTCTCACATAAGATTTAGACAACATATGTAAGGTGTGCTGTCCTCTTTCCTTTTGGATCTGAAGTCAAAACCAATTCCTGAAGGAATGCAAATGTGTTTGGGGTTGGCTGGTCAGTTGTCCTTGGTGAGTGATGGGAAGTTGCCATCTGAGGTCAGGCTTCCAGCCACAAATCCACCCTGTCCTATCTCTCACATCCTGGCCTCAGCATCCCTGGGATGCCACTCTGAGTATAGGTTTCATAGAGCAGTTCTACTGAATGTGAATAAATATCCACATTCAGTAGAATGTCTACCAGAAAAAGGTTTTAGGGCACCTTTCTGACCCTGCACATATTTCTTACTGTATAAAATCAAAGACCAGCATGAAGAAAATGTATTGGCTCACAAAAACATTTTATTGATATGTTGAGTTTAATGCATTGTTTAAAAGGTACTCTACTTATTAAAAATCTTAGCATTTAGCAAAGCAAATTGTATTAATGGCAATTTTCATGGCAGTCTGCAAGGAAACATTAGGTAATCAAATATATTTTAATTGAGGTATTATTGACATATTTATTTGTTTCAGTTATACAACATAATGATGTGATATTTGTATATGTGATCATTGTGAAATGATCACCACAATAAGTCTAATTAATATCCATCACCTTACATAGTTACAACTTTTTTCTTGTGATGAGAAATTTTAAAATTTACTCTTAGTAACTTTCAAATATGCAATACAGTATTATAAACTGTAGTCATCATGCTATACATTATATCCTCATGACTTATTTAATTTATAACTGAAAGTTTGTATCTTTTGACCCTCTGCACACATATCTCCCCTATCCCTACCCCTACAGCTGGCAACCACCAATATGAGGTCTGACAATGAAGTTTACAAACTTATTCCAAAGATGTTGCTAAACTCTTTCAATAACAAAGGGATTATTCATTATGAATTTGTACCAACTGGACAGTTAATCAAGTTTACTATTTGGAAGTGCTTAAAAGGCTGTGTGAAAAAGTTAAACTACCTGAACTTTTTGCCAACATTTCATGGTTCTTACATCATGAACAAAAAACCAGTTCACACGGCACTGTCTGTGATGGAGTTTTTAGCCAATAAAGAAAGAATTGTATTGGAACACCCTCCCTACTCACCTGATCTGGCCCCCAGTGACTGCTTTCTTTACACGAAGATAAAGGAAATATTGAAAGGAAGACATTTTGGTGACATTCATGACATCAAGGGTAATATGACAGCTCTGATGGCCATTCTAGGAAAAGAGTTCGAAAATTGCTTGGAAGTGTGGACTAAGCACTGACATTGGTGCATAGCTTCCCAGGGAGAGTACGTCAAAGGTGACTGTAGTGATATTCAGCAATGGGGTATGTAATATTTTGTCTAGGATGAGTTCGCAAACTTAATTGTCCAACCTTGTATGCTCTGTATCAGTGAGCTGGGTTTAATTTTGTTTTTTAAGATTCCATATTTAAGTGAGATGGTACAGTATTTGCCTTTCTCTGCCTGACTTATTTCACTTAGCATAGTACCCTTGAGGTTCAACCATGGTTTTCCAAAAGGCAAGATTTTATTCTTTTTAATGGCTGAATAATATTTCATTGTAAATACATATACCACATTTCCTTTATCCATTCATCCAATTCATCCATTGATGGACACTTAGGTAATGAAATAAATGTGAGGGTGCATATCTTTTAGAGCTAGTGTTGTTGCTTTCTTCAGATAAATACCCAGAAGTGATATTGCTGCATCATAAGATAGTTTTATTTTTAATTTTTTTGAGGAACCTCCACACTGTTTTCCATAGTGGCTGCACCAGTTTACATTCTTATCAACAGTGCACAAGGGTCCCCTTTTCTCTACTCCTCACCAACACTTAATTCTTACATTTTTGATAAAAGCCATTGGAACAGGTGTGAGGTGATATCTCATTATGATTTTTATTGCATTTTCCTGATGACTAGCGATGATTACTTGAGCACCTTTTCATGTACTTGTTGACTGGCTGTATGTCTTCTTTGGAAGAAAATGTCTGTTCAGATCTTCTGCTCATGTTCTAACTGGATATTTTTGTTGTTGTTGAGTTATATGAGTTCCTTATAAATTTTGGATATTATACCCTTTTCAGATATATGATTTGTAGATATTTTCTCCCATCTAGTATGTTGCCTTTTTGTTTTGTTGATTGTTTGCTGTGCAAAACCTTTTTAGTATGATGTAGTCCCACTTATTTATTTTTGCTTTTGTTGCTTTTGTGTTTGGTATCAGATTCCAAAAACGCATCATCAAGACCTTAGTTAAGGAGCTTATGACCTATTTTTTTTTTTTGTAGGAGTTTTATGGTTTTAGGTTTTACCATTAAGTCTTAAATACATTTTGACTTACTTTTTTGTGTATGATGTAAGACATTGGTCCAGTTTCACAGCAAAAGGATGTTTAGTTAATATATTCTTATTGAAAGAAAGAATGAATGGTCATTTGTATAACACTTTTATTTTCTGACAGACTGTTTCGGGGTAATTCTTTTTTTTGTTTTTTTTTTCTAAGATTTTATTGGAGAATTGGGGGAGGGGAACAGCACTGGGGAACCAGGGAAGGGGAACCGATAAGTTGCTGTTCTTTTGTTCTTCAGTCTAATGTTGGAGGACATTGCTTCACTTGCCCATGTTAATATCGTCATTGTGTTCTTCTTGGGTGAGGCAGATCGGTCGCCGGCCTCTGGACGGCCATTCACAGCGGCTCCTGGCAGGTCAGACCAGCTGCCGGCCGCCCATGCTGGCTGCCGGCCACTCACTGTAGCCTATGGCAGCCCACTGCAGCAGGGGCTGCAGCTATGCCATCCCCAGGGACTCACAGAAGCCCAGCTCCAGGTGGAGCTGTTGTTCACCATCTTAGCTGTAGAGGGCAGTGTCACTGGCCCTCATATGTGGGATCTGAACCAGGGCTGCTGGCATCCCAAGCCAGCTCTTAACCAATGCGCCACTCGGCTGGCCTCAGGGATAATTCTAATATGTTGTTCCCCAAGCTACTTTTCTTATACAATTATTTATAAACATGATTAAATTTATTTTTGCAACTTTATACATATACAAGTTATGTGTATTTGACATGCATATATTTCTGCAAAGTCTGTGAATAAAGAGAAAATTAAGAGGAATATATTCATATTCACATCTTTTCAGTTTGATGATAAAGATGCCCTGTTTTGATGAAGTTGATTTAAGTAGGTCCCTTGACAAATTCACATTCATATTTCAACTACTCCAACATTATGGAAAGCTATTTTCATCAGGTCAAGTACTGAATTCATTAACTATTTATCAGTTGCTTGACATTGAGCAGTATTAGGTTCCCAGCAGATGGCTGGGAACTTGAAGTTTCCCATCACAACTATATCTTGCATTCAGCTCAGTTTTATGTTCTATAGAAATAGCATTTGCTCTGTGCTGTAATTGACTGTTAAGTCTGCAAAATATTCCCACAATATCATCCATTCTGTTTACCTCTCCTTTTCTCTTCATCCTTCTTTCACTCCAAATTTCCTGTTTGAGACTTCCAAAGAAGTTAAATTTTACAGTTTTGTTTTTCTCTATTTCTGGTAGATGTATTTCTTCCCAAAGAGGGAAGGAATTAAACGTAATACTACTATCTGTCCTTTTTATACCAATTACCACCTTTTAAATGCCTTTAATTCCGATAAAATCCTAATTATTTCCCTTTTTACTGAGTATCCATCTCTATGATTTTCTAAATTGATTTTCCAGAAAATAAATTGCTAAAAACAATTGTGGTAATGAAATTTGTTTTCAGGTTTTTTTGATTACAATAATTATTCCCCATCATTATATTGTTTCTACTTTTTCAGAAGCATGAACCCCAATGTGATATATCACATTGATATATCACACACAATGTGATATATACATGAGGTATTACAGAATTGTACTGTTGAAACCTATGAAACTTGACTAACCATTGTCACACCAATAAACTTTAATTTTAAAAAAATAAAATGTTCATAATTAGAAAAAAAAAAAAAGAAGCATGAGCCCCAGTCCATTAAGGTTTGGTAAGAATTAGGATATCAGTAATTACCTTCTGTGGCACATGTCAATTTCTGGTTTATTGTCTTTTCTTGTTGCATCAGTATATACACATATGGAATCCTAAGTATTGTTATGGGCTTTATCTTTACTTTCTCTCTGTAATCCCAAGTGCTTCTTCTGCTACAAATTCTCCCTTTAACATCTGTTAGTTTCCAGTTTTCAATTTGGTTTTACTTTTTCAGTTTAAATAATGACAGCCCAGTAATAATCAGAGCTAGCTGTCACTGCATTATGCAAGGTTTCCTGCTAAGGTGCTATCCCCTGTAAGCACCCCGAGCTGTGTGGCAGGAACTGCTCTCATGAAGAGTACTCAGACTGGTCAAGTGACTTCAAATATTTGTGTGGATCCAGGGCAAAGGGCACAACTATCTTTGGTGCAGGGGCATGGATTTCCTCCCAAACAACTAGCTTTTAGCCCATTATCTTCAAATTGAAAGCTATGATCCAGAGTATAAGATTCACTTTGTATAATATAAATTGTTGAAATCACTACTGTTTTAAGACATTATGCAAATATGTCAAACATAGAAGATTTGGGTAAAAGACTTATTTACCCATTATTACATACAATATGAATTAATAAATTCTTTAACAGGACTTATTATTTGGGGGAAATATTTCATTTTTATTGCACCATTTGTTGACTATTTGAAACACATAACAATAAAAGTATTTGAAACACGTAACAATAAAAAGAAGAAGGTAAAACCAGAGCCCTGAAATAATTATTATTATTTGATACTTATATTTATAGCCATGAATTTATTTACAAAAAAAAAATAAAACATTTTGTCTGGAGGGTCAGCCGAGTAGCTCAGTTGGTTAAGAGGTAGCTCAAGAGTGTGAGCTGAACTCTGAGCAACATCTGTTTGATGCCCAGCCCAAGCTGAGCAGCCGCTGAGCTGCCAACAGATAGCAGGATGGTTCAGCTGAAAAAAAACAAAAACAAAAACAAAAACATTTTGTCTGGTAAACTGATTTTTATCTTATCACATTACCAAATCATTTCTATGTCATTAAGTATTTTTCAACATCATCATTTTAATGTATGGATAATGTTCTATCTTTTGTCTTTGCCAGGCTTTCTTTACCAATACTACATTGATATTCATTTAAGCTAATATTACTGTTAACAGAAATTTTGCTAAGAACATTGTTTTACAAGCTCAGACAACTAAGTTTGCAAACTCATCCTAGAAAAAATGCTACATAATTCATTCATGAATATCACTATGGTCACCTTGAAGTATTCCCCTTGGGAAGCTATGCACTGATGCCACTGCTTAGTCCAACCTTCAAAGCAATTTTGGAACTCTTTTTCTACAATGGCTATCAGAGCTGTCATTATATTACCCTTGATGTCCTGAATGTCACCAAAATGTCTTCCTTTCAATATTTCCTTTATCTTCGGGTAAAGAAAGGAGTCATTGGGGGCCAGATCAGGTGAGAAGGAAGGGTGTTCCAATACAGTTTATTTGTTTACTGGCTAAAAGCTCCCTCACAGTGCTGTGTGAACTGGTGCATTATAGTGATACAAGAGCCATGAATTGTTGGCGAAAAGTTCTAGTCATTTTTATTTAACTTTCCATTCAGATTTTTAAGCACTTCCAAATAGCTAACTTGTTTAACTAGTCCGGTTGGTACATACTCATAATGAATAACCCTTATGATATCAAAAAAAGGGTAGCAACATCATTGTAACAAGTTTGCAAACTTAATTGTGTTACTGCGTGTCAGTATTTGAACTTCATATATGGTATTAAAATGTATATAAATGAAAATATTTGCCCTTCTGTGAAAGATAACAGAATTTAATGAGTTATAGGAAATGAAAAGTCTGTGAAGTATTTTATCATGTGTAATATGATAACAAATAAAGGGTGTTATAAGAAGGAATAGCATCTACTTACGTCCTGATTTCAGATGTATTAGAAAAATCTTTTTGGAGGGATTTATTCTAAGAATGTGTGGTAAAGATGCTGGTGATCTCTAATGGTTCTACATGTCCCATCTCCCCTCCTTGCTTCTGAGCACTTTGGTGGAGACATCTGACTAGCTTTATGTTCTGACAATGTACCAGAGTTCCAGCTCTAGTGGTGTTCACAAATAGATGCTTGAATTTTGATCCCAGCCCATCTGAGATTCAGTTTCTTCATGTGTATAATGAGATAGTTAGACCATGTGGCTTCCAAGATCTACTACTACTATGCTGATAATCTAGTTCTCTCTGAAAATAACATCAACTGAGTTAAAATAATGAAGGTAGTATTTGAGCTGCTCAATAGAAATCCTTTCTGAGAGTAGCAATCATTTATCTAATATGTTCTTGGCAAAAAAAAAGTACTTTCTTCATGCTTCATTATTTACTTTTAGTGTTATGCAATTTTTTTTTCAATATATACTATTTCTATAGATATCAGCTGCTATCTAAGGTATTCAATGATAAGAAGATGCTGTCCTTTTTATAAGTATTTTAATTTAAAAATTGACAAAAATAATCCATAAGACCTAAAGAAATGAAGCAGTGAGTGTGGGACTTTAGACACAAAAGCAGGCTTCATAGTGGATACATTAGCTAGAGGGCCCTTTCCGTTACAAGCCAAATCAAAGACAGGCAGTTTCTTATACATTAGACCAGCGAGATAGAATTAGCTTCTTAAAAAGGACTTGTTTGCATTTTTCTGTGTATGTCTCTTCTAGAAATTTGCTGTAATTTCAGATATTTATTTTAAGAAATTATCTCCAGTGAACCTCAGTGAATTGTATTATTGCTGCGATTAGAGATTTGGTATAAAATTTTATTAGTTTTTATTCTATTACAATATAATGTTTCTGGCATCATTTTCAGCAATTAAACTATACAATTCTGTCATATGCAGTAGGCTGGGTGTCTAGTGTACAACATGTCTGGGGCTCTCACCAACACATCCTACAAAGGGAGAAACTGTCTTGTTATACCCACTTACCTTACCATTTAATGAGAAAAATAATGCCTTTTAATGGAAATGAAGATATTTTACTTTTATTGTAAATAGTCTATTTAGCACTCTCAGTATTTCTTTCATATAGATTTGCTTTAAAGTGCTTGGATGGTGATTTTACAGCAGAATGAAAAATAATCAAAATATAAAAATTAATTTCTCCAGAAATTACATTATGTGACTTCCCAGCTTATGGGAAATTGGATATTGGTTAATTTCACAGAGAGAACATGAGCTATGGGTAATGACATGTTTATGGGTATTCTGACTATGGCTATTCTCCTGAATTTCTTTGTATCCTAGTCACCTTCACTGACTTAGATCCAAACAGTTACACTGGGAATAGTCCCTGGTATTTTGATGAACTCTCAAAATTTGTGGCTTTAGGCTGAGGTAGGTTTGGGATCCTTATGAATTCCTAAAGGGGTGCACTAAGTAAAGTTTGGCAAGAGGCAGATATGACTGTGGGGATTGGGAGGGGAGGACTACAGCATTCATCAGTAGATAGTTGAGTTCCCAGGGCTTTCAAGAGTTTTGAATTTATAAGAAAAGTCCTAAAGAACACTGAACTTTGATCTGAAGAACTGGGCAACATAATTGCCAGGCAGCAGATTAAGATATTGTTCAAGTGATAACACATTTGATAATTGTCTGATGTGATTATAGTGCCAAGTGTAGTTAGGTTAATTGCTGTCCATCACCAGAGAAAAATCCCTTCTACTTTTGGTTCTGGGGAATTTCACAATTTTTCTAATATCAGACTCTAAAAAAATGACATTGTAGAGGTTGATCCATTCTGTCAGGTTGATCCGGCCTAGTCAGGATTTTGCAAACATTCAGCTTAGACATCTAAAAGTCTAATAATAAACAAAATTATTTGCTCACCTTTGGGAAATCTAACCTATTTTGGTCTGTTTAGTATTCTCTATTGGGACTTATACTGTGAGGAGACTGGCAGCTTTGTAGGCATGGGCAGTTTATTCATTCTGACATCCTCCAGAATGCCTTCTGTGGTGCATACAGCAGATACCACATAAACATTCATTGAACCGAGTTGTTTTTAGGACCTTATGCATGCATGCTTGAAGTAGTTTTCACTCTGCTTGGTCAACCCAATAACTGTATTGACTTAGTATAAAGACCCTTATCTGAAATGCTACTGGTCATAAATGAATTATTTATCTTTTTCATCCCATTCTCAGTTTTGATCTCCCTAATGATTCTATATCAGTCTGGATTCTCCCACAATGAGACCCTAAGACAAACAATTGCATGCAAGGAATTTTGGGAGGAGGTCGGTGGGGGAGCTAAGATAATTCCAGGAAGTATGTTAAAAGATGGGAAATTGAAGCTAGGAAGGTAGGAGAGACATTGAGTGGTGTGATCCTGAGTAGGGGAGCTGGAGTTCAATCTTGCTAGGTAGCTGCTGAGAGATGATACTCCATAGTACCTTACATTTATATTTAAGGCCTGTCATGATATTTATCACTTTATTATCCAGCCTATCTTTTTACTAAATTGCACTTACACTTTTCATTTTACTAATATAAGGTTCTTGCAAGTAAGACCAGATAGTTATTGACTACGTTTAACAAGGGCTGCTCCTCAAGACGTCAGCCAAAAGAGCCTGTTTTCTGTAAATCATACAAGCAGCTCTTCTTATGTATTATGAGCAGCTGCAAACTAGCTGTTCACTTGACCGGTGGTAGCAGTTTGTTTATTAGTGCTGCCAGGCAGAGTGGTTACTTCCTTTTATTCTGTTATTCTACTGTTGCTACAAAAGCCCAGTTTAAATTTCTCTTATTCCATGAAATTATCTCATAATGAATTCTAGTAGAATTTTTCTCTATCCCAAGTATTTCTCACTTTTTTTTTCAGTTTTGTACTATTTTCATTACTTTACCTTTGAGTTTATGTACAAAATATGGGTCACTTAGGATCCAGTTTCATACTGCTTTTTTACAGTACAGTTCCAAATTCAACTTCCTTTGTACCAACAGGGAAATGGGCAAGTAGTACCTGCCACATTGCAGATAGGTAGGTTCTTTGTTGAGGGTCACCAAAATAGCCATTTATTTTTGTGATAACATTATTTTTCATATGTTAATCTTTACTCAATATTTTGTTTAAATCTTAAACATAGACAGGAGTTTCTTGATGTACATATACCTAGAAATAGTTTACTATTTGAAATTATACATGTTTTTCTAAACAACTAAAATATATAACAGATTCTTTTCTACCCATAATATATTGCATAGAACTACTCAATATCAGAGAAAACAAACTAGATTATTAAATAAATATATGATTAAATTAAATAATTCCTCCTTTAATTGAGATGTCAAACAAATAAGAATTTGTAACAGTAATGTGATAGAGCATAGATATTTTTTCCGACCTTTAAATAAAGAGACAAAATCTCTTTATGTGTACTAATATTTACCTTATTCTCATAAATTCAAAATGTAATGATGTATTGATAAATGTTAATAGCGAACTCTCTAAGAAAAACAGCACTGATTTGTAGTATTTATTGATTTGCATGGTTTAAATAATCCCATCACTTTCTATTTCAACATACTGACATGCTGCCATGTTGGTGCAGATATGGAGTAGGGAAGAGACGTGAGAGCATAGATAATAGTAAAATGGAGCAAAATACTGTGGAAGTGATGACTTTTGGGTATTTACTTAATTTCTTATTAATAAGATTTATTTAATTGGTTTGAATAATTTAATTTTTAATAATGATATGCTTAACAATTGACTCACAAAATCCCCGATAATATAACAATTCTTCTTCATGAGTTGGCTGATGCTAGCACACCACTGAAAGAGTGTTCATTTAAACTGGCCCCTTTAACCACCGTACTTTCCTTTTTCATGTAAACATTACATAGAGCACAGAGCAATGTTATATTCAACACGGCATTTCTAATGTATGTAGTCTGTTGAAGAGCTGGTTTATTGACTCAATATCCAAATATTTTGTGCTTTTATGCACCAGTTATCATGCTATTCCTGGTTCATCTATATATAAATCTTCTCCTTTAAATTCCTAAAATAGAAAAGAAACTGGTATACTTAACTATTAAGTATTTAAATAAATTATGCCATTTCTCAAAGATTAACTGAAGACAGAAGTTAAAACTTGAAATGAAAACAAACAGATATGAAAATGTCTTGAAATACTCATTCATATGATGAATGGTAGAGGCCCCCTGCTTCCTTTCTGGTCAGTGTGGCTGTGCTGGGGACCTACATTGTCTTTTCATAGAAAACTCATAAACCTTCTTGCCATTAATGAGGAGGATGTGTTTACAATCATCAGCCCTAGGAACACTTAGAAGACACTTTGATTATTACTTTATTTTGTCCTCTAATTCAGGTTATTACTATTCAAGATTTTCACACATGTGATTAACACATTAGGCATTCTACCACTATTTCAGATTGACCACAGCAGGTTTAGATAAAGCTTTCCATTTGGATTATTTTACAGTCTATTTACATGCACAGTAAGAAGAAAGTAGGATGATGGAAGGGTGTAGGGCTGGTTATCTTCTATTTCTTTGGCCAATTTTGAGGGGTTTATATTTCTTTACTGTGTAAGCACTAGGTATCATTGTACTTATATAGCACTGCACTTATAACAGCATGATTTTCCGCAAAAATTGAGGAAAAATGTTTATAAGATAGTAATTTCAGGATCTATAGAAGGCATTTCCAGTAGATTATCATGTTGAGTATGTAGTTAGTACTCATATGTACTCCCATATGTAGTTAGTAATATTTATTATAGTTTTCCCCCTGATTCTTATTCTTTTACTTGTTTTAGATTTAAAAAGCACTGGAAGTTGACAAATCTATTTTTTATTTAAACTTAGAGTGAAAGTTTTGAATTTAAAATGCATTGTTATGTTAGGTAATATGTTGCATTAAGTTTGGAAAATTGAGAAAAAGCTTAAGAACTAAAGACTATTTTACTTTAATACAGTAGTGACAGTTCTCCTAGTGTTCTGGTCTTTCAGTGTCATTTCTCTTATGATCTTGCTTAGCAGCATGAAAATTAAATGACATTCAGGAGGAAATCCTCTGGTGGTTAGGTGGATGAGATGGTTTGTTAGTGATCTTAGGTTTTACTTTATTTCTTTCCTCTTCATTTCTCTCTCTTGTTACATTTCATTTTAATATGAAAGCTTATTGGTTTTGAAAGTAAGGCCATTGTAAATAGTGATTAAGATAAAATTTTCTGATAAAAATGACTATGCCTTAAAAGTACAAGAACCTTGTTTTATTTTTTATTCAAATATTTTAAAATGACGAGAAATAATATTGTTTCTGATTACAGTGAAGAAAATTTGATTCATGGTGGCATTTGGAAATAACTTTTGTATTATGAAAAATTTTCAATATAGGCAAATGTAGAGACAGTAATATATGAATGCCTATATAGTTATCATATTTCTCTGATTTTATTCCATCTATCTTCTTCACCTCCTTTGTTCTGAATTATTTTAAAGCAAATCTCAGTCATCATATTATTTAACTTGTAAACATTAATTCAGGATCATGACAACATTTTTTCCATCAAATGACTTATTTGCTTGTGTAAGTCATTGAGAGCTATTAACCAATAAGTTTTGTTGCACATGATACTAGCCTCACATTTTATTATGTCACTTTCCCTCATTGAAGCTCATTGTTTCCCTCTCTCACTTGGCAAGCTCTACTAAGACAAAACCCGGAAACAAACAAAGAAAAACAAAACATAGTATAAAAATAAGTGAACAACAAAGACACGTTTCTGTAAATCAGCAGCAAATAGCTATTTAATAGAACAAATCAGGGGACAATTGTATTCCATAAAGAGATAATAATCAGAAGAAGAGGTGCTGTGTAAAGACAGTAATATTGGACCACAACTCCATTAGTAATGACTGGATGAATTTGAAAAGAACCAGAGTCCTTATGATTCAGTAGTTATATGGGTTAAATTAAAAAAAAAATAGGTGAAAGTGTTTAGAACTTGATAGATTTTTACATAAAGATAGCTGTGTCATACATATAAGAGAAATTCAGTGATATGTGTTCTCACTTAAGACACTGTCTCTTCCTTTTGAATATTTGACTTTTTAAAAACAAGTTATTTTAGCAAAGCCAAAATTTTACCATCTTAAATTAGAGAAAAAAGATTATTTTCAACTTAATATATCATATTAAAATTAATTATTTTCATACTCTGGCTTTTGTAAAATTATTGTTATTTTCATACTTCTGCTTTTTACTAAAATTATTTACTTAAGCTGTACTAAAATTTCCATTTCCTCATCTAAAGTTTGTAAAAGTTATCAAGACTTATCATTATCATTTTCATCAAAAGTCTGCCTCACATGAAGGAAAATGGGTTGAATTTCTCCAGTTATAATTAAAAACAAATTAGCCCCCAAAATAGTACATTTCTTCGTTAATCTCTCCCAAATGCACTTTCTCTGCAGTTCCTTTGCAGTTAGTTTAAGATTTTAATTAAACTTCTTAAGAAGTGATTAAAACTTTAAAAATGTGTCAAAGAGTACTGGTCAAGATGGCAGAGTAGGTGGATGCTGTGCTGACCTCTTCTCACAACGACATTGGAATTGCAGATAAACTGTAGAAAACCATTGTTGAGAGTTGACTGAGGTCTAGTTGAAAAGAAGTCCTGCAACGAAGGATATACCAAAGCCATGTGAAGATAGTTAGGGGGGCAGAGATGCAGAGTAGGCTTGTCCAACACCCATGTATGGCAGTCTCAGCTGCAGAGGTCCCTCTCAGGGAATAAGGGGTCCTGGCCCCATACCAGCCACCCTAGTCCAGGACTACAATTCCAAGAGAGAAGTTTCCATAACTTCTGGTTGTGAAAAACAGTGAAAATTGTGGCTGAGTGAGATGGAAGGTGGCTGGAGTCCCAGGCATTGTTCTTAAAGGCCTTGTGCACAGACTTCCTCATTGATGGACTTGTTCCCTCTGAGCACCAGCTCTGAGTAACAGTACAAAAGGTGCCAGGAATATATGGAGAGTAACTGAATGGTCTGGCTATGGGCTGAGGGCTAAAGGGGTGGCTTTCATCCAGACAAAAGTGCTAGCAAAAGCCATAGTTCCTTTGTTGAGCCCTCCACCAACCCAGCATACAGATGCAGGAAGGTGCCATATCTGAGTCTCCATCTACCTGGCTAACACTCTTCACCCCCCCTGCTCCTACCCTGTTGAATATCTGAGACCCTGACTCCTCAATTTTCTGGCCCACACAAGCAACTTCCAGTGACTTTTTCATACAAATGTCCTGTCTTGGTTTATGCTTTGCTAAAATCTCTCAATGATTCATAAACTCCAAACAAGCAGGATTTGGCTTCAGCATGCCCTGTGTCTCTTGCTAAGCATCCCCAAGCCTGGCCCTCGTGGCAACTATCAGCAGATCACTTTGTAACTCATATCTAGTGACCCCGAGTTGAACACAAGCAGTGGCTGACCTTGAACTGCCCCGAAGCCCCACCCCAAAGGCCCTAGAACCAACACATCCATTGGTAAGCTTTAGAACATACTACAGCACCACACAACCACCTCCATAAACAACACACCCAAAAGGAAGACTGGACAGGCACCAGAGCCCTGCTAAAGTGAGTCCTGCTCCATAGGGTCAGACCTTGCCCAATAACTCCTTCACTGTAGTCATAATCAGCCTTCACAACCAATCAGCCTGAGGGTCAATCCTTCTCATTGAAGTGCCATCAGCACCCAAGACTCAACTACAACAGTAGGGCACACACAGCCCACATAAGGGACATGCCTGGAGCACTCAGCTCAGGTGACAGGGGGATTTAACACTGGATCCCATAGGACACCTACTACATAAAGACCCTCTACCAAGACATAGCAGCTCTACCTAATACATAGAAACAAACACAGGGGGGCAGCCAAAATGGAGAGACAAAGAAACATATCCCAAATGAAAGAACAGAACAAAACCACAGAAGTAGAACTAAGCAAAATGGAGACAAGCAATCTACCAGATACAGAGTTCAAAACACTGGTTATAAGGATGCTCGATGATCTCAGTGAGAAGGTCAACAAAGAAATAGGGAACACAAAAATAGAGATAGAAAAAATAAAAAAGAATCAGTCATAAATGAAGAATATTATGACTGGAATGAAAAATACATTAGAGGGAATCAACAATCAATTACATAAAGCAGAGTGTCAAATCAGTGATTTGGAAGTTAAGGTAGCAGAAAACAGCTAATCAGACTGCAAAAAGAAAAGGAATCCCCCAAAATTAGGATAGCTTAAGGGATCTCTGGGACAACATCAAGTGTACCGAAATTTACATCATAGGGGTATCAGAAGGGGAAGAGAGAGAGCAAGGTATTGAAAACCTATTTGAAAAAATAAAAGAAAAAAGAAAAATAAAGAAATAATGATGGAAAACTTCCTGAACCTGGTGAAGGAAATAGTCATACAAGCCCAGAGGTGCAGAAACTCTACCAAACAATAAGAACCCAAAGAGTCCCATATCAAGAAACACCATAATTAAAATGCCAAAGGTTGAAGACAAAGAAGGAATCTTCTAAGCAGCAAGAGAATAGCAGTTAGTTACCTCCAACAGAGCTCCCATTAGACTGTCAGCAGATTTCTCAACAGAAACTTTGTAGGCTAGAAGGCACTGGCACAAAATATTAAAAGTCATGAAAAACAATGCTCCCATAAGACTGTCAGCTGATTTCTCAACAGAAACTTTGTAGGCTAGAAGGCATTGGCACAAAATATTAAAAGTCATGAAAAACAAAGACCTACAAGCAAGACTATTCTACCCAATAAAGCTATCATTTAGAATTGAAGGACAGATAAAGAGCTTCCAGACAAGAAAGAGCTAAAGGAGTTCATCACCACCAAACCAGCATTACAAGGAATCTTAGAGGGACTTCTTTAAAAAGAAGAAGAAAAAAATGTTAAAAAATATGAATAATAAAATGGAAATAGCTAATTATCAACAATTACTTTCAATGTAAATGGATTAAATGCTCCAATCAAAACACATAGTGTGGCTAAATAGATAAGAAGCAAAACAGTTATATATGCTGTCTATGAGAAACTCATCTCAGATCAAAAGACATACACAGACTGAAAATAAAGGAATGGAAAGGATATTTAATGAAAATGGAAAGAAAAAATGACAAAACTGAGGTAGCAATACTTATACCAGACAAGAGAGACTTTAAAACAAAGGGTATAATAAGAGAAAAGGACCTAGGAATGCTACTTCTGGGTACTCATTCAAAGAAACTCAAAACACCACTTTGAAGATACATGTGCATCCATATATTCATTGCAGTATTATTTACAATAGCCAAGATATGTACACAGCCTGAGTGTCCATCGATTGATGAATGGATAAAGAAGAAGTGGTACATATACACAATGGAACACTACTCAGCCATAAAAGAGAATAAAATCTTGCCATCTGCAACAACATGAATAGACCTATAGGGTAATGGGCTGAGTGGAGTAATACAAAGAATGACAAATGTCATATGATTTCACTGACATGTGGAATCTAGTGAACAGGATAAATGAACAAACAAAACAGAAACAAGCTCATAGATACAGAACACATTTTGATGGTTACCAGATTGAAGGAGTTGGGAAGATAGGTAAAGAGGAGGAGGGTATTAAGAGGTACAAATTTGAAGTTACAAAATAGTCATGGGGATGTAGGGTATAGCTTGGGGAATATAGCTAGTAGTATTGTATGGTGTCAGATGGGTACTGGATTTATTGAGGTGATCACTTTGTACATTATATAAATGTCTAACCACTGTGTTGTCCACCTGAAACTAATATAATATTGCACATCAGCTGTCATTGAAAAAAATGTATTAAGAAAATGTGGCAATGGGGTCAGCTGAGTGGCGTGGTGGTTAAGAGCTGGCTTGGGATGCCAGCGGCCCCGGTTCAGATCCCACATATGAGGGCCAGTGACACTGCCCTCTAAATAATAATGATAATAATAATAATAATAATAATAATGTGGCAATGACATTGTGACCAATAGAAACATTAGAATTGTTACTTTTCAATTCACTTCTCAAATGTACTGTTATTAAAAATCCAGTATTTAATTAGTGTTTATAACTATATAAAACTAAAGAAAATTATCCATACACAAGTATGTTTTTAATATGTTATGTAGGTTGAACTTATGATGTGCTCTTTCTAATTACCTCAAGTAATTTATTTTTCTGTATGAACAAAAGTCATTATATGAAGATATAGAGGTACTTTGGGAAAGAGAAGAAAGATACACATTAATAGAGAGTAAGAGAAGATGAGGCAGATTGATAAACAGTAACATATATTGATAACTGCTTAGGAACTTACCCTGCTTCTTGTGTTTTATTCAAAATCATCAATGGAAAAACATACAGCTATTTTCATTAATATCTATTCTCATGTCTCCTATTTACTGGGAGATGTTTAAAATTTCAGAACTCAAAATATTCAATTTCAGTACAAACATCCAATTCAACCTCTATATACCAAATAATAATGATAATAAAAATCATAGTAATAGTAGCAATAATATAATATTTTTGAATGCTAACAATCTTCCAAATACTGTTAAAACCTTCAAATCACTGCTAAGAAGAGCATATTATTATTATCCTCAGTTTACAAATAACAAAAGAAGGCAAAACTGCTGGCTTAGAGATGCTATAGAAGTGGCCCAAAAAAGTAGAACCAAGATTATATTTTAGTTCCAAATCAGGGAATAAACTCTTAGACCCTCAATTTCCCATTCAATAAGTTATCCTGAAGTGCTAGTGCTCTTAGCCATCTACAAGAAACAAATATGAATCATCTGGGGCTGGCCGAGTGGTGTGGTGGTTAAGCGCTGGTTTGGGAAGCCAGCAACCCCGGTTCGGGTCCCACATATGAGGGCCAGTGACACTGCCCTAAATATATATATATATATATATATATATATATATATATATATATATATATATATATATATATATATCATCTGTTAAGGAACATAATATTAAATTATTTCAAAGTTTTTATATAGAATACTTAGCCCTCAATCAAAGATAATTGGCACATGAGCAGAAAAAATGTGATGAACCAAAAAACAAGGATAAATAAGAAATAGGGCAAAGTCGTAGGTCATCAGTGTAGATAGTGGAGTTATCATCTCAGTAGCAAAGTTATATAAAGACAATTAAAATAACTGTGCCTAATTGGTTCACTAACATTTTGTAAAGAAATAATTTCTATAGGAACTCGACTCTAAAAAGATCCAAAAGATCAAAATGGGAATACCAAAACTGAAATTAAGAAGCAGATAAAACATAGCTGAAAAGGGAAATAGTACAGTGGATGATAGGTCAGAAGAAAATATTGAGATTGAAGCATAGAAAGAAAATTGATGTAAAATAGAGAAGAGAAGGTAAAAGACATAAGAGAGATACAGTAAGAAGGTATAATAGACATGCTATCTGAATCTCAGTGGAGAGAAGACAGAATAAGATAGAACAATATTTGACAAAATATTTTTTTGCCAAAGTTTACAAAGATCACCATCACAAATTTAAAGAGACTGCTGAACACAAATCAGGATTAAGAAAAAAATTCACCAGCCCTGCATGCTGAAAACCACCATTCTGCTGGAGAATGAGCTGAAGTGTAAGCAATCATTTATTTCCCTTTTCTTTACAGCAATCCAGAATCTTCAGAGAAGAGATTCAGAATGAACAGCTTTGTGTCAGACTTTGGAAGACCGCTGGAACCAGATAAGGTGTTTTCTCGACAGGGCAATGAGGAATCCAGGTCTCTCTTTCACTGCTACATCAGTGAAGTGGAACACTCAGACAAGGCCAAAGCTTGTTACCAGACCACAGTCCTTGACAGCAATGTTCAACTCCAGGAAGCCATCAGAAGCAGTGGGCAACCGGAAGAGGAGCTGAACAGGCTCATGAAATTTGACATCCCCAACTTCGTGAACACAGACCAGCACGCCACCTTTGGGGATGATGACCTTCTGATTTCAGAACCACCTATTGTTCTAGAAAATAAGCCAGTTTCCCAGACCTTACATGAAGACCTGGGTTGAGAAACATGCTCTGTAAATTGTCTCCCTGAAGATGTTGGGTCTGTGTTTGTAAAGCAAAAAATCTGCATTCACCAAAATTGTGTGTGTGTGTGTGTGTGTGTGTGTGTGAAAGAGAGAGAGAGAGAGAGAGAGAGAGAGAGAGAGAGAGAGAGAGAGAGAGAGAGAGAGAGAGAGAGAGATTGAGACACAGAGAGACAGAGAGAAAGACAAACAAGGGAGCCCCCTCAGAAGAGAAATGATTAAGCTGAGTTTTTATGCCTTTCAACACATTTGGGGCTTTTTTGGGAATAAAGTATTTACACTGTCTCATCTTCCTGTTGTTGAGGAATTTGGCCACGTACCCAGTGTCAGCGTTCTTGAATGGGGGTTATAAAAATAAAAATTAAAAAAAAAGAAAAAAAGAAAACAATTCACCTTCAGCCATATTATAATGACTTCTAAAATTTGAACACAGAGAATAATATAAAAAGCACCCTGGGGCTGGCCGAGTGGCGTGGTGGTTAAGAGCTGGCTTGGGATGCCAGCGGCCTGGGTTCAGATCCCACATTGAGGGCCAGTGACACTGCCCTCTTAAAAACAAACAAACAAACAAAACACTAATAAAATAAGACACATCAACATCAAAATAATTAGATTGACAATTATTTTTCAACAAAAGCCATGAAAGCCATGATACAAGGAATTATTTATATAAATTGATGAAAAAGATTATCTGTCAATGTAGAATGCAACATAGAAAAATATTTCAAGAAATAAATGTAAAATAAAAAAGAATTAAAAGAATTTATCATATGTATACATGTTATAAGAAAATAATAAAAGGTGATTTTTAAGGCATCAGGAAAATATTCCACTAATCTATTAATAGATGGAAGTTCAAAAATGGCAGGAAGAACTGAAGAGCAAAAGCAGAATAATTGTGAGACTAAATCTAATGAATATAGATTTTATAAACAACAACAATAATAGCAACGATATTTTCTGGGGCTTAAAATACATAGAATTCAACCATAACATATAAACTGGAATATATTGGGAAGAAGGTACTTATGTAGAGTAAAATTAACTTTGATGTATCAAAATATGCATGTTTTAATCTTTAGGGTAATAGTTATGATATTTAGTAAAATAATTCATGTAACAAGCAAATACAGGAGAAATGGAATAATTAAACTTTTACAACTAATCCAAAAAAAGAGAAGTAGCAAAAATAGTAGTATGGAAAAGAATGCTTATATATAGAACTTACTTATTAAGGTAGCAGACATAGATCCAACTATATGAATAATTATATGAAATATTCCTGACACAATTAAATGACAACAATTCACAGACTAGATAACAAATAAAAACCACTACATGCTAGTTTCAAAAGACTCAAACTTAAGGATATGGAATGGTAAGAAGTAGGACTAAAATAATTATATATGATATAAACACTAACCAAAAGTCAATTGAAATAACTATATAAATAAAAAGTAGACATTTAGAAAAGTATTATCAGATCTACGGAAATGAAGGCAAAATTTATAAAATTAAATGTTAAATTCATCAGGAAGATGTAGCAATTTATAATGTAAAATGTACCTAATATAAGCTAATGAAACAAAGAAATCAAAAGTAAAAGTAAAAAGTAGACAAATTCACAATCACATAATCACATGACTAGACTGTAGCATCTATTTCTCAGTAAGTGATACAACAAGAAAACAAACAATTAGTATGGATTTAAAAAAACAGGATTTACATTTAATTACTCTTATAATCTGTGCCTCAGTTCAGGCTTCTAGTTTGAATATTTATTGCAATGATTTTAATTTTCTTAAAAAATATTATTTTCAGCCAGGTGAGCAAGGCCAATATCAAAAGTAATAAGTCATTCTAACATGATGTGATGAAAATGACACTTTTCCTCTGAGATCTTCCTTGCCAAAAGCCCATGCTGTAGTCTGAATGTTCACATCCCCTCAAAATTCATTTGCTGAAATCCTTACACCCAGAGGTGATGGTATTGTAGGTGGGATCTTTGGAAGGTGCTTAAGTCATGAGAGTTTCAAGAGATTCAGAGGCTTCAGTGGTAAAAGAGGCATCAGAGAGATCCCTAGTCCCTTTTGCCATGTGAGGATATATTGAGAAATCTGCAACCCAGAAGGAAGTCATCACTTGACCATGCTGGCACCCTGATCTTGGAATTCCAGGCTCCAGCACTGTGAGAAATAAATTTCTGTTGTTTATAAGCTACCTAGTTTGTGGTATTTTGTTATAGCAGCATAAATGGACTAAGGCAACCCATAACTCCAGTCTAATAATGAAAAACCTCAGACAAATCTCTACTGAGGGACATTCTACATAATACTTGATCCATACTCCTCAAAATTGTCAGTCATCAAAAACAAATGTCTGAGAAACTGTCACACCAAGAGGAGCTTAAGGAGACATGATGACTAATTGTAATATGGTATTGTGGATAGGATCCTGGAAGAGAAAAAGGACATTGGGTGAAACCCAAGAAAATCTGAATAAAGTATGGAATGAAGTTATGATAATATATCGGTATTTGCTCATTAATTGTAACAAATAGTCCTTACTAATATAAGATGTTAATAATCAGCGAAACTGAATGTGGGTATGGGGAACACTATTTTCTGTAAATATAAAACTATTTTAAACAATAGTTTCTTAGTAAAGAGATCCATGTTTTTTATTACAATGTATACTTGAGTAAGTTCTATGCCATATATTTAGAAGCCTTAATGTTTAACATGTTAGATACCCAATAAACAGAATAGGTAGTAGTGTTACTTTACTAAACAAAGTATCATATTTATAATTTAGAAAAAGCCTCTGTTTGATCCACCAGGAGCTGGGCTGTGAGCCCCTGCTGCAGTGGGCTGCCATAGGCTACAGTGAATGGCCCGCAGCCAGCGTGAGCGGCTGGCAGCCAGCATGAGCTGCCAATAGCCACTGTGAGAGACCATCCAGAGACCGGGGAACCCATCTGCCTCATCCGGGAAGAGCACGATGACGATACCAACATGCGCCAGTGAAGCAACTTCCTCCACAACTAGACTGAAGAACAAAAGACAGCAACTTGTCTGTTCCCCTTCCCCGATTCCCCAATGCTGTTCACCTCCCCCAATTCCCCAATAAAATCTTCAAAAAGAAAAAAAAAAAAAGAGCCTCTGTTTATATCCCACCCGCAACACTTACTCGTTGGCTAACCTTGACTGTTTTAACTAGCTTTACCAGCCTCAGCTTTCTAATTTGTAAAATTATCACAATATTGGTTATTCTTAGATATTGTTTTGAGAATTAATGAAATAGTGTGTATAATTACATAGGTCCAGACCACTAGCAGATATCATCAAGATGTAACAATAACACAGTACACATTCAGTGAATAACTTAAGAGAAGAGCTGACTGTGCCTATGACACTAAAACAATAAAATATTCTCCCAAATATGTTCTATAAGTTAATATCTGCTTTCACTCAAATATTTATGACCATTTTTGGATGTTTACATAATTTCATTCATCATATATTGTACAGACTGAAAATAAAACTGTGTTGTGTTAAAATCCAAGAAGCTGCCTTCTACTGACAGGTACATCCTTTCCAGAACTCCTTAGAGATTACATACAAGGGATGTTCTCTATCTCAATTTCCTAGTCATGATGAATGATGGTTGTACTTAATGATGGTAGGGAATGGAAAAAACAACAACAACAACAAAAAAAAAAACACACCAATATCTCAGCCTTTTGTAATCATCTGCCAATGGTTTAGAAAAAGACAAGTTAGATAACTGCGGTGAACTCTGAGAGTTAAATAGCACCACCGGGATCCATGTTGCTTTACCTCCTTTAATGAAAGTAGTGACTGCAATTGCCTGCCTGGTCTGATCAATCACGGGGGGAAATGTCAAGAAATATAAATGGCGTGGACAGGCCTATTACTAGATGTTTTAAATGATATTGATGACATTGTTTAATCCGTAAGATAATAGATTCATGCTATGAAGTACTTTTGAGAGTAAAAAAAATATTTTTCAGTAATAGAATTTTACACATAATTGTTTTCTGGTTGCATTTGTAAGTTATTAAAAAGGAAAGAAGGATGTAATTATTTGATAAAAAAAATCTAACCCAATTTAAGATATCTTTTTATAATGTCTTCATTCAAGCATCAAAAGCAACTACTTAGAAAATTTGATGCTCAATTTCAAGTTTATATTTAACTAATCATTCTTTGCATACATGTGGAAAATGTTCTCCTAAATACCTTTACACATAGTCATTTAATCCCTGTAAAAACAACTGGAAATTATTCCCATCCCATCAATTCCCAAGGAGCTTCAGTTAATAGTGGAATTGGTGGGGAGTTCTAAACCTTGTGCTCCTTTTCCAAGTCTACAGCCATCCTGAAGAATAAGCAGTAAGTTTCTAAGCTTGCCTGTAAAAGGTACACCATAGTTTAGAAATATAGGACATACAGAAGTGCCCATATCAAAGTAGACAATAATACATAAAAATTGACCAATATTGCAGTGCTAAACTATTCCCATAAACCAGGCCAGTATATTAGAAAGTGGGCAGCTGAAAATAAAGGGTCAATTATATCATCTTCCTGCTTGTCTTCACAGTTGAATTTACATAAGATTTTATATCCTTAGTTGGGAATCTTTTTTTTTTTTTTTTTCTTTAACCTGAGCCATCCTGCCACCTGTTGGCAGCTCAGTGGCAGCTCAGGTTGGGCTGGGCGTTGAACGGCTGTTGCTCAGAGCTCAGCTTGCACTCTTGAGTGAGCTCTTAACCAATTGAGCCACTTGGCCAGCCCAGGAATCTTTTTTACTGCTTTGTTTCTCTTGCTTTACTTCTAAAACCCTATATCATTATTACTATAGTTGTTATTTCTTAGTTATTGCTCTTTATTTGATTTTTTGAACTGCTAATATTTTGAACTGTTATTATGGTGTTTTTCACACTCTTTATTTGCAGTTACTCATTTGTTGTTGTTTTATATTGTATTGGTCTTTATTCTATGCCAGGAGTAGGCAAACTTTTGAGGCGGAAGATCCGCCAGGGGTCACCAAACTTGGCTTGCAAGGCACATGAGGCTCTTTGGGTACATACATGTGGCTTTCTAGTAAAATTGAAAATGAAAATAAAGCCACCATAGTTTTATTTATAAAATTTTTAAAGGATATTATTCACATAATGATGATTTCATTTGTTTTATGGCTCCCGAATAATTTTTAAATCATTGTGAGGAACAGGATAGGCTCTTTCAGGGGTTGGCAAACTTTTGAGACAGAACGTACCCAAAGAGCAGCATGTGGCTCGCAAGCTGCAGTTTGCCAACCCCTGTTCTATGCTGACATTATGTTTATTTTGGAAATCAATATACAATTTTGAGAGATAATTTTCCAAGGAAGACTGCTCTAAAATATTTTTGTGATTTTTCCTTTTTTTTAAACTTATGTTCTTACATGTAGAGTTTAATTTTATAATTTACTTTATATGATATAGTCTGTATTTCAGTAAATGATATCCAAGAACAATGATTTTTTAAACTATAAACAGTATCATAGGGGTTATAACTAGTATAACTATTTCATTAAGTACATAAACTTGGTTCCTTGGCAAGCAAAAGTGAAAAAAATGTTTATTGGAAAAAACAATAAAAAGGACACTTCAGTGTCATATCTTGAATTGATATGAATGTATTCCTATGCTGTCATCTAAAAAATTGGAAAAGAATTTTTCACTCTCCTTGTCACCCACTCCATTCTTAGCACTTCAAAATAAATAAATTCCAATACCTGTGATTGGCATTATTATAATATATCAGTATTAATGGTAACTTGTCTGATGAGTTTCAATAGTTTTTGTCTTCATTTATGAGTTAAAATTTACTCAAAGAACTAATATTAATTCAACATATATTGATTTTTGAGAGGAAAGGAGCCAAAAAAAGCAATGTGCCATAGCCTTCAAGGAATTCACAAAACATACACATGATAAGCTAATTTGGATACTAGGAGAAATAGTCTGGGGTCTAACACAGGGGAACTTTAGTGAAGTACAAGGCAACAAAAATTAAAGCCCATCCAAGAAAGCTTTGTGCAGAATCATAAACACATATGCTACAGGAGCTCAGAAATGATCTAGTCCAACATTCTCATTTGAAAGGTAGTGAAATAAGCAGAAATGTTAACTAACTTGCTCATTAAGTACTGTCAGTTTATTGATAAAACTGGAGGAAAGTCCCAAGTGTCTTGACTGCCAGTCCATTTAAGCAGGGCCTTTAAAGACAGGTAGGTTATTCCCAGGTAAAGTCAGAGGATGGCTCTAGGTCTTAGAAAGAGCAGGATAAAGCTGTGGGGTTGGAAAAAGTAGAGGAAAAGGAGGTTAAGCATCTAGAATGTGTTGCCAGGTGCTATGGACTGAATTGTGTCCTCCCCCAACTCATACATTAAAATCCTAACTCCCAATATGACTGTATTTGGAGATAGGGACTATGAGGTAATTAAAGTTATATGAGGTCACAAGGGTGGGACCCAGATCCTAGAGATACCAGAGAGCTAGAACCATTCAAATTCTCTCTCTCTCTCTCTCTCTCTCTCTCTCTCTCTCTCTCTCTCTCTCTCTCTCCCTTCTCTTTGTCTGTCTGTCTCTTTCCCAACAGAAACCAAATTGGCTGGCACTTTGACGGTGGACTTCCCAGCCTCCAGAACAGTGAGAAATAAATTTCTGTAATTTAAATACTCAGTCTGTGGCATTTTATTATAGCAGCTTGGGCAGACTGAGACAGCAGGTAGTCATGGGAAAGAAAGGGTATAGTTAAGATAACTTGGGGCCCGGCCGAGTGGCGCATTGGTTAAGAGCTGGTCTTGGGATGCCAACGGCCCCAGTTGATACTGCCCTTTACAGCTAACAACAGCTCCACCTGGAGCTGGGCTGTGTGAGCCCCGGCGATGGTGCAGGTTGCAGCCCCTGCTGCAGTGGGCTGCCATAAGCTACAGTGAGTGGCCGGCAGTCAGCGTGAGTGGCTGGCAGCCAGCGTGAGTTGCCAATGGCCACGGTGAGCGACATCCAGAGGTCAGTGATCAATCTGCCTCATCCGGGAAAAGTGCAATGATGACACCAACATGGGCCAGTGAAGCAACATCCTCAGCAACTAGACTGAAGAACAAAAAGACAGCAACTTGTCTGTTCCCCTCCTCCAATTCCCCAAGGTGGGGGAAGATAACTTGGGACGGATGGGTGAGGAATTTATATAACATACAAAGCAATTTGGATTTGATTTTTAAAGTGATTTTTACAGTAGATGAGTAAAAAAATAGATCATAAAGATGGAAGTTGTTCAGTGATAGTGAGAATCAGCAAGGGAAGCTAGCAGGATGTTGTTTTGTTTCCCAGTAAAGAATTTAATAAGGACTTGAACTAGGACTGAGACAGGAAGCATGAGCAATTGTGTATATGGAATGTTGGCTGAGATAAATCCTCAGATTTGTTTCCTTAGACACGGACCCCAAAGGACAGCATTAAACGTGATGAGGAAGTGCTTCACACCAACCAGAGAGAGAAAGCAAAGGTTGACACTGGATTTTCTTATTTTGCATTTTATTAAACTAAAGTCATTGAAATAAATTGAAACTGAAATGACAAAGGAAATTTTAAAGTGTGTTTTGGAAGTTATATTTGTTAAAATTAATTTAAGAGAACAATGTTATAGAAATACAGTAGCATAAATATTTGGGGAAACTTTAAAGATATGGGACTGAGATCACATTCGTGAGATAAAGCCTACATTTATACAGTAATGTAATTAAAGCTAATAGAAAAATAAGGCAAAGTAAATATTTCCATTACTAAAAGAGGAGGGAAAATGAGATAAGAGAGGGTTGATTTTTTGGCAGATGGTAAGACAATGATGAAAAAAAAAAACACTGTACATATTTTGATTTGCATTAGAATGTGTAGTGAGTCCAAAATTGGCATATATTTCTCAAGAGACCCTGGAAGAAAGAGGTCAATACTTAATTATCAAAATAATGTACATGAATGTTTAAACAGTGTTGGACGAGATGACATCTGAAATCCATTTCAGCTCTAAAATTATCTAACATTAAAATTCAATCACAGGTATTCAGAACAATTAAAGCTGGGACTAATATTCGATCATAAATAAAATGTATTACTATGGAGTGCAGAGTATAATTTTATTAGATGTAATTATGCAGTCATCATTTGCTGAAACCCAAATATAGGAGTTTAATAAGTGTATTGCAGGGGGCAGTTGGCATGGATAAAGAGCTAGAATTATTATTATTTTTTTTTTTTGAGGACAGTGTCACTGGCCCTCATATGTGGGACTCGAACCTAGGCCACTGGCTTCCCAAGCCAGCGCTTAACCACCAAACCACTTGGCTGGCCCAAGAGGTAGAATTATTAATTGCTATAGGCAATACATCTTTTTAGCGCTATTTTAGAATGTAAGATCTAAACAAATGAGGTAAATAATGAATTATACCAACTGCACTTCTCAGATTATTAAGCACAACACAGAAACTTATTTTAAATTTTACTTTTTTGCTCATGAAATCTAAACAAATAGAAAAAGCAAAACAACACACAATTCCAACCATGTGATCAACATTTATTTGTACATCATAAATAAAATCAAAGTTCTCTATTCAATATAGATTCCCTGGCACACTAATTTTTCTGTTGCTTTTCTGTGCTTCTACCTGATAACTTGTGTAAAGGACGTGGTTAAAAATTGAATGGGTCTCTTTTGTTGTTGTACTCTGATATCAGCTTTCATCTACATTAAAGTTTGTATATTGCACTTTATCTTTCTTGTTCTCCCTATATAAGTGCTTTTTGTATTTATCTTTTTGAACACTCTCTCTTTGGAATTAACATTTGCAAGCTGTCATATATTATTTGAGCTTAAAATTTTTTATTTGTTTAAAATCATTGCAGGCACTGAATATGAACATGAGGTAGAGTAGCACACTCCCAAATTCATGATTAAGTTGATTTTCAGTTTTATAAACTGTTGTATTTTAATGCTATAAACATTCCGTTTCCAGTTAGAACTCTCACCAATGTTTATCACTGCTAAGAGAACACAGCATTTGCAAATCCTCCAAATTTCAAATTTAGCCTTTACTTGGAGCCACATTGTAGAAATTTTTTTGATGAATTGGATCATTCTTCATATTTTATTTTATTTTATTTTAAAGTAAACTTTATTAAAGTATAATTTTAAGATAAGATTTATACCTTTTAATTGAGTAGCTTGATGAGTTTTGACAAATGCGTGTAGAGGTATAATGAACACCACATTCAAAGTACAGAATAGTTTCATCACACCAAAATCCACTACCTGATCTGATTTCTGTATCAATGATTTTTTTTCTTTCCAGAATGTCACATGTATGGAATCATTCAGTATATAGGCTTTTGTGTCTTTTTTTAATTTCATTCAGTATAATGCTTTTGAAATGGATCTAAGTTGTTACATGTATTTTTATTGCTGAATAGTATTTTATTGTGTAGATACACCACCATTTTTTTTTGTCCATTTACTAATTGGAGGGTACTTGGGATATTCCTTTTTTTGAGTGATTATAAATAAAAATGCTAAAACATTCACTTATAGGTCATTGTTAGAGATATGTTTTCAATCCCCTTGGTAAGAATGGAATTGCTGGACCACTTGGTAGGTGTATGCTCAATATTATAACAAAGTGGCCATGTCATTTACATTCCCAAAAGCAATATGTAAAAGCTCCAGTTGCAACAAATCTTTATCAGCACTTGGTATTGTTAGATTTTAATTTTAGCTATTCGGATAGGTGTGGAAAAGTACCTAATTGTCATTTTAATTTGTATTTACCTAATGACTAATTATGTTGAGAATTTTTTCATGTGATTATTTACAAGCCATATTAACATTGATATATATTCTTTAGTGAAGTGTCTATTCAGATCTTTTATCCATTGGATTCTTTCTCTTCTTGAATTTTAAAAACTTTTTTTGTTTATTCAGTATAGGTATTTTGCTAGATGTGTGTTTGTAACACTCTTCTCCTGTCTGCGATTTGCATTTTCATTTCCTTAATAGTGTCTTTTGTATTCATCAGGATTTTCCAGAGATAGAATAAGATAATAGGATATATTGAGAGAGAGTGGGAGAGAGAGAAAGAAACAGAGACACAGATTTAAGGAACCGGCTCATATGATTGTGGGTATTGAGGGCTGGGTTAGTCTAAAAGTCCATAGGGCAAACAGTAGGCTGCAGATTCAAGAGATACCTGCACTCTTCTGTTCATTGCAACGTCATTTACAACAGCCAACAGGAGAAAAACCTAAATATTCATTGATTAATGAATGGATAAAGAAAATACAATATACGGGCCAGCTGAGTGGCGTGGTGATTAAGCGCTGGCTTGGGAAGCCAGTGGCCCTGGTTCCAGTCCCACATATAAGGGCCAGTGACACTGCCCTCAAAAAAAAAAAAGACAAAGAAAATATGATATATACATACAATAGAATATTATTCAGCCTTAAAAAGAAGGAAATCCTGTCATATGCTACAACCTGAATGAATGTTAACATTATGCTAAAGAAAATAAGCCAGGCACTGAGGGACAAATAATGAGTGATTTCATATATATGAGATATCTAAGGTTGTCAAACCCATGGAAGCAGAAAGTAGAATGGTGGTTGCCAAGAGCTTGAAGAGAGTGATGTGGGGAGTTGCTGTTCATGGGTGTAAAGTTTCAGTGTTACAAGATGAAAAAGTTCTAGAGCTGCTATACAGTCTTGTGCTAACCATGAACAATGCTTAGCGTTCACTGAAATATTAAGAGGGTAGGTCTTATGTTTTGTTTTAACCACAATTTAAAAAAGAAGAGTTGATGTTGCATCTTTGTATCTAAAGTCTGGAAACTTAGGCAGAATTTTACTGGTATGTTGCAGTCTGGAGGCAGAACTTCTTTCAGAAACTTCAGCCTTTGCTCTTAGGACCTTAAACTGATTGTTTGAGGCTCACCCACATTATGGAGGATCGTCTTAAAATTAACTGAGTGTAAATGTTAATCACATCTAAAAAAATATGTTTATAGCAATATCTAGACTAGTGTTTGGCCAAACAGCTAACTACATTCATTGTATTCTAGCTAAGTGGACACATAAAAGTAACATATACATATAGTAAGAAATCTTTGTCTAATTGAAGATTACAAAGAGTTTTCTCTTATTATTTTATTGAAAATTTTAAAGTTTTAGATATATGATCCATTTTGAGTTACTTTTTGCATGTGATATGAAGTAAAGTTTGTGGTTCATTTTTACAGGAGTGGGGGCATATGCATGTCCAATTTGTTGAAAAGAATATCCTTTCTCCATTAAATTACCCTGCACCTTCATCACATATCATTTAATTATGTATGAGTGGGTCTATTTCTGACTATCACTTCTGTTCCATTGATCTATCTGTTTGTTCTCATGCCAATTCCATATTGTCTTAATTACTGTAACTTTGAAATAAAGTAGTGATTCTTCTAATTTCTTTTTACTCTTTTTCAGAATCATTTTGGCTATTCTAGGTTCTGTGCTTCCCCATATAAATGATATAATCAGCTTATGAACTTCTGAGTGGACATGTCAGCTACCTGCCAACAATGTGCCAGGAACACGTCCTGGGAACAGATGTATTCAGAGAAGTGAAGGCCAGTCTGTTTTGTTAGCCACTAAGTGTATTACTGGCAGGGTGGGAACTCTGAGAGAGATGCTCTGGGCTCCAGACCATGGCAAATGCAGGCCCTGGCTCATCACAGATTCAAGTCTGCCCTTTGGAGAGCTACGAAGTCTGTTACGATGTGGCTTGTTCTCTGTTCATTTGCATCATTGATTTAAAATTTTGTGTTTTTCTCTCTCCCCCACTGAAAGGCTTCCTAAAAGGAATCTTCAATTGTCCTCTCTTATTTTGCTGGGAATTTAGTTCTTTTGTTTTCTTCATAGTCTTAATTTCCCCCCATGTTTCCAAGCAATGAGCTATATTTAAGCATCCCTTTGTTATAACACAGGAGCCACTGTCCAGTACCTTTTATGCATAAAATAGCTAAGGATTCAGGAATATACTAATCCAATGAGAGAAAGATGTCTGATCCTAACAGCAATGGGATATATTAAGTGGGGGAGGAGGATTCCTTTTACACATACAGCTTTTTAAAAGCAATCTAGTAGGAGTGAAATTTCATGATTTAAATTTCAGAGACAAAATTAATGTTCTTTTATTTTTCTCAGTTTGTCCCCAAGTATATTTAAGGACAAGGGAAGAATAAAAGTTACCAGCTTCATTACCTGGTCATTGTTCTCTTCCTAACATTTGCCAAACACTTCATATCCAGAGAACCAAAAAGTCATAAGAAAATAGAAGGAAAGGAAGCTCAGTATTGCTTCTGTCTCTGGTGTCTATTAGTTTTGAGAAAAGAAAGAGGAAATCCCTCTACCCTACCTCACCGACTCCCCCTACTCTCCCCTGCCCCACCCCATGACCACCTAATCTGCCCATCTTTTTGTCCTTACATACTTTTGAGCATTGGAGGGTTTTTTCATAGAATTCCAAGATGGAAGTGGTTCATCAAGCTACAACTTTTAAAGGAGTTTGAGCCAATCAATTAGATAAAATTTTGATGAATAAAATAAAAGGAAGAAGCCTGGATTCAATATTAAGATTAAATTGAAACTAATTTAAGTAAGGTCCCATAATAATTTCAGAACCAATAGTTCATATATCTAAAGCAATTCTTAACTCAAATTAAGATACCATTAAATTTTGTGTTGTCAAAAATATGGCCTTTTGACAAGTTTAATATTCTGGCCTCCAAATCACCTTTATCTTACTCAGGACAGCTTACTGTTGACTCACAGGAACTTATTTGTAACTATAAACAGAACCTCATACTCCTGTGATATAAAGAACTTAGCAACCCACTCTTATTTCTAAATTCTATTTTAAATATCAAGATTGAGGAAGACCTTTCTTTTCACAAATAAGATTGAACATTCATGTATATAAATATATATAAGTATAATTATTTCTCAATATATCTACTTTCACTACAATTTATGCCTTTCTTAAGAAAAAATTCAATGAGTCATCAAGTGGGAGGGAATCATAGGGAAACGAGAAGATAGCTTTGTTTACAATCTAAATGACAGCAATAATTTTTGCTTAAAAAAAGTCCCATGTTCTTGAGTTGTTGTTTTTTTTGTTTTTTTGGGAGGGAGTTTAAATGGCGTTTATTTTGTAACTTCTACAAACTGGGTCCTGCTTACTACAAGAGAGAGTTTCTGATGGTTTTCTCCTGGCTTTGTTCCTGATTTACCCTTGGAGCCAGGCCAGGATGTGTTGAGGTGGTCTAGCATGTAGAAGGAAGAAGAGACAGGCCCCGATCTCGTCTCATGCACTCCCAGGAGCTTCTCATATCCACTCAGCGAGAGAGGACGTTATTCCTTATAATTTTGCTCCCACTAAAACATGTCAAGGCAGAAAGCCTGGCTATTCAATCATCTTTAGGGGATGGCAAAGGGCCTTTCCCTTTTCTCAACCAAAAAAGATTATAGACCCTGGGTTTTCCCTAAAGGAGGACGAAAAGGCTTAGGGAGAGCAAGGAGGAAGTCAGAAGTATCCAAAATATCATAGAAAGGCACTGGGGTTGGCTCGAGGATCCTTCTGATTCCGAAATATCATCGCTATCCAGACAACAAGGATCTCTGTAAAGCTAAAAAAGAGTCCAACACCTCCCAGGATTTTCAGGGCTTCATCTGAATGCTTAAGAAACTTTCTCCACACATCTGGCACGTGGGGCTCCGGCTCTTGCAGATTGCTGTGCAGAAAGCCTAATCTTGTTGATACAGGGTTGTGAGGTTGAATAAGCCACAACAATCAAAACTTCTTTCCAGTTCATCCCGGGTCTTGTTGCTCATGACCCACCAAGAAGCATTGATGACATCTGTCATGTAGACCACGTTGAGGGCACACAGCGCATTCTTGGAGCAGGCGAAGCCACCACAAACCATCTCCCCAGCTTTGGGGACCCAAGTGGTCCCAAGGACTTGGGGAGAGGGTCTTGGGGACAATCTTCTTGGACCCCAACAGCTTCTGTCTCTTTAAATCTAGTACAGTCCTTGAGTTTTCTTAATAACCTGTCTAAGGTCAGCTTTTCACAGCATGGGAAGACATATTACCATATTCCCTCCCTTTATTTCCTTTTATTCTAAAGAGTCTGCCTTTGGTGTGGGCTAGGCTGGTGCCTATTTTTTAGGCTTCACCTTTTCATTTTATGATTTCCTCCCATTGAGAACATCTGGCTTATATCAGAGTAGCATAATTCTCTGTGTGATCAGTAGTCTTGGTCTAGAGGAGAAGCTAATTATTGGAAGAAATGGCCAATGACTACCAATTTACTCTCTCCTCCCCAAATGTATGTTGTTAAGGCAGACAGAGTCTAATGGGAATGCATGCCTTCCCTTATGTACTTGTTCTGTAGGTCAAATAATAGACCGAGCATCAAGCTAAAGTTTATAAAGCAGGGATATGGTACTACATATTTTTAGTATATTCTTTGAGTTTAAAGATATGCCTTAATTCACATAAAGTAAATTATTTGATGGCACACTGTATCTTGAGTGATCATTTTTATACACAGTTATTTTAAAGAAGTATAATTTTTATTCTATTAAATATTATTATGTCTTTATAATATCTAAACTCAAGTGATTAGTTCTCCACTTGCCAAAGGATGCCTATACAAAAGAGCTTGCTTTCTGCGAATTCACACATTTGAAATAATAGGGCTATGGGAAAATAATTTTAGGGCAGACTACTCAAAAACTATGTAACTTTATAGCCCTAAGAGAACAATAATTGGGACCTTAGGAGATAACTTGGACAATGTACTCAGTAGGATTCTCAAGGGATATAAAAATTCACAAACACAATAGTCTGGAATGCTCCCAGTGGGCACTGGGAGAACTCTGGTGCAAATGGAGCTGTGAACACAGGTAAGTCTGCCAGGCTGGGCTGAGGCCCTCCAGGAGGCAGTTATTAAATGACAGTGCATAGGCCTCCTTGCCTGTGCAGCAGTCAGGCTGAGGGATGGTGCCTTTCCTAATAGAGGTTATTATTCTATTCTGTCTCTTTGGTCTTCCTTTGCCAATGAAAAAAATCCCACATGAACCAACCCAACGGTCAGCATATACTGATATCACTCCCTTATTCACCAGTTGCTTATGAGTTAATTTGTGTTGGTGGTAACATGGGTCATTGCATAAAGACTGGGCTGAATTTCTTTGTAATTGTCAGCAGTTCCCTTCCTGCTGTTTTGCAGAATTCTGAGCTTGGCTCCTCTATGTACAATTATGTAGCCCATGAGCTGAGACAGGACATACTGCCAGAAAAGAATGCACAAATTGTTGACAAGTAGGTATTCTTCTTCTCTGTTGTGGCCTGATGGCCGCTTACTGATGGTATGAAATTTATCAAACTTAATAATTGATAAATTCTGGTTGCTTTAAGTAGCAAATCAAATGAAAGATTGTTCTCAGTCAAGACAATTTTTTTTCATTTTCTAAAAAAGGAATGCATTTGTTTGCTATTTATTAGCCTCTAATACCTAAACCCATTTGAAGAATGAACTCTGAAAAAGTAATGATGTACATTTAAATAGAATCTCATGCCGATTATCTCCCTAGAAATTTATCTCTTCATGAGGGGGCCCGAAGATACCTCAGAGAGAGTAAATACTATTTCACTGCAAGACTTAAAAAGTATATCAAGCATGAAATGTAGTAGAGAATTTCTTATAACAACTACTATTAAGAGGAAAAATTGAGTGCTGGATTGGAATAGGATTTAATGTAGGATCTTTTAGCTTGTTACTCTTTCTATTACATTAACATGGAAGGACAAGCAAACAGCTATGGGATTTAACTTTGATTTATAGTTTTTCCTGGTAAATTATTAATATCATACCTGAATAATTGTTTTTAATAGCACCTTGGCATTAAATGATTATTAAAGATTTGATGCTGTGTTGAAGTTTCATTTCAAGATAAACTTACCTAATTATATTTTGGGGGAGGTGTCATGATTTAAGTCTACACAGATTTTTCACACTATTCATTTCTTTCCTTACAGTTGAGGATTACATATAATTTTGAAGTGATAGCCTACTTATTACTTATAAAATATATTAATTCTAATTAACTGTAAGAGATTCTCTTTTATTCTCATGTTCAGTTTGTGGTTATTTCTTTAAACTTTCCAGCTGGAGAAGTTGACAGCAAGCACATTTTATAAGAAATCCATCTCCTGTTCAACACAATAAGCTCCTTAGTTCTCAGTTCTCTAAGAGGAGGAACAGTCAGATTAAATTTAGCATGACTCCAGAGATTTGTACTAGGGGTTATTAATTCTTGTTTTTTGTCTTTTTGACAGAGATGTGTTCTACTTTGGGGAACTGCAACTTCATTTTAGAAAGCCTTTCTTACTTTTGATATTTGTAACACAGATGTCTATCTTCAAATTCTCCTGCCTGTTGGACTTTTATGTCTCACAAGGCATTTATGTACAAATGTGGTAACTACCATTTCAAGCTTCTCTCAATATTCTTTTGGATTTTTTAAAGAGCTATTTTGTCTATCTTTGGCTTGTAGTACAATAATGTGAAAATTATAAGTGATTAAAAGTGAAGATTTTGGAATTAGACTTTCTACTTCTGTTCAAATTCTTTGTCTACTATTTAGTTATGTGTTCTTGAACGACACATATTTCAAAGTAATATTAATACTTTATAAGATTGTTGAAAAAATGAATTCGTGTGTGTGTGTGTGTGTGTGTGTGTGTAGTGGCTAGCACATAATAAATACTATTTAAATAGTGGTGTTCTTATCTGAAATGTGTTATGGGGTTAGATAATTAAGATTAAACCTTCAATGTAGGCCATTGAATTTTGCCATTAGGAACTCACTGTGGATTCCTGATGAATTTGACCTTATTTCCTGGAATCATATTTAAAACAAAAAACATTATCTTCCACACAAAAGCCTTTCAAATAATAGAAATCAGCTCTTGAGGCTTTTCTTCTCAACATTTTCTACTCAAAACTAAATATATTTGGCAGCTTCAATTTGTTAAAAATTTTTTTACTCTGGCTACTTCCATTTATATCTCATGGAAGCTAATAGGGTGATTTGAATCTTAGGCAATTTTACCTGGTAGGGCCTCTATATTCTCCAAAGCTGAAATGATGAGGC
The DNA here is from genome assembly GCA_033961575.1 of Aselliscus stoliczkanus. Lineage (NCBI taxonomy): Eukaryota > Metazoa > Chordata > Mammalia > Chiroptera > Hipposideridae > Aselliscus > Aselliscus stoliczkanus. The sequence goes on from CM066729.1 coordinate 108,926,862, forward strand.
TTAGTTTTTCCAGTTTTTTTTCTCTTTTCTTTTCCTTATTAGTCTCAGGTGTACAACACAATGCAATAGTTATACTCTTTACCACCCAAAGTGACAACCCCCTCCCTCAGTTCACCACCCCACTCCCCCCCATATCATACATATCTATTACAATTCCTTTGACTCCCTTCCACAGTATACTCCACATCCCGTGATTATCTATATATTCAGTTACAGTTGGCATACAATATTATACAACATCACCTTCAGGTGTACAGTGCAGTGATCTAGCCCCTACTCCATCCAAAATTTTTACATTACTATATTCCCTGAACTGTGTTTCATAATCCCTGTGGCAATATTGTAGTTGTCTATTTGTGCTGTCTAATCCTTTCTCCTTCCTCCTTATCCCCACCCCACTCCCAACTAGCAACCCTCAGTTTTTCCTCTATATCTATGAGTCTGTTTACTTTGCTCATTCAGTTTTTCAGATTCCACGTATAAGTGAGATCGTATGGTACTTGTCTTTGTCCGACGGACTTACTTAACATAATAGTCTCTTCACAACATTATCAAATACATTCCCAGAACTGCCCCCATATCCCTGCGGCAACATTGTAGTCACCCACCTACGCTGTCCAAAACCTTTCCCCTCTCCCTCATCCCTACACCCTCCCAGCCAGCAACCATCAGTTTTTCCTTTATAACTGCTTGATATGACTTCAGTCATCTTAAATTTACTGAGACTTATTTTGTGGCTTAATGTGGTCTATCTTGGAAAATGTCCCATGTGTACTTGAGAAGTAGGTATATTCTTTTTTTTCAGGGTGAAATGCTCTAAAAATATCAACAAAGTCCAGCTGGTCTAAAGTGTCATTTAAGGCCCCTCTTTCTGTGTTGATTTTCTGTCTAAAAGGTCTGTCCGTTGGTGACAATGGGGTGTTGAAGTCCCCTACTATGATAGTGTTACTGTTGGTCTCTGTCTTTATGTCTGTCAAAATCTGTTACATGTAATTAGGAGTTCCTATGTTGGGTGCATAGATGTTTATTAGGGTTATAGTGCCCTTCTTTGTCTTTTATTGTAGTCATTTTAAAGTCTATTTTGTCCAAAATAAGTATTGGTACTCCAGCTTTTTTTTCCTCATTTCCATTTGCATGAAATATCTTATTCCATCTGTAAACAGCATACACGTGTGTTCTATTTTCTTATCCACTCAGCTACTCTGTGTCTTTTGATTGGAGCATTTAGCAAGCTTATTCTTTTCTGAGAAGCTCTTTATTTCTCCTTTAATTTTAAGTGATAGCCATGCTGGGTAGAGCAATCTTGGTTGTAGGCCTTTATTTTGTGTCACTTTGAATATCTCCTGCCACTCCCTTCTGGCCTGCAGAGTTTCTGTAGACAAGTCAGCTGTTAGTCTAACAGGAGTTCCTTTGTAACCTGCTGTCTTTCTCTTGATGCCTCTAGGATTCTGTCTCTGTCTTTAACCTTTGCCATTTTAACTCAGATGTGTCTTGGTGTGGACCTGTTTGGGTTCAGCTTGTTTGGAACCCTCTGCACTTCCTGGGCATGTATGTTGAATTCTTTCACCAGGGTAGGGAAGTTTTCAGCCATTATTTGTTCAAATACATTTTCGACCCCTTGCTTCTTCTCTTCCCCTTCTGCTATTCCTATGAGTCAAGGATGGTTGCTCTTCACCTTGTCCCATAGGGCTCTTAAACTATTTTTATTGTTTTTTATTCTTTGGTCTTTTTGCTGTGCCAACTGGATGATTTCTGCTATTTTGTCTTCCAAATTGCTGATCCGATTCTCTGCTTCATCTACTCTACTGGTGATTCCTTCAAGTGTGTTCTTCATTTCAGTTATTGTATTCTTAGTTCTAACTGGTTTTTTTTATGATTTATCTATCCTTCCTTATATCCTCACTACGTTTGTTAAACATTCTTATCATCAGTGTTCTAAACTCTGTCTCTGAAAGGTTGGATCCCTCTGTTTCATTTGGTTCCATTTCTAGAGGTTTCTTCTTATCCTTTACTTGTGACATGTTTCTTTGTTTCCCGATTCTGGCTGTCGCTCTGGGATTGCTTTGATGTATTAGATAGATCACCAGGAGAGCCCTGGCTGGATCACGCAGGCACACAGTTCACAGCCCAACACTCCCAGGAAAACTCCTAGTCTCAGCCTGTCCCAATCAGCCACTCGCAGATAAGACTGAGCAGCCCGACAACCAATCACCAGCCTGGCAACTCTGCAAGTGCAGTTCAGAGAGCGGGACCCGAGGCTGCTTGCGTACTCCCGTGTCTCAGTGAGCAGCCTATTGGAGCCAGAGCATGCCCACGAGGGGCGTATAAGCCGGGCGGAGGGTGGGGATCCAAGGCGGCATGCATGTGCATGCATACACGTACTTCTGCGCCAATTCCACCAGACCAATGATCTCCCAGACCTGGTCCTCTGTGGGAGGGCCCAACCCTGACAAAATGGCGCCCTCCTTACACCACTCGCATGCAGGCTCCACACCAGGGGAACTATAGTCCCAAAACCTCCAGCCTTTGCACCAAAGGTGCTCAGTTCAGTCCGTCCCCGCAGGCTCACACAGCCACTCCTTCCACCAGTAACCAGATAAGTGCTCACCGGCGAGCAAGCCCGTGTGCCAGCCCCACTGATTTCCTAGTCGCTCTTAGCCTCACTGAGCTGAGCAAAGAGAATCCTCACTAATTTACTGCCATCTATCTTGGAACTTCTCTTCCCGGCAAAGGAATTCTGGGCTGGTGAGCTGGTGTGTGGCCTGAGGGTCTCTCCCCCAACCAGAGAAGCCTCCCCACAGCTGGGGCTTCCCTCACGGGGTTCGCCCTCTCTCGTCTCCACACCTCCTACCAGACCCGACGTGGCCTCCTCTTTAAGTTCTTCATTTAGTGGTTCTGTTCATCTTGTGTTCCGGGGACCTCCAGGGTTGAATGCTGTATAATTTGTTTGCAATTTTGGTGTGATCCTGGGATGTAATTAGCACAAAGTCTGTCTATTCCGCCATTTTACTGGAAGTCCCTTTTTTTTTTTTTTTGAGGGCAGTGTCACTGGCCCTCATATATGGGACCCGAACCTGGGTCGCTGGCTTCCCAAGCCAGAGCTTAACCACCGCACCACTGGGCCAACCCAGAGGCTTAGTTTTTAAAGGAGAAGGGGTTAATTTGATAATAATTAAATTGTGGAGAAGTGTTTAAGTCTTCAAAAAAGTAAAAAGGAATTGCTTAGAGGTGAAAATCATAAATTCAAGCTCTTTGGTGATTTCTTTATGGCCTGAATTAGCCAAAGAAAGGCCTATCATGTAGCATAGTTGATAATAGAACATAAAATAATGCATTGATGGATTACTTGGATTATTTATATTTAGATAAAAATGTATAAAATCATCTCTTTTATACATATGGATTCCTTCTTCATGCTCTCTATCCATAGCTTAACAAAAGGAAATTTATTAGATGGCCTTGAAATTACAGAGAACAATATAAGAAATAACTCATTATGTATGAGAAACACAAGGTGGCTTTCTACTGATTTATTTATTAAAATTCTTTTATTGTGAAATAAACATTTAAAAAAATTAGTTTCAGTTGTACAACACAGTACAATAGTTAGACTTTTTACCCCTCAAAGTGAAAACCCCCCTCCCCCAATTCGCCACCCCACTCCTCCCTCACATATCATACATATCTATTACAATTCCTTTGACTCCCTTCCACAGTATAATCCACATCCCATGACTATCTATATATTCAATTACAGTTGGCATACAATATTATACATCAATTTCAGGTATACAATGCAGTGATCAAGTCTCTACTCCATCCATGAAGTGGTCTCCCTAACAAGACATCTAACCATCTGACACCCCACAAAATTTTTACAACATTATTATATTCCCCGAACTGTCTTTCATATCCCTGTGACATTACTGTAGTTACCTATTTATGCTGTCTAATCACTTCCCCTTCTCCTTCATCCACACCCCCCTCCCAACTAGTAACCATCAGTTTTTCCTCTATATCTATCTATGAGACTGTTTCTGTTTCCTTTGCTCATTCATTCAGTTTTTCAAATTCCACATGTAAGTGAGATCATATGGTATTTGTCTTTTTCCGACTGACTTTTTTCAATTAACATAATAGTCTCTAGGTCCATCCATATTGTTGCAAATGGCACCATTTCTTTCTTCTTTATAGAGGAGTAATACTCCATTGTATAAATGTACCACAGTTTCTTAATCCAGTCTTCTACCAATGGGCATTTTGCTTGTTTCTAAGTGTTGGCTATTGTAAATAGAGCTACAATAAACATAGGGGTGCATATATTTTTTCGAATTAGCGTCTTGGATTCCTTTGGGTAGATACCCAAGAGTGGAATTGCTGGGTCATACAGCAGTTCCATTTCCAGTTTTTGAGATACCTCCATACTGATTTCCATAATGGCTGCACCAATTTGCAGTCCCAACAACAGTGCATCCAGGTTCCCTTTTCTCCACACCCTCACCAGCACTTGTTTGTTGATTTATTGATGATAGTCATTCTCACTGGAGTGAGGTGGTATCTCAGTGTGGTTTTTATTTGCATTTCCCTAATGATCAGTGAGGTTGAACATTTTTTCATATGCCTGTTGCCCATCTGTATGTCCTCTTCAGAGTAATGTCTCTTCATTTCCTCTGCCCATTTTTTAATTGGGTTGTTTGGTTTTTTTTGGTGTTGAGTTGCATGAGTGTTTTATAAATTTTGGATATCAACCTCTTATCAGATGTATTGTTGGCAAATATATTCTCCCATTCAGTAGGCTGACTTTTAGTTTTATTGATGATTTCCTTTGCTGTGAAAAAACTTTTAAATTTGATGTAATCCCATATGTTCATTTTATCTTTTCTTTCCCTTGCCCGAGGGGATATCACAGTAAAAATATTACTCAGAGTAATGTCTGCAAACTTACTCCCTCTGTTTTCTTCTAGGAGTTTTATGGTTCCAGGTCTTACATTTAAGTCTTTAATCCATTTTGAGTTTGTTCTCATATATGGTGTAAGTAAGTGGTCCATTTTCATTTTTTTGCACTTGTCAGTCCAATTTTCCCAGCACCATTTATTAAATAGACTACCATTACTGCAGTGTAAATTCCTGCTTCCATTGTCATAGATTAAATGACCGTCAATGGATGAGTTTATTCCTGGGATCTCTATTCTGTTCCATTGGTCTATGTGTCTGTTTTTGTGCCAGTACCATCCTGTTTTGATTACTGTAGCCTTGTAGTATGTTTTGATGTCGGGTAGTATGATGCCTCCCACTTTATTCTTATTTATCAACATTGCCTTAGCTATTCAGGGTCTTTTTTGGCTCCATATAAATTTTAGAATTTTATGTTCTATTTCTGAAAAAAATGTCCTTGGTAGTTTGATTGGAATTGCATTGAATCTATATATTGCCTTTGGTAGTATTGACATTTTAACTATATTAATTCTTCCTGTCCATGAGCATGTTATGTATTTCCATTTATTTGTATCTTCTTTGATTTCTCTCTTCAGTGTCTCATAATTTTCTGAGTACAGGTCTTTTACTCCTTCAGTTAAATTGATTCCTATATATTTTACTGTTTTTCAAGTAATTGTAAAAGGGATTGATTTCCTGATTTCTTCTTCTGATAGATAATTATTGGTGTACACAAATGCAAATGATTTCTGAATATTAATTTTGTATACTGCTACCTTACCGAATTCGTTTATCAGTTCTAGCAGTTTTTTTGGTGGAGTCTTTTGGAATCTCTATATATAGTATCATGTCATCTGCATACAATGACAATTTTACTTCCTCTTTTCCAATTTGGATGCCTTTTATTTCATTTTCTTGTCTGATGGCTGTGGCTAAAACTTCCAGAACTATATTAAATAGAAGTGGTGAAAGTGGGCAGCCTTGTCTTGTTCCTGATCTTAAGGGGAAAGCTTTTAGTCTTTCCCCATTGAGTATGATGTTTGCTGTCGGCTTATCATATATGGCCTTTATGATGTTGAGATATGATCCCACAATTCCCACTTTGCTAAGAGTATCATAAATGGCTGCTGGATTTTCTCAAATGCTTTTTCTGCATCTATTGCTATGATCATATGATTTTTATATTTCATCTTGTTAATGTGATATATTACATTAATTGATTTGTGGATATTGAACCAATTGTGCATACCAGGAATGAATCCCACTTGACTGTGGTGTATGATCTTTTTAATGTAATGCTGAATTCAGTTTGCTAGTATTCTGTTGAGAATTTTTACATCTATGTTCATTAGGGATATTGGCCTGTAGTTTTTCTTTTTTGTAATATCTTTGTCTGACTTAGGAATCAGGGTGATAATGGCTTCATAGAAAGAGTTTGGGAGCCTTCTGTCCTTCTGTATTTTTTTGGAATACTTTGAGGAGAATAGGTATTAATTCTCTTTTGAATGTTTTGTAAAATTCACCTGTGAAGCCATGTGGTCTAGGGCTTTGTTTGCTGGACACTTGTTGATTACTGATTCAATGTCTTTGGCAGTAATCAGTCTGTTCAGAGTTTCTGTTTCTTTTTGGTTCAGACTTGGTAGATTTTATGCTTCTAGAAATTCATCCATTTCTTCCAGATTGTTGAATTTGTTAGCTTCTAGTTACATATAGAATTTTCTTAAAATTTTCTGTATTTCTGTGGTATCTGTTGCCACTTCTCCTCTTTCATTTCTGATTTTATTAATTTGGGAGATTTCTCTCTTTTTCTTGGTTAGTCTGGCTAATGGTTTGTCGATTTTGTTTGTCTTTTCAAAAAACCAACTCTTGGTTTCATTGATCTTTGTATTGTTTTTTCGTTCTTTATTTCGTTTATTTCTGATCTGGTCTTTACTATTTCCTTCTTTATACTACTTTTAGGCTTGTTTTGCTGTTCTTTTTTGAGTCCTGTAGGTGTACAGTTAGTCTGCTGATTTGAGATTTTTCTTTCTTCTTTAGGTAGGCCTGCACTGCTATGAACTTCCCTCTTAGGACTACTTCACTGCATCCCACAGATTTTGGGTCGTGGTGTTTTCATCTTTGTTTTTCTTGAGGTATCTTTTGACTTCCTCCTTGATCTCATTTTTGACCCACTCACTATTTAATAGCATGTTATTTAGCCTCCATGTATTTGTAAGCTTTCCAGATTTCTTCTTATAATTGATTTCTAATTTCATAGCATTGTGGTCAGAGAAAATGCTTGATATGATTTCAATCTTCTTAAATTTGTTGAGACTTGTTTTGTGGCCTAACATGTGGTCTATCTTGGAAAATGTTCCATGTGCACTTGAGAAGAATGTATATTCTATAGCTTTGGGGTGAAATGCTCTAAAAATATCAATTAAATCCAGCTGGTCTAAAATGTCATTTAAGACCACTATGTCCATGTTGATTTTCTGTCTGGAGGATCTGTCCATTGGTGACAACGGGGTGTTGAAGTCCCCTACTATGATGATCTCTGTCTTTATCTCTGCCAAAATCTGTTTTATATATTTAGGAACTCCTATATTGGGTATATAGATGTTTACTAAGGTTATATCGTCTTGTTGAATCAATCCCTTTATTATTATGTAGCGCCCTTGTCTTTTAATGTAGTCCTCATTTTAAAGTCTATTTTGTCCAAAATAAGTATTGCTACTCCAGCCTTTTTCTCATTTCCATTTGCATGAAATATCTTATTCCATCGCTTTAATTTCAATTTGTGTGTGTCTTTTGCTCTGACGCGAGTCTCTTCTAGACAGCATATACATGGGTCCTGTTTTCTTATCAATTCAGCCACTCTGGGTCTTTTGATTGGAGCATTTAGCCCATTCACATTTAAAGTGATTACTGATAGGTGCATATTTATTGCCATTTTGCTATTTGTATTTCTTGTGTTCTTGGGTTAGATTGTTTTCCCATTTCCTCTATTTAAAAAAACCCTTTTAATATTTCCTGCAATGCTGGCTTGGTGGTAATGAACACCTTAAGCTTATTCTTCTCTGAGAAGCTCTTTATCTCTCCTTGAATTTTAAGTGATAGTCGTGCTGGGTACAGCAGTCTTGGTTTTAAACCTTTATTTTGTGTCACTTTGAATATCTCCTGCCAGTTCCTTCTGGCCTGCAGAGTGTCTGAAGAAAAGTCATCTGTTAGTCTTATAGGAGTACCTTTGTATGTAACCTGCTGTCTTTCTCTTGCTGCTTTTAGGATTCTGTCTTGTCTTTAAGCTTTACCATTTTAACTATGATGTGTCTTTGTGTGGGCCTATTTGGATTCAACCTGTTTGGAACTCTGTGCACATCCTGGGCTTGTATGTCGATTTCTTTCACTAGGGTAGGGAAGTTTTCAGTCATTATTTCTTTAAATACATTCTCAATCCCTTGCTTCTTCTGTTCTCTTTCTGGTATTCCTATGATGTACTAATTGTTGCGATCATGTTTTCCCAGAGGTCTCTCAAACTATTTAAATTCTTTTTTTTCTTTTTTCTTTTTGTTGTCCCAGCTGGGTGATTTCTGCTATTTTGTCTTCTAATTTGCTGATATGCTCCTCTGCTTCACTTATTCTACTGGTGATTCCTTCGAGTGTGTTCTTCATTTCAGTTATTGTATTCTTTAGTTCTAACTGGTTCTTTTTTATGGTTTCCCTATCCTTCTTTATGTCCTCGCTAAGTTCCTTAAAGATTCTTATCATCAGTCTTCTAAACTCTGTCTCTGAAAGTTTGGATACCTCTGTTTCATTTAGTTCTAGTTCTAGAGTTTTCTTTTGATCTTTTACTTGGGACATGTTTCTTTGTTTCTTCATTGTGGCTGGCATTCTGTGAATGCTTCGATATATTAGATAGATTACCTGGAAAGAAGAGTAGAAAAAACAAAGAGGAGGGGGCGCTCTCCATCCTCTTTAATCTGCAGACCACTTGCTCAGCATTAGAGAGTCTCTGGGCAACTCAGCACCAGCTATTGCGGGGAAGAGCTTAACGTGTTATGCGCTGGCCTCCCTCTCAGGCTTGCACTGAGCTTTCCACAATTAGCTGCTGTGTGCTCTGGAACTGTGCTCACTACCAAAAGCAAATCTTCACAGGTTGTTGCAGGTTGTCTGCTACTGCATAAAAAACCCTCTATGGTCTGCGGAGATGTGGGCCAGGCAACGGTGGCTCAGGAAGCCTCTGGAAACACAACTCTAGGTGGGTGGGGCAGGCCCCTAAGGCCCAACCCTGAAAAAATGGTGACTCCTGTACAGCTCTTGTGTGCAAGCTCCACACCAGGGTAACAATGGTCCCAAATCCTCCAGCTCCTGTACCAAAGGTGCTCTTCCCCAAAGGCTCCTGTGCCCACCTCACACAGCTACTCCCTCCAACAGTAACTGGGTGAGTGCTCACCACCGAGTGTACCCATGCGCCAACCCCACTGGTTCTCCAGCCGCCCTCAGCCGAGCCGAGCAAAGAGAGTCCTCACTAATTTCTACTGCCCACTATCATAGAACTCCTCTTCCTGGCAAAGCCACTCTGGGTTAGTGAGCTCGGTGTGGGGCTGGAGTGTCTCTTCCCCAACCGGAAAAGCCTCCCCACAGCTGGGGCATCCCTCACGGGGTTTACCCTCTCTCATCTGCGCCCCTTCTACCAGACTTGACGTGGCCTCCTCTTTAGGTCCTTTGTTTAGATGTTCTGTTCATCTAGTGTTCAGGGGACTTCCGAGGTTAAATGTTGTATAAATTATTTGTAATTTTGATGTGATCCTGGGAGGCAGTTGGGAAAGCGTCCATCTATTCTGCCATCTTAGAAGCTTCATTTTTTGAATACATCAGCTAGATTACTTTCAAAAGAATCTGTCTTTTTAAATGAACTAATATTTCTAAAATTCTAAATGATATAAAGGAGTTATTAAACTACATTATAATGCCAAAGTGAATCTTTGCAGATTTTTTTTGTGTATAGTAATATTTATAAATTAAACAAAACACAAGCTCTCCATGATTGTTAGATATTTAATTCCATTGAGCCCATGTCTTTCTAGCAAAGAACCTGTTTTTCAATTTTTCACTTATTGTGAAAATGTAATAAAAGCAGACTGCCAATGCTTCCAGCCCAAGATTTGATGAGAAGAAAAAACATAAAAACCATATTAATGATAAGTCATTTTAAAGACAAATTTAAAAGAAAAAATATACAAAGAACAAAGAACCTACTAAAGTGTTAGGAAATAAATGAGTTATTCCCAACGATCTTGCACTTCATTAACTTCATTTGAAAGTGAACATCTATTTTCTGTTGTCAATATGCAATACACTGACTATAGCAACAATCAAGAAACTGTTAGTGTACAAAAATGATCATTCCTGTGAAATTGTGAAGCTTTAAAATGTAACTTCTAGGGCTGGCCGAGTGGCGTGGTTGTTAAGTGCTGGCTTGGGAAGCCAGCGGCCCCGGTTCAGGTCCCACATGTGAGGGCCAGTGACACTGCCCTCAAAACAATAAATAAATAAATAAATAAAAATAAAATGTAACTGCTAAAACTTTGGATAAGTCAGTTGTAACTACAATTTTATTTGGTAACATTTCAATTTTATTCTTGATCTCAGCAGGTCATTACAGGATGTTAATATTTTAAGTTAAGCAGAATATTATGATAAATTCTGGCTTTGGGGCATTTGGACCAAATGCATGTTCAGAGCATCTCTAAATATACATATTCATAGGAAAACATAGAGAAATTCAGAAAAGAAATCATTCCTTAGTTTATTATCTCAGGAACTGGATGTGTGTTTTAGTTCTTCTTTTCTGGCTTCATAAGTTTTTTATTTGAGACACTTGACTAAGTCAAAGAGCCAACATCAATAAAAATGATTATTGTTCCTTTAATAGTAGGATGAAATTCCACGTTGTTGAGATTTGGTAGTGCAGTGAACCAAATCACTGATACCAAACATAATTATGGTGAGATGAATAAAAATCTATTTTAACACAAAAAAAATTAAAACTTGACCATTACTGTTGAGGTCAACATCACAGAGTTATAAAGGGATTATTCACACAACAGGTATTCCTGGATCACCAATCACGTGGCAAGTACCGTGTTAGATATTATGGAAGAGTAAGTAAATAATGTTAATAATAATAACCTTAGCAACTATTATTTGTTGAGAGCTCATTATACACTAGCTCTTATCAAATCTATTACATACTTTTCAATATGAACAATAACAATTTGATATTTTAAAGAGAAGAAAAGTAAGACTAATTGGATAACTTTTTCAAAGCTATATAATAGCAAGTGTAAGCCCTAATTCTGATTAGTATTTGTATAACTCCAGCACTAGAATGCTCAACACCAGTGTACCATTGCTCCTCAGTGCACAGAGAGAGGGGCAGGGGGACAAGTCTAATATATATCAAATAAATTTGTGAGCAAGGAAACAGGTTTAAATGGTGTAGTAAAGACAATATGTGTGGTTAGAATTGAAAGAGAGAGATGAGTGAAGGCCAAGGCTTTAAGTATGAGCAGGGTTTAATTTGGAGGAAGAGAAGAGGAAAATATTCTAGGTAAACAATCAGTAATATACTTGAACAAAGATACGTGAAAAGAATGATTTTTTTTTTTTGAGGGAAGTAGGGAGTATCTTTTGGTAGAAAGAGCATTGAGTCCACAATTTATGTTATTTCCAAATTTTAAATCTTTATAGTTTGGATGTCTTATTATTCAATGATTTATTAATTATTCAATGATTTATTAAAGATAATAAATTCTGATATGCGCTGCATAAGGCATTTCAAAATAAATAGAGAACCATGTTAAAATTGTTTAATGGATAAATTTAAAGTTAATAAAATGGGAAATGGAATAAGAATAATTCTAAGTATTTGGGCGTATGTTTTTTCTTTTTCTTTTTCTACCATTGCAATGAAGTAGGTCACTGAGGAGGTATTTCACTTTTACAGATAAGTATACCAGAACAGAGAGAGTAGTTTGCCCAAAGCCACGTAGCTACTTATCAGAAAAGAAGTGATTCTAAACCTGTGATTTTGGGGAACCAGCACAAATCAAATTTTTATACAGATTTATAGTCATTTCTCATATATTTTTCAGCTTTCAGACAATCCTACCTTCCCCCAGAAAACTTACTAAAATCAAACACTATAATCCTTTTATTTAAAAAATATATCTACTATATTAACACTATTTCAATGTTTGATTTATGAGACTAAAATAATGGAAAATGTATGTAAGCCTATAGCTTGTGATTGGGTCAGTTATTACATGAAGAGTAGTTATTATTATATGTCTGATACTAAAATCTATTCATTGGTTGTTCGAAAATATTTCAGAGAAAGTCAGGGATATGCTATATCAATATATAATTTTATTTAGTGATTCATTCCATACTCTCTTTTAATCAAGAAAGTGCAAAATTTATTATAGCTAGGTAGTTCATTATTGAATTTGGAGCAGAAAAGTACTAGGATTAAATTAGTTAACTGCATATTTTTATTCTACTATCATGGACCAGAAACATGAGAAGGATAGGAATATCCATTATTTACAGTGTGCACTTACGGGAAACAGTATTGTGGAGAGACGAGAGTGAGAAGACGTCAGTTATAGCTGGGTGATGCTAATTCCCCATTTTATTCCTAAGAGTAAAATATTGGAGATTTAAATTCCCATCTGCAATGTAAATCAATGACATTTAGTTCATTATTAGAATTTTGTATTAATCAATTGCAAACATTTCTACAGGACCACTTTATAAGTTCTAGAAAGCTGCATAAATGTTTAATTATCATTAGCGCTAATATACATTATTTATGAAATTCACCAATATAAAAATTTTGGGATCTTGTAATATAAAGGTTTTCTTTATTGTCTACCTTTTCACAACATCAAAGTTTCCCTACTCACCTCCAGGATGCCTCTGGAAAACCACAGGAATTACTTCTCAATCATTCTCTTTAGCTTAGGTTTCCTTACCAGGAGGCTGAATATTGAATAACATTTAAATTCTATCAAGATCAGGGCCAGCCGAGTGGCGCGGTAGTTAACTGCTGGCTTCGGAAGCCAGCGGCCCCGGTTCGGTCCCACATGTGAGGGCCAGTGACACTGCCCTCAAAAAAATAAAATAAAATAAATTCTATCAAGATCACACAGATATTAAAATATTGAGCAAATGTGAGAAATGAATGGGAAGTGTCAACCTATGGTCATTGGTACCAATTCAACACCAACAGAAATCCCTAATTTGGGGTGCGGTGAAGAAGGAAAGTATTCAGTACAATCAGCTCAATTATGAAGCAGTTATGGCTATGGCTGGGAGGCAGCCCTGGGAAGAGGCCCCTATCTGGCTAGAGAGCTCTGCTCTGCTTCTCTCCATGTCTGTATGCTTTGCTCTGCCCTGCTTTGCTTTGCCTGCTCTTCTTCATTCTGGTCCAGCAAGATGTCTTTGGTGATTCATCTTTGGTGTTTCAGCTCCAGCCAGAGAAACACAGTCTCCAATCTTCAGTGGAAAGGGAAGGTGCATGCCCAGAGCCAGAGGGGGACTGACTTACATAGACAAAAGTCCCCTACGCTTCTCCCTGATTGGTCCATCCTCATGCAAATGAGGACTTGAAATTTTCACAGTTTGATTGGCCCAAAAGGCACTGTCTTGATTGGTCAGAATGGAGATGTTCTGATTGGCCAATGAAGTCCTGATGTGCAGGTCTGATTGGATGGGAAATGTCTCAGTCCTATTGGTTGAAATACAATCCCAGAAACTCCTTTATAAGGGCTGGCTCAAATGGTAGGAACACAATGCAGGCAGACAGTTCAGTGCAGGAAGGAAACATTTCAATGTGGGAGACAGGCAGTTTATTGCAGTTCTCTCCCTAAAGCATGGCTTGTGTGAGAAGTCTCTGTGTAGACATGCCTGCTTGGCTCTGATATTAAATTTGAGCTCAGTTAGCCACCAGAAACCCTTCTTGGTGGGTATCTTCTTTCTCCAGGTCCACAGAAGGAAATACACTAAAATGAAAACAATGGTTGTATTAAGATAATTAGTATTTTTCTTTCTTCGGTAAATGGCATTCATATAACTTGTTTAATAAAATTTTCAGAATAAAAATTATGCAAATCAGGAGAGAAAAAATTACTTAGGTCTTAAAAAGTATCAATGTTGCTTCATGACAAAGTTTTAGAGTAGAAACTTTATTATAGGTATACAATTATGATAATTACATGGTTTTTCATATATATTAAAGATTTTATTGGGGAATTGGGGGAGGGGAACAATGTTGGGGAATCAGGAAAGGGGAAGAGACAAGTTGCTATCTTTTTGTTCTTCACTCTAGTTGCAGAGGACGTTGCTTCACTGGCGCATGTTGGTATCGTCATTGCGCTCTTCCCGGATGAGGCAGATTGGCCACTGGCCTCTGGATGGTCACTCACCACAGCTATTGGCAGCTCACACTGGCTGCCAGCCGCTCACGCTTGCTGCTGGCCTCTCACTGTAGCCCATGGCAGCCCACTGCAGCAGGGGTTGCAGCCTACACCATCACCAGGGCTCACAGGCTAGCTCCAGGTGGAACTGTTGTTATCTGTAGAGGACAGTGTCACTGGCCCTCATATAAGGGATCCGAACCTGGGTCGCTAGCGTCCCAAGACAGCTCTTAACCAATGCGCCACTCGGCCAGCCCCCCCTTTTTTATATGTTTAAACCACAGCAATTCTACAACATTTGGAGTAGTAAACAAGCTTGAGTATCTTTAGAGGAAAACTTGTGTCAATAAATGGCTTAATTAGCATTCTCATGGATACAGTTTAGTGCATTGCTATGAGAAATAACATTGCTGCAAATTAGATACTGTAATTAGGTATTTTTTCCAGTTTTCATTTTCATTATGAAAATATGATTACCTCTTCATCTAAATTTACTTTCCTTTGCCTGATTTCAGAGCAGGCTGCAACACAGATCAGTTGTGTTCATTGAAAATATCTGCAACTTCATGGATGAATGGCCTATATTTACAGTGTGTAAGGCAACTCAAATAGAAAATCTAATGCTATGTTGCTGTTGATTTACTGTCATTTTAATGCAATGTTATCACATTTCTCTTAAAATTTTATAGCCTAGTATAGCTTTAGATTAATGCACATTTAATGAAAAGTGAAGTGAACTGTAGTGGGCATGTGCAAATATAAATGTTGTCACCTGAGTAAACTGGTTTTTAATATTACATTTAGAGATCTTTAAAGTACAACCTTGTGTTGTTATAATTGAGGAAGCAGAATTTTAAAATTATGATAGGTTTGAGATGAGATGAGAAACAGATTTGTTTGCCTAGTTTAAAGACATCTTTCCTCTTGTCCATAAGCAAGTAGGGTGCCAGAATGCAGGCTTGGACAGATGTTCTCTTCTTTTGAAGCAAAAATATTTTCTCCTGCTTTGGAAAGAAAAGAAAACTTCATGGAGGAATAGACAAATGAGCTTCCCAAGGTCAAACACTATGCAAAGAGGGTTCATTTTTAAGTAAATGTTTATCCACTACTGATCGTCTCCCCTCAAAAGTTTCTTATTTTTATTGTTTAAATCTGTGTAACCAGACATATTTTGTAGAGAAAATAACTGGAAAAACACACTTCATAAAATATCATGTATATAAATGAAAATATAATATAGGGGGGCCGGCCGAGTGGTGCATTGGTTAAGCGCTGGTTTTGGGATGCCGGCGGTCCCGGTTCGGATCCCACATGAGGGCCAGTGACACTGCCCTCTACGGCTGGCAACAGCTCCACCTGGAGCTGGGCTGTGCAAGCCCTGGTGATGGTGTGGGCTGCAGCCCCTGCTGCAGTGGGCTGCCATGGGCTACAGTGAGTGGCCCGCTGCCGGCGTGAGCAGCTGGCAGCCAAGCGTGGGCTGCCAATGGCTGCGGTGAGCGACATCCAGAGGCCAGCGACTGATCTGCCTCATCCAGGAGGAGCACAATGACAATACCAACAGTGAAGCAACATCCTCCGCAGCTAGACTGAAGAACAAAAAGACAGCAACTTGTCTGTTCCCCTTCCCCGATTCCCCAACGCTGTTCCCCTCCACCAATTCCCCAATAAAAAAAAAATCTAAAAAAAAAAAAAAAAAGTTGTCCAATGGGGGCTACTTGCTTGGCCCATATCAATTAAAAATAATAATAATAATAATAATAATAATAATAATAATATAGGGAGCATCTTACTGAACTGCCTGAGTAGGTAGGCAAAGGATATGGAACCCTGGTCTCTGTGGTGGCCCAAAATAGAGACCTAGGTTCCAAACTAGACTCTGCCACTTTATCTTATTGGAGAACTTAGTTTCCTTATTTGTACAATATAGTGTTTTCTGAGATTGTTTTGAAGGTGACTTCAAAGTCTTTAATTCTATTATTTAGAATAAAGTCTTGAGTTCAAGGTTAACCTAATGTAAGAAATTCTTACATCTGCAGGGCTCATGTTATTTGGCTTCGCCGTTTTCACTCCTGATAAATAGAAGATTTTTAATTTTATTTTTTTAGTTTTTCTAAACATCCTAGCATCCTACAATGCTAATCAAGCTAACAAAACAAAACACAAACAAACAAAAACAACAACACATGTGGGAAGAGATCAAATTGAATAAATGATTTTGTTTTAAAGGCTAAACAAAGTCATTTTAGTCCAAAGAGTATATCGGCAAAATAATCAAGCAAGCAAAATTAAAACAGAAGGAATTATGATTATACCTTTCTCACATGTAAATAATCAGACTAGCACAGCAAACTCATTTACACATTTTGCCCAATCCGCATTCTGAAGGAAAACTCACTCAAGTATTACAGCTGTAATCATTGCTTTCTTCTTATAAATTTTGCCTAAAAAGTGATTGTAATTGGAGGAAGCTGGAACCTTGGCTTTGGATCTGGAAAAGTTAGTAATAAAGCTAGTAATATTATCTGCTGCCACTGTGTTTCTGTGTCTAAACTAAGCTACCAGAGATCTTGGGAAAAACATTCTCTTTGCAGGGACTTTGGGACTGCAGGTGAGGATTTGTGTGTAAGTCCTGCCTGGCAAATGAATCTGTGACTTGTTTTAAATTTTTAATTAATTATTTATTTTTTCAATTATAGTTCACATTCAATATTATATTATATTAGCTTCAGGTGTACAGAACAGTGCTTAAACATTTATATAATTTATGCAGTGATCCCCCAATTAGGATAGTACCCACCGGGCATTATACATAGCTGTTGCAACATTACTGACTATATTCTCTGTGCTGTACTTTACATCTGATGACTATTTTGTAACTACTAATTTGTATGTCTTAATCCTTTCAACCTTTTCATCCAGTTCCCCAAACTGCCACTCCTCTGGCAACCATTAGTTTATTCACTGTATCTATGAGTCTGTTTTATTTGTTTGTTTATTTTGTTTTTTAGATTCCACATAAATGTGACATCTTATGGTATTTGTCTTTCTCTGTCTGATTTATTTCACTTAGCATAATACATTCTGTGTCCATCTGTGTTGTTGCAAATGGTAAGATTTCATTCTTATTTTTGGCTGAGTAATATTCCATTGCATATATGTACCACTTCCTCTTTATGCAGTCTTCTATTGATGGGCACTTGGGTTGCTTCCATATCTTTGCTATTGTAAATAGTGCTGCAATGAACATAGGGGTGCATATACCTTTTTGAATTACTGTTTTGGATTTCTTTGAATAAATATTCAGAAGTGGAATTATTGCATCATAAGGTAGCTCTACTTTTATTTTTCTGAGGAAACTCCAAAAAATTTTCCATAGGCTGCACGAGTTTACAATCCCACCAACAGTTCATGAGGGTTCCCTTTTCTCCACCTCCTTGCCAATGGTTGTTTGTTGATTTATTAGTGATAGCCATTCTGATTGGTGTGATGTAGTTTTAATTTGCATTTCTCTGATGATTAGTGATGTTGAGAATCTTTTCATATGTCTATTGGCCATCTGTATGTACTCTTTGGAGAAATGTCTATTCAGGTCCTTTGCCCATTTTTAATTGGATTGTTTGTATTATTGAGTTCTATGAGTTCTTTATAAATTTTGGCTATAACCCCTTATCAGATGTATCATTGTCAAATATCTTCTCCCTTTCATTAGGTCCTGTTTTTGTTTTGTTGGTTGTTTTCTTTGTTGTGGAACAACATTTTAGTTTGATGTACTCCCATTTGTGTATTTTTTTCTTTTGTTTCTCTTGCCCAAATATATAAATCAGAAAAATATTACTAAGACACTGGAAGCATGGCAGCATGAGGGGTTCCCTTGATCTCTCCCCTTGAAGTTACAAGTTGAACAATTATAATTCAACAAAGAATTCCCTGCACAACCCACAAACGTGTCTGAGAGAGCCATGCATTGAAACATCTGAAAGTGGGCAAATTGGGGTAAACAGGGGAGGAGGGAAAGAGGAAAAACAGAGACAGGTGTTGTGGACACAGCCCAGAGCTCACTGAGTGTCTTGGGAGAGGGGAGGACTGAGGCTGCAGGTACACTCTCAATGGCCCCAAGCATTCCTGCCTGAGTGATCTTTATATAATACCACTGAACCCAGCAATCAGGGCAGAGACATCAGGACAAAAATTGAATACAGAAGTGCAATAGCTGTGGTCTAGCAGGCAGAAAACAAAGTCACAGAGCCTGGCCGTCTCCCCTCACCATCCCAGAGGTCACCACCCCACACACTCTCAGGGCCAGCAGTGAGCTCCAGAAGAAACTGTAGCAGTGAGTATCAGGTTAAACAGCAGAATATCTATAGCTTTTAGAACTGGAAGTAACAGTTTTTGAGTGGCAGACACACACTGTAGCTAATTCCAGTGACAAGGGTGGGGATATAGAGGTGAGGCTGCTGAGGTCTGGCAGTCACTATTACTAGGAAAACAAGAAAGACACAAGTGGCTTTGACCAGCCCATGCCACCCCCACCCTTCATGGCTGATCCCAGTGGAGGCACCTGGTTTAGCTCAGGCAGTGGAGCACTGCATCTGGCTGCAGTGATAGCATTGGGATTTCAGGAACTCAGAACCCCATTGCCCACCACACTATCCCAAAATGGTGGTGCTCTGAGACCGAGGTGACCTGTCACAGAGGAGACAACCACCTCTCAGGGAATACAAGGGATCTCCTACTGCACACCAGAGATCCGAAAAGTCAGTGGGAGCAGTGCAAGAAAACATAAAACTGTATAGTACCACCTCCTGAAAAATCAAAGAAAGACACTTTTCTTAACCTGCTGCAGAATTCACTTCCATAGGTGCCTAGGCAACTAAATAATCCATCAAATATGAACAACCAAGATAACAGGGAAACTCAGAAAGAAAATAAAAAATTGCCAGAAAACAAACTTAAAGACATGGAAGTGTGTGACTAAAATGACAGAGCATTCAAGGTTGCTGCTCTGAGAAAGCTCAATGAGATGCAAGAAAGCTCAGATAGACAGCTTAATGAACTCAGAAATAAAACCAACAAACAAAATGAATACTTTACCAAAGAGATTGAAATTTTAAAAAAAGAACCAATAAGAAATTCTGGAGCTGAAGTTCTCAATAAAAGATATGAAGAATGAAACAGCTAGCTGAGGAAATAGAGCTAACCAGAGGGAAGAAAAAAGCTAACCGAACACCAAAGTATCTCAATCCAAAAGTCCTTCTTCAAGGCATATTAGATTAAAACTGTCAAAAATCAATGACAAGGGCCGGCCGAGTGGCTCGGTGTTTAAGCGCTGGCCTGGGAAGCCAACGGCCCCGGTTCAGGTCCCACATATGAGGGCCAGTGACACTGCCCCCCCAAAAAAAAAAATCAATGACAAAAAAAATTACTAAGAGCAATATCAGAAAGTTTACTGCCTACATTTCTTCTAGGAGTTTTATCATTTCAAGTCTTACATTTGAATCTTTAATGCAATTTGAGTTTATTCTTATATATGGTGTAAAGAAAAGCGGTTCAGTTTTAATTTTTGTTGTTGTATGTATCTGTTCAGTTTTCCTATCATCATTTATTGAATAGAGTTTCTTTATTGCACTTTATATTCTTGCCTCCTTTGTCATAGATTAAATGGCCATAAGGGCATGGGTTTATTTTGGGGCTCTTGATTCTGTCCATTGATTTATGTGTCTGTTTTTATGCCAGTACCATGCTGTTTTGATTATTACAGCCTTCTAGTATAGTTTGATACCATGTATCATGATACCTCCAATTCTGTTCTTTCTCAATATTGCTGAAGCTATTGGGAGTCTTTTGTTGTTTCATATAAATTTTAAGATTATTTGTTCTAATTCTGTGAAAAATGCCATTGGTATTTTGATAGGTGTTGCATTAAAGCTATAGATTGCTTTGGGTATTATGGAAATTTTAATGATGTTAATTCTTGCTATCCATGAGCACAGTATATGCTTCCATATATTTATATCTTCTACAATTTCTTATAGTTTTATGAATATAGGTCTTTCACCACCATAGTTAAATTTATTCCTAGGTATTTTATATTTTTATGCAATTTTTTTCTTAATTTCTCTTTCTGATGGTTCATTATTGGTGTATAGAAGTGCAGCTGACTTCTGAATATCAATTTTGTATCCTGCTACTTTACTGAATTCATTTATCAGTTCTAATAGTGTTTTAGTGGAATTTTTGGGCTTCTCTATATAGAGTACAGTTCTATCTGCAATAATGACAGTTTTACTTCTTCCTTTCCAAACTGGATGCCTTTTATTTATTTTGCTTGTTTGATTGCTGTGGCTAGGAATTCCAATACGATGTTGAATAAAGTGGTAAAAAGTGGGCACCCTTGTCTTGTTCCTGATCTTAAGGAGAATACTTTTAGCTTTTCCCCATTGAGTATTTTATAAGCTGTGGGTTTGTCATATATGGCCTTTATTATGTTGTGGCATGTTATCTCTATCTCCACTTTGTTGTTTTTATCCTAAATGTATGGTAGATTTTGTCAAATGTTTATTGCATTTCCTGATATGATTGTATGATTTTTATCTTTCATTTTAAGTGGTGTATTACATCAATTGACATTAGAATATTGAACCATACTTGCATCCCAGTAATAAATCCTGCTTGATCATGGTGTATGATATTTTTATTGTATTGCTGAATTCAGTTTGCTAATATTTTGATAAGAATTTTTGCATCTGTGTTCATCATGCAGATCAGCCTATAATTTTCTTTTTTGTAATCTTTGTCTGGTTTGGGCATCATGGTAATGGTGGTTTTATAAAATGAGCTTGGGAGCATTCTCTACTCTTGAATGTTTTTTATTAGGTTGAGAAGGGAGGTGTTAATTCTTCTTTGAAATGTTTGGCAAAATTCACTTGTGAAGCCATCAGGTCCAGGGCTTTTGCTTGTTGGGAGCTTTTTGATTACCTATTCAGTTTTATTAGTAGCAAACAGTCAGTTTAGCTTTTGGTTTCTTCTTGATTCAGCCTTTGATGAGTGTAGGGTTTTAGGAATTTATCTATTTCTTCCAGGTTGTCCAATTTGTTGGCATGTAATTGTTCATAATATTATCTCATAATCCTTTGTATTTCTGTGGCTTCATTTGTCTCTTCTGTTTTGTTTCTGGTTTTATTTATTTGGGTCCTATCTCTTTTTTTTTTCTTGATGAATCTAGTTAAATGTTTATCAATTTTGTTTATGTTTTCAAATAATCAGCTCTTGGTTTCATTTATCTCTTTTTTTTTAGACTCTGTTTCATTTATTACTGCTCTGATCTTTATTTTTCCTTCCTTATACTCACTTTGGTTTTTGTTTGCTGTTCTTTTTCTATTTCCTTTAAGAAGAAGGTTATTGTGCTTACTTGAGATTTTTTTTGTTTCTTGAGGTAGGCATGTATTGCTATGAATTTCCCTCTTACAATTGCTTTTGCTGTGTTTAATAGATTTGGGGTCACTGTGTTTTCATTTTCATTTGTCTCAAGTTATCTTTGATTTCTTCCTTTATCTCATTGTGAACCCATTCATTATTTTAGTAGCACGTTACTTAGCCTCCATGTGTTTCTGTGTTTTTCGGGTTTTTTTTTTTTTTCCTTATAATAGATTTCTAGCTTCAGAGACACTTGATATGATTTCAGTCTTCTTAAATTTATTGAGACTTGTTTTGTGGCGTAACATGGGCTCTATTTTGGAAAAAGGTTCCATGTGCACTTGAAAAGAATGTATATTCTTATGCTTTGGAGTGAAATGCTCTAAAAATATCAATTAAATCTATCATTTCTAATATGTCATTTAAGGCCATTGTTTCCTTGTTGATTTTCTTTCTGGAAAATTTGTCCATTGTTGTCAATGAAGTGTTAAAATCCCCTACTATGACTATATTACCGTCAATCTTTCCCTTTATGTCTGTCAATATTTGCTTTATATATTTAGGTGTTCCTGTGATGGATTCATACATGTTTACTAGGGTGATGTGCTTTAAAAGGATTGATCCCTTTATCATTATGTAATGTTTCTCTTTGTCTTTTATTATAGCCTTTGTTTTAAAGTCTAATTTGTTGGATTTAATACTACAACAGCTACTTTTTCATTTTCACTTGCTTGAAGTTTATTTTTCCATCCTTTTACCTTCAGTCTGTGTGTGTCATTTCATACGAAGTAAGTCTTTGTAGACAGTATATTTATGTGACATTTTCTTATCCATTCAGCTGCCTTATGTCTTTTGATTGGAATATTTAATCCATTTTCATTTAAAGTGATTACTGATAGATACATAGTTATTACCATTTTATTACTCATATTTACTGTTGTTTTTATTTTTCACCCTTCTTCTTAAAGAAGTCCCTTTACACAACTTGTAATACTGGTTTGGTGGTAATGAACTCTTTAACTTTCTTGTCTGGGAAGCTTTATGTCTTCTTCAATTTTTAATGATAGCCTTGGTTGGTAGAGTTGTTTTGGTTGTAGGTCCTTGCTTTTCATCACATTGAATATTTCATGTGAACCCCTTCTTGCCTGAAAATTTTGTGATGAGAAATCAGCTGACATTATTATGGGAGATCCCTTGTAAGTAACCAATTACCTTGCTCTTGCTGTTTTTAGCAGTTTGTCTTTATCCTTTTCCATTTTAATTATAATGTGTCTTTGTGTGGGTCATTTTGGGTTTTTCTTGTTTGAACTTTCTGTGCTTCTTAGAGTTGTATTTCTATTTCCTTCACCAGGTTAGAAAAGTTTTCAGTTATTATTTTTTCTAACAGTTTCTCAATCCCTCGCTTTCTCTCTTCTTCTGATACCCCTATGATGTGAATGTTGCTAATCTTGATGTTGTCCCAGAGGCCCCTTAAACTCTCCTTTTTTTTGCATTCTTTCTTCATTTTACTGTTCTAATTGCATTTTTTTCCTGCTACCTTGTCTTCCAAATTACTGATTCAATCTTGCGCTTCATCTAGTTTTCTGGTGATTCCTTGCAGTGAATTATTCATTTCAGTTACTATATTCCTCAATTCTGACTGGTTCGTTTTTATGGTTTCTATGTACTTCTTAATGCTTGTTATCTCTTTGTTGAATTTCTTACTAAGTTTCTTTTTTTTATTTTTTGAGGGCAGTGTCACTGGCCCTCATATGTGGGACCTGAACTGGGGTCACTGGCTTCCCAAGCCAGTGCTTAACAACTGCACCACTCGGCCGGCCCTTCTTACTAAGTTTCGTGAGTATCCTTATAACATTGTTTTGAACTCTGTATCTAGTAATTCACTTGCCTCCATTTCATTAAGTTTTTCTCCTTGAGATTTCTTTTATTTGGGACATTTTGTTGTTGTTTTCTTGTTTTGACTACCTCTCTGTGTTTGTTTCCATATATTAAGTAAATCTCCTATGTCTCCCAGTCGTGCCTCATGGCCTTCTGTAGTAGATGTCCTGTGTGACCCTGCCATAGTCTCCCTAGTCACCTGTGCCAGATACTCCAGGAGTGTCCCTTGTGTGGGCTGTGTTTGCCCTCCTGTTATAGCTGAGCATTTTTTTGTTTTGTTTCATTTTGTTTTAGCTGAGCAATCCTGCCACCTGTTGGCAGCTCAGCGGCAGCTCAGCTCAGGCTGGGTATCGAACTGCTGTTGCTCAGAGCTCAGCTCGCACTCTTGAGCGAGCTCTTAACCAACTGAGCCACTTGACTGGCCCAAGTATTTTTTAATTCTTTTATTGTGAAATAAACATTTAAAAAAAAATTAGTTTCAGGTATACAATGCAGTGCAATAGTTACACTTTTTACCCCTCAAAGTGACAATCTCCCTCCCCCAACTAGCCACCCCTCCCCCATATCATATCTATTACAATTTCCTTGACTCGCTTCCACACTATACTCCAAATCCCGCGACTATCTATATATTCAGCTACAGTTGGCATACAATATTATACAACATCAGCTTCAGGTGTACAGTGCAGTGATCAAGCCTCTACTCCATCCATGAAGTGGTCTCCCTAACAAGACATCTGACCATCTGACACTCCACAAAATATTTACAACATTATTATATTCCCCAAACTGTCTTTCATATCGTTATGGCAATATTGTAGTTACCTATTTATGCTGTTTAATCCCTTCCCCTTCTCCCTCATCCCCATTCCCCTCCCAACTAATAACCATCAGTTTTTCCTCTATATCTATGAGACTGTTTCTATTTACTTTGCTCATTCATTTAGTTTTTCAGAATCCACATATAAGTGAGATCATATGGTATTTGTCTTTCTCCGACTGACTTTTTTCACTTCACATAATAGTCTCTAGGTCCATCCATATCATTGCAAATGGTACGATTTCCATATAAGTGAGATCATATGGTATTTGTCTTTCTCCGACTGACTTTTTTCACTTCACATAATAGTCTCTAGGTCCATCCATATCATTGCAAATGGTACGATTTCATTCTTCTTTATAGAGGAGTAATATTCCATTGTGTAAATATACCACAGTTCTTAATCCAGTCGTCTACTTATGGGCATTTCAGTTTTTCCAGGTCTTGGCTATTGTAAATAGTGCTCCAATAAACATAGGGGTGCATATATTTTTGTCAAATTAACGTCTTGGATTCTTCTGAGTAGATACCCAAGAGTGGAATTGCTGGGTCATATGGTAGTTCCATTTCCAGTTTTTGGAGATACCTCCATACTGGTTTCCATAATGGCTGCACCAATCTACAGTCCCAACAACAGTACACCAGGGTTCCCTTTTCTCCACCACCTCGCCAGCACTTGTTGTTTGTTGATTTATTGATGATAGCCATTCAAACCGGAGTGAGGTGGTATCTCATTGTGGTTTTTATTTGCATTTCTCTAACGATTAGTGAGGTTGAAGATTTTTTCATATGTCTGTTGGCCATCTGTATGTCCTCTTTAGAGAAATGCTCTTCATATTCTCTGCATATATTTTAATTGGGTTGTTTGTTTTTTAGGTGTTAGGTTTCATGAGTATTTTATAAATTTTGGATATTAACCCTTTATCAGATATACCATTGGCAAATATCTTCTCTCATTCAGTAGGCTACCTTCTTGTTTTACTGATGATTTCCTTTACTGTGAAAAAACTTTTAAGTTTTATGTAATCCCATATGTTCATTTTTTTCTTTTATTTCCGTTGCCTGAGGGGATATATCGGTAAAAATATTACTCATGGTAATGTCTGCAAACCTACTCCCTATGTTTTCTTCTAGGAGTTTTATGGTTTCAGGTCTTACATTTAAGTCTTTAATCCATTTAGAGTGTGTTCTCATATATGATGTTAGTAGGTGGTCCATTTTCATTTTTTTGCACATATCAGTCCAATTTTCCCAGCGCCATTTATTAAATAGACTATCTTTACTCCAATGTAAATTCTTGCTTCCATTGTCATAGATTAAATGACTGTATATGAATGGGTTTATTCCTGGGCTCTCTATTCTGTTCCATTGATCTATGTATCTCTTTTTATGCCAGGACCATACTGTTTTGATTACTGTAGCCTTGTAGTATGTTTGGATGTCAGGTAGTGTGGTACCTCCAACTTTTTTCTCATTTCTCAGGATTGCCCTGGCTATTCAGGGTCTTTATGGTGCCATATAAATTTTAGGATTCTATGTTCTATATCTGAGAAAAATGTCCTTGGTAGTTCGATTGGAATTGCATTGAATCTATATATTGCCTTAGGTAGTATTGACATTTTAACTATATTAATTCTTCCTATGCATGAGCATGGTATGTATTTCCATTTATTTGTATCTTCTTTGATTTCACTCTTCAATCTCTCATAATTTTCTGAGTACAGGTCTTTTACTTCTTTTGTTAAATTGATTCCTAGATATTTTATTGTGTTTGAAGCAATTATAAAAGGGATTGATTTCTTGATTTGATCTTCTGATAGTTTATTATTGGTGTATACAAATACAACTGATTTGGGAATATTAATTTTGTTTCCTGCTACCTTACTAAATTCGTTTATCAGTTCTAACAGTTTTTTGTGTGGAGCCTTTAGGATTCTTTATATATAGTATCATGTCAACTGTATATAATGATAATTTTACTTCCTTCTTTCCAATTTGGATCCCTTTTATTTCATTTACTTGTCTGATTGCTGTGGCTAGAATTTCCAGAACTATGTTGAATAGAAATGGTGAAAGTGGGCAGCCTTGTCTTATTTCTGATTTTAAGGGGAAGCTGTTAGCCTTTCCTTATTGAGTACGATGTTTGCTGTGGGCTTATCATATATGGCCTTTAATATGTTGAGATATGATCCCACTATTCCCACTTTGCTAAGAGTTTTTATCATAAATGGCTGCTGGATTTTGTCAAACGCTTTTTCTGCATCTATTGATATGATCATATGATTTTTATTTTTCATTTTGTTAATGTGATGTATTACATAAATGGGTTTGCGGATATTGAACCAACCTTGCATACCAGGAATGAATCTCACTTGATTGTGGTGTATGATCTTTTTTTTTCATTTTAAAAACTTTTTTTTTTTTTTAGCTGAGCCATCCTGCCACCTGTTGGCAGCTCAATGGTAGCTCAGCTTGGTCTGAGCATCAAACTGCTGTTGCTTAGACCTCAGCTCGCACTCTTGAGCGAGCTCTTAACCAACTGAGCCACTCTGCCAGCTCTGATCTTTTTAATGTGATGCTGAATTCGGTTTGTTAGTATTTTGTTGAGGATTTTTGCATCTATGTTCATTAGGGATAGGCCAGCTGAGTGGCGTGGTGGTTAAGCATTGGCTTGGGAAGCCAGCGGCCCCAGTTCAGGTCCCACATATGAGGGCCAGTGACACTGCCCTCAAAAAAAAAAAAAAGTGGCCAGTCATTAGGGATACTGGCCTATAGTTTTCCTTTTTTGTAATTTCTTTGTCTGATTTTGGGATCAGAATAATAGTGGCCTGATAAAATGTGCTTGGGAGCCTCCCCTCCTTCTATATTTTTTGGAATAGTTTGAGGAGAATAGGTATTATTTATTTATTTATTTATTTATTTATTTATTTATTTATTTATTTTATTAGTTTCAGGTGTACAACACAAGGCAATAGTTATACTCTTTACCCCCCAAAGTGAAAAGCCCCCTCCCCCAGTTTGCCACCCCACTGCCCTCCCCATATCATACATATCCATCACAACTCCCCTGCCTCCCCTCCACAGTATACTCCACATCCTGTGACCATCCACATATTCAGTTGCAGTTGGCATACAATACTATACAACATCAGCTTCAGGTGTACAGTGCAGTGATCAAGCCTCTACTCCATCCATGAAGTGGTCTCCCTAACAAGACATGTGACTATCTGACATGCCACAAAATTTTTACAACATTATTATATTCCCCGAGCTCTGTTTCATATCCCTGTGGCAATATTGTAGTTGTCTATTTATGCTGTCTAATCCCTTCCCCTTCCCTCCCATCCCTACCCCCTCCCAACTAGCAACCCTCAGTTTTTCCTCTACATCTACATGTCTGTTTACTTTGATCGTTCACTCACCTCTTCAGACTCGACACACAAGTGAGATCACATGGTACCTGTCCTTCTCCGACTGACTTATTTCTTGCAACATAATAATCTCTTCACAACATTGTGAATTACATTCCCAGAACTGCCCCCATATCCCTGCGGCAACATTGTAGTCCCACATACATTGTCCAAAACCTTCCCCTCTCCCTCTTCCCCACTCCCTCCCAGCCAGCAACCATCAGTTTTTCCTTTATATCTGCTTGATACGACTTCAATCTTCTTAAATTGTCTCTCTGGGTTAGCTTGTTTACCCCTTTCTTTTGTTTAAAAAAAGCCCTTTCAACATTTCCTGCAATGCTGGCTTAGTGGCAATGAATTCCTTATGCTTATTCTTTTCTGAGAAGCTCTTTATCTCTCCTTCAATTTTTAGTGATAGCCATGCTGGCTAGAGCAATCTTGGTTGTAGTCCTTTATTTTGTGTCACTTTGAATATTTCCTGCCACGCCCTTCTGGCCTGCAGAGTTTCTGTAGACAAGTCAGCTGTTAGTCTTATAGGAGCTCCTTTGTATGTAATCTACTGTCTTTCTCTTGCTGCTTTTTGGATTGTCTTTGTCTTTAACCCTTGCATTTTAACTATGATTTGTGTTGTTGTGGGCCTGTTTGGATTCAGCTTGTTTGAACTCTTGCACTTCCTGGGCTTGTAGGTTGATTTCCTTTACCAGGGTAGGGAAGTTTTCAGTCATTATTTCTTCAAATACATTCTCAATCCCTTGCTTCTTCTCTTCTCCTTCTGGTATTTCTATGATTCCTATTCCCATAGGTCTCAAACTATTTTCAATGTTTTTTATTCTTTTGTCTGTTTGTTGTTCCAACTGGGTGATTTCTGCTATATTGTCTTCTAAATCGCTGATTCGATCCTCTGTTTCATCTAATCTACTGGTGATTCCATCGAGTGTATTCTTTATTTTAGTTACTGTATTCTTTAGTTCTAACTGGTTGTTTTTTTTGTTTGTTTTTATTTCCCTATCCTTCTTTTTGTCCTCGCTAACTTCCTTAAACATTCTTATCATCAGTGTTCTAAACTCTGAATGGTTGTATACCTCTGTTTCATTTAGTTTCATTTTTAGAGGTTTCTTCTTATATTTTGCTTGGGACATGTTTGTTTGTTTGTTCATTTTGGCTGTCACTCTCTGATTACTTTGATGTATTAGATAGCTTACCAGATTTGATGTGGCCTCCTTTTTAAGTCCTTCGTTTAGAGGTTCTGTTCATCTAGTGTTCAGGGGACCTCGGAGGTTGAATGTTGTATAAATTATTTGTAATTTTGGTGTGAACCTGGGAGGCAGTTGGCACAGTGTCTGTCTATTCTTCCATCTTACCGGAAGTCCCCTAGTTGAGACTTAATTGCTGTTGCCACATCAGTTGGTGGGATTGACCCTCATTTTGACTGGCTTTAGGGTTTGGCCACTTCCACAGCTTATGAGCTTCTATGCAGAGGAGCTTACCCCATGGAATGGTATTCCCCGCTATGGGCTATGATGTCTGTTGAGATCACCCTTTGTGTATACTACTCCTGGAACTAATTGGGTCATATTCTGTTGTTGTTTGATGGTGATTTTTAGGTATATTTGTTCTGTTCCTTTTGGGAGGGGCTCTGGTGCAGGCCCAGTTCAGCCACTGTCTGTGACTAGCTAGGGAATTCTTGGGAAGAGCTACCAAATGATCTACAGTTGGTCACTCCCTGTGCTGAACCTGGATGTACGTTGGAGAAGTCATGCTGTGAACCAAGGGAGGCTTCTACCAGTACCAAACCTGGAATAGCTCCATAAAAAGCCCAGGGCATCCAAAAGCCTGCTGTTGCTTGCCAGCTCCTGCTAGGCTCAGCTACTGATAGAGTCTCATGTGGTGAGTTCAGTGAAGTGGGGTCTCAGGGAATTGCCAGGATGGGATGAGTGGTGTTCACCAGGTAATATAGATTCTGGTTTTGTGCCATTGCTAAGCTTATAGCTACTCAGCAAAAGTATCAGAGCACACCAATGTTTGCCACTTCCTGCCTGGGGCCTGCAAATCCCTGAGAGTTACCTAAGAAACAGAGCAATGTGGGTAGGACTGACTACTTGCTGAGAAATTGCCTTAATTGTTGCACGAGTTAGGTGGGGTGGAATCCCTGTGAGTCACCAGAGTGGATCATATGGAATTCACCAAGCCAATGCAGATTCAGATTTGGCCATGTAAGGAAGGTTCAACACAGAAAAGATGGTGCCTGCCTGCCAGTTGCATGGAAGGAGGATTCTATACAGGGAAAATGGTGACTGCCCCCTCTAGTCCTCACTCTGAAGCCACACAACTCAGCCTCTCCCTGTAAGTCTCTGACACCTCTTGAGTCACTGTTCCTCTGCCAGAGTTCAGGGTGAGTGCCTGTGAGTGAGTCTGTGCACAGCCTTTTTAAGAGATGTCCAGGTTTCCTGCAGCCTCCATTTCACCTGGATGGTTGGAACCCCCACTGTTTTTCAGTTTGTTGTTGTGGGGATTCCTCTTCCTGGCTTTGTATTCTGGTCTGGAGAGCCTGATGTGAGACTGGGATCTCTCGTTCTTCCATGGAGACCCCTATGGATGAGATATTGCTCTCGATTGTCAACACCAAACGTAGGCGTGAGGCTATCCTGTTTTGTTTCTCCACCCCTCCTACCAGTTCCCACATACCTTCTTTATATTCTTAGTTATAGATCATTTTCCAGGTTGACTGTGCTATCATTTAGTTGTAATCTTAATGTGGTCACAGGAGGAAGCAAGAACAGCATTTATCTGTTGTGTCATCTTGGATCCTCCTCAAATTTGTGATTTTTGATGGCTTAAAAAGAAAAAGAAAGTGAAAAAATGTTTCTTAATATTTCTTCGGCTAGAAATATCAGATTGAACTTTTTCTGAGGTTCATGGCCTTACTCTTTGGGAAAACACCAATAGTTTACTTAGTTATACAAAAGTGAAACAATATCTACTCAAGAAACTCAAAGTTTATCATAGTTAAGAATTAACTGCTTTTCACAAAAATGTGGAAAGTTATATTCATTGAATGAAAAGACGATTATAATGTGAAAGTATTTTTGGCTTCTTTTATTTGGGCCAGAGGCTGTGATTCGAAGCCTGGAGTTGAGAGACAGAGGGCAGAAGACAGGAGATACAACTGGGAGACAAGGAAAAATATCAACAACTTGACACAAGGTTAAAGAGAGATATGGCCAAGCAGACAATCTAGCAAAGGAAGGAATGTTTGTTGGGGGTAATACCTTGAAAAATTATTTAAGTTTTAGTTTCCTTTTCTGCATCATATTCCCATTATACTTTTTGAAAGCTTTAATACCATCTATTGAACACTTTAGCCTTTTGTTAGGTGTGTGCTGAGGAATAAAAAGGAAAGGTATCATTTAGCATTCTGGGGCACGGTGAACCCAGGAGAGTGGCACAATATGAAGTGCTATGTGAAGGGCTGAAGTAACATGATAACAAGGGTGGAGTGAGAGGGCCAATAGTAATATCTAACATTTGTCAAGCATTTGGTATATCCCAGGCATTATCCTATGTTCTGCTGGAACTCCTGAAATATTCTCATCAATATTTGTAGAGGTGCCTAAACTTCCTGTAGAAAACAGTGTCTGGCTTAGACAATTACTAATGACGCATTAAATGGAAGGTGAGATGAAAGCTTGGAGACCTGAGGAACCTTAGGATGGCTCTAATCCATTTACATTGAAGAAGAGCTCTCATATATGCAGCCTTTTCTACTTTATTCCAGAATATGACCTCAGGCAGTGAAGAAACAGTTAATGATATGGAATACAGTCCTATTACCTGTTGTAAAAGCTAAAGTTATCCTATCACAAAATTCAGAATCTAAAGATCAGAGTTCCAGTGTCAACTTTCTAATATATGAGCTATGAATTCTGGGGCAAACTTCATGACTCAGCTTATGTTTGATTTTTCATATCTACTACCAGGTTCGCTAAGGAGATGAAATGAGGTTATATGGAGAGATATTAAGTGTGAAGTTCTATAAAGCATTAGCCATATTCATATTATTCTTACTTCTTTTTATCTTCTTTGCTAGTTATACCATACAAGATTAGAGGAATGACAAGTTTGGGAAATGAGATGAGTAAGGAATGAGATTAGTGAAAGTGATTAATTAAGAGAGGTCCTTATCCATAATATTCTAAGGGGTCCTTCTCAACTTTTCCAGCACTGAAGTGGGATATTTGGAAAATGTTACAAAGCCACATACCTTACTTTCTTCCTTGAAAATACAGTCTTATGTTGATTATTCAAGGCAATATTTTTCCACTTTTTAATATTACAAAGTTATAAAATTTAAAAGAATAGATGAAACTCTTGAAAACCTAGTTAAGAATTATTTGTTAATAAACAAACAAAAAAAAGCAAAACCTGAGATCACTGTATCAATTGTATGTATATTACCATGTTTCCCTGAAAATAAGACCTAACCAGAAAATAAGCCGTAACAGGAAAATAAACCCTAGCATGATTTTTCAGGATGCTTGTAATATAAGCCCTACCCCAAATATAAGCCCCAGTTAAGATCATCAGCCAGGCATAACTGTTTGAATAAATGTAGATTTTTGTACATGAATAAATGAATAAATGTAGATTATTGGAGCAAAAATTAATAAAAGACCTGGTCTTATTTTCGGGGAAACATGGTAATATACATACATATATGAAGTAGGACAATGAAGTTCATGAACGTGTTGCAAAGATGATGCTAACCTTTTTCTGATATCAGAGGGATTAATCATTATGAATTTGTACCAACTGTACAAACAGTCAACCAAGTTTACTATTTGGAAGTGCTTTAAAGGCTGCATGAAAAAGTTAGACAAAAACGACCTGAACTTTTCACCAACAAAACTTAGCTCTTGCATCACAATAATGCACCAGCTCTCACAGCACTGTCTGTGAGGAAGTTTTTAGCCAGTAAACAAATAACTATATTGACACACCCTCTCTACTCACCTGATCTGACCTGCAATGACTTCTTTCTTTACCTGAAGATAAAGGAAATATTGAAAAGAGGGCATTTTGATGACATTCAGGACATCAAGGGTAATACAACAACAGCTCTGATGGCCATTCCAGTAAAAGAGTTACAAAATTGCTTTGAAGGGAAGACGAGGCTCTGACAGCCCCAAAGGGAGTACTTTGCAGGTGACCATACCATAGTGAAATTCAGCAATGAGTTATGTAGCACTTTTTCTAGAATGAGTTTGCGAGTGTAATTGTCTGACCTCGTGTGTGTGTGTGTGTGTGTGTGTGTGTGTGTGTGTGTATCATTAAGAAACATTAGTTCTGATCATTCTTTTTCAGAAGCGGTAATTTATATGCCAGTTTATACTGATGTTATTAATAAACTAAAAGTCTTATAATTCATGAACAGTTTATATAAAAGTCATTCACTTAGGCTCTTGGTATGCTTTAACTTTTATGCAGCAAAGCAGAAACATTAAACAAAAATCCCCATGAGGCTAACTTTCCAGGAGTGGATACAGAATATAAACAGTAAACACAATAAATAATTTAATTGCATAGTATGTCAGGAAATAACAAGAATATTGGAAACAAGAAGAAACAAAAACATGAGAGCAAAAAAAGGGGATCAAGAATACAAGGGGCAAAAGGTTTGAGTTGACACTATTGAGATTGGGGAGGCTATAGGAAGAGCAGGTTTTGGTATGTAAGTGAGGGATATCAAGAATTCAATTTTGACATGTTGGTTTTGAGATATCATATTTTGCATTTATAATGAGCTCCCATGTATAATGTGCACCCATGTTTTCGGTCTAAACTTTCAGGGAAAGAAATATTTAATTTTAATTTTTTATTCAAATTTTTATTTGTTCATATTTAGGTTCTTGTTTTTTGTATTATAAAGGAACTTTAGCATTTATTTGTTTATTTTTACACTTTTAACTCATAAGCATAAATAAAAGAATTAAAAACATTTATATAGACACAGAATTAGTACTACTCATATATAATGTGCATCTTTATTTTTCCCTCAGAAATTTGGGCAAAAATGTATGCATTATACACAGCCAAATACAGTATCTGTTAGACATCCAAGTGGAGATGCTGAATTGGCACTTGCATAGATAAATGTGAAATTCTGGGAATTGAGTTAGTCTGTGTAGCATTAACTGTGTGGTATGTAAGTACAGTGGAGTTGACATTTACAAACATGATACTGGATGAAATCCTCAAGGTGGTGAATGTAAATAGAGAAGAGATTTTGAGACATTCAGAGGTATTATAGAAGAGGAAGAATCAGCAAAGGGGACTGAGAAAAGTAGCTGTTCATTTAGCCACAAATGAAGAGAATGTGGTATCCTCTGAAGAACGGGTGTCACCCAGAACTGGCCCTTCGATATAACTTTGGTGTTATCAACAGCTACAATTGCAAAGACTACAACAGTGAACTGATGATTTCTTTTCCTGTTCAAGTTTAAATTACCCACACTTTAGATCGTATCAGGCCACCCATCTGGCCTCAATTTATGGTGTTTATAATAATCAGCTTCAGCAGAGAAATGGGAATATCTAAGCTTATTAAACAGACAGTAACAATTGGGGAGTTGCCTTATTAGGTTATGAAAAATTGGGCAAGAGGAAGAGAAAAACATGTTCAAGGTTGAAGGTTGGAGGCTGGAGGCACATTAATTTGATTACTAAAATCCATTTTGTACCCACATTGGTGAAGTTGGCTTCTTTATTTGAATGAAAATTTTACATTCTAGTAAAATACTTTATATAAAATTTCACATTCTAGTAAAATACTTTATGTAAATAGCATTCCTTTAGAGCATTCAAAATGTCCTCAGTGCTTTCTGTTTTGTTTTCCCATGCTGCTAGGCTAGTAATGCCAAGGCTAATAAAAATATTCCAGAGACTTAAAGTTAGTAAATGAATATTGTACAATCTTGCCACATGTGCAGTGTAGGTAGACATTAAAGACACTAACTTCCAGATCTATCCATAATAAATAAGAATTGAAACACATAAAAATTAGCCAAGCTTAAACAGGTAGGGAGGGGGTTTCTACAAGCATTCATTTTAACCATGCAAAGATCCACACTGAGGGAAACACCAACAATGAACCACGTCGTTATCTCAATGTGAGGCTTCAGGGCTTCCCAAGCCTGGAGCCCAAGGTAGAGAATGGGACCTGGACATTAAATGCTCAGGCTCTCGATGACCCAAGCCTCTTCAGCTCACATTTTCTTGACCAAAAAGTCACTTGGTTATGCCTATTTCTCCAGTGTATCTTCCCTGTACCTGGAATCAGAGATGAACTAGGTGTGTTGGGATGTTGTTTAGCCCCACGCTTCTCCTGTGACCTGAGAATAATCAGAACTACTATGTCTGTACTTGCTTGTCATACTTCCCTACTACATCTATAAACCATGTGTATTTGAATTGTGTTGAGGAACGAAAAACAGTTCTCGAGAACCCTTTAGAAGTTTATCAAAAAAAGGAATTGGATTGTAGGAGGAAAGCGTAGAAGGTCAATTTTTTTTAAAAAGGAAAGACTTAGATTGTGTTTGTAACAGAATATTTTGAATTATTAAATGATGTGCTATAATTCCCTCTTCTTCCCTATTACATTTCTTTTCTTCTCACTAAGAGGTCCTCCCTTCCAGTTAGAGTAAGTCATGTCACCCATTGGTTTGGAGATGGGTATTCAAATCAGAGAAATGATAGCAGCCAAATTTATAAATTTGTAATTTTATAAAAATGAATTTATAAATTCAATTTTGAAATCTTTTATGTAAGATAGAAAGATTTAGATCTATTTGAGCAAAGTAGATTTTTTTTTCCTACTCTCAGACTACATTAAGATTCCTTTGGCTGGGGGAGGAATATCAGAGACAGTTCACAGAAAGAGAGGACATGGAAGAGAGACTCTCTTCAAAGATTTCCTGCAACTCTTATAGCAAAAATGTCTCGGGAAAGGAGACATCTGCAGTACATTGGAGTGTAGTAGGGATATGAAAATGTATGAAGTCGAATTTGGGGATACGAAAAGCTGAAATTAAACAAAGAAACTGATGAGGCATTGATAATAGAATTACAAGGGGCAAAAGGAATTTAGAGTGTAAACCTGAGTGTGATCCAAGTAGGCTCTGAGATGAAAATTTCTCCTTTGTTGCCAAAAGGCAGAGGGAGTGGGAAAAATGCTGGAGAGATGGTTGGGGGCATGGTAGTAAAGGTTATATCAAAAAAGCTTAACTTGAAATCCCAGAGCACTACTGCCTTAAAGTCACAATGCTGTCTTAAACAACAAAATCATTATCAGGTAGCACTAAAATGCTGTACTATACTTTAAAAATTTTTTTAAAGCAAAACTTTCTGAGAGAAAAAAAATAACTTTCCTTAGAATGCCATTTTAGAAACTCCTGAATTGTTTATTCATTTTATCAACTCTGGAAATGTTAAAAGCCTTTTGGGAATATCTTCATGTTGAAAGAAGTTAATAGACTCCACATGCTTCTATGATTTTCTATTAAGTTCAAGTTATTTTCCTCATAAAAGTAACACAATGAATTCTTCTGATTTCATTCACTGTAACTCTAAAGCCTATGCAGTTTTCCTGGATGAGAGGCAGCATGGTATGATATTAACCACAAATACCTGATGGCCAGACATGATTTACTAGATGTTGTGCATCATTGTGCATTGATTTTCCCAGCTGTGAAATGGTGCTCATAATATATACATACATCTTAGGTTTGTTGTGAAGCCAAAATAGCTGATAAATATAAAATGCTCAGCCAAGTGCCTGGAACATAAAAGGCTTTTGGCAAAGGTAGATGACTGCTTTTGGTACAAGATATCTTGGTCCTTATAAGCAGCCATTCTCTTTGAATAAAAATCTCTTTCTTTACAAAACTACTAAAGGGTAGAGTTAGAAAGCTCTAGGCAGCAAGGACTTCCATCTTTCCCTAGAGCTGGGCTTGTGTCTTTAGAATTCTGGATGACATTCACCCAGTGCAACCTTGAATCAATTCATTGTTAGCATGCACATGTCATTACAAGGCTGCTAAGATTGACAAAAGAGAGAGATTTGATTATGAAAACACTGTTCCATTCTACTAAATCCAGTTTTCTCCCCCTCTGAGAGTCTCACATGCTGGTATATATTCTGCCTCTGGAACTATAATGAAAAAAGCCTCTTCTAACTTCTATATGGAATCTTTGAAATAACAAAACATTTTAAATGTTTCCACTGTACTTTTTTCTCAGGGCAAAAATAATCTTTTCTATGCATGTGGATTATAGTGTACAATTCTTATCTTTCAGTAGCTATTCATTTCTGAAAGCATGATGCAATTTAAAAATACATTTAAAAATGGTTATCTCTCATTTTTTCTTCTGAGGTAATATCATTATCAGTCATTCTTTGATTTGATAGACATGACAGTAATATCTAGATCTCTAGATAATGAAATAGGAACTCATAACCCATAAAAGTTAGCCACATAGTTTGTAGGTTGTGCAAGATAAAAAGATATACCACTTATTGGGGAAATATAATTGAAAACAAAATCTTTTCCCAACTCAGAAAACTCCACAAAAGTAGTAGAGAAGGAAAACATTTGTATTATTGCACGAGCATTAAACCAAGATATAATGTTCATCTCAGGCAGCCCGCTAGGAAACTACAGAGACAGAAAAATTCTCGTCCATTTATACAGCCAAACTTATATCCCTTATATACATGTTTTCAGGATAAACAATGATTAGATCTCAAGCAAGATGACTACATAGCACCATTTATTACACATAGGTTATCCAAAATTCACATCTTAACTGGGGTGACCATCTGTGTTGGTTAAATGGTGTTGTGTAAAGGAAAAGTAAGCTTCTCATATCTTTATGGCAAGAGCTAGTTTTGCAACTGGGGGTGAGGCACCTGAAGTTAGGGTCCTCCCCTCCCCCAGAAGCTGGGAACAGAAGTGCTATCTCCCTTGATGTTTACAGTTCCAAGAGATGTCTTCACAAGAGACGTCCTTGTGAAGGATATTCCTAGGTCATAGAGCTGGCCACAGGCTTATTTAACTTCTGAAAAGATTCACACACATTTTAAGGAGACAGAAAAAGAACTTATAAATACTCGTATAAATTTTCTAAAGTTAGTTCTCTAAAAAAAGAGAGGGGACAAATCTCTTTCCTTACTTTCAAAAATAGAATTAAGTCTCAGTTTTACTTTTTATCTGTCCTTACATCCTGTAATCCATGTTCATTATTAGATTTTGGATTGTTTAATTATCATGGAGTACTATGAACTAGACAGGTTGATTCCCCAAAACTGGTAAACCCAAGTATTCCATGTGCCATGTAAAGACACATGAAAAATTTGGAGAAAATAGTGGAAGAAATTGGGGTATGTTGCAGAGGCTTTGACATCTGAGTTTATCCTTTAACAAGAGGGAATGACAGGATTTATGTTATAACTGGAGAGTTTGAGCACTCATCCTGAGCCAAGAAGAGATGAACAGTATAATCTCCACATCAAGGCAGAGAAGAGTGTTCATAAACCTGATATTTACAAAATGTGTGCCTGCAATTCCCACTAGGGGTCCTGAAGGCTCAGTTAAACAAGCAAACACTCAGGACAGGAACCCTAGCCTCCTGGTAAGACAGTCCTGGGCATTCCTGTCAGCAGGTGGCTCTGCGTCTGTAGCTGTTCACACAGCTATAAGGGAGCTACCATCTCTGCAGGTGATAGCTCATATTCAAGGCAATGGGAACCACACTGGGTACATGTGAGAGCTGCCCTAATTAAAAGCTTCTGCTTAGAAGCTTCATGCTCCACAGGAGAGACTATCTCATGTAACAACTATGTAAGCAGAGCATCCAGGGGCCCTGCAAGGGACCTGAACCCAGAGAAGCTACAACTATGGAATCTCCATCATGAAATTATAGTTCATTTGTAGTTGCTTCTGGCCCAATGAGATGTACTAATTAGGGGTCATTTTGTAATAACCAGTGTTGACTAGTGAGATAGATAGATAGATAGATAGATAGATAGATAGATAGATAGATAGATAATAGATAGATAGATAGACAGACATAGATATATATATATATACTAGGGTGCCAAGAAATGTATACAAGTTGACACTTTGCTCAACATTGCTCAAGCAGTGGTTCACCATAATCAGAAGTGTCTGGATGCTGATGGTAACCACTTTGAGCACCACTCGTAATTTCAGAAGTCAAATATGACTTGTATTCATCTTTTGTTATTGGTATATATTGAGTATTACAATTTTAATAGTTTTTTTTTCCTTTCTTAAAGCTGGTATACAGTTTTTTGGCATCCCCGGTATGTGTTGTGTGTGTGTGAGAATGTAAGAGTGTGTGTGTGTGTGTGTGTGTGTGTGTGTGTGTGTATGACATTTTGCCTTTAACAGCTAACGAGTTAAATTGAAAGTGAAATGGCAGTGGAGCAAAGGGTTATCCATTGTTATCATAAACAAGTTCTTCAATTATTTTAACCTCACCTTTCTCATCTTTAAAATGGAGACCATGACCTATCTTCTGGTACAGGCTGTGTGGATGGAAGGAAGTACTGTGAGAAACAGCATCAGTCTGCAAGGATGCATCAAAGCTGTGATGATCTGTGATGTTTTGATGGTTGAGCTCTTGTCAGTGGAAAGTTCTGCTCTAGAGGAGCCACTGAGAGAAGAAACCTGGAATGCTGAAAACAGTGCACACCCCAACATCTGGAAAATTCATCTTCAAGGTTCTCTCCTGTAGCAGAGTTGTAGCAAATTCATGGTTAGGAGCTAACTTGGACCTCAGGTTTCACATAAGTGGTGGGCAGGTTGTGAAGCCAGGGTGACAGGATTCACTCTAAGCCCTACCACCGTTAGTTGAATATAATTCATGTAATATACTTTAAATAGACATGACTCAAGATAAAGCAGTCATATGTTTCAATATATTTCATATTTGTTTAGTGTGTGTGTGTGTGTGTGTGTGTGTGTGTGTGTGTGTATGTTTATTTACTCTTACTAAACCCACTCAGGCTTTAAAATAATAAAATGATATTATGCTTTTTCTCCCTCTTCTACTACCATCCTCACCCCTTACAATTCTTCCCA
This sequence comes from Aselliscus stoliczkanus, assembly GCA_033961575.1. Lineage (NCBI taxonomy): Eukaryota > Metazoa > Chordata > Mammalia > Chiroptera > Hipposideridae > Aselliscus > Aselliscus stoliczkanus. Next base: position 108,966,940 of record CM066729.1, read on the forward strand.
TCCTTGAAGCTTTATCTTATATCTCACCTTCTATGGAAAAATAATGCCCAGGTGTCCTAGCTAGTGCTGATATTCTGCCTCTAAATTTGATACCAATTTTATTCAATCAATTCAGTCTCTGACATGTGCCTACCACATTCATATCTGTTAAAACACAGGAATATATTTGCAATTCTTCAAGTGTTCTGTTAAAAAATTCAGCACTCTGTACATAGTGGCTGTGATTTAGTGATTGGTTGATAGAAGGTGATTAAGGAGACATGAAAAAGAAGAATCTATGAAGTCCTTAGAGTGGATACTTTTCTCCCCATCCCAAATTAAGAGCAGGTTGGATCAATTTGATTCCTTCTTGAGGTGAGGAGGGCCTCTTCAATTTCTTGAAATGTTCCCAAATCTTGTCCTTTCTTATGTTGAATTGCATTATCTGCTCTAAAGTGTAAGTTTCACCTCATTATTTGTTCTCATCTTTTCCAGCCCTTCCCAGCAGAGTTAACAAACTCTTTGTGCAAATTCAGCCCTGCAATGTTTTGGAGCCAAGGCAAGAGGCACAGCAGAAACCTGAGCCTCCCTCACTGGAAAAAAATCACAGGGTTTGTCTTGCTATATTTAAACCCTATAATTCACATGCCAGGATTGAACATTGGCCCCACGTGAACCTTTGCTCCTAGTAGTTTGTTCAGCTTTCGTCTCACTCTTTCCTGACATATGAGGACTTTCCTGAGTCTGGTGCTCCTATCTAGACCTGCCATTCACCTCATTCTTGTTAGCCCTGTTTGTTCTGGACTTCTCTTTCATCTCAGTTACCTGATATTATGCTTCAATTTGACACTGAATTCTGTTTTACAAGATTAACTTTCTCTAGTACGTTTAATTACATTAAAAGTAATTATCTCATGCCCTCTTTTGCCTCAAACTTCCCTCACACCCACTCCATCCTGATTTCCCTTCATCTTTCAGTGGGAAAAAAGAGTTTTCTCCTTTTCCAAGTTCAAATCTACAAAATTATAGTCATTGCAATGTATCTCCCCCTTCTTCCCATCTATAACACTGAAGAAAGTGCCCTTCATTATGGCCTATTATGCTCCACAGGGTCTGACATCTGCCTGTCCATAATTCCGTCTTAATAATACTCTGCTAAGTGCTCACTACACGGTATCTTCTATCTGGAATGTTCTTCCCTATACTCTTTGCTTAACCACCTTTTCCCATTCACTGAGGCCCATTTTAAATGTTACCACCTCAGAGACACCTTTCTTGACAGCCCACTCTAAAGTAGATCCCCCATTGTTATTTGTTTATGTCTCAGCCTGTTGATTTCCTGAAAAGTGTCTATATGTTGTTAACCGCCTTTTGTAGACTGTAATCCTTTAAGCCAGGGAGTGTGTCTCTCACTTAGTCTCAGTGCTTTGTGTCTTGGTACATAAGTGTTCTGTCAATATTTAATGAGGGGGTAAATGCTCCTTGCTAAACTTAGTGTGAACCTGCCATCATTACCTCACGTTCTAACCCCTCCCCAATTCAAACAGGACTGTATGCATTGAATCTTAACTAAGTATTTGGCACACTATGTTTTGAATTATGTCTGAGTTGCTGCATATAAAGATAATTTTTTTAAAAACCTTGGAGTTTTCTACCAGAAATTTGTAGAGAATTCATCAGCCTGTCAAGTGACTACACACATACTCCATTACCCAGTCACCTCACATTTGCATTCCTTCTTCATCCTTGGACCACAGAACCCTCCAGAAGGGGAATACTTTTTGGAAACCTCCCTAAGTAGGGTTCCAGAAGGGGGATATTTTTTGGAACCCTCCACAACGGGGATTTTATTTTTATTATTATTTTTACCTGTGGGTGAATACTTTTTATAGAATGCTTATTGTGTGCTCAGATGCGGCTTTTAAAATCAGATCATTTTACACCCAGTTTGCACTGCTTGACTGACTTTACTGGGAGCAGTCTCTGAGCACAAGATTCTCTGAAGCAGCTTGGGTTTGCTCCATCCCAGCTCCTGTGGCTGACGTCCACATGTATTCCATGCAAGATATTATGCACTGGCTTACAAGCATTGTTGTGTGTAGTAGACAAAGCAAACATAATAGGGATAAAAAACATTTTCAGCTAAGTTTTCTAAACCGCAGACAATAATATTATTAAATTATAATAAACTGCTACAAAATATTCTATTACAATAATTTTTATAACTTTCCAGATATTCAATGTAGTCTTTATTTTTTGTTTCTTTTTTTTGAGGGCAGTGTCACTGGCCTTCATATGTGGGACCCGAACTGGGGTCACTAGTTTCCCACGCCAGCACTTAACCACCGTGCCACTCAGCCAGCCCTATTTTTTGTTTCTTTAAATTAACTTTAATGGTTAAGAATGGGAAAAGATAGTGATTACATAAAACTGCAAATATTTATTATCTTTAATGTAGAAATCTAGGCTGACCTTGAAAATTTAATTTACTTCTTAGTTTTCTTGTTCAGCTCTCATCTCACTCTTTGCTGAAATATGAGGACTTTCCTTAAGAACTTTAATTTAATAAAGCAACTTATTTATCTAGAAACAAAAAAGCTATAACCTTTCTCTTTTTAAAAGCTCCTGACTTATTATTTTATTGTCCATCTGTGTGATCTTCATCTTTAAATAGCTGGATGGAATATAAACACCCATTTTGTTTTTCAGAAGGCTAAGTGTGTTTTATTTTTAGAGAAATATTGCTCACTCACATAATCGTATGATTTCAAAAGTTTCAACATGTTCAACTTTTTAAAAAAATCACTATTGGCTATACATACACACACACACTATAAATAGAGTGGGAGAGAAAATATTGAAGCAAAGGTATTGCTAAAAGAAACACTTTGCAGATTGATAGTTTCCCTTTTCTGAATATATTTCACAGGCTAATGTAGAGATATGCAAATATTTTTATGAATATAATTATATAAATATTATAAGTCTAATATAGGTACTGGGCTAACTTAGCATATTCTCAGGTTCAGATAGATTAAAAATATCTGGTGATATCATTTTATAGCAACATAGTTTTTTATTTCAGTGAATGTGGGGATAGTTTCCAGCAACAACTGCCATTACACCAGAAGAAGAAGCCCTGTTTTGAAGCCATAGCACACGCCAGTAAGAAAATGAGCATCCCACTGAAACCAATTCAATTTGATTAAAAAAAAAAATGCTTCTCTTGTGCACTTGAAAGTTGCTGAAAGTAGAACTTAAGGATTCTCACCACATACACAGACACACACACACACACACACACACACACACAGAAGCTAATTATGTGAGATGATAGGTGTGCCAATAATCTTGATCTTGTTAATCATTCTACAATGTATATGTATGTCAAATAATCATGTACACTTTAAATATATACAATTATATTTGTCAATTATTCCTCAATAGGTTTAAATGTTTCTCTTGCAGATACTCAGTAAAGGATCTTTAACTTCTTTTCTTGTTAGGTAGGCCTGATACTAGACATTTTAAAAGAGTGTTCTTTGGAAAGTGTTTCTGGAGACACTGATTCCAGTGGGCTATTCATGTCCACAACAGCTTTTACCTTCGCAGTTCCAAAACTCAGTGTAGCTGTAGCCCTGTATGAATGTTTCACTCTTACTACTGGATGATGATTTCTTTTCTGGAATCTGATTGAAGGACTAAACTCATTACAATACACAACAGCTCAGTATAATGAAAGCTTATACATTATAAGTGTCTCAACTATTTCCCCTATTTATCTCAATAAAACAATGTCAATTACAAATGAAGACAGCCATCTGTGCCTAGCAGTCATCTGTCCCATAAAACCAGAAGATTATGTTACTGACTGGAGTGGAGGTAGGGCAGGGTATTAAAATTTTGTCTATCTTCCCCTTGAAAGGTCCTGTAGACAAGAATCCTCTATTGTTACCTATACCTGAAACTAATAGAAGGAGAGATCTTATCCCAGTTACACAGATTTTGAAATCCCACCATTAATCGGGAATGTTGATAATCAGTTAAGACATAGAGCAAGTGCCCTTGAACTCTATTCCAAAGTTGCCATTTTTGTTTCATTGATGATGACATTTCCTGAGAAGAAAGCTGCAAAGCTGTACAGGAGGATTTGTTAAAGACAAAAAACATGTTTCAAAAAGTTCCAGGAAGTGTTTAGAGAGGAAATAACTGATGATTTAATTTGACATGATTTTCTATAAATTTTGTACTGACTCAGTAGATTCAGCAATGTGGAACTAGATAAGTCATTTAGTCATTATTTTATATAAAAATATTATGACACATTCAACTTTGAATTATATATAGTACACAAATAATTTGGTTCATTAGAATTAAGCACTAAGCTCTGTGGGAAAAGAAAGAACAAAAACTGTTAGCTATAACAATGATTCTACTGCAAAGAATTTCATAAGTAAAACCATGCAGAAACAACTATTATAGTCTATAAAAATGAATAATACTTTACTAAGTAAAAAATATATCTGAAAAAAAACTTGCAGCTAATTTGAAAAAATACATTGCACAAAGGATATTTTAAATACTAGTCTAACATTAATTGCAACTATAAAATATTAATACTTAGTTTTGATTTGGGTAAAAAATTATGGCACTTCAGCTTTGCAGTGTATCCCTGACACATTGCATTTCTACCATTACTACACATGCTCATTCTTTTCTACTCTTTTCTCATCTTCAAGATCATTTTTTTGAGGAATGTTTCTTAGTATGGCAGGTAGTATTTAAAAGGTGAAAAATCTGTGTCTCTTCTCTAATCTGTCCACAATCTTGGTAATGGGAGATTATTAAGGTTGACTCAAAGATATCATAAAGGATCTCTTATATCACTGAATTCTCTTTTGACTTCAACAACTTAAAATCGATGTCTTCTGATGCCATTTAGGAGAGGATTACATTTGCTGCCTTATTGCTTACTGTAGAATAATAAAAACAAAACAAAACAAAAAACTTTGTCTCAGTATAAAGGGTGGTGAAGTATCAGTAGTAGGTGGAGACATGAGCCTGTCTCTGAAATGACATCACAAAGTTATTCACATACTCTATTCCAACAGAAGACAATCCCTGAGTCAAATTCATCGGCAGAATGACCCTTAAACTGGATTAGTTTATACAAATTCATTTAGAAAAGCAAAACAAATAATATAAATACAAATAAATATAAATATAAATATCTACACATGAAGATAGGATATTACCATTCTCAAGTTAAATACTTTAGAATTTAAGTCTTAGACATAGGCTACTTTGGTCCTATTTGTTATTGGAACTTATAAGTTTTCCAATATTATAAACTTAATTTCTACTAAAAGTGCCCTGAGAAAATTTAAAGTTTACTATTGGGAAGAGTCTTGAGGGGAAGGGGCTGCTTTTCTCTATGGCTGTATAGAAATTATGCTTTACTGGAAATTCTTGCTTCACTTTGCAAAAACATCATTTAAAAGCAATAATTTGTTTTTACACTAACGATGAATTGATCCCACTCAGTGAGGAATAAGTTAATAAGGTAGCCCAGGTACTTCAAATCAGATTGTTGATATGACATATTTGAAATTACCTACCATATATAAAATATATATATGGGCCAGCTGAGTGGCACAGTGGTTAAGCACTGGCTTGGGATCCCACATATGAGGGCCAGTGACACAGCCCTCAAAAAAAAAGAAAAAATATATATATTATATAATATATATTATATATAATATATATAAAATATATATATGCTAGATAACAGAATATTATATATATATAATATTCTAGTATATTAGTAATTAGTAATAAAAATATGTAGTATATATATACTAGATAACAGAATATTAAGTTGTTAAAACCATGCTATAGATGAATAATGATTTATATAAAAATAACAATGACTTCATGGATGGAGTAAAGGCTTGATCACTGCACTGCATACCTGAAATTGATGTTGTATAATATTGTATGCCAACTGCAATTGAATACATAGATAGTCACGGGATGTGGATTATACGGTGGAAGGGAGTCAAAGGAATTGTAATAGATAGTATGATATGGGGGGGAGGAGTGGGGGGAAGAATTGGGGGGGTTGTCACTTTGAGGGGTAAAAAGTATAGCTATTACACTGTGTTGTACACCTGAAGCTAATTAAAAAACATATAAATTAAAAAAAAATAACAATGAAGTTTCTCTTAGGGATAGAGTTATGGTAAAGTCTATTCTGTGTTGTGTTCGGTATTTTTGTTTCTTTTTATTTGTTAATATTTTCAGTTTTTGTTATTATCCAAATTATACATGCCCATAATTGAAGAGCCAAAGTATTCTACAAGGTTTGTTTCAAAAAACAGCAGTCCTATAGACTTCCGGTAAAATGGCGCAATAGACAGACGCTGTGCTAACTGCCTCCCAGGATCACACCAAAATTACAACCAAATTATACAGCATTCAACCCTGGAGGTTCCCGGAACACTGGAGGAACAGAACCACTAAACGAAGAACTTAAAGAGGAAGCCGCATCGGGTCTGGTAGGATGGGCAGAGACGAGAGAGGGCGAGCCCCGTGAGGGAGGTCCCAGCCATGGAGAGGCTTCTCCGGTTCGGGGAGAGACCCTCCGGCTGCACACCAAGCTCACCAGCCCAGAGCTCCTTTGCCTGGAAGAGAAGTTCCAAGATAGTTGGCAGTAAATTAGTGAGGACTCTCTGCTCAGCTCGGTGAGGCTAAGAGCGGCTGGAGAATCAGTGGGGCCAGCGCCCGGGCGTGCTAGCCGGTGAGCACTTACCTGGTTCCTGATGGAGGGAGCAGCTGTGTGAGCCGGACCCGGGAGCCTGCGGGGACAGACTGAACTGAGCACCTTTGGTGCAAAGGCTGGAGGTTTTTGGACTGTTATTCCTGTGGTGTGGGGCCTGCACGCGAGTGGTGTAGGGAGGTCACCATTTTGTCAAGCTTGGGCCCTCCCACGAAGGATCAGGTCCGAGACCTAATTGGTCTGGTGGAATTGGCGCAGAAATACGTGTGTGCGTGCGCACGCATGCCTGCGGCCTTGGATCCCCACCCTCTGCCCGGCTTCTACTGCGTTGCCAGGGAAACGCAGGGCGGGTGCCCTCCGGCTCCAAAAAGGCTGCTCACTGAGACCTGGGAGTGCAGGAGCCACCTTGGATCCCCACCCTCCGCTTGGCTTGTGCTGTGTTGCCAGGGAAACGCCTAGTGTGAGTGATCTGGCTCCAACAGGCTGCTCACTGAGACTCGGAAGTGCGCAAGCCGCCTCGCGTCCCGCTCTCCGCACTCCGCTTGCAGAGTTTCCAGGCTGGTGACTGGTTGTGGGACTGCCCGGCCTGATCTGCGAGTGGCTGATTGGGACAGGCTGAGACTGGGAGTTCTCCTGGGAGTGTTGGGCCGTGAGCTGTGTGCCTGCATGATCCAGCCAGGGCTCTCCTAGTGATCTATCCAATACATCAAAGCAATCCCAGAGCAACAGCCAGAATGGGAAAACAAAGAAACATGTCACAAGTAAAAGATCAGAAGAAACCTCCAGAAATGGAACCAAATGAAACAGAGGGATCCAACCTTTCAGAGACAGAGTTTAGAACACTGATGATAAGAATCTTTAAGGAATTTAGCGAGGACATAAAGAAGGATAGGGAAACCATAAAAAACAACCTGTTAGAACTAAAGAATACAATAACTGAAATGAAGAGCACACTCGAAGGAATCACCAGTAGAGTAGATGAAGCAGACGAGCGGATCAGCGATTTGGAAGATAAAATAGCAGAACTCACCCAGTTGGCACAGCAAAAAGACCAAAGAATAAAAAACAATGAAAATAGTTTAAGAGCCTTATGGGACAAGGTGAAACACAACCACCTTCGAATCATAGGGATACCAGAAGAAGAGAAGAAGCAAGGGGTCGAGAATGTATTTGCAAAAATAATGACTGAAAACTTCCCCACCCTGGTGAAGGAAATCAACATACATGCCCAGGAAGTGCAGATGGTTCCAAACAAGCTGAACCCAAACAGGTCCACACCAAGGCACATCATAGTTAAAATGGCAAAGGTTAAAGACAGAGACAGAATCCTAGAGGCTGCAAGAGAAAGACAGCAGGTTACATACAAAGGAACTCCTGTTAGACTAACAGCTGACTTGTCTACAGAAACTCTGCAGGTCAGAAGGGAGTGGCAGGAGATATTCAAAGTGACACAAAATAAAGGCCTACAACCAAGATTGCTCTATCCAGCATGGCTATCACTTAAAATTGAAGGAGAAATGAAGAGCTTCTCAGAAAAGAATAAGATTAAGGAATTCATTGCCACCAAGCCAGCATTGCAAGAAATGTTAAAAGGGCTTTTTTAAACAAAAGAAAGGGGTAAACAAGCTAACCCAGAGAGACAATTTAAGAAGATTGAAGTCGTATCAAGCAGATATAAAGGAAAAACTGATGGTTGCTGGCTGGGAGGGAGTGGGGAAGAGGGAGAGGGGGAAGGTTTTGGACAGTGTATATGGGACTACAGTGTTGCCGCAGGGATATAGGGGCAGTTCTGGGAATGTAATTGATAATGTTGTGAAGAGACTATTATGTTGCGAGAAATAAGTCAGTTGGAGAAGGACAGGAACCATGTGATCTCACTTGTGTGTCGAGTCTGAAGAGCTGAGTGAACGATCAAAGTAAACAGACTCGTAGATGTAGAGGAAACACTGAGGGTTGCTAGTTGGGAGGGGGTTGGGGATGGGAGGGAAGGGGAAGGGATTAGACAGCATAAATAGACAACTACAATATTGCCACAGGGATATGAAACACAGTTCGGGGAATATAATAATGTTGTAAAAATTTTGTGGCGTGTCAGATAGTCACATGTCTTGTTAGGGAGACCATTTCATGGATGGAGTAGATGCTTGATCACTGCACTGTACACCTGAAGCTGATGTTGTATAGTATTGTATGCCAACTGCAACTGAATATGTGGATGGTCACAGGATGTGGAGTATACTGTGGAGGGGAGTCAGGGGAGTTGTGATGGATATGTATGATATGGGGGGGAGTGGGGTGGCAAACTGGGGAAGGGGGTTTTCACTTTGGGGGGTAAAGAGTATAACTATTGCCTTGTGTTGTACACCTGAAACTAATTTAAAAAAAACAAACAAAACAAAACCAAAAAAAACCCCAGCAGTGCTTGCAATATCCATCCTTCAGAGTCATCTACTTTCAACTCCTTTTGCAAACTCTGTGGCATTTCCCTCCACCACTAATTGCTTTCTTGTAGTCCTACCTCTTTGTTAGTTTAGGTGTTATCTTTTGACTCCTTTTCTCCCATTACTCTTTAGCAAACAGTAACCAATGTCCTTATTATAGTTATATAGTACTTTTGGTTGCATCAATATTCAGTGTTAAAATTTATGATGGTATAATGCTCTTTTCATCTGAGCTATATCACTGTGATTATTTTTTCCTTCACCATTTTTTTGGTGTCCCTGAAATTATTAATGGTTGTGTTTTTTCTGTTATCTTATTTTTCTAAATATTTCTCACTAATGTGAATTCTCTACAGTTATCTAATTTTGCTTTCTAGGCATCCAGGCATGACATATATTATATGAATTTTATTGTTTTGGGGGTATTTTTCAGTGACTTCTATTGTACTCCAGTTTGGACTGGTTGCCTTTATGCTACCCCTGGAGCTTCTTTCAATACTTTCCTGAGCATATCTTTGCCTTTTCTCTGACGTTTGATCGCGTTTGTTGTGTCTATCCCCTTTCTTGGTTTTCTCTCCCCTTTTAGGTAGAATATATCCTCCAGAGGCAATCTGAGAAGAGATGGATGCTGAAAATGCCCTTATTTTCCAATCACAGTGGATTGATATTAGACATAGAATGTACTGGAAACTATTATTCTTTATAATATTGAAACCATTATTTCTAGCTTTTTTTTCATTTGAGAAATATGATGCATTCTGATTCCTGATCTCTTGTTTATGTTCTTCCTAAATTTTCCTCTAACCCTTTGGAAGCTGCTAAAATCATCGTATCCAGAATGTTTTGAAACTGTAAATATGCAATTATTTAATCCATCATGTGAGCATTAATGGGTCCTCACCATGAAAACTCATGTATCTTTGTTCTTGTTTGTTTATTTGATGTTTTACTTCTCTCAGTTATCTCTGATCTCTTTCTTTCCAGAACTCATGTTACTCAAATATTAGACCAGCTGGCTATTATTTAATTTTCTTATGTTTTCCATTATATATCTATTATAATTTTTGCTATTTTCATGGAAGCCCTCTCGACTTTATTTACAAAACTCCTATTATTTTTTGAAACCTCTGTTAAAGTCAAATCTTTAACTTCCAAGAGATATTTTTTTTCCCTGTCTGAATGTTCTCTTTGATAGTGCAATATTTTCTCTTTTTCTCTAAGGCTATTGATTTAGTTCTTGATTTTTCACCATTTCTGACTTTAGGATGCAGGTCATCCTTTTCTTTTCTCTTTCTCCTTTTCTTCTCCATGTCTTTTCTCCTTAGGATTTTCTCTTTCCTCCTCCTCCTCTTCCTTTTTTTTTCTTCTTTGGGTTTGCTTGGTCATCTATCATTTGTTCAACTGCTATCTAACTTAAAAGAAATCTATTGCTATTTTTTCCTCTGTTCCCATTTTTATAGATTTATTTCTTTAAAAATTATTTTACTGTTGTTTTATTGGATAGTGAGGAGAGGATAAAAGTACTTGTTTACTTGCCATGTTTATCTAGACAATTACTCTTCTGTATTTTCATGATTAAAATATGTTGACTTTATAATAATAATTGTACAAAGCAATTTTAAAATAGTTATTATATTTTAAAATATTTACTTTAAAAGTATCCCCAGGACAGTCTTCCTCACGTTTTTCCCATTTTAGTTTTATTTACAAGCATTCTAAATATTTTTTGGATCTCATAATGAACCAAGAGAAGTTTCTTTTAAATCACATTTGATTCCTTGGAAATTAATATTTTGTTTTAAATAATATAAAGTGTTCCAGTCAGTGTGTATAAATATATGAAGACTATAAATCTTTGGGTACCCATTTAAATACATTTACTAAGCACTTTCTCTGTTCTCGGTTCTGTGCTTGGTTCTGGGGAATAGAAAGATGAATCAGTAATGGTTTCCTTCCCTTAAGGAACTCCAAATTGAGGAGAGTATTCTGGCGATAATCTCTGTGTTAGAATATTTACAATATAAAGGAAGTTTATTGATACATTGATGGTCATGTGTTCATTAGCCTGAGGTTTTGACTTGTGGGCCCGGTGCTTTTCCTATTACAAATACATTGTGGTTTAATATACTATGTACACATGTGGCCTTGCAGTGCTGCTGGTGGGTTGGTAAGTGGTAGTGTTCATGTCAGCCATTTTAAGACTCTTCTTTGATTCATGATGCTGTATAACATGGGGACTAATTGTACACATGAAGAAGACAATCAGCCTGGATTCAAATCCTGTAAATTTGTATGCAAGTTTCTTAAGCCCCATGGTGCCTCAATTTGTTTGAGTGTAAAATGGGTATGATAATAGCATTTATCTCATGCAGCTATTGTGAAGATTATAAGAATTAATATATTTAAAGGAGTTACAAAAATGCTTGGCAATGAGAAATACTGTTCAAGTGTTAGCTATTTTTATGGACTGAATTGTGACTTCCTAGAATTCATATGTTGAATCCCTAACCCCAATGTGAGGGAATTTGGTGATAGTAACTTTAGGAAAGTAATGAAATTTAAATGAGGTCATAAGAGTGAGGTACTAATTTGGCAGGGCTGGGGTCCTTATCTCTTTCTCTTGGTATTTACACAGAGAAGAAGCCATATGAGAAATGGCAGGAAGGTGGCTGTTTATAAGCCAAGAAGAGAAGCCCCACCAGAAACCAACTCTGATGTTACCTTGATCTTGGACTTCTAGCCTCCAGAACTGTGAAAAAATAAATAATAAGTATCTGTGTTTAAGCTACCCAGTCTGTGGTATTTTGTTATGGCAAGTCCACCCAGATTAATACAGCTATCATTATTTACCTAATGACTTGCTATGTATGTTTTGCTTAATACTAATCATTTATCCCATCTGTGATAATAGTCCTTTTGTGACCCTGGTGCCATCCTCATCCTCTTTATGATAGGCATTTACTTAAGGCATTTGGCTAGAGTCTGGGGATCCAAAGAGTTGTTGAACATAGTCGTAGTTCTTGAGTGTATATACAAAACAGTGGTCAATAAACAACATTAGGGATGGTTTTCCTGTGTCCTAAAAAAATGTTTGGGGGCCGGCCGAGTGGCACGGTGGTTAAGCGCTGGCCTGGGAAGCCAGCGGCCCCGGTTCGGTCCCACATATGAGGGCCAGTGACACTGCCCTCAAAAAAAAAAAAAAAAAAAAAATGTTTGGGAGGCGGGGGGAAATGGGGCTTGAACCAAATGTCCAAGCAATGGTAGAAATACAAAAGAAAAGACACTTAAGATGGTGGAAACTGAATGAGAAAACTCAAAGAGTTAGAAATGCAGTGTGGCTTTTTCACCTTTGTGGCCTTTAGCAAGTCACTTATTCTTTCGAGCTTCAGTTTTTTATCTGTGAAACAGGATGCTAGTAATAGTGCCTGATGAGTTGTCTAGGTTTAAGTTTAAAGCAGTCATCAAATAATATTTTTAAACATGTTGAAGACGTTTATCACATGTTTGGGTAAAACAGATAACACAAAATAGGAGGAGCCTGATGGGAAAATGTTGGAAAGGGTCATTGTGGCCACATTCCAGACAACTCTGTGTCAGAAGTATAAGGTTCATCCTAGAGGCACCAAGGAAATCCTGAAAGCTTATAAGCATGGATACAATGTTGTTTCAGAAAAATTAATCTGTAACCTTGGAACAGGGTATTTTATAATAATGACAGGATTATATATACAAATAGTAATGTACAGTATTCTAGGAGATTAGTTTTAGCGTAAGAATACTAGGAATATAAAGTATGACCAAATATATAATATTTAGAGAAGTGGGAAAAAGCAAGCATGTGGAGAAGTGGGCAAAAGCAAGCATGATTATGAGCTTTTGGAACCTATTCTAGCATCAAGGCAAATGATGAATAAATTGTATTACAGAGGAAAATATGCTGTTTCTGTTTGAAGCAATTTGTGTGGGTGTGTGCATGTGTGTGTGTGTTTGTGTGTACTATTCAGCAAGCACAGATACTGTAGGTATAGATAAGCCATGAGGCTGAATGAAAACACTTAAGAGTGAATTACATCTCCTGACTATCTGTAATGACATCTCTTTGGCAACAGAAAACAGACTTTTAGAACATTGTTGGTTAAGGCAACAGAAATATACATTTTTTTGTTGTTGTTGCTTAATAATTTAAGCAAAGAAAATTCCATTCATCCATTCCATCCAGATGAGGTCAGTAAAACTAAGAAGATCAAAATGTCTAGGTTTAAAATCTGAAATTTAGTCTAAACTTCAATGATGTTAATAGGGCAAGATATATTCATTGGTTATATAAGATTTTTATTTTAATACTAAGCCATAAATCCAAACTCTGACCATGATGAATGTAATTCTTTAGCATGATCCTGGAAAATCACATAGAAACTTAGAAGACTAGGCCAGCAAAGGCTTTCACTTCCTCCTTTAGAGTAACTGTGATTTTCTCCTATTGTAGTGTGGTGGTTTTATGACATTTTTCTCTTTGAAACTTATAATTTCTGTTTTACTAAAATGATAGACTTTAGATGAGTCAAGGCCCAAAATTAGCAAGAAAGGGTAGAGGCTAAATGAAACTTTGTGTCTTTCGTGATTTGAAACATCTCCCATATGACTATTCATCTCTTGAAAATCTTAATTCAACACCACTTTATGTTTATAAAGCAAGATGGAGCCAAGAAAAAACATTTTTAATATAGTATTTAATCTGCAAGAAAACATTGATTTTAATAAGAGTGCAACCTTACATTTTCTGCATTAAGAGCTATAATATGTGTAAACTTGTTTTCCTTGTTTTTAGTTAAGTTGTTTTAAAGTACAAGCTGTGATCAAACAATATGGTGAATGTTTAAATTTTAAAAAATTATTACAGTAAAAGACAAATTGCCTTTAATTCCCCTCAAAATACTCCCCCTTGCTTCAAACACACTTTTCCCATAGTTCCTGCCACTTCTGGAAGTTCTCTTTCATGGGTGTCCTTAGTTGTGCTGTCATGGCTGCCTCAATGTCCTGAATCATTTTGACTTTGGGGAAGAGCTAGAAGTCTCACTGTGCCAGATATAATGAATAAGGTGGATGAGGACACACTGTAAAGGTTTTATTTGACAGAAATTGCCATACCAGAAGCAATATGTGACATGGAACCTTTCTGCTGTGATCAAACAATACAGTGACTGCTGCTGCCCAGCACCATCCAATGGAAAGACAGGGATCTTCAATATGGGAAGTAGCACATTGACCCTTAGTAACAGTGTGTGACAAGTTTCACCTTGTTCCATGGAGTCGGTTGGTTGTGAGCTACGGTTGAGAGAAGGCGTGTTTCAAAGTGTGCTGTAAATCATCCTCCATTATTACAATTCTCCGTGTCACATATGGCTTCTGGTTATGGCAATTTCTGTCAAATAAAAACTTTATGGTGTTTCCTCATATACCTTATTCACTGGACCTGGCACCGTGCAACTTCTGGCTCTTCCCCAAAGTCAAACTGATTCAGGACATCGAGGCAGCCATGACAACCCAAATAAAAGACATGAAAGAGGACTTCCAGAACTGCTTCAGAAAGTGGCAAGAACCATAAGTGTGTTTGAAGCAAGGGGGAGTATTTTGAGGGGGATTAATAGCAATGTGTCTTTTACTGTTATATATTTTTTTATTTCAATATTCACCATATTGTTTGATCATATTTCATAGTCTCCTAAGACAAATACATTAAGACATTATGACAGCTTCAAAAAGCTGGGGGGAAAAAACAAAGACAAAAACAAAAAGACACCTTGGTTGTTAGCTCAAACATTTTTCTTACAGAAAACCCAGTCTTGTCTTAATCATATATTGATAAATCTCACGGTTTTCTATCTTTCTAATTTTTAGATGGCTGGATTTAACAAAATTGTCACTTGGATAGTAAGAGGGAAGAAATATTATCTCAACTGAGTACAGTAGGGTAAATTTCTGTCCCACTAGCATAGATAGATTATAAAACAACAACTTTGGGAACTAAAGTCATTGGTTATGTCAACAATTTTCAAATTTTGGCATATATAAAATCACTTAGAGAACATTAAAGAGTATGAGGTCTAGGCTTCTTGAAAGAGAAGAAGGTCTGAGTCTTTGTATTTTTACCAATTTCCCCTGGTGCTTCTGAATGCCACCAAAGTTGTAGAACCACTAGCTCAAGGACCTTGCCTAAGACAATAAGTGGCAGAGCTGATATTATAATTATACCTATTTGATGAGATGCCCATAATTTATGTTTTTAACTAACATGCTGTACATTCTTCAACTATATTCACTTTGTTTCGGATTACTAGGATGTCTACACAGTTTCTGAAACAACAAATATCTAACTGACTCCTTTGAACAAAAGAAACCAATTGTCTCTCATAGTATATAGGTCTTTAATTACTAAGAAATGTACTATTGATGTTAGATAAAAACATAACAAATATATGTTGTATTTTGGTGAAGTGTCACTGCACAATTTCTAGCAGAAACAGGATAAAGGTATTGCAGAAGTTGTTCCTATGCTGGAGGTGTGTATAAAGTTGTTGAATTCTGAGGTGCCTGTAAATTGTCGGGGGTACAGTCCCTAGAGACTCTACACACCCATCTCCACAGCTTATCATACAATAAAATGAACTTTGCATAATGTGCTGCCCCGATTCCCTGTACATTGCAAATAATTTGAACTACTTTATTAAGAGTATGAAATGAAGCAAAACATTAACAGTAATGGTTTAACATAGAAACCATCAATTTTGCTGCTCTTATTCTAGATCTGTTTTTTTTTTAATCTGTATATATATATTTTTTTTTCCTTAAGATAATTGGATCAGCAGCCCCGAAGCTCGTGTCAACAAATTTCTCTAGGAGAAAAACTCCTAGTTGATAACAACTACACATGTAGTTACGGCTTTCACTTTCTGGCCCACAAAGATATTTTTCTGTGTTTGGAGTAGAAACTGATTTTCAGACAGTTTGCGGGAAGGTTCTGAAAACCCTGGATTTACATTTACTGACATATGGCTATAGCGCCCCCTGCTGGTGCCTGCATGGATTAAAGTTCATGCCATACTGACCTCAGAAGTCAGCAGCGTTCAAGCCATTTAATTTCACTTGTGAGACAGAAAAATAATGCGACCTCAAATTGTCTTATCCAATCTTTAAAGCACTATTAAGTTTTCCTTGAAACTCGAACTTCTCAGATTTCATTGCATTATTGATCATTTTTATGACCTATTGGTAATTTGTCCATTCATTCATTCAACAAATACTTATTGAGTGCCCACTCTATGGCAGGAGATATTCTAGTTGTCTGTGATACAGGCGTGAACAAAACAAAGCTCTTTCGTCATGAGCTGACATACTAGGGTGGTGGAGAGAGTCACAGAGAAACAGAGAGGAGAAAGGTAAGTGTATATAGTATGTCAGCTGGTGATAAGCATTACGGGAATGAAAAAAGAAGCAAGATAAAAGGAAAAGACAAATGCAAAGAGAGTTGGGAGATTCTAATTTTTACAGGCTACTCTGAATGTCATGGTAGTTTCTTCCCACTTTTGAAATAGTGCACTAACCACAAGCAAAAAGGAGATGGTATCTGCTTCATAACACAGCCGCTCTGTAGGAAAATGCCTAAACTGCATCTACCTAGCTTTGTCTCTGGTAATCAGAGTAACATTAAGTCCCAAGAAGAAACCTGAACAAAGGGGAGGCAGTGCACGGCAACCCCCACTCAACCCCCATGTGAGGGGTGGGATGGAAGGCAAGCCACCCTGTGGAGCTACAAGGCATGTTTCTAGGAAACCTATTATATTCCAAATAAGTGCATCAGTCTTTGCCTAGCATCAGAACTATATTTGAAGCAGTATTTGAGAGCGAACTCCTATTATTTATTTTTTAAAAATCTGGATTGTTCGGCATTTGCAAAGCTAGTGGAACAAAGCGCTGTAACAAAAATACACATTGCATTTTAAAACCTGAAAGCCTGTTATTACAATCCCGTTCTTAACATGGGCACATCTGCACCGTGGTGAGGGATGCCTTCATCTTTGTCCCTATTTCCAGCCTGTGTCCTGAGACCACGGAAATGGCTCAGATTTCACTGTACCATATATACTGGTCAGAGTACCGAGAGACCACTTTTCTGGAGCTCATATAAGCCAAATCTCAAAGCAATGAAATGAATAATTCTTTCCAGTTATGTTAAGTCAGGAAAGAGAAAAATTAGTTGAATCTATTAAATAGCGTATGTTAGTAGAAAAAAATATGAATAAAAATGGGTAATCCACTATAGACAAGAAGACAGCAAGCACAGCTAGGACACTGATTGCCTTCCATTCCTGCCTCTTCTCCCCAGTGGTACCACTCCCAAGGTCAAACCCCAACTATAAATCAATCAAGGCTTCTGCTTTCTCAACGTCTATAACCAGGCTGCTATGCATTCTCCAGAAAAATCACACACTTTCAATGGATTGGGAATATAACAAATTCATGGTCCTCAAAATAGGAAAATAGTCTTCAAAATAGCCTGGAAAGTTCCCAGTGTGTTTCTAGTCAGTAGTCGATGCTATCTCCTATTTTTAACCTTGGCTTCTCTCCTCTACTGTTGACCTCATCAGACCTTATCACTACTTTCCCCCCAGAAGAAGAGCTACCTTCTTACTATGGGCAGGAATTCTAGGCCACCTGGTTGTTATTCCCCAATCTTCCTAGCAGCTACATCACCTTCAAATATATTAGCATCTGCTGAGTTCTTCCTCATCCCCTCCTCATTTGGAAGCAGAAGTCTAAGTCTAGCTGTCCAAGGATGACCCTTTCCCCAGTCTCCCCACATCCTCAGTGAAATTGCTACATTATTCATCCACCCAATCCTCATTCCCCCTGCCTATTGGCCTTCTGAGGCCCTGTGTATTAGGGGAAATCAGTGGGCTGGAGTTAGTGGGAAATGACCCAGTACAAGTTGCAGTTTCTCTGTTTCCTCATTTGTCAGGTGGAGACATGACAAACTCTCTCCCAGGGTTTTTGTGGAATTAATTGACATAGTATGCAAAGCACTTGGATCACAGTAAGTATATAAAAAAGTTGACAGCTTTTATTATCATTTGTATTACTCCTGCTGTAGCATACTACCAATTTTGCAACTGTCTTTTTCAAAGCATGTTTATATATATTTCCAATTTTATCCTTCCTTACAAAAGCTTATAATATAAAAGCAGGATATATCGAGAAATGGATTCAAAGTAATAAAGTTGCTCTCTCAAGGTCACAGAAATAGGTGGTGGTAAAATTGGGACTCAAACTTAGATTTTCTGGATCCTTCTTCAGTGCTTGTGTGCCTACATTTACTGCCTTTTAGTATCTGATTCCATCTGGGGAGTATGCTACTGTCTGCGGATTTTGGACTCATTTGAACTTAGGAGCCAATGAGCTGCTATTGTTGTGAAATATACTTGTATCTCTCTGTGTAGATATCATTTGTGGTTTTTTTTATATTGTGGGTAACTTACAAGTTTGATGTTTTTTATGTATCGGTGTAGATATCATTTGTGTTTTTCTTTATGGGTAACTTACAAGTTTGATGTTTTTTATGTATGCAAAATGAGATAAGCATTAACTGCATTACCTGAAGCAAAGACTATAGTGTGCAACTAAGGAAACTACAATAGATTTTATAAAATGTTTTGTGAATAAAACTGCAAGCACTTATGACAAAGACCATATAACATATGGTTTAGCATCCATTTACATCTGCAAGTGGAAAACATCCAGGGAAAGGAAATATGTGGGTTTTCTCTTCAGTAATTTTTTAAATTTTATATGCTAAAGGTTCAAAAGCAATTTTAAGAAGTCATTTAGTTCAGTTGGCTGTTTTCAAGAGAATAATTAGGTCACCTGAATTTCAAGATACTTTACAGCTTATGTAAACAACTTACATCAGAATTAAATCATTTTATTGAAACAGTTTCTTTATTCTGTTTGGGAGAGAAATGACTTTATTTTTTGAACTATTAAAATAAACATTGCGCTAGTGAATCAAGAATCGGGAATATATAAGAAAGTGCTGGCTTAAATTGAAACACGGAAAATGAATTCTTACAGGAGTTGTCAGGTCCGAAGTACTATCCCCCCAGCTGCTGGAGATGTTGGAATTGCTGTGGCTGAAGAAAACTGCCCCATTTAAAATTATACCTGTTTCCAGTGCAGCCCCCTTCCAATGCCCAATAAATAGGATTGTATGAGGACTTGGCCTCCTTGCCATGATTCAAATGGCTCTGAAGGGTATCAAAGAGAAACAGCACCAGACACTTGTTAAAGGTGGCAAGACAGATTTTATTCAGACTACTGCACTAGGAGAGAGAGACTCCAGTACAAACGAGGTTCAATTCTAACTGAGACAAAGGTAACTGAGATTTTTAAAGAGAAAACAGAAAGAGTACAAAAAAGGAGCTAGAGTAACTGAAAAAAAAAGGGGGGTAGAAAAGCAAATAGGGTCCTACTGGGAAATGAAAATTACAAAAGTGGAGTAAATGAAAAGTGACTGGAAATGGTTTGGCAGTGTGGGTATGGATAGGGACAATGTAAATTTTGTGGTTTGTCAGCATTGCATATTCTAGAGCAAAGACTCAGTGCAGGGCTGGGGACAACAAGGCCTACTGCAGGCGAAACCAGGCAAAAGTTCGGTCAAGTCTCTTACCGCAGTGTTCAAGCAAATCCTTTCTGTTGTGTGGGAGCTCAGAGTTCCGAAGGTCATCCATTTTCAGAACTCCTTATAGGGCTGCCTGGGCAGCTATTCAGACTTCAGTGAAGTGTGACTTCTCCCTCCATGCAATCTGGCCTCCATTCACTCCTCTACTTCCACAGGTATTTATTGTAAGGTCTCTAATAAGTGTCCTACATGCTAATCTCCATCTGAGGCTAGTTCTGAGGGAATCCAGCCACTAACAATGTGCTTCTCATAACAATAGCCCCTATGCAGTTCACAAATTTGAAATACACAATTCTTTATTCTCTCCAAAGATATCTTGCTATATAAGTCAAACATTATAACCTTAGAATATGTACCAGCTACAGGATTGTGGCACTTCATTTTATACAAAAAGACAGTTTTACACAGTTCATTTGGGTTAATACATTTTTAGTCATTTGTGTGTTAATTTCTACACATATTAATGTTTGTTTTTGCAATAATGTTCTATTATATCCTTGCATAACTGAAATGGATCAATCATTCAAAGGTGGTCTACTAAATCATAAATATAAAGAGATGTATTGTAACATAAATGCTACAACTCAACATTATAAATATAAAACTATTACATTTTAAGTACAGAATTAATTGTATAGCCATAGCAAATAAATCTGGCATGATGCTTTTACACAAACAATCAAAAAAAGCACTTACAGGAAGAACAGTATATATGAAAATTGGATTTTATTGGACCAGTGATTCATCTACCTCTATTCCTTGCGATATTGTTTGTATTGAAAGTTTATCAAATAGCATCATGAAACCATTAAAGCTATTGCATAATTTTTAAATAAAGCAGAGTGACCTCCTTAGTTATCCAAATTAGTTGTATTTTCTCAAGAATTAGTGAAAAAT
Source organism: Aselliscus stoliczkanus (assembly GCA_033961575.1). Classification (NCBI taxonomy): domain Eukaryota; kingdom Metazoa; phylum Chordata; class Mammalia; order Chiroptera; family Hipposideridae; genus Aselliscus; species Aselliscus stoliczkanus. Next base: position 108,987,767 of record CM066729.1, read on the forward strand.
ACTGCTTTCTTGCATGAAATTGATGAATTTATTTGCTAAACATAAAGATCCAAAGTTTTAGTCCTTGAACAACACTCATAATATTACCAAATAACCCTTCAAACAAATGCAAATTTATGGATAAACATTAGAAAGAAAGCAATGGAAGCATATATCAAAATTTATTTTATTAAATAGCACCAATGGCATCAAGTTATTTTAATACATACATTGTCAACAAAAAACTTCCTGACTTCCTGGTGTTGTTTCTATATTGAAGGAGACAGTAAAAGTTATGAAGGTGATGAAATTTTAGCCATGTTTTCAACATCCTGGAAAAACTAAGTAAGAAACCAATATAATTTTTTTCCCTACTTTTAAGTAAGCTAATAGAAAAATATTCATATTATTTTCTTCTTTCATCCAATATATTTTAATTTTTAAAATTTATTAGTTTCAGGTGTGCAAAATAATGTAATAGACATTTATACCCCTCTGACATTTTATATATTATAACCCCTCTCCCAATCTACTATACCTCTGACATTGTATATAGCCGTAACAATTCCACTGAGTCTATTACCTATACTGTACTCCACATCCTGTGACTATATATATATATATTAAATTATAGTTGACATTCATTATTATTCAGCTTCAGGTGTGTACACTGCAGTCGTCAGGAATCTACACCATCCATGAAGTGGTCTCCCTAATAAGACAAGTGTCCATTTGATACCCTACAAAATCTTTACAACATTACTGATTGTATTCCCCAAACACTCTTTTGTATCCCTGTGGCAGTCTTGTAGTTACCAATCATGCTTCCTAATCCCCTCACCTTTTCCCTCATTCCCACCCCTCTCCCATCTAGCAACCCTGTTTTCTCTCTATATCTCTGAGACTGTTTCTGATTAGTTTATTCATTTATTCTTATTCTTCAGATTCCACATATAAGTGACATCATATGGTATTTGCCTTTCTCTTACTGATTTATTTCACTTAGTATAATGTTTTCTAGGTCCAACCACATCGTTGCAAATGGTACGATTTCATTCTTCTTTATAGCTGAGTAATACCCCATTGTATAAATGTACCACAGTTTCTTAAGCCAGTGGTCTACCAATGGGCATTTCGGTTGTTTCCTTGTCTTGGCTATTGTGAATAGTGCTGCAATAAACATAGGGATGCATCAATTTTTTAGAATTCATGTTTTGGATTTCTCTGGATAGATACCTAAGAGTGGAATTTCTGGGCCATAAAGTAGTTCCATTTTACCTCCATACTGATTTCCATAGTGGCTGCACCAATCTGCAGTCCCACCAACAGTGCACCAGAGTTCTCTTTTCTCTGCAACCTTCTCAGCATTTGCTGTTTGTTGATTTATTGAGGACAGCCATTCTGGCCGGGGTGAGTTGGTATCTCATAGTGGTTTTTATTTGCATTTCTCTATGATCAGTGAGATTGAGCACATTTTCATATGTCCATTTGCCATCTGTATATCCTCTTTAGGAAAATGTCTCTTCATGTCCTCTGCCCATTTTTTAATTGGGTTGTGCTTTTTTTGGTGTTGAGTTGAATGAGTTTTTTATTTTTAATTTTTTTAAATTATTTTTTTAAATTATTATTTTTTTTATTGGGCTTTTCCAGGACCCATCCGCTCCAAGTCAAATAGTTGTTTCAATCTACAATAGTTGTGGAGGGCACAGCTCCTTGGACCATGTGGGGATCGAACCAGCAACCTTGGAGTTATGAACACTGCACTCTAACCAACTGAGCTAACCGGTCACCCCTGAATGAGTTTTTTATAAACTCTGGATATTAACCCCTTAGCTGATGTATCATTGACAAATATTTTTTCCCATTCAGTAGGATGCCTTTTTGTTTTATTGGTGTTTCCTTTGCTGTGAAAAACTTTTTAGTTTGATGTAATCCCATATGTTTATGTTTTTCTTTTACTTTCCTCTCCCAAGGGGATATATCAGTAAAATATTACTCGGGGTAATGTCTGCAAATTTGCTTTCTATATTTTCTTCTAGGAGTTTTACAGTTTTGGATTTTACATTTAAGTCTTTAATCCATTTTGAATTTATTGTTGTATATGGTGTAAGGAGGTGGTTCAACTTCATTTATTTGCATGTATCTGTCTAGATTTCCCAGCACCACTAATTGAATAGACTGCCTATACCCCAATGCAAATTTTTGCTTCCCTTGTCATAGATTAATTGACCATATAAGTATGGATTTATTTCTGGGCTCTCTATTCTGTTCCATTTATCTATGTACCTGTTTTTGTGCCAGTACCATGCTGTTTTGATTACTATAGCCTTGTAGTATGATTTGATGTCAGGAATCATGATACCTCCCACTTTGTTCTTATTTCTCAAGGTTGGCGTGGCTATTCGGGGTTGTTGTGGTTCCATATACATTTTAAGATTATATTTTTTATTTCTGTGAAAAATGCCCTTGGTAGTTTGATAGAAATTACATTGAATCTATATATTGCCTTAAACAGTATGGACATTTTAACTATATTCTTCCTATCCATGAGCATGGTATGTGTTTTCATTTATTTGTATTGAGTTGTTAGAAAAGCCATGACGTATTTTGTCTATGTTTTTCAAAGGTCATTTATTTACACAAAGAACAAAGATCAATCAATGATATATTGCCCGTTTTGTTCAGTAACCTTTTGCCATATTTCAGTGAGCTTCGTAATTCCTTGTTTATAGAAAGACCTGTCTTCATTTGAGAAAAACTGAATAAGATTCTGATTTACAGCCTCATCTGAATTGAACGTTATGCCATGTAAGGAGTTTTGAAGAGAGCGAAACAAGTGGAAGTCTGATGGCGCAAGGTCAGGTGAGTATGATGGGTGTGGCAATAGATTCTATCCAAGCTCCAATAATTTTTGAGGGTTGATCAAACTTGTGTGTGGTCTCTTGTTGTCACCATGGAATACAACTCCTTTACAATTAACAAGCTCTGAACGTTTCTGGATGATGGATTCACTGAAACTGTCCAATTACCAACAGTACTCACTCAAATTGGTTGTTTGGTTCCTTGGTAGGAGCTCGAGAAACACTGCACCTTTAAAATCCCACCACGCTAAGAGCATAACCTTCCTCTGATGAATGTCTGCTTTCAATGTCATTTGAGGTGAATTAGCATGTCAGGACCAAGACCGTTTGTGTACCATATTGTTGTAAACAATCCACTTCTCATCACCAGTTATCTGTCTCTTCAAAAAAGGATCATTTTCCTCACGTTTAATGAGCATTTTGCAGATGTTTATATGCACCGTCAAATGAAGTTCTTTGAGTTCATGTGGAACCCAAAGATAGAGCTTGCTTATGTATCCCAACTTCTTCAGGTGGTCATGAACGCTTGAATGATGGATGTTCAATGTTTCTGCAGTTTCTCATGTCATGTAATGTGGGTGTGACTCTATCAATGCCTTTATTTTGTCGTCATCAACCTAGGTGGGCCTCCCTGACCGAGGAGCATTGTTGAGATAAAAATCACCAGCATGGGGCCGGCTGAGTGGTGCGCTGGCTTGGGAAGCCAGTGGCCCTGGTTCGGGTCCCACATATGAGGGCCAGTGAAGCTACCCTCAAAAAAAAAAAAAATCACCAGCATGGAATTTCATGAACCATCATTGGCACTGATGTTCTTGTAGAGCATTGTCACCATGAACTTTATGCAACTTTTCACAAGCTTGACGTGCGTTCTTTTCTTGATGGAAGTAAAAGAGTAAAATATGGCAAAAATGCAGTTTGGTCTTCCACCTTCAACTTGTAAAGGGTCCAAACTCAACCAAATTGCTCAATTCTTTAAAAAAATGAAGTTGGAACTGTCAGCTGTCAAATGACATAGCAATAACATAGATGTGAATGACTCTAGTACTTCCAAAAATGAACTAATGCCATCTGTTGCGAACATGTTTCATGACTTTTCTGACAACCCAGTATCTTTAATTTCTCTCTTCAGTGTCTTATGATTTTCTGAGTACAGGTCTTTTACTTCTTTTATTTATTCCTAAGTATTTTATAGTTTTTGAAGCAACTGTAAATGGGACTCTTTTCTTAATTTCTCCTTCTGATACTTTGTTATTGGTGTATACAAATGCAACTCATTTCTGAATATTAATTTTGTATCCTGCTATCTTACTGAATTCATTTATCAGTTCTAATAGGTTTTGGTGGAGTTTTTGGGGTTCTCTCTATATAATATCATGTTATCTGCATATAATGACAATGTTACTTCCTGCTTACCAATTTGGATGCCTTTTATTTATTTTTTTCTTGTCTAATTTCTGTGGCTAGAACTTCCAGAACTATGTTGAATAAAAGTGGAGAATGTCGACAACCTTGTTTTGTTCCTGATTTTAAGGAAAACAGTTTTAGCTCTTCGCCATTGAGTATGATGTTAGCTGTAGGTTTATCATATATGGCCTTTATTATGTGGAGATATGATCCTTCTATTCCCATTTAGGAAAGAGGTGTGTTTTTTTTTAAATCATAAATGGCTGCTGGATTTTGTCAAAAGCTATTTCTGCATCTATTGATATGATCCTATGATTTTTATTTTTCATTTTGTTGATGTGGTGTATCACATTAATTGATTTGCTGATATCGAACCAACCTTGCATACCAGGAATGAATTCCAGGTTATCGTGGTGTATTATCTTCTTAATGTATTGCTGAATTGTGTTTGATAATATTTTGTTGAGGATTTTTGTGTCTGTTCATAAGGGATATTGGCCTGTAGTTTTCCTTTTTTTTAATGTCTTTGTCTGAATTTGGGATCAGGGTTAGAGTGGCCTCATAAAAAGAGTTTGGGAGCCTTCCCTCCTTCTGGATTTTTTGGAATAGTCTGAATAGAATAGGTGATAATTCTTTTTTGAATGTTTGGTACAATTCACCTGTGAAGCCATCTGGTCCAGGGCTTTTATTTGTTGGGAGCTTTGTTGACTACTGATTCAACTTCCTTGGTAGTAATCAGTCTATTCAGATTTTCCATTTCTTCTTGATTTAGCCTTGGAAGGTTATATGCTTCTAGAAAATTATCTAGTTCTTTCAGGTTGTCTAATTTGTTGACATATATAGTTACTCATCCTATTTTCTTAAAATTTTTTTGTATTTCTGTGATGTCTGTTGTCACTTCTCTTTCATTTCTGATTTTATTAATTTGAGTCCTCTCTCTCTCTCTCTCTTTTTTTTTTTTTTTGATAAGTCTGCCTAGAGGTTTGTCTATTTTATCTTCCTAAAAACAAACAAACAAACAAACAAACAAACAAACAAAAAACAAAAAAAACAGCTCTTGGTTTAATCGATCTTTTGTATTGTTTTTCTGGTCTCTGTTTCATTTATTTCCGTTCTAGTCTTTATTATCTCCTTCCTTATACTCTCTTTGGGCTTATTTTGCTATTCTTTTCCCAGTTCCCTGTTGGTTTGAGATTTATCTTGTTTCTTTAGGTAGGCCTACTTTGCTATGAACTTCTCTCTTAGGACTGCTTTTGCTGCATCTCATAGATTTTTGGGTCATCGTGTTTTCATTTTCATTTGTCTCGAGGTATCTTGATTTCTTCCTGGATCTCATTTTTGACCCATTCATTATTTAGTAACATGTTATTCAGCCTCCATGTATTTGTGTGTTTTCCAGTTTTTTTCTTGTAATTGAGTTCCAATTTCATAGCACTGTGGCGAGAGAAAACACTTGATATGATTTCAGTTTTCTTAAATCTATTGAGACTTGTTTTGTGGCCTAATATGTGGTCTATCTTGGAAAATGTTCCATGTGCACTCGAGAAGAATATATATTTGCAACTTTGGGGTGAAATGCTCTGAAAAGATTAATTAAATCCAACTGGTCTAATGTCTCATTCCATATTGATTTTCTGTCTGGAGGTTATGTCCCTTGTCAGTGGTGTGTTGAAGTTCTCTGCTATGATAGTGTTACTGTTGATCTCTGTCTTTATGTCAGTCAATATCCGTTTTATATATTTAGGTGCTCTTATGCTGGGTGCAGAGATGTTTAATTGTTGGATTGATCCCTTTATTATTATGTAGTGTCCTTCTTTGTCTGTTATTATATTCTTCATTTTAAAGTCTATTTTGTCTGATATAAATATTGCTACTCCAACTTTTTTTCATTTGCATTTGCATGAAATATCTTACTCCATCCCTTTACTTTCAGCCTGTGTGTGTCTTTTGATTTGAAGTGAGTCTCTTGTGTACAGCATATATAAGGGTCTTGTTTTCTTATCTACTCAGCTACTCTACGCCTTTTGATTGGAGCATTTAATCCATTTACATTTAAAGTGATTATTGACAGGTACATAGTTATTGCCATTTTGTTATTTGTATTTCTGGTCTTCATTAGTTAGATTGTTTTCATCTTTCTTCTGCTTAAAGAAGTCCTTTTTACATTTCTTGCAATGCAGACTTGGTGGTAATAAGAATTAGCTTATTCTTTTCTGGGAAGCTCTTTATCTCTCCTTCAATTTCAAATAATAGCCTTGCTGGGTAAAGCAATTTAGGTTGTAGGCCTTTGTTTTTCATCCCTTTGAATACCTTCTACCACTCCTTTCTGGCCTGCAAAGATTCTGTAGAAAAGTCAGCTGATATTCTTATGGGGGTACCCTTGTAAGTAACATGCTGTCTGTCTCTTGCTGCTTTTAGGATTCTTTCTTTATCTTTAACCTTTGCCATTTTAACTATAATGTGTCTTGGTATGGGTCTGTTTGGGTTCATCTTGGTTGGAACTCTCTGCACTTCCTGGGCTTGTATGCTGATTTCCTTCATCAGGTTAGGGAAATTTTCAGTCATTATTACTTCAAATATGTTCTTGATCGCTTGCTCCCTCTCTTCTCCTTCTGGTTTTCCTCTAATGTGCATGTTGTTGCACTTGATGTTATTGCCCAGCTCTGTTAAATTAGTTTCATTGTTTTTTTATTCTTTTTCTTTTTGTTGTTCCTCTTGGGTGGTCTCTACTATCTTGTCTTCTGAGTCACTGATTCAATCCTCACTTCATCTATCTGCTGGTAATTCCTTCGAGTGTGTTCTTTATTTCAGTTATTGTATTCTTTAGTTCTAACTGGTTGTTTTTCATGATTCGTGTATTTTTTATATTTTTACTAAGTTCCTTAAATATTCTTATTATCAGTGTTCTAAACTCTGTCTCCGATAGGTTGGTTGCCTCTATTTCATTTAGTTCCACTAATTTGGGGGATTCTTTTGTTCTTTTGTTTGAGACATGTTTCTTTGTTTCCTCATTCTGGCTGACTCTTTGTGTTTGCTCAGATGTATTAGCTGGATCCCTTAGGTCTCTCAGTCTTGTGGAGGCAGAGCCAGCCACCTGGCACCCACAGTGACTCTGGCGATGCAGTTCTAGATAAATAGAGCTATGAGGTGTGGTTGGTTGTTTTCACAAAGTTAGTGCAGTTTCTGCTTTTGCCTGCACAAATGCATGCTGAGAGCACCACAGCCAATCACCAGGAGGTAGGCTTATTCTCTGTGGGCAGGTCTACTAGTTCTTAGGGCAGTTCTTCCATTGGGGTTGTGGAGGGTGTGAGCTTTTTGAGCTGCTGAAAGCCCAGAACTACTTCTGCCACCCTCTGCTGACCCCTGCATGTGACTCAGCAGCTGAAATTGCCCTGCCTGGAGTGGCCTTGAAAAGGTGGGGGCTGGGTACGCAGTCACACTCATCCCAGCCTCTTCCCTAGGTCACAGCTGCAAGCTGGCTGTTTCCATTTCCTGAGGGCTGCCACACAGCTGTAATCTGACACTATCCCTCTATTCAGGGACCAGTTTAAGGTTCTGGAAGGGGAGGTGTAGGATTGCTGTGGGAGAGTGGGGGTAGGGCCTGGTTATGGAGTTTTCTCTGCTTTTTGCCTGACTGACAGAGCCCAGCCACAGTTCTAAGCTGAGGTTTCTGCCTAGAAAAAACACCTGGCATTGTCGTCCTCTGCTGATCTCTTGGCAGGACTGTTGGGTGCATGATGGGAGCCCACAGTCTGGCTGTTGCAATCTCTGGTCTGCGTCCTCAGGCTCTGCATCTCTGCAGCTGTGGATGTGGGCCGCGTCTCTGCACCTCTCACTTCCCTCTTCCCCCACTTGCCTGGCTTGCTCACCTTCAGGCAATCCTCGTGGAAGTCTAAACTGTTCTGTGTGATGAGCAGGGAATCCTTTGATGAGTTATAGATGTTAAATTTGTGGTAACTTCCAGGCAAGAACGCAAAAGGCCCACCTCTCTGCCACCATTTCTATGATGTCACTCCCTATTATCCAAACTTTTAAAAAATTCTTTGAACATATATGCTTCTTCTGGTTTCACTCCATTATCCTGCAATGCAATTATAGTAAAATTTCTCAACTAATATTTTATGTTTCCCTCTCTTTGTTTTCTTATCTCCTGTTCTTTCTATAGCCCATTCCAACAGGGCTTTCATTTAGACTCAGTGAAATCACTTTTGACAATGACAAAATGGCTTCTATCTCAGCAAGTTCAAGAGAACATTTTCAAATTTCTTATCAAATTTCCCCCAATTGAATTCCCACTTTTATTTATATACATATGTAACATATAAATTTATATTATATATAACATAAGTGAAATTATATATATAGTGAAAGTTTTTTAAGAAAATACAGTCATCCCTTATCTAACGTCCCCACTCGTTCCCATTTTAGAGAAAAAGACTTTCAAATTATCGTTGTTTCTTCTGTTATTTTTCTCTATAAAACTATTATCCTGAGTTTTTCCTTTAATACATTACCTATTGACTTTATACTATCATTGTGCAAAAAAACTGAATAGACTTTTTTTTTAAGGAGCCTTTCCATTGTGATCACAAAATATGGTGAATGCTGTTGCCAAGTCCCATCCAATAAAAAGGCAGGGATCTTCAATATGGGAAACAGTGCATGGAACCTTAGTAACAATGTGTGACAAATTTCTACTTGTTCAGTGCAGTCAGTTGGGTGTGAGCTGTGGTGGAGAGAAGGTGCTTTTTAAAGTGTATGGTAAATCATCCTCCATCATGACAATGCTTCATGTCACACATTGCTTCTGGTATATGACAATTTCTGTCAAATAAAAGCATTGTATGTGTACTCATCCACCTTATTCATCGGATCTGGCACCTTGAGACTTCTGGCTCTTCCCCAAAGTATAAATTGATTCAGGACATCAAGGCAGCCATGACAGCATGACTAAAGACACTCACAAAAGAGGACTTCCAGAACTGCTTCAGGAAGTGGCAAGAATAATGGAATAAATGGATTGAAGTGAGGGGGAGTATTTTGAGGGGAATTGATGGAAAAGTGCCTTCTACTGTAATATTTATTAAAACTTAAAACATTCACCATATCTTTTGATCACGCTGATCACACCTCGTACAACCAAGGTTTATTAACGTGTGCATCTTGCATACACATGGGATCACACAAGATGAGTAACTCAAAGGAGTAATTAAAACTGAGATTTATAAAGAATTATAACCAAAAAACAATATATTTTTAGAGAAGCAGCATAACAAAAAGAACTTGGAGTTCTAGGGGTGGCATATTGTGGGAAAGCAAATATGTGGGGAAATTAATGGTAGATAAGTGATAGTTTTTGCAAGGTTTGTTATACTCATATTGAAATTCTCTAGTGTCATTCTCAGCTCATTAATAGCTAGAATTTTCTCCAGTATTTGTACATATGCAGACTAGTAAAAAATCCTAGGTTTGGATTGAAGCACACTGTTTTAGAATATTTTAATAGGTTTATTGTGCTGAAAATAAAGAAAATTTCCTTCCTTTATTAGAATCTTAGTTTTAAGTTTTGGTTCATCAAAAATCTTAATAAGCTTTCATCAAATTCAGAAATTTCTATGTTTCATGTAAACTTTGTGTACTCATTTTTCTTTTTTTTTTGAGGGCAGTGTCACTGGCCCTCATATGTGGGACCCAAACCGGGGCCGCTGGCTTCCCAAGCCAGCGCTTAACCACCACGCCCCTCTGCTGGCCCTTTGTGTACTCATATTTAATACTATGACACAACCTCACTTTCTAGGAGTCACATGCATATTTAGGCCATGTTAGATGTTTTTTCATTTACTTATGTCATAACTCTTAGTTTTGAAGATTCCCTCCTTGATATTAGAAGAAATATTTCACAGACTGATAATTACATTATCAAACAGTTTGGGATTTAAAAAAATTAAGAAAATGATGAATGGCTGTTGGCATTCTTTATGAAACATAATAGTGTATCATACTGATAATGAAATCAGGTGTCATGTGACAATTGCCTAACAAATAGGAAGAAGATTTCACAGACCACTGACAGAGATATGGGAGAATTCTTTGAAGGGGATATGAAAGAAAAAGCATAGTAGGATTGTTTAAATGTGATAAAAATAGTATACTTATAATAAGGAAATTTTCATTTTCTTAATACTATTAAGGTAGTACCAATTGCCAAAATGAATAATAAAGGTAATAAAGAACATCACCAGTTAAACATGTACATGTTTTGGAGCTATAATTAAATCACGCAGTGGTCCAATAACAGACTATAAACATCAATTATTGCATAGGAGGCAACGATAGTGACCAGTCATCTAATTCGTTTTTGTTTTTTTTGAGGGCAGTGTCACTGCCCCACATATGTGGGACCCAAACCCGGGCCGCTTAACCACCACGCCACTCGGCCGGCCCCAGTCATCTAATTCTTAAGTACCCCTCCTGCTAGCTCTTCAAACTGAGTTTTACAATTGCCTCATCTTTTGTCTTCAATTTCTCATCTCTTTTCACCAAACACTCCATCTTCTACTGATATATATATATCCCTCAAATTCCTCTTGCTGTATGACAAAACCTCATTATCATCAAATTCAGTAATTCCACAAGTATTTATTGAGCACCTGTTAAGAGCTCAGTATTGTGCTAAATCCTTGGGTTGTAAGACTTATGAGGTCAAGTTATTTTGTGAACACTATCTTAATAATTTTATAAATAAATGTAATCTTATTTCACAGAATTCATTAAGGGTTTGAAGGCATGATGGCTTTTTCATGCAGCCAGCTGTATAAATCTTTGGAGAAAATATGACAAATTTGACTTGTGAATTTGCAGGGAGGAGCACACATTACTCCTTGATAAAAGGAGGATCTCTGGTTTGTACACAATATTGAGACATGATTCTTCCATCTTTCCTCAGCTCTACTTTGCCACTCCCACATCTCTCTCTACCCCTGAATCCATCATGTCTTACATGCTTGATGTCCCAACTTATTCTTACTTACTGTTTCCTCCATTCTGCTTCATTACCATTTCATTTTAATTGGTAAGTTCATCTAGAGGCTACATCTTCCAGAAGATTTAAAATAAAGCAGTGCATGCAGTTTTCCTTTTGAAGACTTGGCTGACCTAACACTTTTCGAGACACAGTTGGAAACTCTTTCTGGGTCAGATCATTCCTTCCTATTGTTTGTACAGTTTCTACTTCCCCCAGAGCTATATAAGCTCATATAAATTCGCTGTTTATACTTCTATTTAAACTGAAAGAAATGCATATCTTTCTTTCATGGGCAATTCAATTCTGAATAGGTCATACAAATAAATAATTTAATCAGTTACTCAGGTAACTGATTATGGAATATTTATTTTATTGGTTGGGGATTTTTTTATGCCAAGCCATTTTTAGAATTTTGTAAATAAAGCAGTGCTGTGTAACAAAAAGAACTATGTAGACTGAGGCATAAATCCCTACCCTGTAGCACCTCTTGTGTCATTTAGTACTTGTGTGACCTTTTGTTTATTATTTAATCTTTCTGTTTTTTTGTAAACTCATTTATATCATGAGATTATACTGCCCTGAACTGAAGTCATATCTTCAGGTCCTTTCTGATCATCAAAGCTCTTATTTGATACCCCTTTAAGTGATCAAAATTACAAGAAAATTAGAAGGTTAAAACTAATTACACTTGTTTTTTGTTTTGAGGGCAGTGTCACTGGCCCTCATATGTAGGACCCAAACCAGGGCCGCTGGCTTCCCAAGCCAATGCTTAACCACTGCGCCACTCAGCCAGCCCACTAATTACAGTTTTAAGGAAAGGAAGAAATTGGTGTTTTATTAGGTACTCATGGATAGACTAGTTTATGTTAAGAAAGTCGACTTTTATATTTTCAAACTTTTTCTCTGGAAATTTGTTTAGCGACTAGTAAAATCGGTCTGCAGTGTATTAAACACCTTAGTAGAAATCTCTGAAAACGTGCCTGATATGGGTCGAATTCTTTCCTCATTTGGTCAGGGTGTAGAAATCTAGCCTATATATTCCCTAGAGACCCTTTTTTTGAGCTCTGTTTGTCCCTAAATCTATTTAAAGAAATAGGAGCAGGGCCGGCCAAGTGGCGCATTGGTTAAGAGCTGGTTTTGGGATGCCAGTGGCCCCGGTTCAGATCCCACATATGAGGGTCAGTGACACTGCCCTCTACAGCTAACAACAGCTCCACCTGGAGCTAGGCTGTGCAAGCCCCGGCGACAGTGTAGGCTGCAGCCCCTGCTGCAGTGGCCTGCCATAGGCTACAGTGAGTGGCCAGCAGCCAGCGTGAGCGGCTGGCAGCCAGCTGTGAGCTGCTAATAGCCGCGGTGAGTGACATCCACAGGCTGGCGACCCATCTCCCTCATCCGCGAAGAGCACAATGACGATACCAACATGGGCCCGTGAAGCAACATCCTCAGCAACTAGACTGAAGAACAAAAAGACAGCAACTTGTCTGTTCCCCTTTCAGGATTCCCCAATGCTGTTCCCCTCCCCCAATTCCCCAATAAAATCTAAAAAAAAAAAAAAAAAAAATAGGAGCAAAAGTCATTACATATGTAATTTAAAAGAGTTGACTTTACTGAGGCATTCACAGCCCTAGAGACTTACTGGTTAATCCTACCCTTATTCAGTTTACATATCTCTTATTTATATTCGGTCTGAAGTGATTTAGGCATAAATTTGTCCTCTCATAGAATAGTTATCATTTGGCTTTATGATGTAATAAAATAAGATGTACATCACAAATCCAAAATACACTGTGCATGGGGAAAATTGTTAAAGTTATTGGCTTAGGGAAAGAAGATGAGTGGGCATTGCAAATCAATATGACTTCTTTTGTGATGCATTATATTTTTCAGTTTTGCATATACAAATCCATAAGATGCTGAATCAATTATAATATCTAAAATTTGGGGATCATCAATTTTTCTTGGAGTTTGCTTTTACTGTCACATATGCATGCAAAGGATTAACTGCTTCTATGTTAAAACATTAGGCTGTTTGGGCCAGCTGAGTGGCTCAGTTGGTTAACAGTTGGCTTGGGAGCTTGAGCTCTGAGCAGCAGGGCCACGGTTTGGTTCCCACATGGGCCAGTGACACTGTGCCTTCTATAGCTAAGATGGTGAACAACAGCTCGACCCGGAGCTGGGCTGCTGTGAGCTACCATGAGTGGCTGGCAGCCAGCGTGATTGGCGGGCAGCTGGCGAGAGCTGCTGTGAGTCCAATGGCTGGCGACTGACGGCCTCAGCCGGGAAGAGCGCAATGATCATAATACCAACATGGGCCGGTGACGCAACGTCCTCCACCACTAGACTGAAGAACCGAAGGACAGCAACTTGTCTGTTCCCTTTCCCCAATTCCCCAATAAAATCTTAAAAAAAAAATTAAGCTGTTTGGTAAAAGTTACAACAATGAGGAAGGTTCTCCTTTGAATACCAACATCACTTCTTAATAACAATGACTTTGTTACTTTAACTAGTTAAGCATTAATTTTTTTCTTTGTAAAATTATGAGGCTGATAGACTAAACTTATATTCAAATTATTATTATTATTGAATTGACTTTAATCACCATCATAATTTCATTCTTTGTTTTGTTACCATTACTTAAACTTCTTTCTTTCTTTCTTTCTTTATCTGTTTTTTTTTTCCATTTAAGGTTATATGAAACTTGCTTGCATAACTTTAAGTATTACTTATCTTTCATGAATCAGCAAAAAATAATAATTAGCCACACAGGCCACTCTATGTGTTTTCTGTTTTTAAAATATGCTTATAGTTATATTAGATAGATGAATATAGAAAAAAATGTTTTTTTCAAACAAGAATGATTATAAGACTATCCTCTAGAGGGATCCATTTTATTGCTTTACAACCACAGGTTTGAGAATGTCTAGCTACAGGGTCTCCAAGTTGTTTAATACGTCTTAGAGTATTGAAGATTCTCTACCATGACTATTTAATGAAGGGGGAGGAGTAAAATGACAAATAAATCATTAAAGATTTAAAGATTCAGGTTTTTGATAGAGATGGAAAGTTCATTTTCTCAAATAAACATCTTTTAATATGGTATGAAGCTGATGATATAATAGATTTTCATGGAAAAGGAGAAATTTCTTTTTCTTACATAAGAACTCTTAGAAGTTCATTCTTAGTTGAAACTTATATTGCCAGTTAAACTTTACTCTTAGTTTGATAAAACGTTCCCCAATAACTTCAAGTCAAGAATTAAACTTCACAACCTTCAGAACAGATTTAACTGTTCCATAGAAATTTTTGAAACAAAAGAATGAATTCTATTTTGAAAGTATGAACTTCCATTATTTTTTATGAAACCGTAGTCTATGAACCTAACATTTTTATTATTTATCTTAAGATCAAAGATAATTAAATTTTTAGTCTGTGATAAATAGAATATAAACAATGATGCCTCAACATGCCCTTTTAAAAAGAAATACCCTGTTTGATTTTAGTTTTTATACCTCTTTAAATATAGTGTTTTTGCTATTGAATGCACATAACCTATTGAAATTTTACTTTGATTCATTTTCTTAAGCAATTCTCTCATAAAATTACTCCAGAATTGTATACAAAATGTTTCAGTTAAGTGTATGCTCATTATATTCTTCTTGTTCTAACCACATAGCTAACAATATAAAGAAAATAAAATCTCAACAAGCTTTTTACAATAGTAATTGTAAATTATTTCTTTTTTTTTTTTTAGAGATTTTATTGAGGAATTGAGGGAGGGCAACAGTGTTGGGGTACGGGGAAGGGGAACAGACAAATTGCCGTCTGTTTGTTCTTCAGTCTAGTTGTGGAGAACGTTGCTTCACTGGCCCATGTTGGTATTATCATTGCGCTCTACCGGGGTGAGTCAGATCGGTTGTCGGCCATTGGATGGTCGCTCATGGCGGCTCTTGGCAGCTCACTCAAGCTGCCAGCTGCTTACACTGGCTGCTGACCACTCTCTGTAGCTTATGACAGTCCACTGCAGCAGGGGCTGCAGCCTATGCCATCGCAGGTGACTCAGGGCAGCCCAGCTCCAGATCAAGCTGTTGTTCATCATCCTAGCTGTAGAGGGCAGTGTTACTGGCCCTTATATGTAGGATCCGAACCGGGGCCCAGCTGCTCAGAGTTGGCGTCCCAAGCCAGCTCATAACCAACACGCCACTCGGCAGGCCTGTGAATTTTTCTTAATGCCTCTGAAAGTCATATAGGAGTTGTTTCTAAAAAACATGAGTTTTCAAAAACTTTGTGAATTCTATAATGCTATTTTATAAATGATTTTTGAATCTTGAAGAAGGGGGAAACAAGAATGCAGATATATTAAATGTCATAATCTTTCCTCAGCCAAACCTCTTCTAAATTTTTTCTGCATTTTTGATCTTAGTAATTGGATTTCTTTCAACTAAGACCATTCTCATAGTCTTACATCTTTCTTGTCCTTGATACTGGCCCTCATGTGTGGGATCCGAACTGGGGCACTGCTGCTCAGAGCTGGCATCCCAACGCGCCACTCGGCCGGCCCCAATAATAATGATGAATCTTTAAGGACTGATCAGTTTGCAAAAATCAAGCCCATAATAGGTTTAGTGAAGGATACATATATTTCCACCTATAATGGCAATAAGGAATTATGTGTAGATGAGTCCATATTGAAATTCAAGGGCTGTCTATTTTTCAAGGTATATCTTCCCAGTAACCAAGTACAAAGTGGGGCATAAAAATTTGGTCACTCTGTGATTCATGAACAGGATTTCTGTTGCTTTTTGGTGTATATACTGGCAAAGATTCATCTCAAAATAGGAAAGTTGGGTTGGAAGCAAGGGTGGTGTCCAACTTACTGAATGGATTTGAAGGCAAGTGATACATAGTTTGTACAGACAATTTCTATTCAAGTGTAGAACTTTTTAGGAATCTCAGATTGAAAAAATTGGTTGATGTGGTACAGTGCATGCCAATAGGAGACGACTACCTTCAGATATGAGGATTTGCAAGCTGAAGTATGGTGACCTTCCGGTGATGTGGGAAAATCATGATAGATCAATGCTTGCTTGCATTTGGCAGGATACAGGGAGAGTTAATATGATCTCCACTGTTGGGAATGGTGGTGTCAGTGAGTGCATGTAAGATCAAAAGAAGCAATGAGAACTGTGTTGAAACCAAATATTCAAATTCTGCACAATTCATTTATAGGTAGAGTTGATTATTTTGATCAATTCTGTGCCAATTACCCTTTTGATAGGAAATCTAAGAAGTGGTATCAAACCATATGGCATTTTCTCATTGAAGTGGCTCTAGTAAACGGCTATATATGTTACAATATTCAAAACCCTAACATAAATTGAGCCAGCTGAAATTCAGGGAAAAAGTTATAGAAGGCTTATTAGATGGATTTTCAAGAAAAGATGGAGATAAGAGGGGTTGCAGGATGTCTGCACCAAAAGAGATTAGCAGTTTTCCCAAGCAATTTGAGGACAAGAAAAAGCAGCCCAATTGCTGCTTGTGCCGCTTTATGCCCTCACAATGTGCAAAAGAAGGGAAAGGTGTTTACAAACAAAAACAAACCATGTATTATTGTGCTATGTGTCTTGGAAATCCAGCAATGTGTGGTGTTCCTTATTTTGAGAATTGTCACTCCAAAGTAAAATATAAAAAAATCCTGTCAGTGTTCCAGAAAGGAAGTTTAGGAAAGCAGATGTACATTTTTCTATATTTTATGTTTTTCAAGAATGAATAACATTAGGAAATTTTTATACATAAAATAATGTCATTTATATACAAAGCAGCTCAAATTGTTATCATTAAATGAATAAAATAGTCACAATACCAACGTTTTATTTTTTGTGGATTTCTGACACATTTTGAAAACAAGTTTGAAATCAGTTAATGCATTGAAAGAGTTAAGATTTATTTATTCAGTTTTCTGAGCTAAATTTGTCATTAGTAAATGGGGATAATTGTATCTATGAGTATGTCATAAACTTTTTGAGAAAACATACCTGGAAAGCATATGTGAATCACCTAGCATACTAACTGGCTCACAAAAGTTACTCAATAATTGCTATTTTCTTTCCCACCTTATATGTGTTGTTTTTTTCCATTCTGGTTACTTACCAATACATTTCACCAATTGCAGATGATTGCTCTATGACTCTGTATTGCCCATGTGGGGAATATGTTCTTTGAAGTATATCAGATATAGGAGAAATGAATTATAGCATCAAGCATTCCTTGACCTTTCTACCTGTACTAACCAGTTAACTCTGACAGATGTTAATGGAATTTGCATGCCCTAGAAAATTTAATAAAGGTTCAAGGTTGTTTCATGTTGATGTGATTAATCAAGCCAAAGGGGATGCTGGTTTGGTAAATTCTCCTAACCAGAGGGCGAAGCAAAGCTGCACGAAAGGCGCTATACCATTACATTAAATATATCTTGCGTATCCACACTTGAAAGACATGTTAAAGATGGGGAAATTTCTTCTTAAAAATACTTTTCCAATTTATTGTGACTGTTGACAGTAATGTGGTTGAACAGGAAAAGGCAAAACATACCCATAAGTGAAAAATTAAATATAATTAAAAGACTACCTGTATTTGAAATACAACTTGACAATTAGATACATGTTGACCTCTATATGGATAAAACAACCAATTAATTTTTCTCATAAATATCTTGCATTATAGTCACATTCTCATAAAACAAATATAACTAAATACATATGAGTGCCATTCTCACTTAGACATCAAGTGTGCTCAGAACCTTCTCAGAGAACAAAACACCCTAAGTCCAAGAACATATATTGTCTGTTTCCATTTAATGCTAAAACTTCCCAGTGATTGGCATGGGTCCCCATCTTCTGACATTCTCCTACACCTCATGCCTCATTATTTAGAGCCAGATGCTCATTTTATACAAGCTACAACTTAACTTCACTGTCGCATGGTCCCTAACATCAAGGCCTTTCCTTTTAGCCTACAGCAAGTTGTCACCTATGCCTTCAGATTGAAGTAACTAGTCTGGTGCTTTGGGAGACTCCCTGCTGTGAGGGAACCAAATTACTTCCTATGATGAGGGAGCCTGAGAGGAGGGAGTTGGGGTCACAGAGCAAGTCAGCTGTGGACACACTTAACTAAAGTTGCTGTTGATGTTTTCCTTGTTTTGACTGCAACCTTTTTCTTTTTTCTTATTCTTGGAAAATGGTTTCTTCAGTCACGGAGGTTTAGAAAGCACTTAGCCCATGAAATATTTCAAGCTTAGTTTTACAAGCTATTTACTTTTTTTAAAATGTTACAAATTATGATTAAGTGAAAAACATATTTTTCTATTGTTTTTGTTATTGTTTTTTACCTAAAGGAGGGCACAGACAAATGAAAAGAGTTATTGTTGCAAATCATAAACTATCCCTGGGCCTGATGTTTCCTGAAAGTGAGGTAACAGAATCAGTTTTATATTATCCTTTGTCATTCAGACATGTGTATTATTTAGTTCTCCCTCCACAGGATAAAATTTCCAAATTTTATAGATTTAGGTTTATAGAAACTAATACACTATGGAACATGCAAATACTGTTTAAAAGTCCTAATGAGTTACAATAGGAGTAGATATTAAGTAAAATAGGAAGTGAACAAATGGCACAACATTCCTTGTTATAATCTCAAAAAAGTTGAATTTTGCCTTCAATATACACAAGGAGTAAAACTATAAAATAACTTTTCCATATGCCATGAGTTTTGTTATACTGTGCATCAATGGGAATGGTGTGCCATATTGCAAATACAAAAGTCTTTCAGAGTTAAACACATTGTGGTTTGAATCTCAGGTAGGAATATGCAGGCTATGTAACCCTGGGAAAGTTACTTTACCTCTTTGAGGCTTCATTCTCTTACCTCTCAAAAGTAAGAAACAGAATACAAACTACAGCCCAATATAATTTATGCTAATTAAATCATGCACAACAAAACAGCACTATAGATTAACAAATATAATACATCACTAAAGAGATGAATGAAACACATGAAAAGAAATGCTGTGTACAGGCAAAGCAAATATGGATTAGGGATGAAGTGGGGACAGTAAAATGAAATAAGAGGCTTGCTCATGCCAGTTATTAGAGTGCAGTCAGCTTCTTTCTGCAGCCACTGTGTCATCACACAATGGGCCACTGAACAAAGGGACATGGTGGCAAGGATGAGGTTCTGCATGGGCTCACCAACATAGATTTCTACTCACTAATGCTGACTTGGCTACATCCACACTGAGTGACCAATCTGCCAGCAGCAGAGAACACACTGAACCTCTGATATGGCACCATTCCTGTGGAGACCAACAAGTCACCTGGTGGTAGGTTGATCATACCGAATAGCTTTTATACTGGAAAGACAGCATTTTGTCCTTATTGGAATAGACAATCTAGATACTGAAATGCCGTCCCTATACATAATGCTTCTTCCAAAACTACAATTTGTGGACTTACAAAATGCTTTATCCTCAGTCATGGTATTCCACAAGGCATAGCTACTGATCAAAGAACTCACTTTACAGGAAAAGAAGTGTGGCAATGGTCCCATGCTCATAAAATTCATTGGCATTATCTTGTTCCCCACCATCCTGAAGTGGCTGTATTGGTAGAACAGAGGAATAGAATTCTGAAGACTCAATTACAGTGCCAGTTAGGTAGCAATGCCTTTTGGGGCTGCGATAAAGTTCTCCAGAAGGCTGTATAGGCTCCGAATCAGTGTCCAACACATGGTGCTATTTGTGTTTAGCCAGGATACATGGGTCAGTGGACGTGGAAATGGTAGTGGCCCTGCTGACTACCACTCCTAGGGACCCACTAGCAAATGTTTTGCGTCCTGTTCCCATAACTGTATGCCCTGCTGACTTACAGGCCTTAGTTAAGAGTGAGAAAGGCTTCCACCGGAAGATACAATGATTCTATTGAACTGCAACTTTAGATTTCCATTCAGTCACTTTGGGTTCCTCATGCCTCTGAATAAACTGGAAGGGAAGGGAATTACAGTGTTGGCTGGGTGATTGACGTGGGTTACCAAAGAAACTGGATTGCTGTTTCACAGTGGAGGTAAGAAAGTGTATATCTGGAATACGGGAGATCCCTTAAGATATTTCTTGGTATTATCATGCCTTGCAATTAAGGTCAATGGAAAACTACAACCCAATCCAGACAGGACTATTAGTAGTCCAAACCATTCAGGAATGGTGGTAAAGAGCCATGACCAGCGAGGTGCTTTGTGAAAACAAAGGGAATATACAATGTATAATAAAAGATGATAGCCATAAAACCTAGCTATGACCACATGATCAATTACAGAAATGAAAACTGTAATTGTCATGAGCATTTCCTTCTTATTTTGTTACATGTTTGAATGTCTATATACATATATTAAGCAAATATCTTTGTCTTTATTCCTCTCTACTCCTATATCATGTAACCTAAAATGTATTGACTTTATATCAGGATGTAAGAACTATTGATTTTACATCATAGTATTTACATTACAGGTATTAGGGAGAGGAGTTAATATCACTCAAGGCACTTTATATTCTCTTCTGGGGAAGGGATTTTAGTACTTTTTTGATTGTACACAGAATAGTTGCATTATGTTGTGTAGAATTATGACCTTGTTATTATCTTCATTTGGAGATTAAAAATTGTAAGAATGAAGAATATTTTAATGTACAATTAGCACACTTGATCTAATGAACATATACAACCCCATATCCCAAAAGCGCCCATGCAAACTTTTCAAAACGGCAGTGATATGAGGGTAGGGAGAGTTTTCTGTTAGCTCCTATGCTTATTATTAGGCCAAGAATCTTAAGTTTTTCCATGTTTTCAGAAACATCCATGATTTTGTAGAAGTGCCTAGGAATGCCTTTTCTTATGGCCTAGTTACCACAGGAATAGGAACTGCCACAGTGAAGTTTATAGGTAGCTTCCAAACTAAGTATAAGTATAGAGGTTATTGATTGGAAAGCTTTTGACCATTATTTGAAGCCCAGGTGATAATTAGGGGATATCTAGGGAAGGAATCTTGGCATAATTTGCTTGATTCATCAGTGAGAAATGTTTTTTAAATTTTCCCACCATGATAATAATGTGTTTAATTTTTTCCTCTACTTTTGTTAGCGTTTGTTTTATAACGAGATAATATTATTAAATGCATATACATATATAATTGCTATAAGTTTTTGGTAAATAATTTATCTTATCATTATTTTATCTTTAATGTCTGTTTTACTTTACTTTCATATGTCTTTTGTCATTGTTATTATTGTTAGTGCTTGGTAAGCAATTTCTTTTTTTTAATTAAAGTTTATCGGGGTGACAATTGTTAGCAAAGTTACAAAGATTTCAGTTGCAGAATTCTGTAATACATAGTCTATATATCACATTGTGTATTCACCACCCAGAGTCAATTCTTCTTCCATCACTATATTTGATCCACTTTACCCTCATCTACTATCCTCTCCGCTTACCCTCTGGTAACCACTAAACTATTGTCTGTGTCTATAAGGTTTGTTTCTTCAATTGTTTTTCTTGTTCTTCTGTTGTTTTCAGTTTTATATACCACATATCAGTGAAATCGTATGGTTATCAACTTTTGCTGTCTGGCTTATTTTGCTTGTATTACAATCTCAAGATCCATCCATGTTGTTGCATATGGCCTATTTCATCTTTTCTTATGGCAGAATAGCATTCCACTGTATATATGTACCACAACTTCTTTATCCAATCATCTATCAAAAGACACTGTGATTATTTCCACGTGTTGGCCACCGTAAATAAAGCTGTAAGGAACATTGGAGCACATATCACATATATCTTTATGGATAAATGTTTTTCAGATTTTTGGAGTAGATACCCACAAGAAGGATTGTGGTAATTCAATTTTTAATGTTTTGAGGAACCTCCACATTGCTTTCCATAGTGGCTGCACAAATCTGCATTCCCACGAACAGTGTATGAGGTTCGTTTTTCACCACAGCCTCTCCAACACTTGTGAATATTTGTCTTGTTGATGATAGCCATTCTAACTGAATATAAGGTGATATCTCATTGTTGTTGTTTTTATTTGCATTTCTTTGATGATTAGTAGTGTTAAACATTTTTTCATATGCCTATTGGCCATCTGTATGTCCTCTTTGGAGAAAAGTCTAATCAGGTACCCTGCCCATTTTTTTTTCATTTTTTTTTATTAGTTTCAGGTGTACACCACAATGCAATAGTTACACTCTTTACCCCCCAAAGTGAAAACCCCCCTCCCCCAGATCACCATCCCACTCCCCCCCCACACATCATACATATCTATCACAACTCCCCTAACTCCCCTCCACAGTATACTCCACAACCCGTGACCATCCACATATTCAGTTACAGTTGGCATACAATACTATACAACATGAGTTTCATGTGTACAGTGCAGTGATCAAGCCTCCATTCCATTCATGAAGTGGTCTCTCTAACAAGACATGTGACCATCTGACATACCACAAAATTTTTACATTATTATATTCCCTGAACTGTGTTTCATATCCCTGTGGCAATATTGTAGTTGTCTATTTATGCTGTCTAATCCCTTCCCCTTCCCCCCATCCCTACCCCCCTCCCAACTAGCAACCCTCAGTTTTTCCTCTACATCTACAAGTCTGTTTACTTTGATTTTTCACTCAGCTTTTCAGACTCCACACACAAGTGAGATCACATGGTACTTGTCCTTCTCCGACTGACTTATTTCACGCAACATAATAGTCTCTTCACAACATTATCAATTACATTCCCAGAACTGCCCCCATATCCCTGCGCAACATTGTAGTCCCACCTACACTGTCCAAAATCTTCCCCCTCTCCCTCTTCTCTACTCCCTCCCAGTCAGCAACCATCAGTTTTTCCTTTATATCTGCTTGATATAACCTCAATCTTCTTAAATTTACTGAGACTTGTTTTGTGGCCTAACATGGTCTATGTTGGAAAATGTCCCATGTTTACTTGAGAAGAATGTATATTCTGTTGTTTCAGGGTGAAATGCTCTAAAAATATCAACGAAGTCCAGCTGGTCTAAAGTATCATTTCAGTATCTTTCTGTGTTGATTTTCTGTCTAAAGGGTCTGTCCATTGCTGACAATGGTGTTGAAGTCCCCTACTATGATAGTGTTACTGTTGATTTCTGTCTTTATGTCTGTCAAAATCTGTTATATGTAATTAGGAGTTCCTATGTTGGGGGCATAGATGTTTACTTGGGTTATAGTGCCCTTCTTTGTCTTCCATTGTAGTCATTCTAAAGTCTATTTTGTCCAAAATAAGTATTGGTACTCCAGCTTTTTTTTCCTCATTTCTATTTGCATGAAATATCTTATTCCATCTGTAAACAGCATATACAGGGATCCTATTTTCTTATCCACTCAGCTACTCTCTGTCTTTTGATTAGAGCATTTAGCCCATTCACATTTAAAATGATTATTGATAGGTGCATATGTATTGCCATTTTGTTATTTGTATTCCTGGTCACCCTGGGTTACCTTGTTTACCCCTTTCTTTTGTTTAAAAAAGCCCTTTTAACATTTCTTGCAGTGCTGGCTTGGTGTTAATAAATTCCTTAAGCTTATTCTTTTCTGAGAAGCTCTTCATTTCTTCTTCAATTTTAAGTGATAGCCATGCTGGGTAGAGCAATCTTGGTTGTAGGCCTTTATTTTGTGTCACATTGAATATCTCCTGCCACTCCCTTCTGGCCTGCAGAGTTTCTGTAGACAAGTCAGCTGTTAGTCTAACAGGAGTTCCTTTGCATGTAACCAGCTGTCTTTCTCTTGCAGCCTCTAGGATTCTGTCTCAGTCTTTAACATTTGCCATTTTAACCATCATGTGTCTTGGTGTGGACCTGTTTGGGTTCAGCTTGTTTGGAACCCTCTGCACTTCCTGGACATGTATGTTGATTTCTTTCACCAGGGTAGGGAAGTTTTCAGTCATCATTTTTTTTCAAATACATTCTCGACTCCTTGCTTCTTCTCTTCTCCTTCTGGTATTCCCATGATTCGTTGGTGGTTGCGTTTTACCTTGTCCCATAGGGATCTTAAACTATTTTCATTGCTTTTTATTCTTTGGTCTTTTTGTTGTGCCAACTGGGTGATTTCTGCTATTTTATCTTCCAAATCGCTGATCCTTTCCTCTGCTTCATCTACTGTACTGGTGATTCCTTCGAGTGTGTTCTTCATTTCAGTTATTGTATTCTTTAGTTCTAACCGGTTGTTTTTTATGGTTTCCCTATCCTTCTTTATGTCCTTACTAAGTTCCTTAAACATTCTTATCATCAGTGTTCTAAACACTGTCTCTGAAAGGTTGGATCCCTCTGTTTCATTTAGTTCAATTTCTATAGGTTTCTTCTGATCTTTTACTTGGGACATGTTTCTTTGTTTCCCCATTCTGGCTGTGCTCTGGGATTGCTTTGATGTATTAGATAGTGATCCAGCCCTGGCTGGATCACTCAGGCACACAGCTCATGGCCCAACACTCCCAGGAAAACTCCCAGTCTCAGCCTGTCCCAATCAGCCGCTCGCAGTTCAGGCCGAGCAGCCCGACAACCAATCACCAGCCTGGCAACTCTGCAAGCACAGTGCAGAGAGCGGGGACCCGAGGCAGCTTGCACACTCCCACGTCTCAGTGAGCAGCCTGTTGGAGCCAGAGCATGCCCACCAGACGTTTCCCTGGCAACGCAGCACAAGCAGTGCAGAGGGTGGGGTTCTGAGGTGGCTGGCGAACTCCCGGGTATCAGTGAGCAGCCTGTTGGAGCCAGAGGGCACCCGCCCAGCGTTTCCCTGGCAACGCAGTATAAGCGGGGGGGTGGGGATCCAAGGCTGCATGTGAGCACACGCACACACGCACTTCTGCGCCAATTCCACCAGACCAATGAGGTCTCAGACCTGATCCTCTGTGGGAGGGCCCAAGCCCGAATAAATGGCGACCTCCCTACACCACTCGCTTGCAGGCTCCACACCACGGGAACAACAGCCCAAAAATCTCCAGGCTTTGTACCAAAGGCGCTCAGTTTAGTCCGTCCCCGCAGACTCCCAGGTCCGGCTCACACAGCCACTTCCTCCACCAGTAACCAGGTAAGTGCTCACTGGCGAGCAAGCCCAGGCGCTGGCCCCACTGATTCTCCAGCCGCTCTTAGCCTCACCGAGCTGAGCAAAGAGAGTCCTCACTAATTTACTGCCAGCTATCTTGGAACTCCTCTTCCCGGCAAAGGAACTCTGGGGCTGGTGAGCTTGGTGTGCGGCTAGAGGGTCTCTCCCCCAACCGGAGAAGCGTCCCCACACAGCTGGGGCGTCCCTCACGGGGTTCGCCCTCTCTCGTCTCCACCCATCCTACCAGACCCGATGTGGCCTCCTCTTTAAGTTCTTCGTTTAGTGGTATTGTTCCTCCAGTGTTCCAGGGACCTCCAGGGTTGAATGCTATATAATTTGCTTGTAATTTTGGTGTAATCCTGGGAGGCAGTTAGTGCAGTGTCTGTCTATTGTGCCATTTTACCAGAAGTCTTTCCCCTGCCCATTTTTTAATTGGATTTTTTGTTTTTTTGCTGTTGAGTTGTATGAGTTCCTTATATATTTTGGATACGGGCCCCTGATTGGAGGTGTTTTTTGCAAAATCTTCTCCTATTTGGTTGGTTATCTCTTCATTTTGTTGATGGTTTCTTTGCTTTGCAGGAGCTTTTTAGTTTGATATACTCCCATTCATTTATTTTAGTTTTTACTTCCCTTGACTTTGAGGTCAAATTCATAAATTCCTCTTTGAACCCAAGGTTCATAAATTTAATACCTATGTTTTCTTCTATGCAGTTTATTTTTTCACGTCTTATGTTTAGGTCTTTGATCCATTTTGAGTTGGTTTTGGTACACGGTGACAGAGAGCAGTCTAGTGTAATTCTTTTGAATGTGGCTTTCCTATTCTCACAGCACCACTTATTGAAGAGGCTGTCTTTTCTCTATTGCACGTTTTTGGCTTCTTTGTAGAAAATTATCTGTCCGTATTTATGTGAGTTTATTTCCAGCTTCTCAATTCTATTCCATTGGTCTGTGTGTCTGTTTCTATGCCAATACCATACTTTTTGGGATTTGTTTTCTTTTAATTCTTTTGTGAAATAAACATTTTTTAAAAAAAATTAGTTTCAGGTGTACAACACAGTTCAATAGTTATATTTTTTACCCCTCAAAGTGACAATCCCCCTCCCCGATTTCGCCACCCAACTCCCCCCCATATCACACATATCTATTACAATTCCTTTGACTCCCTTCCACAGTATATTCCACATCCCGTGACTATGTATACATTCAATTACAGTTGGCATACAATATTACACAACATCAGCTTCAGGTGTATAGTGCAGTGATCAACCTCTACTCCATCCACGAAGTGGTCTTCCTAACGACATATGACCATCTGACACGCCACAAAATTTTTGCAACATTATTATATTCCCCAAACTGTCTTTCATATCTCTGTGGCAAAATTGTAGTTACCTATTTATGCTGTCTAATTCCTTCTCCTTCTCCCTCATCCCCACCCCCCTCCCAACTAGCAACCCTCAGGTTTTCTTCTATATGTATGAGTCTGTTTCTGTTCATTCAGTTTTTCAGATGCCACATATAAGTGAGATCATACGGTATTTGTCTTTCTCCAACTGACTTATTTCACTTAACATAATAGTTTCTTCACAACATTATCAATTACATTCCCAGAACTACCCCCATATCCCTGAGGAAACATTGTAGTCACCCACCTACACTGTCCAAAACCATCCCCCTTTCCCTCAGCTCCACCCCCTCCCAGCCAGCAACCATCAGTTTTTCCTTTATATCTGCTTTATATGATTTCAATCTACTTAAATTTAATGACACTTGTTTTGTAGCCTAACATATGGTCTATCTTGGAAAATGTCCCATGTGCACTTGAGAATAATGTATATTCTGTTGTTTCAGGAAGAAATACTCCAAAAATATCGACGAAGTCCAGCTGGTCTAAAGTATCATTGAAGGCCACTCTTTCCATGTTGATTTGCTGTCTAGAGGATCTGTCCATTGGTGGCAATGGGGTGTAGAAGTCCCCTACTATGATAGTGTTACTATTGATCTCTGTCTTTATGTCTGTCAAAATCTGTTACATATAATTAGGAGCTCCTATGTTGGGTGCATAGATGTTTATTAGGGTTATAGTGCCCTTCTTTGTCTTTTATTGTAGTCTTCATTTTAAAGTCTATTTTGTCCAAAATAAGTACTGTTATCCAGCTTTTTTTCTCATTTCCATTTGCATGAAATATCTTATTCCATCTGTAAACAGCATATACATTGGTCCTATTTTCTTATCCCCTCAGCCATTCTGTGTTTTTTGATTGGAGCATTTAGCCCATTCACATTTAAAATGATTATTGATAGGTGCATATGTATTGCCATTTCGTTATTTGTATTCCTGGTCTTCCTGGGTTAGCTTGTTTACCCCTTTCTTCTGTTTGAAAAAACCCTTTTAACATTTCTTGCAATGCTGGCTTGGCGGTAATGAATTCCTTAATCTTATTCTTTTCTGAGAAGCTCTTTATTTCTCCTTCAATTTTAAGTGATAGCCATGCTGGGCAGAGTAATCTTGGTTGTAGACCTTAATTTTGTGTCACTTTGAATATCTCCTGCCACTCCCTTCTGGCTTGCAGAGTTGTAGTAGACAAGTCAGCTGTTAGTCTAATAGGAGTTCCTTTGTATGTAACCTGCTGTCTTTCTCTTGCTGCCTCTAGAATTCTGTCTCTGTCTATAAACTTTGCCATTTTAACTATGATGTGTCTTGGTGTGGACCTGTTTGGGTTCAGCTTGTTTGGAACCCTCTGCACTTCCTGGGCATGTATGTTGATTTCTTTCACCAGGGTACGGAAGTTTTCAGTCATTTTTTCAAGTACATTCTCGACTCCTTGCTTCTTCTCTTCTCCTTCTGGTATTCCTATGAGTCGCCCGTGATTGCGCATCATCTTGTCCCAGAGACTCAAACTATTTTTATTGTTTTTTTATTCTTTGGTCTTTTTGTTGTGCCAACTGGGTGATTTCTGTTATTTTGCCTTCCAAATCGCTGATCCTTTCCTCTGCTTCATCTACTCTACTGGTGATTCCCTCGAGTATGTTCTTCATTTCAGTTATTGTATTCTTTAGTTCTAACTGGTTGTTTTTTATGATTTCTCTATCCTTCCTTAGGTCCTCACTAAGTTTGTTAAACATTATTATCATCAGTGTTCTAAACTCTGTCTCTGAAAGGTTGGATCCCTCTGTTTCATTTAGTTCCATTTCTGGAGATTTCTTCCGGTCTTTTACTTGTGACATGTTTCTTTGTTACCTCATTCTGGTTGTCATTCTGGGATTGCTTTGATGTATTAGAGAGATCACCTAGGAGAGCCCCGGCTGGATCACACAGGCACACAGCTCATCGCTCAACACTCCCAGGAAAACTCCCATCTCAACCTGTCCCAATTACCCGCTCGCAGATAAGGCCAAGTAGTCCGACAACCAATTATCAGCCTGGCAACTCTGCACACACAGTGTGGAGAGCCAGGATCCGAGGCATCTGGCGCACTCCTGCATCTCAGTGAGCATCCTGTTGCAGCTGGAGTGCCCCGCCAGGTGTTTCCTGGCAACGCATTGCAAGCCAAGCGGAGGGTGGGGATCCAAGGTGTCTCGCGCACTCCTGGGTCTCAATGAGCAGCCTGTTGGAGCCAGAGGGCACCCGCTTATACTGGCAATGGCAGTATAAGCTGGGCAGAGGGTGGGGATCCAAGGCCGCATGCACATGCACGCACACACACACACTTCTGCACCAATTCCACCAGACCAATGAGGTCCCGGACCTGACCCTCTGTGGGGGGGCCCAACCATGACAAAATGGTGCCCTCCTGTATACCGCTTGCATGCAAGCTCCACGCCAGGGGAACAATAGTCCCAAAACCTCCAGCTTCTGCACGAAAGGTGTTCAGTTCAGTCCGTCCCCACAGGCTCCTGGGCCTGGCTCACACAGCCACTCCCTCCACCAGGAACTGGGTGAGTGCTCACTAGCGAGTGAGACCATGCGCCAACCCCTCTGATTCTCTAGCCTCCTTCAGCCTCACCGAGCTGGACAAAGAGAATCCTCACTAATTTACTGCCAGCTGTTGTGGAACTCCTCTTCCCGGCAAAGGAACTCTGAGCTAGTGAGCTCGGTGTGGGGCCAGAGTGTCTCTCCCCCAACCAAAGAACCCTCCCCACAGCTGAGGCATCCCTCACCGGGTTCGCCCTCTCTCGTCTCCACCCCTCCTACCAAACTTGATATGGCCTCCTCTTTAAGTTCTTCATTTAGAGGTTCTGTTCATCTAATGTTCCGGGGACTTCTGGGGTTGAATGTTGTATAAATTATTTGTAAGTTTGGTGTGATGCTGGGAAGCAGTTAGCACAGCATCTGTCTATTCCACCATTTTACCGGAAGTCCAATACCATACTGTTTTGATTATTGTTGCTCTGTAGTATAAGATGAAGTCAGGGAGTATGATACCTCTAGCATTGTCCTTTTTTCTTAGGATTGCTTTGACTATTCGAGGTGTTTTGTGGTTCCATACAAATCTGATGATTTTTTGTTCCAGTTCTTTAAAAAATGCCACTAGGATTTTAATGGGGATTGCATTAAATCTGTATATTGCTTTAGGTAATATGACCATTTTAACTATGTTGACTCTTCTAATCCATAAGCATGGAATGTCCTTCCATTTGTTTATGTGTTCTGTTTCTTTTTAAAATGTCTTATAGTTTGCAGTATAGGTCTTTCACTTCCTTGGTCCTGTTTATTCCTAAGCATTTTATTCTTTTTGTTGCAATTGCAAAAGGAATTCTTTTTTTGTCTTATTTCTTTTTCTGAGGTTTCATTGTTAGTATATAGGAATGCAATGGACTTTTGTACATTGATTTTGTAGCCGGCAACTTTACTATATTTGTTTGTTGTTTCTAATAGCCTTGTGGTGCAGTCTTTAAGGTTTTCTATATATAGTATTATGTCATCTGCAAAAAGTGACAGTTTAACTTCTTCATTCCCAATTTGCATGCCTTTTATATCTTTCTCTTGCCTGATTGCTCTGGCAAGGGCTTCCAATACTGTGTTGAAAAACAGAGGTGATAGAGGACAGCCTTGTAGTGTTCCTGAACATAGAGAGAAGGGCTTCAGTTTTTCACCATTAATTATCATATTAGCTGAGGGTTTGCCATATATGACCTTTATTATCTTAAGGTATTTTCCTCCTATACCCATTTTATTAAGCGTTTTAATCATAAATGGATGTCATATATTGTCAAGCACTTTTTCTGCATATATTGATATAATCATATGATTTTTGTTCTTTATTTTATTTATGAGGTGTATCACATTGATCAATTTGCATATGTTGAACCACCCTTGTGCACCTGGGATGAACCCCACTTGGTTGTGGTGTATAATTTTTTATTAGACTGATAAGAACAGATACTATATTTGATCTTAGCCAAAAGGTCAAAAAGTGATGATGTATAAATTTTTAATGCATTGTTGCATTCGATTTGCTAGAATTTTGTTTAGCATTTTTGCATCTGTATTCATTACAGATATTGGTCTGTAATTTTCTTTTTTGTGTGCTATTCTTACCAGGTTTTGGTATTAGGATAATGTTGGCCTCATAAAATGAGTTAGGCAGTATTGGCTCTTTTTCAATTTTGAGGAAGAGTTTCAGTAGGACATGTATTAGATCCTCTTTGAATGTTTGGTAGAATTCACTAGTGAAGCCATCTGGTCCTGGGCTTTTGCTTTTGGGACGTTTTTGGATGACTAATTCAATTTCCTTACTGTTGATCAGTCTATTTAGGTTTTCCAATTCTTTGTGATTTAGCCTAGGAATGTTGTATGTTTCTAAGAACATGTCCATTTCTTCTAGGTTATTGAATTTGGTGGCATATAGCCCCCTTCATAGTATTTTTAGATAATCTTTTTATTTCTGTGGAATCTGTGGTAACGTCCCCTCTTTCATTTCTGATTTTCTTTATTTGTGTCTTTTCTCTTTTTATTTTAGTGAACCTATTCAAGGGCTTGTCAATTTTATTAATCTTTTCAAAGAACCAGTTCTTTGTTGCAATAATTCTTTCTATTGTCTTCTTGTTCTCTGTTTCATTTAGTTCTCCTCTGATTTTTATTATTTTTCTTCCTTCTGCTGACTTTAGGTTTCATTTGCTATTCTTTTTCTAGTTCTTTAAGGTGTAATGTGAGGATATTATTTATCTGGGATTTTTCTTGTTTCTTGAGTTAGGACTGTAATGATATAAATTTCCCTCTTAAAACTGCTTTCTCTGCATCCCAAACATTTTGGTAGGATGTATTTTCATTCTTATTTGTTTCTATGTATCTTTTGATATCTCCTCTTATTTCTTCTTTGACCCAGTCATTCTTTAAAAGTATGTTGTTTAGGGAGACTTCCGGTAAAATGTCAGAATAGACAGACACTGTGCTAAATACCTCCCAGGCTCACACCAAAAGTACAAACAAATTATACAGCATTCAACCCTGGAGGTCCCCAGAGCACTAGATGAACAGAACCACTAAACAAAGAACTTAAAGAGGAGGCCACGTCAAGTCTGGTAGGACGGGTGGAGACAAGAGAGGGCGAACCCCGTGAGGAAAGCCCCAGCTCTGGGGAGGCTTCTCTGGTTGGGGGAGAGACCCTCAGGCCGCACACCAAGTTCACCAGCCCAGAGTTCCTTTGCCAGGAAGAGAAGTTCCAAGATAGCTGGCAGTAAATTAGTGAGGATTCTTTTTGCTCAGCTCGAGGCTAAGAATGGCTAGAGAATAAGTGGGGCCGGTGCTTGGACTTGCTTGCCAGTGAGCACTTACCTGGTTCCTGGTGGAGGGAGTGGCTTTGTGAGCCGGGCTCACGAGCCTGCGGGGACAGACTGAACTGAGCACTTTTGGTGCAAAGGCTAGAGGTTTTTGGACTATTGTTCCCCTGGTGTGGAGCCTGCACACAAGTGGTGTAAGGAGGGCGCCATTTTGTCAGGTTGGCCCTCCCACACAGGGTCAGGTGCGGGACCTCATTGATCTGGTGAAATTGGCGCAGAAGTGTGTGTGTGCATGCACGTCCACGTGCATGCGGCCTTGGATCTCCACCCTCCACCCAGCTTATACTGCATTGCCAGGGGAACGCCTGGTGGGTGTGCTTCAGCTCCAACACGCTGCTCACTGAGACACAGGAGTGCGCAAGCCACCTCCAGTCTGGCTCTCTGCACTGCGCTTGCAGAGTTGCCAGGCTGATGATTGGTTGTCGGGCTGCTTGGCCTGATCTGCGAGCATCTGATTGGGACAGGCTGAGACGGGGAGTTTTCCTGGGAGTGTTGGGCTGTGAGCTGTGAGCGTGCATGATCCAGCTAGGGCTCTCCTGGCGATCTACATAATACATCAAAGCAATCCCAGAGCGACATCCAGAATGGGGAAACAAAGAAACATATCACAAGTAAAAGATCAGAAGAAACCTCTAGAAATGGAACCAAATGAAACAGAGGGATCCAACCTTCCAGAGACAGAGTTTAGAACACTGATGATAAGAATGTTTAGTAAACTTAGTGAGGACCTAAGGAAGGATAGAGAAATCATAAAAAACAACCAGTTAGAACTAAAGAATACAGTAACTGAAATGAAGAACACACTCGAAGGAATCACCAGAAGAGTAGATGAAGCAGAGGAGTGGATCAGCGATTTGGAAGACAAAATAACAGAAATCACCCAGTTGGCACAACAAAAAGACTAAAGAATAAAAAACAATGAAAATAGTTTAAGAGTCCATGGGACAAGATGAAGCACAACTATGGGAGACTCATAGGAATACCAGAAGGAGAAGAGAAGAAGCAAGGAGTTGAGAATGTATTTGAAAAAATAATGACTGAAAACTTCCCTACCCTGGTGAAGGAAATCAACATACATGCCCTGGAAGTGCAGAGGGTTCCAAACAAGCTGAACCCAAACAGGTCCACACCAAGACACATCAGAGTTAAAATGGCAAAGGTTAAATAGAGAGACAGAATCCTAGATGCAGCAAGAGAAAGACAGCAGGTTGCATACAAAGGAACTCCTGTTAGACTAACAGCTGACTTGTGTAGAGAAACTCTGAAAGCCAGAAGAGAATGGCAGGAGATATTCCAATTGACACAAAATAAAGGCCTACAACCAAGATTTCTCTACCCAGCACAGCTATCACTTAAAATTGAAGGAGAAATAAAGAGCTTCTTAGAAAAGAATAAGATTAAGGAATTCATTGCCACCAAGCCAGCATTGCAAGAAATGTTAAAAGGGTTTTTTTAAACAAAAGAAAGGGGAACAAGCTAACCCAGGAAGACCAGGAATACAAATAACAAAATGGCAATACATATGCACCTATCAATAATCATTTTAAATGTGAATGGGCTAAATGCTCCAATCAAAAAACACAGAATGGCTGAGGGGATAAGAAAATAGGACCCATATATATGCTGTTTATAGATGGAATAAGATATTTCATGCAAATGGAAATGAATGGGAAAAAAAAGCTGGAGTACCAATACTTATTTTGGACAAAACAGACTTTAAAATGACTACAATAAAAGACAAACAAGGGCACTGTAACCCTAATAAACATCTATGCACCCAACATAGGAACTCCTAATTACAAATAACAGATTTTGACAGACATAGAGACAGAAATCAACAGTAACACTATCATTGTAGGGGACTTTAACACCCCATTGTCACAAAAGAACAGACCCTTTAGACAGAAAATGAACAGTCAGAAAAAGGGGCCTTAAATGACACTTTAGACCAGTTGGACTTCGTTGATATTTTTAGAGCATTTCACCCTGAAAAAACAGAATATACATTCTTCTCAAGTACATATGGGACATTTTTCATGATAGACCACGTTAGGCCACAAAACAAGTCTCAGTAAATTTAAGAAGATTGAAGTCATATCAAGCAGCTATAAAGGAAAAACTGATGGTTTCTGGCTGGGATGGAGTGGGGATGAGGGAGATTGGGAAGGTTTTGGACAGCGTAGGTGGGTGACTACAATGTTGCCGCAAGGATATGGGGGCAGTTCTGGGAATGTAATTGATAATGTTGTGAAGAAACTATTATGTTAAGTGAAATAAGTCAGTCGGAGAAAGACAAGTACCATATGATGTCACTTATATGTGGAATCTGAAAAACTGAATGAACGATCAAAGCAAACAGACTTATAGATATAGAGGAAAAACTGAGGGTTGCTAGTTGGGAGGGGGTGGGGATAAGAAGGAAGGGGAAGGGACAGCATAAATAGAGAACTAAAATATTACCACAGGGATATGAAACACAATTCAGGGCATATAATGATGTTGTAAAAATTTTGTGGCATGTCAGATAGTCACATGTCTTGTTAGGGAGACCACTTCATGTATGGAGTAGAGGCTTGATTACTGCATTGTACACCTGAAGCTGATGTTGTATAATATTGTATGCTAACTGTAACTGAATATATAGATAGTCACAGGATGTGGAGTATACTGTGGAAGGGAGTCAAAGGAATTGTAATAGATATATATGATATGGGGGGGAATGGGGTGGCGAACTGGCGGAGGGGGGTTTTTACTTTGGGGGGTAAAGAGTATAACTATTGCATTGTGTTGTACACCTGAAACTAATTAAAAAAATGAAAAAAAAAACCCTAAAAATTATATATATAAAAGTGTGTTGTTTAGGGCCAGCCGAGTTGCGCGGTGGTTAAGCGCTGGCTGGGAAGCCAGCGGCCCCGGTTCAGGTCCCATATGTGAAGGCCAGTGATACTGCCCTCAAAAAATAAAAGAAAAGAAATAAAAGTATGTTGTTTAATATCCATATATTTGTGTTTCTTCCTGTTTTCTATTTGCAGTTGATAACCAGTTTCAAAGACTTGTGATCAGAGAATATGCTTGGTATAATTTTAATCTTCTTAAATTTGTTGGGGTTAGTTTTATGTCCCAATATATGGTCTATGCTTGGTATAATTTTAATCTTCTTAAATTTGTTGGGGTTAGTTTTATGTCCCAATATATGGTCTATCCTTGAGAATGTTCCATGATGTTCTAAGATGATGTGCTCTAAATGTCAATCATGTCCGTTTCATCTAATGTGTTATTTAGAGCTGATATTTCTTTATTTATTTTCTGTTTGGATGATCTATCGATAGCTGTCAGTGATGTATTTAGGTCCCTTATTATAATTGTGTTTTGGTCAATTTCTCCCTTTAGTTCTGTTAGTGGTTACTTTGTATATTTCAGTACTGCCTGATTGGGGCATAAATATTGATGACTGTTACGTCTTCTTGTTGTATAGTCCCCTTTATCATTATTAAATGTCCATCTTTGTCTCTTGTTACCTTTTTTATCCTGAAGTCTGTTTCATCTGGTATCAGTATGGATACACCTGTTTTTCCCTTAGTACCGTTTGCTTGGAGTGCCACTTTCCACCCTTTCACTTTGAATCTGTATTTGTCCTTGAAGCTGAGATGTGTCTCTTGGAGGCAGCATATGGTCTGGTTTAGTTCTTTTTTTTTTCCCCTTCCCCACTTCTAATTGTGGAGTAAGCCATTCACTGGCTCATGTTGATATTATGATCATTGCGTTCTACCCAGCTGAGGCAGTCAGTTGCTGGCCATCAGCCAGCCACTCATAGCGGCTCATGGCAGCTCTCACCAGCTGTTGGCTGCTCAAGCTAGCTGCTGGCCACTCATGCTTGCTGCTGGCCACAGCTCAGGGTAGCTCACAGCAGCCCACAGCAGCTTCATGGCAGCCCACAGGAGCTCACTCCATCTGCCAGCCACTCATGGCAGCTCAGCTCCAGACCGAGCTAGTGTTCACAATCTTAGCTATAGAAGGTGCAGCTTACTGGTGCAGTTTACTGGCCCATGTGGGAATCAAACCGGCCTCCCTGTTGTTCAGAGCTTGCACTTTTACCAGCTGAACTATTTGGTCACCCTGAGTTTAGTTTTTTGATCCAATCTGCTACTCTGTGTCTTTTTATTGGTGAGTTCAGTCCATTTACGTTTAGGGTGATTATTGATATATGAAGATTTTCTATTATTATATCTTTGGTTTTCTGGTATGTCTGTGTTTCCATTGCTTCTTTGCCTTTTTATTTCTGTCTATTATTTCAGTATGGTGGTATTCTATGATTTTTCCTTCTGTTTATTCTTTTTTTATGTTATATGTTTCAGTTCTGGATTTTCTTTTATGTAGATACCATTAAGTTTATGTAAAAGAAAGTTTCATATTTAGAGTATTCAATTTTCTTCAGCATGCTTTCCTTTCTCCATTCCCTTGTGCCAGTTGACACCTTTACTCTCTCTCCTTTTATGTTTGTTTGTTTGTTTGTTTGTTTTTGTCACAAATTATCCCTATTTATCCTGTGAGTTGATTTCTGTGATGCAGTAGCAAGTTGTCTTTTTCTTCTTCTTTTTTAAATTTTTTTTCTTTTTTTCTTCTTTACCCTGTATCTTATATTTAAGTGTATAGTGTCTTATTTGGTGTAGGGATTCCCATTTCCTGCTTCTGTCTATCTATTCACAATACTACTCATGGTTTTGTATTCTTTTTTGTTTTGTTTTGTTTTGTTTGAAGGCAGTGTCACTGCTACTCATATGTGGGACCCGAACCGGGGCCGCTTGCATCCCAAGGCAGCGCTTAACCACCTCGCCACTCGGCCGGCCCATGGTTTTGTATTCTTTTGTTTTTTTGTTTCAGGTCAAATAGCGTCCTTAAGTATTTCTTGTAGTGCAGATTGTGTATTAGAAAATTCCCTCAGCTTCTGAATGTCTGGAAAGGTCCTTATTCCTCCTTTATATCTAAAGGATATCTTTGCTGGATATGTTATTCTTGGCTCATAATTTCTCACTTTCAATAGTTTAAATATTTCATTCCATTCCTTTCTGGCATGTAGACTTACTGCTGAAAAATCTGATGATAATCTAATGGGCTGTCCTTTGCAGGTTACTGTCTTCTTCTATTTTTTTGAGGGCAGTGTCACTGGCCCTCATATGTGGATCCGAACAGGGGCTGCTGGCATCCCAAGCCAGCGCTTAACCACCGTGCCACTTGGCCAGCCCTGTGGGTTACTGTCTTCTTTTTCCTGGCTGCTTTGAGGATTCTTTCTTTGTCATTAATTTTTGACAACTTCAATAAAACGTGCCTTGGAGAAGGCCTATTGGGATTGAGGTAATTGGGTATTCTATTTGCTTCTTGGGTTTGCAGATCCAGTTCTTTCCAGAAGTTTGGGAAGTTCTCATCGACTATTTGTTTGAATATACTCTCTGTTCTCTTTTCCCTTTCTTCTCCTTCTGGTATGCCCATTATTCTTATATTGCTCTTTCTGATGGAGTCAGATGTAGCTCTTTCATTTATTTTAACTCTCAAGTTTCTCTCTTCTTCAATCTGTGTCATTTCCAGATTTCTATCTTCAATGTCACTGATTCTTTCCTCCATCTGGTCAACTCTATTACCTAAGCTAGCTATTTCATTTTTCATTTCTTTTATTGTGTTCTTAATCTCAAGGAATTCTATTTGGTTCTTTTTTTAAAATTTCAATCTCTTTGAAATTTGTTTCAAAATGTTCATTTTGTTCTTTGATTGTGTTTCTGAGTTGAACTGCCTGTCTGTATTTTCTTGCATTTCATTGAATTTTTTCAGAACTGCTGCAATCTTGAATTCTCTGTTATTTAAATTACATATTTCCATGTCTTTAAGTTCATTTTCTGGAGACTTTTTATTTTCTTTCTGAGCTGCCTTGTTGCCTTGGTTATTCATGGCAACTAATGAATTATTATTTCTCTTCCTAGGCACCTACAGGAGTTGGTTCTGCAACAGGTTGGTAGGAAAGCAACAGCTTTCCAGTAGGTGTTGGTAGAATGCTTTATATTCTTTGAGACTGCAGCCTTTTATTCTCTCACTCTGTAGTGTCATAGTTTCTCTGTGCCGTTCCAACTTCTCATACAATGGGGGGATTCCCTGGAAGATGGCCTTCTCCAGGTGAGCAGGTCACCTGGGTCTTAGTGCACCACCTCTGTTGGGGGATGTGGAAAGCTTCTGAAGTTCCAAAGCTCTTCCTGCACCATATTCAGGGTCTTTGTGTTTCAGCAGCTATTTACCTCTGCAGGAATCTGCTCAGGTAGGTGGGGGCAGGGGCGGGGTGGATTGTGACAGGTGGTTCTGAGCAATGGCGGCAACCACCAGCACAGTCTGTCCTGCAACCAAGGTTCTCTCCCCTTTGCTGGAACTAGTTGGGCTGTGACTCCATGGCTGTGGGCCGCAGTTCTCAGTACTGCAAATATTTTGTTCTTTTGATGTGATACTGCTACTGTTCTGCTTCTAGCACTGGGAAGGTGGGGGTGGGGTGAGGTTTGGGAGGGTAGGGAAGGGATTACTAGGCTGCATGCTTATGCCTTCTGTCCTCTCCTTGGCAGTGAGGGCTTAAACTGATGTTTTCACCATTCTTCCCTCAGTCTTTGCTCCGAGGTCTCTGTTATGAGCATTGGGTTCAGCCATGTCATATGCTGATTCCTCAGGCGGGACTGTGGACGATAAGGGGAGCACTAGCAGTCCGATTCTTTCCTCTTCCATAACTGCTGTAGTTCTGAAATGCAGGCAGCTCAGAGCTCTGAGCTCAGGTCTGTTTCCTGTGCCCACGTGGCCCACGTCTCAGCTCTCCCCCCTTGCCTCCTCCTCTACTTGCCCAATTTGCTCACCTTCAGGTGATTTCAGTTGCGTGTGTTTTGTCTTGCCTGTCTGCTGTGCAGGGATTCCTTTGTGAAATTATACTTGTTCAATTTGTTGTAAATTCCAGGAGAGATTTCAAGAGGGTCACCTCACGCAGCCATTTCTATGACATCATGGTATGCAATTTCTATCATTTAATTTCAACATTTCCCTGCCTCATGTTTTATATAGGCATGTAATGAAAGGTAAATGCCCCAGTTTTGTTTTTTAGCCAAATTTTTAGTCTGTCAACTGGAAAAATTGATCCATTTACATTTATTGCTTCATTGATATATTCAAATTCATTTCGAACATCTGATTTTGTATTATCTATTTGTGCTTTCTTTTCTTTGTTTTATTGTTTATCATATCTATTCATTTCTGTTTTTCCTATACCTCATCTGATGTAGATAAGCTTTGTTTTTTATTTCTTTGTGCTGGTGAACAGATTCTAATTCTTATCTTCTTCAATGAATGGTGTAGCCCTTTAAGAGTCTCAGTATAAGACCAGGTTGTTTTCTTCCCTCCTTGCAGCTGAAGTCCCTATGTCAGTGGCTTCCAAATTGCCCTCTTTTCTGTAAAAAAATATCTGAGATGCACTCTCAAACTATGCAATATTCACTTGCAATTGTAATCATGAACTGCTAATGTATTGAATGTTTCAAATTTTTTTAAAAAATGGTATTTAAAATGAATATAGATAGTTTAATACTTTGTTGCATCTCCCCAATGGGATATCTTAGCTACTGGTTTATCAAGGTGTACATACACAAAGCTTACCTTGGAAATTAATATATTAGGAAAACAATTATCTGCCAGACAAGCTGTATGTAATTTTTTTGTTTTCAGTCCTTTCTTCATCTTTGATCCCTGGGAGGATTTCCCTTCATTTTTGCAAACTCAATGATGCATTTAAATAAATAAATAAATAAATAAATAAATAAATAAATAAATAAATAAATATTTAAAATCCAGCATATATATTTATCCAGCATTTCTGACTTTTTATTTTCCCCTGAAATGCAAACATCATTTTATCTGGAATATTCCTGAAAACTGAGACACCTACTAAGTTTTCTATGTTATGTCTCCCCTAAATTCTGCTATTTAGAAAACTGAAGCTATTAAATAGTGAAAATATGCTCCAAAATGCAAAATAGTTATTATAGTAAGAAAAAAATCAAAATGCCGTTTGTCTACTTTGTCACCAATCCTGCTGTTTTAACAATTCATATTTAACTGACTATGTAACATTGGTTTAATTGGAAACTTTCTGTCGAGAGAGATAGTAATGTTAACACAATATTCCTATGGCAATCATTTTAATCATTGTTATAACTATTGAACATATGGTGTTTTCATATAATTGAGACAAAATTAAATAGTTCTCAAGACAATTGCCAAACATATGAATTTTTCTAGCAACAGTTCTTAATGAACACAGGATTGTGTTAATCTAACAATATACAGTGGTAACATTTGTCAAACACCCTACTACAATAATCTCCTGGGCTTCCCAGGCATCTGAAAAAGAAGATTAAACAACTACAGGGTAGGACTTTTGGAAAGAATGTGTGAGGAACTCAGGAAACCTATTCCCCAAAGAGATGTATATTAAGCTGATCAAAATTAGCAAAGACAGTCATTCAAAGTTTTTGAAGATTGACCAAAGAGCTAACTGAAAATTAGCTGAGAAGCATTTACTCAACAAAATCTATCGTACACAGAAAGAATAGTGGGGTACCATGGTGTTGGAGATAGGGACTGCACTTATAATCATATCTATGCTTAGAAGAAGAGCTATTGCAGCAGCTGAATGGTAATTACCATCTTCTACAACTTCCTGGAGTGGAAGAAGTATTCACAGTGGTTTTAGCATCCTGACAGATCACATTTTCCAAAACCTATATGTCACAGATGCCCTAGATTAGCTGATGGTGGCAGCAATGTGGTGGTTCTTATTTCCCTATCCCTAGCTCCTATTACACACAGATGATTTGGGTGGGATAGCTGATAAAGAGTGCAACCACTTTTATGGCATAGTTCTGTGTTGCAGGAAAGTTCTTCCAGTGGGATGAGCCAAGTGGCAACTCCCAGCTCCCCTAGCTTCATAGTGTAGATGTATTCTGGGTAGACTTGGCAGCTAATGAGTATTGGAAGACCCCCATCCTCCTTATAGAAAACCTGTACTTTGAATGACTGTCTTTGCTAATTTTGATCAGCTTAATATATGTCCCTTTGGGAAATAGGTTTCCCGAGTTCCTCACACATTCTTTCCAAAAGTCCTACCCTGTAGTTGTTTAATCTTCTTTTTCAGATGCCTGGGAAGCCCAGGAGATTATTGTGGTAGGTTAACCATCCCAAATAATTTATGTTGTTTGACAAATGTTACCACTGTATATTGTTAGATTAACACAATCCTGTGTTCATTAAGAACTGTTGCTAGAAAAATTCATATGTTTGGCAATTGTCTTGAGAACTATTTAATTTTGTCTCAATTATATGAAAACACCATATGTTCAATAGTTATAACAATGATTAAAATGATTGCCATAGGAATATTGTGTTGACATTACTATCTCTCTTGACAGAAAGTTTCCAATTAAACCAATGTTACATAGTCAGTTAAATATGAATTGTTAAAACAGCAGGATTGGTGACAAAGTAGACAAAAGGTATTTTGATTTTTTCTTACTATTTTAATTATTTTGCATTTTAGAGCATATTTTCACTAATTTTAAAAGGGAAAGGGGATGCATTCTTAAAGAAAGAATGGCTGAAAATTTCCAAAATTTGATGAAAAGTATTAATCTACATATCCAACAAGCTCAATGAACCCAAAGTGGGATAAATGTAAGACAATTGACAGTCAGCCACATCTTAGTCAAAATATTAAAAAACAGAGAAAACCGTCAAGCACTTTTGTGGAAAAAAAAATGAGTACAAATGTGAGGCTCTATTTTTGTACTCTCCATTTTATTCCATTGATCTAAATGCCTATCCTTTGCCAGTATCATGCTGACTTGATTACTGTATTTATGTAGTAAATAAACCAGGAAATGGAGGGATTAGATGAATTGGTAGATCAATTTGGGGACTATTATCATCTAAAAATTTTGAGACTTTGTGGACCATGAACAGCAGATATATTTCTACTTATTTAGGTCTTCATTAATTTATTTCAATAATGGTTTATAGTTTTCAGTGTACAAAGGGTGTTACTGAATATAACATGTAGGATAACTAAGTGTGCTTCCCTTTAGGCATGGGAATGCTGCCTTGCCTAAATTCCTCATGGTCAAAGCAGCCACTGCCCTAAAATATCCCACAGTGAACACTGGTGCTCTGATCCAAAGAATGACAGACTCATATTAAATTAAACTGGTCATTACCATGGACTTCCTCAAATAGACTCTGTGGATCTGCCTCAACCCATTAAAATTGTTAATACACTTTCTAAACACTCTTCTAGCCTCTACTCCCTCAAAAATGTTACTTTATTTGGGGGAGAATAATTATGTTGGGTCTACTTGTTGAGTTGTATTTTATTTTTCCCCCATTTCGGAGCCCCGATCATCCATTACCTATAAAAAGGCACTTCTCTCTCTCTCTCTCTCTCTCTCTCTCCATATATATATATATATATTATACGATAGGGCCGGCTGAGTGGCACGGTGGTTAAGCGCTGGCCTTGGAAGCCAGCGGCCCTGGTTCGATCCCACATATGAGGGCCAGTGATACTGCCCTCAAAAAAAAAAAAAAATATATATATATATACTATAAACAAGGTTGTTTTTGGAGTGAGGTTTGCAAAACAAGTTGTTTACTAGTAGGGACAAAAGCTAGGCTGCACATGTGTGAGACTGTTAAGAGTAAAGTGAAAGTAAACATGTTTATGTGTAGAGCATATACATGAAAATAAACATGTTTACATTTTTGTATGAAACTGAGCATAACGGAATTGAGTGGTAAACACCAAAACAACTTCTGGGTATCACCTAAGAAGTAAACAAGACTAAAGAAAAGAGGATAAAAGCAGAGCTCAAGAGCAGTGCCATGAGCAGTCTGAATGGGAGCTCCGGCTAAGACCCTCTGCTAGGTGCAAACCGTGATATTCTGGGACTCTCCAAAGTTCTTCTTGCAAGACCAGCTTTCCTCAGACCTGTCGTGGGCGTCATCTCTCCTGGACCAGGGACCTTCTCTGTCTCGATTGATTCTGGGATTGGTTCATTATTGGATTCTATTCTATTCTGTATAACCCTCTGTGCTTACCAGAGCATTGGCCCCTGGAGGGACATTGGCTCCCAAATAAAGCTGTGTTACTCACTCTATCTGAACCTGTGTTTTGGGACTTTATTCCCAACTTGTGTCACGAGTACTACGCAAGGACATAGGGCCTTGCCAAAGGGTTAATGTCTCCTTGACTTTCAGGAAAAGACTGAAATGTGGCAACTGCCCTTTCAGGCGCTCATGTCTCTGTCTCTGTCTCTGTCTCTGTCTCTGTCTCTGTCTCTCTCTCTCTCTCTCTCCCTCCCCCACCTCCTCTCAGTTCATGGCTTGGTGTTCAGGTTAGATTTCAACCCG
The DNA here is from genome assembly GCA_033961575.1 of Aselliscus stoliczkanus. Taxonomy (NCBI): domain Eukaryota; kingdom Metazoa; phylum Chordata; class Mammalia; order Chiroptera; family Hipposideridae; genus Aselliscus; species Aselliscus stoliczkanus. The sequence continues at coordinate 109,031,463 of CM066729.1, forward strand.
TGCCCTGTCCCTCACCCTTCAAGGCCCCCGCTCTGGGTGCATTTTTGCAGGACACTAATTTCATACACCTTTGATATGGCCCGGGGATCAACATTTACCAATATGCCCTACTCATTACCTTTTATATTTCATTATTTAATAAAGATAAAAGAAATACCTTCCATGTGAAAGAATCTATGTCAGTTGCTCTGGAAGACAGACATTCTCCAGATGCTGCTTTGAATCTGCAATGCCAGATAAACAACCAAGACCAAAAATTTTAAAGATACTGAATGTGCAATTTTCATTGCATTGATATCGTGTCACAGGAACTAAGAGAAGATTGAACTGCTTCTAAGCACACAGATTCTCAAGAAAAAAGTACATTTGAGGTATACTGCAGTTTTGTGGTTCCTGTTGAATAAATCACTCTTATATTTCAGGTATCCCACATCTCTGTTGTGAAACTGGCCTCCTAATTAATCTCACTATCTACAGTTTCTTCCTCATTCAAATCATCCTCTACCTTCTTGCTTGGTTAACTTTCTAAAATACAAATCAGATTGTATTACTCACCTGCTTAAAATTCTTTATTGATTCTGTTTCCTTCAAGATACAATTGAAGTTGCTTTCATTTGGAATTTGTCCCTACTTACCTCTCTGGCTTTCTCTAGAGCAATGTGCATAATTGTGTGACAGTGACCTTGGGGTCTAATTCTAAGTTGCCTGAACAATGAGCCAGCTGGGAGCCATAGACCCTTCTCCCAGCATTCTACAATCTCTGGGTCCCAAGACCCTCATGGAGTAGCTGGATTTCTAATGTTGCTCCTACAAACAAATAGCTGGAACCTAAAGCCAGACCAATCAGCACGCTCTTTTCTAATGAACAAGGCTTCTCAGGCTTACATTTCTGCTGTTCTAAATGTTCTTAGAGTAATTTCAGTTTCCTACAAAACAAACCATTCTGTAGATTTTTGTGGCCCTTCATATATTTCAGCAAGGGTAAGAAATTAAGACACTGTACCTTTTCTTGCTGACCCCTGGCTCACAAGGGGCCACAATTAGACCTATACCTTAACCCATACTGGGTGTTGGGACATAAGCACCAAGCCCTGGTGGAGACCACAAAGGAGCCCACAGTCTGTGACTCTTCTTAATATTTCCCTTTGAATTTATTGATATTTATTTTCAGCATCTGAAATATTCTGAAATATGCCACCATAGCAAACCTAATTTTGCCATTTTGAAATCATAGTAATTGTGTCAGAAAGTCATAAGATATTAAAAGCTAGAAGCTGCTCTTTCCTTTACAAATCATAACTCTTAGAGTTTTCTAGTTTTTTTTTTTTACACATTTCTGTTAATTACTAACCAAATTGTTCTTTTGGATTCTAGATATGCACATATTCAAATTTGCACATAAAGTTTTGTTCGTTTGTTTTGTGTGTATAGCCAACACATTTAGAAGAAAATCTGTATTAGCTCTAGTTGTCAGTTTTTGCTGGAAATACTGCACTGACAGACATACCCTGAATCTCAGCAACCTATACACAATAGTATATTTCTTACTCATGTTAGGGATTGGTTGCTATGAATCTATGACTTGGCTTCTATGAAAGTGCCTCTATTTCTCATCTTATTACAGAATCCAGTCTGAGGAAGCTGTCACTTTCTAGGACATACTTGTGTTTTTTGTTTGTTTGTTTTTTGTGTTTTTTAATTTTGTTTTGTTTGTTTGTTTGTTTTCAAGGAGAAAGAGCAAGGGAACAAGCAGAAATGCATAATGGCTCTTAGGAATTCTGTTCAGATGGATCTGTGCCACATCTGCTCTAATTGCAAGTTCTTACCCCCATTGTTTTGGTGCAAGAGGTGAGGATTGCAATTCCACAGGAGGTTCTGAATGTCTTTTGGCAATGCTAGAGTCATACAGCCTCTTACTGGAAGGTAAAGCAAATATCTTGAAACAATAATAAAATCGACTACAGTTTCTCTCTGTATTATTTCCACATTTACTATCACACAATCAGGCAATGATACTTAGTAAGTAGCATGTCTTTTATTTTTTAAATTACACATATCTAATATACAGAGAAGGAAAAGATACTTTTAAATTAAGAATGGTGGTGACATTTATTAAAGATTAACTTTGGGGGGTAAGGAGAGGTTCGTTTGTTCCTTTTTAAAAACTCAATAAATCACCATAATCATATTGTAGGTTGAATAAACAGGAAAATTAGTATTATTTGTGAGTTTCCAATGAACTCCCAGTAAGGGAGCCTTGTTTAAAAGAGACTTGAACCTGAATGACAAAGTTGAGAAATCAAAATACCTCAAAACCAAAAGAACTCCAACTAGTTTTCCTTGGAATTCCCATGTAAACTAGGGATCAACAAAATTATCTGTTTTCTAGATATCCCTGTACTTGTTCTAAGATGGTTTATGTATGAGGATACTTCAATTCGGACTAGAGAGGACTATCTTAATATATTGTGTAATAATCTTAATTTTAACCTATTATTAAATGGTGTTATTTTACAGTTGTATAATCACTATTTTTTTACTTTTTATTTTTTTAAAGACTTTATTGGGGAATTGGGGGAGGGGAACAGTGTTGGGGAATTGCGGAAGGGGAACAGCCAAGTTATTATTCTTCAATCTTCGTTGTGGAGGGAACCAGTCACCATCTGGCTTCCTGTCGGCAGCCTGTCTAAGCTCAAGTTTTGGTGTTCAATCTTAGTTGTGGTTGGGAGTAGCCATCATCCCATGTGGGAGTCGAACCAGCAGCATTATGATTAAGAGCACAAGCTTTATCCACTGAGCCATCTGGGAAGCAGCTCAGCTCAAGGTGCTGACTTCAGTCTTAGTTGTCCGTGGGTGTAGCCACCATCCCATGTGGGTTAAGAGCTCACACCCTATCCACTGAGCCATCCCGGCGGCAACTCAGCTCAAGATGCTGAGTTCAGTCTTAGTTGCGGGTGGGCGTAGTCCACTATCCAACAGGCAATCTTGTTGTTACACCAGCTGAGCCATCCTGCCACCTGTTGGCAGTTCAGCTCTGGCACAGCATCACTGGCCCATGTGGGAATCGAACCGGTGGCCCTGTTGCTCACAGCTTACACTCTAAGCCAATTCTTAACCAACTGAGCCGCTCAACTGGGCTTATAATCACTCTTTAAATTGAACACATTATGCTACTTATTTCATAATCGCCATATACAAGGTTGGGCAATTAAGTTCGCGAACTCATCCTAGAAAAAGTGCTCCATGCCTGATTGCTAAATATCACTACAGTCACCTTCAAAGTATTCCCCTTGGGAAGCTATGCACCAATGCCAGTGCCTAGTCTACCCTTCAAAGCAATTTTTGAACTTTTTTCCTGGAATGGCTGTCAGAGCTGTCATTGTATTACCCTTGATATCCTGAATGTGATCAAAATATCTTCCTTTCAGTATTTCCTTTACCTTTGGGTAAAGAAAAAAGTCATTGGGGGCCAGATCACGGAGAGTGTTCCAATACAGTTATTTGTTTATGGGTTAAAAACTCCCTCATGACAGTGCATTGTGAGCTGGTGCATTGTCATGAAGCAAGAACCATGAATTGTTGGCAAAAAGTCAGCACTTTCAAAGAGTAAACTTGGTTAACTGTTTGTCCAGTTGATACAAATTCATAATGAATAATACTTCTGATATCAAAAAAAGGTTGGCAACATCATTGCAACAAGTTCACCAACTTAATTGTAAGACTTTGTATCTCAATGAAAATAAGTATTATTGAAGTTAACAGCTCATGTTTTATTTCAGTCATATAAGCATTTTGGTATTGACATATTGACTATTGAGATTTCATGTAGATAGTTCCTTCAAATCATGTCTGTGGTATAAAGGAGGATGGAAGACATCACATGTGTCCACCATACATTATGGGTATTTGCCCTCTTCTTTCATAAATATATGCACCCAAGTTGCAAAATTACTGTATAAGCAAAACTTTAGCTTTCAATGACACTTGTTTCAAATAAAACAATAAAAATCAATTCACAAAAAATGTGTTACTTTATTATTCATGTGGTATAAATGATTTTTATTTTTTTTTACTATTTAGCAACCAAATAATGTATAGTTTTCCAGTGACTACAAATATATGTAAAGACTCTGAGACTATTATTTGGGGGCATTTTAACTTATATCCACAGCATTGAATAATTTTTCATAAAAGTCATACAATTGAAAAACCATATTTGTGTGGGATAGGTCTTCTGATTAATATCAAATTATTCTGAGCTTGCTGGGCTAGCTCAGAATAATTACAAAAATATATTCTGATCAATGTTAGGGGCTATTGTCTATATGTGAACTGTTCTTATCTTGGAGATTAGCATGCAATTAGCCATTTTCTGTGTAACATTCAGATAAATACTATTGTCTTTTATTTTCAAAAATGCTCTTTCAAAATTGTGACCAGAATCTCTGTATTTGACTGAAGAACTAATGTACTTAACTGTCATATTTTTTACACTGGCACCATATGAACTGTGTTTGTAGTATATATGGCCAAAAGTTAGTCATTGTCATCATGGCATTGTTTTTGTTGAGAAATGGCAGCTATAGAATCCTTCTTTCACATATAGCAATTTATTTATTTAAAATGAGAAATAAGTCCATGTGAGAGAACACACATTCTGTGTGAAGAGACTTTGACTATGGGCAAACAAAAGTGAACATTGAAACCATACCAGAAGTCCATTTTGCAATCATGGGACCAGAATCAAATTTAAATACATAAAATATATAATGAGCTCACTTTAAAATAATTTATTTAAAACTTCTGAAAGGCAGAATTTTTTTCTCAGTGCTTTTCAATTATTAGTTTAGTTAATCCTCATAATAGTCCTATAGGGTAGTGTCATTGTTATCTCTATTTAGAAGTAAGAGAATGAAAGCACAGAAAGTTACCTGCCCAAGGTCATGCAATAAGAGGGAGAACTAAGACTTGAAATTAGGCATCCTGGACTCAAAATGAAACCCACATTATGTTGCCTGCCTGTCTGAAAATCTGACATAAAAAATAAATAATTAATTAAATGAATATGACAAAACATTGAATACTTAATGGGTGTCCATATTTTATAACTGCTTTGTTTCTATTATTTTATTTACTTGTCATAACCACCTCATGCAGTAGGTACTAGTAACATCACGAAACTGGGGTATAAAAGGTGAAATAAATTGTCCAGAGTCATATAGGCAAAGGTCAGGTTTCAAGGCTAAGCCACGTGACAATAGCCCTTGAGAATGGTTCTTTAGGAGCAGCATCCTCAAAGATAATAATTCCCTGTAAAGAGGACCGCTGATCATTTTCCCCAGATAGTGCTTAGATAAGAACAGTCATCAATAATTAATGTTTTTTTTCCATTTCCATAGATTCTAAGCTGCTCTTCTGATGACATGTCTTTTCTTTGGTTGTTAATACACGATATCTAGTTTGAGCTCTAACAGATCTGATTCAACCCATTAGTGATAGGATGTGTGGCTATTACACACTAGCAGGCGATGTTTGTTTTCTAAAGCAAATAAGTTCAATATCTTGCTAAATTTACTTAACTGTGCTAACGTTTCTTCCAGACTTAAAAATCTATAAAGTTCTTATTTAAGGATGTAATGGCTTATAATGTAATTATTAACGTACCTGTGATTTAGTCCAAATTGAACAATTGTTTCAGACTCATGGTCAATAACTAAAGAAATAAAATATTTCGCTATTTAAAATTAACTCTAAATATAAATGAACCTGTATTAGATGAGAACAGATAACAAATAACAAATTTAGTTTTTATAGATTAGGTCCTATGTAGTTTATTTCCCACAAATATTGACTTTATTTATTGTAACTAATTGGGTACAGAAAAAATATATAACCATATACATATTTATTACTATTAAAATTCTATATAATCTCAGAAGACCATTCTATGTTTGTCTAATAGGGTGCTCTTTTTTAGGGTGTACTTTGTTTTAACTTTAATTTAATTTTGTCTTAAATTTAAATAATATTTTACCTTAAATTGTAAGCAATTGTTATTCTGGACTTGGCTTTACAATATGAATAAATATGCTTTGTGAGCGGCTCCTGCAGAGGCTTGGCGGGCGTGGGGCCCGGCCGGCGGGTGGCTGCAGCCCGGAGCCTGAGGCCCGGCTCTCGCACCCAGGTGCTGACCCGATTGGGCCGTGAGTCGGCCGTCGCCTCCCCGATGCCGGCTGGGGTTTTGAGAAGTGGAGCGGAGGCTGGGCCTGGGCCGCGGGCAGGGTAAGAGGCTGGAGGCGGCGGCGGGGGCGATGGACGCCCTGGAGGAGGAGAGCTTCACGCTGCCCTTCTCTTCCGCCTCTGATGCAGAATTTGATGCGATGGTTGGATATTTAGAGGACATCATCATGGATGATGAATTCCAGTTATTACAGAGAAATTTCATGGACAAGTACTACCAGGAGTTTGAAGACACAGAAGAGAATAAACTCACCTACACACCTATTTTTTTTTTTTTTTTTTAGCTGAGCCATCCTGCCACCTGTTGGCAGCTCAACCGGCAACTCAGCTCGGGCTGGCCTCGAACAGCTGTTGCTCAGAGCTCAGCTCGCACTCTTGAGCAAGCTCTTAACCAACTGAGCCACTTGGCCGGCCCCCTACACGCCTATTTTTAACGAGTATATTTCTCTGGTAGAAAAATACATTGAAGAACAGCTGCTGGAGCAGATTCCTGGGTTTAACATGGTGGCTTTTACAGCAACTTTACAGCACCATGAAGATGAAGTGGCTGGTGACATATTTGACATGCTGCTCACGTTTACAGATTTTCTGGCTTTTAAAGAAATGTTTCTGGACTACAGAGCAGGAAAAGAAGGCCGGGGACTGGACCTAAGCAGTGGTTTAGTGGTGACTTCGTTGTCCAAATCCTCCTGTGTGCCAGCTTCCCACAACAACCTGCAGCACTAGGACCTCCTCCTCGCAGTGATCTTGCTGTGGGCTGGGGCAGTTAATGATGGAACACATCCTGGGAAGACTGGCTCTGTTCTGCAATCTTCATTAACGTTAAGTATTGATGGGTCCGGAACACAAATCATCTGACCCTCCTGGCACCTGTCTCCTCTGAAAAACCCTGTGTTCAGTGACCTTAGTACTGCTCCCCAAGTAGAGACTCTCTCAGGGGCTTGAGTTGGGCTCCTCTTGAGGGAGCCCACACCCAGCATTCCACCCAGGGGCCCCTCCCCAGGCTCCCTGTTGGTGTCAGCACCCTCCATCACCAGCCCTTGGTCCCAGCAGGCTTTGCATGAATCTTTTTGTGCACTCAGAGCTTTTCACACATGTCAAAGTTTCAGTCCTTCAGCCTCAGCAGGGTTTTTGACTGTCTGGGAATATTTATCTAGGGTGGTTGCTCAAGCAGCTTCCTGTCTTGAGATTTCTAGAGCTATTGTCACAGGTAGTCTTGTCTGTAGGAATCAACTGAGAGATGTCCTTTATCTAAAAGCTACATGTGAAAACTAGTCTTATATTCATAGTGCTTGTATCACTGTCTTCTGCTGATGTAGTCCCCGTTTCTAGAACTTTCTTAAGCATTTTTGAAAAAACATTTTTCTAGATGAATACTCAGGCTAACCTAGTGGCTATAATCTTGGAACCTCCAGGATTACCCACTTAAAGATCAAAGTATTATATGCTGTGTGCTTTTTAGTTGTTAGTGCTCTAAAGCAAAACTGCTATGTTGGCACTCTCGTTGTACTGGGCACCAGTGAAGCTGTGCTTGGTTGGAGGGACACTAAAAGCTGTCCCTGTTCTTGTAGCATGTTAAGTGTTTGTGCAGGTTTGTTTAAAACCTTTTCTGTATAAATTAGTTTGTTAGGGTTTCTGTTGGGGTAGGGGCTCTGCAATTCCTTCTTCCTGTCAGTCTTCCTACCAAGACTGTTTTACTGGTCTGGCTCAGCAGGGGCAGGAGACAGCAAACAGCTTCGTGGGCCATCTGCCTGCTTTGATTAGCACATTGGCTGAGCACAGTGTTTGATAGAACGTAATTGGCCAGAAAACATGGCTGTCGCATCTCTAGAAATAAGAAAAGACATAGTAGTTCTTAGATTTTTTTTTCTTTTTTTAAGTAAAAATAACAATCTGTATTAACTTTTCACTTGGCTGTTCTGGTTTTAAAGGATGAGCTCTAGACTGTGTTTTCTGTACTGATGTAGCGCATATTAAATACTTTTGTACCATGAAAAAAAAAATGCTTTGTGATTATAAATGAAAAGATGGAACTAATTTCAGTGACATCTTCTAAAATGATGTATCTTTTATTTTCTTAAATTATGTACTTTATCTCATGAGATGATGAAGAAAATTTATCTTTTTTTAGGTGTGAACTCAGGTATAATTCAAAATCCATTTTAAGTCCTTACGAGAATTTTCATTAGGTTTGTAAATATGCATTGTTAAGTATTTCATGTATTTAAAAGAATCATATTTTAAATTCCTAATATCAAATATCTAAGGAATTTTAATTCACAAATATGAAAATGGTATTTGTTTAGGAAAATTTCATTTATCAAATGTATGATTTTATCAAAAAATAATGAACAAATGAATCAACTTTAAATAAAATTACTACCTTACAAATAAATAATTCTATGTGTCAATTTTAAAAGCTCAATAATTAGTTTTTTAAATGTGTAACCATGATATATTGGATATTGATTACCATCCAAACAACTGCAAGCATTTTTGTTGTTGTTGGCAAAAGTTTCCCCCTCAATTGGTAAGAGCCTATTAATAATTTTCTGCCTCCAAAGTGAAAAGAAAATTATCAAACTTCCCATAAAACAATTCCAAGTACAAGAACTTACAAGACTTCAGAATGCCTGCCCCGAACACCTCTAACAAACTCCTACTTATCCTCCAAAATCCAGATCAGAATTTAACTTACACTTCATCTATGCTACACCTATAATAGATTCTTTTTTTAATTAATTAATTAATTAACTAATTAATTTTTTACAACACAGTGCAATAGTTATACTTTTTAACCCTTAAAGTGACAACCCCCTCCCCAATCTACCGCCCCACTCCTCCCCATATCATACATTTCTATTACTATTCCTTTGACTCCACTCCCACACTGTACTCCACATCATGTGACTACATATATACATTCAATCACAGTTAACATACAATATTATACAACATCAGCTTCAGGTGAACAGTGCAGTGATCAAGCCTCTACCCTATCCCTGAAGTGGTCTCCCCAACAAGACATGCAACCATCTGACACCCTACAAAATATTCACAACATTATTAATTATATTCCCAGAACTGCCTTTCATATCCCTGTGACAATACTGTAGTTACCTATTTATGCTGTCTAATCCCTTCCCTTCCTCCCTCATCCCCACCCCCTCCCAACTAGCAACCATTAGTTTATCCTGTATATCTGCTTGATATGATTTCAATCTTCTTAAATTTGCTGGGACTTGTTTTGTGGACTAACATGTGGTCTATCTTAGAAAATGTTCCATGTGCACTTGAGATGAATGTATATTCTGTAGCTTTGGGGTGAAATGCTCTAAAAATATCAATTAAATCCAGCTGGTCTAAAGTGGCATTTAAGGCCACTATGTCCATGTTGATTTTCTGTCTGGAGGATCTCTCCATTGATGACAACAGGATGTTGAAGACCCTACTACGATAGTGTTACTGTTGATCTCTGTCTTTATGTCTAAGTTTGTTTTATATATTTAGGAGCTCCTATGTTGGGTGCATAGATGTTTAGTAGAGTTTTGTCCTCTTGTTGAATCGATCCCTTTATTATTATGTAGTGCCCTTCTTTGTCTTTTATTGTAGTCTTCATTTTAAAGTCTATTTTGTCCGAAATAAGTATTGCTACTCCAGCTTTTTTTCTCATTTCTATTTGCATTTCTTATTCCATCCTTTTACTTTCAGTCTGTGTGTGACTTTTGCTCTGAGATAAATCTCTTGTAAAAAGCATATACCTGGGTCCAGTTTTCTTATCCACTCAGCCACTCTATGTCTTTTGATTGGAGCATTTAGCCCATTCACATTTAAAATGATTATTGATAGGTGCATATGTATGCCATTTTTTTATTTGTATGCCTGGTCTTCCTAAGTTAGCTTGTTCACTACTTTCTTCTGTTTAAAAATGCCCTTTAAACATTTCCTTCAGTGCTGACTTGATGGTAATGAATTCCTTAAGCTTATTCTTTTCTAACAAGCTCTTTATCTCTCCTTCAATTTTAAGTGATAGCCGTGCTGGGTAGAGCAATCTTGGTTGTAGGCCTTTATTTTGTGTCACTTTGAATATCTCCTGCCACTCCCTTCTGGCCTGCAGAGTTTCTATAGACAAGTCAGCTGTTAGTCTTATAGGAGCTCCTTTGTATGTAACCTGCTGTCTTTCTCTTGCTGCTTTTAGGATTCTGTCTCTGTCTTTAAGCTTTGCCATTTTAACTATGATGTGTCTTGGTGTGGACCTGTTTGGGTTCACCTTGTTTGGAACTCTCTGCACTTCTTGGGCTTGTTTGCTGATTTCCTTCACTGGGGTAGGGAAGTTTACAGCCATTATTTCTTCAAATACATTCTCAACTCCTTGCTTCTTCTCTTCTCCTTCTGGTATTCCTATCATGTGATGTTGTTGCGCTTCATGTTGTCCCACAGGTCTCTTAAACTATTTTCATTGTTTTTTATTCTTTTGACTATTTGTTGTTCCAATTGGATGATTTCTGCTATTTTGTCTTCTAAATCGCTGATCCGATCCTCTGTTTCATCGAATCTACTGGTGATTCCTTTGAGTGTGTTCTTCATTTCGGTTACGGTTATTGTATTCTTTAGTTCTAACAGGTTGTTTTTTTATGATTTCTCTATCCTTCCTTATGTCTCACTAAGTTCCTTGAACATTCTTATCACCAGTGTCTCTGTCTCTGAAAGGTTGGATCCCTCTGTTTCATTTAGTTCCATTTCTAGAGGTTTCTTCTGATCTTTTTACTTGGGACATGTTACTTTGTTTCCTCATTCCAGCTGTTGCTCTGCAGTTGCTTTGATGTATTAGATCACCAGGAAAGCCCTGGTTGGATCACACAGGCACACAGCTCATGGCCCAACACTCCCAGAAAAATTCCCAGTCTCAGCCTGTCCCAATCAGCCGGTCACAGATCAGGCCAAGCAGCCTGACAACTAATCAGCAGCCTGGCAACTCTGCAGAAACAGTGCAGAGAATGGTGATCCAAGGTGGCTCGCACACTCGGGCATCTCAATGAACAGTTTGTTGGAGCCGTAGCACCCCCGCCAGGTGTTTCCCTGGCTACACAGAACAAGCGGGGGGGGGGGAGTGTGGGAATCCAAGGCCACATGTGCGTGTACACACACGTACTCCTGTGCCAATTCCTCCTGACCAATGGGTCCTGGACCTGACCCTCTGTGGGAAGGCCCAACCCTGACAAAATGGCGCCCTCCTGTATAATACTCGTGCACAAGCTCCATACCAGGGGAACAATGGTCCCAAAACCTCCAGCTTCCATGCTAAAAGTACTCATTTCAGTCCTTCCCTGCAGGCTCCTGGGCCCCGCTTACACAGCTACTCCCTCCACCAGGGACTAGGTGAGTGCTCACCAGTGAGTGAGTCTGTTTGCTGGCTCCGCTGGTTCTCTAGCTACATTCAGCCTCACCAAGCTGAGAAAAGAGAGTCCTCACTAATTTCTACTGCCAGCTACCGTGGAACTCCTCTTCCTGGCAAAGTAACTCTGGGCTGATGGGCTTGGTGTAGGGCTGGAGGGTCTCTCCCCCAACTGGAGAAGCCTCCCCACCACTGAGGTGTCCCTCACGGGGTTTACCGTCTCTCGTCTCCGCCCCTCCTACCAGATTCAACATGGCCTCCTCTTTAAGTTCTTCATTTAGGGATTCTGTTCATCTAGTGTTCAGGAGACTTTGGAGGTTGAATGATGTATAAATTATTTGTAATTTTGGTGTGATCCTGGGAGGTGTTGTCACAGCATCTGTCTATTCTACCATCTCACTGGAAGTCAACAAAGTTTATCTTTAGCATTCTTTTCAGAACCTGAAAGTCAAAATTTGTCAATCTTATAATCATATTAGCTACAAAGTCTACATAATTACCTAATCTACTAGGTGGTATATGTCCAGAACCAAAACAAAACAAAAAATAAAAACAACTTAAGTTTCTAATCATTGCCCACTACAACCGTTTAATATTATAACACCATTTTAACTTTTCATTCATAATTTATGATAGTATCATTATATATGTCAAATAAAAATATTTTATATGTATCTATACATGTAGATACCAAATACTCATTATATGGATATTCTATTCTTTCTAAGGATCTCATAGTGATATGTCCATTCATGAAATAGGGAAAATAAAAATTTATCCAAATAAATTATTCTTCTTTGCAAAGTTTCATAAATTAAAGAAAACACAAATAAAAGTAAAAGGCAAAATTCCAGTTAGAAAATATTTAAGGAAGTTATTATTATATAATCAACTATTTCTAATGGAACAATTCATTATTATTGTTTAATGAATTTCATCTTCTAGAGTATATTTTTAATTATTTTTCTTATTCAAATGATCTTTGTATTCATTTATCTACTTTTTATTCTCTTTTAAAAATTTACTATTAAATTTATTGGATTGACATTGGTTAATACAATTATATAGGTTTCAAGTTTACAATTCTGTAATACAACATCTGTATATTGCATTGTATATTCACCACTCCAAATCAATCTCCTTCTGTCACTATACAGTTGACCCCCTTTACTCTTCATGATCTCCATCCACTCCATTTCCTTCTGATAACCACCATACTATTTGTGTCTATGAGTTTTTGTTCTTTTGTCTTGTTTGTTTGTTACTTTCAGTTTTATATCCCACATATGAGTGAAATCATATAGTTCTTTTTTTTTTTTTTTTAAAGATTTCATTGGGGAATTGGGGGAGGGAAACAGCATTGGGGAATTGGGGAAGGGTAACAGACAAGTTGCTGTCCTTTTGTTCTTCAGTCTAGTTGTGGAGGACGTTGCTTCACTAGCCCATGTTGGTATCATCATTACGCGTTTCCCAGATGAGGCAGATCCGTCACCGGCCACTGGACGGCCTCTCATGGTGGCTCTTGGCAGCTCACACTGGCTGCGGACTGCTCACCCTGGCTGCTGGCCACTTACTGTAGCCTATGGCAGCACACTGCAGCAGGGGCTGCAGCTATGTGGTTGCCGTTGACTCAGCAGCCCAGCTCCAGGTGGAGCTCTTGTTCACCATCTTAGCTGTAGAGGGCAGTGTCACTGGCCTTCATATGTGGGATCCAAACTGGGGGCTTGCTGCTCAGAGCCGGCTTCCCAAGCCAACTCTTAACCAACACACCACTCGACCAGCCCAAAATCATATAGTTCTTGACTTCTTCCTTCTGACTTATTTCATTTAGTGTGATATTTTCAATCTATCTATATTGTTGCAAATGACAGTATTTCATCTTTTCTTATGGTTGAGTAGTTTCCATTGTGTATATATACCAATTCTTCTTTTCCAATCATCTATCAAAGGACATTTTGGTTACTTTTTATTCTTTTGATATAATACTATCTGCTTCTTTTTTCTTCTCATCTAACAGAGTATACAAATACATGGAAAGATGATTAACAAAAGCAGATTGAAAGTTGGAAAAGTATAGAATTATTAGAAACTTAGATATTATAAAAATGGAAAACTAATAAATTATAAAAACAGCTTTGTAGATTTGTATGCCAAGGTGAATGGTTTAATTTGTTCAATTCTACAACTCATCAAACGTTTTCACTATAATCCAATGCAGAAATTTTGTCTAATTATACAATATAGTTAGTTAGTTTCCTGATGCTGTTTTGCTAACATAAAGCAAAAACTACTTATTAAGTTCTTCAAGAACTTTGTCTCAAGTTTCAGTTAATGTTTATATTATTAATACAAATAAATTGCCATATATATGTTAGTTTCTTAAAACTAAAGATGTATATCTTTTATAGTTTTAAGTTGTTATAAACTATATGAAAGATATAAAAATATACATAATATATATAGTTTAAAAATAATAAAAGAGCATCCTTATATACTCTATGTAGCTTAAAAAAAGAGAACAAGTATATCTTTGAAGTCACTATTTACCCTTCTTCATTCTGTCTGCATTCCTACCTCCTGAAGTTGCTGAATTTTGTCTTTATCATTCTCTTGCTTTTTATTTATTTATGTATTTATTTATGTATTTATTTATTTATTTATTTATTTATTTATTTATTTATTTATTTATTTATTTTTTGAGGGCAGTGTCACTGGCCCTCATATGTGGGACCCGAACCGGGTCCACTGGCTTCCCAAGGCAGCGCTTAACCACCGCGCCATTTGGCCAACCCTCTCTTGCTTTTTAAAAAAATACTATACTATTTATTTGCTTATTTTATAAACTTTACAGATGTAGAATTGTACTCTATTATTCTGATTTTTTTCCTCAATGTTGTTTTGATTGTTTTTAATGGATGAGGTGCTAATATAAGTTGTATTGCTGTATGATATCCCATTATGTACCACATTTCATTTATCCATTCTTCTGTCAATGGAAGTATGGGTTATTTCAAGTATCACTCCTTCCAAATGGTGCTGCTGTGAACACCTTTCTGATTTTCTCCAAAGAACCAACCAGGAATGGAATTGCTGGTCCATATAACATTCACATCTTTAAATATTCTAAATACAAAATCAATTCCATAGTGGTAATATACATAAATCTACCCACAAGCCACTTGTGTTTCAATTGTTCCCCATTCAGACTAAAAACATTTTCATGACATTTTAATTCTTGGTATCTAATGAGTATAGAATTATTATTTCATGATTTTATTTTATTTTTTCCTGCTTATTAATTCTATGAAATACCTCAACTTTTAAAAATCACTATTGGTTTATTATTATTATCATTGAATTTACTAATTTTAAAAATATTTTTGATATTTATCCTTTGTCTGTTTTATGTATTGGCTTATCTTTTCACTTCTTTATGATATTTTTTTGTTCAACAAAAATTCTTAATTTTAATGTAGTTAATTTTCTTTATAATTTGCAAGTTTGTCACTTGTTTGAGAAATTTATTTCTCTATGTCTCTGCCTCTGTCTATTGATTTGACTCTCTCTCTCATGCTCATGTTTTAGAGGCATTCATTTTCTAGTTCATCCAACTGCAGCTGTCACTTTGGTAACTACTTTATGAGGCAATCACTATCCAAGCTATACAATGCTATGGGTTGTATGCCATGTCTGCTGCCTTCCCTTTTCATGATGGTTTAAAGTCAAAGCCTTGGACCACAGGAAATTAGTGTAGGTGCCAGTTTCAGCTACTGTTTAGCTCTTCAAACTCATGCTTTCTCATTGGCTTTAAACAATTAAAAAAATTCATACTCAGCATTTTTAACTGTATCATATTTGGAAACTGTCTCAGATCTACAGTTATAGAAATAAGAGTTCTTTTATTTAATTTTTTTTTAAATTCAGAAATAAGTCATTTGGTACACATTCCTAGAAGTAAATTATAATATCTGTATATACAAGTTTCTTTTGTGTTCAAAATTGCTTTTCACAGTAAAAGCAATTTTTTTTTTTTGAGGGCAGTGTCACTGGCCCTCATATGTGGGACCCAAACCAGGCCGCTGGCTTCCCAAGCCAGTGCTTACCCACCACACCAGCCAGCCAGCCCAGTAAAAGCAATTTTGAGTAACTCAGTCAAAATGCATGCCATTGCCCCATCCTGATTATTCCGCATGTAGTGGTAGGCTTGCTCTGTACTTTTTGACACCACAGCTCCTTCGATATCATAGTTACTAAATTTGGCCTCAAAAATAGTAGCACATAGGACAATTTTTCCATTATACTGTGGCCCAGGGTAAAATCTCTACAACAGAGAAGCATGAGTTTTATTAAGGCCGTTTAGAGACTCTATCTTGGATTTAAACTGGGTAATATGGAATAGGTAAGTTGTCAAGAATGCAGACAGTAAAGAATTCAAGGAACATGACCATGAGGAGGATGTAAGAGGCAGAGTAGATAAATGCTGTACTTGTCTTCTCCAGTGACCACATTAAAATTACTACTAAATTATAGAACAATCAATCTGGAGAACCATCTGAAGTCTAGATGAACAGAAGGTTTATAAAAAAAGGGTATAAAGAAGAAGCCATATCAAGACTTGTAGGAAGAGTGGAGTTGTGGAATAAGCCAGCCCCACATATGCTGTGGCAACTGATATCAGGGAAAATATCTTGGCTACAGACGCCCCCTGATCCCTAGAGGAGTGAGGGACCTCAGACTCCCCAGCCCAGAAACCAGTGCAGTGAAGAGGAGCCCCTACAACATCTGGCTGTGAAAAACAGTGGGGATTCTGTCGGTCTAAGCGGCATGGTGTTGCATCCTGCATGACTGGGCTAAGGTGGGTGTGGAGAAGTGATGGCAAATAGTTAAGGAGAAGAGAGAGAGACATACAAAATATGAGAGAAAACAGTTTGGGGACAGGGAACCCCAGCCTCATGGACTGGAGCTCTGAATCGGGCCTGACAGTTCTTTTTATTCTCTTACACATGAAAAGATTAATGTATCTTCTGTGGTTTGTGTGTCACACCCAAGAATTAATCTCCGGTGTCAATCACCTATGCCTGCAGGCTGCCATTACTGAAAGTCCTATGATCACTTACATTCATCTTCCTAAGAGACAGAAACCTCTTATGCAGAAACTCACTGATAGGATTACATGGTGGATATATGTTATCATATCAATAGGTCATTCCACAGGCTCTGTCATATCCTGAAGCAAGGGGTTCACATTCTATTTCTGTCAACTCCTATTGCACCCACTGTTACCCATTGGGACCCACGTGACTGTGTCTGGCTTGGATTGTCCCTCTTGTGGGATCTTACCCATCACTGACTAGCCGGCCATCCTTTGGTGCCAAACAGGGATATATACAATAAGCGTAATATTGAAATTATGATCTGTCTTTATGGAGAGGAGCATGGAGACAGACAGGCAGGCTATAATGTGACAGCACAGAAGGCTGTAGAAAACTCATACCTCCTCTTAAGGAG
Source organism: Aselliscus stoliczkanus (assembly GCA_033961575.1). Classification (NCBI taxonomy): domain Eukaryota; kingdom Metazoa; phylum Chordata; class Mammalia; order Chiroptera; family Hipposideridae; genus Aselliscus; species Aselliscus stoliczkanus. The sequence goes on from CM066729.1 coordinate 109,048,606, forward strand.
CCCATACACAGTCTCATTTGCTTGTAGGCACTCATCTTGGGCTCTGGAAGAAGGACAGTGACTTGGGAGTTATCAGAGACATATGAGGACAGACTGAATTGTGTGGTTTCAAGGCCAGGACTGGAGGGACAGTTGCCATTTTCCCTATATAGACTCTTCCTTCTATACAGCCAGCAGGCAGGTGGCACCTTTCTTGTGTTGATCCTTCCCCCACAGGCCAAATCTGAATCTGATTGGCTTGGGGAGTTCTGCTTGCTCCACCCTGGTGACTCCCTGAGAAGCTGCCCCACCCAACTCACATTCCACATGAGGCTTTATCAGAGCTAAGACTTATGGAAACCAGCAGTCAGTAGCAGGCCTTGGAGTGTCCTGGGCTTTTGGCAGAGCTACCCCAGGACTAGTACTGGTGGCAGCCATCCTTGGTTCACTGCATAGCTTCTTCCACCAGCCTCCTGGTCTAGCCCAGGCAGTGACAAAATGTTGTAGTTACCAGCAGGTCCCTGGCTAGTTACAGGCAGTGGCTGACCTGGGCGTATACCCTAGTCCTTTGCAAGAGGCCCAGAACTAACATCCTGAAGGTCAGCTTCAGATGATAGCAGAGCACCACCCAATTAGCTCCACAAGTAGCACACCCAAAGGACAGTCGCAATAGGCACAGAGCCCACTGAGGTGAATCACACTCCATGGGGTAAGCCCCCTGCACAGCAGCCCATAAGCTGTGAACGAGGCTCCATAGCAATCAGCATGATGGTGAATATCATCCAATTGGTGACATACCAATAGCAATTAAGTCTCAACCATAACAGGAGCACACACAAAACCACACAAGGGACACTCTTAGAGCACCTGGTGCAAGTGACCAGGGAGACTATGCCACTGGCATTAACAGGGCATCTACTACATAAGGACACCGAGCCAAGACTGAAAGACATAGCAGATTTACCTCATACATAGAAGCAAACACAGAGAAACAGCCAAAATGAGAAAACAAAGAAACATATCCCAAGTTAAACAAGAGAAACCTCCAACAAAAGAGAACTAAATGAAAAGGAGGAAAGCAACCAACAAGTACAGAATTTAAAACAGTGGTTATAAGAATGCTCAATGAGGGCCGGCCGAGTGGCGCGGTGGTTAAGCACTGGCTTGGGAAGCCAGCAGCCCAGTTCAGTCCCACATATGAGGGCCAGAGACACTGTCCTCAAAAAAAAAAAAAAAAAAAGAATGCTCAATGAGGGCTGGTCGAGTGGCACGTTGGTTGAGTTGGCATGAGACGCCAGCTGTGAGCAGCAGGGCCCTGGTTCGGATCCCACATTAGGGCCAGTGATGCTGCACCCTATACAGCTAAGATAGTGAACAACAGCTCGACCTGGAGCTGGGCTGCTGTGAGTCGCAGGTGAAGGCATAGGCTGCAGTGGAGTTGCAGTGGGCTGCCATGAGCTACTACAAGTGGCTGGCAGCCAGCATGAGTGGCTGGCAGCCAGCTTGAGTGGCTGGCAGCCAGCTTGAGCGGCTGGCAGCCAGCTTGAGCTGCCAAGAGCCGCCATGAGTGGCTGTCCATTGGCTGGTGACAGATCTGCCTCACCCGGGAAGAGTGCAATGATAATACCAACATGGGCCAGTGAAGCCACGTCCTCCACAACTAGACTAAAGAACAAAAGGACAGCAACTTGTCTGTTCCCCTTCCCCGATTCCCCAACGCTATTCCCCGCCCCCAATTCTCCAATAAAAATCTTTAAAATAAAACAAAAACAAAAACAAAAAAGAGAATGCTCAATGAACTTAGTGGAAAACAAGATAAACTCAGTGAGAATTTCAACAAAGAGCAAGCATAAAAAAGGACATAGAAACTAAGAATAAAAACCAGTAAGAAGTGAAAAATACAGTAACTGAAATGAAAAATACACTAGAAGGAATCACCAGCACACCAGATGAAGCACAGGCTATCAAATCAACAATTTGGAAGACAAGATAGCAGAAAACACTCAATCTGAACAGCACAAAAAAAAAAAAAGAATAAAATAAAATGAGGATAGTTTAAGATACCTCTGGGACAATAGCAGGCATACCAACATTTGCATCTTAGGGATACCAGAAGTATAAGAGAGAAAGCAAGGGACTGAGAACCTATTTGAAGAAACAATGACTGAAAAATTTCTTAAGCTGGTGAAGGAAATAGACATAAAAACTCAGGAAGTACAGAGTCCAACTCAAGATGAACCCAAACAAACCCACACCAAGACACATTGTAATTAAAATGGCAAAGATTAAAGGGAAAGAGAATCCTAAAAGCAGCAAGAGAAAGGAAACTAGTTACTTATAAGGAGGCTCCCATATCATTGTCAGCTTTTTTTCTCAACAGAAACTTTTCAGGCATAAGAGATTAGCACAAAATATTCAGTAATGTAAAGCAAGGACCTAAGACCAATACAACTATACCCAGCAAGGCTATCATTTAAAATTAAAGGACAGTTAAAGAGCTTCCCAGACAAGAAAATGCTAAAGGAGTTCATCACCACCAAAGCAGTATTGCAAGGAATATTAGAGAGACTTATCAAATAAAGAGAAGAACAATGACAAGAAGAAGAAGGAAAAGAAAGACAAGAAGAAGATGAAGGAGAAGGAAAAGGAGAAAAGGAAAAGGAGGAGGAGGAGGAGGAGAAGGAGGAGGAGGAGGAGGAGAAAAGATTATAAAGATGAATAATAAAATGGCAATAAGTATGTGCCTATCAAAAATCACTTTAGGGCCAGCAGAGTGGCTCAGTTGGTTAAGAGCTCGCTCAAGAGTGCGAGCTGAGCTCTGAGCAACAGCAGTTCAATGACCAGCCCAAGCTGAGCTGCAGTTGAGCTGCCAACAGGTGGCAGGATGGCTCAGCTTAAAAAAAAAAAATCATTTAAAAATCACTTTAAATGTACATGGATAAAATGCTTCAATCAAAAGACAGGGTAGATTAGTGGAGAAGAAAATAAGACCCATACATATGCTATCTATAAGAAACCCACTTCAACTCAAAAGAAAAACACAGACTGAAAGTAAAGGGATAGAAAAAGATATTTCATATAATGAAAATGAAAAAAAAAAGTGTGCGGGCTGGCAGGGTGGCTCAGTTGGTTCTGAGCAACAGGGCTGCTGGTTCAATTCCCACATGGGCCAGTGAGCTGTGCCTGAGCTGAGCTGCTACTGAGCTGCCAGTGCATGGCTGGATGGCTCAGCTGGTGAGAGTGTGTGCTCTTAACAACAAGATTGCTGGTACAACTCCCTCATGGGATGGTGGGCTGCACTCTCTCCTGCACAACCAGATTGAAAGTGTTGACTGGACTTGGAGCTGAGGTTGCGCCCTCTAGAGCTAAGATTCAAGGACAACAAATTGACTTGGAACTGATGGATCCTGGAAAAACATAATGTTCCCCTTTCCCAATTCCCCAACACTGTTCCCTTCCCTAATTCCCCAGTAAAATCCTAAAATAACAACAACAACAAAAAAAACTAGGGTGGCAAGACTGTTACCAGACAAAGTAGACTTTAAAATAAAGGCTATAATAAGAGACAAAGAAGGACATTACATAATGATAAAGGGATCAATCCAACAAGAGGGTATAATCCTAGTAAATATTTATGCACCCAATATAGGAGCACCTAAATATATTCTCTATATATAGAGAGACCTACAGTAATACAGTCATGGTAGAGGACTTTAACACCCCATTGATACCAATGGACAGATCTTCCAGACAGCAAATCAACAAGGAAACAATTAAATCCACATTAGACTATGTGGATTTAATTGATAGTTTTAGAGCATTTCACCCCAAAGCAGAACAATATACATTCTTTTCAAGTGCACATCGAATATTTTCCAGGATAGGCCATATGTCCAGCCACAAAACAGGTCTCAATAAATTTAAGAAGATTCAAATCATATCGACATATTCTCTGGCCACAACTTAATACAAAACAAAACAAAACAAAAAACCAGACAATCCAATTAAAAATGGTCAGAGGGCATAAATAGCCTTTTCTCCAAAGAGGCCATACACATGGCCAATAGGCATATGAAATGATGCTCAATGTCACTAATCATCAATGAAATGCAAATTAAAACCAGAATGAGATATTTTCTCACATCTGTCAAAATAGCTATCATTAATACATCAACAAACAAGTTTTGGCGAGGATGTGGAGAAAAGGAAACCTTTGTACACTGTTGGTAGGATTGAAAATTGGTGCAGTCACTATGGAAAACAGTTTGGAGGTTCCTCAAAAACTTAAACATAGAACTACCATATGACCCAGCAATTTCACTTCTGGGTATTTACCTGAAGAAATCCAAAACACTACTTTGAAAAGATATATGCACTCCTGTTTATTGTAGCACTATTTACACTAACCAAGATATGGAAGCAATCCAAGTGCCTATCAACAGATAATTAGATAAAAAAGGAATACATATATACAATGGAATATTCCTCAGTCTTTAAAAAGAATGCAATCTTACCATTTGCAACAACATGGGTGGATCCAGAAGATATTATGTTGAGTGAAATAAATCTGACTGAGAAAGACAAGTACCATATGATCTCACTTATATGTGAAATCTAAGGAAAAAAACAAAACAAAACAAAACCAGAACAAATAAAACATAAACAGACTCATAGATACAGAGAACAAACTTATGGTTGCCAGAGAGGAGAGGGGGATAAGGAGACTGGGTGAAAAAAGTGAAGAAATTAAGAAATACAGATTGATAGTTATGAAATAATCATGGGGGTGTAAAGTACAGCATAGAGAATATAGTCAATAATGTTGCCATAACTATGTATAGTGCCAGGTAGGTACTAGACTAATTGGGGGGAATCACTGCATAAATTATATGAATGTCTAACCACTATGCTGCACATCTGAAACTAAGATAAAATAATATTGAATGTCAACTGTAACTGTAAAAAAGGAAATAATTAAAAAACAAAGAAAAAATGAGTATAATGGTCTACAAATGAATTAAATAAGCCAAAGCTTAAAGATAAAGAAAAGTTAAAACAGAGACTTTGAGTTCGTTTATTGCCTCCTCAGGAAACAAAAGAAGTAGATTCATAGAGCAGAGAGAGGCAAATCCCTAGACAGAATAAATATTTCTTAAGTTCTGCTCTTGGAAGTTTTCTAAAGATAATATGTTCCCTGGAGTATATTTGTAAGCTGAAAGGACGTTAGTGTCCAGTGTTTAGAGGCATGGCTGCATTAGAGTATAGAGCAGTGTTATCTGTGGTAAAAGACCAATTCTTTATATTTCCAGTTTACCATAGATTGATGCTTTAATAGATCACAATAAAAATAAAATATTTGGGCCGGCCGAGTGGCATGGTGGTTGGGAGCTGGCTTGGGACGCCAGCGGCCCTGGTTCAGATCCCACATATGAGGGTCAGTGACATTGCCCTCTAAAAAAAATAAAAATAAAAAAATAAAATACTTAAAAAATTAGATTAAAAAAGTTGAAAATTTATTAAAAAGTTTATTAAACAAAATGCAAGTAGATATTTTAAAAATTAGATTCAGAAGATAAAACACTGCCCTTTCAGATTCTTATGAAAGTCTACCTTCTTATTCTCAGTTCACTGACTGGGAACATTGGGAGGATGGGCACCATCTGTGGACCGCACTTCCAACAGCACTGGTTTATGGAATGCATCTGCTTTTGTGCTTCTACCTCTGCACAAGTGTGTGGGTGTGCGGGGGCATTTCCACCTCCTTGCTCCAAGCTTTATCACCTCCCATTTGGGGCTGTCACTTTGTTCATGTTTTTTTTCTATTGTTTGTTTATTTGTTTGTTTGTTTTAATCAAGTTTCATTGCTTCAGAAAGGCTAATCAATACACAGCCCAGCATAGCAGTGTCCTAGAAGGCCTAAGCAACTTACTTGTTTTCCATTTCATTCTGATCTCTTCCATCTTATTGCAATGGTGCTGGTAAATTAGTTCAGAGTCAAAGCTACAGAATTGGCCATGCTTATTTCACGGGGAAGGGAGGAGAAATGTTGTGGGGCAAAATTCCACATCCTTTGGTATAGATGGCTAGTGTGAACAGGTACAGTTAGGATCAACTATTGCAATCACAAAGGCACATTTGGGGTTCAAGACCTTATATTCCGTGAACACCTGATCTTAGCTGAAACTAAAGGTTTCTTTCTAGAGAAAAGAAATCGTCTTCAGGAACCTGTGATTTCAGAGACAGTTTTGATTCTCCATAAATTTGCATTTAAATGTGGAATAGGGGAGCTTTCAGTAAAGGTCATTGAGAAGAAGTTTTCTCAGAATAAAAAAAAATAAAATAAAAATAACCTTTTCGGACCCTGTTTTCATAGCTGATGTGGAGGTTTCTTGTGCTTCTTCAGGTCTTGCTGTTTCTGGAATATTGGTTGTGGGAAGAAATATGTATGCTTTTAGTGAATAAGTAAAACTAAACCAAGCCCAAAGAATTTAAATAGCCAGAAAAAGATAAGAATTGAATAAAGCCCATTGCAACAGTTATTGTTTTGTCACCAGAAACTCACAGTGATGTCCAAGAGAGGACTAAGCCCAGTGCAGTGGTGACCAGGATCTTCTCTCCACCCAGGAAAGAATTCAAAAGCGAGAAAGATGCAGGAAAAGTGTTGGGAGTTTATTAAAGTGAAAGTAGACACTTGAGACAGAAGTGCACGTGAACTCAGAAACTGAGTCACCCTGAGCCAGTCCTGATGAGGAATTTTTATCCCTTCCAGGGGCAGGACTTGAGGACATGGCATTCACGCTTGTCTGTCTCCTCCTAGTAGGTGGAACCCTGAGTTTTCTGCTCTTTTGTTCTTATTTGGTTTCTCCAGAATTGCCATGGTGTCCGGTGCATGATGGGAGTAACAGTAACTTCCATGTAAATTACATTATAATTAGCTAGAGGTCAGGTCCTGGTCAGGGATGCTGGCTCTGCCAGATAAAACTGGTTCTTATTTATTTTTTAGTGGCAGGTGCCAGATACAGTTTCTTGTGAAACTAAAACTATTGAGGAGCCTCATGTTGTATCCTGGAAGGGGAGGTGAATTCCTTAGGCTACTTATCCAGCCTCAGTTTCATACTGGGAATGGGGGGAGCTTTCAGTAAAGGTAAAACAGAAGACTAAGATCAGGGAAGGTCAAAACAGAAGCATAAGTCTAGCAAAGCCTTTGATTTTCTCCAAGATTGAAAAATAGCAGGCAAAATTAATGTTTTGGTAGAAAATTTCTCCTGATAGAACTAAAATTCATAGCTAATGGAAAAGAAGGTTGGGAAGAAAAGATTGACATCATAGTAAAATTAAAACCAAGCTATAATCTTATTTTCACTTTCTCTATCTAGTTTAGATCATCTTTAGTTGACCTATTCTCAAACCTATTCTATGGCCCATACTACAAATAAGGAAAATCCTTTTGTGCAGGAAAATGTTATTGTTGCAATGGTTGTGTTTGTTTTTAGATATTATAGGTCTAGGTAGAAGAGCTTTTGTTGTGGTGTGTTCTTATGTACTATTGTCCAGTTGGAAGAGTGGAAAGGTTGAGTACTAGCATAGACTGAGTTGTATTCTCCCTCCTCCCAAATTCATATGTTGTATTCCCAACCCTCAGTACCTCAGAATATGACTGGATTGGGGGTAGAACATTAAAAAAAAAGAAATTTAGGCAAAATGAAGCCATTTGGTGGGCCCTAATTCAATATGATTGGTTTCCTTACAAGAAGAGATTAGGACACAGACATACATAGAGGGAAGACCATGGAAGACACAAGGAAAAAGTGACTGTCTACAAACCAAGCAGAGAGTCCACAAACAAGTCAAACTTGCCTACACCTTGCTCTTGGACTTCTAGTTCTAGAACTGTCAGAAAACAGTTTCCCCTTATTTATGACAGCTAGTCTGTAATATTTTGTTATGGCAGCCCCAGCAAACTAATACAGGTACATAAAGACAGATCAAGATATATTTAACTTTGAAAATGCTAAAGGAGTTCTACATATAATTTAGTAAAACGTATCTTGGGTTTCACTGTTGAATAAAGAACATAATTTTACCCTGTCATCAAAATATTGCTCATTTTGGCTTAAACTAACCAAATACAAAATTTTGGAAAAGAAAATGTTGTATATTAATTTACTTTTTAATTAAATTCTATGAAGAGATATGATTTTATTTGGGGGGTTTAATATGTCTCTGGGGGCTTGCTTATTAGAGATAGTTTTAATTTAAGTTTGGGACATTTGTTATTATATTAGTATGTCTATTATAAAATCTCTATAAGTTAGATTGGACAAAGTGAAAGTTATTTACATGATTGTTTATAGCTGAATATTCAGTGGGCTGAATATATAAGAGGATGGACTACTATACCTTGAAGGTCAAAATCCATGTGTGATGTCTACTTTTCTTATTCCTGGTTTCCACATTCCTGGTTTCCACATCTCGCAGGGTCTACCCCTGTGAGATGGCTTGTGTATTAGCACCTGTTGCTGTGTAATAAATTGCCCCCAAACTTAGCAACTTAAAACCACACTTAATTATCACCCTACAGTTTCTGATCTTTGCTTAGCTTAGATTCTCTCACAAGTTCTTGATCAAGGTGTCAGCTCTAGCTGCAGTCTACTCAAGATTTGCTTGAGATATGGTCTGCTTCCAAGCTTATTCCACGGTTGTTGGCAGAATTAAGTTCCTTACAGGTCTTTGACCTGAGAGCCTCAGTACATCACAGGGCTGTTGGACAAAGTCCACTCTTAGTTCTTTGCCATGTGGATCTCTCTATAACGAAGTTTACAACATGACAGCTTGTTTTATCAAAGTGAGCAAGAGAGAAGGAGTGGGAGAGTTCCAGGAAGAAGGAAGTCCAATCTTTTGTAAGTTAATTTCAGAAATGATATATCATCAGTTTTGCTATATTTTGTTTGTACCTTATTAGTTGGAAGCTACTCACTAGATCCAATGCACCCCAAGGGAAAGGGATCACACAGGGCAGGGATCAATGAGGAACATATTGAAAGGCTGCCTCACTTTTGGCTTTGTTACCTCTGTTTCTGTAACTCTCCATGGACACTAGCTGGATTGAATTTGTCCTCTGTCTTGTTTTATAGATTGAAACATTCTAAATTTAGGAGGACTTGCTTAGGTCCTTAGTCTAAGTCATGTTTGCCCAACTTATTTTTTGCTCAACTCTTAGTGAAACTTTGTTTTTAATTTGGCTATATGAATACATAATGCTTCCACATTAGATTTACATAATGCTTCTATATTAAGTTTATAAAAGTGAGGCCACCAGAACATAACATCACAGTGGTTCAGTAACCTGAGAGCTATAAATTCTCCTATATTCAGCCAAAAGTTGATAACAGGAAACTTCAGTGAGAGAAATTATAAAAGATGATGAGAAATAGACAAAACACTGAAGTATGTTGAACCCTGAAGATCATGAACAGGGGGGATATAGCAAATATTAACATATGAGGTATGATCAAAATATATTATGAATGTTTGAATTTAAAAAAAAATTACAGTAAAAGACACAATACCATTAATCCCCCTCAAAATACTCCCCCTCGCTTTGAGCACACTTATCTCATCATTCTTGGCACTTTCTGAAGCAGTTTCTGGAAGTCCTCTTTCTTGAGTGTCTTTAGTTGCACTGCTGTGGCTGCCTCGATGTCCTGAACTGATTCAAAATGTTCATGGTCATTTTGACTTTGGGGATGAGCCAGAAGTCGCATGGTGCCAGATCCATAAATAAGGTGGATGAAGACACGCCATAATGTTTTTATTTGACAGAAATTGCCATACCAGAAACGATGTGTGACATAGATCATTGTCATGATCGAGGATGAAACCGTTTGCCCATTTCATGTTAGTACGTTGTTCATGATCCATGATTAATGACACACTTTGAAACATACCTTCTCTCAACCATGGCTCACACCCTACCAACTGCACTGAACAAGTTGAAACTTGGCATACACTGTTACTAAGGTTTAATGCACCACTTCTCATATTGAAGATCCCTGCCTTTCTGTTGAATGGCACTGAGCAGCAGTATTCACCGTGTTGTTTGACTGCAGGCTCCATGTCATACATTACATCTGGTATGGCAATTTCTGTCAAATGAAAACATTACATTGTGTCCTTATCCACCTTATTAACTGGATTTGGCACTGTACAACTTCTGGCTCTTCCCCAAAATAAAAATGATCATAAAAGGTAAACATTTTGAATTGATTCAGGACATCGAGGCAGCCATGACAATACAACTAAAGACATGAAAGAGGACTTTCAGAACTGCTTCAGAAAGTGACAAGAATGACAGTATAAGTGTGTTCAAAGTGAGGGGGAGTATTTTGAGGGGGATTAATGGCAATGTGTCTTTTACTGTAATAATTTTAAAAATTTAAACAGTCACCATATTTTTTGTTTACATCCTATATATTATTTATTTATTCAAAAATGTAATAATACCTTGGTTTGTGACCATAATTCATTCCAGAAAGAAACTACTTGTATTGCAAGAAATGTTTGCTCATCTTGCAGAACACTCACAAACCAAGTTACTCACAATCCAAGGTTTTACTGTATTCCTTCAGGATCTACTAATTATATTATGTAGCAGCACTAGGAATATTGTGGTGAACTACTAACTCAAAAATTCTAAACCTCACTTAGTGTGGAGGAAAGTTTTAATAATAAATTCTTTTAATAATGAAGTTTAATAGTTGTGATAAACACTATCAAGAAAAAAGGGACCAATCCATGAAAATGTGTACAAAGGCAACCCTTTGGCAGGGGTTATCAGAGAAGGCTACCTGGAGGAAAAAGACAAATGAGCTGACCCTTAGTAAAGTCTGGAATTAACCATGTATATAGAAGGAGGGGAGGAAAATCCAGGCAAAGAGAACAGCATTTGCCAAGGGTATGAGTTGGGAAGCATCATAATTCTTTGGAAAAACTAAAAAGGCAGAAACTGAATAGGACGATTGTGTAAGTTGAGGATATTAAGATAAGTAAGGGCTCCATAAGCCATGTTAAGAATTTAGGACTCAAGAGAAAGGATCCAAAATGGTGTATTAGGTAAACTCTATGTCCATTATGTCCACTGTATCCCAAGATCACACAAGATTACAAATAAATTATAGAACAATCAACCTCAAGAATCTTCTGAAGACTAGTTGAACAGAACCCCTATAACAAAAGATATAAAGAAGATGGCCACATTGAGACTGGTAGTGGGTCAGAGATGTGAAATAAGTTGACCCCAAACCCACAGGCAGTAGTCGAACACTGGAGGGACACATCAGTGGCAGAGGTCCCCACAAAAGAGGGATTGCTCCCAGCCCCACACCACGCTCCCCAGCCCAGGTGTCCTGTGCCAGGAAAAGGAGTTACTACATTTAGCAATGAAAATTAGTGAGGACTCTGTCTGCTATCCCAGTGAGACAGAGGCAGCTGGAAACCCAGATGCCCTATTAAAGGGCCTGCACACTCATTTGCAAACACTCACCTGGTTTCTGGTGGAGGGGTGGCAAATTGAGAGGTGCCAGACATCCAGGGAAAGGAGAGGTTATGTAGATTTTTAGATGAGGGCTGGAGAGATGGCAGTCGTTATGTTTGTATGGAGCCTGACTCGCATGTAACCTACAGGAGGGCACCATGTTTTCTTTGTTTAACCCTCCCCAAAAGTGCCAAATCTGAGACCACATTGGTCTGGTAAAATCTGCTTATGTGTACCACCTTGGTGGTGCCATGGGTCTCTGTCCTACACAGCTAGTACTGCATCATCAGGGACACTCTCAGTTCCTGGGCAGCCAGTCCAGCTCCGCAAGCCACAGAAGCCTTTTACAGCAGTGGATGGCCTACAGCTACCTGGAGAACCTACAGGCAGTGAACTACAACTTGTGCCCCAGCCTCTCTTGGGCAGCTCTTGGGGATCTGTAAGCCTGAAATGAGTGGTGGCTGGCCACAGTATTCTCAGGGTGTTTTGTGAAGTGGTCAAGACCAGGAATTGGTGCAACAACTGAATCTGCATTAACCTTGTGAAAACCATCTGTCATGCTATGTGACTCCTGGACACCCTGCCCCGCCCAGCTAGTGCTGCATCACTGAAGGTACTCTTAACACTGCATCAACCAGCCTGGCCAGCAGACCTAATGATGCTTTTTCAAAGGCTGAAATTTAGAGGCAGCCCACAGGTGGCAATAGGCCTAGGGGGCCTGGGGCCTTTTGCTAAGCTGCCCCAGGCCTAATACTGGTAGCAGCCAGCCTTTGCTTTCAGTGGCACCCCCACATGCCTCCAGGTCCAGCACAGGCAGCAGCCAACCACATATAGCTTTGTGGTTACTACCAGGCGGCGACAGGCTGGACACAGGTAATGCTGAAATTGGCCTGTATGGAAGCCCCTCTTAAGACACACCACAAACAATAAACGCAGAGGCTTGCCTCAGACCACAGAAGAGCACTACCTGGTTAGCCCCACAAGTGAAAAACCCAAAGAGGGGTCCCAACAGGCACAAGAGCCTATGGGGATGAATCTCCCTCTGAGGGTGTCAGCTCCCATACAGCAGCTCATACACTGTGGGCATAGCCAATTCTCACAGTAAGCCTGGGAGTCAACTCCACCTGCTGATGCACCAAAAGCAATCAAGGCTCAACTACAATAGGAGGACACACACAACACACTCAGGAGACACTCCTGGAACACAGGAGATCAGCGAGACTGTGCCATTGGGCCACACAAGACACATACTACATAAGGCCACCTGGCAAAGACTGAGAGACATACGAGATCTACCTAATACATAGAAGCAAGCACAGAGAGGCAGCCAGAATGAATAAACAAAGAAGCACGTACCAAATAAAAGAACAGGAGAAACCTCCTAAATAGAACTAGATGAAATGGAGGCAACCAATCTAACAGAGAGGGAGTTTAAAAACCTGGTCATAAGAATTCTTTAGGAACTCTGGGATTATTTCAACAAAGAGATACTAAGCATTAAGAAAAACATAGAAACCATAAAAAAAAGTCAGAAATAAAGAATATAACAAGTAAAATGAAAAAATGCACTAGATGAAATCAACAGCAGATTAGATGAAGCTGAGGATGAAATCTGCAATGTAGAAGACAAGGTTGCAGAGAAGTCAGTCAATTGGAACAAAAAAAGAAAAAAGAATTTTAAAAAATGAATATAGTTTAAGGGACCTGTGGGACAACATCAAGCTTAACAACATTTGCATCATAGGAGTACCAGAAGGAAAAGAGGGAGCAACAATTCAAGAACCTATTTGAAGAAATAATGACTTAAAACTTCCCTAACCTGGCATAGGACATACATACAAGCCCCTTAAGTGCAGAGTCATAAACAAGATGAACCTAAACAGGCCCACATCAAGAATCATCATAATTAAAATGGCAAAGGTTAAAAACAAAGAGGGAATCCTAAAAGCAGCAAGAGAAAGGCAACTAGTTACTTACAAGGGAGCTCCCATAAGACTGTAAGTTGATTTCTCAACAGAAACTGTGCAGGCCAGAAGGGAGTGGCAGAAAATATTCAAAGAAATGAAAAAGAAGGGCCTACAACCAAGACTACTCTACCCAGCAAGGCTATCATTTAAAATTGAAGGAGAGATAAAGAGCTTTCCAGACAAGAAAAAGCTATAGAAATTCATTAACACCAAGCCACTTTTACAAGAAATGTTAAAAGGACTTGTTTAAGCAGAAGAAAGGAGAAAACAAACAAAGATCAAAATATGAATAATAAAATGGCAGTGGCTATGTGTTGGGGACCGAGAGACCCTCGAGGAGCTATAAAGGAGGGGTTTTTGCAAGGCTCACCCCTCTGGCTGTTGTTTTTGCAAGACTGGCACAGCACTTCAACATCCGGAGGCAACCTCGGTCTCCATGCTGACAAAGCACCTCAGTGCATGAGAGGGTTTCGATACATTGGGTACAGAACATTCTGGGTATGATATATTGGATACAGATATCCTGCAGCTGATGCATGGAAGGGTCCCTGCCCAAGGCCATTGCCTCCCCTTTCCTCCCCCCCGCTTTAGCAAGGCCTATATCAATAAACCACAGTTGCTAGACTGGGTCATTTTCTTCCCATCAGGAGAGAGCTATCTATCTATCCACCGCTTTCAAGTATTTCTTTGTCTGTCTTTCTTACATCCTCTATGGCCCCCACTCCAGACTCTTCAACTGGCAGCACTGGACGTGACAGCTATGTACCTATCAATAACCACTTTAAATGTAAATGGATTAAATGCTCCAATCAAATGACATGGGGTAGCTGAATGGATAAGATAACAAAACCTATGTATATGCTGTCTACAAGAGACCTACCTTAGATCAAAGGACACACACAGACTGAAAGTACAGGGATGGACAAAGAGATTCCTCACAAATGGAAATGAGAAAAAAACCTGGGGTAGCCATATATATATATATATATTTTTTTTTTTTTTTTTTTAAAAAGGAAGACTATGAAAAGAGACAAGAAAGGACATTGCACAATAATAAAGGGATCAATCCAACAAGAGGACATCACCCTAGTAAACATTTATGAACCTAACATAGGAGCTCCTAAGGATATAAAACAAATGGTGACCAACATAAAGACAGAGATCAATAGTAACGTAATCATAGTAGGGGACTGTAACACCCCACTGACACCAATGGACAGACATTCCAGTTAGAAAATCAACACGGAAACAGTGGCCTTGAATGACAAACTACACCAGGTGGATTTAATTGATATTTTTAGAGCATTTCATCCCAAAGCAGCCAAATATACATTCTTCTCCAGTGCACATGGAACATTTTCCAAGAAACACCACATGTTAGACCACAAAACAAGTCTCAGTAAATTTAAGAATTTTGAAATCATATCATTAGGTCTTTAAAACTAGAGAAAAAAAATACAAATCAATTACAAGGAAAAAAAAATCAGAAAAACACAAACACATGGAGGCTAAACAGCATGTTACTGAACAATGAATGGGATAACAATGAGATCAAGGAAGAAATCAAAAGATATCTTGGGCTGGCCAAGTGGCGCAGTGGTTGAGCACTGGTTTGGGAAGCCAGCGGCCCCGGTTCGGGTACCACATGTGAGGGCCAGTGACACTGTCCTCAAAAAAAAAAAAAAAAATTGCAAAAGGTGTCTTTACACAAGTGAAAATGAAAACACCATGACCCCAAATCTATCAGACACAGCAAAAGCAGTCTTGGGAGGGAAATTCATAGCAATACTATTAGACTTACCTCAAGAAACAAGAAAAATCTTAAATAAACAGTCCAACTTACACCAAAGGGAACTGGAAAAAGAACAGCAAACAAAGCCGAAAGTGAGGAGAAGGAAGGAAATAATAAATATCAGAGCAGAAATAAATGAAATAGAGGCCAAAAAAAAACCCACCCCAAAACAAAAACAAAAAACCCAAACAAGAGGGGCAAGATGGCGGCTGTGAGGAGGGCTCCATGAAATCTCTCCTGGAAATATCCACAATTTGAACTTCTAATACGCTTCAAAGAGACATCTACTCATCACACAGAGCAACACATAAGGATTGCTGGAAGGTGGTCAGGCCGGGCTAGTAGGGGAAGAAGGCGGCGAGACGCGTGAGGTGCAGCCCGCACCCGTGGCTGCTGAGGCAAGGTGAGTGTTCCCCTGGCTCACTCCCTGCGGCCCCGGCGGCCCACCTAGAGTTCAGCAAGAGCCCATTGGTTTGCAGTCTGAGGCAGAAGCCTCAGGCCGGGCAAGTGCGGGAGGAGAGAGAGGAGACGACTGTGCAGAGGTACGAGCTGCACACGCGGCTCGCCGGGTCCCCAGGAAGCAGGGTGCAGAGCCCCGCAGCGACAGGGCAAGATCAACCCCTGCACTCTCCCGGTTCAGGGATCAGTGTCTGTGCCCACCAGGTCCTGCGGAGCGCAGAAGCCTGAAACCCGGGAGCAGGGAAAAAAAGAGGACTCGCCCACGGAGACGCAGCGCGCCAGCCGGAGTCACAGGTCCCAGAGAGACGGAGCGGGGATCTGAGCCTCAGGGCAGGGGGCGCGCAGTCCCTTAAAGCCCCGCAGTCTCTTCGGGAGAGCAGCAGGAGCACCGCGTGGGCACGCGCCGGCTCCAAGGCAGAAGCCTTAAACCCGGGAGCAGGGAAAAAAGAAGACTCACTCGGACACGCAGCACGCCGGGCAGAGACGCAGGTCCCTGAGAGATGCGGAGCGGGGATCTTAGCCACACGGTAGGGTGCGCGCAATTCCCTAAATCCCGGCAGACCCTTTGGGAGAGCAGCAGGAACTCCGCTGGAGCATAAGAGGCAAAGGCCTTAGCTTAAAACAGTGTTGGAACTGTGGCTTTGTTTATTTTTATGTTTTTTATTTTTTTTTCCTTTTTCTACTCTTGAACAGAAAGCACAAAAAACCAATAACCTACCCACTCCCATATACTTTGGCCCCCGCCAAGACAGAGTTTTAAACTGACTCCTGAATGGAGCAATAGGGGCAGACTGGGAAGATATTCCTACCTGCAGGGGGTTGAGAATTTCCACCCCAGTAAAGGCTGCAGAGTGAGACTACCTACCCCGCCCCCACCTTTAGGCAAGGCTTGGGAGGCAAGGCAGGTTCACCTGCTGAGGCACTAATTAACAGATTCTTAGCAGCAGGCTTTTGGTAGTGAGGAATTCTTTAATTTTCCACAGCTGTCAACCGAAAGGGTGCCCAGAGACACTCATTGAGCCTTGGGGGATGCAGCCTGCCTTGGGACAGGCAAAAGCAAAAAGGCAGTGACTTTGTAAAAACCACCAAACACACGTCACAACCACACTCAAGTACAGCAAACCTGCAGTGCCAGGATCATGCTAGGCATCAGGTGGCCTACTGTTCCCACAAGACGCACAGGAATTTTTGTACAGCAGACAAACTGAAGAGAGCTTGGTGGACTGTAGCGGAGACCGGCACGGGTATTTTTGGTTTGTTTGGTTTTATTCTGTTTTGTTTTCCCTTTATTGGCTGCTTATCTTGGTTGTTTTCGGTTTTTATTTCTATTGCATTCTTATCATTTTGTAGTTTTTAATATAGGCATATAATAGGTGTAAATAGGTGAATATATGTCCATATATATGGGTGTGTAGTCAAATATATATATATATTTTTTTTTTCTTTTTCTTTCTTTTCTTTTTCTTTTTTCCCCACCCTCACTTTCTCTCTTATTTTATTCATTCTTCTCACTGCTATACTTTTCCTCTTTTCCTTTTTACTGCAAATTTTATTTTTTTTAATTTTTATTCTTACTTTTATTATTATTCTTATTCTTATTTTTATTTTTTTATTTCTTAGGTATAGCTAATCGGTTTCTCATGTTTATTCTATTTTTTATTTTAGGATATTGTATTTTATTTTGTTTCCTCTTCTGTTATTATTGTGTGTGTGGTTTTTGTTTTGTTTCTGTTTGTTTTCTTCATTAGTATGATTGATATTTCTGTACAAGTTCACTGTAGTTTGATGGTTGGTTTTTTTTGTGCGAGCATTTGGTTTCCTTTGGTGGCTGCAGAGGTTGTTCTTGTTGATCTGTTATGCTCTAAAATCACTCTGCAGCAGTGGGTCCAAACAGACACAAGAATCATCATACCCGGAGGCCAACTTTAGATAAAACCAGAGCATTTCTGGGTTTGACATACAAGAGTCACACCGAAAAGGAAGTTGCTACAGGTACTAGGACCCATAGGGTCCAAGTTTCATCAGAGGGGTCAATCCTCTCACAGCAGCTCATAAACTGCAGACGCTGCTGATTCTCACAGCTAATCAATCTGGGAGTCAATCCCACCTACTGACAAACAAAAAGTAATCAAAACTAAAACTTCAACAAGTGAGGACACACGACACAAGGAACACCTCAGATACAAGCACAGGAGAATAGGGAGACTGAGTAATTCAAATATAAAGGACATACACCATATAAGTTTACCCAGAAAAGACTGAGAAATCTGGGGGATCTTTCTGTTATATTGAAGCAAACACAAAGAGTAAGTCAGAATTGGAAGACAAAGAAACACAACACAAATAAAAGAACAGAAAAAACTTCCTGAATCAGTGGAAATAGAGGAAATAGAGGTAACCAACCTATCGGAGACAGAGTTCAGAACACTGATTATTAGAATGTTCAAGGAAATTAATGAAAATATAAAGAAGGATAGAGAAATCATGAAAAGCAACCAGCTAGAACTTAAGAATACAATTACTGAATTAAATAACAAACTTGATGGAATCACTAGCAGATTGGATGAAGCAGAAAATCGAATCAGTGACTTAGAAGACAAAATAGCAGAGATCACCCATGCGGAATAACAAAAAGAAAAAAGAATGGAAAATAGTTTAAGAGAGCTGGGGGACAACATCAAAAGCAACAACCTACGGGTCATTGGAGTATCAGAAGGAGAAGAGAGGGAGCAAGGGATTGAGAATATATTTGAAGTAATAATGTCTGAAAACTTCCCTAACCTGGCAAAGGACATCAAAATACAAGCTCAGGAAGTGCAGAGAGTTCCAGCCAGGATGATTCCAAACAGGCCCACTCCAAGACACATTATAGTGAAAATGGCAAGGGTTAAGGACAAAGACAGAATCCTTAAAGCAGCAAGGGAAAGGCAGCAAGTTACTTACAAGGGTACCCCCATAAGATTATGAGCTGACTTTTCTACAGAAACTTTGCAGGCCAGAAGGGAGTGGCAGGAGGTTTTCAAAGTGATGAAAAATAAAGGCCTACAACCAAGATTGCTGTATCCAGCAAGGTTATCATTTAAAATCGAAGGTGAGATAAGGAGCTTTGCAGAAAAAAATAAGTTAAGGGAATTCATTACCACCAAGCCAGCTTTGCAGGAAATGCGAAAAGGACTTCTTTAAGTAGAAGAGAAAAACAACCTATGAAAGACTACGAACACAAATAAGAAAATCGCAATAAATACACACCTATCAATAATCACATTAAATGTAAATGGATTAAATGCTCCAATAAAAAGACATAGGGTGGCTGAATGGATAAGAAAGCAAGACCCCAGTATATGCTGTATACATGAGACTCACCTTAGATCCAAAGACTCATACAGGCTGAAAGTAAAGGGATGGAGTAAAATATTTCATGCAAATGGTACTGAGAAAAAAGCTGGAGTAGCGATACTTATATCAGATAAAATGGACTTTAAATTGAAGAATATAACAAAGGACAAAGAAGGACACTTCATAGTAATGAAGGGATTGATCCAACAAGAGGACATAACTCTAGTAAACATCTATGCACCTAACATAGGAGCCCCGAAATATATAAAACAGATATTGTCAGACATAAAGACAGAGATCAACAGTAACACTATTATAGTAGGGGACTTCAACACCCCGCTATCACTAATGGACAGATCCTCCAGACAGAAAATCAATGTGGAAACAGCGACCTTAAATGACACATTAGACCAGCTGGATTTAACAGACATTTTCAGAGCAATTCATCCCAAAGCTACAGAATATACGTTCTTTTCAAGTGCACATGGAACATTTTCTAAGATAGACCACATGTTAGGCCACAAAACAAGTCTCAATAAATTTAAGAAGATTGAAATCATTTCAACTGTATTCTCTGACCACAATGCCATGAAACTAGAAATCAATTATAAGAAGAAATCCGGGAAGCTGACAAATAAATGGAGGCTAAACAATATGCTATTAAATAGTGAGTGGGTCACAAATGAGATCAAGGAGGAAATCAAAAGATACCTCGAGACAAACGATAATGAAAACACCACGACCCAAAATCTCTGGGATGCTGCGAAAGCAGTCCTAAGAGGGAAGTTTATAGCAGTGCAAGCCTACCTAAAGAAGGAAGAAAAATCTCAAATCAACAGGTTATCCTTACACCTAAGGGAACTGGAAAAAGAACAGCAAAAGAGTCCCAAGGGGAGTACAAGAAAGGAGATAATAAAGACCAGAGCAGAAATAAACAACATAGAGAACAGAAAAACAATTCAAAAGATCAATGAAACCAAGAGCTGGTTTCTTTAGAAGATAAACAAAATTGACAAACCTCTAGTCAGGCTCATCAAAAAAAAAAAGAGAGAGGACTCAAATTAGCAAAATCAGGAATGAAAGAAGGGAAATGACTACAGACATCACAGAAATACAAAAAATTCTAAGAAATTACTATGAGCAACTATATGCCAACAAATTTGACAATCTGGAAGAAATGGATAATTTTCTAGAAGCATACAACCTTCCAAAGCTAATGCAAGAAGAAACAGAAAATCTAAATACCCTGATTACTACCAAGGAAATTGAATCAGTAATTGACAAGCTCCCAAAAAACAAAAGCGCTGGACCAGATGGCTTCACAAGTGAATTTTATCAAACATTCAAAAAAGAACTATCAACTATTCTTCTCAAACTATTCCAAAAAATCCAGAAGGAAGGAAGGCTCCCAAACTCTTTTTATGAAGCCACTATCACCCTGATTCCAAAACCAGATAAAGACATCCCAAAAAAGGAAAACTACAGGCCAATCTCCCTGATGAATATAGATGCAAAAATTCTCAATAAAATATTAGCAAACAGAATTCAGCAATATATTAAGAAGATCATACATCATGATCAAGTGGGATTCATCCCTAGTGTGCAAGGCTGGTTCAACATCCGTAAATCAATTAATGTGATACACCACATCAAGAAAATGAAGGATAAAGATCACATGGTCATTTCAATAGATGCAGAAAAAGCATTTGACAAAATCCAACAGCCATTTATGTTAAAAACCCTTAGCAAAGTGGGAATACAGGGATCATATCTCAACATAATAAAAGCCATATATGATAAACCTACAGCTAGCATCATACTCAATGGGGAAAAGCTAAAACCATTCCCTTAAGATTAGGAACAAGACAAGGCTGTCTACTTTCTCCTCTTTTATTCAACACAGTGCTGGAAGTTCTAGCCACAGCAATCAGACAACAAAAAGAAATAAAAGGCATCCAAATTGGCAAGGAAGAAGTAAAATTGTCATTATATGCAGATGATATGATACTGTATATAGAGAACCCCGAAGACTCCATCAAAAAACTATTGGAACTGATAGACGAATTCAGTAAAATAGCAGGATATAAAATCAATGTTCAGAAATCAGTGGCATTTGCATATACCAATAATAAACTAATGGAAAGAGAAATTAAGAAAACTGTCCCATTTACAATTACGTCAAGAACTATAAAATACCTAGGAATGAATTTAATCAAAGAAGTGAAAGATCTGTACTCAGAAAATTATAAGACACTGAAGAAAGAAATCATAGAAGATACAAATAAATGGAAACACCTACCATGCTCATGGATAGGAAGAATTAATACAGTTAAAATGTCCATACTGCCTAAAGCAATATATAGATTCAATGCAATTCCTATCAAACTACCAAGGGCATTTTTCACAGAAATAGAAAATATAATCCTAAAATTTATATGGAATCATAAAAGACCCAGAATATCCTCGGCAATTCTGAGAAATAAAAACAAAGTCGGGGGGATCACGCTACCAGACATCAAAACCTACTACAAGGCCACAGTAATCAAGACAGTTTGGTATTGGCATAAAAACAGGCACATCGATCAGTGGAACAGAACAGAGAGCCCAGAAATAAATCCAAGCATTTACGGACAGTTAATCTATGACAAGGGAAGCAAGAATTTACACTGGAGTAAAGATAGTCTATTCAATAAATGGTGCTGGGAAAATTGGACTGACACATGCAAAAAAATGAAACTGGATCATCTCCTTACGCCTTATACAAGAACAAATTCAAAATGGATTAAAGACTTAAATGTAAGACCTGAAACCATAAAAATCCTAAAAGAAAATATAGGGAGTACATTTGTAGACATTACCCGAAGCAATATTTTTACTGATACATCCCTACGGGCAAGGGAAGTAAAAGAAAAAATGAACATATGGGATTATATCAGACTTAAAAGTTTTTTCGCAACAAAGGAAACCATTAATAAAACAAAAAGGAAGCCTACTGAATGGGAGAATATATTTGCCAACGATATATCTGATAAGGGGTTAATATCCAAAATTTATAAAACACTCATGAAACTCAACACCAAAAAGACAAACAACCCAATTAAAAAATGGGCAGAAGATATGAAGAGACATTTCTCTAAAGAGGACATACAGGTGGCCAATAGGCATATGAAAAATAGTTCAACCTCACTGGTCATTAGGGAAATGCAAATAAAAACCACCATGAGATACCACCTCACTCCAGTCAGAATGGCTATCATCAACAAATCAACAACCAACAAGTGCTGGCGGGGCTGTGGGGAAAAGGGGACCCTGCTGCACTGTTGGTGGGATTGCAGATTGGTGCAGCCACTATGGAAGTCAGTATGGAGGTATCTCAAAAACTGGAAATAGAGCTTCCGTTTGACCCAGCAATTCCACTCCTAGGTATTTATCCTGAAAAAACCAAGGCACTTATTCAAAAAAAGTTATGCACCCTTATGTTCATAGCAGCACAATTTACAATAGCTAAGACTTGGAAACAACCAAAATGCCCATCAGTAGATGACTGGATTAAGAAACTGTGGTATATTTATACAATGGAGTATTACTCCGCTATAAAGAAGAATGAAATCGTGCCATTTGCAATGATATGGATGGACCTAGAGACTATAATGTTGAGTGAAATAAGTCAGTCAGAGAAAGACAAATACCATATGATCTCATTCATATGTGGGATCTGAAAAACTGTATGAATGAGCAAAGTAAACAGAAACTGTCTCATAGATATAGAGGAAAAATCAGGGTTGCTAATTGGGAGGGGAATGCGGAGGAGGGAGAAGGGGAAGGGATTAGACAGCAAAAATAGGCAACTACAATATTGCTACTGGGATAGGAAAAACAGTTTGGGGAATATAATTAATAATGTTGCAAATATTCTGTGGAATGTCAGATGATCATAGGTCTTGTTATGGAGACCATTTCATGGATGGAGTAGAAGTTTGATCACTGCACTGTATTACTAAAGCGGAGGTGGTATACCTACTGTAATTGAATATATATAGATAGTCACGGGATGTGGATTATACTGTGAAAGAGAGTCAGAGGAAGAGTAATAGATATATATGATATGGGGGGGAGTGGGGTGGCGAATTGGGGGTGAGGGTTTTCACTATGAGGGGTAAAATGTATAACTATTGCACTGTGTTGTACACCTGAAACTAATTTAAAAAACAAGACAAAAACCCAAACAATAAAAAAAAGAAACAATAAAACAATGAAACCCAGAGCTGTTTCTTTGAAAAGACAAATAAAACTGACAAACCTTTAACCAGACTCATAAAAAAAAAGAAAAAAAACTCAAAAAGGGAGGACCTAAATAAATAAAATCAGCAGTGAAAGTGGAAAGTGACAACAGACACCACAGAAATACAAAACTATTCAAGGAAATACTGTGAACAACCATATACCAACAAATTAGACAATCTGGAAGAAATGGATAAATTTGTAGAAGGATACCATCTTCAGAGGCTGAATCAAGAAGATACAGAAATTCTGAACTGACCAACTACTACTAATGAAATTGAATCAGTAATCAACAAGCTCCCCAAAAATAAAAGCCTTGTATCAAATGGCTTCACAGGTGAATTTTACCAATGTTCAAAGAAGTAACAGCTATTCTTTTCAAACTATTCTCAAATATTCAAGAGGAGAGGCAGATTCTCAAGCTCATTTTACAAGGCCACCATTATCCTAATTCCAAAACCAAACAGACATTTAAAAAAAAAAAAGAGGAATTTCAGGCCAATATCCCTGATGAAAATAGATGCAAAAATCCTCAACAAACTATTAGCAAACTGAATTCAGTAACACATTAAAAAGATCATACTTCACCATAAAGTGGGATTCATTCCTGGTATGCAAGGTTATTTAAATATCTGCAAATCAATAAATGTGATACACCACATAAACAAAATGAAAAGTAAAAAACATATGTTCACATCAATAGATGCAGAAAAAGCATTTGACAAAATCTAGCATCCATTTATGATAAAAACAAAACAAAGCAAAACTCTTCACAAAGCGGAAATACAGGGCACATATTTCAACATGATATGTGACAAACACACAGCTAATATCATACTCATTTGGGGAAAGCTAAAAACATTCCCCTTAAGGTAAGGAACAAGACTAGAATGTCCATTTTCATCACTTTTATTCAACATAGTTCTGGAAGTCCTAGCCACAGCAATCAGACAAGAAAAAGAAATAAAAGGCATCCAAATGGGAAAAGAAAAAGTAAAAGTGTCATTATTAGCAGATGACATGATACTACATAAAGAGAACCCCAAAGATTCTACCAAAAAACAACAACAAAAAAACAACTCTGTTAGAACTGACAAATGAACTTAGTAAAGTAGCAGGATACAAAATTAATATTCAGAAATCAGTTGAATTTTTATATACCAATAACAAACTATGAGAAAGAAAAATTAAGAAAACAATCCCATTTATAATTTCATCAAAAAAATACTTAAGAATAAATTTAACCAAGGAAGTAAAAAACCTGTACTCAAAATTATAAGACATTGAAGAGTGAAATTAAAGAAAATACAAATAAATGGAAACACAGGCCCTGCTCATGGATAGGAAGAATTAATATATTTAAAATGTTCGTAGTACCCAAAGCAATCTATAGATTCAATGCAATCTCTTTCAAAATACCAATGGCATTTTTCACAGAACTAGAACAAATAATCCTAAAATTTATAAAGAACCATAAAACATCCCAAAAAGCCAACGCAATCCTGAGAAATAAGAACAAAACTGGAGGTATCACACTACCTGATATCAAATTATTCAAGACCATAGTAATAAAAAGAGCAGGGTATTGATATAATAACAGACACATAGATCAATGGAATAGAATAAAGTCCACAAATAAATCCATGGCTATATAGTCATTCACTCTATGACAAACAAAGCAAGAATTTACAGTGGGGTAAAGGCAGACTATTTAATAAATGGTGCTGGGAAAAGTGGAAAGATACATGCAAAATAATGAAACTGGTCCACCTTCTTACGCCATGTATGAGAAAAAACTCAAAATGGGTTAAAGACTTAAATGTAAGACCCAAAACCATAAAACTCCCAGAAGAAAGTATAGGATGTAAACTCTCAGACATTACCCTTAATAATATTTTACTGGTATATCTCCTCTGGCAAGGGACACAAAAGAAAAAAAAATAAACAAATGGGACTACAGTAAACTAAAAAGTTTTTCCCAGCAAAAGAAACCATCAAGAAAATGAAAAGATATCAAACTGAATGGGAGAACATATTTTCCAATGATATAGCTGATAAGGGGTTAATATACAAATTTATAAGATACTCATACAACTCAACCCACAAACAAACAAACAAACAAACAAACAAACAAACAAACAAACAAACAAATTATCCAATTAAAAAATGGGCAGAGGACCTGAACAGACAGGTTTCTCCAAAGAGGACATACGAATGAATGGTCAATATGAAAAGATGCTCAACATCACTAATCATCTGAGAAATGTAAACACATTTGAAATACCACCTCACACCTATCAGAATGGCTATCATCAATAAATCAACAAACAACAAGTTTTGGCAAGGATGTGGCACAAAGGGAACCCTTGTGCATTGTTGATGGTGTTGTGTCCCGCACAACAGGGCCGTAGGAGTTTGGAAGAGACGGCAGGGGTTGAGAAACAGAAAAATATAGACAAGAGACAAAGGATAATTCAAAAGCAGTGCTAGCCAGAGGATTCAGTGCCTCTAGGACAAAGAGTCCCGAATTGGGCTTGACTGCGGCTTTTATTGGGATACACACAAGGAAGCAGCCCTGGTCTGTGAGTCTCATACATCATACCAGAGAACTTAGCTCAGAATCAAATCACCCCATGACCTGCAGGCTGCCTTTACCGAAAGTCCAATGGTATGTTCACATGCACCTCCTAAGGGACAGAAACTTCTCATGCGGAGACTCACTGATAGGATTACACGGAGGACAGATGTTATTACCTTTTTAAGGTCACTTCACAGGCAAGCTGTCAGCACCTAAGACAAGGGGTCTTTGCCCACTTTTCAACTCTGTGAGTTCTCCTATGGCACCCCCCCCCCCCCCCGTAACTGTATCTGGCTTGGGTTGCCCTATCTACAGCTAGGGTCGTACCCATCTTTGACTAACCAGCCATCTTCTGGGGTCATACAGGAAGATAGAGTAGGCATAATGTTGAAGTACTTTCTCTATGAGGATCTGTTGTTATGGGAAGATGCACGGGGGCAGACGGCTAGACTGCTGTATGACCATAGATGGGACTGCAAATTGGTGTAGCCAGTGTGAAAAACAGTACAGAGGTTCCAAAAAAAAGGGGACTTTTGACCCAGCAATTCCACTCCTGGGTATTTATCTAAAGGAATCAAAAACACGAATTCCAGGGCTGGCCGAGTGGTGCATTGGTTAAGAGCTGGCTTGGGATGCCACAAGCCCCGGTTTGGATCCCCTGTATTTGGCCAGTGACACTGTCCTCTACAGCTAAGATGGTGAACAGCAGCTCCACCTGGAGCTGGGCTGCTGTGTGTCCCTGGGATGGCATAGCTGCAGCACCTGCTGCAGTGGGCTTCCATAAGCTACAGTGAGTGGCCGGCAGCCGGCATGAGCAGCTGGCAGCCAGCGTGAGCTGCCAATAGCCGTGGTGAGCAGCATTCCAGAGGCCGGTGACCTATCTGCCTCATCTGGGAATAGAGCAATGATAATACCAACATGGGCAAGTGAAACAACGTCCTCCACAACTAGACTGAAGAATGGCAACTTGTCTGTTCCCCTTTCCCAATTCTCCAACTCTGTTCCCCTCCTGCAATTCCCCAATAAAAATCTTTAAAAAAACAAACAAAAAAAATACATGAATTCCAAAAAAAAATATGTACCCTTATGTTTACTCCAGTGGTATTCACAATAGCCAAGATATGAAAACAATTGAAATGTCCATCAATAGATGATTAGACAAATTATATATATATATATATTACTTTGACACAAAAAATAATAAAATCTTACTATCTGCAACAACATGGATGGACCTAGAGGATATTATGCTAAGTGAAATAAGTCAGACTGAGAAACACAAATACCATGTTATCTCACTTATATGTGGAATCTAAAGAACAGAATAAACAAACAAAACAAATAGACTCATAGATACAGAGAACAAACTGATGGTGGCTAAATGGGAAAGGGTGTTGGGGGGATAGGTGACAAAGGTAAAGGGATTAGGAAGTATGAATCAGTAGTCACAAAATAGTCATGGGGATTGAAATACAGTATGGAGAATATAATCAATAATATAAAAACTATGTATAGTGTCAGATGATTACTAGACTTATCTGGGGGATCACTTCATCAATTATATGACTACCTAACCATTGTGCTGTACACATGAAACTAATATAAAATAATATTGAATGTCAACTATAATTAAAAATATATACATAGTTACATATGTAAAATACAGACAGCATAGGGAATATAGTCAATGGTTTCATAATAGGTATGTATGATGTCAGATAGACAGTAGACTAGTTGGGGTTATCACTGTGAGATGTGTAAATGTCTAATCATTATGTTACTTCGTACACATGAAACTAATAAAAAATAAGAAATGAAATAAAATAAAAATAATCTAAGACTTAAGAAAGCGACTAGTAGCTGAGAAATAACCTGGCCACGTGGTCAGAATTGCTTTAAAATAAAAAAAGCCTTCATTGTAGTAAATGGATTGAAGTAACAATAAATGCACGAAGACTTGGTAACAATTAAGTGCTCTAGTAAAAAGAGTTGTTAGATTGAACTTGGATATTGTAGGGGGAGAGAGAGAAGTGGAAATACAGAACACTTCTTTGGGAATTTTTCAGGAAAAACAGAATAGCTAGAGAGAATTTCTAGTTATGTTGAAATTTTTAGTGCAGTAGATGGTGGGCCATTTTTTAGGGGCAATAGGGAACAAGCAGGTAGAAAGAAGAATTTGAATATAAGTTCTCAAGAAACCTATGAAACACAAGCAAATGCATACTCTATTATTGGCTAATTTAATTCTGTATCCCAGACTATTCTTCAACCTCTAAAATGGGCAAGGCTTCTCAGAACACACTTCACGTGTTTCTTCTGACGTAGTTATCAATCATTTGGCTTCCATTCTCTCTCTACATGCTTTTAATTTCCTGCTTTAAGATTATTTCTTAGCACAAGGCACACCTAACCTGCAACTGCATTTATTCAACATTTACCAACGACAATTCTATATAAGGGAAACAAAGTGACAATGAAGAAATAGAGTGACAGGGAAGAAAGAATCCAAAAGTGTCCTCAACTTTCTTCAACACCAGGATTCTTAAAATATCTAATTCAGATCTCATATGCTTATAGTGCATTTATTTTTTTCTCTATCAGATGACCTTCCTCACAAAAAATATTGATGATGACTTTGTAGGGGAATTAGGTAAATGTCACAAGGAAGAAAATATCTGTGTGTAGCACAGGAAAATTGTAAATATATAATCACCAATCATTTGTAAAAATCGTTTGCTTTTTAGTTTCTCTAATACTTGTTTTATTTTATTTTTTTTTGAGGGCAGTGTCACTGGCCCTCATATGTGGGACCCAACCGGGGTCGCTGGCTTCCGAAGCCAGCGCTTAACCACCGCGCCACTCGGCCGGCCCTAATACTTGTTTTATAATATACATACAATATCTAAAATCTTACTTTTGAAACTCAGCCACTGAATGTTATTCTCTTCCAACTAACAAACCCTTCTGATTTTGGTTCTCAAGTTTTTCTTTCACTCCTCTTCCTGCAAAGAGTTTCTGTATATAGTGGAAAGGTTATGTCATATAATGTCAATGAGTGATAGACTCTTCCCTCTCTCTGTGGATGTATGTGTTGTTCTGTGTGTCCATGGTGATTTGGACTCCAAGATAGTAGTGAGATTTGAAAGCTAAGACCCTTGTACCTGACCATGGATGAGTAGCGCTGCTTGTCAAGCTCTTTACAGCATCATGCTAAAGTCTGTGTGTTAGCCAGGTGGCCCTGGCTGTGAAGTCCTTGAATACTGAGCTCTCTTTATCATGGCTCCAGATTTTGACTGGTCTTCTGGTCCTTTCAGAGCTTCCATGTGCCAGAATCCCATCCCAGTTGTGATACATTGTATGTTCTGGACATACTGCTGTTCTTATATCACTAGCGATAAAAACTTTGGCTACCTACATGGGTACTTCCAAAACATGCTGCATGTTTATTCCTCACCATCTAAATGGCTGAATGCAGAACTTGAAGCCTCTACTAGGCTAAAAACCATGCTATTATTCTGGTATTTTCAGAGTCCTTCAAATTATCTGTATGCTCTTACCATAGGTCTACTGTAAGTAACATCATTTATGATGTCATTTCTGCCTTAAAGGACATTTAAGGAATTTAGAAAGTTATTGTCTTTTAAATGATGCTTGACTAAGTATCAACAACAACAACAACAAACCAACCAACCAAACAAAAAACTATACTACTATTTTAGAATTTAAAAGTCTGTTGTAGTTCATTGTGTTTCAGCTTTATTTGGAGGTTTAGTTCTAGTTCTCACTTTACAGAGGTACAAGAACCTATTGGGTAGCTATTGAAACTATCAAAGCTTGGCAGAAGCCCTTAGGGTTCAGCATCAGCTTACAGCCTGGAATCATGTCCCTGCTTAATTTATTTATTTTTCATATATGGGTATTTAGTTTTCTGTTTTTCCAACTTAGTTATGCATACAAAATATTTTAGCTACTATTTTCAAATATATATTGTTTTAATTAAAATACATTATGTCATAAATGTTTTGTAGTGAGAGGGTTTTCAAAATATCCAGACATTGATACTATGGCTTGACTTTATTTTGGCAGTGTCTGTCACATTTCTTGCTCTAACATAACTCCATAATGGTTGACATTTTTCTTCTAAATGTTCCCTGCACTACTCAACTATTTCAGCCCATCTGTTGTTTTACCATTTCTTAAATGGGCCTATAACATTTTTGGGTTTTTTTGAGATCTGTTTTTAGAAAATAGATTTTGTTTAAATACTGTAACATAATTTAATAGTGCCGTATCTTAGAATTTCTTTGTGGCTTAGATTTTTATGATGTTTTTTTCTTATACGTTAACATTTCTTTCCTTCCTCCACCTGGATATAGTTCTCATGCTGATTCCCTGTAGGTTAGGACTCATATTTGAATGGTTCAACAGGTAATTTAAAGAAAGTAGAGAAGAGAGGGGTGTGAGGTAGAGCTCAATCAGCAGAGAACTTAAGTTCTTGTCTGTCACCGAAATCAGTCGCACCTGTCTTCTGCTTCTTCATATCTCCCCTCCAGACCGATGTGAAATGATGCCCAAGTAACAGGGAACTCCCATATTCACAAAACAGTGAGACTCTTCAGCTATCCTAAATCAGTTGTAGCATTCCTTTTGACCCACGTTTTCTTTTCTGTCCTGCAAAAAGATACTCTTACTCTTTTACAACTGACATGTCTGAACGTTTCCTTGTTCAACTCCACTCCCCTTATACCCAGCAGCATGAGGTAGCATGCTGGGAGGTTTGGGTCTTTTGGGAAAACAACCTACATGGGAACAAGACCTGCTGCTTAGTATCTGTAGCATCCCCTACAGGCAACTTTATTTCATCTGATCCTATTTACACTGTTTTTAGTCACCCTTGTATAGTGTGGGTTATGGCATTGTTTTTGAGACTGTCTAGTCAAATCAAAGATGTTACCTTGTATTCTTTTCATTCTTTTTGGTGTGTTTGTTTGAAAGGAGAAATTACACTGCAGCAAAGAAAAAGTAATCTCTAAGCATCAATAGAACAGTACAATTTTCAGCATTAACGTATCTGTTTGTAAGCGAAGTCCAAATCATCTTTAACTAATCCCTCCTTCTCTCCCTGTTATTTGCTCATTCATTTCTTTTCTTCTAACAAATGTTGAAACTCCTCCAATTCCCTTTATTAAGTGAAAACAAAGAAGACAAATTAAGATAAGATACTTTATGAAATAGAAATAAAAATAATAGGTTTGTCTATCCCTCCCCTATTTAACATTTTCATAAATGTGGTACCCATGAGGAACATAATTCATAATTAATTGGTAGATATTAATATGTTTCAAGTAATGTACATTTTAAGGCAGAATTATGTTCCTATTAAGATGGTTCTGTTTCTCTTGCCATTCTTGTTACAATAACATTTCTTTTTCTCTTCTTTGGTTTTCTTTTTGTTCTGCCTGAAAGACTGGGAAATGACCATAATAGCTGTTTTTCTTGGGCAGTGAGCAGTGAGTGAATGTTGAGCTCCCTGTGGACTGAGCATTTTGATGCAAATTTACACAGAAAAGAAATAGTGCTGCTGATTGC
Source organism: Aselliscus stoliczkanus (assembly GCA_033961575.1). Classification (NCBI taxonomy): domain Eukaryota; kingdom Metazoa; phylum Chordata; class Mammalia; order Chiroptera; family Hipposideridae; genus Aselliscus; species Aselliscus stoliczkanus. The sequence continues at coordinate 109,080,120 of CM066729.1, forward strand.
TACAGAATCACTGCACCTCAGAGCAGGGGATGTTTCATTCTCTCTTATCCTGGGGCTGAGTATTAACTACACCACTGAACAGTGAGTACTTATCATCCCTATCATTCAGATCACATAAATCTCTGGAAAGGAACAATGTCCCTCCAGGGAGTTTAACTAGCCTATAAAATGTAAAAAAAAAAAGAAAGAAAGAAAGAAAGAAAGAAAGAAAGAAAGAAAGAAAGAAAGAAAGAAAGAAAGAAAGAAAGAAAAGGAAAAAGAATCAAACTATATTAGTCCATAGAACTGCAAATGCTAAGGTAATTCAAGCTATTTAAAAATATTTATATTATTACCATCATCAAAGAAATTGATTTTTTTTCTTTTTTTAAAAAGATTTTATTGGGGAATCAGGGAAGGGAAACAGAAAAGTTGCTGTCCTTTTATTCTTCAGTCTAGTTGTGGAGGACATTGCTTCACTGGCCATGTTGGCATTATCATTGCACTCTTCTTGGGTGAGGCAGATTGGTCGCTGGCCTCTGGATGGCCTCTCACGGCAGCTCTTGGCAGCTCAAACAGGCTGTCAGCTGATCATGCTGGCTGCTGGCCATTCATTGTAGCTTATGGCAGCCCACTGCAGCAGAAGCTGCAGCCTACACTGTCGCTGACCACTCACAGCAGCCCAGCTCCAGGTGGAGCTGTTGTTCACCATCTTAGCTGTAGAGGGCGCAGCATCACTGGCCCTCATGTGGGATCCAAGCTGGGGCCCTGATACTCAGAGTTGGCGTTCCAAGCCAGCTCTTAACCAACAAACCACTAGGCTGGCTGAAAGGAATTGATTTTTAAGAAAGCTTTTTTTGGAGGGTTGGGGTGCAAAAAGATAATTTCTTTAAATACAAGTATTTCAATCATATAAATGGGAGAATTCTGTAATTATACATTTCATTTACTATTATTATTTCATTGCATTACCAAAATATTCTTGGATGCCTATGATAAAAGTGAACTGGCATCTTAAGATGACTATGGATGGATTTGGGCCCCTTGTTAACTCTCTATTCCTGACTTCCTGTTAAACTTTGTGGTAACTTCTGGGGGAGGGATACTAAGAAATGAGGAAGCCATTTTGGAATTGGAGCTTTTTTTTTGCACGTGGGTAGCTAGTTGGAACATCGGTTGGCAAGTGTACGTTCACACACTCCTTGGTGACTTTGTTCCTTTTTCTTTTCCTAAATAAACCGCTCTTTTGGTGGACTACCTGGAGAATTATTTGGCCAGTCAACACCAACTAGGTATACAGAACATTCTGAGATGGACCAAAGAGAAGCATGAGATTGTATTCACTCTCTAGGAAGTTTCCCTCAACTCCTATAGCTGCTCCTAATAGCAGAGGTGAGATAGAGTGGGGGCAGGACATCCAAGAAAACCATTAACCACCCAATTGGACTTCCTAGAAAACCATTAACTGCTAGTCAGAGAAAAAGGACCAGTATATCAAGATGAGACAAGACCAGCCTGATCTGGCCAAAATCAAGATGGTGACAAAAGTCACCTCCAAGTAACCTCCAGCTACAGTATAGGGTCATTATAACATATCTTCATGCTAAACAACACTCCATCCTGCCCCATGACACCTCCGGAGGGGACCACATAAGGACAAAAAGGAATGTATCCCCAATCCCCGGGAAAACCCACCCTTTCCTAGAACTAATAGGTATATTACTCCCTACCCCCCTCATTCTCATACTAAAAACAATAAAAACCATGGCTGCATGGAGGATCAGGCTGTCTCTCACTTGGAGACAACCTCTTCTCTGCGTATGAAGTAGATCTTTATTCAATAAACTATTTTTGTTTTATTTCCTGGCTTACACTTGAATTCTTTCCTGAGCAAAGCCAAGGATCTTCTTTTCCTGCAACAGAGGCTCTGAAGGGTCAGCGAGAAGGATTAAGGTCTGCAGATTCCAGTTCATATTGTGGAGCAATGGAAATAATGAGGATTTTGGAGTCAGGCAGTACTATTATTTTTATTATTAAAAATTGTTCTATTATATTGCATTCATTTTCAGCTGGCATTTTATTGAAAAAGAAATACAATATAACACACAGACAGCAAAATATTCTAACAGTGCAAATTGATAGATTTAAAAATCAATTTCCTTTCTACCAAGACCCTGTTCCCAGAGGAAACAATTGTTATAATATCTTTATTTGGTATTATAATACCATTATTTCGCTGTTATTTTAGAACTGGTCATTTTAGAACAGAATATACACCAGAATATGCTTCCCCAAAATATGCTTTTTGGCATATGGATTATTTTGAGCTTAAGGCCATTGAAAAATAGCAGATACAGGAAGAACTCTAAAAGCAGAGCACGTTTTCCTTTTGCAAGGGAAATTTCAAATTGTAAAACGTTTCTCCTTAACCCATACAGGGCAGTGCAGGACTCTAAACAATGCATATCAATTTAGACATCATTGACTTAAATTTGCATCACAAACCTTACAAACAACCCTTGTTTATGATACTTTTTCTGGTCATGTTCCCATAACTTGCCTCCTCTACCTAGAACATCCTTTCCTTTGTTTTAAGACAGGTTAGTTAGTAAAATATTAGGCAGTTAGGAATTCCCTGGTAGACTGAGCAAAGATAAGAAAAAAACTGGCCATTCCTTAAATTAGCCATTCCTTTCAAAATTATAGGGTAACCCCCACATACTGGAACGGAGACATCAATCATGCCCTAGAGCAAAAAGCCATTTTGGAGGACATTACGAAAGGCCTCCCCAAGGCTGAGCAACAGAACAAACCTGATAAACCTCTTAGTAACAGGCACCAGTATTTCAGCATTCCCCCTTCCAGGCATAAAAAAAAGTATAAAACTCAAGCCTTTTACCTTAGCTAGTGGACATCCCATTTTCCGGGTACTCCCTCCCGCTCAGGAGCTGTAACCTTTCTCTTGCTTTAATAAAACTATCCTCTGCTACAAACTCCACCTCTCTGGTCCGTGTTTCCAGTCTTCAGCTTCACGAGACTATGACCTCAGCACAAGAAATATCCTACATCATTTGGGGGCTAGTCCCCAAATGAAAGAGAGATAAATATGATCTGTGCTTTTCTATATGCCTTGCCCACTCTCGGGCCTTATACAATATTTTTCTGTCACACAAACATTGGGCCACTGACAGCCAAGTAAAAACTACTAGCATGGCTGCCAATCTTAAGACTCAGAGGACAGGCTTAGCAGAAGAGCTCTGGTTAAACCCCTCTGATGCAAAGTTGGAGGAATGTTGGCCTTAGCCTGACTACCTTCTCTCTTGAGGAAAAGAAGGGAACCCAAAGATGGTGTGAGGTTGTGGTAAAAGACTCTTGGATGCATCTGAGGAACTCTGGTCATGATGACTCTGACATGTTCCGAAGGCTCCCTGGGTCTTCCTCTGACCCCAATGCCTGGTAGGGTGCCAGCTGATGGCTCTCCCTCTCCCTCCCCTCTCTGCTACTCTGCTGCCTTTCTCTTTCTGTGAGGAGGCTGGATACTGGTGCGTGGCTAGGTTGTGGGCCTTTGCAGGCAACTGAGGGACCCTCAGCTGTGGTAGAGTCCCAAAGGCTTCTCTGGTCCCTTCTCAGTCTGATGGATCATAAGGGTGCCAGTGGAATGTCTCTCCCATCCTTAATGCTTTTTTCATCCTGACACTGTCTCTTAACCCCTGAGATGCTGATCTGGGGCCCTTTTCCTGTGAGACCTCCTCAATACTCCATGCCAGCCTGAAGACATCTTAAGGTAAGAACATGGAACTTGGTCTCCACATCTCTACTGTTTTTATGCCCTTTCCACTCACTGTCCACTTTCCAGAAATTACTTAGCGGCCCACCTCCATGAGGGGCTCCACCTGTCAGGTCCCAAATATCTGGCCACTTTCCTTTTACACGGGTGCTATTACAAACTGTCAGGCAAGATTCTGGAGGAGAAACAACATTTTCCAGACTCACTTTGCTTTTTAAAAAGTAGCTTTATCTGAAGCCTTTTGAGACTTCCAATATCTGTATCTACTCCCCCTTACATACTGGGCATCACGGCACCCTGCCATGCCCTTTCACATGCGCTGTGTGCCTTCCCTACAGACCTTAGACATGTACTCCTATCTTAATCACCTTTATATGGAGTACCACCATTACATTGACCATGCCACCAATTTAAAAAATGCTCAGAATTGGGCCATACACCCCTCTACTTTAAAATACCCCATTATTGACCACTGCCTTTATTGGCCCACAGGCAGGTGTCAGAAGTCCAGGAGGGGACACACACGGAGTTAGGTAGGCACCCACTCAAGGGCATGTGCTGGCTGCGCAGGTAAGGCATGACTAAATCCTGGCATTCCATGTGCCCCCACCCACCATGGAACAGAGTCATGCAGTCTCCCTGGCCCACTCAGGATCTGGAGGACATTCCAGATAAGTTGTTGGGAGGTGAATTGCAAAGGGACGCCTTTTTTTCTTCCTCCCCCACAGATGGGCACTTTATCCCTCCCACACACATGTGCAATACAACTTGCCCACATAGGGGCATGGGCCGACTGCCCAGGTAAGGAAGGACTAAATCCTGGCACGTCATGTCCCCTCACCCTGCCATGTAACCGAGTCATGCAGTTCCCCTGGCCCACTCAGGATCCGAAGGATGCTTCAGATAGGTAACTGGGAGGTGAGTTATCAGCCCTCACACACCTACACTCTCCTGTATTACATCCTGAAAGATTTAATCCCCAGACTCTGATAAAGCAGTGTCTTGTCTTCTTCTGTTTCAACATTTTAACCTCAATACATGTTAGAAGACAGGGAAACCTGGCCTTCGGAGAGAAGTATTAGCTCTAATACTATCATGCAGCTAGATTTGTTTTACAGATGGGAAGGCAAATGGTCAGAAGCTCCCTATGTTCAGGCTTTTTTTCTCTCTGAGGGACAACCCAGACCTTCGCAAAAAACGTCAAATTGATTCAACTCTTTTGGCTATGGTTTCTTGTCTCCCTCCTCCAAAAGAGGCCCATTCAAAGGAACCTCCAGTGGGATCTCCCTCCCCAGGGGAGGCCCACCACAAAAGAAAACCCAGTTGGAAGATGTCCCAAACCTCTATCCCTTTCTCTGTCTCTTTTCACACTTCCCCCTTACTATGCTGGTCCCATTCAAAGTCCTGTAGGGACCACCAGCAGTGGGACTCATTGTAAGAGATGGCCTAAGTCTGTGTGTGATAACATTTTAAATAAGCTTGCTTTTAAAATCATATCTCTGCTACAAAATTTGTCAAGAAAGTAGCTTGTATAATTGAGTTTGGGACCTCATAGAGTTAATAACTAATAAAAAGTCACTCAAATAAGGTTTTAAGTAAAACTTATCAGTAATGATCATATATTGAAAATACTTAGATGTGATTCTTCAACATCTACTTACAACTTAAGATTTTAGTTTTGCTAAGTTCACCTATTTCTAGCTTCTTGTCACAGGAATGGTCAAAGATAGATTTACATCTGTTAATAAATATATCTTATGTTTCATCACAAAGTCCTATGCTTTGGAAAGTTACAAAATATATTCCTGGATTTGCTGTCGCATCTTGCACGACTGAGCAGGTGGGAGTGGAGAAGGGACAGCGAAGAGTGAAGAAAGAAAGAGACAAGATATAAGAGAGAAATGCAGCTGGGCCAGGGGACTTCAGCCTCGTGGACTGGAGCCCCGAATGGGGCCTGACTCTTCCTTTTATTATCTTACACATAAGCAAGGATCAATGTAGTTTCTGCGGTCTGTGAGTCTTACACCCAAGAATTAACCTCCAGGCCTAATTTCCCATGCCTGCAAACTGCCATTACCAATGGCCCCATGAGGTTATTTTCATGCACCTCTAAGAGACAGAAGCTTCCTCTGCCAAGGCTTACTGATAAGAATGCAGGGAGGACAGGTATTATCACATCAATAGGTCACTTCACAGGCAGGCTGCCAGAACCTGAAGCAAGGGGTTTATGCCCCTTTTCTCCTCTCCCTGATTTCTCCCATGGCACTCACTGGCACCCATGGACACCCACTGGCACCCACATGACCGTGTCTGACTTTGGGTTGTCCCTCTCGTGGGATCTTACCCATCATTGACTAGCTGGCCATCCTTTGGTGCCAAACAGGGATATATGCAGTAAGCATAATATTGAAGTTATGATCTGTCTTTATGAAGGTGCATAGAGGCAGACAGGCAGGCTATAATGTGACATCTCACCCTTTTTTTGTCTTTACAATGTGGGAAACACAGACATTGCAGATCTTTCATTTACTGCCCTTCAGATGGCTGTTTGTCTGTATCTGAGGACTAAACAGAATAAACATAGAACAATAAGCAAAACAACCATAGTACCAGCAAAACCTATCTACCCAAAGTTTTTATCCAGTTCACAGAATTTAAAGTAAAAAAGTCCATCTGTAGCCATGGAGAGTATTTCTTTTCTGGGGAGTAGCTGGAGTTTAGTGTTAGACATCTGATCTATTTCTTGTTGTATTTGTAAAGTGTCCACAGTAGGATTAGAAACATGTCACAAAAGATGAGGTCATACCTCAGACCAAGGAGTACGAGTTTGATTATAAGAATAAGGGATTAAACAATAACTAATAGATACAATAGAAATAGATAGAAACATTCCAATCACATTTTAAAGTCATCATAGTAAAATTTTCCATTTGATCACCAAGAAGTAGAATGGTAGTTTCTAAATTAGCTAACCTAACATTAATTTTCTGATCTATTTTCATTTATTGATTCTATGATTTACTAACATTTTTATATCATGTTACAGAAGTAATCAATGGTGTGTTAAGGATATAAGCCCAATATGTAAAATTATCAGCATTAACACCTAAGGAAGGAGAACTTACAGTGATCAGTACTGTTGGATATAGAGTGACTTTAGAAACAACAGTTACAATAGCCATAGAAATAATTCCCATAATAGCAGCAATAAAAAGTCCTATAAATGTTTTTAGTTCTATGTAAAATCTTATGAAGTAATTATAAAACAATATGAACAGTTGGAAAAGTTCCCACACTCTAGAAGCATGGACGGGGATCCATAATCCTCATCGTCTTTTAAGAATCATGATCTGATTATTAGAAGCATTATAAATGGAAGAATTTATACATGTATATAATTTATATTGAGCACTTTTAACTAATTTTGTTGTTTGATTAATAGTTATAGTTCCTACTAAAAAGAAAACAAAAATAATTTTAAGACATGTCTGTAAATAAACTTTTTGTTTCCTCAAATTGAAAAGTATATTTTTTTTGTTAATAGGATTGAGTATCAATAATTTGAGAAGAATTATAAGTATGTACCCACCATCTGAGAAGTTGGTAATTGGAGCAATTAAATTGAGTGCAATTAAGGACTGTATTCCCATTGGAGCCCCAGTCTATTACTATTCCATAGGAATAATTAAATAACACCTAATTCATGTTCCTGCAATACTCTTCCCAATGAATATGGGACTATCCATCAATTCAGTTACTTTGATTGGTACATGGAGAAACAGGGGGAGGGAAGCTATGAGTGCTTGCTTCCTGTACTTCAAATTTCTTTCCAAAAATCATAAACATATCTTTAAAGGTATCATTTTGTTTTTCTTTGGGAATTACCCATGATCCACACAAATCTTCTCTTCCGTGAACTGTCGCTCATAATAAGGTTTGACACACCTGTCAGGTGCCCACAAAGGATGCTTTTCTGGGCCTAGAAAGATACAAGCAAAACCTCTTCTCCATGTTAATAAAGTTTTCAAATGTCATTGATTGGTTTGGGTATCCTTCCACTAGATAGGGATATTTTCCAATAGTTATGAACTGTGTTGATTATTAAAATATTTTTCTGTAGCAGTACTCCCAATGTTTGATTTATTATTTGGATCAGGTGAATTTTAAATATTTTTAAAGTAAACATGGCTCTTGCTAATTGCACCTGAGGGGTTTCTGCTCTGTCTTTGTCTTCCCTCTTTTTTAACTTTTTTTTTAAACAAAATTTGAAAAGACTGAATAGAATTATTGGAAAGCAGAGTCTGATTTAATATTTCTAGGGTTTTAAAACATCTGTAAAGCAGTTAAAACAGCCATTAGTTTAGCTTTTTGAGTTGAGATGTAATTAATCTGTATTACTCCATGGTCTTTTTTAGGGTCTAACTTTCTTTATGAGAGAGAAAACAATGGGCCAGAACTATATGATTTTGTCAGGTTAAGGAGAATACGTTTTGTTTAAATCCATAACCTCTAAAACATTATGTACATGTCTGGGTCATCTGATCTGAACTCTAGCAGATTTAAATTTTTTTGGCATTTAAATCCTGAATATATAGGATAATTAGCATTTTTACTGGCAAATCTAGGAAGATATTTTGTAACCTTAAAAAGTATAGGCTTGTGATAAAACATAAGATATATTTATTAACAGATCTTAATCTACCTTTGAACATTTCTGTGATACGAAGCTAGAAATAGATGAACTCAGCAAAACTAAAATCTTAAGTTGTCAATAGATGTTGAGAAATTACATCTGAGCATTTTTAATATATGATCACTACTGAAAAGTTTTATTTAAAATTTTACTCAAGTGACCTTTCATTGGTTCCCAACTCTATGAGATCCCAAAGTCAATTATACAAGCTATTTTTTGACAAACTTAGTAGCAGAAATAACATGATTTTAAGAGTAAATTCATTTAGAATATTATCACTCGTAGACTTAGTTATTGCCCTTACAATGAGTCCCACTGTAGGTGATCCCTACAGGAATTTGACCAGGAGAGGTGTTTCATTGCAAGCCTGAGCTTGCCCCAACCCTGTAATTAATGTCTGATTCCTATCCTTTCTAATTTTGTGTCCTTTTTTGAGAGATAATTATAGAAACAACAAAAACATCCATTAATTACAGAAATAAATCTTTTGTCTTGTATTTTATTCTGGCAAACATGATGAATTCCTGAAATCTTTTTTGTTAGAAAAATATCTGCTTGACCAATACTTTTAAATCTTTTAGTTTCTAGCAGCAATGTACTGGGCAGGCCCAAGGCCTCTTGGCATGGTGTTTCTCGCCGTTTTCGAAAGAAAGGGGGGCTTCCGCTCCCACACCTTGAACAAAGCAAACTGGGGCAGAGACAGACTGCATGGAGTTGTTGTTTTTTTTAAAGTGGATATTAAAATTTAGGAATAACTGTGGTGACTTCTGGAGATCCTTCCTTTGTCTCTTGATTTTAAAACATCCTCTTTTTCTTTCATCTTCCATATCAATCTGTAAAGTTTTTAAAACTGACCAGACTCATCTCCATGTGTTCCAAATTGTTACTAAGATTAAAACTCCATTTTGATTTAACGCCTGGAGACCTACTCTTTTCCAAGTATTTAAATCTAGGGTTCCGGTGTCAAGGAACCACGAACAATATGTCTTAATCGTATTTAGTTCTAGTAATTTTCTTTCTGGGACTTGTGTTCGCCCAGCCTTAATAAGGCTGATATTTACAATGACTATCAGTATTTTCCATGTTAATTTTTAAAAGTATAGAGAAGAAAACCTCATTCATGCGTCTTCACTCTGATGCTCATCTGGCCGTGTTCCTCGCAGAACTTTAAGGTCAGTCGTGGCTAAGGTGTGCTCATATAAACCTCAGGCCTGAAGGACGTGTCCTGTGGAACAATGTCCAATCACCATTCTGCCTTATGACTTGACTACGAAATCGCAGATTAAAGCCCACACAAGTTCTGTAGCCGAAGCCATGGAACTATAATCATAGCCGAAGCCATGGAACTATAATCAATCACTCACTCATTCACTCTCATACACACAAAGAATTTTTTACCCGTTACCCTGTTAAAACTTCCCGAGATTTACCCTACCTTCAAACCAGGCAGGGGTCGCGACATTGTCTTGAGCTCTTTTGCCGGCCGTAATTCCCCTTTTCCAACTGATAGTCCCTTTTTTTTGTTTTCCTTCTCCAGGCCCATGTCTGAGCGCAACCTGTGTCCTGCACGACTGAGCCGGTGGAAGTGGAGAAGGGACGGCGAAGAGTGAAGAAAGAAAATGACAAGATATAAGAGAGAAATGCAGCTGGGCCAGGGGACTTCAGCCTCGTGGACTGGAGCCCCGAATGGGGCCTGACTCTTCCTTTTATTATCTTACACATAAGCAAGGGTCAATGTAGCTTCTGCGGTCTGTGAGTCTCACACCCAAGAATTAACCTCCAGGCCTAATTTCCCATGCCTGCAAACTGCCATTACCAATGGCCCCATGAAGTTATTTTCATGCACCTCTAAGAGACAGAAGCTTCCTCTGCCAAGGCTTACTGATAAGAATGCAGGGAGGACAGGTATTATCACATCAATAGGTCACTTCACAGGCAGGCTGCCAGAACCTGAAGCAAGGGGTTTATGCCCCTTTTCTCCTCTCCCTGATTTCTCCCATGGCACTCACTGGCACCCACGGGCACCCACTGGCACCCACAGGAAACTTCTGGCACCCACGTGACCATGTCTGACTTCGGTTGTCCCTCTCGTGGGATCTTAACCATCACTGACTAGCTGGCCATCCTTTGGTGCCAAACAGGGATATGTGCAGTAAGCATAATATTGAAATTATGATCTGTCTTTATGAAGAGGTGCATGGGAGCAGACAGGCAGGTTATAATGTGACAGATTTGCCAGTGGAAGTACTAATTACTTGCTTCTGGTTGTCAGTAAAAATTAAGGATTTAGAGGTTATGGATTCGAATATGAAAGGAAATGTGTGTTTTCAAAGAAGGTATAAGATATGGAAATACATTTTTCAAGAGACACTGAAAAAGTTGAAGGTTAGTGAAAAGTCTTGAGAGAGTTTTATGCACAGTTAAGCTAAATACAATGATTCAAATACACTTAAATATCAAAAGTAAACTAGTAGAGTTGAGTGTTTCCTTTTTCTTTCTCTGTCTCTCTCTGTCTCTCTGTCTCTGCTAAACAGGACAAATTTCTTGGAATACTGGTCTATGTTTTACATTGTCCTAATCAAGTCCTTGGTTACTGAAAGAAGCTAAAGTCTGCACAATGGGAAAAACTAAGTTTTGCTACTAGTTAGGTAAACTTCTGTATTTTAGGATTGCTAGAGTTCGTGTGTCCTCCTCAGCGTCAGGGCATAGGCCAATGTAAAGGAAGCTTATTCTCTTTAACCTGAGAGGAGCATATAGTTCTGGTCCACTGTTCTCTCTCTCATAAAGAGACCTAGATCCTAAAGAAAGCCAGAAATTTGTTTAAATGTCTTTAACAGCCCAGAGAGTAAAAGAAGGAATAAGGGAACTGTGAGACCATAGGATGAGACGAAAGAAAAAGCCAGACTTTTGGCCACAGTTATAAACAACCCAGGGCTAAAGCCACCTCAGGGCATCCCAACGGTCCCAGGAGAGAAATGCCAAATAAAGGAGCCTGCTTTTGGGATGTGGAAGCCCACAGCACTGAAATAAGGAGTGTCCTAGTCCTCCAAAGTAGCCATGTCCCCTGTACAGTACAGGGCACTGGAAGAGAGATTGTGCCTTACTCTGAAGGGAGCAGAAAACAACTCTTTTCCCACCAATAGCTGCGATCACTGTTGGGCCTAACAAACACTCCCAGTGGCTTCCAAGTTGTTCTCATCACAGCGGTGAAGCTGTGGGTGACCCTGAGTGGCAGGCAAACCTGTTAATTTATAGAAGCCATTTATTCTGTCTCAACTGCTCACTCTGGACCCTTTTTTTTCTTCTAAAGACTGCTTGGTTGTAAAGATAAAGAAACCCCGCAGATGTGGGCTCATTTTGCTCAGTCTGTTTCTTACCTTTGGTCTATACCTTAGGAAAACTGTAAACTAAACAAATCAAACTTAAAAGACTCAGGAAAAGTTTTATCAGAAGAGCTCCAAGCCCTAGCTCTTATTGTCCACTGCTTTGAATTCTAACCTCAATTCTGTTGTCTCCTATATTAGCTTAGAAAAGCTTCAACAGTCACTTTTAAAAATATAGGTGACTGGGGCCCGCCGAGTGGCTCAGTGGTTAAGCGCTGGCTTGGGAAGCCGGCGGCCCCAGTTCAGGTCCCACATATGAAGGCCAGTGACACTGCCCTCAAAAAAAAAAAAAAAAAAAAAAAAAAAAAAAAAATATATATATATATATATATATATATATATATATATATATATATATATATATGACTGAGTCCTAAAGGGAAAAGTAAACACCCCAACAGTTTTAGGACTTCAGAGAGTCAGTAGCTGGGTCCACTTCCCTTGAATTAAAATTATTTCATTTAAGTCTCCACAGGACTCCCCACCAAAAAGAAGGCTGTCTCTCCTGTTCCTGTGAGTCATCAGGAGACCTCAACAAACTATTCAAGAAATAGCCTTTATCTAGTAACAGGCTATCAACTTCCAAGTAACTCTTCAACAGGGCTTCAAGTTGCAGCAGTGGCTGCTCTCTTAGTTCCTACAGACACTATGCTTACAATGGGACAAGACTTAACAATTTTCACCCCTCTTCACCTGCGGGGGTCCAGCCTCCATGGAGTCCAGGGGTTCCCTCAGGTGGGGATGTCGTCAGCGAGGGGAAAGAAGGGAGTGGAGACACTGGGGGAGTTTCAGAGTAGTGTCACACTTTATTGTTACAGCATGTCCCTTTTATAGGGACTCTTGACCATTACCTCAATCACAAGTTACGTTTCACATGAGTTTGATGTTTTCTCTTTCTCAGTGCTTTTACAGTCTTTACTTCCCTGTAATTGCTCTCTCCAGGGTGTACTGTGACTTACTCTTCTGTTAAAGGATTATCTTTTACTATGATAATCTTTATAAGGCCTAGACTTAGTTTCTGCATATCACCTAAAGAATTTTTATCATGACTAACTTGACTATCTAGTAATTATCCCAGATTCTAGCGGCTAAACACAATCATAAGACTCACAGGGCACATACTTGAGCTATTACTAAGAGACTAGCAGTGGCTGTGTTTAGGGTAAAAGTACCTGAAGTCTATTCCTATGTAAATACAATACCTAGCAACCAAAGGGGTCTCACACATCTTTTATCCTACAGAGGTAGCATCTGTTTCTCAGTCAAAGCTTCAGTATCTGTTGCTGCAATAAGGTACAAGGCAAAGAATTCAAATAAGGCTGTTGATTAACATGCCCCATGGTCAGTAAGCTGCCTCTTACCAGAACTCTCATGGTCTGGAGACTCCAAGGAGACTTTTCACTGTGATTATCTTAGGCAAGCACGCTCAATGAACTGATGTTATCATCAGTTTTTCACAGGCAGGCTGTCAGTTTCTCACAGACAGGTTTTTGGCCTATGTGGCCAGGAGTCTGAGCCTCTGTTTCCAAGAGGCTTGAATCCCCTTTCTCTCAGTCCTGGGGTCCCCACGGGGATTATAGCCTGACTTGGGTTGTTTCCTCCTTGGGAAATCTTATCCATTATTGGCTTGCATAGCTCTCTCTCACTGGGGTATCACAGGCACTTGCCATAAGTATAGTGAATGTACTGTCTCCCACAAGAACTGATTTCAATAGAAGACACATGGGCTCATAGGAATAGAGACAATAACTGACCATGAAACCTTGTCACATATTGGGGTGCTGATGGCTCCCAGCATTCACCAAGGGCTTTTAAATATTAATAGTAGTCATTGCCTTATAGACAGCTACCTCTTAAGATATCAGGATCTCTTATTAAAAGGTTCTGTAATCCCTATATGAATTTATTCCACCCTTAATCCAGCCACATTCCTCCCTGAGGCAGAGGGAGAATTAACCCACAAATGCTAACGGTTTTACTACAAACCTATGCTGCCAGAGCAGACTTATAAGAAATACGCCTAGACAAACCAGATTGTACGTTTTTCACTAATGGGAGCTCTTTTATACAAAGCAGCATATGGAAGGCTGGATATGCTGTTGTTACTTTACATAATATCCTAGAAAATGCAAGCCTCCCTTCTAGAGCCTGTGCACAACTAGCTGAGCTAGTTGCCCTTACTCGAGCATTGGAGCTGAGTAAAGGAAAAAAGAGCCAATATATATACTGATTCAAAACATGCCTTCAGGGAGCTGACTTGGGATGCTGGTGGCCCCAGTTCGGATCCCACATGTGAGGGCCAGTGACACTGCCCTCTTAAAAAAAAACAAAAAACAAAGAAACAAACAAACAAAAAAAACACATGCCTTCGTAGTATTACATGTCCATGGCAGCATTTGGAAAGAAAGAGACTTCTTAACAGCCACAGGGTCACCCATCAAATATCACCAGGAGATCTACAAATGATACATTCTACAGGCAGTACATTCTCCTCAAGAAATAGCAAGGGAAATGATAAGATCTCTGAAGGCAACAGGTTAGCAGACCAAGCAGCTAAGAATGCTGCCAAATGAGGTCTCTACCCTATACTAGCTCCTCTAGTCTGGGATGGGTCCATAACCCAGATCAAGCCTCATCATGTTAGATATCACAGAGAACTCACTCTAGATCCCAGCTGCAACAGCGATATACATTTATTTAGTCCAGCTAAATATATATCTTTATCTATTTATGTAATGCCTGCCATGACTGTTGCTTTAAATGTAGAATTTAGTCACATGGCTTGTGCAATGGCAAAGCCTTTAATGCAACCTCACAGGCCTCCCATGCTATGGGACAGGAATTAGGAAAAGTTAGAGAAGCCATCCTAGAAAACAGAGCTGCTATAGATTATCTGCTCCTCAAACACAACCAAGGATGTGAAAGCTTCAAAGGATTATGTTGTTTCAACTTGTCTGATAATTCTCACTTACTCAAATACAAGGTCCAACAAATTCATAATATAGTTTCTAACATCAAACAAAGAACTGGATTCTTTAACCAAGACCTTTCCTTCCTTACATACTGGCTCCCCGACCTAACAGGACTTAAGGAAGCATTTCTTATTCTTTTATTCATTATTTTAGGGATTACTTCATGCTGTTGCCTGCGATTCATCTCTACTTGTAGACCACTCACAATTTGGCTATGTCAGCCTAAATGACTACAACAACTACTCCAGGAGCCGCTCATTTATCGTTACATAGACCTCTGGGCAGACTCTAACTGCCAGTCCCTCTCTAAGTCCCTCCTCAGCCTGAAGTAACCAGAACGGTCATCACCCCGCTTCCCTAATGACAGTTAGGGTTTTGCTTTCAGAGGGGGAAATAAGACAGGTTAGTTAGTATAATATCAGGCAGTCAGGGATTCCCTGCTTGTCTGAGCAAACATAAGAAAAAACTGGTTATTTCTTAAACTAGCCATTCCTTTCAAAATTATAGGGTAACTCTCACATACTGGAACAGAGACATCAATCATGCCCCAGAGCAACAAAGCCATTTTGGAGGACATTACGAAAGGTTTCCCCAAGGCTGAGCAACAGAACAAACCTGATAAACCCCTTAATAACAGGCACCAGTATTTCAGCATTCCCCTTCCAGGCAGAAAAAATGTATAAAACTCAAGCCTTTTACCCTAGCTAGTGGGCATCCCATTTTCCGGGTACTCCCTCCTACTCAGGAGCTATAACCTTTCTCTTGCTTTAATAAAACTGCCCACTGTTACAAACTCTACCAATCTGGTTCATGTCTCCATTCTTTGGCTTCATGAGACTACAAACCCCGGCACAAGAAATATCCTACATCAGTTTGACCTAAAATGCTATACATGTCAAAGGTCTAACTTCCCTTAGGTAAATTCAGGATTATAGGAAAGGCATGTATCCTGCCATTTATTGCTTAGTATACTTAATGTATATTTTATCATAGTTCTCGACGTGATACATGTATATGCAAGATCTTCCATGTTTAACGAGCCTCCAAAACAAGAAAAGAATCATTTTCCTTTAGTTGAAATATCAGTGCTTATCTCAAATTTGATCTGGAGTTGAGCGCTGGTGCTGTAAAATACAAGCTCGGTTTCACATTAAAGAGGAAAATACCAGTTTTAACTTTTTAGTCTGAGATACCTTTGTATACATACAGGTCCTGACAATTAAGTTTGCGAGCTTGTTGCAACAATGTTGCTAACCTTTTTTGGTATCAGAGGGATTATTCATTATGAATTTGTACCAACTAGACAAACAGTTAACCAAGTTTACTATTTGGAAGTGCTGCAAAAACTGTATGAAAAAGGTAGACAAATTGAACTTTTCACCAACAATTCATGGCTCTTGCATCATGACAATGTACCAGCTCACATGGCACTATTTGTTAGGGAATTTTTATCCAGTAAACAAATAACTGTATTGGAACGCCCTCCCTACTCACCTGATTTGACCCCAATCACTTCTTCCTTTACCCAAAGATAAATGAAATACAGAAAGGAAGACATTTTGATGACATTCAGAACATTATGGGTAATAAGACGACAGCTCTGATGGCCGTTCCAGAAAGAGTTCCAAAATTGCTTTGAAGGATGGACTAGGTGCTGGAGTCAGTGTATAGCTTCCCAAGGGGAACACTTCAAAGGTGACCATAGTAATATTCAGCAGTGAGGTATGTAGCACTTTTTCTAGGATGAGTTTGCGAACTTAATGTCAGACCTCATATGTCTATAGAAGAGATTAAGAAACAAACACATGTGAACAACAATTCTTTAACTTCTAAGCCTATATTAAGACCTGATTTTTTTCTCTCAAAAATAAAATATCTTTCACTTTTCATAGAATTGTATTATGGCTGTGCGTGCGTGTGTGTTTGTGTGTGTGTGTGTGCGTGTGTGTGTTTGGAGAGAGAGAGAGAGAGAGAGAGAGAGAGAGAGAGAGAGAGAGAGAAAATGTATACACATTTTAAGAAAGGAAAAAATTGTGTTAAAATTGTAATACTCAATATACAGTCACATTTGATTTCTGCAATTACAAGAGGTGCTCAAAGTGTTTACCATCAATGTCCAGACACTGCTAATTATGGTGAACTACTGCTACATAGATAACATCTGTTAAAATGTGTATACATTTTTTGGCACCTTCTGTTTATGTAAATATATACTTACATATACATATGTGTACAAATAAATAACATTTATATATTATATATAATATGAACTTATATAATATGTATATGTGTGTTTATGTATTATACATGAAGTTTCCTTTGCTTGAAATACTGACATCTATTAAAGTTGATATCCTTTGTGTGGGAAGGGGAAAGTACACAGAAAAAATAGATTCATAAGTTGTGCAAAATAAACAAGTCCATAGACTTGTTTTCTACTCTAAAGGGCATCTACAATTATTATGTCTATAGCTTACTGGTCATGCTAATGTACAATTTGATGTAAACAAAATAATTTTATGCAATGTTAACATATCATATTTTCCAAAAGTGTTTACAACATTTCCAATTGCACAAGCTCTTTTCAATAAAGCGAATTTGACAAATCTCTTATCAAGAGGTTGGATTTATGTTTCCTCTCCCTGAACAATGGTGGGCTAGTGACAACAGCAGAAGAGATGCAGTATGATTTTTCAGACTAGATCATAAAAAGCTAGATCATAAAAAATTATATATCTAATTTTTTGTTTTGCCTGATTTTTTGGAGAACATTGATTCTTTGAATTCGGCCACCATACCACAAGGAAGTCCAAACAATCTGCAGAGATCTGCATGGAGACCGAAGTTCCCAGCTGTTTGCCGGCAAATATTTGCTGTTTCCACCAAGCTCTGCCCAAATTGCCTATTTATAAGAAAAACAGAGGGTGATTGTTGTTTTAAGCCATTAAGATGTGTGTCGCGTCTCTGCGTGGCTGGGTCTAGCTTCCTCGAGAGGACCGGCGGGGACTCAGAAAAAGAAATAAAGAGCAAGAGACAGGGATAGTTTAAAAAGCAATGTGAGCCAGGGGACTATCTGATGAACAGGAGCCCCGAATCTGGTCAGCTTGCAGCTTTTATTGAGTACAAACAGGGAAGGAGCTTTGCTCTTTCCGAGGTCTGTAAATCACATATGTCACCCAAGATTTTAGCCAAATCTCCCCATTCACAGAGAGCCTCAACTGAAAGACCCTTTGATCAATGCAACCTTGCCCACTACGGGGACAGATAATGATTCACTATGACACCTTGAGGCAAGAATGTAAGGACTGCTGTTAGCTTCTTAGGAAGATTTCTCTTTTCCTTTGTAGGCTGTAAACTCGGTAGAAAAGGATTAACAGGCCCTTAGGCCCCATATGCTTCACCTCCTTGATTCCTCCCAGGATACCCTAGGATAGCACCCAGCTTAGGCCACCCTAATGTGCATATTTTATATAGGATCTCACACCTATGTTGGAATCCTGCGCATATCTAGGGTCTTGCTCATCATTGACTGACCCTCCCTCTCTCTTAGGGTCCCATGGGGGTTTTGCCACAAACATAGTGAATATCCTGTTCCCATGAGGCCCTGCTGTTACGGGTGAATGCAGGGAGGCAAATGGAGAGGCTGCTGTGAGGTCACAGATGTGGACCTGAAACTAATAAAAAAAAGATTAAAAAAAGATTTGGATGTGAAATAAATAACTACAATAGAATATATTTTGGAGTAGGAATGAAATACTGCCATAACAAACTTAAGAAGTGGCATTGATTTTGTAACTGTGATAGGTAATGCCCAAAACAATTTCAAGAAAATTACTAACAAAACCTAAGAAGACTTTGGGACAGTGTTTCCAGTGAGGGTTTATGGGAAAGTAAGGAAAATGTTGTTGGCGGCTAAAAGAAAAAGAACACTTGTTATGTAGTGATGGAGAGTCTGGCAACACTGTCACCCTTAGTAGGGTGAGTCATGGGAAATGAGTTCGATGATGTTGGTAAGAAAATTTGAGACAGAGTATTAGAGTGCTGACTTTCTTCTACCTGTCTATAGGAAAATCAAAGAGGGAAGAGATGAGCTTAAAAAAAGGAACTGTTAAAATTTTAAGTAAAATTTCAAAGAAATATAAATAAATAAGCCAGGACTTAATGCATGTAAAATTAACTCAGAAAGCTCTTTTTCATTTCCAGGTGGTCAAGATAGCAAAGTTCTGAAATTAAGAAATGATGTCCATGTAAAACTCCCATTCAGAGTAGACCTGTGAGATCCTTGAGGACCTCAGAAAAAAAATATTTAGAGTGTTATTTCATAGACCCTTTAAATAGTCCTTCAGAGAGATTTAAGAGCTTGACACACAGACTATATTAAACAATAGGTTTTCTGGAAATCATAAGGCCATTTTTCCACAGAAGTTTTACATGAAGCAGAAGATAAAGAAAGGCTTACTTTAAATTATGGGCATGCCTTTTTGACTAATAGAGTGAGTTATATATTGATAGGCAACAAGCCTAAAAGTTTTTGAAGAAATTGTACCAGCTTGGACTGAACTATCAGAAAGAGTACAAAATAAAATGATACCTTGGATTCCCAAATGTCTGTGGACAGAAAGCAGGTAGAGAAAACTACTGGAAACAAAGGATTTTTGTTTTTTTTTCTCGTGGAAAAGAAAGGGTGACTCAGGGACCAAAACCAATAGTCCAGAGAATGGAGACAAGAGCTTCAGAGAACAATTCCCAGGAAGTAAATCTAAGCCCTAAGCAGGGAATTGGCAATATATATCTCTGTATTTCAGAATATTTATAGATCAATAGCTGCTGTGTCTTTAAAATTTCCCCCCCTTTTTTTTTGAGGACAGTGTCACTGGCCCTCAGATGTGGGACCTGAACTGGGGCCGCTGGCCTCCCAAGCCAGCGCTCAACCACCACGCCACTCGGCCGGCCCAAATTTCCCCTTTTTTGAACAAGTTATACCAACCCTGTTGCTTGTCTCATGACTGTATGTGTGTGGTGGGTAAATAATATGTCTTTTTAGTTCTCATTTTTTTAGATCAAGAGAAACGGTACTTAGGAATTATCTGAGAAACTGCACCCAAAAGCTTCTTCTACAGTTGGACCTGATTGAGATGACAGATTCTGGACTTCAAGCTGATGTAATGGGATGGGTCTTGGGGAAGGAGAGAGTATATTTTACATGTGGGAGGGATCTAAGTTTTTGGTCATAGGACAAATTGTGACATTGTATTTTTCAAAAATGACTACCAAAATGTCTCCCACCCCACTTATTCTTAGTATATTGTGAATTTGATACTTCTGTTGAAATCTTGGTTCTATGTTCGTCTTTGGATTAGATAGGTTTTCACTACGGTGAATGTGAGACATTTTGACCATTGAGGCTAGGTCATGAAATATAATCCTGATTCTGTCTGATTCTTTTGGGACACTTACTCTTGGAATGCAACCACCATACTACTAGGAAAGCCAAACAGCTCAGGGATAGGCCTGTGTTCTCTGGCCCCCATCTCAGTGCCGCTTGATAAATAGCATCTACTTGTCAACCATGTGAGCGAGCCAACTTGGAAGTGGGCCCTCCAGTCCCCTGTTGGGTCACCGCAATAGGTGCTGTAATGAAGCAGAGAAGAGCTGCCCTACCAAACCTACCTAAATTGTGAAATTGTGAGAAAAATAAATGATTTTGTTATTGGAAATCACTATGTTTGGGAATATCTGTTATGTAGCTGGAATATAGGGATTTTCTGAGACCTGAAAATTATTTGAGTATTCATCCAAAATGGAAAAAAAGAAAACAAAGAAATTTGCCTCTAAATTAAAATTTCTATAGCTGCCAGGTGTTTATTTTGTTCTACTGTTTAGAGCTGGTCACTCTTCCCAGGATTCTGATTGTGATCTCTTATCAAAGTGAAATTAGTTACATCTCTTTGAGGCCCTGAACATGATGTCTATTTACTCTAAATATAGTCTTTTGAATGCAGGAACTAAATAAAAGTTTAAAAAATCAGAAGTCCTATGTGTTAAATTTTATAATCTCTGAATATTTTCAGAGTACATTTGATGGTCTTGAGAATAAATTTCACTTCCCAAAATAATCCTGCAATTTTGGACTCTTTGGTATGAGAAGGTAGCATATATGTCTGAACAACAAATGTCTGGTTGTTCTCTGGAATAATGGCAATATTATAACTATTAGTTAATATCTACTGCCTGACAGGTATGACTGCATGCCAACTAAATTGAAGGGTATTTCAATAAAATTACATGACGTGAAAGCATAAACCAGTACATATCTTAGAGTATTCCTGAATCTAGGAGTTATACTCCATAGTCCCGAGGTCTATTTTCTCTGAAACAGAATGCCAGCTTTTCAGTGGAATTGGGTATTATGAAGGTAACACTTTTTCAAAATCACATTAATTCAGTAAGGAGACCAAACAGTGCAATTGTGTGGCCCTATTTTCATTGAATATATCCAATTTCATTGAGTTAATTGAATTTCATTTCATTAGTGCCAGCTGCTAAACATTTTTCAATGTTGATTTCCCTCCAAATGTAAAGGAAGTTCTTGGCAAAGCCACTTTTTGTTTTTTAATTATGAAAGGTAGAAAATGAATCATTATTGAAAATAGTCTGTAAGAATCTGTTTGCAAATTGGGTGTAACTTCAAATTGTAACTGGAAACTCAGATTTACTAATGTTGAGGAAATAGCAATTGAAAATGGTTCAGAACATTCCACCTCAAAATATGCTACTTTGGCATAATGATTATTTTGACCTGAAGGCAATCAAGACGCAGCTGATTCAGGAAAAGCTCTTTATCTCCCACTTAACTGCTTAAAAGACAGTACCTATTAATTTCCCCAATGGTGAGGGCAATTTACATTTATAAAGGAAGTTTACAGTGGAAATTTACATTCTTGTACCAGGGAAAGAGCTAATACCAGAGATCACTTTTATACTTGAGAGAATTATCTATGTGGCAGACTTTGTTTACCATGCAGTTCTTCTTTACACCTTTCAGTGAATTGCCTCCCTTGCTCTCTAACTCCCAGAAGCTCTAACCCCTATCTTTTTTCTTAGCTCAGGATTATATACAAGTCTAAATTAGTTTAGCCACCTTTTGAGTGTTACATAATTGTGGGGTTTCCATGTGTACATATGTAATTATATTTGGTTTATTTTTCCTGTTAATCTAATTTATGTCAATTTAATTCTTAGACCAGTTGCAGAACCTAGAAGAGTATAAGGAAAAAATTTCCCTCCCCTACACACTACATCACAATGCCCTCAATTGGGGACACAGGAAAAAATATAATAACCTTTAGAATATACACCTTTTTCACGTCCCCATACTAATGTATGTGCAGAAGAGGACACAGTAACAATATCTCGTTTGAAAGGCTATTTCATGTCTAAAAGTCAATTAGTGGGACATTATCTCCATTGGGGAAAATATTTTTTGCCTACAGTGAAGTATTCTTTCATAAGTTTTATAAGATGTTTAATAATTAGGGAACACCTACTTAAAATTTGAAGCATAAAAATTTTAAGATTTGCCTTTCTAATGGCTGTCTTAAAGTTTAAATTTATTTTACATTCAGGTTTTACTTTTTTCCTTCACTTTTATTTTTATTACAGCTTGTTGATTTCATGTTACTTATATTATCTTATTGATTTCAAATATTCTGGGACTTAAGTTTTTACTGATGATTTTTAAAAACATATCTGGCACAATATCTCACATAAGATTTTTAAAACAAATCATAAAATTTCAATTTATGTGATGCAAAAGAAATATGTTGGTACTTATTTCTTCATATTTTATAGACTCATACAGTTTCAAAATATGATATTTAGGTTCACATGGAGAAGAGTCAATAATTTCATATTTTCTTTTTATCTTTTTTCATTATGGCATCCTTCAGTACATCT
Organism: Aselliscus stoliczkanus; assembly: GCA_033961575.1. NCBI lineage: Eukaryota > Metazoa > Chordata > Mammalia > Chiroptera > Hipposideridae > Aselliscus > Aselliscus stoliczkanus. The sequence goes on from CM066729.1 coordinate 109,102,890, forward strand.
GACTTCCTGGCTAAAATATGAATGTCAGAACTAAATATATAGGAAGTTATAAATGGAGATAAATGTTTAGGTGGGGAGGTGTATATAATAATTATAACTAATTCTATTATAATTACAATTAATTAATTATTTTTATTATAAAGATTATCATAACACTGCCTTTCATATTTTATAGGACCACAGAGATTGCAAATTTTATATTAACCCAGAAACATAGCTTAATTTCCTCTGTAAGGAAGTAGACCACAAACTTTGTTTAGGACATTTTGTGACTTTGTTTAAAAGTTGAAAAAAAAAGAGTGAATAAAATATGTTTAAACTTTAAGAAAAACAACACATTAATAGGATTAATTTGTAAATATTTTTCATTTAATTCCTGGGTACTTAGCTTTGGATTCTTTACAGAATTGTGATAGTTACTAGACATTTTTTTTTTTTTAAGATTTTATTGGGGAATTGGGGGAGGGGAACAGCATTGGGGAGTTGGGGAAGGGGAACAGACAAGTTGCTGTCTTTTTGTTCTTCAGTCTAGTTGTGGAGGACATTGCTTCACTGTTGGTATCATCATTGCGCTCTTCCCGGATGAGGCAGATTGGTCGCCGGCCTCTGGATGGTCACTCACCACAGCTATTATTACTAGACATTTTTAATAAAAACGAAAAAAAAAAAATTGAGAGTTGTATAGTGCTGTTGTCAGGTTTGCACATAGCAACAGTTTAGTCAGATAGGATAGCAATATCAAGGACAAAAGATGCTGTAGTCTTGTTTGACTATTTTCTCACAGGTAGTATTGAAGCAACATATTCCAAACATGCAGGCAACAATCAATGATAGTCTTTGTCAGTGTCCTAAGTGTAATAGATTGCTTACAACTATCTGTGAATAAGCCCTCATTGAGCTTCTGAGTGGCACTTTCATGTATTCATGTGTCCAGGTATTGAACAGGGTCTCATTGAGCTAAGAGGACAAATAGGTTAGCCTTTATAAAGTGCCCATGCTGGGCACTTAAAATAGATTATCCTTCATCCTCACAACAATCTTGTAAGGTAAATATCATAATCAAAACCATTTTATGATGCAGACACTAAAAAGATTATAAACATTGGGGAACATGTCCAAAGTCACAGAGTTTGCCAGAGCCAGGATTCTAACTTGTTTCTTCTCTGATTCCAAAGCCTATACTCTTTCTTCCACATCTTATTTCTCCAATACTGGGGGTGTCAAAAATATGTATACACATTTTAAGGAATGTTATCTATGTATTACTTTTCGAAGTTGAATTGAATTACGGTAGCAATGTGTAGTATGACATTCTCTCAAAAGATGCTGTTAATAAAATGAATGCTAGTGTCACCATGTGATATGCAGGACAGTCAAAGAAAATGGTGGAAACATGGCTGTCCCTTGAGGAGCTCAATACCATTTTGAAGTGGTATTTAAAATGTGAGAATGTGTGGAAGTACAATGAAAATGGAGGCGTGAATATGCAACAGAACTTAAAACCCCTAGACTTCTACCTATGGGGGACCCTAAAGGCTGTGGTGTACTGTAGAAAACCAGCTACACTGCCGGGACTTAGGGAATGTGCAGTGATACAGGTGGACACTTTGGTCAACATTGCTTAAGTAGTAGTTTACCAGAATAAAAAGTGTCTGGACACTAATGGGAACCACTTTTGAGCACCTCTTATAATTGCAGAAGTCAAATGTGACTTGTATTCATTTTTTGTTATCAGTATATATTTAGTATTACAATTTTAATACAGTTTTTTCCTTTCTTAAAATGTATATGCAGTTTTTTGACACCCTCTGGATGATGATGATGATGATGATGATGATGATGATGACAGTTACAATTTTTTTAATGCTTAGTATTAACTATAGTGCTGAGTGGTGTGTACACTTTTTCTTATTATCTTGCATTATCTCTTTAAGCCACTTTGTAATAATAAAAACTATCTTGTGACTGTTGTCAGAGTAGAAATGGCAATATTTTCTCTTTCTTTTGTTTATTTCTTTCCTATCCACACTTGTGCACTTGGATCCCTTATTTTGAAGGAAGGCATTCAGGAATATCTCTTGAGCTATCTAAAAAGAAAATGAGAAACATTTTGTGTGTGTGTGTGTGTGTGTGTGTGTGTGTGTGTGTGTGAGAGAGAGAGAGAGAGAGAGAGAGAGAGAGAGAGAGAAAGAGAGAGAGAGAGGAGGTAGTGTTCTTGAGAAAAAGGTTTTTTGGGGGCTTGTTAGGAAGTAGTTCTAGAGGTAATCATTTTCTTTCAACATAAAAACTATTAGACACTTTCTACTAAAGTTATTATAGATAACTTTAACATCTGAAAAAATGAAAATGGGAATTAAGGTGGGACAGCGGGGGAAAAAGGAGAAGGAGCTGTGGAGGTGATGCAAGTCGTAGTACTGCTGCTATGCTGTAGAAGAAAGTCCAACATATATTTGCAGATGCTGTAGCATTCACATTCTGCATGTTGTGATTGAGCTTGTGTGCAATGAATGTGGAGGTACCATGGGGATAAAATAGCAGGACACTGCAACAGTATAGAGTGCTGCAGCCACAAATATTTGAAACATTTGGAAGAGGGATCCTTTAATCCTAAGTGTTTTCTTTATATAACATTATCCTAACAGGAAGCAAATTAGGTTAGCAAACAGAGTTAAGCAAACAGAGTTAAGACAGATATAAATATCAATTCAGGCTGTAATTGAAAAAAAGAATCTGGGTGACTTTGTGGATTTACTTAACATTGTTACTTCTCAGTTTTTCATCTGCTAATAGAAATAATATCTACTGCACATTATTGTTGGGGAGATTCTACCCCAAAATAGTTCCTGACACAGAGAAGATAATTACTGAACAGTGACTATTTTTATTTTTCAAAACATAATCTCTGCCCCTAACATGATGAGACTCTAATTGTAGAAAAGACTGAGACAAACAAGATTAATTTAACACTGTAGTAAAAATGAGGTTTTTTTCTCTCTCTTTCTCTCAGCAATAAAACACAAAGGACAAAGCAATAGATGGCAGGTGCTCCCAAATTCCAAAGTGAGGTTTAAAATCAATGCTGGGCACTCAGAGGAGGTGGTTAAAAACCTTTCAGTCACCATTAGCCAAATTTTCACTTGAGAGTTCAAAAGGGATGCTAGAATTTCTTTGAAGACAGGTGTCTGCATGCTGTGAAACCTATCATCATCCCTCATGGGAAGAGCCACTCTTCTACTCCGTTACCTCTTCTTCGGTGACACCACATAAGAGCTGGATATTTTCAAGTGACATCTGGAGTTGCTTCATGGACTGACAACTAACTCACACTTGAAAATGTCTCCAAGCAAAAGTCTAGCTGTACCTTTCTGTGATAGCCAAGGAGGAGAGAAGACAACATGGGAGCAGATGCACCTTCACTCTTTTGCCTGACCAGGCTGTTGACGTTTCTTTGGGTCACAGGATCCCCCCAGAAGGTAATCAGACTGACACCATTTAGAAAAGACCCTGTCCCAGTGTGCAGCCTGCAAAGCAAGGTAACTCGGAAGAGAGACTCTCTGGGGTCTATACTTCTTGAGATATGGCAGGGGGGAGGAAGTGTAGGATGAATGGTTGGTTGGAGAGTAAGCTATAGGTATCAGGGTTTTGGCAGTGAAGAGGGTCATTAAAAGTCTTCAAGGAAGCCAGAGGTATGCCTCCAAAAACAAAAATCAGCACTGAATATCTATGATGCTGAATAAATAGCCAATTTTAAGCAATCCAAAGCTCAGATAAATCCACCACCAGATCATGGCTATACTAGTCAAGTGAGACATTTCCTTGCTTTTTTCTCACTACTCCTGCTTGACTGGAGTCAGTCACCATGACTAGCAAAAGATAAGGAGAAATAGTGCAAGGCAGAAAAGCAGAAAGGAAGCCAGCACCCCACATCCCTATCTTACCCTTGTGGGCTTCTAGGAGACACTAGCTAAAGGAAAAGAGCAACTTTATGTTTGACATTTTAATGACATTGGATTTGCATTGGTTTTCTATTGCTGCAAAACAACTTACCACAATTTACTTGTTTTGAACAACACAAGTTTGTTATCTCACAGTTCTGTAGATCAGAAGTCTAACATGGCTTGCCTCGGTTCTTTGCTTAGGGTTTCCTGAAGCCAAAATGAAAGTGTTGACCGACATGCATTTTCATCTGCATCTTGGAGTCCTCTTCCAAGATTATGCCTGTTATTGGCAGTTTATGTCCTTTTGATTGCAGGGCTGAGAACTATTTTCTTGTTGCTATCAGCAAAGACCTCTCTCTCCTCGACTAGAACACACAGTTCCTTCTTGTGTGATCTCTTACACTTCTCGATGTTTGAAGCCAGCAAAGGCACACTAGCTTTCTCAAATTCCCAATCTCTGAATTCCTCCTCACCCTCAGTCTGAGAAAAACTCTGCTTTTAAAGCCTCGTGTGATTAGATTAGGCCTGGCCAAATGATCTCCCTATGTTAAATTCAGCTGTGCCATATCATGTAACACCATCACAGGAGTAATATCATATTCAAATGTCCTGGGGTCAGTATAGGAAATTTCTAAGTGGCCATTTTAGAAATTCTACCTACTAATGATTGAACCTTTTAATTATTGAAACTATGTCATTTTTTGCTTTGTTTGTTTTGACTCCAAGTGAATAGACTGCTTTTTATTGTCTGAGAGTGACCAATAAAATAATGGGCCCTGCAAAAGATTTTATTCAAGTCTGAGAAAAGAATTACCTCCACAAATTGGGGTTAAACAGGGAAGGCGATTGGGTAAGATAATTTTCCTTTTATCTTAATGTACCCATTGATTTCTTTACATTAAACAAAATGAATAGCCTGTGGTTTGTGGTAGAGGGATATAACCTTTGTATAGTGGTCTAGGAAAATGAATACTATGACTTCATTAAAAAACAAAACAAAAAAGCCTAGCAAATCTTGCTGGTATTTCTTCTAGGCCAGAGGGCAGAAATCTATTGGAATTCATGTAGGTCAGTGTCCCAATGCCCAGAGAGGTATGGATGATGCTGGAGAGTTGATGTGAAAAAAACAACAACAAAAAAACCCCAAATCATTCAGCACAAGAATCTGTTGCAATAAGCTGGACAAGAGATGATGGTGACTTGGGGTAAGATGGTGGCAATAGCAGAGGAAAGCAGATTCTGGGTATATTTTGAAGGCATAGTAGACAGGTTTTGTCAAATAAATTAGCTATGGGAGAATTAGACAGCAGAAGAAATCCAAGATTTTGGGCCCATGGAACTGGAATAATAGAGATGCCCCTACTGATGTGGAAGAGATTTTAGGAGCAAATGTGACCTGTTATTAGGAAAATGAACTATTTCTAAAATCTGTAGCCCTTCTGTATATATTAGTTTCCCAGGGCTACCACAGCAAATTACCACACACTTGGTGACTCATAGCAACAGAAATTTATTCTGTTACAGTTCAGCCAGAGTTCCAAAATTAAGGTTTCAACAGAACTGGTTCCTTTTGGAGGCTCTGAAAGAGAACATTTTTCCATATTTCCCTCCTAATTTCTGGTGTCTAACAAACCTTGGCATCCTTGTTTTAGAAACACATCATTTCAAACTCTATCTCTATATTCACATGGCTTTCCCTGTGTATCCATGTGTCAAATATCCGTCTCTGATTGGAAAAAGAGCAAAAAGCTGAGGGGAAAGTCTTTCTTTTCAATGAGATTTTTTTTTTTAAATTTCTCATCTATTCCACATTAGACATACCTATGTGATATTCTGTAAGTGCTACAATTAATTACACATTAACAACAGGTAAAAAGAGATTCAAATAACAGAAATATGAACAAATATTTGTTGAAAATCTATTACATGACAAGCACTATATTTCAAATATATTCAACACTCATATCACTTCTAAGAGGTAGTGTTTTTTCCACTTTAGGATGAGTAAACTGATACTCAGATATATTGTTCATTGCTTCGTGGTTCATATGTGAGAGTGTGGAATTCATATCAGGTTTTTGATATTTCAAAACCCAGATCAACCATAATGTGCTTGGAAAATATGATGTAGAGCCGAAAGACTGAAATATTTAAAGAACAAATCCTTCATATTTGGGCTCCAAATAGATGAATGCACTTATAATAAAGATGAACTAGTTTTAGACCAAATGATTAGACCAAAAATTTGTTTTCTTTTCTACAAAACTGGATTCTCACATTTAAAACTATTCCAGTAACTAAATACCCAGTTTTGTGACTTTAAAAATCTTATATTGCTCTCTTCCACAGCTGTTGTTTGTCATAGATATTCTCATCCCCATATGATTCCATATATCTCCTAATCATTCGTAATCAACTCCTAATATATATATATATATATATATATATATATATATATATATATATATATATATGTTTTCCCATAACTCTCAATCTCCTGTCTTCCTCTTGGTTCTTCCTCATGACTTCAAAGCTTCTGGTCCATCATTTAAAAATCCCCTATATCCTTCCTCTCTTTTCTAAATGCCTTCTTCACCTTTTCAGTCTATTGAAATGTGCATTTCTCCTAAGGATTCATCTCCCTTGTAGCTCTTTCAAGCAATAGCTCTTCTCTCCACATTGCACATGGCTTGTAGGTGGGGTTTGTGTCTTTCCTGCTCCTTCTTGTCCTTGCTACTTTCAAACTAATTTTCGTTTTCTTTTGCCTAAAACCCCTTATCTTTGAAGATTCTGCTCCCAGTCCACAATGCACTTCCATGTTGTGCTTTTCTACAGACTGACTTTCACTCAGGAATTAAAGATTTTGATTTTTGGCTCACTGTCCCTCTTGCCGGCAGTACTCTTGTCCTGAGTCTTATTGCTGCAGTGTCTTTGTGTATAATCTTTGTAATGTTCTGATCTCCTGGTTCCCTGATATTCTCTCTTTCAATATTCTCCTTTCCACATCTACATCCAAGTCTGTTCCTGTGGCCATTATTCAGGTGTTGACCTTATGAGTAATTGTACCTTCTCCATAATCTGTTTCAAGTACCCCACTTTCTGACCTCCACTCCTCATTCTAACTCCCTCCTCTATGACCTTTAAATCCTTGATTCTATCAACCATTCACTTTCACTTGCTTCACATTCTCATTGCCCTTTAGCCATCAAACACCAGGAATAATAGGCTTATAGTTGAACAAGTGGGTTTAGTGTTCATTATAAAGAGGGACAATGTACACCATGGAAACCATGCCACACCTGAGCAAGACTGTTACCAAAGACTAATTATTAAAAGGTGGGCTTACATTAGGTAATTTTAAGAAGGTCTTAGGGAGAAACAGATTCAAAGCATTTGGATGCTGTCAGGCAGTGTGGGCATTCTGAGACTGGTTATCTTAATAAGTCTTATTAATGAGTCACAAAGAATGAATCAAGGCTAAAGCATAATATGTGAAAAAGCCTGTCACTAATATCATCCACAACAGGGAGATGTTTGGACATCTTAGTGGTTTGAACAATGTTCATGTTTTTTCTGTATTTAAAGGTAATTACAAAATTTACTTTTTCTCTTGATCCATCCTGGTCAGAATGGCCTTATCTGATGTTAATGTTTTGTGAAATTCTTTATGTTCAACAGGAAAACACTGCAACATAGCTGATAGTGTCAGACTGGGTCCTGGATGTTAGAACTGCTTTTCTCTTCCTCAGCTTGGTCCATCACTGGAATCATACCTTATGCCTCTGACTCCTCCACCCCCATCCCACCAACAATTCTAGATTCATCCTGGCTGGCTTTCCCTATTCCTTTTAACAAGATTTATTTTTTCTTTATATTACTTATAATGACATCAAATTATAAATTTATTATATATTTTATATTATCTTTCTAATTTTAAAGCAAGTTATTTATGTTATTTCTACCACATAATGGCAATTAAATAATAATCTGATTTTTAAGAACATGGTAGTCAAAATCTACAAGTGCTAATAGGGTCTATATGAATAGACCCTAGTTAGTTATAAATTCTGTGTGATGACATTAAAAAAGGCATGATTTATTATCAAAAAAATTTTTTTTGTGATAGTTTTTGCTAGCTTGGTTCTTGACTTTCACTGACTTAAAGGTAAATCTGTTCATAAGAGATGTTAAGATCATATCAAGGAATAATCTAATAATTAAAATACAAAGAGGTGAAGTCAACTTAGTGGGTAATGAATTGGAACCTTATTTTATTTCAAAAATAAAAGTGGTAGTTAGAATTATAATGCAGGGGTCTGAATATCAATATAAAATATGTAATTTAATTATTTCAACTAGATAAATTTTCTTCCTTTTTTCTCTTTACTACTCTGTATTTGCCCCTCATTTCTCCCTTTCTGCTTTTCTTTCTTATTCTCATCTTTCCTGTCTCCCACTTACCAATATTTATTGAGCATCTATTATATCCCTCAGGATTAAAGCTAAAAAAATGGGAAAGATATATGTACAATAAATTATAACTGAAAAATTGTGAGACCCAATTAACTATTCACAATGAATAAGAAGATATATAAGAACACATATAACTTTCATTAATTAATTCATTGATTTGTGGGTGTATTTGTTTATTTGTTTTATTCAAAAAGTTTATTGATGCCTCATGGAGGAGAGGAAAGGCTTTCCCTCTACCTTTCTAGGTTTGATAGCTGGGTCTATGAAATAAACTTATAAGCAAATTAAGGGGAAAAAGGTAAAGAAATTTATAAATTTTTTAATATATATGCACAGAGACATCACAGAAAAAAGTGAATGCTCAAAAAAGTGAAATTTGAATAGGGGAAGTGGAAGAGAGATGTAGGCCTCTTAGGGGAGAGGAAATGATTTTTCAGAAAGATGAATGGCTTCTTAGAAGAATGGATAGGGTATATGATAGTTTGTGACTGAGATTATTGGCTGTGGTGTGAACTCTTAGTCTCCTTGCCTGTGACAAGTCATCTTCCCTGGTTGATAAAATCCCCGGGGAGGATATCTATGACAATAGAGTTCCTTTTGAAGGATCTTTCTTTAGGCAGGTAAGGGGAATTCAGAGAAAACCTCTCCCTGCACCTGCTGTTTTTCAAATGTATTCAGCTCAAAATAATCAATATATCTAAGAGACATATTTTGAGTAACATGTCCTGAACTTCTTTACTCAGAATATTCCTTGCTGTCTTAGTAGTGAGGGTCACTAGTTTCATATATGTGTTACTATAGGCAGAAGGAATAGGGCTATGGGGAGAGAGGGGAAGGAATAGAAGAAAGAATTGCAGGAAAACAAAGGAGGGAGGAGACAAGGCTATTCTTATAAATGGTGCAGCTACCAGACAAGCTGGAGCCATATTTAGGTGGCCAAGAGCAGACACAGGATGACATCTTGTCCCTGAAGTTGAACTTTAGCTAATTATAATGGGTTCTAATATTATTAGTATTGAGGGCAGGGGAAGTCTCCATCCCCTTTGTCACCATGATAGCTCTGACAAGAGCCAAAAAAGGACAAAAGAATCCCACCTCCTGATGGGAAAGAGTGGTCAGTGAGGACCTACCTGGGATCACATATAATGCCACCTCTAAAACTTGAACACTTCACACCCTCATTTTAGAAGTAATAAAATCCTAAACCTCTTTGTTCCTTGGTGCAGTTGCCCTCCCCCTGGCCTGCCCACTCTCACCATTTTGGGAGTGTACTCTCTTCTTTTCTTTTAATAAATCCACTGTAGGCTTGGCTTATTTGGTGTATCCTTGAATTCTTCCCTGTGATGACACCAAGAACCTGTTCTTAGGCAACATATGGACATACTAAGTGAAATCTTATTAAGTTTTTTTGAGGTACAAGAACAAATACAGCTTTAGTGAAATAAAGCACATGGACATTCCATTCACTTAAGGCTATTACAGAAATTTCCATGTATTTTTGCCAATAAATTGAAGTTGTACATTTAATGTGAGTAAATACCTCATTCTTTTTATTTTTTTTATTGGGGAATTGGGGGAGGGGAACAGACAAGTTGCTATCTTTTTGTTCTTCAGTCTAGTTGTGGAGGACGTGGCTTCACTGGTCCATGTTGGTATTATCATTGCTGTCTTCCAGGGTGAGGCAGATGGGTCACCGGCCTTTGGACGGCTGTTCATGGAGGCTATTGGCAGCTCACTCTGGCTGCTGGCTGCTCATGCTGGCTGCTGGCCACTCACTGTAGCTTATGGCAGCCCACTGAGCAGCAGCTACAGCTTACACTGTTACTGAGACTCACGCAGCCCAGCTCCAGGTTGAGCTGTTGTTCACCATCTTAGCTGAGAGGGCAGTGTCACTGGCCCTCATATGTGGGACCCGAACCAGGGCCGTTGGCGTCCCAAGCCAGCTCTTAACCAAAGTACCACTTGGCTGACCCAAATACCTCATTCTTGATTTTAGGTGTGACTTTCACTATTCTGATCTTTGAATTCTTTGGCTGAGAATTGAAATAATATAGATTTATGCTAAAATTAATAGCAATTACCAACTCTTAACAATGTTAAGGTAAATACAAATAGGAATTTATTTGATAAATTCTACTTAGGGACATGGCATAATAATTTAAATCTTTGATTTTAAGAAAATAAATGAAATTTGAATATTATGTTTTTCAAAAACATATTCCTTTCATGTTCCTTGATATATAGTTTCAAGTTTTTTAATTCACCAAGTTAGAATTATGATTTTCATTTTAAGTGTTATGCCTGAGATATCCTTTTACAAAATTGAATTTGACAGCACAAAAATGTGTTTATAACTAAAATACATTTAATGAGTGCATTAAGATGGAGCAATTAACACTCTGAATTCTCCATCAAAATGTAAAATGTAATTATAATCATTATTTGGTAAAGTTAGGTCATAGTCACTAAAATGAATAACCAAAATGTTAATTTAAGTGTAGAAAATTTGAATATAGATTGAATATAAAACTACTTTACTTTGCATAAATTGCACTTAACATAAATTTATAATCTTTAGTATTTCACTTGAACAGAAATCCTGAATTAATTTGATTAATATTAAAATGCTTCCCCAGTTTTTTTTTTGTTGTTTTTTTTTTTTTGAGAGGGTGAGGTGCAGTTGGAAAGGAGAATAATATGAAGTGGATTAGGAAAGGATTGGAATCAGGACTAGATCAAATATAACTTTCATTTTAAACTTTTCAGTTGAATTTTGGCTTAATAACAACAATCTAAGCCACTGAATTTGATGGAAAGAAAAATCAAGATGTTTTATGAAACCTTGATTTTTTTCTTTTCTTTTTTTTTTTTTTTGAGGGCAGTGTCACTGGCCCTCATAAGTAGGACCCGAACCGGGGCCGCTGTCTTCCCAAGCCAGCGCTTAACCGCTGCGCCACTCGGCCGGCCCTATGAAACCGTGAAAAGTCACTAAAAGCAAACTATAAAGTTTTGGTTTTTAGTTTCTTGCATGGCCCCCGTTGGTGAAAAAGGGGCCACATACTAAATCTGACAAGCTTGGAAGGACAACATGGCAGGCCCTACAAACTCTGAGATGGAAATTAACCACATGGGATGGTCTGAACCTCAAAATTCCTAACTGAAGCAGGTTATGGCCGGTAGTCATATCCTGAGTCTGTAGCTTCCTTGACAAAGGTCAATCTTTATCTTAAATGAGTCTGTCTATTGCTTTTTTGCATCTAAGATAACATGCTTTTGGAATGTCAGAGTAAACCCCTTTTCCAGACCCCTCAGGGCATGCCCATCTAACAGAGCACAAGGCCACAGAATCCCTCATTGTTATCTCATTCTCCAATACTGTCTTTATGTGCTACAAATGTTAATTATTAACTGTCATGTACCCATCAATGTAAAAGAAGTATGTGTTACTTCATTTTACTCTTTATCCAATGCCAGAGATTTCCCCACTTTGCTTTCTTCCACTCCCTTAATCTATCACTAATGGATTTCATGTAACCTTCCTTATGTCTCCTCCTTTGATTCTAATGTATAAAATAAGCTTCAAAAATGCCGTTCTTTAGAGCATTTTCTTAATCTGTTGAGATTTTTCTTCCTGGCAATTGTTGTCAGTTTGGCTCAAATAAACTCATTAAAATTCTCTACAGGTTTGGACATTTCTTATGTTGACATCCTTTCTCTCATTTTTATTCAACAACATAATTACTACCTTTGTACATACTTACCAGCATCCTAAAATCAGATACAATTTCAATAAGGTTAGCAATCTAGTTGAGAACTAGTTGATTGTGCTAGGTGATTAACATACATTAAATCTTTGTAATACAATAAACTCAACAATATGATACAATAATGTTTAAAACTAAATTTTAAAAATTTAAGATTTTTGTGAACAGAGTGAAATGTTTTGTCTCTCTTTGACTCCATCTTGTTCTAGCCTGCTTTGTTCCCACAGTCCTCAGGCTAATAGCTTCTGGTTGGTCTCTAATATAGACATGCTAATCCTTAGAGGAATTGTGCTTGGAATTTGAGGTTTACAGAAACAGCTTCTCCCATGTCCCCTTCTCTTGACATAAAAGAAGCTTGAATTCTGTACTTTGGTAAGATGGATTTGAGGAACTAGTAGGAATCCCATCTTCTTGGTTGTCACCTTCCTGAACAATAAAGATCTCCTTACTCCAAACTCTGACGTTTTATGTTTTGGTCTTTAGAAGCATTGGGCCCTCAGACTTTGGACAGGTACCATTTTCTGTTAGGTAAATATTAATATTGCCATTTTAAATACAAGAACATTGAGGTACAGAGAAGCCTTGGGCAACTAATTAAAATATGGGTGTTTCTGATGTCAACCATCAACTATCTATTAACTATTAGACCATTGAAAGAAAAGTTGTTTTTTATTAATGTGACCTGGTCTGTTTTAAAATGTGATACTCATAGAGTTTAGGCATTTTCTGAATGAATAGGTAAATTGGGCAGTTATTTGAAAGCTCTAAGAGGTGAACAGTTTTGATTCCATGAGAAATGCTCTGCTTCAGGTAATATAATTATGTACATCATAGTTACCTACAGGGCAGATTCAAAGAGAGACCACATCCCCCAGTACTTTAGAGATAAATGAATATTGTTATCAAAACAATTTGGAGAGAATTGTAATGGTAACTTATTAGGTTTATAAAGGAGAGCAAATGACAATATCTGTGTTTGTAGTTTTCATTTAGAAATGGAAATACGTGATAAGGGGAAATCAAAAATAGGTTTTGCACAAAATCCAATTATTTAACACAGTGTATTTCTTTCTGCAAAGGAAATGAGGCTTATAAATAAGCTCTTTGAGTCTGATAGTGTAATGTTTAGAATAAATGAGTGAAAAATCAGGTTTGTCTCACTGACTATGCAAAATCTAGTTTCTAACGGCAATGCATTTAATTTCTATTCTGTGCTGTCACACAGACAAACCAGATAAATGAAGATATATTCCTTGAATGTAGCTGTGGTTCATCTTATATCTTATCTCTAGAGGTGGTGATCATATTTTATTCAAAGCAAACATGATTCTCACATCTATAGAATGTCTACTGTTTTCCTAAATGAAGGGACACCATTCTGCTTAACATTCCTGCATCACCAGTGCAGCACTTGTCTGTTTTAATGATGTATAGTTGCCTCAGCAATTGTTAATCTAATGAGGGAATATGTCCCTGTAGGTTACAGGTACCATTTTCTGAGTCTCTTGTCTACAGGCTGAATTACAACATGATTAATATCATAAACATTTTTTATTCTTTATTAAAAAGTGTGCACATTTATAATAATAGGAAGTTATGATCCTAATAAGAACACTTTCCAGGTAAGCATGCTGTAGACTTTGAAGAAATGACCATTATTTTCTACAATTCAATCACTTTCACTGACATTGAACTTTTGTAATAGACTGGGAAGCCAGAAAAATAAAACTGTCAGCAACTGACACATTTAGATTTCACTTTCAGCTGAATTTCAATGTAAATATATTAAATATACATTATGTAAATATATTTAAATATGTCATGCATGTTTACATTTAAATGTAAATTGAGATAATTTGCATGATAGATTTTGAATGTCAGTCATTAAAATCCACTGATTTCTTGACCCATAGTTACCAAGCAGAATGATGTATGCATGTGCTTGTTAATTAACCATTTACTGAGTACACAAAAGGTGAAAATACATACAATAATTTGTAGGATGGCTCTCACTTGGAGTTTGTGGGGGTTGAGGTGGAGGGATGGGGGAAAATATACATAAATATAAAACTATAATAATAAAATGGGAAAATAAAGGAAAAATGTAAATGTGCACAAAATATTGCCTCATACAGACTCAAGTTTCCAAAGAAATCTATGCCGTGATGACTTTTTAACAGCTGATATTTGAGGAGTTATCAAGTAGCGAGCTCTTCTAGGCAAATGGGTAAATAAGAAATAAAAAGTGTATGTATACAGCCTAGCTAGTAATGACAAATCATAAGAGATTCTGTCACATAAGAAACATTTGCCACAAGTGCTCACTGGTATAATCTTAGCTCAGGCTTTCAATTTCATCCTACATATTATCAAGGCAGTCTTTGACTGCAAGTAGACCCAACCCCACCCCGACACCCCTGCTCCACCCCACTGGATAACTTTTAAGTCTCCTCTTCTCTAGTTTCTTAGCCCCAGGCTTTGATTACTCTTCTAATCAGTTTCTGAAACCTAGACTAAAGATTGCCCCTAGACTGAATCACAGAATATCTCTCACCCATCCCGGCTTTAGATAACTACTTAAAAAACCTGTGACTTCCCAACATTCCCCAAGCCATTCCAGACCTAACTCTTGGATAATTCCATCCCAGAGACTAAATAAATTTTAATATTTCCCCAGGCCAATATACTTATTGATTGTAAACATTAAAGCCTAATGTTCTTTCCAAACCTTTAGCCACCCTACATCAATAGCTTTGAGCTCTGCTCTTTAAGAAATTTATTAATTAAAATCTATTTTTCCTCATTTAGGGACCTTGGAAATACAGAGGGCACCCCAGCAAGATTGCCAGTCACAACCAAAGAAGGCAACATGGTCTTCCAGGCAGATCTCGAGACCCCTTCTTCTCATGTGAGATCAGATAGGGTGAGAGTTACATGAATCCCCCAAATAGGCAAAGGCTGCTCTACGTCCCTGTCCAGCAGGAAGTAGATACAGAAGAAAAGACCTCCTGTCCCTCAACTTCCCACAGAGATTTTATGGGGTCACATCTCTCAAGGGGACAACAAGACAGGCAGCTAGAGGCAGGCATTGGATCTTTGCATTCCTGCATGCCCCAGAGAATACACCTCCTAAAAGATTTCCCCTCTCCACCCAAAACTTCTCCTTTTCATTTTAATTATCTACCCGTATAAGGAAACGAAGGGGTACAAAATGTTACCAGCCAACTGAGCAGCACCAACCCCCACCACTTAAAAACTTTAATGTTTTCTTTTCTATAGAAATGTTAAGTATAAAAATGTTAAGTCTCCTCCCTAGTTCTTTAGTTTCTTAGCTCTGGGGCATTGATTGCTTTTCTGACAGGAAGATCCCCCTTGCTTCTTAATTGCTTTGTAAATTAGTTCCTGAATCTGAAACAATAGAAGTCTCCTACCCCTGCTTCAGATAACTATTTGAAAGCCCGAGACTTCCTAATATCCCCCAGGCAAGGAAGCTAAATGTCAAACCCATTCTGTGTTCAGACAACTGACTCCACCTGAGTGATGGACTGAATAGCCACAAGTTTCATAAGAACTAACAGATTTATATTTTTGTCCTCATTCAGGAGCCTTGAGGATACAGGGGATACCCCAACAAGCCAAGAAGCCAACACGGTCTTCCAGGTGGAGCTTGAGACCCCTTCCTCTCATCTGAGATCAGCTAGGGTGAGAGTTCTGTGAACCCCAATAGGCAAGGACAGCTCTATGCCCCTGCCCAGCAGGAGAAGAGACCTCCTGTCCCTCAGCTTCCCATAGAGATTTTACGGGGATCACGTCTCTCAAGGAAAACCTAGGCAGGTAGTTAGAGGCAGGCATTGGGTTTCTGTATTCCTGCACATCCCACAGTGTGACCGCCTGGGGGACATCCCCTCTCCACCCAAAACTCCCCTTTGTATTGTAATTACCTACCCCTGCGGGAAGAGCAAATGGGCGCAAAAATATCCAACTAGATCAGACCAGTCACTCACACCTACACAGTACCTCTTGTTAATCATAGGGGCCAATCAAGTGGTCCTACGCCCAGGAAGAACAGCCCATCCTGGAGAAAAAAGATAAAAACCCCAAGTCCTGGGAGGGAAGCGCACGCAGCTGCTACTGCTACTTCTGTTGCTGCTTCTTCCCTTTAAGCCTCACCTTTGCATATGACCCCTCCACATTCTTTGGTAATGGGCCCTTGGGCCATCCTATAGTCTGGATGTACTGTCTTTTCTAATAAACTACTTATTTTACTGCTTTACTCTGGTATCTCGTTCAATTCTTTGCTCGAGTTGCCAAGGACCTGGACTCTGCGCCGAGAAAGGCCCACTCTCCGACAACACAAAATACCTGACTGGATTGAACCAATCACCCACAGCTGTGTAGTAAAGACTACGGCGACCTTCATTTCACCTGGGCCTCATTATACCATCATTATAATATCATACATATGCCTGGAAATTCATTATTATCATTATAACAGACTGAATTCTGGGAAGGAACATGTGCAGTCTAAAGAGATGAGGTAATAGCCTGTTGTCAATCATAGGTGTCAACCAAGTAGTCCCACACCTAAAGAGGAACAGCCCATTCTAGAGAAAGAAGGGATAAAAACCTCAAGTCCTAGCCAGTCAATGCCTTTTTTGAACCTTTTGAGCTTCCTTTGCTCAGCCTGCTCCAAACTCTTTGGAGTGTACTTTCTTTTCTAATAATGGCCCTTGAGTCATTCTCTACTGCTCACCTGCTTCTGCTTCTTTGAAATGTATATTTACTTTTAATAAACTCCTATTCTACAACTTCACCTCTCTGGTCCATGTCTACATTCTTTGGCTTCATGAGACTACAATCCCGACACAAGAAATATCCTACATCATCTTCTTTCTGTTTTTTCCTGTTTTCAGGTATGACTTCATTATCTACTCTGCATACTTTCTACATTTTTCTAAATAGTCTGCACAATCTGATCATATAATGTCCCTCTTCAAAAGAATTCAATGGTTCCTCCAATGTCTTCACCTTCAAATCAAAACTCCTTTAAATGTTTTTTCTTTTTTTTTCCTGTTACTCCTGCTCTTCTATGTTAGGTCTCAGTTCCTGCCACAATGTGATTCACACACACCCTGTATGTAATTGTGTCATCCCAAATTACTTGACGTTTCCCAAATGTACCTGGCTTTGTTGCTTGTTTTATCATGTTAGTAAATCCCACTTTCCCCTCTGAGACTCAGGTCAAGGGTGTTCTACAGAAGCTCTTTATCCCCAGCCTTTCAAGAATATCCCATTGCTAAATCCCTCTTCCCCATTTTTCTTGGAGGAGTGAGACATCAAAGAGAATGAAGGTGTATGATGTTCAATAGTGTCTCAATGTTGAACTTTATCTGAGGCCTGTGCTCCCACAAAGTGATGGTGGTGGAGAAACCTCCCACTCTTTGGTGTTTGTAAGGACCATCCTGCCCTCACATGTTTAGATAAAACCTACCTGCACCCTTCCTCACTGACTCACATAAGACCCATTCCCATCCTCTCTCTCCCTTAATTTATAAAACCTCAGGTTTTCTCCATCTTTTTTGATGTGTTCCTCGTTGATGAGTGTTCTCTCTATTGCAATAACCTGAATAAAATCATCTCCTTAGTTGTCTTAGGCATTTTGTTTTTCATACTGAGCAACTTGGGCCTCTGTCAGTGAGTTTGTCGGAGCTCTTATACTTTACTGTAACTGTTGACTTGCTTGTCTGTCATTCTCATTAGACTGAGAGTCTCCTGGAGTTGGAAAAAATGCCTTATTTGTATATTCCCATGTGTATACAGTGCAGAGCCTGACTACACATAGCAGGTGACCAGTGAGCTTTTGATGATTACTAAGTGAGAGTTTTCTATGTTTACCCCTTTCTTTTACTAGTAGAAGAACATCCAACCTGATATTTTTCCATCAGTGTCATTTTAGCAATCTTAATCAGGCTCAGAATATCCATCTATACCTTCTCCTGAAATGATAATGGAAAAGTTCACTTCCACTGTACACAAAAATGGCAATTACAGATATTTATTATAATCCCTTGTTGTTCATAGATATAGGAAAATCACCCTTATACATATCATTCACTATGTATCAGAGTCACATTGTGTTTGGATATGAATGAGAAAGGCTAGGGGAGTGGGACATCAAAAAACAGTGAATGTTTAGAAGATTTGAGAAAGTGTGAAAGAAAGGTCTTTCTAGAAATATAATTTCTGGAGAATTATACAAAGTAGTGGGAAGTCAAACTTCAGGAATGATACATAATATGGAGGCAAATGTAACCTTAGAAAATAGCAAAAAATTTGGAGTTAGAAAAAAGATGATGATTCATTGTGTTCTATATCCATGAAAAAAATAAGGTAGGATTAAAAATGAAGAGTTAAGCTGGCTTACACAGTAGAATGTTCATTTTGAGTTGGTTGAAAACCATTTGTACTTTAATTCATATACAATTCTGGGGTTTCAAGATTTGTAATTTACTAAGTAACTTGTAGTTTACTGAAGTATACTAAGGCTTTTGTCCAGAATGCTCACCTATTGATGAGTGAAACGAGCTTACCATACATCATTTCAACCTAGATTCTTTGCTCTCAAATTACTGTTGTGAATGCACCCGCTCTCTTAAAGTCAAGCACAAACAAACAATATGGTGAATGGGTGTGTCTGTGCCTCTTTGTGGCTATCTTTGACTGATATATTATCCTGGAAAGTATGTCAAGTATTTTTTTTTCTAGTACTGACATTATAGAAGAATATATATGGTTTGAAGTTAGACTGGCTCCACAGAGTTTAATTTTTTTTTTTTTTTTTTTTTTTTTAGAGGGCAGTGTCACTGGCCCTCATATGTGGGATCTGAATTGGGGCTGCTGGCGTCCCAAGCCAGCTCTTAACCACCGTGCCACTTGGCCAGCCCCAGATTTTAATTTTTAAATGTAAAATAGCACACTGTGAAGTGCACAGATCTCAGTGCACTGACATGTGCAGTGAGCAGTTCTATGAGTCTTGACAAATGCATAAGCATGTAACCGAAACCTCTGCACATCACCTGAGAAGCAGATGCCAGTGGGATTTGATGTATAAGAGATTTACTGGGGAAATGCCTGTGAACATAAAGGCCAAGTAAGCAGGGATAGCCTGGCATCTATGAAAAGAGGGTTAGAAAGGATTGGGTAGATGTTTCAGACCATGGCAAAGTTTTGATCAAATTTCAACTAGGTACATGGAGAGTCCCTGAGCAAAGATTGCCCATTGGATGATTCTTACACTTAAGAGGAGTACCAGCTGGTGTTGCGTTCCTACACGACAGAGCAGGTGGGAGTGGAGAAGGGATGGCAAAAGGTTAAAGAGAAGAGAGAGAGACACAAAATAGGAGAAAAAACAGTTCAGGGCCAGGGGATTTCAGCCTCGTGGACTGGAGCCCCGAATCGGGCCTGACTATTCCTTTTATTATCTTACACATAAGCAAGGGTCAATGTCGCTTCTCAGGTCTAACCTCCAGGCCTAATTTCCTAAGCCTGCAAACTACAATTACCAGAGGCCCCATGAGGTTATTGTCATGCACCTCTTAAGAGACAGAAGCTTCCTCAGTGGAGGCTTACTGATAAGAATGCTGGGAGGACAGGTATTATCATATCAATAGGTCATTTCACAGGCAGGCTGCCAGAACTGAAGCAAGGGGTTTATGTCCCTTTTCTCCTCTCCCTGATTTCTCCCATGGCAGTCACTGGCACCCACGGGCACCCACTGGCACCCACAAAACTGTGTCTGACTTGAGTTGTCCCTCTCATGGGATCTTACCTGCCTTTGACTAGCCGGCCATCCTTTGGTGCCAAGTGAGGATATATACAGTAAGCAAAATATTGAAGTTATAATCTATCTTTATGGAAAGATGCATGGAGGCAGACAGGCAGGTTATAATGTGACAAGCTGGGGCTGTCAGTGAACTATGTTACCTGCAAAAAGTTCTATTAAAGGGTATCTGAAAGATGTGTCTCCAATCTCAAGATACAGAATATTGACATTACCTCAGAAACCCAATCCACCACAGGGAGTCAAGGTTCTGATTTCAATCACCATAGATTAACCTGGCTAGTTCTAGAATTGCACATAGATGGAATCATACAGTAGGTTCTCATTTTTTGCTGGCTTGTTCTGTTCTTCACAATGCCTTTAATATTCATTTATATTATTGTATGTATGAGGTCAAACAATTAAGTTTTAGATCTCATCCTAGAACAAGTGCTTCATACCTCATTGCTGAATATCAACAGTCATCTTTGAAGTACTCCCCTTGGGAAGCTATGCACCAACGCCAGTGCCCAGTCCACCCTTCAAAGCAATTTTGGAACGCTTTTTCTGGAATGGCCATCAGAGCTGTTGTATTACCCTTGATGTCCTGAATATCATCAAAATGTCTTCCTTTTAATATTTCCTTTATCTTCGGGTAAAGAAAGGAATCATTGGGGGCCAGATCAGGTGAGTAGGGAGGGTGTTTCAATACAGTTATTTGTCTACTGGCTAAAAACTTCCTCACTGACAGTGCCATGTGAGCTGGTGCATTGTCGTGATGTAAAAGCCATGGATTGTTGACGAAAAGTTCAGGTCATCTAACTTTTTCATGCAGCCTTTTCAGCACTTCCAAATAGTAAACTTGGTTAAACGTCCAGCTGGTACAAATTCATAATGAATAATCTCTCTGATATCAAAAAAAGTTAGCAA
The DNA here is from genome assembly GCA_033961575.1 of Aselliscus stoliczkanus. NCBI lineage: Eukaryota > Metazoa > Chordata > Mammalia > Chiroptera > Hipposideridae > Aselliscus > Aselliscus stoliczkanus. The sequence continues at coordinate 109,123,814 of CM066729.1, forward strand.
CATTGCTGCAACAAGTTCGCAAACTTAATTGTCAAATTGCGTATAGCTTATTTTTTTCCATTTATGAGCAGTATTATATTATATAAACATACACAGTATAGCCATTCTCTTGTTGAATCCTTGGGTTGTTTCCAGTTTTTACCTATCATAAGTAAAGCTACTATGAATAGTATACAAATTTCTTTGTGAATGTGGTCTTTCACTTCTTTTGTGAAAATACCAGGTTGAAGTGCTGGGGCATATAGTGGGTGTATGTTAAACTGTATAAGAACCTCTGAAACATTCACACATTCCACTGACAATAAAATTTCTTATTGCTCTACATCCTTGCCAATATTTGTTGTTGTTCATCTTTACAATGATTGCCATTCTAGTGGTTTTGATTTGTAATTCCAGTGTGAATAATGATATTGAATAACTTTTCATGAGCTCATTGACCATTCAGGTATCATCTTTCTGTCAAGTGTTCAAGCCTTTCTCCTATTTTTTTTTTTTTTTTGAGGGCAGTGTCACTGGCCCTCAGATGTGGGACTGAACTGGGGCCGCTGGCTTCCCAAACCAGCGCTTAACCACCACGCCACTCGGCCGGCTCCTATTTTTAATTGTATAACACTAATGTTGCCTTTAATGAACAAAAGTTACTTTAAACGTTTTTAAGATCAATTTATCTATCAGCTTTTATGTTATGATTAGTGTTTTTTTGTGTCTTTTCTATGAAACCTTTGCCTACCCCAAGTTTATAAAAAATTCTCCAAATTTTTATAAATAAAATTTATATTTATATAAATAATGTAATAAAATTATTTTATTAATATATAGATAACACTATATATTTTTATAAATTATATATATATATATATATATATATATATATAAAACCTCTTTGCTTAAAGTTGATAAAAAATATTCTCTTAGGGTTGGTGACTACAACCTGTAGGACAGCTGCCTGTTTTTGTAAATAAGGTTTTATTGGAACAAGCTAGGCCCTTCACTTATTTATTACTTATGGCTACTTTTTTTTTAAAGATTTTATTGGGGAATTGGGGGAGGGGAACAGCATTGGAGAATTGGGTGAGGGGAACAGACAAGTTGCTGTCCTTTTGCTCTTCAGTCTAGTTGTGGAGGACGTTGCTTCACTGGCCTACCACTTGGTATTATCATTGTGCTCTTCTCAGGTGAGGCAGATCGGCCACTGGCTACTGGACGGCCACTCATGGCAGTTCTTGACAACTCACTCCAGCTGCTGGGCTGGTCACTCTGGCTTCCGGCCACTCACAGTAGCTTATGGCATCCCAGTGCAGCAGGAGCTGCAGCCTATGCGATCACTGGCAACTTGGTGGCCCAGCTCCAGGTCGAGCTGTTGTTCACCATCTTAGCTGTAGAGGGCAGTGTCACTGGCCCTCATGTGGGATCCAAACGAGGCCATGCTGCTCAGAGTTGAAGCCCCAAGCCAGCTCTTAACCAATGTGCCACTCGACCAGCCTTGTTTATGGCTATTTTTGTGTTACAATGTCATAGTTGAATATTTGTGACAGAAAGTGCTGGGGCCTGAGCATGAGGTACCTTCCCCCAACTGCATACAGGATATTGTTTGGCTCAGAGTCTAAACAAACCTTGGCAACACAATCTGATCAGCAGAACCCTATAAGGTTACCCCCTGCAGCCATAGTGCTTCCTCCTTTCGGTACTCCCTCCCTTTTTCTTTTTTCTTTTTACCTCCCCCACTAGTCCCGTTGCTATTGGCAACTCCCGCCTTTGCGTATTCCTCCTCCCCTTCTAGTCCCGTTGCTATTGGCAACTCCCGCCTTTACATTCCTTCCCTCCCCTTCCAGTTCCTTGACTATATAAGCCCCCTCCTGTTCTTCAATAAACGAGGCTTGATCAGAACCCTGTCTTGCCTCCATTTCTTCGCGCCTCCTATTTTCTCCTTTCAGAAGGCTGCCCCTCGGCCCCTGTTGAATGCCCCGCCGGTCGGGGCATTTCTGGCATAACGTGGGCCAGAGGACTGCATGCCCTCCGGAAGACTGTCTGCTTCCAAGTCCGGCCGGACACACCGCTGAGTTGCCGCGTGGTATTGACCCGCGAGTCTGACTCGTTTCCTGATCTCCACGGACAAAGCCGGTCCGTGAGCCTGATCTGAGTAAGGTGAGCAGACTGACAGAAAATAGACGTTTCTGGGATGACAAATTGGTGTGATAGTCTCCTCGGTCGTATGTCTGTGTGAGTGCGTGGAGGTTCCAAGACTTCGGGTCGCGGAATCTGATTGGGCCCTAATCTGCGGTTCCGTTTCTGTCATAAGGTTAAACGGCGACTGGGCTGTGAGTGGCCGACTCCGGAACTCTCCGGAGTCGCCCCAATCCACCAGTGCGGGGCTTATACCGCAGAAAGCTTTTGTCTAGTCAGATTTAGTCCCTAGAGGGGCACGGCCAGACGGGCATCTGAGTGTTTTTTCGAGTGTTTGAAGGGCCGAGGAGAAAACAATGGGCCAAACAACAAGTTCACACGAACTTTTCCTCTCGGGTTTAAAGTCATCCCTCAAGGTGCGGGGAATTAAGGCTAGAAAAAAGGATCTCCGCCAATTCTTCGGTCTTCTGACAAATATCTGTCCCTGGTTCCCCCAGGAGGGAACGATAGACGTGTGTGCTATTGGAAGCGTGTCGTAACGCTCTCAGGATTTTTATAAGTCGTTCGGGCCGAAAAGGTCCCCGTTTCTGCCTTTACTTATTGGAGTCTCATTAATGATATCCTCCAAGTACATTCCCACGACCCAGATGTTAAAGAGATACTCAAAACAGGGGAAAACCTATTAAAGAAATCCTCTCGTCCTCCGTCTGCCTGTGGGTCGGTTTGCATAGATATTCCTTCTCAAGAAAATAAGCCCCCTACTGCCCCCAGTCCGGCTGAGTCATTAAACCAACCGTCAACAAGGCTTTATCCCTGTTTACAAAACCTTTCTTCGGGCTCAGACACAGTCCTCCCTCCCGAAGACCAGGCCACCCTCGATGAGGAGGCTGCCCGCTACCATCAAGAGGACCCCCCCTTCAAGGTTGCCCCGCCTTTTCAGCCACCCCCATATTTGCCTCCTCACCAACCTCCTTTTTTTGCCTCTATCGTGGACACTCCCGTCACTAATTTGACCCCTCCATCCGCTCCCCTTACTGCCCCAGGGGCCCAGACAAATGTCCCCCTAACCTTACAAATAGCCTCTCTCAGAGAGGCCCTTCAAGAAAAGCGCCAACACCTTAACCTGCTCAAGGAACTCCGTGCTCTTGAGGCTGAACTTGCCTCGCTCTCTGCTCCCCTGCGTCCCAACATTCAACAAGGCCATCTCCCAAACAAAAGCCCGTTTCACCTTTCCAGTCACTCGAAGGCAGGCCGCTGAGCCGACTCCTGACACACCCCTAACCCTGAAGCCTCCCATGAGGAGGTAATTGCGGTAGAGAGTCCGATAACGAGCCCGAAGAACGAGACCCCTCCCCTTCGGATGAGGAGGCTGAGTCCTCAGAGACTTCAGGACGTAGACATAAATACCGCCCCCTAAATATTAGATATCTTAAGGACTTAAAATCCGCGGTCCATACTTATGGCCCGACTGCCCCTTTACACTTGCCTTGCTCGAGAGCCTTACTGACCGGTGGCTAACACCTAATGATTGGTATACCTTAGCTCATGCTGCTTTGTCTGGCGGCGATTTTGTCTTATGGCGTACTGAGTACGCAGAAAATTGCCGGAGAACGGCGGAGCGTGCTAATGCTCAGACCCGGTCCTCTCGTACTGGACGAGGGACCGACTCCTCGGCCGAGGAGCCTTGAACACCAATGAAATTCAGGCTGCCTTCCCCCCTGGCTTATTGGCCCAGATCCAAAACGCTGGCCTCAAGGCCTGGCGCAAACTTCCCCCTAAGGGACCGGCCAGCACCTCTCTAGCCAAGATTCATCAAGGACCTGACGAGTCTTACTGTGATTTCATCAGCCACTTAACGGAAGCCGCTGAGCGCTTAATCGGCAAGGAGGAGTCAGAGAGCGCCTTCATTAAACACCTTGCATTTGAAAATGCCAATTCTGCCTGTCAGGATGCCCTTCGCTCCCATCGTGATAGACCTCTCTCCAGAGTACATCAAACTCTGTTCTAATGTAGGGACATCTCATGCCATAGGTGTTGCCATTGGGGCTGCCCTCAAAAACCTTGCTATAGGTAATCACAAATCTTGCTTCAATTGTAAGCAGCCCGGCCATTTTGTCCGCGACTGCCCCTTAGATAGACCATCTCGTCCAACCTCCCTCCACCGTCTGCCCTCGTTGCAAACGCGGTAAACATTGGGCCAGAGATTGTCATTCAAAGACTGATATCTCAGGAAACCCTATTCCCCCGATCGGAAACTCCCTGCGGGGGCCAGCCCCTGGCCCCGGGCCGTCCAGAACAAACCAGGGCGACACGGTTTGTTCCACAGTTCCCCTCCCCAAACTCCCCGTCACTTCCCTCTGCCGGGCCACCCCAGGGAGTGCGGGACTGGACCTCTTGTCCTCCACCTCAACAATACTAACCCCTGATCAGGGAATCAGGCTTCTTCCTACTAATGCACGTGGCCCCTTGCCCCCGGTTACTTTCGGCCTGATATTAGGACACGGTAGCTCGGCCCTGGCCGGACTCCACGTCGTCCCGGGAGTGGTCGACAACGATTATACAGAGCACCATCACACTCGCGGTTTCGGCCCCCAGTGGCCCGGTCTCCATTCACCAGGGCCAGAGAATCGCCCAACTTGTCCTACTCCCTCTAAATTCCTCCAACCTACCTAACCTTCCTCATTTCCGACAACATTCTGCCCTCGGATCCTCAGACACATACTGGATTAAACAGGTTACGCCTAACAGGCCCCTACTCACCTTACACCTTGACGGTAAAGCCTTTGAGGGTCTTATTGACACCGGGGCTGATGCCACGGTTATTGCCTCTCACATGTGGCCCCCTCGTGGCCCACCACCGTCGCCCTCACTCACCTTCAAGGCATGGGACAATCCGCTAATCCCAAACAGAGCACCCGACTCCTTACCTGGACTGACAAAGAGGGCAATACTGGCCATGTCATGCCCTACATCGTCCCTGGATTGCCAGTCAATCTCTGGGGACGAGACATTCTTTCTCAGATGAACCTTATTATGTGTAGTCCAAATGAGGTGGTTGGCCACCAGATGCTCAATCACGGGTTCCTCCCAGGACAAGGGCTTGGCAAATCAGGACAAGGCATTAAACAGCCCATTACGGTCCGCCCAAACCACACTCGGGCAGGCCTGGGCCACCCCGACCAAAATTTAGCCTAGTGGCCATTGACTTCCCTGTACCCCATGCAGACAAAATAAGATGGAAATCGGATGAACCTGTATGGGTAAATCAATGGCCACTTACCTCAGACAAGCTCGCGGCCGCCACGCAGTTAGTACAGGAACAGCTAAAGGCCGGCCACCTTGAACCTACCACCTCTCCGTGGAATACCCCTATCTTTGTGATTAAGAAAAAACTGGAACCTGGAGGCTTCTCCAGGATCTCCGTGAGGTAAACAAAACCATGTTTTCCATGGGGGCCCTTCAACCAGGTCTCCCCTCCCCCATTGCCATCCCAGCAGACTTTTCAAAGATTATTATCGACCTCAAGGATTGCTTTTTCACCATTCCCCTTCATCCTTTAGATAGGGAACGGTTTGCCTTTAGTCTCCCGGTTGTTAACTTTAAAGGGCCCATGCCCCGTTATCAGTGGAAAGTCCTTCCTCAAGGTATGGCTAACAGCCCCACACTGTGTCAAAAATTCGTGGCTCAAGCAATAGACCCTCTCCGCGCCCGATGGCCTTATATCTATATCATCCATTATATGGACGATATTCTCCTGGCTGGTTCGTCCCAAGATAAAGTTCTTCAATGCACCACGGAACTCACCAAAAACCTTGCCCAGCTTGGTCTTCAAATAGCCCCTAATAAAATCCAACAAACAGACCCTTATTATTACCTTGGCTTTGAGCTTCGCGCTAACTCTATTACCACACAAAAAATCCAATTAAAGACATCTCACCTACATACCCTTAATGATTTCCAAAAATTTCTGGGGGACGTCAACTGGCTTAGGCCATACCTTAAGCTAACTACAGCACAATTAAAGCCCCTATTTGACCTTCTCCAGGGCGATTCGGACCCTCTCTCCCCCCGATATTTCACTCGAGAGGCTCAACAGTCCCTTCAACTAATCCAGTCGGCTATTGAAAACCAACAAATCACATGTATATCCTATCACCAGTCGTTCTCCCTGGTTGTCTGTGCCACTCCCCATACTCCCACAGCAGTACTATGGCAAGGAGCCCCCCTGCTCTGGGTCCATCTGCCCTCCTCACCCAACAAGGTTCTCACCACATACTACACCCTGACCTAACATCATCCAATTAGGAAGAGAAAAAAGCCGACAACATTTTGGAAAAGATCCTGACAAAATCATTCTCCCTTATACTAAGACCCAAATTCAGTGGCTCATGCAAAACGAAAATGACTGGCCAGTGGTTCTTTCCTCCTTCCTGGGAGACATAGACAATCACTACCCTGCAGATAGGCTACTCCAGTTCACCCGGCTACACCCTTTTATCTTTCCTAAGGTGACAAGCTCCAAGCCCCTGCGCGGCCGCCCTGGTTTTCACTGATGGCTCCTCCGGTGGCAGGGCTGCATACATTATTAATAATCAAGTCTTTACCGTTCCCTCCCCCTATCATTCTGCGCAGCTTGTAGAATTGTTCGCCATACTACAAGTCTTTACTCAGCTACAAGATACCCCATTTAATCCTTGTATACAGACAGTGCCTACATTGCTTTTCCCTGCCCCTTCTGGAAACTGCACCCCACATCAAACCCTCCAGCAACGCTGTCCCTCTTTCTGCGAGCTCCAACAGCTTATCACCAAACGCCACCACCCCTTTTTGCTCGGCCATCTGCGGGCCCATTCAGACCTTCCTGGCCCACTGGCTCAGGGGCAATGCCCTCGCAGACGCCAACACCCGTCTTGCCCTTCCGGTCCTAACTGACCCTCTGACAAGAAGCTCAACAAAGTCACGCGCTCCATCATCTTAATGCCCGCACGCTTCGCCTCCTATACAAAATCACCAGGGATCAAGCTAGAGAAATAGTCAAAGCCTGCCCAGGATGCGTTACCCTCCTGCCCACACCCCATTTAGGGGTCAATCCCCGAGGATTATCGCCAACGAAATCTGGCAGATGGAGCGTTACCCACATTCGGAGTTCGGGTCCTTAAAATATGCTCATGTCACTATTGACACTTACAGTGGTTTCATTTTCGCTAGCCTTCATACGGGGGAAGCCACAAAAAATGTTATAGCTCATGTCCTTCAATGCCTCACGGTGATGGGAAAACCACAAAAAATAAAGACTGACAATGGCCCCGGGTATACTTCCCAGGCTTTTAAACAATTCTGTGGTCAATTTCAGATCTGCCATGTCACTGGCATCCCTTACAACCCCAGGGGCAGGGAATCGTCGAACGCAGCACATCAAACCTTAAAAAACACCTTGTCCAAGCTCAAGGCTTCCACAGCTTATCCCACTAAAGGCGCTTACCGCAACACCCTTCATCACGCCCTATTTGTGCTCAATTTCCTACAACTTGATGATCAGGGCAACTCTGCCGCTGACCGTCTTTGGCACCAAAAAACTAAACACCAATATGCCAGGGTTATGTGGCGAGACCCCTCACTGCAATATGGAATGGGCCTGACCCGGTCCTTATCTGGGCACGAGGATCTGCCTGTGTGTATGACACCAAAGAATGTAACCCTCGTTGGTTGCCTGCTCGCCTAGTTAAGCCTGTCAACCTCCCTAACACTAACTCCCCACCGCCAGGGACCTGATCCCTGAGGCCTTCCTCCCTCTCCCCCTTTACAGATGCTACTCCTGACCCTCCTTTTGCACAGGATCCTCGCTCCTGCTGCCTTCATATGTGTCTGCGGGTTTCCAGCCCCCTGTGTCCAGAGAAAACTCTACCGACAATTGGCTTCGGCAAGCCATGCGACTGTGGAGGCGGTACCACCAGCACCATCCACGGTCTTGGTGCCTCCTTTACTCACAGTGACTGTGGCTCTAAGTTGGCCTACCTATTGTCACAACCTCTCTGTCACCGGAGGCTATACAAGCTCTTTCCGATGGGTTTGTGTCCCCAAGCCCACAGTCATCCCTAGCGTCGGAGGCCGCCCTGGTCCCTGCCCAACGGCCTGTACCACTGTTGGGGCCTCGCTCCTCAAATCGTCCATAGTACCTGTTATGCTACAGCACAGACATGTACGTTACACAATGTCACTTATTTTACAGCCATCCTGACCCGTCTTTTCGGGGGATCCACGGGGGTGAAGGCGACTACACCAGCCCCTCGGGAGTCTCTCACCGCAGTCAGGCCGGCTGCGGACATAATAAAAAGGTGGGAGACACTGTCTGCTGGCCCCAACGCCCCCTATCCATTTGTCGGATGGAGGAGGCCCCTCTGACCAAGTAAGACAAATCCTGGTCGAAACGCCTAGAAGAACTTGCTGCCGCCCACTTTCCGTCCCTTGCGTATCACCCCTTAATTCTCCCAAAACATAAGCCTACTGACTTAGACTTTAACACCATGTCCATCCTCAACTCCACGCTACAGGCTTTAAATAACAGTAACCCTACTCTGGCTCAGGACTGCTGGCTATGCATAGCTATGGGGATTCCCATACCCCTTGCCCTTCCTAGTAACTTGTCCAAGCCCTCTTTAACTCCCCCAAACTGCAATATTTCATCCCCTTTCCGAACTCAACCCATGGGCTTGGTCTATGGTCCATGCCTGTTTTCCAACGTCACCAGTAATGACACCCTTGATGTTGGTTTCTTTTCTTTAAATTGCACCTCCATCATCAATTCTACCTCCCCGCTTGTCCCGGCCCTCGACACGTTTTTATCTGTGGTAACAGCCCTGGCCTTCACGGCTCTCCCGCTAACTGGTCTGGTCTCTGTGCCCAGGCCCTCCTCCTACCTGACATTGACATTCTGCCTGGAGACCAGCCGGTCCCTGTACCGGCCCTTGATCTATTCCCAGGACGGTCCAGCGAGCCCTCGCATTTATTCCCTCATGGCGGGGCTGGGCATAACCACGGCAATGACGGCCGGCGCCACTAGTGCACGGGAATAGCCATCCACACTTATCAAAAGCTCTCTCCAGCTTATTGAGGATGTTACCACCCTGTCTGGCACCATTAGTGATCTCCACGACCAAATTGACTCCCTAGCTGAGGTAGTTTTGCAAAACAGGCAGGACTTGACTTTTTAACTGCAGAACAGGGGGGAATCTGTTTGACCCTGCAGGAACGATGCTGCTTCTACGCTAACAAGTCCGGCATAGTCCGAGATAAGGTCAAGAAGCTCCAGGACGACCTGCTCCAACGCAAAAACAGCTCTTTGAAAACCCCTTCCTGACCGGGTTTCACGGTCTCTTGCCTTACCTCCTCCCTATTCTCAGCCCCCTTTTAGGACTGCTCCTAATTCTTTCCTTCGGGCCTTGGGCATGGAAAACGCTGACAAATTTTATCAAACAGCAGATTGATAACATTCTGGCCAAACCCATTCATGTTCATTACCATCGGTTGGCTATGGCAGACGCCGAGGAACAAGGACCTCCCAAGCCAGGCCCCGATATATTGATATCTAGATGGCATGTGGGCTGAAGACATGCCGGCCTCCGAGCCCTGGGCACCGAGTTGGCTGCAGCTATTGAGTACTGCAAGGGAGGGTCCTTACAGACCCAACTTCAGATCTCCCTGATTACATGCCTGATTTGCATAAAGGTTGGTACCCTTTCATATTCTCTGCCCTGCCTTTCCTCCCACAAAGGTACCAAGGGCATCAAAGGTTTTCGGCCCTGCCGGACCCTGGGGAGGAATCAGGCCACTGTTTTCCCACTCGGTTAAGGCCCACCCTCTAAAACACAGAGGAGGAGATGCTGGGGCCTGAGCATGAGGTACCTTCCCCAACTGCATACAGGATATTGTTTGGCTCAGAGTCTAAACAAACCTTGTCAACACAATCTGATCAGCAGAACCCTATAAGGTTACCCCCTGCAGCCATAGTGCTTCCTCCTTTCGGTACTCCCTCCCTTTTTCTTTTTTCTTTTTACCTCCCCCACTAGTCCCGTTGCTATTGGCAACTCCCGCCTTTGCGTATTCCTCCTCCCCTTCTAGTCCCGTTGCTATTGGCAACTCCCGCCTTTACATTCCTTCCCTCCCCTTCCAGTTCCTTGACTATATAAGCCCCCTCCTGTTCTTCAATAAACGAGGCTTGATCAGAACCCTGTCTTGCCTCCATTTCTTCGCGCCTCCTATTTTCTCCTTTCAGAAGGCTGCCCCTCGGCCCCTGTTGAATGCCCCGCCGGTCGGGGCAAGAAAGTATGGACCTGGAGCTTAAAATATTTACTATTCAGTACTTTAAGGAAATTTTCCACCTCCCATTTCAGAGACTTTGAAGTTTTAGATTTTATGTTCCTGTCTATGAGTGTTCTCAAATTAATTTTTGCGTGTGGTATGAATAGGGGTTGAGATCCATTTCCCTCCATCTATTTACCAGTTGTTTTAGCACGTTTAACAATTTTTTAATTTAATTTAACTTATTTTCAGCACATTTAACTTATTTTTCACACCTAATGGGTAAGTCCTTAACTGGACCTTTTACTTAGTTTCATTGATCTATTTGATATACTTAAACCAGTGTCAAACTCTATTACTGTAGCTTTGTATAAGTCTCCCAATCAGGGGTTATTAGTTCTCCAAAACTGTTTATTTTTTCAGGATCTTTTTTCCTCTTTTGAGTCCATTGCATTTTCATATAAATTTAATATTCTATATGTCAATTTTATAAAAATTTCCATTATGATTTTGAATGGGATGGTGTTGAATCTATAAATCATTTTGGGGAAATCAACATGTTAACACTTTTATCCATTGAAAATGATATATGTAAGTCTTTAATTAGAACTTCTTTATATCATTCAGTAATGCTTTATAGTTTTCAGTGTTGAGGTCTTAAATATCTTGTGTTGAATTTTATTTGAAGTGTTGTTATCTAATGATATTATAAATATGATTGTACTTAAACTTTGATTTTGCATATTTGAAGACAAACTAGGGTCCATTACAAACCCTAAAAATAAAGAAATGTTTTTGCTATAGAATTTACTAATACAAATTACATTATAATTCTATGATTTCTATGAAGTGGACTTATTTGCATATGTTGCCAACTCACCCACATTTTGTTGCTGTTGTTTTTAATGGCTGATGTAATATTTGTCTATGATAGTGGTAACCAAAAGTAAACTTTTTCTTTTAAAGAACTGTGATTTGATATAAATCATGCCTTTTACTCTTCAGCATTTGTTATACACAATATCCACATGCACTGCACTTTTTCAATGGAATCACAGAAAATTTTCAGTTTACTAAATTTTTAATATAGTCAGAGAAAATATGAAAATAATATAAACTACCTGAAACCCACTCCAACTTTTACTTTAAAATTTAAAAAGAAAAGTGAGAGAGCAGAAGCATTAAAACATTAGCAATTGGAGGGCTGTTTAAAGATGAGAGCAAGTGTTTATAAGGATTTCAAAGAGAAAAATAACTTCAAGGACCAGAAATAATACTTTCCCAAAGGACTTGGTTCCTTCCTTCTGGAAGAAGCTAGTGTCTCTTTGTGGCCAGAAATTCTCACTAAAAGTGAGCTGTGGAACTGTCTACTTCCTTCAAAGTGTTTAATTTCTTTTTTTTACATTTTTTTTTATTAGTTTCAGGTGTACAACACAATGCAATAGTTATATTCTTTACCCCCTAAAGTGACAACCCCTCTCCCCCAGTTTGCCACCCTACGCCCTCCCCATATCATACATATCTATCACAACTCCCCTGACTCCCTTCCACAGTATTCAAAGTGTTTAATTTCAAACAAAAAGTGGCAGGGTTTTATACTTAAGATTCTTAGTCTTCAGAAGTCTATTTATAATAACCTAGCATTTGTTATAATTTTTAATTATAAAATCAGCCCCATTAACTTGTGATATGTTTTCTTACTTTGTAAATTTAGGAATGTATTTTGTGCTCAGATCAGCTATCTGTTCTTATCTTAGCGCATTCCTATCATCAATAAAACAAACAAACAAAAAATACCCAACAAATGTTGGCAAGGATGTGGAGAAAAGGGAATCCCTGTGCACTGTTGGTGGGATTCCAAATTTGTGCCGCAACTGTGGAAACCAGTATGGAGGTTTCTCAAAAAATAAAAATTAAAACAGCCTGATGACCCATCAATTCCATTTCTGGATATTTATCTGAAGAAATCCAGAACACCAATTTGAAAAGATATGTGCACTCCTAAGTTCTTTGCAGTACTATTTACAACAGCCAAGATATGGAAGCAACCCAAGTGCCCATCCATAGATGAATGGATAAAGAAGAGGTGGTACATACGTACAATGGAATATTACTCAGCCATAAAAAAGAATGAACTCACCATTTGCAACAACATGGGTAGACCTAGAGGGTATTATGCTAAGTGAAATAACTCAAACAGAGAAAGACAAATAGCATATGATCTCACTTATATGTAAAGTATAAAGAACAAAGAAAATAACCAAACAAAACAGAAATAGGCTCATAGATGCAGGGAGCAAGCTGATGGTTGCCAGTTGGGAGGAGTTTTGGGTGGCAGGATGAAAAGCTAAAGGGATTAAGAAGTACAAATTGGTTACAAAATAGTTATAGGATGTAAAGTAAAGCATAAGGAATATAGTCAATTATATGGTAATAACTATGTACAGTGCCAGGTGGGAACTAGACTAGTCAGGTGAGACAATTTGTAAATTATATAATGTCTAACCACTATGCTGTACCTAATATAAAATAATATTGAATGTCAACTGTAAGTGAAAATTTTTTTTAAAGGGGGGTAAAAAGGTGAATAATAGGTTCAAAGAAAACAAATAAGACACAGGGATATAATGAACAGCACTGGGAATATAGTCAACAATACCGTGATCACGTAGTACAGTGTCAGATGGTTGCTGGACTAATCATGGTGATCACTTCTTTAGGTCTATAAATGTTGAATAACTATGGTGTACACCTGAAACTAATATAATGTTGTTTGTCAGCTATATTTTAGTGCAAGTCTTAAAAAATTAATGTCAATAGCTTAAAGACTAAAAGTGAAAATATGATCTGTCAAAAATGCTGTTTTTATAAGTTTTTATTCACCTTAAAAATATCATTTTAAGATGACACCAACAGTTTGGTTTTCCTATTTTTTTTTTTATTATTATGGCTTTAGTCACTCTACTGTTGATAGAGAAAAAAAAGTCATGTACCACTCCTTAGGTAGTTAAGCTAAATAAAAATTTATTTTGGTTAAAAAGAAAAACTCCCAAGTATACTAATGTCATAAAATGAACACTGGAGTCTTTCTTCATTAGAAATTAATAGATGAATTCGCAACTGCCTGAAATAGATTAGATATGGAAATACCTAAAGGTAAGGAAGGGTAATATTAATAGTATATCTTAGAATCTTGTCCACGTGTTTGATCATATGTAACTAGTTGAACTATTCCACAATATTCAGCATATATAGTCACAACTCTTATTTCTCTATATCAAAGAAAATCAGTATGGGACACTGCTGTCAGATTGCCTGGGAACCCAGTGTTATCTTCTTGGATTAACCCAATTCTCATTGTCCAAGTACATTAAAATTTTCCCATGTGTTTGTGGCCCTGATTGATATAAGAACATAAATAAATATTTTAAATCAGGGGGAAAAAAAGAATATGAGGAAGCTTAGAGAACAAAAATAGAGCATATACATACTTAGAAATAAATAAACACTCCTAATAGCAACAAGCAAGAACATCTAAAATGATATATACAGTTGCACACACACACACACACACACACACACACACACACACACACACACACAGTGTGAGGCACTGTTCTAAGTGCCTTAGAAATATTACTCTCGCTCCACTGGGGGTGGGGACCTCTAGGGCTGAGTTATCCCTCTCAATTCTCAACCATCAGAGAAGGTTTGGGGCCAGATCATCGCGTGTCTCCACTCCTCCTACCAGTCTCAACATGACTTCTTTTTTATATCTTTAGTAATAAAACTTCTGCTTAGCTAGACTTCAGATAGTTGTCTAGCTTGTTTGTTCTATTATTGAGCTGTAAGTTTAATGCGGTCACTGAAGGAGCCGCAAGCACCGAGTTTGTCTACTCTACCATCTTGGATCCTCCCTCCACCCGATACATGATGATGATGATGATGATGATGATGATGATGATGATGATGATGATAATGAATGTAGTAAAAGCTACCAAATAAAAAAGAAGTAATTTATATAAAAATAAAATGGCATTTAACACAAATTGAAAACAAAGTTAACACTATCAGAATATGTCGGGTCTCTGCGCGGCTGGGTCTAGCTTGCTCAAGAGGACCAGCGGGGACTCAGAAAAAGAAATAAAGAGCAAGAGACAGGGATAGTTTAAAAAGCAATGTGAGTCAGGGGACTCTGTCTGATGGACAGGAGCCCCGTATCTGATCAGCTTGCAGCTTTTATTGAGTACAAACAGGGAAGGGGCTTTGTTCTTTCCGAGGTCTGTAAATCACATGCGTCACCCAAGATTTAGCCAAACTTCCCTATGCCTCACAGACCACCTCAGCCAAAAGACCCTTTGATCAATGCAGCCCTGCCCCCTACAGGGTCAGATAATGGTTCACTATGACACCTTGAGGCAAGAATGCAAGGAGGACTGCTGTTAGCTTCTTAGGAAGATTTCTCTTTTCCGTTGCAGGCTGTAAGCTCTGCAGAAAAGGATTAACCGGCCCTTAGGCCCCATATGCTTCACCTCCTTGATTCCTCCCAGGGACCCTATCCAAGGGCGCCTGGTTTAGGCTGCCCTAATGCGCATATTTTATATAGGATCTCACACCTATGTTGGAATCCTGCGCATATCTAGGGTCTTGCCCATCATTGGCTGACCTGCCCTCTCTCTTAGGGGTTTTGCCATAAACATAGTGAATATCCTGTCCCTGTGAGGCCCTGCTG
The DNA here is from genome assembly GCA_033961575.1 of Aselliscus stoliczkanus. Classification (NCBI taxonomy): domain Eukaryota; kingdom Metazoa; phylum Chordata; class Mammalia; order Chiroptera; family Hipposideridae; genus Aselliscus; species Aselliscus stoliczkanus. The sequence continues at coordinate 109,138,968 of CM066729.1, forward strand.
TTATGGGGGAATGCAAGGAGGCAAACGGCGAGGCTGCTGTGAGGCCACAAAAATATGATAGAATAAAATACTAAAAAGCAAAAATAAATGAGGTATCATGGTAAACTTTTCTCAATTATCTTTTCTCACTGTCTATGTTTCTATTTGATTCATCTTTTTTCTTAAACTGATTTTTGAGTTTCTGCATTACACGAGTCAAGTAGAATATAGTCTCTAGGTAGCTTTCAAGTTTATATGTCCTCCATTTACTACCACAGCTCCCAGTATTGCTTTCAAATTTTTAGGTAGAGTCTCTATTGTTGGGCTGATCTGATGGCCTGTTCTAGTCTGATGGACAGAAGCAGGTTGGTCAGGGTCATCGAGTGCTGATACACCAACTCGGGACAGTTCTCAGAAAAAGGAGGTTACTTTGTCCTAGTCAAATATTACTAAATGTGTTTGTAATATATGGTCCCTTGAAAACCATGAAACATTGACCAGAGGGCCATTTGGTGTGAGTGAAGCCTGGAAGCATTTCAGGCTTCCAGCTTTGAGAAAGCTTTCAGGAGCAGAAATCACAACCCTGAGAAAGAAATTGACCAAGAACAGGAAGACAGCTAAAACACATAGAAAAATACGTAAGCCATAAGATGCAAATGTTGCCTGACATAATATAGGTAATTTTTATAAAGCGTACCTATTATGTATTTATATATAAAATTTACTTTGCTTTATTTCTTACCCACTTATTCATTCACTTAACAAATATTTTTGAACATTTCCTATGTAAGAAACAGTGCTGTTTTCTAGTAATAGATGACTAAAATATATTCTTTTTTTTTTTGTTGAAGTGAATCACAGAATAGTATGTAATTTACATCACAGAATTATAGAATCTATGAATCTATGCATCTATCTATCTATCATCTATTATCTATCTATCTATCTGTCTATCTATCTATCTATCTATCTATCTATCTATCTATCTATCTCTACCTGCCTATCATCTTCAAATAACTTATAGGAAAAAGATGTATATGTCTATTGTCACCATTCATATTTAGCATTGTTCTAGAATTTTGGAATGAAACAGAAAGACAAAAACAATTTAGTAAACTTGAAAGTTTGGGGAAAATGCAAAATATTATTATTAGCAGATGATATGCTTGTCTAGCAAGAAAATCAAAGAAAATCTCTAAAGCACTCTGAAATGTTTAAGTGAATTAAGCATGCTGGTTAAAACAAATATACCATATCAACATATTGCTACTGTATGAGAAATAATCTGTTAAAAATAAAATGGGAAAGGAATATATACAAATATATAGCAACTAAATAAATAAAACAATAAGCAATAAATAAATAATAAATAAAATACCAAGGAATAAACTTTAAAAAAAAAATATGCTAAACTATACAAAAATGTTCAAAAATCTGCTATGGAACACAAGAAGTGATAGTAATAGGAGAGGCATAGCATTTCTATAGTGGGAAACATAATAAATATCTCTCAATGCAAGCACAAAGGCAGTTTTAAAGAACCTCACTCGGGGCCGGCCGAGTGGCGCATTGGTTAAGCGCTGGTTTTGGGATGCCAGCGGCCCCGGTTCGGATCCCACATGAGGGCCAGTGACACTGCCCTCTACAGCTAACAACAGCTCCACCTGGAGCTGGGCTGTGCGAGCCCCGGTGATGGTGTGGGCTGCAGCCCCCGCTGCAGTGGGTTGCCATAGGCTACACTGAGTGGCCCGCAGCCAGCGTGAGCGGCTGGCAGCCAAGTGTGAGCTGCCAATAGCCGCGGTGAGCGACATCCAGAGGCCAGCGACCGAACTGCCTCATCCGGGAAGAGCGCAATGACACCAACAGTGAAGCAACATCCTCAGCAACTAAACTGAAGAACAAAAAGACAGCAACTTGTCTGTTCCCCTTCCCCGATTCCCCAATGCTGTTCCCCTCCGCCAATTCCCCAATAAAATCTTTAAAAAAAAAAATAAAATAAAAAAAAAAAATAAAGAACCTCACTCAATTACAAAGTTTATGTCCAAAAAGAAATGAGCTAAAAAAAAAAGGAGTGAGAAAAAAGTTATAATCATATAGTATATGATAACATATACTATACTATTCTTACAATTTATTGTGATACAGTAAAACCTTGGTTTGCAAACATAATTTGTTCCAGGAACATGCTTGTAATCTAAAGCACTTGTATATCAAAGCGAATTTCCCCATTAGAAATAATGGAAACTCAGATGATTCATTCCACAACCCAAAATTATTCATATAAAAATGATTACAATACTGTAATATAATACAAAATAATAAAGAAAATACAAAATATAAGAAAAATAAACAAATTAATCTGCACTTACCTTTGAAAACCTTCTTGGCTTGTGTGAGGGAGATGAAAGAGAGTAGGGTTATTGTGTAGGACGACTTTCACTATCACTAACAGAATCACTGCTATCTATTGGCTCAATGGAATCTTTTTTGTGTGTGTGCGACTTTAACAAGAAACCTATCCAATGACACTTGCTTTTGTCTCCTTTTGAGGATTTTGTGGAAATGTAACATTGCATTGTCATTAAACAAATTCATTGCTTTTGCTGCTGCAGCCTTATTCAGGTGGTGCTTTTCCACAACATTTTGCACTCTTTCCCACATTTTACACATCTCCCTAATCTCATTTGAAGTGAGGAATTCCTCCGCCTTTTTCTCCTCCTCCTCTGCAGGCAAGATCTCCTGCATAACCTCTTGCTGTTGCTTGCGATGCAGATCCACCAGTTCATCGGTGGTCAGCTCCTGGCCATGTTCCTCCACCAGCTCTTGAATGTCGTCCTCGTTCACCTCCAGTCCCATGGTCTTCCCCAAGGACACAATTTCATCGACAAACTGGTGGCTCCTGTTCATGAGCAAGCCCCTCTAAGCCATGTCCAAGAAAGCAATCGGGCCACAGTTTTCTCTAAGCAGAACTGAGGGTTATCTTGGTGACCCCATCCCAGGCTTTATCAATGATTTTGAGGCAGTTCACGATGTGGAAATTATTTTTTTCAAAACTCTTGGAGGGTAAGGTTTGTTCCTTCCATCACCTCAAAGCATTGCTGAAATAATGCTTTGGGGTAAAGCTTTTTAAAGTTTGAAAGACCTGCTGCTCCATGGGCTGGAGGATTGGAGTAATGTCAGTTGGAAGGAACTTGACCTTAATGAACTCAAATTCCTCCAGTAACTCATCCTCAAAGCCTGGAGGATGAGCAGGAGCATTATCCAAAACCAGCAAGGGTTTCAGTGGCAGATTCTTTTTGAAAAGGTATTTCTTCATTGCAGGACCAAAGACCTCGTTGATCCACTGATCCACTCAATGAACAAGATACGAGTGACCCAAGCCTTGCTGTTGGTCCTCCACATAACATTTAACTGGCTCTTTTGCACCTTGCATTTCTTGAAGGCTCATAGATTTGAAATGATACAAGAGCAGGGGCTTGACTTTGAAGTCCCTGCTTGCAGGGTGAGATGGTCTTTCATGGGCTTGTGACCGGGCATTTCATTCTCTTCTTCTATAATGTAGGCTTTCTTTGGCATATTTTTTTCCCCAAAAAAGCCCCATCTCATTGCAGTTAAAAACTTGCTCTGGCAGGTAACACTTGGAAACCATGAGCTTCTGGAACTCGGTAGCAAATGCCTCAGCTGCTTTAGCATCTGAACTTGCAGGTTCTCTGTGCCTCACAACAATATGGATACCACTTTCCCTCTTAAAGTTATCAAAGCATCCCCTGCTTGCCTTGAAGACTTCTTCCTTTTCTGTTGATGCACCTGGCAGTTTACTTACAAGGTCGGTGTACAAGGCCTTTGCCTTGCAGATAAAGTTCTTGGTTACAGTATCACCTGCTAGTTGCTTCTCGTTTATCCAAACCAGAAGCAACTTTTCTACATCTTCCAGAACACATGGCTGTTGCTTAGATATTCTCATTACTCCTTTTGCTACCTCTAGCCCCCTTATTTCTTCTATCTTCTTTAATATTGTGCAAATGGTCGACGTAGACTTCTTATAAAATCTTGCAATTTCGGCCACTTGCATATCTTGCTCATGCTTCTCAATGATTTCCTTCTTAACTTCCACAGTAATCATCTTCTTCTTACTGCCTTTCTTTTCAACCATTTTCTGCACGGAGGCCACTGTATACACTCATGCAGATGTTGACTACAGTATAGTATTAATAAACTCTTGTCATATACTGTATTTAATGTAACTGGCAATAAAGCAGCAGAGGAAAGGGACTATATTTGCAGGCAACCTGAACTAGAATGAAGCAAAGCATTCCTAAGCTTACTCTAGTATGGAAAAGCAAAGGACTGCCCGTAGGTGCTTTGAAGTGGCAAAAATATGCTAGCACCAGTTGTGGACACCTTCCAATGTTCTGAACAGTCACTGATTTTTGCGAAACAACATAGCCTGAGACTGAGCATCTGAGCATGGGAGACAATCACCCACAATCTCACAGTGAGAGAGAGAGAACCATTGGCTCAGTTGTGATCATGTGATGTTTGGCATCACGTACTACTCGTATTGCAAGCCATCGCTCATTTATCAAGTTAAAGTTTATTAGAAATGTTTGCTTCTCTTGCGGAACACTCGCAGAACAAGTTATTGGGTTGTTGGAAAAGTCATGACGCATTTTTTCTGTTTTTCTTTGCAAAAATGCATCATGACTTTTCTGACAATGCAATACTTGAAATCCAAAGTTTTATTGTATTTGCACAATCTCACTAAATCAGTATATCACAGAGTTGAAAGCCCAAAATCTTATTCAGGAGAACTATGATAAATTTAGCTCATTGTAGAGGTAGCATTTTAAAACAGTGTAGAAAAAATGAATTATTCAATAAATGTCCTGGGGTAGCCTGGCTCATTGTTTGGGGGGAAAAAATGAATCTATGGCTCAAATCATAAAAGACACGAATAGTAATTATGGATGACATAAATGCACAGATATTAAAAATAATATTCAACTTCAAAAATACTCCCACAAAATATTGAAGGATATTTATATATTCCCAAGGGACTGGTCTTTATAAACATGATATCAAAAGCAAAAATCAAAAGAAAAATATGCATAATTTTTACTATATAAAAATGTAAGCTTTATATAGAAAGAAGTAAATTACTGTCAAAAGATGCATGAGGATTAAATTATTATAACAAATGTTTGCTTAAATTTAGAATATGAGTCACAAAATAAAACATTTGATCTTTAAATGTTAAAGCATATTCTATGCTAATTATTTTTCAAGACAAAAATAAAATATCTTGGAAATGCTTCTATCTTACTATGTCATATAATATCATATATTAATGAAATTTTTCTCAGATTAAATTCCTGGCAGCTCATTATGAAATTTCTGAGTAATTTATTTCAAACAACTTGCATTTCTCATATAACACAACTATAATCTTCTCTTATAAGGCAGATATTTCTCTTTGTATGCTCACTAGTTTTTCCTCATGCAAAATACTATGATGATACCTCTGACTAAGCCTCTAGTGTCGTCCTGACCACATTGACATCAGTGGCGATGACACTGTTGATGATATATTTTGGATTCACACTGGTAATCCCATTGTAGTACATAGGTGAGCAAAGCAAAATACTTTTTAGCTGTTCTGGAAAAAAAAACACCACATGACAGTAGGTTCCTATAATGAAACGGCTCATGCATAGAGGACTTTGAAATTTGGTGCCAAAGCAATAACAGCTTCTGTCAGATCCCGGTAACTTCATTTGGCAGGCATAATGCTTCTACTTTGTCTTCATTTAGGACAGATTTGCTTCAGTGAGTAAGAAACATGACAATGAGTTGTAACAGCTAGCAGTTCAAACTACTTTCCCAACTGAATCCCGAGGTGAAGCCAACAGACTTTTGCAAATAGGGAAATTAATGGTTTTCACAAGTTCCCTCATGGAATCCCACAACTATGATTTTGAAAATGTAGATGTGTAATGATAATTGAAATCATTATGGGAAACCAGAAAGAATATTAGGAATACATTCAAGTTAAGAATGACTCTTGTTGCAGTGTATGTTATTGTTTGAAAATGCTTTTCAAACACCGTGCTTTATGCTGCAATGGTTTTAGCCAGCAACAAGCTTAAGTTCCAGGTCAAGCAAGCATTTGAAGATTCCACGGACTGAGACTGAGCATTCAGAGATCTACTTTGAAAAAAATTTTGTTGGAGAAAACTAAGGTGTTATGTTGACTTAATTCTAGAGCAGTATAACCATATTTAAATTATTTAATGAATCGCTGATTATTTCGATAAGTACAAGGTGAAGTACTCTAATACAAACTGAGCAAAGATTCAGGATGTCCGATCTAAACCTTCCTTTGCCAGTTGCTAGTTGTGTGACTTTGGAAGGTTCACTTGTTTGGGTTAGGATATCCACATCTGTAAAATTAATAATTAAATTTAATTTATCTTAGGGTGTCTTCTATGAGAGGTCATTTTGAAATTTCACTGAACATTAAAGGGATACATTTTCTCACACAACCAAAGTAAAATAGGTTGAAAATTTCTAAACACAAGGCATTTTCCATATTACACAGTGGTACATGGGGTCATTTCTGGTCAAAAGAAGACTGTGAAAAAAATCTGTTCAGAATGGACTACTATTGAAAGTGATACCTAAGAATAATAAGCTTATTTACAATTATTTCTTTTGCATCTGAATAGGATTCAGTTTTCTTTCTCTTCTCTCAAGATAGTATCAGTATTGTATTATTATCAAAAGACATAAATTCAACTGCAGAAGCCTGGTAAAAAGCTTGAAGTTATTTCTAAAAATTCAGTAAAGGAGAATTATATCTCACAAAACAGAGCAAAGCTCCTAAAATTACTTTTTAGGTATGACTCTCTACCCCCGAAGTTCTATAGACATGGCAGCTGATAAGGTCATTCCACCTATGCCCCAACTCCCAGGTAATATTGAATACTTCTCACTTTTTGACTCTCTCTATCCAGGATATTCTTCCATTTTGACTATTTATTTCCTAGGGTAAAATTCCATCTTTCTTTTTATAATCAGATTGAGGAAAGAAATAGGGCAAGCTGAAGTGAAACCAATGAAACATTTTTAGAACACCAATTGTATCTAGTCATTTTACCTTACATAATTTGATTTTAGCCCCCAGTCAATCCATGAGATAGGTGTTATTACTATTCAAATATTAAAGATGAAAAAACTCATTCCATAACTGATTCCATTCATATTTCCATTTAATAACTTGCAAAATAATAGTTTTGAGATTGGAACCCTGTAATCCTTCCTCGTTCCAATTCTTGCTATATGAGTTAGAAAAGAAAAGATCATGTACTCATTTCATATGGTAAATTGGCAAAAAACAAGGCCTAGCTTTTTTTTTTAACACTATCATCTCAGTTTCTGAATAGTTTCAAATTAAAAATCTGAATTTAAGATTTTTCTGTTAGATATAGATAAAAGCATATGTTTGTATTTGTACATATTTACATGCATACATATATTAACAGGTAAATAATTTGAGTGATATTATCTGAAAAAGATAAAAAATTAGAATACACACACACACAGACACAGCATATGCTAATGTTTACATAAAGACACATTAGCTTACAAAGAAAGAGAAGGAACAATCTGATGTTGGAGATGGACAGATGAGCATTGCCTTATGGACACAATTCTACAAAATTTTCCTTTAGGGGTAGTTTGTGAGCTTTGAAACTTATGAATACTTGCATGTATCAAAATATCTATCTTTTCATCTCAAAATTTCAATTATAGACAAACTGATTTTAGAAATTTGGTTGAACACTTTCCCTCAGACTTTTAGACTTTGCCTAGGATCTTTTAGTGTACATTGTGCCCACCGAGAAGTCAAAGGCCATTCTGAATCATATTCCATCTTACAGAACTGATTTTTGGTGACAGAAACTTAGAACTTATTCCTTACCATTGGGGTTCAGAAAATTTGCTATTTTTATCTTTTAGATAAGAGAAGTGCTTTAATATTAATCCTTTCTAGTACTTATGGGAAAATCTTAATTTATAGATTAATTACTTTCAATTTGGAGATTTTAAAAATATTCCCCTCTCCACCTAATTTTATTTTTCCTCTTTCTGGAACACATAATATTGGATGTGAAACCTCCCTGATAATTTCTCCAATTTCTAAAATTTTGCCTGCTACTTCATATCACTTATCTTTTTGTGCTAATGTTATTGAAATTTCCCAAATGTTATCTTTCAAACATCCAAAATTTCTGAAAAATATGTGCATATGATATAAACATACATGCATATACAATATGTATTTTAATTTCTATATATCCAATTACTAATTTTGACAGCCTCTTCTTGTTATTCTTCACATAAGAGGTTTGACGATTACATTCGCAAACTTGTTGCAACAATGTTGCTAATCTTTTATGATATCAGAGGGATTATTCCTTATGAATTCGTACAAAGTGGACAGTTAACCAAGTTTACTATTTGGAAGTGCTAAAAAAGGCTGCCAGAAAAAGTTACATAACCTAAACTTTTCGCCAACAATTCATGGCTCTTGCATCATGACAATGTACCAGCTCACACGGCCCTATCTGTGAGGGAATTTTTAGTCAGTAAACAAATAGCTGTATTGGAACACGCAGTAGGTGCTGGCATCAGTGCATAGCTTCCCAAGGGGAGTAATTCAAAGGTGACCATGGTGATATTCAGCAATGTGGCATGTAGCACTTTTTCTAGGATGAGTTCGGGAACTTAATTGTCAGACCTCATATACATTTTCATTTTCTATTACTCTGTGAAGAATGTTTTCCATTTATTCCTTTTGATTCACTTTGTAGCCCTCTCCTGCTTTGTCTCCCTAGCTGGTCACTGTAGACTGATCCATATAGATTGCATCTCAAGGGCTCCCTTGTACTCTGGCTTTTGGTTGGGATTTGTCAACAGAGTTTGGCCCCATTTCCAGTAGGCTATTTTCTCTGCTTTCCTTACTGTGTTTGGTTTCCTTAACCTGGGCCCTCTATGCTTCCAGTTTTCTATAAATTAAACCTGTAGGCTCCTGCTGGATGGAGGAAGAGTGATCATGGTTGTGATGAACCTGGGAGCGGACTGAAGGTCATCACTCCTTAGTGTCAGACTTTCAAACACTCCTGTTCAACCCATGCTTCACACCAACTTCCACAGTGTGTTTGGGTTTTTTTTGATTGTTTACTTTTTATTTTATCAAAAAACATCTTTTGACTACTATGCTTAGTTATGGCAATATAGCAAATGCTGTTAAGGAATTCAATGCACATTTTAAAAATAAAGCTCCATTTCATTCATATCATGGTCTCATTAGCAGAGAGTATTATCGATATCATCATTAGTATACTGTCAATGCCAAATTGTACCCTTTATTCACTTTTTAATTTTTTTTTATTAATTTCAGGTGTACAAAGCAACATAATAGTTAGACATTTACACCCCTCACAAAGTGATGACCTCTCCTCATCTACTTTCTCTCTGACATCATATATTGATAGACGGGAGGTGATTTGGGATGGTGGTAAAGGTATAAATTAGTAGTCACAATATAGTTACAGGGATATAAAATACAGTATGGGGAATAGAATCAATAATATTGTAAAGATTATGTAAGGTGCCAGATGGGCACTGGATTTCTCAGGGGGATCACCTCATAGACTGTGTCGATGTTTTACCATTGCACTATACTATACACCTGAATCTGAAATAGAATGATATCATAGGTCATCTATAATTAAATACACACATGGTCAGAAAATTAAGTTTGCGAACTCATCCACTACGGTCACCTTTGAAGTACTCCCCTTGGGAAGTTATGCACTGATGCCAGCACCTACTCCATTCTTCAAAGCGATTTTGGAACTCTTTTTCTGGAATGGCCATCAGAGCTGTCATTGTATTACTCCTGATGTCCTGAATGTCATCAAAATGTCTTCCTTTCAACATTTCCTTTATCTTTGGGTAAAAAAAGAAGTCATTGGGGGCCAGATCAGGTGAGTGGGAAGTTATTTGTTTACTGACTAAAAATTCCCTCACAGACAGGGTCATGTGAGCTGGTGCATTGTTATGATGCAAGAGCCACGAATTGTTGGCGAAAAGTTCAGGTTGTCTAACTTTTTTTGGCAGCCTTTTTAGCACTTTCAAATAGTAAACTTGGCTAACTGTTTGTCCAGTTGGCACAAATTCATAATGAATAATCTCTCTGATACCAAAAAAGATTAGCAACATCATTGCAACAAGTTCCTGAATGTAATTGTCAAACCTCATATATAGTCACAATATGTGGAGTACAGTGTAGGGAATATAGTCAGTGGTATTGTAATATAGTGTCTTGATCATCAATTCATCAGCCCTTCCACAGTGGTACAGCATCTATTGCCCTGCTTTTCATAACATCAATAGGCATGCAATTATCACTCTTTTTAAATATAGCTGCTTCTCGTACTTTAAAATTATATCGATACTTCAGGTAGTCTTATGCATTGCCCTAGTGTGTGTTTATATTAAAATCAAAAATCTGTCACTGTTATGACAGAATGTTAGTAGAAGCAGTTTAAATTCCTAGTAGCAATCTGAACACAACAAACTTCTTAAAAATGTATTAACTTGTTTGAGGGTGGGGGCAGAGGTTATTGTCTCTAATAAACTAAATCTATTTCAAACTAATCCCCTTTAGGGAGTTCATGGCTTCTGTGGGGATAAGGAATTAAAAGAGAAATTTTAAACACCTCCTAAAATGTCACATTTTGGGAGTTGTACTCCCAGACTCCTAATAATTCTTCTTTTTTTTTTTTTTTTAGATTTTATTGGGGAGTTGGGGGAGGGGAACAGCGTTGGGGAATCGGGGAAGGGGAACAGACAAGTTGCTTTCTTTTTGTTCTTCAGCCTAGTTGCGGAGGATGTTGCTTCACTGGCCCATGTTGGTGTCATCATTGTGCTCTTCCAGGATGAGACAGATCTGTCGTTGGCTTCTGGATGATCACTCTCCGTGGCTATTGGCAGCTCATGCTGGCTGCCAGTCATTCACTGTAGCCTATGGCAGCCCACTGCAGCAAGGACTGCAGCCCAAACCATCGCCGAGGCTTGCACAGCCCAGCTCCAGGTGGAGCCTGTGTTAGCTGTAGAGGGCAATGTCACTGGCCCTCAAATGTGGGATCTGAATCAGGGCCGCTGGCATCCCAAAACCAGCTCTTAACCAATGCGCCACTCGACCGGTCCATAATTATTCTTCTATATGTAACATAAAACTTAGTAACTAATATGTAACATAAAACTTAGTTACTTAAATTTATAATATCAAATGTATCTTCATTCAAAAAATCAAAATAATATGCTTGGGTTTTACCTCACATACATGCAGTAGTTCACTTTTATGTAATGCAATGATAAATAATATCAAGAATATGAAGAACCTAGAAGTGAATTAAACACACACACACACACACACACACACACACACACACACACACACACATATTTCTCATGCAACAATTTGTTTTGTTAAGTTTTCTTTTGGGTGCTTTATATTGCTATGGGATTGTATTTATTATAATTATACACTTCCAACTACTTGAATAAATATTGACAGTGCTGGAGCCTCTTCCTAAATAGTGAGAGTAATTATTTTTCTAACTTGTAAAAGAAATCAGTAGCAATTATTTACTCTTGATTGGTGACTAGTGGTCATCAAGCAGTCTCACTAAAGTGAAAGTGCTTATTTTCATTTTAGCAATGTTCCAGGCTACCCTCTATAATAATCTTTATAACACAGACATGTAATCAGATCTTATCAACAAATGGAAAAGAAAAATTTCAATGGCTCTTTGCCTTTTAAAATGAAGGTAATGCGCATTAGATTGCATATTAAAGTTTTCTGTTTTAATCTTGGCATTGTACCTTTCTTGGATTTCATCTGTTGTTAGTCCTCCATATTCTCTATCCACATAAAGTTTATTTGTATCCTAAATTTTTGAAATTTCTCTTCTACAATCTTCTGCATTGCCAAGTACTTTTAATCTTTAATGACTCAGCTTAAACTTAACTTTTCCTCATGGTGTCATCTGTTGACGTTTTCCACCCACAAACCCTCTCATATAACATTGAATAAGTTGCCCCTTATCTAATGCTATCATATACTCTATTGTCTCATTTATAACCCTTATTATATTGTATTACCATTGGTTGGTTTGCTTGTCTTTTGAGTTCACTGAAAAACTATTAGCATCTTAAGAACAGAAATTAAATCTAATTCATTGTTTATTGTTAGCACTTATATCTGGTAAATTTCAGTTGTTCCATAAATGTTTAAATTAATGAGTTCATATAACATAATTTTTGAGAAAGTAAATATAATCATTCATACAGAAAATTTCTATAATTTTAAATATGTGAACTTCTAAGATTGCATTGCAATAGTAGTGATGGTGAGGAAATGTAGAAAACAAAAAAGACTGATTTGTTAGAGAATTGACCTATGTAAGTACCCATGGTAAATAATTAAAGGCAACACTTATAAGGAACTTAAAATGTGAGAGGCACTGTTTTAAGTGATTCATTTAGCTCTAAAATAATTCTATGAAGTGGATACTTTTGTTATTCCCATTTTGAAGGTAAGCAAATAGATTTGAAGAGGTTATAGAATCTGCTCAAGGTCACAGAGCTACTAAGTAGCTATTGGGGGATAAAGTGTATACTTTCACAGAACACTGAATGTGTTTTATTATTTATTTATAAGTTTAGAACATTTTGTTAAGTTCACAAATATTTCATAAACATACTCAGACTGGATGACACTTGGCAGATCTTCTAATTGATCTTTCAGTTTCTAAGACAGATTACTCAAATATAAGCTTCAAGAAAAATACATATGTATATGAAAATTATATGTGTTACTTGGAAATTATGTGAATATTACACTTTTGGATTAATAGGAATTTGAAGTCAAGATATTTCTGAGTTTCTGAGAGACAATAACAATTTATGAAACCCAATAGATTTTAAGGAATATGTCAAGAAACTTTACATGAAAAACAAAATAACAAAATAGCACCTTCAATTACTTGTTGCTGCTTAACAAAATATCCCATAATTTAGGGAATTCACAAAACAACCATTTCGTTTCATTTGGTCAAAATTCATTGTCAGAAATCCAGATAGTGCCCTCCTGGGCAGTGCATCTGTTTTCTGTGGCATTGACTGAGGTCATTTATTCTGCTCTGTTCCAATGGTCGCTGGGCTGTGCTGGAAGGTCCAAGAGGGTCATGCACATGACAGGTGCCTTGACAAACCTCATGTGGTTTCTCTATCTTCACGCAGCATAGTTATTTCATGATTGTTGAACTTATTACATGCAAGTGAGCTTTCAAGCAGGCAACAGATTGAAAAAGAAAAAGCTGAAGAAAAAATTTATCTAACATAAATTTCTGTTGTCACACACCAGCCTAACCATCTGCCCCCATGCACCTTTTCATAAAGACAGATCCTTATAGAGAACATTACTTGAACATTTTGCCTACTCTGTCTTCCTGTTTGGCCCCAGAAGATGGCTGGTTAGTCAATGACAGGTAAGATTCCTCAAGGGAGGAACAACTTAAGACAGGTACAGCCACATGGGCACCATAGGAGAAATCACGGAGTTAAGGAAAATAGGCACGGAGTTAAGGAAAATAGGCATCTCAGGTGCTGACAGCTTCCCTGTGGAATGACCTAATAAGGTGATAACATCTGTCCTCCGTGAATTCTTATCAGTGAGTCTCGGCATAAGAAGTTTCTGTCTCTTAGGAGGTGCATGAACAGTAACATCCTGGGACTTTCAGTAATGGCAGCCTGCAGGCATGGGTAATTTGACTTTGAGCTCAGTTCTCTGGTATGATGTATGCAACTTACAGACCATGGAAAAAACAATGCTACTTCCTTGTGTAAATCCTACTAAAAGCCTTGCAGTGGCTCAGTTTGGGGCTTTCAGTCCATGAGACTTTGAGTCCCTTGGCACCAACTGCATTTTTCTCTTTTGTCTCTTTCTTAACCTTTTACCATCCCTTCTCCACTCCCACTGCTCAATCTTGCTGGATGTGATATATTTCTTTATATATATTAAACAGACAGTTTACATAGATTTATATAAATGTAAAATATACTTATATAAGTATTATACATATTAAGTATGTATGCATTTATATGCATAATTATATGTATTTACTTATTTTAGTTTTAGATACATCTCTACCCATCCAAACATATTGAATTGCTATATCATAAATTGTAGAATTGGCTTGTAATATTTATCCTTGTATTTAGAGATATTAAATAAATTATGGTATGAATATTGTATGATCTTAAATGCCTGTTTTCAAGGTCTGGTTGCTTAATTTTCTATTTTTTTCTATTTAAAATACTGTTTATTTATGATTTAACATTAATTAGCATTGCATCTAAGAGCAATATCAGATAACATTTATACATTTTCCACAAGACACAGAAGCTCATTGGCTCATTCTTTATGCCAAAGCAAGTAAACAGAGGCATTAGTGAAAGGTGCAAATAGTTCAATGCTGTAGTTTAAAAAATATGCACCCTGCATTCATTGAAGATATATACATATTTTAAAAGTTATGGAAAAGCAGAATTCACAGGTTACTGTTTCTACATACGATGTAATACAACATAAATGATGTAGAACATAAAAAAAATCCTCAAGTACAGAATTAAGCAACTGAAAAATTTCACAAAGAGATTAAAACAGATTCCAGTAGTTAGTGAGATTTAGAATGAAATTTCTGCCTCTGTTTCAACTTTGCATCATCATACACAGTACAGTCAAACAGAACCAGCTCAGAACACAATGTAATCAATGTAATGTTTGCCATGTCAGCTCACCCTCCAGAAACACTTTGGATTATTTGTACCCACTGACACTTTTGGATTTTACACATCGATTTGTGACATTACTTGGGTGAAGGGGGAAAAAAACTATATTAAGCCTAGGTTTAAATTTGTATTTACATTAGAAAGTTAACTGAAAAGATAAGAAAAATTTGTAAAATTCAAGAAGTGGTAGTTTTCTCACTGTGGGGGATTAGACCTACCAATTTTTTCTAGTACTGCCTTCTAAAGATAGATAACTTAAGCGATTTGACCCTTTGAAAACTGAAATATGTTTGCTTAATTTTCAACTGTGCCCAAATTGGGATGAATTTGCTAATAGGTCATTTTATAATATAAACTTAGAGGAATATTCTCCCTCAATATATCAAATGGTCCTCTTGATCATTTAAAACAAAAATTTTGGGCAACTACTCTTCTTGTATGGCTAGGTTGTTATTTTTATATTGTCTAACAGACAACCTACAGCCTTTGGAGAGAAGCAAAGTGCTAACTCCTATTTCCTCACTGTTTACCTGTGTTTTTGTTATTAGTATTAATCTTTGCCTGCAGTTTCAGTGCAGAACTCTTTTTGTTAAGGCACCTGTCCATTTTATGAGGAATGGTTTAATTGAAACCAGGTAATATATGAAAATCTACTTAACCAGGATCACAGAATACCATAGATCATAGGCTAGAAATGAAGGAACAATCAAGGGCATTGCTCTCAGTGTCTCTTTGTTCTGGAACTTTCATACTTCCTTCATGATAATTCACTGATGGTAAATAACATGTCACTCTTTAATATAAGAATTTACCTAAGTGAGGTCACCATATTAAACCTCCCATGAAATATAAATAAGATTAATTTTCCACTTTATTTTTTGTAAACATAAATATAAAGGTTCATTTCATTTTTGAAAAATGGCCACAACAATATTTCCTATCCTACATACTCTCCCAGAACCTTGTCATTCCCCATCAAAAGTTGTAGTTTATGTCTTTTGTAGAGGGAAGTAGGGCTCTGTGATCATCTCAACTAACAGGATGCTCAGGAAGTGACATCCACAGCAACCTAGGTTCCTCTTAGCTCTCTCAGGGATGCTTCCTTCTTGATCCCACTGACTGTGCTGGCAGGTAATGTGTAGATAGGCATTCCTCCCGGCAGCTCCAGTGGAAGTCCCAGCTGACACACAGGATTAAATGTAATCCTTTGAACATCCCTAGCTTATGCCATATACAGCAGAGACAAACTGTCCCCATTCAGCTCTGTCTAAATTGCACATTTATGAGCTAAATACATGGTTGATGTTTTACAGTACTAAGTTTGAGGTGGTATGTAAAGTAGGAATTGGTAAGTGGAAAAAGAAATTAATGTATTTTCTTCACGTTTCAATGGATTGCCTTTCACACACTACTTTGGAGGCAATAAACTCAGGTTTTGACTAGAGGAATTAAAATTAATTGAGGGTTGGAGAAAAGGGTGAAAAATACTTTCTCTTGTCAAAATTATATAGCATGAGCTACTATATCACATGATGGAAGTCCCTATATACAATAATATTACTTGGACCCAACTGTCACTCTGCCTGAAAGTCCACCATTATATTATATCTTGAATAAATATAGTGTTATTTTGTTGAAATGAAGATGCTACCATATTAAACTATAGATATAAATGAAATGAATGATAATCTATTGTTTTCCACTGTGGTAGTAGGTGAATAGGAAAAATCAAGGGATTTTTTTAAAAGAAGGATTTGTATGTGTAGTTATCTGGGAGAAAAATAGATTGGACATAAAGGGTTGAGTTGATGCAACTTTGGTAACTTGTAGTGAAGACTAGACATGTCAGAGATGTTTGCAAAAGCTTTGAAAGTATCCCTGAGGGGCTCCAAAGGCAAATAAATGTAATATCATAGATATTTTTGTGGGAATGGAGTAACTTATCTCTGTTCAATGAGTTTCAATTTCAATATATATATATATATATATATATATATATATATATATATATATATGATTTTATTGGGGAATTGGGGGAGGGGAACAACATTGTGGAATCAGGGAAGGGGAACAGACAAGTTGCTCTCCTTTTTATTCTTCAGTCTAGTTGTGGAAGACGTTGCTTCACTGGCCCATGTTGGTATCATCATTGCTCTCTTCTTGGGTGAGGCAGATCAGTGGCTAGCCTCTGGATGGCAGCTCACGGCAGCTCTTGGCAGCTCACGCTGGCTGCCAGCCACTCACTATAGCCTATGGCTGCCCACTGCAGCTGATGCTGCAGCCCACACCGTCGCCAGTCATCTTAGCTATAGAGGCAACCAGGTGGAGACCTTGTTCACTACCTTAGCTATAGAGGGCAGTGTCACTGGCCCTCATGTGGGATCCAAACCGAGGCCCTGCTGCTCAGAGTTGGAGTCCCAAGCCAGCTCCTAACCAATGTGCCACTTGGCCGGCCCCAATTTCAAATATATTTTGATTTCCCTCTCCTATCCTTTCAGAGTTAGGAACTCATTATTGTTCAATAAAAGTATGGCTGCTATTGTGTGTATATTCATAAGAATACAGGAAGGTGTTAACTGGAAGCTGATGTCATCGTTTCCTTTATAATTCAGGAAGGTTTGTGGGTCCAGGAAGGACTTGGATAGGTCCCTGACAATTGAAAAGAGGAGATAGAGGTGAATATCAGAAATCCACTAGACAGTCACACACTGAGTGTAGAGAATGAAAATAGGATATATATGTGGGTTGGAGGTCCCTGATGCAGAATTCCGATATGAATTACTTTGGAAATGGTGCAAATTTGAAAAGTATAAAAGAATAGTGTACTCTTTTACTCATGTTTAGCTTGAAGCTGCCATGAACTCTCTCATATGTGTTGTGTTAATGCTCATGCCTGACATTTTTGTTATGGGTAGATTCTTTTTTTGTAGTGAAATAATCTGTTCTTTGGCACTGTGGTTGTTAGACCAAGATATTCAGTATAGTGTCTGTCCAAGCAAAGATTCATTCTCTTGTAAATGTCACATTCTTTCAACATTGCAAACTTCTTCATTCAATTTTTGTTTATACTGAAATATAATCCTTAATAAATAAGGTGGATACTTTAAACATAGATATTTTTCTCTTTCAGATCCTTTACAACACCTAAATATACTAGGTCATATATAAACCCCATTTTGTTATGTTATCTAGGCAGTGTCATTGTAATAATTTAACATATAATGAATTCATAACATAATATAAATGAAGTCTATATTAAGTTGGTCATGGTTTGTGATTTTCAGTTATAAATAATTTGTCTAGTGGATATCTGGGTTTTTTTTGTTGTTGTTTGTTTGTTTTGAGGGCAGTGTCACTGGCCCTCATATGTGGGACCGAACCAGGGCCACTGGCTTCCCAAGTCAGCGCTTAACCACCGCACCACTCAGCTGGCCCCGTGTCTAGTGAATATCTTGATTATTCTTCTATCTCAACTTTGTCAGAATGGTTAATTCAGTGTTTTATAATAACAAATTTCAGTATTTCATAATGGAATCTCAGGTGGCATAAATTTAGAAAAATTTGCCTTTTATCTAATCATTTAATTAAGAAGTTTCTATAATGAAAATAAAGATTCACACTCCTCCTCAGTTTAATGGCTTGATAATAATTAAATTTTTAAATACTCTTAGAATTTTTTTAGTGATGGTGGGAAAGTCTCAAAGAGATTTTTTTTAAATAGGCTATTTTTTAGAGCATTTTTAGGTTCAAAGAAAAAATGAACAGAGGATACAGAGATTTCTCTCTGTTCCCACATGTTCACACACTCCCCCACCATACACATCCCCACCAAAGTGGTACATTTGTAACAATCATGGAATCTCATGAAATTTCATTATTATCCAAAGTCCATAGCTCACAATGTGGCTCTCTCAGTGTTGTATATTCTATCAGTTTTGACAAGTATATAATGACATGTATCCACCATGACAGTATCATACGAAATGGTATCACTGCCCTAAAAATTTTCTCTGCTTCACCTATTCATCTCTCCCTCTTTCTAACCATTGGCAACCACTGATTCTTTGTCTCCATAGTTTTACATTTTCCTTAATGTCATATGGTTGGAATCACACAATATGCATCCTTTTCAATTTGGCTTCTTTCACTTACTAATATGAATTTAAGATTCCTCTATGTCTTTTTATTGTCTGGACGTACCATAGCTTAATTTCCATTTCCCTACTCAAGAGCATCTTGGTTGCTTTTTAGTTTTGGGAATTATGAATAAAGCTTCTATAAACTTCTGTGTATAGGTTTCTGTGTAGACCTGTTTTCAATGACCAAAGTCATGATTATTGGATCATATGGTAAGAGTATGTTTAGTGTTGTAAGAATTGTCTATCATCCAAATTGGTGCTGCCATTTTGAATTCTCACCAGCAATGAATGAGAGTTCCTGTTGCTCCACATCCTCACCACCATTCGTTATTTTCAGTGTTTTGAATTTTGGTTGTTCTAACAGGTGTGTAATGAAATCTCATTGTTGCTTTAATTTGCAATGGCTAATAGCATATGATTTGAGCATCTTTTCATATCTTTATTTGGCAGCTGTATATCTTCTTTGGTGAGGTGTCTGTTCATGTCTTCTGCCTATTTTTAAATGAGGTTGTTCATTTTCTTATTGTTGAGTTTTAAGAGTTCTTTGTATATTTTGGATAATAGTCCTTTATCAAATATATCTCTTGTAAATATTTTTTTTTTTTCAATTTGTGGCTTGTTATGTCTCCTGGTGGAAGCATTCATTGACTTGGAACTAAGACCCCTAGATCAGCAGAACCTAAAGTGGCCAAGATGGGAAGCAAAATCTTTTGCTAGTGGATCATCACTAGCAAATGAATCACTAGCGGACAACAATGAGTGGAGCCACTCCCATTTTCACATCTTGATTCCCAGAAGATGAATCCTCATTCTGGATAAAACAACACCATGTTTAATTTAGTCTAATTTAGAACATAGACTGTATCCTGGAGGACAATACCCCATTCCACATAAATTACTTGGCTAAAAAAAATACTGCAAGTTAAAATTAGAGATTTCTTTCTTTTTTTCTTTACTTTTTTTTTTAAATTGGGGAATTGGGGGAAGGGAACATTGTTAGGGAATTGGGGAAGGGGACTAGCCAAGTTATTGTTCTTCAATCTTAGTGGTGGAGGGCTCCAGTCACATCTGGTTGCCCCTCAGCAGCTTGTGGCCTCTAAGCTCAAAGTGCTGTGTTACAATCAACAGTTGCGGGTGGTTGTAGCCACCATCCCATGAGGGAGTTGAACGGGTAGCCTTTTTGTTAAGAGTGCATGCTCTATCCACTGAGCCATCTGGGTGGCAGCTCAGTTCAAGGTGTTCAGTTCAGTCTTAGTTGCTGGTGAGCGTAGCTCACCATCAAATAGGCAGTCTTGTTAGAAGCAGGTGCTCTCACCAGCTGAGCCATCCTGTCACCTGTTGGCAGCTCAGCTAGGGGCGCAACATCACTGGCCCATGTAGGAATTGAACCGACAGCTATGCTGCTCAGAGCCTGCACTCTTAAGCTAACTCTTAACCAACAGAACCACTCGGCCAGCTCTAGACATTGCTTTCTTAATTTTAGAGATTTATTCATTTTGTCCTAAGTATCTTCATAAAGGTATGAATACCACAGTTGTCTTTGTATTCCAGCACCCACATTAACAATTGAGTGATATCCTTCTTTATCAGTAGGAAAACTTTAGAACCTGGCATTCCTGATATCAACAGAAAACAAATCTTCCTTATAATAACACACTCCAGTCCCAAAAACCTACAGAAAAGAGAAATATTGTTCAGCATTTAGTAGCCTTTCTAGAGAGAGTTTATTCACAATTCTTGGTATTTCCTTGGAAAGTAAAAGTTAATCCATTTCTTTAAGACAAGAAAGGGGACACAGCATTCATTCCAGCTTTTGGGTTTTATGTCTATGTCCAAATTTCAAATTATTTTTTTCTATAATAACTATATAATCTTTTGAAATTTATATCTATAGCATATATAGAGGAATTGTTCTTTCAATTAATTTTCAGTTTTATAATTAATCAATTACTATCCTCAATTCTAGAGTCTTCTCCAAAGTTTATATCTTGGTATACATCTTCTCAGGCATTGTGATACATTACGTAAATATATAAATCTGTAAAGAAAAAATAATCAATTGATAGATATCTATATATCTATATCTATTTAAATCTAAATCTAATGTATCTATAGATATAGGTATTTGTTATATATTTGTGTTGATATATTTCTGTGTCTACTTACTCTTCTTTCTAAGGGAGATGAGACTCTTCTTATAACCCCTGTTCAAAGATGTTGCCAGAAGTAGAGTCCTGACTACTTTGGTTTTGTACTTATCTAGTGATTTATTGAATTAGTACTTACTTAACTAGGACTATATTCTGGGAATTATGGAGTAACTGAGTATATTACTTGGTAGCAGGAGGTTTGGAGTGAAAGTAAAGAGCAAGAGAGTGACTGAGTTATATTATTGGTAGAAAAATTGTAAGAAATTAAAAAAAAAAAGAAACTACTGCTCTGGAATAAATTATAACTAAGTTTGCCTTGGGTTCTGAATAAAGTTTGAAGTTTAAGTTTCAGCCAGATGAGTTTGTATCTGCTGAAAAAAATATTTGTTATTTCAAAGTCTGGCATCCAACCCCATTCTGGTGATGGAATCTTTATTTTCCTAAGGTATTTCTTGTATGACCTTGACCTTACTACTAGCTCTTGTGATAGGCGCTCTGTTGGGGCTTATGTCAATCCTCTACATTCGAGGATGGGCACAATGATTCATTCGAGGATGGGCATGGGGCTGAATTTAAGCCAAGGAGAGTCAAGCCCAAGGAGAAGAAATAGCCTTTCTTTTATGCTGAACTTGGAAAAAATTAAGATATGATTGTGTAGCTCTTGATAAAAGTCTTACCATCCCAGTTCAAAGAACTGTTTGAGAATGAAGCCAACCACTGAAGAAAGCAGAGATGAGAAAGAGGACGAGAGAATCCTGATGACATTTTTTAGGGCTCTTGACTGAAGTCACACTTAAAGCCAAAATATCTCTGATTTTTTTTTAGTTTTGTCAGCCAATTAGTTTTCAATTTCTTAAGGCTTTTATTTAAAATAATCTTTTCCCACCTGACAACAGAAAGGGTATGATCATGATTTTGTCTGATGTGACTGAGTGAGCTTTTCTTAATTAAACTTTATACATAGAGTGATCATATATATCATCCAAATCAAGGTGAATTTTTGAGTGAAAGCAGAAACTATTAATAATTGCACAGGATCAAAAGATGTAAATTGTGACTTTCTCCAGCAAACCCAGAAGAATGGTTGCAATAACCATATTGTAAAAACTGGTCTTGACTTCACTCCTTGCAATGAACTTCAGTAAAACACGAGCAATGCCTTCTCAGGACCCTGGCTCTAAGTAAGTAAAAGACCTCTACTATGTATGAGATATATTAACAAAAGTATTGGAGAGGATAAAAAGCAGGGAATGAAAGTGTGCTTGCTATATAATTATTGATATTTATTTTTTCTTCCTGTGATTTCCTGGCTTCTTTATTTTCTCACTTCATTTTTTTTCTCTTTATGCTTGACTAACCTGTCTGTCATCATCATTCACAATGTATCTTATAAGCTTGCTAGGGGCTATTATTTTTCAATAATACACATTTCAAATTTTAAATTGGAAATCTGTGGAAAATAGAGTAAATAATAGAAATTGTGTTTTATGCAACTCTTTTCTAGAATTAGTTTTTTAAAGAATATCTGCTGAAAAATCTTAGAAAAATAAAATCTGGAGATTTATTAACACTTACTGGGAAATATTATAAAATAATTGCAGAGTAGGGTTTAAAAACAACATAATTGCAAAATATTTCCAGATCCGTTTTCTTAAATTATGTAAGAACAGGCAAAAGTCTTTTGCCTTTCTATGTCTTATAGAGAACTCTTAATTTTGAAAAGCATGCTTTTAATGTTGGTTTTTGTTTGTAATTATAAATTAGAGCAATACTAATAGGACTGTTAAAACATATTGTTTTAAAAATTATAGACCTATTTATTTTTTTCAAATTCAAAACCTGACACTTTTTTGCTTAATAAAAGAAGTTTAGCTATATTTTTCCTCCTGAATGATACTTATGAGAATTAGACAATTTACAACTTAGAATTTATAGAGTTTCTGCCTAATGGTAAAGAGTTTATTCCATATGTAGATGCAAATCACCATAAACTTCAAATCCATTTGTTAATATTCTCATTCCGTCTTTTTTTTCCTCCCATAATGTAAGTTTCAACCTTATGAGTCCAGGACTTTTCTTTATAATAGTAACTTGTGAAACTTCCCAGTTTTGGTCAGCAAAATAAATATTAGAAAATGACTTATCCTTTCCATGTAGTTGTATTGAAGCAAATACTCTTCTACTACATAATTGTTCTTGAAAGTATTATTTCTGATGAAGGCATCTTATAGGATACCAAGATTTAGGGATGATTTCAGTCCTAGTGAAAGCTTTCTTTAACTTTTTGTAATATATATAATTATGGTTGAAAATTGTATTTAAATGGCCATCACTATTTCCTGAAAGTTATAAAGACTTGTATTTTGATTTTGATTATTGTAACATGAGCTCTTAAGCACATTCTTCTTCTACATGGATAGAAATAAGATAAAATGTGAGCCTCTATTAGATTCTTTTATTTCAATAAACATTTTGAAACTCTGATCATATAAATTAGTACAAGCTTCATATGAACCAGATTTTTTTCCATACAATTAAATGTTGAAGAATGAAAGAGTTAATGTGTTTTTACAACTATTGTTATTTTTAGTTATTAGCAGTATAATAGTGAAGCAATCTGTGCATACTACTTAAAAATCAGAGCAACAGTACATGAGGGTACAGAAATGTAGTACAAGTGAGGTTATTTTCCTCACTGTATCCCTTTTGAAGCCCCTTCTCCTGAGGCAAACATTGCGTAGCTTTTCTTCTTTATTTAGTTCTTCAAATGATTACATTATAAATGTATATTTATATACTTATGGCTCTGTTTGTGGATATATTAGTTTTGAACAGGATCTCTTGGCTCCTTGCTTTAGTTTCATTCTTCTCTCTTTTTCTAGTATCTTCTAAACTTTAGCACTGATGTTTTTATAGGTTTTTACTAATTTCTCTTTAACTTAAAATATGTTGTAGATATTTAGTAATTTATATTACATATTTATATAATATATTTAAATAATCTAATATTAATCCATATAATTAAAACACATTGATCATCTGTTAATTAGACACAGAATTTACTGATTTCAAGATGACCATGAGACTGTTTGTTATTTCTCCTTTTTCTCCAACGTCTCCTGCCA
This sequence comes from Aselliscus stoliczkanus, assembly GCA_033961575.1. NCBI lineage: Eukaryota > Metazoa > Chordata > Mammalia > Chiroptera > Hipposideridae > Aselliscus > Aselliscus stoliczkanus. Next base: position 109,163,286 of record CM066729.1, read on the forward strand.
GTTTCCACCTTCTAATTTCTACTTGTTATAGTTTTATTTGCACAGTTCAGGTTTATAAGAATTATAAGCTACTCTTTAAATATGAAGGCCTTTTATGTTTTATTGACAGCTTAATTCTAAAAATTAGAAAATATAAAGTCATTTAAACCATTACGATGATATAATAATCTTTTACTCTAAAATAATGTTATTAAATACAGAAAGGCAAAAATTTAATTGTATGCTATTTAATATCCCCCATTCAATGCCTGATCTTCCACATATCATATCCTAACATAGTCTCCTTTAATTCTATTCTAACATTTTGTGTCTTCTGAGTCATACTTATCTACCTTTAAAAAAATCACAACATTCTTTTATTCTGAAATCTTGATTTTCTTCATTTTAGAACAAGATATTTTGAGTTTGTTGAATGCTTGACTTCATTTTGCCTTAGAATTTGATTGACAGTTTTTCTAAGAATAGAGTTAATTTTTAATACTTAAATTATTGTCATGTGGAATATGAGTGGCTGGCTATCAAAAAATGTGATGATGGTTTTCATTTCCTTATTTTTATCTCTCTGTCTTGGCATTTTATACATAGTTATGAAAATTTAGCAAGATAATACTAAATATTGGTCTTATTTTAAAATCGTGCTCAGCCATTGGTGATCCCTTCCTTTCTGGTGATTATATTTTCTTCTTATTAGTTCCTCTCTTGTACTAATTGTACTTCCTTCTGAAACTCTATTATATAGATGTTCTATCTTTTGGCTCTATCTCCATATGTCTCTTTATGTTTCACTTATACTGTCCATCTCTTGCTATAAATAGATACACTGAAACTTCTTTTTCTTTTGCCAATAGTCTCCTCCAAATTTACTTGCTTTGCTATTTCAGTCTTGTCCATCATTTTTATGTTGTTTGATTTCTTCAAGTGTCTGGTGTTTGATCTTATTTTATTTATGACTCTAAGACTACAGTATTTGTAACTGGTGTGGGTTTCCTCTGCAATTGTGTTGATTTGTTTCTCTCGAATGGAAATGACTTATTTTGATATGTGTAGAAATCTTGGACAGACACACATCTCTGGATGAGCAGCAGGCAGGCAGATAGAGATCCCCAAATTTTCTAAAAAAAGAAAAGTTAATTTTTAGGTTATACTTCACTGATGCTGTCATAGTTTGAATTCTGTTTGTTTTAGAAAAAAAATAAGGGTCTAAGAAAAAATCTGCTTCTGCCTTGGCTCTGTCTTTCAGAACAACTTGCAGATAGTTTAATGGAGAGCAATGCAGGAAAGCATGCATCCCACGGCAGTGAGAGCAGTGTGTGTAAAGGTATAGAGGTCAAGGGAATGTGGAGCGTGAATGGAGCTGAAGTGGATCAGTGTACAGGAGCAAAGGTGTGTTCTGGGTTATTCCACATGACTAGCTAAAGATGGAGCACAAATTTCTAAGCCACATTCAACTCATTTTTCTTTTAAATATACTTTAATTTTCAGAGCATTTTTAGGTTCAAAGAAAAATTGAGTAGAAAGTACAGGGATTTCTTATATATGCCCTGCCCTACCCTCCATGCACACCCTCCCTCACTATCAACATCCTCCACCAGGCTGGGACATTTGTTAAAATGCATGAACCTACATTCACACATTGTTAGCATGCAAAGTCAATAGTTTACATGAAAGGTTCACTCTTGGTGTTGTACAGTTTATGGGTTTTGACAAATATATAATAATATGTAGCAACCATTGCAGTAAGTACCATACAGAATCATTCTACTGCCCTAAAAATCCCCTCGTGCTCTGCCTATTCAGCTCTCCTTCTCCCATAGCACCTGGTAACTGCTGATCTTTTAACTGTCTCAATAGATTTGCCTTTCCCAGAATGTCATATAGTTGGAATCCTACAGTATATAGTCTATTCATATTGGCTTCTTTCACTTAGTAATATGCATTTAAGGGTCCTCTATATCTTTTCATGGCTTGATAGCTCATTTCTTGTTGTTGTTGTTTTTTTGTTGTTTTTTCTTGAGGGCAGTGTCACTGGTCCTCATATGTGGGACCCGAACCGGAGCTGCTGGCTTCCCAAGCCAGCACTTAACCACCGCGCCACTCGACCGGCCCTAAGCTCATTTCTTTTTAGCACTGAGTAATGTTTCTCTGTCTGGATGGACCACAGTTTATTTGTCCATTAACCCAGTGAAGGACATCTTGGTTAATTCCAAGGTTGGTAATTATAAGTAAAGCTGATATAAAAATCCATGCACAAAGGGCCGGCCGAGTGGCGCGGTGGTTAAGCTCTGGCTTGGGAAGCCAGAGGTCCCGGTTTGGTCCCCACATGAGGGCCAGTGACACTGCCCTCAAAAACAAACAAACAAACAAACAAACAAACAAACAAACAACAAAAACCAAAAACCCAAACAAACAAAAAGAAAAACATACACTTTGGGCCGGCCGAGTGGCGCGGTGGTTGAGCGCTGGCTTGGGAAGCCAGCGACCCAGTTCGGTCCCACATGTGAGGGCCAGTGACACTGCCCTCAAAAAAAAAAAAAAAAAAAAAATCCCTGCACAGGATTTTTGTGGAGTTCTTTTTTTAAGTAAAAACAAACAATTATTGTCAGAAGGCTCTAAGTTTTGGAGATTTCATTGCTGTGGTAGCTAGAAATAATTATCTCTACTAATACAGTTGACCACTAATTATGCTTAAAAAATATTGTCCAGGCACCTCAATTTGTACAAGGGATTGCAATCTTAACAATTTATTTAATCTCCAAATGTACAGAAATTTGATAATCTTCATTGTGTTTTCTAATTTAAAAATTCAATGATTTTATAAATTACCAAATTAAATAAAGGCATTAGCAAAAAGCTTCAGATCAAATCAAATCAAACTGTATGCATTTATTGTTTGTAAACAGAATGATAAGATGGTCTCTGCTACCAAGTGGTTTGGGTTTGATTGAATTGACCTATTATTTTTGTTGTAAATACAGGAAGGTATGTATTTGACCATGTCTGTGAAAATGTTCAGCAAGGAATGTGACCAAAGCTTAAACAAAAATACATTAGGAAATTATGCCAATTACCAAACATAAAACATAGAGGTTGCATGAATTCTACAACACTTGTGATGTAGCTAGGATCATTTTTTTTTGGATAGCTACTCTACATTCAAAAATTGAACTTTTTCAATGTTGTCAGTCATTGTGCTTGAAATTAGGATGCAAGGATGAAAACCTCTGGACTCTGCCCTCAAGTCATTCAATCTTGTAGGGAAAGTGCATGTAAAAAACAACACAATACGTGGTAATGAGGGCATCAATAAATGTCTTAAACATATTATGACAACAGCACAAAGTGGAAAGACAAGGTTATGAATATAATTCTTTCTAGCAATTGGAAGGCCCGATGAACATTTAAGGAAGCAGGAATATATGATGAAAATTTTTAATGATGAAAAGTAAAGTTGTTATATCTGTAAGTATTTATTGTTTAGGAATTAAAATGTGCATGCTTACCTTGCTAAATCTTCCAAATACATACATAAAATAAGACATTTTATTTATCAGGTGGATAACATTGTTAAGATTTTGAGTAATACACAATTTAGAGCTGATATCTTTGGGATAGTAGTATCCTCAGAATAAACTAGAAGGACATAACTCCAGTTGCAGTAGTACCGGTAATAGCCTCTCAGATGGCTTGCTTCTCCATTTCTGCTAATATGCCTTTAAAAACAATGTCCTTTAGGGTTCAATGGACCATGAAATAGTCTCTGCAGAAGTACCCCTGTTGCCCGCAGTGAGACAAACATTCATTTTGGCTGTCAGCAAAAAGAACTTGGAAGAAATGAAGCACATTTATTATGTACTGATATATTCTGACTAGATAATCCTTTTTAGTTGGAGGCACTATAAAATCAAGTGCAGATTACTGTTGGCAAAATAGTAAAAAATAAAATTCAGTTGAGCTGCAACAGTTTTGCTTCTAATTTCACAGCTGGGTAATTTTCTTTATAAACTTCTATTAAAAAGTTTTGCTGGGAATGAGTATATTATCAAATAAACAATTTATAATATGGTAAGATCAGATGAATCAACACATTTTCAAAGTTATTTTTTAAAATATTTTTTAATTTGATGATTTTCTATGTGTTATATGATCATTAGTTCATTTAAGTAACTTAATAAGGATTGGAATTACTATTAGCATGAAAATGCAGTTATAGTAACATTTTAATAAACTTTTTAAATTTAAGAAATGTAAATAACTATTTTTGTGTTGATAACTGGAAAAATAAATCCTAAATATTGGCTTTGTAATATTCCAAAATATTGAAATACTAAATTATTTCCTGTTTAGCCCTAACCTTAAAAATTTGGTGGCAAATATTGTTAGAAGGCAAATAGAATAGGACTAAATCAACTTTTTAGGAGTAAAGAATAGGTATCTTAAATATGGTACAGCAATGGGGTGACCATTTGCCATCTTTCAAAGGAAAGAGACACACATGTAATTATACTTTGCATTGCATGAGGTCCCTTAGACATTTATCTAAACTGTTATAGTTTTAAATGGAAACATTTCTTTGTAAATGATTTAATCAAAGTTAATATTTTCCATTTCTTTCTGTGAGTCAAAGCATTTTAGCATCTCACCCAGTCTACATTTATTCCAATCATGAGTGAAATATCAATAGCACTTGGAATATTATCCAGATATTCTTATTTGGAGTAAGTGAGGTGGATTTTTACACCTAGCGCTTTTACCATTTTTTTCAGCATCTACCTTAGAATAGTCTATGTCTCCACTCACAATAGCCAGAATTACCTTTTATCCTGACGTATATCCTATAAGGCAGTGAGAGTGGATACGAAGAACAATGGTGGCATTGTAGTGCAGGTCTGTTTTACCAGTTATAGTCAATAGGAAACTAGTCCGTATAAATAAAAGGATTTTTAAATTGTCGTTCTACTTTTAATCAAATCATAGGAAAGTTGTTCAATAATTTTTGCCAAATTTTGCAGAGTAATTTTGGAATAATCTAATTTGGAGTACATGTTATGTGACACATTCAAAATTTATTTTGGAGGTTCATACAATACCTCAAAAAGATAAACTTTCCTCAGAGAAGCCTATTTTCATCTCACAGCTATAAGCAGCTTTTGCAATAAGTAGTGTCAAAGATCTGTTTATTTCACAGTGGTTAATGATATCCCCAGTCAATACCAGTAAGGCCCCACTAGTCCAAATGAATTTACTTGTCATCATTTTCATAAACATATCCTACAAGTAACCCTATGTACATTAAGCTCTTTGAACCAAGGAATAGGTTCTAATGGAAGAAAGTAAACACACGTAATTACCTCTTTATTCCCATATAATTTTTTTCCTGATTATGACATGTTTGTTATGCAAAATCCGGCCATTATAGAAATTATTCCATATTTCACCAAACTTAAGATAATACAACTCTTTTTTATTTATCAGTAATAAAAAATACTTTTAATAAATAATAATATAATACTTTCTTATTTAAAAATTTAGGTTTTTTTTTGGAAAAAAACTTTACAAACTCATTTAGACATAGTTTTTTGTTTTTTTTTAATGTAAAAGAGGAAAAACTCCTATACTCTGTTAGGGTCTGTCTCCAGCTGTGCCTAAGAATTAAACTGACATAAGACAAATAGATGGGAGAAAAGCATAAATGTTTTAATTATTTTTCATATGTACATGGGAGTCTTTAAAAGAAAAATGAAGACCCAACAAATCAGTTAGAGTCAAATTCTTATATGCTAAGTTGGACAAAGAATAGTAAATTATGAAACTATGACAAGGCAAATGGGGTTGGGCTAGGCTAAATAATCATGAAAAAAAGAACAGTAATCATCAGATAAATGCAAATCAAAACCACAAGGAGATATGACCTCATGCTTGTGAAAAAGGCTATTATCAAAAAGACAAGAAATAACAAGTATTGGAGAGGCTGTGTAGAAAAGGGAACCCTCTTACACTGTGGCTTTGTAATTGGTGCAGCCACTATGGAAAACAGTATGGAGATTCTTCAAAAAAATTAAGAATAGAACTTTCATACAACCCAGCAATTCCTCATCTGGGTACTTTTCCAAAGAATATGAAAACACTAATTTGAAAAGATGTAAGTACCCCTATGTTCAATGCAGCATTATTTACAATAGCTAAGGTATAGAAACAACATAAGTGTCCACTGAAGGGAGAATAGATAAAGAATATATCTCTATCTCTATATTTATATCTATATCATCTATCTGTCTGTCTATATGTACATATGGAGAGAGAGACAGAGAGAGAGAGAGAAATGTATACACATGACTTGTATTCATCTTTTGTTATTGATATATATTGAATATTACAATTTTAATACAGTTTTTCCTTTCTTAAAATGTGTATACATTTTTTGGCAATACACACACATACACACATGAGTGGTCGGATAATTACATTTGCAAACTTATCCTAGGAAAAGTGCTATATACTTCATTGATGAATATCCTACGGTCACCTTCAAAGTACTCCCCTTGGGAAGCTATGCACTGATGCCAGTACCTACTCCACCCTTCAAAACAATTTTGGAACTCTTTTTCTGAAATGGCCATCACAGCTATTGTCATATTACCCATGATGTCCTGGATGTCATCAAAATGTCTTCCTTTTAATATTTCCTTTATCTTAGGGTAAAGAAAGGAATCATTGGGCCGACCGAGTGGCGCATTGGTTAAGAGCTGGTTTTGGGATGCCAGCGGCCCCAGTTCGGATCCCACATATGAGGGCCAGTGACACTGCCCTCTACAGCTAACAACAGCTCCACCTGGAGCTGGGCTATGCGAGCCCGGCAATGGTGTAGGCTGCAGCCCCTGCTGCAGTGGGCTGCCATAGGCTACAGTGAGTGGCCAGCAGCCAGCGTGAGCGGCTGGCAGCCAGCGTGAGCTGCCAATAGCCACGGTGAGCGACATCCAGAGGCCGGCGACCCATCTGCCTCATCCGGGAAGAGCACAATGAGGATACCAACATGGGCCAGTGAAGCAACATCCTCCGCAACTAGACTGAAGAACAAAAGGACAGCAACTTGTCTGTTCCCCTTCCCCAATTCCCCAACGCTGTTCCCCTCCCGCAATTCCCCAATAAAATCTTTAAAAAAAAAAAAAAAAAAAAGGAAAGAAAGGAATCATTGGGAGCCAGATCCAGTGAGTAGAGAGGATGTTTCAATACCGTTATTTGTTTACTGGCTAAAAACGCCCTCACAGAAAGTGCTGTGTGAGCTGGTGCATTGTCATGATACAAGCGCCATGAATTGTTGGCGAAAATTTCAGGTCGTTTTTTGTTTAACTTTTTCATACAGCCTTTTCAGCACTTCCAAACTGTAAACTTGGTTAACTGTTTGTTCAGTTTGTACAAATTCATAATGAATAATCCCCCTTGTATCAGAAAAAGGTTAGCAACATCATTGCAACAAGTTTGTGAACTTAATTGATAGACCATATATATATATATATATATATATATATATATCTATATATATATATATATATCTATATATACAAAAAAAGATGAAATATTACCATTTGCAATAACATGGATGGATCTTGAGGGAATTATGCTAGTGAAATAAGACATATAGAAAAGGACAACAACCATATGATTGCACTCACATGTGAAATATGAAACAAACAAAACAAAATAAAAACAAACTCATAGATATAGACAACATATTAGTGGTTAACGAATAGGAAGGGGAATAAGGGCAGACAAAATTGGCAAAGGGGGTTACATACATGGAGATGGATGGAAATTAGACTTTTTGGTGCTGAGCATGCTATAGTGTATACAGATATTGAATGATATTGTTCTATAATGTTATTAACCAATGTTACTTCAATAAAAACAACAAAATATAGAATACTGCTTGTACTAAAAAAACTTAGGTCATCTCATGCCATCTTCAAATTTCTCCTTCCTGTGTCCATTCCAAAAGTAACCACTGTCCTGATAACCCCATGTTTTGGTTCTGTTTATTTTGAACTTTACATAAATTGAATAATATAGCATGACTCTGTGTGTAGTTCATTTTGCTTAATATCATACCTTTGAAATTAATACATTTTACTGTGTGACCTGTAATTTATTTTGATCACTGTAGTATTTCTTTGATAAAATAATATGCCACAATTTATTATGCATTCTGTAGTTGTTGGAATTTTGTTTGTTTCCTGCTTGAGAATATACTACTAGATAATACTTTTTTGAATAACCAATCACCTATGTCTCTGTCATTACATGTCTCTTGGGACATATGTGTATGTGTTTCCATTGGATATATACCTAGGAATGAAATAGCATATTCATTGGACATGAGTGTATTCAATTTTGGGTGACACCACTATGCTAATTTCCAGTGATTAAACTATGTTTTGCTCACTTGAGTAGCGAAATTTAAGTTTGACAATAGTTCAGTTGTTAGTTTTATTTTTACTTTAGGCATTCTGGTGTATGTCTACTAGTATTTCACATTAAACTAGTTTTATAGTTTAAGTTATCATTTTTTTGATTACAAATGAGGTTGAGCACTTAAGCATATTTTTATAATGTTTATTGGTTTTTGGGCATCTTTTTTTGTGAAGTGTCTACTTAAGTATTTTGCTCATTTTTCTATTCGATTATCTCTCTTTTTTTATTCTTTGTAGGAATTATTTATGTATTCTGGATTCTAGCCCTTAGTTAATAATATATTGCAAACATCTTATCCTATACTGTGACTTTCCTTTGTGTACTTTTAAGGGAATTTTCTGTCCTTTGTGTACTTTTAAGGCAGTTTTTTGAATAGCAGTTTTTTATTTTTAATATTCAACTTATTAATATTTTTCCTTAAGGAAAGTGCTTTTTGTGTCTCATTCAGGAATTTTTTGCTAATTTTTTAGTAAAATATTTTATACAGGACCTTAGTATGTATGTAATTAATAAACATTTGAAGAAAGAATGAATGAATAAAAGAGTGATTGTTGAATAATGATCTCATCACCCTTTCATACCTAAATATATTGTTTTTTAAACTCATTATATAAAGGACTTTTTGATGTAGCGTTCTTCCAAAACTTCTCTCTCATATATTCCTATGCTTCCCCCTCATATATAGAGAGAACTATGTAATCCATTTTCTCAGGCTGCTACAAAATTAAGGATCTTTTTTTTTTTACATTCCTCATCAGGGCATATATTGAGGGTGCCAAAAAAAGTATACATATTTTAAAAAAGTAAAACTGTATTACAATTGTAATACTCAATATATACCGATAACAAAAGATGAATACAAGTCACATTTGACTTTTGCAATTACAAGAGTTGCTCAAAGTGGTTACCATCAATGTCCAGACACTTCCTTTGTTTTTTTTTAACAGTAATTTAAAGTTTATTCTAGCTATAATGCAGGTTATTCTGACTTTAAGGTAGCATCACATGGCATATTTCTGAGTCCATTCCCAAGATATTCTGTTGTACTTCTCTCTGTCTGTTTTATAGATCTGTGCAATCTCTGGCACTAAGGGGTCATCTGGGTTTGGATCACATAGCAGTAAACAAATGGATAAAAGAACTTTAGAAATAGTTAAAGCAGGAGACCATTGTGATCTTAGAATATCGAGACAAATGCTGCCATTACTGTTAATATTTGGATGATAGATTCTTGTTGTAAATGCAACCTTAGGTGGTTTGAAGTGGTAGTCTGTAGGAAAGTGAATTGTCAAAAAGAATACACCGCCTTGATATGGGCTGTCATTAGGTCCCATACTTGTGGCTTGCCAATGAAACATATCATCCTCAACTGGAACTGCAGAACATTGTGCGAGAAGGTCATGGGCCAAATCACTAAATTCTTTATTAATCCATTTCAGCGCCATAGTCTGTGCTTTGCATCTGGCTCCTCACTATCTCAGTGTGTGCTCAAAGGTCCGGCCAAAACTATTGATTATCCTGGTGGGAGGGAAGGATTGTCTCTTCATCTCACACCGGCTCTGCCAGACACAGGCATGTGCACGACACAACCACAAGATGTCTGCTCTGAGACAGACACTTCTGATTATGGCAAACTACTGCTTGAGCAACGTTGACCAAAGTGCCCACTGTATACATTTTTTTGGTACACTCAGTATATGTATATTTACTCGTATCTCTCTGTCTTTTCCTCTCTTCTGGGTTAACTAATTTGTCCTTTGCACAATACATGACCTTTGCTCTTTTGACAAAACATATTCATCCTTCAAGGCCATTTTCAAACACCTCCCTGTAATGTGAATTTTCCTACCTGGGCTGGCCCTCAACAGGATATACTGGTGCTCCTTTTTTTGGTTTTTCACTTGGTGCTCCTTTCATGGCTTGAGTCAGTATAGTCCTTAACAAAATAGTGCAATCAAATTGGGTTTGCACAGCCATCCTTAAGGCATGGCCCCCATAGTGAAAGCTGTTGATGTTCTGATCAGCTGTCCTGGGATCCCTGTTACTGTTTCCATGCCCACCTCATGGTGTGCTTTCCTGTCCAACAGCAGGGTTTCCAGTTCTTTACCACAGGAGTGCCCTTGGGCTACTGGGCTTGCTTGTCTTACAGACACAAGCTGTAAGAGCTGTAAGTGTCTTGGAGTTTATATCTCCTTTAGCCAATGACCAAACTGATGCTTGTGTGAGCTCCCCTGTAGCAACGACAGCTCAGGAGTGGCTTTCACTGCAGTTCCTCCAAGAGATCAGGCAGGCGTTCCTGAGATTGCAGGGCTTTGCCTGAGATGCCATTTCTCTTGGCTGTCACTCCTCTGTCTTTCCTCTACTCCCTTACCAGTTTTTCCTGGGAGCACTTCCTTAATATCATGGACCCAAATGTTTATTTCAGGATCAGCTTCCAGAGAGTCTTATCTAAGACTGCTCCATAAGAGCTCTCCAAATACATCCAGTTGTTTCCCAGTTTACTCTAACTAGACATAACTAGAGGGATAAGTCAAATTACATAAGTTCCCAAATATCAAGTGCAAGATATGAGTGCTCTAGTATTCTGAACATGTTCTAATGTATGGTTACATTTGGCCTAGCTTTGAAACCCCTATGAGTGTTTAAAAGGGGTTGTTGAAGGAGAGAAAGACAGCATTTTTCATTTATGTTTGCCATAGAAGAGGGCAGGGATGCTTACCCATGTATGCATATTGTTATGATGGTGCTGATGGAATTGGCTATAGTTTGTAGCCAGGGCTGGAAGAGTCTGAACTCCCTTAGGCTATTAGAATCTGGAATTTGATTAGTGTTGGCTGAAGTCTAGTGCCTTATCAGCTAGTTTTTGCACCATACCATATCAACTCTGTGTCATTCAGCAATGTCTTTGCTGGGAAATAAAGTAATTTTGACAACCTGGTCTATTTTATATTTATCATATAATTGTATGTAGCCTACTCTTAGTCGATTTTCCACCAAAATGCTCTATATTACCCTCTTCACAATGTTCATCTCACTTTCTATTAAGTTGTGAGAAGGAACCAGTGTCTAACTAAGAGGCTGTGGATTGTCGTATTTTCAGTTCTGAGAGCTCTATCAAAATGCCCCAAATAAAGGCTAGGGTTTATAGAAGACTATTAAGCTCTATTATTCACAGAGATCATAGAAGTAGTGCTAAGCCAGCCTCTATCATTTTTGTAACCTTGCTACTTTTTTTTTTTTTAAAGATTTTATTGGGGAATTGGGGGAGAGGAACAGCGTTGGGGAATCGGGGAAGGAGAACAGACAAGTTGCTGTCCTTTTGTTCTTCAGACTACTTTTAGAGGACATTGCTTCACTGGCCCATGTTGGTATCTCATTGCGCTCTTCTTGGGTGAGGCAGATCAGTCGCTGGCCTCTGGACGGCTGCTCATGGCGTCTCTTAGCAGTTCATACTGGCTGCCAGCCGCTCACGCTGGCTGCCGGCCACTCACTGTAGCCTATGGTAGCCCACTGCAGCATGGGCTGCAGCTATGCCATCCTGGGGACTCACAGCAGCCCAGCTCCAGGTGGAGCTGTTGTTCACCATCTTAGCTGTAGAGGGCAGTGTCACTGGCCCTCATATGTGGGATCTGAACTGGGGCCGCTGGCGTCCCAAGCCAGCTCTTAACCAACACACCACTCGGCTGGCCCATAACCTTGTTTCTTGAAATCAAGTATTTCTGCTACATTTTCTTTACAATTCTTACTGTCTTTTATAAAATATTTGGTTACAAGACATTTATACAACATGGGAGAGGCATAATTCTAGTCACTTCATTTTGTCATTTCCTTGGGTTAAATTTTACATTCACAGCACTGTATTTGTTCACCCTACAATTGTCATTTTATAACATCCTTTGCGTATGGAAAGTTTTTGTGGCTATTTTTTGTGTTGTTTTGTGTTCACCAATGACTTGAATTCCTTTTCACTGTAAGGAATTATTTTTACTTCCAGTAGGTATTCTATTTATGTTTGGAAACAGGCATTTTGAACTAGAAGACTCAGCTAGGAGTCAAGATCTTTACTTTTTATGTAAGTACAAAACATACTGATACAGAAAATATCAATTTGTAATTTTTTGATTTATTGAAATATAAAAAAATCATGTTTTATATAAAAAATAATCATCGCCAGTTAACACTTTTTTGATAAATTTTATACATATTAAGGAAAAATTCTGTATTCTTAATGAGGTATAACAATTGAACAAGTATAATAATAGTTCTCACTGCTTTTAGTCTTAAGAGGATGTAATCCAGAGAGAAATAAACACTTGCTTCTGATATTATGGTCCTGGGAGAAAGAGAAAAAAATCAGTGAAAAACGAATATACTCTAAAGAATCAAAGTTGGGGCAAACACTTAAAACATTTGAAACACTTAAAACACTGCTTATAGATGTGTGTAAACATATAGTTATGGAGTAAATTTTTCCATTAGGATGACAGATTGAAACCTGATCATACCAATGTGAGAATGATGAGAATAATGAAGTTACTTACAGTCCACCCATAAGCTATAGATGCATCCATGGAAGAAGGTCCGGACTTCCAGTAGTCTTCTTATGGAAGCCAACGGTGTCATTGCTATGTTTCTGTGCCTTACGCACCTCCTTATGTATTAGCGCTGTCCACATCAAACCTGAAAGAAACTTGGCGTACCTGACTACTTCCTGTAAGCAATACAATGACACTCAGCAGTGTATGGATATAGTGACCTTACTCTTACTCTCAGTGTGTAGTGCAGAATCATAGATATCCTGCACAACTTCAGCCACACCAACAGCATCAACCCTGATATTCCCTGGCCTTGATAAGCCAACTTCCTTCTAGTTATCTGCCTGCTGCAGGGAGCACCCTGGACAGTGTATCTTGGTTCTCTGCTCTACTTTTTCCTCATGAGATTAATCTGGCTACCATACTCCCCCTTTTCTAGTGCCCCCAAGGCAGTTCTGCTTGTCTAAACCCCACTGAAATTCTGATAAATGTATTTTCTGTAATAATAATAAATCACTAGCTTATAGTATAATACATGCTGGAAAACAGCCATGAGCGGACTGGTATGATAACACAACAGAAGCAATGATTCTTTGTCAGGGATAGGGAAGATCAGGTGAGATCTTCTAACAGGAGATTATTTTTGAACTGGTACTAAAATGATTAGTAGGATATAGGAGGCCTAACTTGTGAATAGAACAAGAGAGACTATTCTATAGATTAAAAGGAAAAACTTTCGAGGTGTAAAGCGCTTTTGAAAAATAAAACATTGTGATTCATCATCTTAGTTCATTTGCATGAGAAACAGATGTTAAGGTAGAAATTTGCTGCAGAAGGTTTTTGGGAAAAACTCTCAGCATAACAGCACTAAGGAGGAAAGTGGACTGGGCAGAGGGAAAAGTTGAACCATGATGTCTTTGGAACAGAAGCCTTGGGAGAACTTCTGAAGCTCTGGAGCTGGACAATCCCTCAGAATGGTCCCCAGTAAGGTAAGTGGGCAGGGCCTTTGTGTCCCTACACTGACCTTTCATTACAGGAGGGCTGCGGCTGGGAAGAGGGCATAAATGAGGACAGGCAGCTGTCTCCTGGAGGCCAATGCCAGGGGCAGCTGGGAGAATCAGTGCCAGACCCCTGAAGCAAATCTGGATGGCACACCACAACATGTGTTATGCTAACTGTGGAATTCATATATTCCTTAGTTATCAACCTGGACACCAGGTTCACTTTTTGTGCTAACTAGAGAAAACGTAGCATATATTGTAACTGCATACTTTAGTAGAATTGATGGACAGTTTTACTAAGTACTAGAAAATTAGTCATCTACAAAAGAGTTTATGTTAACTTTCCTAAGACATACCGACATAAATAATGCCTACACATTTTCTTGATAAGTGTGTAGCAATAAAAGAAGATAATAAAAGAAGCAATAAAAGTAGCTATACCCTGGCTAACAATTTTATAAGTTTATGACAACTAGCTAGAGGATTTTAGACTCTCTTAATAGGTGGAGTTAGGTTTAATCTTGTAGAGATACAAAAAATGATCTAGGTGACTTATTTGGTGCTAAGTGACCTTAATTTTATCTTTACATATGGTTAAATCTTGTGACAATTGAGTCAGTCCCTCCTGAGAAATGTAAAATGTGACATGTTGTTTTTCCAAAATGCATGTTATATTTGACACAATAAGGTCACAGGTTTAAAACTATATCTAAAAATAGATAAACCTATAATAGATTTGTTAATAATGTGACACTATCAAAAGTTAATATTTCTAAACATCCTGTGTCACCACTTAATTTTTTATCACTAAGCAGTAGATTGTTTTTACATTACAGACACTATACTACAATGATTGCAGTAATTAAACTCATTGAAGCCTGACTCAGTATAAAGTGTAAAGATGTATGAATAAACATAGCCTTGTCATCTTTGTCACAGGAAGAACGCATACCCTTTATTTGTGAAGACTGGTATAGTTTACTAAGACTGTTTTTATTTTTAAATGTTTGTTTTTGATAGGCTGAAAAAGTGAAGAGAGTTGAGGTAGAGTGAGAAAGTATTAATTATTCAAGAAAATGTCTACTATATATATTTACATAAACTAAGCCAGCAGATGAGCCAAGGAGAATATTAGATGACCATTTCATTAAATAGCAAAAACAAACAAACCAAAAACACATTTGGCCAAGTTTAATACCCCTTCATAATAAAAACTTTGAACAAGCTACAAATAGAATATAAGATCCTCAATCTGTTTAAAGACATTTAAGGAAATCCCATATAGAACATAATACTCAACAATTACACAGTTAATACCTCCTTCAAGATAAGAAACAAGAAATAGATGACCATTTGCTCATATTTTTAGTTAATGTTATATTGGAAGTCCTAGTCAGGGCAACAATGCAAGAAAATAAAATAGAGGCATGGGTTCTGGAAAGGACACTACTCAAATTAAAAAGTGAATTTAGGGGGGGAGGGGCAAGATGGCGGCTGTGAGGAGTGCTCCATGAAATCTCCCCTGGAAATATCCACAATTTGAACTTCTAATACGCTTCAAAGAGACATCTACTCATCACACAGAGCGACTAAGAGTTCCACACAAGGATTGCTGGAAGGTGGGCAGGCCGGGCGAGTAGGGGAAGAAGGCGGCGAGACGCGTGAGGTGCAGCCCGCACCCGCGGCTGCTGAGTCACGGTGAGTGTTCCCCGGCTCGCTCCCTGCGGCCCGCGGCCCACCTAGAGTTCAGCAAGAGCGCGTTGGTTTGCGGTCTGAGGCAGAAGCTCAGGCCGGGCAAGTGCGGGAGGAGAGAGAGGAGACGACTGTGCAGAGGTGCGAGCTGCACCCGCGTTCCCCAGGAAGCAGGGTGCAGAGCCCCGCAGCGACAGGGCAAGATCAGTCCCTGCACCCTCCCGGTTCAGGGATCAGTCTCTGTGCCCACCGGGTCCCGCGGAGCGCAGAAGCCTGAAACCCGGGAGCAGGGGAAAACAGAGGACTCGCCCGCGGAGAACAGCGCGCGCTGGGCGGAGACGCAGGTCCCGGAGAGACGGAGCGGGGATCGGAGCCGCGTGGAAAGGTGCGCGCAGTCCCTGAACCCGGCGGCAGTCCCTCCAGGAGCGCAGCAGGAGAACGGCGCGGGCACGCGCCGGCTCCAAGGCAGAGAGCCTTAAACCGGAGAGCAGGGGAAACACAGGACTCGCCCGCGGAGACGCAGCGCGCCGGCTGGAGTCACAGATCCCGGAGAGACAGAGCGGGGATCGGAGCCACGCAGCACGGTGCGCGCAGTCCCCTAAATCCCGGCAGACCCTTTGGGAGAGCAGCAGGATTTCCGCGCGGGCGCGCCCGGCTCCGAGGCAGAAGCCTGGAACCCGGGAGCAGGGGAAAAAGAGGACTCGCTCGGACAAGCAGTGCGCCGGGTGGAGACGCAGGTCCCTGAGAGACGCGGAGCGGGGATCTTGGCCACACGGTAGGGTGCGCGCAATTCCCTAAATCCCGGCAGACCCTTTGGGAGAGCAGCAGGAACTCCGCTGGAGCATAAGAGGCAAAGGCCTTAGCTTGAAACATTGTTGGAACTGTGGCTTTGTTTATTTTTATGTTTTTTATTTTTTTTTCCCTTTTTCTACTCTTGAACAGAAAGCAAAAAAAAAAAACAACCCAATAACTCACCCACTCCCACAAACTTTGTCCACCGCCAAGACAGTCTTAAACTGACTCCTGAAGGGAGCAATAGGGGCAGACTAGGAAGATATCCTTACCTGCAGGGGTTGAGAATTTCCACCCAGTAAAGGCAGCAGAGTGAGACTACCCACCCCGCCCCCACCTTTAGGCAAGGCTTGGGAGGCAGGGCAGGTTCATCTGCTGAGGCACTAATTAACAGATTCTTAGCAGCAGGCTTTTGGTAGTGAGGAATTCTTTAATTCTCCACGGCTGTCAACCAAAAGGGTGCCCAGAGACACTCATTGAGCCTTTGGGGGTGCAGCCTGCCTTGGGACAGGCAAAAGCAAAAAGGCAGTGACTTTGTAAAAACCACCAATCACACGTCACAACCACACTCAAGTACAGCAAACCTGCAGTGCCAGGATCACGCTAGGCATCAGGTGGCCTACTGTTCCCACAAGGCAGCACAGGAATTTTTGTACAGCAGACAATCTGAAGAGAGCTTGGTGGAGTTTAGCCTAGACCAGCACGGGTATTTTTGGTTTGTTTGGTTTTATTCTGTTTTGTTTTCCCTTTATTGGCTGCTTATCTTGGTTGTTTTTGGTTTTTATTTCTATTTCATTATAATCATATTGTAGTTTTTAATATAGGCATATATATATAGGTGTATATAGGTGAATATATGTCCATATATATGGGTGTGTAGACAAATATATATATATATATATTTTTTTTTTTTCCTTTTTTCTTTTTCTTTTTCTTTCTTCTTTTTCTTTTTTCCCACCCTCACTTTCTCTCTTATTTTATTCATTCATCTCACTGCTATACCTTTCCTCTTGTCCTTTTTTCTGCAAATTTTATTTTTTAAATTTTTCTTACTTTTTTATTATTATTTTAGTTTATTTTTATTTTTTATTTTTTAGGTATAGCTAATCGGTTTCTCATGTTTATTCTATTTTTTATTTTAGGATATTGTATTTTATTTTGTTTCCTCTTCTGTTATTATTGAGTATGTGGTTTTTGTTTTGTTTCTGTTTGGTTTCTTCATTAGTATGATGGATATTTCTGTACAAGTTGACTGTAGTTTGATGGTTGGTTGTTTTTAATTGTGCGAGCATTTGGTTTCCTTTGGTGGCTGCGGAGGTTGTTCTTGTTGATCTGTTATGCTCTAAAATCACTCTGCAGCAGTGGGTCCAAACAAACAGACACAAGAATCATCATACCCGGAGGCCAACTTTAGATAAAACCAGAGCATTTCTGGGTTTGACATACAAGAGTCACACCCAAAAAGAAGTTACTACAGGTACTAAGACCCATAGGGTCCAAGTTTCATCAGAGGGGTCAATCCTCTCACAGCAGCTCATAAACTGCAGAAGCTGCTGATCCTCACAGCTAATCAATCTGGGAGTCAATCCCACCTACTGACAAACCAAAAGTAATCAAAACTAAAACTTCAACAAGTGAGGACGTACGACACAAGGAACACCTCAGATACAAGCACAGGAGAATAGGGAGACTGAGTAATTCAAATATAAAGGACACACACCATATAAGTTTACCCAGAAAAGACTGAGAAATCTGTGGGATCTATCTGTTATATTGAAGCAAACACAAAGAGTAAGCCAGAATGGGGAGACAAAGAAACAGAACACAAATAAAAGAACAGAAGAAACTTCCTGAATCAGTGGAAATAGAGGAAATAGAGGTAACCAACCTATCGGAGACAGAGTTCAGAACACTGATTATTAGAATGTTCAAGGAAATTAATGAAAATATAAAAAAAGCAACCAGCTAGAACTTAAGAACACAATTACTGAATTAAATAACAAACTTGATGGAATCACTAGCAGACTGGATGAAGCAGAAAATCGAATCAGTGACTTAGAAGACAAAATAGCAGAGATCACCCATGCGGTACAACAAAAAGAAAAAAGAATGAAAAACATGGAAAATAGTTTAAGAGAGCTGGGGGACAACATCAGACGCAATAACCTAAGGGTCATTGGAGTACCAGAAGGAGAAGAGAGGGAGCAAGGGATTGAGAATATATTTGAAGTAATAATGTCTGAAAACTTCCCTAACCTGGCAAAGGACATTGAAATACAAGCCCAGGAAGTGCAGAGAGTTCCAAACAGGATGATTCCAAACAGGCCCACTCCAAGACACATTATAGTGAAAATGGCAAGGGTTAAGGACAAAGACAGAATCCTTAAAGCAGCAAGGGAAAGGCAGCAAGTTACTTACAAGGGTACCCCCATAAGATTATCAGCTGACTTTTCTACAGAAACTTTGCAGGCCAGAAGAGAGTGGCAGGAGGTTTTCAAAGTGATGAAAAATAAAGGCCTACAACCAAGATTGCTGTATCCAGCAAGGTTATCATTTAAAATCGAAGGCGAGATAAGGAGCTTTGCAGAAAAAAATAAGTTAAGGGAATTCATTACCACCAAGCCAGCTTTGCAGGAAATGCTAAAAGGGCTTCTTTAAGTAGAAGAGAAAAACAACCTATGAAGGACTGCGAACACAAATAAGAAAATGGCAATAAATACACACCTATCAATAATCACATTAAATGTAAATGGATTAAATGCTCCAATAAAAAGACATAGGGTGGCTGAATGGATAAGAAAGCAAGACCCCAGTATATGCTGTATACAAGAGACTCACCTCAGATCCAAAGACTCATACAGGCTGAAAGTAAAGGGATGGAGTAAAATATTTCATGCAAATGGTACTGAGAAAAAAGCTGGAGTAGCGATACTTATATCAGATAAAATGGACTTTAAATTGAAGAATATAACAAAGGACAAAGAAGGACACTTCATAGTAATGAAGGGATCGATCCAACAAGAGGACATAACTCTAGTAAACATCTATGCACCTAACATAGGAGCCCCTAAATATATAAAACAGATATTGTCAGACATAAAGACAGAGATCAACAGTAACACTATCATAGTAGGGGACTTCAACACCCCGCTGTCACTGATGGACAGATCCTCCAGACAGAAAATCAATGTGGAAACAGCGACCTTAAATGACACATTAGACCAGCTGGATTTAACAGACATTTTCAGAGCATTTCATCCCAAAGCTACAGAATATACGTTCTTTTCAAGTGCACATGGAACATTTTCTAAGATAGACCACATGTTAGGCCACAAAACAAGTCTCAATAAATTTAAGAAGATTGAAATCATTTCAACTGTATTCTCTGACCACAATGCTATGAAACTAGAAATCAATTATAAGAAGAAATCCGGGAAGCTGACAAATAAATGGAGGCTAAACAATATGCTATTAAATAGTGAGTGGGTCACAAATGAGATCAAGGAGGAAATCAAAAGATACCTCGAGACAAACGAAAAATGAAAACACCACGACCCAAAATCTCTGGGATGCTGCGAAAGCAGTCTAAGAGGAAGTTTATAGCAGTGCAGGCCTACCTAAAGAAGGAAGAAAAATCTCAAGTCAACAGGTTATCCTTACACCTAAGGGAACTGGAAAAAGAACAGCAAAAGAGGCCCAAGGGAGTACAAGAAAGGAGATAATAAAGACCAGAGCAGAAATAAACAATATAGAGAACAGAAAAACAATTGAAAAATCAATGAAACCAAGAGCTGGTTTCTTGAGAAGATAAACAAAATTGACAAACCTCTAGCCAGGCTCATCAAAAAAAAAAAGAGAGAGGACTCAAATTAGCAAAATCAGGAATGAAAGAGGGGAAATGACTACAGACATCACAGAAATACAAAAAATTCTAAGAAATTACTATGAGCAACTATATGCCAACAAATTTGACAATTTGGATGAAATGGATAATTTTCTAGAAGCATACAACCTTCCAAAGCTAACGCCAGAAGAAACAGAAAATCTAAATACCCTGATTACTACCAAGGAAATTGAATCAGTAATTGACAAGCTCCCAAAAAACAAAAGCCCTGGACCAGACGGCTTCACAAGTGAATTTTATCAAACATTCAAAAAAGAACTATCACCTATTCTTCTCAAACTATTCCAAAAAAATCCAGAAGGAGGGAAGGCTCCCAAACTCTTTTTATGAAGCCTCTATCACCCTGATTCCAAAACCAGATAAAGACATCACAAAAAAGGAAAACTACAGGCCAATCTCCCTGATGAATATAGATGCAAAAATTCTCAATAAAATATTAGCAAACAGAATTCAGCAATATATTAAGAAGATCATACATCATGATCAAGTGGGATTCATCCCTAGTGCTCAAGGCTGGTTCAACATCAAGTAAATCAATTAATGTGATACACCACATCAACAAAATGAAGGATAAAGATCACATGGTCATTTCAATAGATGCAGAAAAAGCATTTGACAAAATCCAACAGCCATTTATGTTAAAAACCCTTAGCAAAGTGGGAATACAGGGATCATATCTTAACATAATAAAAGCCATATATGATAAACCTACAGCTAACATCATACTCAATGGGGAAAAGCTAAAACCATTCCCCTTAAGATCAGGAACAAGACAAGGCTGTCCACTTTCTCCTCTTTTATTCAACATAGTGCTGGAAGTTCTAGCCACAGCAATCAGACAACAAAAAGAAATAAAAGGCATCCAAATTGGCAAGGAAGAAGTAAAATTGTCACTATATGCAGATGACATGATACTGTATATAGACAACCCCAAAGACTCCATCAAAAAACTATTGGAACTGATAGACGAATTCAGTAAAGTAGCAGGATATAAAATCAATGTTCAGAAATCAGTGGCATTTGCATATACCAATAATAAACTAATGGAAAGCGAAATTAATAAAAATTACCCATTTAAAATTGCGTCAAGAACTATAAAATACCTAGGAATAAATTTAACCAAAGAAGTGAAAGATCTGTACTCAGAAAATTATAAGACATTGAAGAAAGAAATCATAGAAGATACAAATAAATGGAAACACCTACCATGCTCATGGATAGGAAGAATTAATATAGTTAAAATGTCCATACTGCCTAAAGCAATATATAGATTCAATGCAATTCCTATCAAACTACCAAGGGCATTTTTCACAGAAATAGAAAATATAATCCTAAAGTTTATATGGAATCATAAAAGACCCAGAATAGCCTCGGCAATTCTGAGGAATAAAAACAAAGTTGGGGGGATCACGCTACCAGACATCAAAACCTACTACAAGGCCACAGTAATCAAGACAGTTTGGTATTGGCATAAAAACAGGCACATCGATCAGTGGAGACAGAACAGAGAGCCCAGAAATAAATCCAAGCATTTACGGACAGTTAATCTATGACAAGGGAAGCAAGAATTTACACTGGAGTAAAGATAGTCTATTCAATAAATGGTGCTGGGAAAATTGGACTGACACATGCAAAAAAATGAAACTGGATCATCTCCTTACGCCTTATACAAGAACAAATTCAAAATGGATTAAAGACTTAAATGTAAGACCTGAAACCATAAAAATCCTAAATGAAAATATAGGGAGTACATTTGCAGACATTACCGAGCAATATTTTTACTGATACATCCCTACGGGCAAGGGAAGTAAAAGAAAAAATTAACATATGGGATTATATCAGACTTAATTTTTTTTTCACAACAAAGTAAACCATTAATTAAACAAAAAGGAAGACTACTGAATGGGAGAATATATTTGCCAACGATATTTCTGATAAGGGGTTAATATCCAAAATTTATAAAACACTCATGAAACTCAACACCAAAACAAACAACCCAATTAAAAAATGGGCAGAAGATATGAAGAGACATTTCTCTAAAGAGGACATACAGATGGCCAACAGGCATATGAAAAAAGTTCAACCTCACTGGTCATTAGGAAATGCAAATAAAACCACCATGAGATACCACCTCACTCAGTCAGAATGGCTATCATCAACAAATCAACAAACAACAAGTGCTGGCGGGGCTGTGGGGAAAAGGGGACCCTGCTGCACTGTTGGTGGGACTGCAGATTGGTGCAGCCACTATGGAAGTCAGTATGGAGGTATCTCAAAGAACTGGAAATAGAGCTACCTTTTGACCCAGCAATTCCACTCCTAGGTATTTATCCTGAAAAAAACCAAGACACTTATTCAAAAAGTTATGCACCCGATGTTCATAGCAGCACAATTTACAATAGCTAAGACTTGGAAACAACCAAAATGCCCGTCAGTAGATGACTGGATTAAGAAACTGTGGTATATTTATACAATGGAGTATTACTCCGCTATAAAGAAGAATGAAATCGTGCCATTTGCAATGATATGGATGGACCTAGAGACTATAATGTTGAGTGAAGTAAGTCAGTCAGAGAAGGACAAATACCATATGATCTCACTTATATGTGGAATATGAAAAACTGTATGAATGAGCAAAGTAAACAGAAACTGTCTCATAGATATAGAGGAAAAATCAGGGTTGCTAATTTGGAGAGGAATGGGAATGAGGGAGAAGGGGAAGGGATTAGACAGCAAAAAATAGGCAACTACAATATTGCTACTGGGATAGGAAAAACAGTTTGGGGAATATAATTAATAATGTTGTAAATATTCTGTGGAATGTCAGATGATCATAGGTCTTGTTAGGTAGACCATTTCATGGATGGAGTAGAGGTTTGATCACTGCACTGTATTACTAAAGTGGAGGTGGTATATCTACTGTAATTGAATATATATAGATAGTCACGGGATGTGGATTATACTGTGGAAGAGAGTCAGAGGAAGAGTAATAGATATGTATGATATGGGGGGGTGTGGGGGTGTGTATTGGGGGTGGGGGGTTTGTCACTTTGGGGGGTAAAATGTATAACTATTGCACTGTGTTGTACACCTGAAACTATTGGGGGTGGGGGGGTTGTCACTTTGAGGGGTAAAATGTATAACTATTGCACTGTGTTGTACACCTGAAACTAATTAAAAATAAAATAAAATTTAAAAAAAAAAAAAAAAAAAAACAAAGCGGCTGGTTCAACTCCCGCATGGGATGGTGGCCACCCGGAACTAAGACTGAACACAGCACCTTGAGCTTAGAGGCCATGAGCTGCCAATGGAAAGCCAGATGGTGACTGGAGCCCTCCACAACAAGATTGAAGAACAACAACTTGGCTGGTCCCCTTCCCCAATTCCGCAACACTGTTCCCCTCCCCCAATTCTCCAATAAAAATCTTTAAAAACAAAAAAAAAAAAAAAAAAATAAAAAAAAAAA
This sequence comes from Aselliscus stoliczkanus, assembly GCA_033961575.1. Lineage (NCBI taxonomy): Eukaryota > Metazoa > Chordata > Mammalia > Chiroptera > Hipposideridae > Aselliscus > Aselliscus stoliczkanus. The sequence continues at coordinate 109,187,142 of CM066729.1, forward strand.
AAAAATAAAAAGTGAATTTAGTAAGGCAGGGCATATGGTCAATATATAAAAATCAAATTTTTATATTCAAGTAAAATATAATTAGAAAATAAATATTTTAAAATATCTTGTACAACACGTCAACAAAGAAAAAACTTAATGACAGGTATACAAAACCCCCTATGATGAAAACTACAAAATATTTCAGAGAGTAATTAAAGAAAACCTAAGTAAACAGAGTGACCATAACAGGTTTATGAACAAGACGATAATACTGTCAAGATGTTCTTTCTCCTTGTATTGGTTTTCTAAGGCTGCCATAATAAAGTATGATAAACAGAGTAACTTAAACAGTAGAAATTTACTGTCTCACATTTCTGAAGGCTATAAGCCTGAACTCAAGGTCCTTTTGTTTTGTGAGAGAAAATCTGTTTCTTGATTCTCTTCTAGATTCTGCTTGCTTGCTGGCAAAATTTTGTATTACTTGGCTTGTACATGCACCATGCTAATCTCTACTTTCATATCACATAGCATTCTGCTTGTGTGTATTTGTCTATGTCCAAATTTTCCCTTTATATAAGGAAACGAATATATTGGATTAGAAGGCCACTCTACTCCAGTATGGCTCCATCTTAACCCATTACCTCTTTGACCCTATTTCCAAATAAGGCCATATTTTTAGGTATTAAGAGTTAAGATATCAAGGGCCAGCTGAGTGGCGTGGTGGTTAAGCACGAGCTTGGGAAGCCAGCGGCCCCGGTTCAGTCCCACATATGAGGGCCAGTGACACTGCCCTCAAAAAACAAACAAACAAGAGTTAGAATATCAACATATGAATTCTGGGTGGGACACAATTCAACCATAATACTTTATAAATTTATCTATATAGTCTCAGTAGAAATTCCTAGAAGGATTCTTCTTTTAGGTAGACATTAACAATCTGATTCTAAACACATAAATATTTCAAGGACAGAGAATAGACAAAACTTTTTTTTTTTTTTTTAAAGAAGACACATATTAGAAGGCTCACTTAACCTGCCTTCAAGACTTAATATAAATCTATAATACTCAAAATACGTGGTGCTGGCTTATTTTTAGAAGAATTGATCAACAGAACAAAATAGAGGGTCCAGAAGTAGCCCAAGTATGTAACGTCAATTGATTTTTATATAAAGTTGCAAAGATAATTCAATGGAGAAAGCATGATTCTTTCAACACATGTTACTGAAACAACAAGAAAAATATTTGTAAAAAAAAAATAATAATCATCCCAAACCCCTACTTCACACCATACATGAAAATTAATTTTTGGACCATTGACTTAAAACACGTTAGTTAACCTAACAAATTTTTATAGGAAAACCTGACAACATTTATATAACCACTGGGTAGGAAATATTTTTTATCACACATAAAACACTAAGCAATAAAAGTTAAAAAAAATACACACACATAAACAAGACACAAAATGATAAAATGGACATCACAGAAATTAAATCTGATTTTAAAGAGACACTGGCTTTACTTGGCAGGGTCCTGGGTGTCACTCACATGGGAAATACCACACGACAAGCAGCCAACTTGGAAGGCATTTTGTCCCTGTGTGCCTGAGACTCTCTCTCCCATCAAGAGATGCTGAGTGGCCTGGCCAGGAGAAAAATCTTCCACTTCCTCAGGCACCACTAGTGAGTATGCATGGGAGCCCCAGTGGCATCAGATAAAACAAGTAGACAAAAAATACTGATCACAGAGCCTCTGAAAATTAAACTTGTGGAACCAAAGCCCAAAAAACTAGGGTAAGAACAGTGGGCACAATCAAAACAGTGACTGCCTGCTAAAGTAAAAAACTTTAATAGGAGCCAGTCTCTTCCAACATCACAGATAGCATGTTCAGCATACAAAGATCACCCACCATACCAAGAATCAAAAAGTAATACTTGAATGGGAAAAGAATATAAACTGATAGCAACACTAAGACATTAGAATTATATGACAAGACTTTACAGTAGCCATCATAAAAATGTTTTAAAATCAATGACAAATTCATTTAAAAGAAATTAATGTGGGCCAGCCGAGTGGCTCAGTTGGTTGGGAGTTGGCTTGGAACGCAAGCTCTGAGAGGAGGGGCCGCCGGTTCGATTCCCACATGGGCCAGTGAACGCTGAGCCATTGCTGAGCTGCCAACAGGTGGCAGGATGGCTCAGCTGGTGTAACAACAAGATTGCCTGTTCGATGGTGGGCTATGCACACCCCCCCACAACTAAGACTGAACTCAGCACCTTGAGCTGAGCTGCTGCCCAGATAGTTCAGTGGATAGTTCATGTGCTCTTAACAACAAGGCTGCTGGTTTGACTCCCGCGTGGGATGGTGGCTACGCCCACCCACAACTAAGACTGAACACAGCACCTTGAGCTTAGAGGCCACAAGTTGCTGACAGGAAGCCAGATGGTGACTGGCGCCCCCCACAATGAAGGCTGAAGAACAACAACTTGGCTGGTCTCCATCCCCAATTCCTCAGCGCTGTTTCCCTCCCCCAATTCCCCAATAAAATCTTAGAAACAAACAAAACAAAAAAACAAAAACAAATTAATGTATATACATTCTCAAGAAAGAAAAGACATAATGAAAAATGAAATGGAGCTAATATAACTGAAAAATATAACAAAACTTTAAATAAGTAGAGTGGAAATTACAGATGGTAGATTCAGTGAACAGATCAATAGAATTTACCTAATCTAAACAATATAGAAAAAAAATATATTAAAAAAGAACAGATTTCCAAGGACCTGTGAGACAATAACAAAGGATTCAATACTCATATAATCGGAGCCCCAGAAAGAAAGGTAAAAGAGAGTGGGACAGAAACAGTATTTGAAGAAATAATGGCTGAAAATTTCCCCAATTTGGTCAAAGACACAAACCTACAGATTCAAGAAGCTGAGAGAACACCAAGAAAGGATAAGCTCAAGGAAATACACACCAAAACATGTCTTAACTAAACTTTTGTAAAATAAAGACAAAAACCTTGGAAGACGGAAGAAAGAATGATGCATTACCTATAGAGAAAAAACAATTTGAATGGTGGATTTCTCTTCTGAAATCAAGGAGGTCAGAAGAAGTGGCACAATATTTCTCCGGTACTAAAAGAAAAGAGCTGTCAACTTGGGAATTCTATATCCAATAAAAATAAATTCCAGGAATAAAAGAAAAGCAAAACCATTCTCAAACTAAGGAAATTAACAGAATTTGTCACTAGCAGACCTTCTCCTAAAAAGTGGTTAAAGGAAATTCTTCAAAGAGAAAGAAAATGCTGAAAGAATCATGGACCATCAGGAAGGAAGTAGGGAGAATGAAAAAAGTAGAAATACGGGTACATATGATAGGTTACTTTTCCACATGAATTTTACATATCATATTTAATAATTTAAACAAAACTTATAACACCATATAATATTATAGAAGGTGTATGGCATTTTTTATTCAATTGTTGATTAGAATAAACTAAGTAATAGTATGAATATTTTAATGTTGATATCAAGACTACAAATAAAAATATATATAAACATTTTGTTTCTGTGCTTTTGGTCAATATTCCCAAATATTTCAAAAATGGTCTACAAAGAAACTAAAAAGTTCTAAAAAAACATGTCTTCAAATGAATTTTCTGTAACTATAGATTTTTATATATGAATATATAATTTCTTAAGAATTGTAAAATAACAGTCATTTAGAAGTAAAAACTAAAAAGAAAACAATGTCATATTTAATTAAAATAAGAAATTACTAGTGTGTTCTCTCTTATGACATTACTTGGAATAACTTAAAGCTTAAAAATTGTTAGGGAGTAACTGAGTGCTGCCATATTTGCTTAGCTGAATTTTGTTGATTTTGTTTAAACATATATAAGTCATCTGCTTTTTAAACAGCTATATTTGGGAAAAACTAATACTGAATTAACTGAAAATGATTGTTTTTATCTAATATGTGTTTAATAAATTTAAATTAAAAGCAGTAAAATACCTTGAGACATTTATTAAACATTCAGTAAGACTTTAGATGATTCTATACTTACACACATCTTCACCATGAAATAAGAATTCTCTGAAAGTGAGTTTTATTTGAAAGTAGATATGTTTTCAACTCATATTCATCAAAATTCATAATCCATTAATTGAAAAAGTACTTAGGGAGTATCTGCTCTTGGAAAGAGAGTAACTGAAGCACTCAGCAGGAGGATGTTTGGAACCATCTTGGTATCCTGTCCGTATAAACACACACCAAAAAAGAGTTGTGAAACCTTTTAAATTATAAATGTGAATGCTGGGTCATTGTTGTCTAAATATCCTCAGTTTACACACTGGAAAAATTATCATTACATAAAGCATGCCAGGGTGAACAGAAAGACAGGGTGAGAAACTAAAGTGTCAAATCTTTATTGTGTCTTTACAACTGTCATTATTTACTCTGTGAAGTGTGCTCTCCTTTAGTAGTTTAAGCAAGTGAATTGTGACATGTTGGTAATTATCATTGCTAAATGGATTATTTAGATTTCTTCATTTCTCAGTACAAGGCACATCTTGGCATGTAAGTGCATTTTCCATATTATTGTTAGACAGAAACAGTATAGAACGCAGCCCAATACTTGCTATTTTCCTTTTGGACAATTTTGAGTTCCTTGTTCCTATATTTTAATAGGAACATTTCTGTGATCTGTTATTTTGCACAACAATCTCCTTAAGAGTTTCAGCATTTCTCTATGTAAAGAGTAAATAAAAAATGCTCAGAGAGAATCACTTTCTTTTGACTAGGGCTAACCTGGGTCTGCAGCAGAACACCAGAATACTTCCCACCACTTCACTATCAGGTCATTGTAGATTTGATTAGACTCCTTCTACATGAATAGTTTAGGCCTGCTATTTTGCCTTTTCTCTCCTATACCTCTTTTTAGAAACACACAGACACACAGAAAAGCAGACACACACAAACGTTCAATAGAATTAAAAGTATCGTTGATACTGACTGGGAAAATGTATTCACAACAAGTTTTATTTAGGCACTGATCAATAGGCTTTGGGAAACCAGTCTTTATTATGAATCATTGTTTCCCAATTATTTGATAAATTTTTAGAAGACACTCTCCAAGTTCCATTAGCAAATGAACAGAGCTTTGCTCAGCAACGTTTACCCCCCCCCCAAATTCTAGAAAAACAATGCCTATTTCCATATTGGGAAAAATAGAACTCTTACTCTCAGAATGTTTCTGGAGGGCAGTAATGGAAAATAAAATAACTTAAATGCATAGCAAATTCCACTGTATGTCTGGACATGCCTATTCTATTAAGCCTCCAAATGGGATGCATTCCCTTCACATTCAATTTGCCAGTCACACTTGTTTCAGTATTTCAATGAAGATAAATTATAACTCTTGGTAATTAGTTAATTGATAATTTGTGCATCCGTCTCCATATTGTGTTTTTTTCCCATCTTGTTTATTACATTATTTTTTTCTCTTTCTCATTTATAAAGATGGGAAGCAAATTTAGAATAAATATCTGCCCTGAAATTCCCAAGTAAATAAGAGCCATGTAGTCTTTAGAGCTTAGAAAATTAGAATTGACTGGGGAGAGGCAGGGGACATGAAGTAAAACCCATCCAAAGTAAAATGTAAAACTGTATTCTAGAATAGTGCCAGGAAGAGTTAACGTCATACTGTGTTGGCAGCTATAGGCAAGCTGTAGGCAACTGCTGGTTCCTCAGGGTACAGACGACAGAGCTCATTCCTGAGACGCTATGCATTATAAGTCAAAATCTTCACCAAGGAGGCAACTCAAAACCTGACACATCTCTTACCTTTCAGTCAGATATTACTTCCTGTAAAACCCCTGTGACCTCACACAATTTTTCCAAATCAATGTCTAAGCAGTTGCATTTCACTGGAAGAGCCATGCTTAAGTGCCTGCATCCTGTGTTCAAAAAAGCTGAAAAATGAGTTTCTAGCTTCTTCCTTGGGCATGTAGGAATTAGTAATATAAATATCTTAAACATGGGATGGAGAGTGTTCAAAAATTCTGGGTGACCACAAAATTCAATAAATATTGTCTCCTCTATGTTAATATACATTCCTTTTTCATTTTTAAATTTTCTAACAGAAGAATGAGTCTATGCAAGTTAATGCAGCTTTCCTTTGGGAAAATATATATATTCATCTCTTAAAAAGATTGAAATCTGTAAATTTCAGTAGTTGATACATATTGCGTTATACTAAGTTACCTAGGTGATGTCCATCCCTGCACTGCCTCCAAATCATATCTTGATATCTACTCTGTAACCTAACATAATATATAAGGTAAATCTCTAAAAAATTATCTTAATAAAGTAGTATGGAAAATTTTAGAAAGATAGGAAAGGAACAATCAGTTAAAATTAAAAAAAAATAGAGACAGAACAGTATGTTTGATGTTAGAATAAATGTTTGTTTAAATGTTAGAATTACTTTTGGAAATGATTCTGAGATTATAGTCTCTATGTGAACCCCTTTCTCCACTACATTCCCTTTGCCTTCAGCTAGAGCTTCAGCTTGTCTGTAACTTCTCCTGGCACCATAGCCCAAACATTGCTTCCATAGCAAACTGAGGCTTCAGTGCTCTTGTCTGTCAAAGTTTGCTATCATCTTATCTTAAAATTTACATGGAAGCACTCACAGATCCTCAAGAATTCCCTAAATTCCAAACATATGTATCCCAGCAAATATTGAAAAGCAATAACGTTACTCTACATAATAATCAGGATAAATCTATCCAGTTGTCAAGAGCACCTGGAATGGCAGTTGCCACATTTCAGTCTCTTCCTGAAAGTGAAGAGGACATTAACCCATTGGTGGGCCACACATCCCTGTGCGGTACTCGTGACACAAGTGGGGAACAAAGTCCCGACACACAGATTCACATATAGTGAGTAACAGCTTTATTTGGCAACCAATGTCTCTCCAGAGGCCAATGCTCTGGTAAGCACAGAGGGTTATACAGAATAGAACAGAATTTAATAACGAACCAAATCTAAGAATCAATCAAGATGGAGAAAGTCCCTGGTTTGGGAGAGATGACTGGGCCCACAATGAATCTGATGCAACCTGGTCTTGCAAGGAAGACCTTTAGAGAGTCCCTGAGTATCAAGGCTTGCACCTCACAGAGGGTCTTAGCTGAATCACCCAGTCAGACTGCTCATGGCATTGCTCTAGCTCTACTTTTATCCTCTTTTCCTTAGACTTATTTACTTCTTAGTTGACAACCAGAAGTTATTTGCCAGGAGTTGTTTACCTCTTACGTGATAACTAGAAGTAGTTTTGGTGAATTTGTTTATCACTCAATTTTGTTATGCTCAATTTCACACAAAAACATGTTTTTCACTTCACTCTTATCAGCCTCACACATGTGCGGCCTAGCTTGTGTCCCTAATAGTACACAACTTGTTTTGCAAACCTCAATCCAACATATATCAGATATTTTATATGCTCTACACACTAGTCAACATCGTTCATTTTTTTGTCCAATCTTCTGTGCTATAAGGAATCTATTAATGGCAAATTTTTAGCAATTTTGGCTTCCAATTCAATACAATCAATGTTTTGTCATTATGTGGGCATATTCCTTTCTTAGGTTCTGTGGTAGAAATCGTGCTATGTATTTACCACAATGCTTTCTTTCAAGGCTCAGAGGAAAATTTTCCCCATTTTTATTTGCAATTGTATTGGTGCCATGTGACTGTGGTTTGGTTAACGTAACCTGGTCAAAGTAATATTAGCTGTTTACAGACATGGTCCTTAAAAGGTTCCCATTTGAACCTACAGTGTTCTCTCCCCTTCTGCAATGGAGCTGGAGGCCACATTTACTAGCTGTAGTTACCAAATGGAAATATTGCCTGATCTGCATCAGACTGTGATGAATGTATGTGACATAAATTAATTTTGTCATGCCAAAATGATATATCATCTATCTATCTATCTATCTATCTATCTATCTATCTATCTATCTATCTATCTATCTATCTATCTTTCTTTACCATAACATAAAGTATCTTATCCTTACTTTTACTGTTACTAAGACTTTTAACCCAGCAACATTCAAAAGCATAAGCATGAAACACAGGTTTTGAAAGGGTCAAACAAATAACATTCCAGTTTTGACTCTTTGTTCCTAGAAGCACACATTTTTGTATAGGGGACAAAGTCATCTATTGTTTATTAGTTCCTTTTCTCCCAGTAAGATGGGAGGATTGGGAAATACTACTGTTGTTTTCTGTTCATTGTGATAAAACGAAAAAGTAATGTAGCTCAATTCTGACAGCTCTGTCTCAGATAAGTTTTTAATGCTAAGAAAATTAAGTTATTGCTCGAGCTAGAGAAAAAAGAAAGTAACTTGAAATTAAAGTGTTCTGAGGTAAATGTTTGATATGATATTCTAAGATTACCATAAATGTATTAGAGAAAGTGATAGTTTGATATAGAATTAAAGTACTCAAGTTCAATAGCATCATCTAATGCTAGCTGTATGACTGCCCATAGATGTTATTGAATTTTTCAAAGTTCAAAAATCTTATTAGTAAATGCTTTTAATACCAACAAATATTATAAACATTAAATTTAAAAAGTATTATGTAATATTTAGAAAAATGTTGAGTCTTTAACAAGAATATTACTGCTTTTGCTGGGTTTCTGAATTAATTAATATATTTTGGATATATAATGAATTTTTCATCTCTTCCTTGTCCCTGACTAATATTCCTTATAAGTGGAAATATGGTGGCACATGCCATCCATGGTCCAACACACAACCAATGCTTCAGGAATTTCAGCATCCAGCTTTTCCATCTATAATGCAAGGATAATACATTGTGATTAAAAATCAGAAAAAGACTTCCAGTAAGCTGGCAGAATAGACAGATGCTTTCCCAACTGCCTCCCAGGATCACATCAAAATTACAAATAGTTTATACAACATTTAACCTTGGAAATCCCCTGAAGACTAGATGAACAGAACCTCTAAACGAAAGCCCTAAAGAGGAGGCCACGTCAAGTCTGGTAGGAGGGGAACAGACGAGAGAGGGTGAGCCCCATGAGGGATGCCCCAGCTGTGAGGAGGCTTCTCCAGTTGGGGGAGAGACTCTCTGGCCCCACACCGAGCTCACTAGCCCAGAGTTGCTTTGCCAGGAAGAGGAGTTCTACAATAGTGGGCAGTAGAAATTAGTGAGGAAGCTCTTTGCTTGGCTCGGTGAGGCTGAGGGTGGCTGGAGAACCAGTCGGGCTAGTACACGGGTTCGTTCGCCAGTGAGCACTCACCTGGTTCCTGGTGGAGTGAGTAGCTGTGTGAGCCGGACCCAGGAGCCTGCAGGGAAGGACTGAACTGAGCACCTTTGGTGCAGAAGCTGGAGGTTTTGGGACCATTGCTCCCCTCGTGTGGAGCTTGCACACAAGTGGTGTACAGGAGGCCACCATTTTTTCAGAGTTGGGCCCTCCCACAGAGGGTCAGAACCAGGACCACATTGGTCTGGTGAAATTGGCGCAGGAGAGTGTGCATCTGTGTGTACGCATGCAGACTTGGATTCCCACCCTCTGCCCTGCTTGTGCTGCACTGCCAGGGAAACGCTGGGCGGGTACTCTCTGGTTCCAACAGGCTGCTCACTGAGACACAGGAGTGTGTGAGCCGCCTTGGATCACAACGCTCTGCCCTTCTTGTGCTGTGTTGCCTGGGTAATGCTGGACGGATGTTCTCTGGCTCCATCAGGCTGTGCACTGAGATGCAGGAATACCCAGGCCACATTGGGTTCCCACCCTCTGCCCTGCTTGTACTGTGTAGCCCGGGAAATTCAGGATGGGTGCTCTCCAGCTGCATCAGTCTGTTCTCTGAGACTCAGGAGTACATGAGCCGCCTTGGGTCCTTGCTCTCCGCACTGTTTGTGCAGAGTTGCCAGGCTGGGGATTGGCTGTTGGGATGCTTAGCCTGCTCTGCGGGCAGTTCATTGGGACAGGCTGAGACGGGGAGTTTTCCTGAGAGTGTTGTGCCAGGAGAGGTGCACCTGCATGATCCGATTGAGACTTTCCTGGCAAGTTTGTGTGGACTGATTGCTGGTGCAGAGTGCATGCTGCTCTGACTTGGTGGGGGCCACTGACCACATCAAGTGATGCCTTGAGGGTCTGGCCCACCCACCTAGAGCTGTGTTGCCAGACACACCCAGAGCCCCAGGTTCCTGGCCCACATCTCTGCAGGCCACAGAGGGTTTTTTTTTTTGTTTGTTTGTTTTTTGCAGTAGTGGACAACCTGCAACAACCTGTGAAGAGTTTTTTTTCGTAGTGAGCATGGTTCCACTGCACACAGCAGCTAATTGCAGAAAGCTCACTGCAAGCCATAGAAGGAGGCTGGCGCAAAATACGTTAAGCTCTTCCCCCAATAGCTGGTGCTGAGTCACCCAGAGACTATTGCAGAGCATGTGGTCTGCAGAATAAAGAGGACGGAGAGACCCCCACCTCATTTTTTTTTCTCTCTCTTCTTTCTAGGTGATCTAATACATTGAAGCATTCACAGAACGACAGTCAGAATGAAGAAACTAAGAAACATGTTCCAAGTAAAAGATCAGAATACCTTAGAAATGGAACTAAATGAAACAGAAGTATCCAAACTTTCAGAGACAGAGTTTAGAACACTGATGATAAAAATGTTTAAGGAACTTAGCGAGGACATAAAAAAAGATAGGAAAACCATAAAAAACAACCAGTTAGTACTAAAGAATACAATAACTGAAATGAAGAACACATTAGAAGGAATCACCAGTAGAAAAGCTGAAGCACAGGAGCGGAGCAGTGAATTAGAAGACAAAATAGCAGAAATCACCCAGTAGGAACAACAAAAAGATAAAAGAATAAAAAATAATGAAAATAGTTTAAGAGACCTCTAGGATAACATGAAATGCATCAACTCTTGCATCATAGAAATACCAGTAGGAGAAGAGAAGAAACAAGGGATTTAGAATGTATTTGAAGAAATAATGACTGAAAATTTCCCTACCCTGGTGAAGGAAATCAACATACTAGCCCAGGAAGTGCAGAGACTTCCAAACAGGCTGAATCCAAACAGGTCCACACCAAGACACATCATAGTTAAAATGGCAAAGGTTAAAGACAGAGACAGAATCCTAAAAGCAGCAAGAGGAAGACAGCAGGTTACATACAAAAGAACTCCTATAAGACTGACAGATGACTTGTCTACAGAAACTGCAGACCCGAAGGGAGTGGCAGGAGATATTCAAAGTGAAACAAAATAAAGGCCTACAAACAAGATTGCTCTACCCAGCACGGCTATCACTTAAAATTGAAGGAGAAATAAAGAGCTTCTCAGAAAAGAATGAGCTTAAGGAGTTCATTACCACCAAGCCAGCATTGCAGGAAATATTAAAAGGGCTTTTTTTAACAGAAGAAAGGGGAATACAAGCTAACCCAGGAAGACAAGAAATACAAATAACAAAATGGCAAAACATTACATTAACAAAATGAAAAATAAAAATCTTATGGTCATATCAATACATGCAGAAAAGGCATTTGACAAAATCCAGCAGCCATTCATGATAAAAATTCTTAGCATGGTGGGAATAGTGGGATCATATTTCAACATAATAAAGGCCATATACGATAAGCCCACAGCAAACATCGTACTCAATGGGGAAAGACTAAAAGCTTTCCCCTTAAGATCAGGAACAAGACAAGGCTGCTCACTTTCACCACTTATATTTAACATAGTTCTGGAAGCTCTAGCCACAGCAATCAGACAAGAAAATGAAATAAAAGGCATCCAAATTGGAAAAGAGGAAGTAAAATTGTCATTATATGCAATGACATGATACTATATATAGAGATTTCCAAAGACTCTACCAAAAAACTGCTAGAACTGATAAACGAATTTGGTAAGGTAGCAGGATACAAAATTAATATTCAGAAATCAGTTGCATTTGTATACATCAATAATAAACTATCAGAAGAAGAAATCAGGAAATCAATCCCTTTTACAATTGTTTCAAAAACAATAAAATATCTAGGTATCAATTTAACTAAAGAAGTAAAAGACCTGTACTCAGAAAATTATGAGACACTGAAGAGAGAAATCAAAGAAGATACAAATAAATAGAAATACATACCATGTTCATGGATAGGAAGAATTAATATAGCTAAACTGTCAATACTACCTAAGGCAATATATAGATTCAATGCAATTCCAATCAAATTACCAAGGACATTTTTCTCAGAAATAGAACATAGTATCCTAAAATTTATATGGAACCAAAAGAGACCCTGAATAGCCACGGCAATGTTGAGAAATTAGAACAAAGTGGGAGGCATCACATTACCTGACATCAAAACATAATCCAAGGCTACAATAATCAAAACAGTATGGCACTGGCATAAAGACAGATACATAGACCAATGGAACAGATCAGAGAGCCCAGGAATAAACCCATCCATATACGGTCATTTAATCTATGACAAGGGAAGCAAGAATTTACATTGGAGTAAGGATAGTCTATTTAATAAATGGTGCTGGGAAAATTGGACTGACAAGTGAAAAAATATGAAAATAGACCACCTAAAAATGAAAATGGACCACCTACTTACACCATATATGGGAACAAACTCAAAATGGATTAAAGACTTCAATGTAAGACCTGAAACCATAAAACTCCTAGAAGAAAACATAAGGAGTAAATTTGCAGACATTACCCTGAGTAATATTTTTACTGATATATCCCCTCAGGCTAGGGAAATAAAAGAAAAAATGAACAGATGAGATTATATCAAATTTAAAAGTTTTTTCACAGCGAAGGAAATCATCAATAAAACAAAAGAGCAGCCTACTGAATGGGAGAAGATATTTGCCAACAATATATCTGATAAGGGGTTGATATCCAAAATTTATAATTTCACTTAACATAACAGTCTCTTCATAACATTATCAATTACATTCCCAGAACTGCCCCTATATCCTTGTGGCAACGTTGTAGTCACCCACCTACACTGTCCAAAGCCTTCCCCCTCTCCCTCATCCCCACTCCCTCCCAGCCAGCAACCATCAGTTTTTCCTTTATATCTGCTTTATATGATTTCAATCTTCTTAAATTTACTGAGACTTGTTTTGTGGCCTAACGTGGTCTATCTTGGAAAATGTCCCATGTGTACTTGAGATGAATGTATATTCTGTTTTTTCAGGGTGAAATGCTCTAAAAATATCAATTAAATCCAGCTGGTCTAAAATGTCATTTAAGACCACTATGTCCGTGTTGATTTTCTGTCTGGAGGATCTGTCCATTGGTGACAACAGGGTGTTGAAGTCCCTACTATGATAGTGTTACTGTTGATCTCTGTCTTTATGTCTGTCAAAATCTGTTTTATATATTTAGGCGCTCCTACATTGGGTGCATAGATGTTTACTAGAGTTATGTCCTCTTCTTGAATCGATCCCTTTATTATTATGTAGTGCCCTTCTTAGTCTTTTATTGTAGTCTTCATTTTAAAGTCTATTTTGTCCGAAATAAGTATGCTACTCCAGCCTTTTTCTCATTTCCATTTGCATGAAATATCTTATTCCATCCCTTTACTTTCAGTCTGTTTGTGTCTCTTGATTTGAGATGAGTCTCTTGTAGACAGCATAGGCATGGCTCCTGTTTTTTTCAACCAGTTAACCACTCTGTGTCTTTTGATTGGAGCATTGAGCCCATTCACATTTAAAGTAATTACTGATAGGTGTATATTTATTGCCATTTTGTTATTTGTATTTCTTGTCTTCCTGGGTTAGCTTGTTTTCCCCTTTCTTCTGTTTAAAAATGCTCTTTTAACATTTCCTGAAATGCTGGCTTGGTGATAATGAACTCCTTAAGCTTATTCTTTTCTGAGAAGCTCTTTATTTCTCCTTCAATTTTAAGTAATAGCCATACTGGGTAGAGCAATCTTGGTTGTCGACCTTTATTTTGTGTCACTTTGAATATCTCCTGTCATTCCCTTCTGCAGAGTTTCTGAAGAAAAGTCAGCTGTTAGTCTTATAGGAGTTCCTTTGTATGTAACCTGCTGTGTTTCTCTTGCTGCTTTTAGGATTCTGTCTTTGCCTTTAAGCTTTGCCATTTTAACTATGATGTGTCTTGGTGTGGGCCTGTTTGGATTCAGCCTGTTTGGAACTCTCTGTACATCCTGGGCTAGTATGTCGATTTCCTTCACCAGGATAGGGAAGTTTTCAGTCATTATTTCTTTAGATACATTCTCAATCCCTTGCTTCTTCTCTTCTCTTTCTGGTATTTCTATGACATAAGGGTTGTTGCGTGTCATGTTTTCCCAGAGGTCTCTTAAACTATTTTCATTCTTTTTTCTTTTTTCTTTTTTTTTGTTGTTCCAGCTGGGTGATTTCTGCTATTTTGTCTCCTAATTTGCTGATCCACTCCTCTGCTTCATCTATTCTACTGGTGATTCCTTCGAGTGTGTTCTTCATTTCAGTTATTGTAATCTTTAGTTCTAACAGGTTGTTTTTTATGGTTGCCCTATCTTTTTTTTATGTCATCGCTAAGTTACTTAAACATTCTTATCATCAGTGTTCTAAACTCTGTCTCTGAAAGTTTGGATACCTCGGTTTCATTTAGTTCCATTTCCAGAGTTTTCTTCTGATCTTTTACTTGGGACATGTTTCTTTGTTTTTTCATTCTGGCTGTCATTCTGTGAATGCTTCGATGTATTAGATAGATCACCTAGAAAGAAAAGAAAAAAAAAAGAGGAAATAAAAACAGAAAAAGAGAAAGAAAGAAAGAAAGAAAGAAAGAAAGAAAGAAAGAAAGAAAGAAAGAAAGAAAGAAAGAAAGAAAGAAAGAAGGGGGGGGCTCTTCATCCTCTTTAATCTGCAGACCACTTGCTCAGGGTTGCAGTGAACTTTCAACAATTAGCTGCTGTGTGCTCTGGAACCGTGCTCACTACCAGAAAAAAAAAAAAATCTCCACAGGTTGTTGCAGTTTGTCCGCTACTGCAAAAAACAAAATCAACCCTCTGTGGCTTGGTGAGATGTGGGCCAGGCAACACAGCTCTAGATGGGTGGGGCAGACCCCCAAATCACCACTTGATATGGTCAGTGGCCCCCAGGAAGTCAGAGCATCATGCACTCTGCACCAGCAAGCAGTCCACACTAACTCGCCAGGAAAGTCTTGATTGTATCACGCAGGTGCACTGCTCCCTGCCCAACACTCTCAGAAAATCTCCCTGTCTCAGCCTGTCCCAATCAGCTGCCTGCAGCTCAGGCTAAGCAGCCCAACAGCCATTCCCCAGCCCTGCAACTCTGCACAAGCAGTGCGCAGAGCGGGGACCTAAGGGGGCCCGCGCACTCCTGAGTCTCAGTGAACAGACTGATGCAGCTGGAAAGCACCTGCCCTGTGTTTCCCTGGCTATGCAGCACAGGCAGGGTGGAGGGTGGGGACCGAAGGAGGCTCGCACACTCCTGCATCTCAGTGAGCAGCCTGATGGAGTGGGAGTGCACCTGCCAGGTGTTTCCCTGACAATGCAGCACAAGCAGGGTGGAGGGTGGGGATCCAAGGCCGCATCTGCACGCACTCCTGCTCCAAGTTCACCAGACCAATGGGATCCCAGATCTGACCCTCTGTGGGAGGGCCCAACCCTGAAAAAAATGGCGCCCTCCTGTACACCGCTCGTGTGCAAGCTCCGCACCAGTGGAACAACAGTCCCAAAACCTCCAGCTTCTTCACCAAAGGTGCTCAGTTCAGTCCTTCCCCACAGGTTCCTGGGCCTGGCTCACACAGCCACTCCCTCCAACAGGAACTGGGTGAGTGCTCGCCGGCGAGTGAACCCGTACGCTGGCCCCACTGGTTCTCCAGCTGCCCTCAGCCTCACAGAGCAGAGCAAAGAGAGTCCTCACTACTTTCTACTGCCTGCTATCGTAGAACTCCTCTTCCAGGCAAAGCAACTCTCGGCTGTTGAGCTCGGTGTGGGGCCAGAGGGCCTCTCCCCCAACTGGAGAAGCCTCCCCACTCAGCTGGGGCATCCCTCACGGGGCTTGCCCTCTCCCGTCTGCGCCCCTCCTACCAGACCTGACGCGACCTCCTCCCCAGGTCCTTTGTTTAGAGGTTCTGTTCATCTAATGATCAGGGGACTTCTGAGGTTAAATGCTGTATAAATTATTTGTAATCTTGATGTGATCCTGGGAAGCAGTTCAGAGAGGGTCAGTCTATTCTGCCATCTTACCGGTCCCTCCGAGAGATTGTGATTTTTGACAGCGTCTTTCACCGGAAATAATTGTGGCAATTATTTTCTACCAGTCTATCGTGCAATAGATCTTAACTAGCCTTCTTGCTTTGCTTCTATCACACTCTCAAAATATCAATAATTTCAGGTCCCTTCCATGCTTAAGAGCCTCCAGATGTTTTCACTTTGCACTTAGAATAAACTCGAATTTCCTCACCACTTTATATAAGGCTTTATGGTTCTGCCATTTTCCTGGTTTCATCTCCCCTGACTTTCTTCCCTTCTCTCTGCTCCACCCACCATGTTTCCTTTCTGTACCTGGCACACCAGACTGAGCCCTGCCATTGTTGTTCTCTCTGCCTGAAACACCCAGCCCAGACCTTTCCCTGACTATTTCCTTGTTATTATTCAGGCATCTACTTGAATGTGAGGTCTTCACTAATTGCTGTAAGGTAAACCCTCTATACCCCGAGTCACTCTATTTTATTGATTTATAGCACTTATCAAAAATTTGGTATTGTCTACTTTTTAACTATTTGTTTTCTGCCTGCCTTAATTAGAAGGTAAACCTAATAAAAATAGAAACTATTTCTGCTATGTTCCTCACATATCTGTAACGTCTTAAACGGTACCTGGTGTAGGAGGAGCTCAATGAACATTTTCTAAGTAAATGAGAATTAATGACCCACTGTATGACATTCAGCAGCATGCTTTCTCAGACTGGCTCAGGGAGCCAATTGTGGGCATCTTTCCCCAGCTCTCCATTCAATGACTTCACATTGTTAGCTCAAAATAGGTCTTGGTAGAAATATTTGTACCATAGAAATCAGCAGTACTACAAATCTGGGTTTCTTTTCCTCTTTTGATTTTTTAAGAGTCATTTAATAATTAAACATTTACTAGCATACCCCAAGTTATTGTTACTCTACTGAATGGTTATTAACCTATCTTTGATGAATCCTACTTTGAGTATCAGGAGGTGCTGGTTTTGAGGATAGGGACTTGGAGTGTGCTACCAGCCATCATATGAGGAGAGAGCAGCAGAGATAATGAGGGTTTTACAGCTATATCAACTTTCTGGTAGGCTTACTTCTAGTCATCTACTAGTAGAAGGCTTACTTCTAGTCTATTTACTAGCAGAGCCCATCTTTCCAGGTCTCAGTGCCACACTCAATTCTTCAGCCTGTGAAAAATTATATAAATAGAGCCATTCCAAAATGGAGTCAGAGCGAACCATCCCAGAGACATCACCGTATATGTCTTACTTCTCAAACCTTTGGAATGTTTGAACTGGGCAAGATAACCTTTGGACTGGGCTAAAACAACAACGTATTCCAAATAACTTTGTAAAGAAAGCTAACTGGAAAGCAGACATCCTGACTAGAAGGACTGAAAGTTAAGTACATTCTTTAGAATTAGCAACACAAATAACTTAGTTTGTTTATTAGCACCTATAGAAATTCCTTGCTTAGCTTATTATCACCAATAGAAATTATTTTCTTCTATTCATATAATTATTTTCCTTCCCTTTCTAATTAAACCCCTTTGCTTTCACCTCATAATCAGAACACTATTTGGGTTTCGGCCTGAATCAGTGCTTCCCGAAATTGCAATTCTTTTTATTCTCAAATACACACTTGTTACCTCTTACTTTGGCTATTTATGGCTTTTTATTTTTAGGGGTTAACAAGCCTATAGGTAACTGCCACTGTTGCTGCCACCTAACAAAGTCACAATGTGGGCTTCTCAGCCCAGATTCCAGAATGCAAGGTCTAGTTGACAACGTGATGACTGACTGCTTCAGAGTTCCCTCTACTTTTTGCTACCCATCCTTCTTGGATGAGAAAACAGCTTACTCCCACTTTTACAACAATTCCTTCCTTTGCATATGTTCAGCTGTGGTTTACTATTATCTTTTCTCCCATCAGTCCTATTGTTTCTGAATTCTATGATTTACGAATTCTCATGGTTTCTTTTCAGTGCATTGCACCGCTAATTTTATATACTTTTATAATCAAAGTTGTTGTTAATTCAAAGGATTATGGGCAGGAAAGAAGGTACATATTTCTGTGTAGTGGGCCATATGATCCCATGTGTACTTGACAATTTTAAAGTGGGAATAAATGAATTTGTCAGTGACGTATAATACTTTATAGTGTATTATATTGTTATATTACTTATAAGAAACTAATAATTTCTCAGTGGGAGCACATAAGTGGGCTGACTGGCTAGATTTTATGCTAATTTCCAAGTTATTCCTACAACTAAAATGTAATCCATACAGAAAAACTAGAATGAAGCAAGTACTTTACTTTAAATTTATTTAATATCTTCATTTCCTTGGAGTTGCTTTTTTAAAATAATGAAAATAGTGAATATAAACTTAAATCTTTTGGCTCTATACCTTTCAATGTCAAGGAGAAACAAGGAAAAATAATAAATTCTTGTCTAGCAGACCACAGTAAAATGAAATAATTCAGCTGTTTAGCTTAGATTACCAAGCATAAACTATGGTCCCTCATAACTATCAACCTAATACATTTTAGTGTACATGATAAATATGCCTAATAATTCACTTTGATAATACAGTTGACAAATATTTTCATGAACAACGCATTGAATTCAATGAGAAACATCTTTCTTTTTTTTAATTTGAAGTTTGTGGATCAAAGTTAAATACACAAATGAACTGGCTAGGGATGTGAATAATATCTGTAGGAGAAAGGCTGAGATATTTTTATGATTGTAAATACAGGGAAGTGTATGTTATTTTAGATTTTTTTAAAAGTAACT
This sequence comes from Aselliscus stoliczkanus, assembly GCA_033961575.1. Classification (NCBI taxonomy): domain Eukaryota; kingdom Metazoa; phylum Chordata; class Mammalia; order Chiroptera; family Hipposideridae; genus Aselliscus; species Aselliscus stoliczkanus. The sequence goes on from CM066729.1 coordinate 109,206,181, forward strand.
GTGTATGTGTGCAATCAATTATGATGTAATAAATAAGATACAGAAGGGCCACTCTGAAAAGTAGTTATGCGTGTATTAAATGCTATTTCAAATTATAAATTTTTTATAATTTTGTATTATATTATATTTTTTTATATTCAAATAGTTTTATTAAAAATTGATGCTCATTAAAGAGAGTTTATAAAAATAGGGACAAAAAATAAAAAGAATCCACAGTCTTTTAACTGTTAATAAAAAAAACCCACATAAATATTTTAACATGTTATCCTTTGGAATCTGTTCTAGGTACACATAGTAGTTTTGTTTGTATTCTAGTTCCTTCAATAAAAATTGAAATCCTAAATTTCTTGGTGAATTCTGTCCAGAGGGACTGTTTTTTTACAGCATTGCATGGATCCTATCACATAGTTATTCACTAGTAAAATATGCCAAATTATAATAATATAGTTTAGTTTTATTATCCTTTAGTCAATTAGAGCTTCAGTCTCTCTTACAAGTTCATTGAGTATCAAATTCTATCATGTGTAATTTTGTTAAATGAAGATTCTTCTCAGTGCTCTTAATTAGTTGACTACTGTGAACAGCAATAGATTTACTGGGCAATGTAAAAATCATATGATACCATGAATTTATCTTTGTTGAGTTCTTACTGTTCACTCCTCAGTTAACTAACTTATACCTTCAAATAATTTTCCCTTTTTCTTAAATCATAAATGTATCACTGTAACTGAGGTAGAATTTCTGATGTTACACAAATGGAATACAAATTGCACATAAATAATTAACTGACTCTGGGTGATGAATACACAGTACAACGTATAGATGATGTATTATAGAGTTGTACACTTGAAACCCATATAATTTTACTAACCAATGACAGCCCAATAAATTTAATAAAAATGTTAAAAAATGTTTATCATGAACTATAAATATTTACCTATTTTGAATTTATTTTTGTATGTGGTGTAATTTCATTTTGTTACATGTATCTGTCCAGTTTTCTCAACACAATTTATTGAAGAGACTGTCTTTAACCTATTGTATATTCTTGTGACAGTGGTCATAGGCTAATAGACCATATAATATATGATTTATTTATGGGCTCTCTATTTTATGCCATTAATCTATATATTAATTTTTTATGCCAATACCATACTGTTTTGATTTTTGTAGCTTTGTAATATAGTTTGAAATCTGAGAGCATGATATCTCCCAATTTATTCCACCTCAAGGTTTCTTTGACTAGGATATTTTGTGGTGCCATAAAATTTTTAGGATTGGTTGTTCTGTTCTGAGAATGTCATTGTTATTTTAATAGGAATTAATTGTATCTGTATATTGCTGTTGGTAGTAAGGACATTTTAACAATATTAATCCTTCGAATCTGTGAACATGGTATATATTCTATTTACTTTTATCCTCTTCAATTTCGTCCTTTAATCTCTTGTAGTTTTCAGAGTACAGGTATTTCATCTCTTTGGTTAAATTTATTTGTAAGTATTTTTTTATGCTTTTTTATATAATTGCAACTGGGATATGTTTCTTTTTTTTTTTAAAGATTTTATTGGGGAATTGGGGGGAGGGGAACAGCGCTGGGGAATTGGGGAAGGGAAACAGACAAGTTGCTGTCTTTTTTTGTTCTTCAGTCTAGTTACGGAGGACGTTGCTTCATTGGCCATGTCGGCATCGTCATTGCGCTCTTCCTGGGTGAGGCGGATGGGTCACCGGCCTCTGGATGATCACTCACCGCAACTATTGGCAGCTCACACTAGCTGCCGGCTGTTCACACTGGCTCTGGCCACTCACTGTAGCCTATGGCAACCCACTGCATCAGGGGCTGCAAACTACACTGTTGCTGGGGCTCGCACAGCCCAGCTCCAGGTGTAGCAGTGGTTAGCTGTAGAGGGCAGTGTCACTGGCCCTCATATGTGAGATCCAAACCGAGGCCGTGGCGTCTCAAGCCAGTTCTTAACCAATGCCAGCCCAAGGGATATGTTTCTTATTTTTTCCTTCTGATTATTCATTATGGTCGTATAGAAACACAACAGATTTCTGTGTATTCATTTTGTACCCTACAACTTTACTAAATTTATTTGTTAGTTCTTTGGCGTTTTTATATATAGTGTAATGTCATCTGAAAATAATGACAATTTACTTCTTCCTTTCCAATTTGGATGAGATTTATTTCTTTTTCTTGTCTGATTGCTGTGGCTAAGACTTTTGACACTATGTTGAATAGAAGTGGTGATAATGAACATCCTTATCTTGTTCCTGATCTTACAGGAAATAACTTCCAGCTTTTCACCACTGAGTATATTAGCTGTGGGCTTGTCATATATAGCCTTTATTATGTTGAGGGATGTATCTTCTTTACTCACTTTGTTGAGAGTTTTTATCATAAATGGATATTGAACTTTGTCAAGTGCTTATTCTGCATCTATTTAGATGATTATATGATTTTTATCCTTATTTTGTTAATGTGATTTATCATATTGATAGATTTATATAAGTAGAACCATTTTTGCACCCTAGGATAAATCCCACTTGGGCATGGTGTGTAAATCTTTTAAATGTATTTTTGAATACAGTTTGCTAATGTTTTGTTGAAAATTTTTGCATCTGTCTTCATTAAGAATATTAGCCTATAATTTTTTTTTTTTTTTAATAATGTCTTTTGTTTTGGTATCAGGATAATGCTGGCTTCAGAGAATGAATTTGGAAGCATTCCTTCTTCAATTTTTTGAATAGCTTAAGAAAGATTGATATTAATTATTCTTTAAATGTTTGGTAGAAATAACCTGTGAAGCCATCTGGTACTGGACTTTTATTTTCTGGGAGTCTTTGTTTACTGCTTCAATTTTATTGCTAGTATTTAGTTTGTTTTGATTTTTGGTTTCTTACTGGTTCAGCCTTGGATGGTTATAGGCTACTAGAAATTTGTCCATTTCATCTAGATTGTCCAATTTTTGGCATATAATTATTGATAGTGTTTATACATTTTATATTAAAACTAAATTATTTGTTGAAAATATATAAAAATATATCATAACTTGTTTTATTGATTTTTAATAATTTTCATAAACTAAGGCATTTAAGAGTCTTTCTTGTTTGTTTCACCATGTGGACATTAATTTTATCAAGTTCTTCAGAATTTGTTGATTCTGTTTCCAAAAATAAGGTAGTGTTTGATTATAGATTCATATACAAATAATTAGTCTTTCAGTGATTAACTAAAATTCAGTGTAGCAACGCTTTAGTGATTTCTTTGCAAAATATAGTTGCATTAAATAATATAACATTAAATCTAAAGTCTCAACTGTTGAATTTCTAATACCAGCATGTTTATTTAAAATAATTCAAGCAGTAATAGTTTGAAAAAATATGAATATTGGAAATGAGTCAGGTATTGTTTTATTCTAATTTTGAAATTTTACACCCATTTTTATAATTAATTGGTTTTCCTTGGTGAGGATGAGTAGACAATAGCATAAAAGTGCCCTAGAGGGACTATATTTGAGTCAGACTCTTTCTAGGCTGAGGTCAATCTCTGATTCAGTTCCCCCATCTTTAGAGATGCCACAAAGTTTGGTAATTGCATAGTTTTCTCATATTTTACTGTTCTCTTTATTTGCCTGCTCAAAGTTATTAAAATTATATATAAAGTTCAAAATGCTCTAAAGGAAACAGATCAGAGAATATTTGAGTAATTAAACTTTCAAATGATTCTTTTGTATATTTGTGCTATTATGCTTCTAATGTTATTTAGACGAAATGACACCATAATTTTGGGACTCCCTGCATATATAATTGTACTTTCTAATTAGGAGAAAGATTTCCTTCTACCATTTTGTCTTTTACTCCAGTTTTTGATAGCCAATGTAACCTGCTTAATCAATTTGTTCTCAATTTCTTTTCTAGAGCAAATTGCTTGTATTTATAAGATGGAACTGAGTTATAGAGATGATCATAATTCTGTCATTGTGTGTAATACTAGGACACTCTGATCTTAATTTTCTCTTTATATATACCAGGGAGTACAGAAAGTTATGAAACATATTCCCAACGATGTAATCTTTTTACCTTTCTAACTTTTCGTTTCCTCTCTGATTTCCACACTTAAGTCATCACTTTCTTACATTATCGATGACTTTGTCAGCTGCCTGTAAGACTCCTTATTTAGCAAATACAAGTTTAAAATAGATAAATAAATTGCAGTATCTTTTCAAACATGCGTGATGATGTCTAACAGGAAAACTCTGGAAAGTTATGCTACCATTTAATGAGCTGAATAATGAGATAGTTAAAATTGGTCCTATGAAGTGACTTCCAGTAAGATGGCGGAATAGACAGATGCTGTGCTAACTACCTCCCAGGATCACACCAGGATTACAAACAAATTATACAGCATTCATCCCTGGAGGTCCCTGGAACACAAGATGAACAGAACCACTGGGCAAAGAACTCAAAGAGAAGGCCACAGCAAGTCTGGTGGGAGGGGCGGAGATGAGAGGGGGTGAACCCTATGAGGGAAGCCCCAGCTTCTCCAGTTGGGGCAGAGACCCTCCACCCACACACCGAGGTCACCAGCTTAGAGTTCCTTTGCCGGGAAGAGGAGTTCCAAGATAGCTGGCAGTAAATTAGTGAGGACTCGCTTTGCTCAGCTCGGTGGGGCTGAGGGCAGCTGAAGAATCAGTGAGGCCAGTGCACGGGTTTGCTCGCTGGTGAGCACTTACCTGGTTCCTGGTGGAGGGAGTAGCTGTGTGAGCCAGGCCCAGGAGCCTGCGGGGATGGACTGAACTGAGCACCTTTGGTACAAAACTGGAGGTTTTTGGACTATTGTTCCCCTGGTGTGGAGCCTGCACAGGAGTGGTGTACAGGAGGGTGCCATTTTTTTTCAGGGTTGGACCCTCCCACAGAGGGTCAGGTCCGGGACCTCATTGGTCTGGTGGAATTGGTGAAGAAGTGCATGTGTGTGTGTGCGCACGCACATGCGGCCTTGGATCCCCACCCTCTGCCCGGCTTATACTGTGTTACCAGGGAAACACTGGGCAGGTGCCCTCCGGCTCCAACATGCTGCTCACTGAGCTCCGGGAGTGCACGGATCCTCACCCTCTGCACGGCTTTTGCTGCGTTGCCAGGGAAACGCCTGGTGGGTGCACCCTGGCTCCAACAGGCTGCTCACTGAGATGCAGGAGTGCGCAGCTGTCTCGGGTCCTGGCTTTCCACACTGCACTTGCAGAGTTGCCAGGCTGGTGATTGGTTATCGGGCTGCTCGGCCTGATCTGCGAGCGGCTGATTGGGACAGGCTGAGACTGGGAGTTTTCCTGGGAGTGTTGGGCCATCAGTTGTGTGCCTCCATGATCCAGCCAGGGCTCTCCTGGTGATCTATCTAATACATCAAAGCAATCCCAGAGCGACAGCCAGAATGGGGAAACAACATGTCACAAGTAAAAGATCAGAAGAAACCTCTAGAAATGGAGCTAAATGAAACAGAGGGATCCAACCTTTCAGAGACAGAGTTTAGAACACTGATGATAAGAATGTTTAACAAACTTAGTGGGGATATAAGGAAGGATAGAGCAATCATAAAAAACAACCAGTTAGAACTAAAGAATACAATAACTGAAATGAAGAACACACTCGAAGGAATCACCAGTAGAGTAGATGAAGCAGAGGAGCATATCAGCAATTTGGAAGACAAAATAGCAGAAATCACGCAGTTGGCACAACAAAAAGACCAAAGAATGAAAAACAATGAAAATAGTTTAAGAGCCCTATGGGACAAGATGAAGCACAACCACCTTCGACTCATAGGAATACCAGAAGGAGAAGAGAAGAATGAAGGGGTCGAGAATATATTTGAAAAAATAATGACTGAAAACTTCCCTACCCTGGTGAAGGAAATCAACATACATGTCCAGGAAGTGCAGATGGTTCCAAACAAGCTGAACCCAAACAGGTCTACACCAAGAAACATCATAGTTAAAATGGCAAAGCTTAAAGACAGAGACAGAATCCTAGAGGCTGCAAGAGAAAGACAGCAGGTTACATACAAAGGAACTCCTATTAGATTAACAGCTGACTTGTCTACAGAAACTCTGCAGGCCAGAAGGGAGTGGCAGGAGATATTCAAAGTGACACAAAATAAAGGCCTACAACCAAGATTGCTCTACGCAGCACGGCTGTCACTTAAAATTGAAGGAGAAATAAAGAGCTTCTCAGAAAAGAATAAGCTTAAGGAATTCATTACCACCAAGCCAGCATTGCAAAAAATGTTAAAAGGGCTTTTTTAAACAAAAGAAAGGGGTAAACAAGCTAACCCAGGAAGACCAGGAATAGAAATAACAAAACGGCAATACATATGCACCTATCAATAATCATTTTAAATTTGAATGGGCTAAATGCTCCAATCAAAAGACAGAGAATGGTTGAGTGGATAAGAAAATAGGACACATGTATATGCTGTTTACAGATGGAATAAGATATTTCATGCAAATGGAAATGAGAAAAAAAAAAGCTGGAGTACCAATACTTATTTTGGACAAAACAGACTTTAAAATCACTACAATAGAAGACAAAGAAGGGCACTATAACCCTAATAAACATCTATGCACCCAACATAGGAACTCCTAATTACATATAACAGATTTTGACAGACATAAAGACAGAAATCAACAGTAACACTATCATTGTAGGGGATTTCAACATCCCATTGTCACCAATGGACAGGCCCTTTAGACAGAAAATCTACTCAGAAAGAGGGGCCTTAAATGACACTTTAGACCAGCTGGACTTTGTTGATATTTTTAGAGCATTTCACCCTGAAAAAACAAAATATACATTCTTCTCAAGTACACATGGGACATTTTCCAAGATAGACCACGTTAGGCCACAAAATAAGTCTCAGTAAATTTAAGAAGATTGAAGTCATATCAAGCAGATATAAAGGAAAAACTGATGGTTGCTGGCTGGGAGGGAGTGGGGCTGAGGGAGAGGGGGAAGGTTTTGGACAAGTAGGTGGATGACTACAATGTTGCCGCAGGGGTATGGGGGCAGTTCTGGGAACCTAATTGATAATGTTGTGAAGAGACTATTATGTTAAATGAAATAAGTCAGTCGGAGAAAGACAAGTACTATATGCTCTCATTTATATATGGAATCTGAAAAACTGAATGAATGAGCAAAGTAAACAGATTCATAGATATAGAGGAAAAACTGAGGGTTGCTAGTTGGGAGTGGGGTGGGGATAAGGGAGAAAGGTAAGGGATTAGACAGCATAAATAGACAACTACAGTATTGCCACAGGGATATGAAACACAGTTTGGGGAATATAATAATGTTGCAAAAATTTTGTGTCGTGTCAGATAGTCACATGTCTTGTTAGGGAGACCACTTCACGGATGGAGTAGAGACTTCATCACTGCACTGTACACCTGAAGCTGATGTTGTATAATATTGTATGCCAACTCTAAGTGAATATATACATAGTCACGGGATGTGGAGTATACTGTGGAAGGGAGTCAAAGGAATTGTAGTGGATATGTATGATATGGGGGGGAGGAGTGGGGTGGCGAACTGGGGGAGGGGGGTTGTCACTTTGGGGGGTAAAGAGTATAACTATTGCATTGTGTTGTACACCTGAAACTAATTTTTTTAAAAAAGAAAAGAAAAATAATAGGTCCTATGATAAGCAAGGAATTGTTTAGGAATACTGATTTTTTAGACATAGATGACTTTCATTTCTGGCTGTGGAACCAAAGAACCAAGCATCTTTTATGCAGGAATTTACCATAATTGGTTATATGCTGTCATTAAAGTCACTTGGGGTTCCACTGAATAAGTCTGAATCTATGGCAGGTCAATGTTTAATTCCAGCAGATCTCCATCTGAGGGGAGATTATCTTCTACCAAAACACTATTTATTTTGAAGTGAGAATTATAACCAGAATTTTAAGATCTTTAGCTGTTAGCCTGGTTTTTATTTGTTTCCTCCTTGTTTTCATTGGAATTCTGCCTCAAGAAACCTATATTCTTCCATTAGTTAGTTTTTGATGTTAGGCAAATATTTAGTTTGAAAGAACCTCAGTTTTATTTTCTATAAAGCCGTTGGCTTAGACTGGATAATCTCTAAAGTCAGTTTCAGCTTTTAAAAGTCAATGATTCTGTTTCTTTTCATGTTTTATAAAGGTTTCCTATGTATTCAAGGAATGATATGCTTAATGTGTATTATTATAAAGAATAAATGTTAGTTTCTCTTTTCCAAGGAAGCTATTCACTGTCAATATAGTTACAATAAGCCAAGTTAATTTTACGTTTTTCTTACTTAGTTCTTATTTCACAGAACTATAAACATGAAATTTTTAGAATTATAAGGAATAAATCACGTCACTTAAATATGTATTTCCAAGAAGAAAAAAATAAATAAAGCATGGGCTATTATTATTCTTTCAGCAATGAACTGTTATTCTATATAGAATCCCACATTCCAATATATATTACAGAATAAAGATTTAAGACATACTCTATTAAGTCACATTGTAAGTTCTCCACTGGTTTCACAATTTTTAATTTAAAGGAAACAGTAGATATAACTTCAAAAAGGTTATGAAATTTTGAAAGAATTATTAAAGCCTTAAAATCTGATTCTAATTACAAATAATGCTTCACATCACTTCCAATTATTTTAATGTATCATATTATACAGATCTACTCAGGTAGTGATATAAAGTAGTGACTCTATGCATTTAGTTATTAGCAATCATTGTCTAATCAAATTCATTGTATTGACTTAACAAAATTGGTTTCCAGTATTTCAGTACATTTTTGTAATACTATTTCAAAAATTACATTATTTTTATGTTTCAGTGAAAAAAATTCTTAGATATGGATTTGATATGGTACCTGAAAAGAAGGGAATCCCACCACTATTACACCCTTGATATCAAAACTTAGGGCTTAGTATAAAAATCCAACGCAAGACAAAATAGTGTGGAAAAGACAATTTTCAAATTTCCTGGTGGCTTAATAGGTACGAGCCTAGATTTAGAATTGGACAAATAAATGTTTTAACCCATTTTAAGCACTTACTTACTATAAGTTGTTTAACTTTGCTGTCAATGTTTTTATCTACACAGTGATAAAAATAATTACCACCTCACCTCATAATATATTGCATTATACAAAATGATTGGCAGAATACCTGGTAAATGGGAAATGATTGCTACATTAGAGTTGGTATGGGATTAATATTATTTCTGGGACTTGAATAACTGAAGACAGAAAATTTGCCTTATTCTGGTCTTGCTGAATAAATCAAGCTTGAAGTTAATGTCTTAGCAGAAACTTTGCCAAAGTAAAAGCTCTTTACTGCAGGGCTTTATACTAGAAACTCAGAGGAGCATGGGGTCTCACAATGAGATTGCTAAACCCCAGTCCAGCACAGCCTAGGCCAGTGTCTTGCTGAAAGGAAAGAAACATTTCACTGGCCAGAAGGATGATTCCTGGGTCTTTCTTTATTTGACTGTGATGTCTCTTCTTCTGTCAGGCACTGTATTGATAATTAACCTCAAAACATTCGCTTCACTGTCCTTGCAATGTGACCTCAACAAATTATTTGTCATTAAGTTGTTGTTTAATTATAGGGCCTCAAATTATCAGCCATTATCAGCAAAAATGGTCCATTCACTAGACAGAGTGTTTGCCTCCTTTGGCATGGTAATTTGTATGTATGTATAATTGCTTTAGTAAATGTTTGCTCACAATGAATAGCCTGACTCCAAGCATATTAAGAAGAATTAATATCACAGCTTTTCCAGGTGCCCATTTGCTCTTATTTTCCTTTTAGTTTAAACTTCATTTCCAAACTATTAATAATGTTATTTCTACTTTCCAGACGTGTCAGATCTCTTCCTACATGTTTCTGTTGCCTATCTACACAACTCATTGAAGAACTTTTATACCTTTTAGATCTTTTACTACAGATTCTCACAGCTTTTTAGTCATATTTTTCTGATGTGCCTTTTTCTATAAATATGTGCTTCAAATATTCATCACCTTCCATTATCCTTTTTCTTTTTCTTGCAATATATTTATATGGGAGTAAAACAAAACAAAACAAAACAAAAACCCATGAGGAAATGGAGTGGGCCAGCTCCATGGGTCTAGTTCTTCCTCTTCTCAATCAAGATCATTTCAGCACTTTCTGAGTTCTAACACTGTGTTAGTTTGGGTTCTCTAGAGGATGAGAGTGGTCATTGTGGGGTGAGATGGGAGGAACAGACAAAGGTCAGTCCTCCATGGATCTGTGGGCTTAAGTAAGACAACAGGGCATTTTCCCAAATATAACCTAATAGTATAACCTAATAGTACAACCTAATAGTATCAACAAAAAAGAACTTAATGTCAAGTGTAGAAAACCAATTTTGATGGGTTGCCCTGCTCCTGCTATCAAAAAAACTGAGTCCAAAATGTAGCTAGAAAGGCTTTTATAAAATTCTAGAAATGATCCACAATGCTTTAAACTCAAAGACAAACGATGCAAATTGCTGATGTTTGTCCTGGAACAATGGAACTGATGATTGATTGATGGAATAGTCATCAGCATATCTGGGGGTAACAACCCATTCCACCCCACAACATACCTCCACTTCACCTTCACTCCCTATTCTCCTCATCCTATCTTCTTACCAATTTGAACTATGAGAAGCAGAGGTTATTGTCATAGAAGAAAGAGGAATCTTCTGTCAGATAGACATGGTAGAGCCTGAGGAAGAACAAGAACTCTCAAATACCAAAGATGGGTTCCTGATTTATACCTGGCCTTCCTTTTGCTCGCCTTATCATCAGACACATCTGAAAGTAGACAGAAAGAGTGATCCTAGAAAGCTGGAAGGCAATCTCAATTACAAAATAAATCACACTATTGAATAGTCTAAACTCAGGCAGAAACCTGTTTATTTTCTGCAATCACAGCCATGAAGATCCCTCTGTTAAAGTGCCCTATGTGTCCCCTAACATTTTAGAAGTTCTTGTCATGTTTTTGTTACATATTCCACTATTACTAGTCCTGCCCTATATGAAACTTCCATCTCATATCTAGCTTATGCTCAAGCCTCACCATAGACCAGGTTTCAGAACAAGTTACTTGAAGTCAAGGAGTATATTATCTCTTTATGTCTCTTTCTTGTGCCAATCTTCTGTTTTGTTTTCTCTGGTATTGGACAGGGAGGGGGTGTTTGGGAAACTAGGCACAGGTTTTTTGTTTTGTTTTGTTTTGAATTACCTGGGTACATAGTTTCAGTTCTCTGGTTATGCTGGTTGACCATTAATGACTCCTGTGAGCAGGTAACCAAATGTTGGCCCCACAGGGAAGGGGATGTGTGTAGATGAGACCATGTGGAGGCTGCTCTAGTGAAGAGATCTGTCTCAATCTGGCACACCACATTGACTTTTGATTCAGGAGTCTCCTTTTCTACTGGTCATCATTTTTGTGCTAACAAGTTACCTTAAGTCAGCTACTTTCCTTGACACTTACTTAGTCCACAGGATTACTTAAATCCTGGTTATCTCCAAACCTGGGTGTATCAGCTGGACCACTGCATCCTTACTTGCTCTATAGACTTCCTATTGCTTTTCTCTTTTCCTGCTGGTCTAGGAGGAACAGCCAATTTGCTGCATGGCAGAAGTCCATGCATGGAACGCAATGCCCATTTATTGCATGGAACACAATGGCCATTTATTCTACTTGCAGGAAACTCTAGGCTCTGAGAGTGATTTCTGTGAAGTGGCCCCCTCACTTGACTAGAGGCTAGAAGAGATATTTCCTTGATATTTAGAGCTAGCAATAGAAATTATGGGAATGGGCATTAGGATGATGATACCAGTAAGAGCTAGGGTAGCTGTCCTTTAGTAGACCAAAGATGGTGCATCTTACCCCCAATTGCTTTTTGGGTTTCTTCACAGTGGGGAGTAGTTGATATTTTATGTGTTGTCCTGAGATACACATAATATTATTTAAGTATTATTCCAGTTAAGACCCATGATTGCTATCTAATCAGGAGAAATAATCAGACAAACCAATATTGAATAACATTCTACAAAACAACTATCCTGTTCTCTTCCAAAATGTCAATGTCATTGTTCTTTGGGAACACACTGAAGTATAAAGGTGAAGTTTTATTATGTCTGCAAATTACTCTCCAATGATTCAGGGAAAAAAAATAGTGAAATAAAGAAAATGTGGCAAAAGGTGACAATTGGTGAATCTAGATAAATGGTATATGTGGTTCATTGTACTATCCTTTACAATTTTTGTGTAGGCTTACAATGTTTCAATATTAAAATGTTAAAAAAAGAAAGAACAATGATATTCACACTAGGTGTTTTCTTGGTCTGATCAATTATTTTGGAAAATCCATCCTTATTACCTTTGAATAATACATGTGAAAGATACTATTGTATTACCTAATTTTCTTTGGGTGATATATCAAAGTACCACAGACTTGATGGCCTAAAACAACAAAAGTGTAATTCTCTCACAGTTGTGAAGGCTTGAAGTCCAAAGTCAGGGTGCCATCAAAGCCTGATGTCCTCTAAAGTTTTAGAGGAAAATTTTCTCTTCCCTCTTGCTGTTTGGGGGTGGCTCCAAGCATTCCTTAGCTTGGGGCTGCATGACTCCATTCTCTGCCCCTATCTACACATGACTGTCTTCCCTGTGTATCTTAATATATCAAATATTCCTCTCTCTTATAAGGACACAGCTCATTGGATTTGGGACCCAATCTAATTTCAGGATAATCTTATCTCACATTACTCAACTTAATTATATCTGCGAAGAACCTATTTCTAAATAAGTTTATATTTCCAGAGTTGTTAGGATTTGGAAATATATATATATATATATATATATATATATATATATATATATATATATATATATATTTATTTTTTTTTTTTTTTTTTTTTTTTTTGAGGGCAGTGTCACTGGCCTTCATATGAGGGACCGAACCGCCGGGGCCACTGGCATCCCAAGCCAACGCTTAACCAATGCGCCACTCAGCCAGCCCCTGGAAATATATTTTTAAGGTCACCATTCAACCCAATCAGGATACCTAGAAGTCTTTGGAAATATATTACTTATAACTAAACTTATAATATGTTTGACTCTTAATTCCAGTCTTAACTATTTGAGTGAAAAGTTTCATGTATAGAGAATCAGGTATATAAAAATGTTTTGTTGCCTTGTTATTTATAATACCAACAAATTGGAAACAAATTAACTCTCTATCTATACAAAAGTCATCAAATAAACTGTCATGTGTCTATAATATGTAAAAATATGCAGTTGCTAATGCAAACAATGTAGATTTATATGCATCAGCATGGACTAATCTCCAATAGTACTTCTGTAGGAAAAAAAGAAGCAAAGTAACACAAAATATGTACACTATGACCCATTTAATTTTTAAAACCTATAAAATAAAATGAGAGATTTATGATGTATATACGTATATAAATGCATAGAAAAACATTAATAAAGAATATGAGGTTGGAACTTTCGACAATGTAAGTGCACAGTGTAGTGAAAATTGGTGACCTCTGAGGAAGAGTAGGCTGGACAGGTGAGCTGGTAGAAGTGAAGTTTTCTCATATTACTTTATTATTTTACATTTGCAACTTGTAAAATTAAATATTTCAAAATAAAAATATATAAAACATAATTTTCTATAAACAAAACAAGAAAGTAAACACATTTTTATAAATGGCTGTGAAGAGTAGCATGCAAAGAAATGTAATGCAGCTAGATTTGACTTGGGTTTTGGGAAAGAGTTGGGTTTGTTTGCTTTCTAAGAACAGCATATTTGGAAGCATATGAGAATGAACTAATATAGAGTAATACTATAATACATAGTAATAAAGTGATGATGCAGGAGATGGAAAATACAAGGTTGAAGTTTGAAAGAGAAGGGGATTTTGAACACATGTGGAAGATCTGGACTTGGATAGGAACAGAAATAGTCCCTCATCATTGAGCAAAGTATAGAAGGAGAAGCTGAATGAACATTCAGGTAAATTGTAATATTTCTGGTGGGCAAATACTGGAGTTTGCATCTGGAGTTCTAGTTTTAATAAGTAGTGTAATTGAGGTTATCAGTAGAGGCTGGAGCTGTGGAAGTACCTGGAATTTTGAGCAGAAAGGATATTATGAAATGGTCACTTAATAAATGAGAATATAGGGCCGGCCGAATGGCGCGGTGGTTAAGCACTGGCTTGGGAAGCCAGCTGCCCTGGTTCGGGTCCCACGTATGAGGGCCAGTGACACTGCCCTAAAAAAAATAAAATAAAATAAAAAAATGAGAATATAAATTTGTAAATGATGTTATTAAATCATAGTGATAGCAGTTGAATTTTTGCATTTCCTTCCTTCCTTCCTTCCTTCCTTCCTTCCTTCCTTCCTTCCTTCCTTCCTTCCTTCCTTCTTTCCTTCCTTCAATATTTACCTACTAATCCAAGCAACTGGCACAGAGAATGCAGGATGTGTGTAACATATAAGGATGTATTCACTAAAGGAATAAGAATAAAGTATTTAGAAGCAAGGAAGGTGAGAAAAATAATTATTGCTATGAAAAATTATTTTCCATAAATAAAAAATAAAACACCACAGCTTTGACTCTCATTTCTTTTAAACTAGCAATATGTTATCAAGGGGGAAAATGGAAGAGTTAATACTAATTCAAAATTTACATTTATAAGCCTTTTATCCTGATAAGAATGTCCTTCTTTAGTGTTTATTAAAGAGCTTAAACCCCCTATGCCTGTTTTCATCTTCACTGGGAAAAAAAAATTACATAAGCTCAGGTATTACATGTAATAATAATTTTATTTGACATAACTAATTAATATAGGTAAAACATAAAGTAATTTTAGTACAAATATGTTCCCTTTCCAAAGTACATTATGTGATGAGATTTTGTAGTTCCAAGAGGATAGCAAAATGCTATGATTGGATTCAAGAAAAGATTAAATGATTCCTAAAAATAGCTCTAGTTAGCAAAATAAGCATAACTAAAGATGCAGAAAATTAAACCTGTATTTCAGGGCACGAGATAACTAACTTTGGGGAATAAGGGAAAAAAAGCTGCATACTCACTGCACAGTTTCCTACTTCATTATTTAAATAAATCAGCAGATATGTGATGTACCTTAGGAGGTTATTTGTAGCAACAGTATGAAAAACAGATGATCCAAATGGAGGAAAGCACACTGCACAATTCACTTTATAAGATCAATATTACCTTGACACCAAAGCTAGGTAAAGATATCACAAGAAAAGCAAACAACAGGTCAAAATCCCTCATGAATATAGAAGCAAAAATCATTAATAAAACATTAGCACACTAAATCCAGCAACATATAACTAGGATTACACATCATGTCCAGATGGGATTTATCCCAGGAATTTAATGTGGCTTAAAATTTAAAATTTAATTAATTACATATACCAAATTAATAGAATAAAGAACAAAGGACACATGATCATCTTAATATAGAAAATAAAACATTTGATAAAATCCTACATGCATTTATGATAAGATCTCTCAACAAACTTGAAATAGAAGATTTCTAAACCTGATAAAGGACTTTGAAAAATCTACATCTAACTTAATGGTGAAACACTGAATATTTTCTCCTTAAGCAGAGAAGAAGTCAAAAATGTCTACTCTTGCTTCTTATTTCCAACTTTATACTAGAGGTTCTAACCAGTGCCACCAGCCATAAAATGAAATAAACCATATTCAGATTGAAAATTAAGAAGTAAAAGGTAAAATAAAAATTATCAGATGAATCAATTTTGTGTTTTTGTTTATTGTTTTGGATTATGGGAATAAACTATATTTAGTGCATGAAATATGAAAGAACAACAACAAAGAAGGTTAGTGGACATTTGGTCCTATCAAAAACATTCATGGAGATATTTGGTCCCTTCAGAAAGATCCTTGTTATTAGCAATGCGGCAACAACACAATTATTAGACCAATAAAACATGATAGTATTTTTTTATGTGTTAATCCTGTAAACCAAATGTGTGAATAATGATATTGGCTATTTGTACCCAGGGACACTCTCTAGGCATAGATATTTTTGTAGGGCCAAATATCAAGGATCGTTTGCTGTGGACCAAATATGCTCATGGATATTTTTGATAAGATCAAATTTCAAGGACTTTTTGTTGTGGACCAAATTTCTCCATGGATGTTTTACACAGGACCAAATTCCCTCCAAGGAAAAATAATGATGAAGAAAAAACAATCCATATTTGCATTGCTCAAAATATGCCAAAGTTAACATTTTGGCATCGTCTTAGTGTATTCTAGCTGCTATAACAAAATGCCATAGATGGGATGGCTTATAAAGAACAGAACTTTGTTTCTCACAGCTCTGGAGCCTGAAAGTCCTAGATCTGTGTGTCCACATGTTTGGGTGAGAACCCCCTTCTGAGCCACAGACCTCTTTGTATCCTCACTTCCCAATGGCCTCATCTCTTAATACCATGACATTGGGCTTCAGAATTCCAACATGTAAATTCTGGAGGAATACAAATGTTCAGACCATAGCAAGTATAGTTCATCTTTCTTTCTTTCTTTCTTTCTTTCTTTCTTTCTTTCTTTCTTTCTTTCTTTCTTTCTTTCTTTCTTTCTTTCTTTCTTTCTTTCTTTCTTCCTTCCTTTTAAAGATTTTTTATTGGGGAATTGGGTAATAGTGTTGGGGTGTTGGGGAAAGGGAACAGCCAAGACATTGTCCTTCAGTTTTAGTTGTGGAGTGTGCAGCTAGCTCAGCTCCAAATCTAGTTGCCACCCAGCTGCTCATTGGCAGCTCAGGGCCACTCAGCTCAAGGTGCCATGTTCAATCTTAGTTGTGAGTGGCGTAGCCCACCATTCTATACGGAGTCAAAGCAGCAAACTTGTTGGGAGCATGTGCTGTCACCATCTGAGCCATCCTGCCACCTATTGGCAGTTCAGTGGCAGCTCAGTTCAGGCACAGCTCACTGGCCCATGTGGGAATCAAACTGGTGAGCCTATTTGGTCAGAGCTTGCTCTCTTAACCAACTGAGCCACTTGGCCAGCCCTAGTTCATGTTTCTAAGAAAATTTTTTCTGCGTTTTCAATATTGCATGATGTATGTCAATTTTCTGCACATAATAGCCAAAAGTATATTAAAATCCAGTTGTCAATTTAATAAATTCAAATATTCTCTATTGTTAGTCATTTGTTTGGTTTCCAATGCTGCTTTTATAAATTATACAATGATTAATCTATTTTATATACGTTTTAAAAATTTTTGGGTTAATTCCTTGAGATTTCTAGAATGGGATTAGAACTATTATAATATCCTAAAGCACTTGTTAAATTATTATCCAGGATTTGTTTGATTGGCATATTCACTAATAGTATTTGATAATACTGATACCATCAAACAATCTCCAGTATTGAGTATAATTTAATTCTTAAGTTAAATACACCAAATAGATACCTTACTATCTTTGTATTTTTTTTGACAACTTATGAGTTTGAAGTTTTAAAATAAGTGTATTAGACATGAGTACATTTTAATATTTTTGTTGAGAAATGACACATACAGAGAAGTCAGTAAAAACATTATAAAATTTAAGAAATATTTTGTTGTCAGAAAAGTCATGATGTATTTTTCTATGTTTTTCATTGCAAAAATGCGTCATGACTTTTCCGACAACCCACTTATTATAAAGTGAACACTCACGTAACCACCGCTCAGTCCAAGAATAAACATCAGCAGTCCTCCAGCTTATACATAGCTTCCTCCCCAGAACCTAAGAATGACAACTAATCTGATTGCTAGATAATTAATTTTTTTTACTTTCTTCATATGTTTAATATTCAATGTTGTGGCATTCATCACAAACCTAGTGTTTAATGTGTTATGATTTGGATGGAGTTCAACAAACTGGGATTGCTTGGTATGTAACCTTTTGTATTTGAGTTTGTTTCATAATCATTATGTTTGTGGGATTCATCCAAGTCATGTAATGCTGTCGTTGTTGTTTTTTATTTTTGTGTGTAATTCCACTATATGCATACATTATTCTCATCTGCTCCTATTGTTAATGGATAGCTTAATAGTCCTGGACCTTGACTATTACAAATAAAGAAACTAGGATTATTCTTATAATGCCTCTTGGTACACAAACATTTTTGTTGCTTGTATACCTAGGTGTGGGTTGCTGCATAGGAGCAGTTGTGCATGTTCATCTTTAATAGACAAGGTCAAACTTTTTACAGAGTGAATGTATCAATTTTCTCTGGTTCCAGGAATACATAAGAGTTTCCCTTGGTCTACATCCTTGCCATACCCCATCTTTATATTTGTAGCCATTCTTTGGCTATTACGGGTTTACATTGTTGCTCTAATATACATTGCATTACCTTATACTTATTAGCCATTTGGTTATTCTCTTCTTCTATAAACTAAATATAAAATATTTGCTGTATGTGATGCTAATATCTTCAATCACTCTGTATGTTATATTTTCTCTCTGAATGATGTCTATTGATATTATAACAGTCAAATATAACAGACTTTTTCCTTAAGATCAGTATTTATGGTTTTCTCTTAAAAAAAAAAATCCCAACAGCAATCATAAAAATATTTTACATTGGGCCAGTCGAGTGGCGCGGTGGTTAAGAGCTGGCTTGGGATGCCAGCGGCCCCGGTTTGGATCCCACATATGAGGGCCAGTGACTCTGCCGTCAAAAAAAAAAAAAATTTACATAAAACTGCAAAATACTTATTGTTTTGCCATTCTTACATATTTAACAAAATCTTTAAATACTACACAGGCGATTTAGAGCCTGAATGCACTGTATGAGTTTGGTTGTCTGATTTTGTCCAAATAGAATTTACCTTCTGCTAGTCAGTCTATTGTTTGACAATACATCATTTTCTTAATTTTTGATTTCCACAACTAATTAATAAAGTCCCTTTTGGTGACCTTTCTTTCTTTTGAGCGGGGGTCGTTCAATGTAAAAGAATTAGGCAATAAGAACAAACATCCTGAGGTAAACTAAAATGTAGTCCCATGGAAGAATAAACCACTCAGTCACATTGACACTCCCACAGTATAACCAATGCTACCCATAAGAAGCACAGACAGCAGTGTAAATATCACCCTGCAACACAAGCAGGAAAATAATTTTTTTTAAAAAACCTCATTTTCACTAACATGTTTCTATAGGAACTGAAGTTGGACGTCAGTTTGATGCCTGGAAATAGATTTTTTTTTTCTTTTTTTAAAAGATTTTACAGGGAATTGGGGGAGGGGAACAGTGTTGGGGAATTAGGGGAGGAGACCAGCCACGTTGTTGTTCTTCAATCTTAGTTGTGGAGGGCTCCAGTCGCCATCAATCTTAATTGTGGGTGGGTGTAGCCACCATCCCATGCGGGAGTAGAACCAGCAGCCTTGTTGTTAAAAGCGCATGCTCTACCCACTGAGCCATCTGGGCGGCATCTCAGCTCAACCTACGGAGTTCAGTTTTAGTTGTGGGTGGGCGTAGCCCACCACTGAACAAGCAATCTTGTTGTTACACCAGCTGAACCATCCTGCCACCAGTTGGCAGTTCAGCGACAGCTCAGCTGGGGCGCAGCGTTCACTGGCCCATGTGGGAAACGAACTGGTGGCCCTGTTGCTCAGAGTATGCGCTCTAAACCAACCTTTAACCAACTGAGCCACTCGGCCCCAGATTTTTTTTTTTTTTTTTAATGTGAAGGCCTGTGCTGGCAGGAGTCATTAATTCTCAATCCTGAGCAAATCATGCTGGGTCATGACTAGGGTCTGGTGATAAATTGATCTGGTGGTTGTATTTTAGAGTCTATAACTATTGAAACAACAGCAGTGATCAAGTTCATAAATAAACATCCCTTTATTCAAGCATATGGTGAAGAAGTCACCTTATTTTTCCTCAAGAGTATGAATCTGAATTCATTCGTTTATTCCTTCATTCATTTATTCCTTCATCATCAAGCATTCACTGAATGTTAAATCTGTACCATTGGAGTCACTGCTGTCCACAAAAGCTCCAGAAGCACCTATTACCACCTATTACTGCCTTTAAGGATCTCTTGGTTTGCTACAAACATATCTGCTATGCCAGAAAAACTGCATTTTCAATAATCTGTCAGCAATTGTGTGTGTGTGTGTGTGTGTGTGTGTGTGTGTGTGTGTGTGTGTGTGTGTGTGTGTTTTCTGGTGATAGCTTATCTGTATGTCTCAACATAACAAAGAATAGGTTAATAATTGATTTTAAGGCTCTGGTATATTTATATAAATTGATGCTGAACTTCTATTTTAAAAAGTATTTACAATATTTTCATTGTGCAACCTAAACCACCAGATACTTTACAAATCTGAAAACATATATGAAAGGACTATTTTAAGTATTTTAAAGTTATCAGGCTAATTGAGTATTTAAAACTCACTAAGGCATCTGTTTTTAAGCAGGCAAACTTACTCTTTCATGTTTTCTTAACATAACTAAATTATACTGAATGACACCCTGATAATCTGAAATACTTTTTTGTATGTGTGAATTTGTGTGTGCATGTGCGTGAGCATGTATACTCGAGAGTAATCTTCAGTGGTAGTAATGAATCAACAGCAAAAAGTGAAGTACCTTAAATCTACATATTCATGCAGATGATTGAATTTTTCCTTTCAAATAACAAAATTTTCTTTTTCTCTAAAAATGGTAACACAATCACATATAAAATGTTAATAAGTAATTTCTTTTTTAAAAGATTTTATTGGGTAATTGGGGGGAACAGACAAGTTGGGGTCCTTTTTTTTTGTTCTTCAGTCTAGTTGTGGAGGACGTTGCTTCACTGGCCCATGTTGATATTATCATTGTGCTCTTCCCGGGTGAGACAGGTCGGTCCCTGGCCTCTGGACAGCCGCTTATGGCGGCTCTTGGCAGCTCACACTGGCTGCCAGCCACTCACGTTGGCTCCTGGCCACTCACTGTAGCCTATGGCAGCCCACTGCAGCAGAGGCTACAGCCCACACCGTCGCCGGCCATCTTAGTTATAGAGGCAACCAGGTGGAGCTGTTGTTCACCACCTTAGCTATAGAGGGCAGTGTCACTGGTCGTCATATGTGGGATCCAAACCAGGGCCCTGCTGCTCAGAGCTGGCATCCCAAGCCAACTCCTAACCAACACGCCACTTGGCTGGCCCACTAATTAATTTCAAATCAAGAAGTGGCAATTATTTAACCTGATCTCAAATGTGTGATTTTTACAATGTATTAAAAGAACCTAGGTTGTAATCTTGGTTCTCACACTGGGTACCTCATATTTGGTTTCTAGTTTGCAAAGATGATTTTGTAAAAGAATACATATATGCAAAGACTACTTACTTTTGAAGAGACCATAGGTTTATGCAATTTGGGATCATCAGCAAGTGTAGCACAGGCCTTGGAAAAGCTGTGACATTGAGGGACCCTGCAGTTTACCCTTCTCAGTCTTAATGGTAATCTCGATTATAAACAAGTAAGTGGGGTGGTAAGGTAGAAAGAACCTGACTGATCTTTTTCTGTACAGAGATTTCTAAATATCTAAGAGTCAATGCTGAGTCAATAAGAATTTGTTCATCATATCTTATCACGTTAGCAAATGAGTGCCCATCCAATATAGGGATGCGTAAATTACCTGGGCTGTTTATTAAAACTGTTGTTTTGTGTAAGACACAGAGATTCTGATTTATTGAGTCCACAGCGAACCTCAGAAATTGACAGTATTAATGAGCAAGCCAGGTGATTGTTACAAACAAGCAAACTTTGGAGACACTGCTTTACACAGAGTTTAGGAAATGTTAGTAAAGCAGAGCTAATAAATCCATTTGTGAAAGGCTTAAGTAAATTCTCTGTTTATAGATTTATTGTTGGCAACTTAAGAAATTTAGAAATCTTGACCTACAAGCTAAATTTTTAAACTCAGTATTAACTCATGCTAAACGCTAACATGGACTTATCCAAAATACTTTCCTCGAATGCAGGCAATGAACAATGGTCTAATTTAGAAAGTTGTTTTACTTAAAAATTTTTACAACCATACAAAAACCCTATTCTGTCTCTCAACCCCTACCTCTACCCTGGACCAAAATACCAATGGATTTTGATTGGATAATTGAAATATCCTTCAGTTTTTCCTGGTCCTTTTTGTTTTTATCTTGATTTGCATAATATATACTTCACTTATTTATTTGGTTAGTCAGCCTCCTTTACCCCCCATTAGAATGTAAGCTATACTGGAGCGAAGAGTATTGTCTCATACACGGTTTTGTTGCTAGCACTCATACAAATGCCTGCTAGTAGTAGTGAGAGCTCAATAAATATTTTTGAATGAGTACTTTTTAATGAATATTTTGAATGACTAAATAGAACAATCCATGAATAATTCCCAGGGTAATGAGAATTTTCTAATAATGTTGCTGAATGTTTGCATAACAGTTACAATTTATTATTTCTAAAAATATCATTGAATAGTTAATTATCATTATGTGCTGGGGTAACCTCATCCTTTTTCTCGTATCTGTTGTGTACTCCTCCCCCACTACCAACAGCCCTAGTTTCCCCCTTGTTTGGCTCCTATGTGGCATCAGAAAACCCTCTCTCTCTATACCTTCTAGGTTGGATATACACATCTTGCAGTCAAAGCACCATTTGCATCACAAATGGTCCTCTTAGCTGTCTTGTGTAGTAAGAAACATGACAAGGTACCAGCTTTTTTGCAATTTCCCCAGTGTTTTAAAGGAGCACACTCACTATTGCCATATAATCCACAAGGTAGATGAAACATATGTGGACCAAATGGTAAAGGAATAAAGATTCTGGCTAAATCTGTACCTCCTTTATTTGGAACCATTATTTCTGGTATAAATAAAGGTGCTCAATCTAAGCATGGCCTGTCATTCTGTGGATAATTCAGGTGACAGTTTTTGAAAAGACAGAAAGGAGCCACCTTTTGCTCATGTGAATTGGGTCCACTCTAGACTGATTTATCTTTCCAAATAATTTCTACTTTGGCATAACAAAAGCAGCATAAGAGTGTCTCACTTCTTTGCTATTACATTTATCTTGCTCTTCTTTTAATAATAGACCCAGTAATTTCTTTCTTGATTTCCTTGGTAGGACATATTATTAATCACCTTTTATTCTTGCACTAGATACCACCTCCACTTTCATCATTAAGCCTGTGATTAACTAACAAAAGTTTATCACCAAGTTGTGTAATGTTTGGAAGTGAAGAAGTAAGATCTATGAACAATGTTAAGTAATGTGTGTCATCTCATAGTATTCATATTACTAAATGACTGAGGAGTGGGTTTAAGAAGTGTGGCAGGGCTGGCTGAGTGGCTCGCTCATTGGTGAAGAGTTGGCTTGGGAAGCCAGCTCTGAATAGCAGGGCTGCTGGTTCGGATCCCACATGGGCCAGTGATGCTGCACCCTCTATAGTTAAGATGATGAACAACAGCTAGACCTGGAGCTGGGCTGCTTTGAGTCACCGGCGAGGGCATAGGCTGCAGTGGGCTGCTGTAAGCTACCTTGATTGGCTGGCAGCCAGTGTGAGCAACTGGCAGCTGGCGTGAGCTGCCATGAGCCACAGTGAGTGGCCATCCAATGACCAGTGAGTGACTGCCTCACCCAGGAAGAGCGCAATGATAATACCAACATGGGCCAGCGAAGTTATGTTCTCCACAACTAGTCTGAAGAACAAAAGGACAACAACTTGTCTGTTCCCTTTCCCTGATTCCCCAATGCTGTTCCTGCCCCCAATTCCCCAATAAAATCTTCAGAAAAAAAGAGAGAAAAAAAAAGAACGAACTGTGGAAAATTGCATACATTCAGGAAAATACATTTTATTGACTTTTTGCTTTAGAGATTATATAAATCTTTGGGCTTTTGTTACATCGCTTTGTTAGCATTATTTTGCTCCAGTAATTAAAGTCACAGTTAAACAAATATTTTATCCAAATGGCACAAATCAATTCCAAATGATGATTGAAATGCTATGGCTCCAATTTTTATAACATTACTGGTGTTCCTTATTCTGTTAAAAGGGGTAATTGGATCATTAATCCTCCATTGAGTTTTTTTGTTTAATTTATATTTTTACCAAAGTATTATTTATACATAGAGTTTAAAGTTAGAGTACTCAAAGGCCCAAAACAAAAACCACAATTCTCTTCACTAAACAACATACTAACATTCCAAGTTCCAGAGGAAACCACTTTCAATTCTCTATCTGTTCTGATATAAATAAAACAGTTACCAAATAATAGGTTTATAATTTTTTTTCCTACATACACAATTTCCTGTTGCCTTGTACTGTAGAAGTGATAAGTTCTCTTAAATTTCGTGCTGAGAAAAAAATGCATTGGATATTGCTGTTAGAGATCTTACAATTCTGAACACTTGCTCATTTTACCTTCTCAGTTGAAAGTAAATTTTTCTTTGAGTTTTGAGAGCATTAATTATTTGCTCTTATGGCTTTTTGTGTTGCTGTTGAGAATTCCAATGTCACTTTTTTTCTCACTTTGGAAACTTTTAGGATATTCTTTTTACTTCTATTGTTTTTCATATCACAAATGATGTGTCTCCCACCCCCACTTTCTGTAATTTACATTGTTTGAACTAATTGTATTGCCTAATTTTCTTATCACTTGTCTCTTATTTATCTGATTTTTAATCTTCTATATGTGATATTATCTCAATGTTATTGTCATCTTTCTAATTAGTTTTTGAGTGTGTAATGTTAGATTTTTAAATTTCCTCACTCCTTTGTTATAATCTAAAAGTTCTTTTTTCATAAAGTACCGTTTTGGGGTTAGGGATAAAGTATCTTCGTACTTCTCTGAGTGTATTAAATATAGATTTTGACATTTTGTTTACTGAGGAATCTCTATGTCTGTGTCTAAAACAATTTTTGGCTCTACAAATATTTGTTGAATGAATGAATAAATGCATAAATGAATATTTGGAAGTCTTTCTGCTTTTTTCTTTTTTAAATTGTTTTACTTTTCAATTACAGTTGACATTCAATACTATATTTGTTTCAGGTGTACAGCATAGTGGTTACATAGTGATTAGGCATTTATATAATTTATGAAGTGATCCCCCAATAAGTCTTGTACCCACCTGGCGCCACACATAGTTGTTGTGTTCATCTCGTGTTCTGGGGACCTTCGGGATTAAATGTTGTATAAATTGTTTGTAATTTTGGTGTGATCCTGGGAGGTAGTTGCACAGTGTCTGTCTATTCCACCATTTTACCGGAAGTCCTCCTACCCCAGCTTTTTAAATTCATTTTCTTTTTATGAAATATCTTTTTCCACCCTTTACTTTCAGTATCTGTGTGTCGTTCAAGCTGAAGTAGTTCTCTTGTAGGCAGCATAGGTATGGATCTTCTTTTCTTATCCATTCAGTGACACTATGTCTTTTTGAATGGAGCATTTAATCCATTTACATTAACAGTAATTAATGCTGAGGCTGGCTGTTTGTGTGGAACAGCTGCTGAAAGAAGTTTGGCCCTCAGGTTAGTTGAGTGAGGTCGGGTCTCAGGGAATAGCCAGTTTGGGAGTGAGTGGTGGTGTTAGGTTAATAGGGACTGTCAGGTTCAAGTGTTTCAAGCAGGGACGGTTTTGGTGGTGAGATGCCCAAGCGAAAGAAAATGCATGGAATCCTTGCCATAAATGCAGAAGCTCTTTACTCAACTAGGCTGAACCCAAAAGTCACCTCACAAAATGGAGACAGGGGTTTTTATATCCACACACAAACAGCAGTGGCATGGTGCCAGCAGTCATGCACACTAAGAAGTAACTTCTGGCCGGCTGAGTGGCGCGGTGGTTAAGCGCTGGCCTGGGAAGTCAGTGGCCCCGGTTTGGTCCCACATATGAGGGCCAGTGACACTGCCCTCAAAAAAAAAAAAAAAGAAGTAACTTACACAAACAAGCAACTTACATAAACATGTTTTCTTGCAGTTCCCCTTGGGCTTGGGGTAAGGGCTGCTGACCTCCAAAGACTGTAAACATTTCCTAATCTGGGAGGCCCTAATATCTGGGCCCCCATGGGGACCCAGATTTGATGCCTTCTTGTGCCTGCCAGCTGTATGGAAGGAGGAGAGAGAGTTCAATAACAGATCAGAGGTGCCTGCCAGTACTTCAGTCCCAGAGAGAACTGCTCCTCTAGCTCTCACCCTGAAGTAAGACATTTCAGTTCCTTCCTGTATGTCCCTGGGGCATTTTGAGCACTGTCCCTTCACTGGAGCTTAGGGTGAGTGTTGATGAGTGAGTGAGTCTGTGCTTAGGCCCTTAAGAGGACACCTACGTCTGTAGCAACCTTCCAATTTACCCTGATGGAATCCCCACTGATATTCACAGCCAGCTATTGTGGGGACTCCTCTTCTCAGCGCTGGAGCTCTGGGCTGGGGAGTCTGATGTGGGGTTGGAACCCCTGCTCCTCACAGGTGACCTTTGTGGCTGAGATCTCTCTCCTGATTCTTAACTACCACACTTCGATATGGGACCAGTACATTTCACATCTTTACCCCTCCTACCAGTCTCGATGTAGTTTCTTCTTTATATCTATAGTTATAGGAGTTTTGTTCAGCTAGTCTTCAGGTGGTTTTCAAGGGTGCTTGTTCTATAATTTAGTTGTAATTTTGATGTGGCTACGGGAGGAGCATTTGCCTATTCCACCATCTTGACCAAAAGTCTTCAGCAGTCTTTCTATTTTAAAAGCAGATACTGAAAATGCAATAAAAATTCCTACGAGCATGGGTTCAACTGGTCAACATTTAATTTTTACTATGGAGTGGTCACAGGGAGAGAGTTGGACCATTTTGTTGGTACCTTCAAATGTCAGTACCTTCAAACCTTATCTCTTGGGCCTGTTCTGTAAATATTTCTCCCATCTCTGGCTTGATTGTGATGGGGATGGGTAATTCTGACTTTTAGAATCTGTAATGTGAATGGGGAAAGGATGCTAGAAAGTCTCACTCTTCAATATCTAGACTTTCATTTAATCCCAGTGTTTTCAGGATGGTGACTCATCCTGATTTGCCATGCAGAGTACCTGTCTCTAAGTCCAGTCTCTCTGGGCCAATTTCTCCAGGGAGTAAAGCCTCATTGCCTGCTGAGCTACAGGAGTGGTATTTTCTTCTTTGGGTGGAAGGATGGGGAGATTGAGAGATTGCACAGCTTCTTATATCCACTTCCAACTAATCCATATACATATTCCAACACCACTTTTCACTCTTCTCTCAGAGTAGATTGAAGAATTAGTATACAAAATTAGAGGATGGTTACATTTAGATTTCAGAGAAAGAGTGAATATTTTCTTATGTATATATTTTTTAGAATAAATATTGCATGGGACCATGCAATAGTTGGGACATATTTATGACAAGAAAATGTTATTTAATTTTCAAATTTAACTGAGCATTATCTATTTCATCTGGCAGCTTTACCAGAAGCACTGTTCCTGTCCTTCAATTTTTAATCTATCCTTGAGTATTTTGCTATGCACTGAATTGAGTTGTATTAGCTTTCCTTTCACCAGGCATCTAGATTTCAGCTTCCTCTACTCTGAAAGTCAAGCAGCATTCATTCATACACTTTCTTTCATTCTAAAATATTATTGATATAGTCACATGTTTTCTTTTCCTCTCAGTTCTTTTTGTGTTACAGAATATGTCCTTTTATTCATTTACTTCCTTTTTGTTGGAATTTTAGAAAGAGTTGTGATAAATGAATGTATTTCATGGCAAGTGTAGCTGGAAGTCTCTTTGATTATTTAATAATTTTAAGATTTAGTTCCCAAGGTATCCCTTCACATTATATGTTACATTTTTCTAGAATAGTTGTCTAGGAGTGAATAAGTAAACAGAACTGGTATTTTATGACCCTATATTAAGATATTTCTTCTGGTTTAAAATGCAAATTGTAGAATATTTAAAGCCTATAGGAAACATGCTTTCACCTCAATTAAACAATTTAAGGTGAATAATTAAATACTCTGACCTGATGAAGATGTTTAAATAAATTTGATATGGATTGCTAAATGATGTGATGTTCATGTGTAGAATTAGAAATTATTTTGGTTTGCATCATGCTTCTTGTCACACAAACAAAGATACAATCAGTAGTTTCAAACCTAAGCCATAAAGTCAGGATCAATTTCATAGTGTCAAAGAGATCTTAGATTTTTATATATTTCTACCTAGTAAGTTCAAATATACAAGAACATTAAATAGAAAATAAATTAAATGGAAAGAATGCCTTATTTATCTTAAGAAGACATTATAATACATGCTCCAAATGATAAATGAGTCGGTCGAAATATAGCTTAAGACTGAGCATTTGTCAAATCAAAAGTGAAGGCAGCAAGCAGCGAATTGGATTTTCTTTTATAATAACATGTAGTTCACCATCTATTACTGTAACAAATATTACAATATATACTTTATGACATCATATCTTTCATCTATTATTGTTGCTGAAATTTTAAGAATAAGATGGGTGATATTGTTGCTGTGCCACAAGTCATTGATAAGCAGCCAAAGTTTGCTTCCTTAAGGCTATGTTTTTTTCCACAGAGAAAATATTAGCCATCAACAGTTATCTTCCATACAGAATGAATAGCAGGATCAGCACTCAATTCAGGTTCAAAGGCGTCTCAGAATCCTGGTGTTGAGCCACCACAGGTACTAATCATCTCAGAATCCTGCTGTTCTCAGCTGCAAGAAAAGACACAACCTGGGTATTTCATTGTGATAAAAATTAAGCCATGAACGAAAGTTCGACTAAGTTATACCTATTTTAGGGTTGGTAAATTTCGTGCCAGCCATACGATTAACCCAAATCAATGGAGACACGGCGTAAAGCGTGTTTAAGAGTGCTTTTTTGTTTTGTTTTGTTTTGTTTTAAATGCTAAAGAATAAATATAAGAAGAAGAAAAGAATAATACTGTCTCCATCAAATCACAGATAGTATCTCCTAATTCAAGTGATGTGTAAGAAGTACACTACAATAAAGTAAAAAAAAGCTGTCTCCCCAGAAATTTTATAAAATTTATATTGTAGTTTTTTGGTGTTTGTTAAAGAGATATCAACTCATTTCTGATCGTTGATGGAAAATATCTGATGATTTTCACACACACAACCCCCCAAGAGAGAGGAAATGTAGTTTCTTGGGTACTGCATTCTTAAATTAATGTGAAGTGTTTGATGCAATGGATTCTAAAAATTGAACTAGCACCCAGCTAAAAAATAATGAATTTTTATGGGGCTATTTGTTTTTTTAAAGATGAAGCATAGTGTATTTATTGAGCTTCTACTGTGATCTAAAGTTTAATCTGCTAGTCGTTTAATATTTTATGCAACTCCCACAATTCCCCACTCGTGTTATTTTTACTGCCATTCTACAGACCAGAATTATGAGTTTTAGAGATGTTAATTAGCTTTTCAATGTTTAGCAGTTAATAAGTACTTCAGAGGGATTTAAGCCAAAACAGACTGATTTGAAAACCCTGCTTGTTCACTACAGTACACTGTCAAATTTAGAACATGGCTAAATCATCCATTCAACCAATTCTGAAAAAAACAAATAAGTATTTAAACATCCACCTGCCTGGTGATGATAAGGATGTTTTTTGTATTTATCTGAAAACTTTTGCGGAATTAGTTATGATGGTTGGAATTCTGAGATATTTTAAATGATCCTAGAAGGAATACATTTACCCATTGAGTAGCTATGTCATAACATGTAAGAGATAAATGATAGAAAGATAGATAAATAGATAGATAGAATAGATAGATAGATAGATAGATAGATAGATAGATAGATAAATGATAGATAGATAGACACAGAGACAGATACACATGCAGACATTTGGAGTGACTGCTATGAGGACTCAGGAGACAGATGTGTTCATGAAAGGAGATTGTTTATATGGTGCCTCTTCCAGAGACTTCAATAAAGAATTAAATTATAGCATTAATTACTCTTAAGTAATTAATAAGGAGGCACAGATTTTATTAGGGTAATATTGGGTGCTTCTTAAATGCCAAGCATGACCCTAGATACTAGGAATACAAAAGGGAAAAAAGCAACAAAAACAACATAATCCTTGCCTTTATGAAAAGTTTTGAAAGTTTAGTAGGGGAGACATATGTGATAAACACATAGTCATGCAAATAACAATGAAGATACACAATGTTCATAAGGTTTATGATAGAAAAATAACAGCACATTTTAAGTAAAAGTAATAAACGGAGGGGGGATATTTTAGGTTAAGGAGGCAAGTGCCATGTTGAGGAAATTACATTTCAACACAAAACTGACAGGGTAGAAAGAGGTAAAGAGACTGGGAAGAGCATGTTTGGCAGAGAGAATTGCTTGTGAAAAAGTCCCTGAGACAGGAGACTCAAGGGAAGGCAAGTAAGTGTGCATGAATGGAGGGTCAGGAGCATGGTCAAGAAATGAGGTCAGATGATTTCATAAATGAAGTCAGAGTTGGGCTTAGGCAGGTAGGAGTTAAATCCAGCCAAGCCTGGAATTACATTTCCACAACCCTTCCTCCTCTTCTACCCACTTTTTCCAGTCACTACTCTAGGTGCTGGGAATGTAACATTGAACATAAGAGTCCCTGCCTTCATGGGGCTTCTACTGCAGCGGAAAAGAAAGAACCAATAGCACATGTATATATAATATCAATGATAAGTGGTCTAAAGACAAGTATAGCCAGGCACTGGATTGGTCTGGGGCAGGGATGTGGCCAAATTACAGCCACCGGGGAATATGTGTCCCATGGCCTGATTTTGTACAACCTGCAAGCTAAAAACGCTTTTTCTGTTTTAAAAGGATTCTAAAAAATAAACAGATGTGCAACAGAGACTATATGTGGCCTGTGATACCTAAAATATTTCTACCTGTCCGTTTACAGAAAATATTTACCAATCTGACTCCTGGATTACAGAGAGCCCGGAGATAAATTTTAAATTGGGAGGAGGGATTTAAATTGGGAGGAGAGAGAAGTCCTCCTTGGTGTTTGAGCAAAGACCGCTGAGGCCAGAGAAGATCTCTTATCTACATTGGGGTAATCTGCATTAGAGTCAGAGAGAAGAGCAAGTGCAAAAACTCTGAGATGGAAACAGCATTGTGTGTAATAGATATCGCAAATGATATCGGAGCAATGAAAGATGGTTGATTGCAGAGATGAGGCCAGGAGTGATATTATGCTTGGTTTCATCAGGATTTTGGCTATTATTCCAAGTGTACTGGGAAGCCTTTAGATGCTTGACATCAGTAAAGTCATATGATATAATTAAATTTTCAGATGAATGGCTGTGTGGAGGTTGAGACGGAAGCAAGGAGGCTGGCCATGAGGCTATTATGACTGTGAAGAGGGAGATGATGGTGGCTGGCCCTAACTTGGTAATAGCAGAAGAAGCTAAGAAGTGGTTGAATTCATGATTATATTTTAATTAGACCTGATAGAATTTTATTATGAATTAGATGTGGGGCATGAGAGAAAGTGTAGTAAGTATCGAAGGAGTTTTGCTGTGAATGGGGAGCAGAAAAATACAGCATGACAATGACTGTAAGGGGATGTGTGATCATGGTAATTTTATTTTATTTAAGAGGAAAGCTATTAATCAAGTTTGACAGTTGGTGAGAATGACTTTGTACAAAAGGGAAAAAAATTAACTTGAAGGAGAGAGGGGAGATAATTGTTAACAGTTGAATTCTTCAGTAGGCAAAAGGAGATAGACCCCATTAAAAATTGGTGTTTATCTTAAATATTGGCACAGCTGGTTTGTGTTTTAATTGAAGAGAAAGCAGAATGCATATATGTATGTGCTTGTTGATAGAGAGAGGATGGAGAAGGCAACATATTGATTATTTTATTTCTGTGAATTTCTGAGCAAGGTCATTAGTTGAATGAGGAATGAAGTTAATGTCAGTGGTAAAAAGCAGGAGAAATATTTGAAAACCATAGTTTGGAAAGAGGGAGAGTGACTTTGCTAACAACATGGGATAGGATTACTGTAAGGATATCAGGAATATTTTTCTGAGCTAATACAACAAAATATTTGTTTCCCAACTAAATTTAAATTTGTATCCCTAACACTTTAAAACTACCTTTCCAATAAAGTAGGCTCTAGCTACATGTAGCTAGTGAGCACTTGAAATGTGCACACTTTATGTGTTACAGGGACATGGAAAATGTCAGGCATATCACATGTACATTCTATTGTATTTCCAATTGTACATACAGGACTATTTTACACCAGAGTAAAACTTTATAGACAAAGCGAGAGGGAGCAGGGTATACACATAGATGCAGGGAAAGGGAGAGAAATTGACATTGTTACATTTATTGAGTGCTTACAGTGTGTCAGGTGCTTTATGAGTATCATGTTTCATTTAATCCTCACAAAACCAATATTCCCTCTTTAAAATGCACAAGAAAACTTCAATTAAGGAGCACAGAACCAGTAAAGTGGCAGATCCAGGATTCAAAAACCAGGGTGTCTTCCTCTAAAGACTGTTTGCTTTTCAACCATTTCATGCTGAAAAAATTATTACGTTCTATAAAGACAAAAGTTAAATGTTTCTAGAAGCAGAGTCACTCCCAAATTCTAGGGTCCCCCATGCAGCAGGAGCACTGGTCTCTCTTGGGGGCCCCAAAGTCTTGCCTGCATTACCCCATCCTACTTTTTCCTATAACCTTTATTAAAAAGTGAGGAAAATGAAAGACTCGATTTCAGAACTGTCGTTGGATATACATATAAAACAGATGAGTAGTACTGAGGGCAGAGGGGGACAAGCCTTGTTAGAACCACTCTGAGGCCTGCTCATGGGCTTCCTTGGGCGAAGGGTCAGGAACTAGGCCATGCCCCCACACCAAGTTCAAAACAAGTGTTCCTTGAAGTTGTGTATTTTCAGGAACATTTATTTCTTCCTTGATAGACTTACAGGGATGAAAATCTGTTGGATGACATGCAATCTGCCCTTTCAAAGCTCCTCAAGGACCTTCAGGGTTTTACAGTCATCTGCAATTTGTTGTCATGCTGTGGTATCTGCAGGTTTGTTTAACTTTTAATCTCTCCAGTCACATCCTTTATTATCCGTTCTATGCATAATTTTTGCATTATATAATCTTTGTTTTAAAACAGTGGGCTGAAATTGCTCAATTCAATCATAAATGTGACTGTGAAAGGGCACAATGTCTTGAAAGTTATTTCTCTCCTTTCTCACATTAAAAAAAAAAAAAGAAAAAAGTGTTTTGACTGCAACAGATTTGTTGCTTAGAAATTATATCTTATACTCTGGAGGAACACAGCATAGAGGAGGTTTGCATGGAGGCTACATACTTTCAGGATTCATTAATAGCAAGCAAGATAACTTTACTTTCTCTGTTTATCTCATATCTGTATTTTCCTAGGTATTAACGTTCTTGAATTTCAGCTGTATCTCATGTTTCTAAACCATAGAATGTTAACCCTAGAAAGAGAATTGGTGATTATAGAACTATGGACAGGATAGCTGCCCTAAATGTAGGTTTGCTAAAGATTAATTCACTACCAGGTAATCTGTTAGCCTAAAATTCAACCTTTGAATACTGTGGCACCTGGTTTCTTCGTTATAATTTTCATTTTAATAATTGTGATTCTGAGGGCACTTTTGGTTTTTTTTCCCCCCAGAGGTTCCCGTGGTCCCTTAGTGGCCTCTTCACCAAGTGAGAGACCTGTATGTAGTGTGGCTTCCCTACCTCTCACATACGCAGTTTGAACTCTGCGCACCTACTTGCAACCCACGCGTGGTCTTTTCTATTGCTACACTCATATTTTCCCAAGCTTTACATCCAAGTATCTCACTACTTCACTTCTTTTCACTCTGGTTCTCTCAGAATTTTGTTTATAGCACCACACATGAGGAGGATCTCATCCTGCTGAAGAGAATATCTGAAGTTGCCACTCGGCTGTCTATCTGACTTACAGTACTTCTTGTGTTCTTTCCTCATCAGCAGGATATTGCCAGCTTTGATTCAACTGTGTGGCCTTTCCAAGTTACTTTGATTTCTATTTCTACCACCCAGGTCAGAGAATGCCCTGATCATGGCAGTGGGTAAGTGTCCTGTCTCTGGAGTCCATTCAGTTATTCATGCATTAGTTATCCTTAAAGGCTTCCTATGCACCGAGCATTGTGATGCAAACATGAAGACTGGACACGTTATATAAATATTACAAAATAAAAAGAATCTTTGACATAAAGATTCAGAAAAGTCAAACCTATAAATTAAAATCTCAATAAATTTTATTGTATCAATTTTGAAAACACTTTATATGACTAAAAAATCCCAAACTTACTATCGAAGCAGTTATAGGAAAAGGGAAAGACTGGAAGGTGGAGGTGGCGGAGTAAGGGTGAATGCTTACATCAAATATATGATTAGTTTTTAAAAAGTAAAATAATTCTACAAGCAAATAAGAAAAAAAATCAATTTAGTATGTATGAGTAAGGAATATAAACAGCATACAAATGCTTGAAAATGTACCTTTACCTATTCATTCATCAAATATGTATTATGTGTTAGGGACTGTGGAAATAGTGAGATACACTAGTGAGAAAAAAAACAATGAAAATTCATGTTCTATTGTGGGGAGGCAAATAAATAAATAAACAAAAATTAAAAACCAAAATAATCCAAAGATATGAATTGAGATGGAACACTGTATGGGGGAAGAGGTTACTTTAACAGAGAAAACAGCTAATGCCAACAAACTAAGCTCGGTCTTACTATTATTTTGAGAAATACAAATTAAAACAATGAGATTCACATTGGGTAGAGAAATGATATTAAAATTAGAGGAATGTTGGGGGTCCAATTGTGTATCACAGAATATATGTTGAAGTCTTAATCCTCAGTACTGCAGAATATGATCTTATTTGGAAATAGGTCTTTACAGAGGTAATCAAGATAAAATGAGGTCATAAGGTCTAATCCAGTGTAACTTGTGTCCTTTAAACAGGAGAAATTTGGACACAGAAACAGACATGCACAAATGGAAGACAACATGAAGAAGACACAGAAGGAGAACATGACCATATGACAGAAGTGATTCATTTACAAGTCAAGAGATGCCAAGAATTCTAGTAAACATTAGAAGCTAGAAGAAGCAAAAGATTGTCCCCTAAAGCCTTCACAAGGAGCCTGGCACTGCTGATACCTTGATTTTGGACTTGTAGCTTTCAGAAATGTGAGACAAACTTCCACTGTTTCAAGTCACCAAGTCTTTGGTACTTTTTAAAAAACAGCCTCATGAAGCTAATGCAATGAGTTTGGAGATGTTGGCAGAATATTAAAAGGAGACTGTCCAAAGAAAACAAATAGTTACAATATAGTTTGACAGATGCTAAGGAAAATGAGTTCCCCTGGCAATTATGTGAAGAGCACCATATCCAGGCTTTTCTCAGGATATGGAGCCTTAGCAGAGATGCAAAGGCTCTGGAAATATGTAGTTTAATGGGTTGGGTATTTCCCAGGCAGAGGGGCAGCAGTGGGAAAGGCATGAAGACATGAGAGTATATGGCCTTTTTATGGGAACTACAATTCTGTAAGTTTTGCTGGAGCTGTCCAAAGGTTGGGGTGAAGGAGAAAGCAGTCGTCTATGCAGGCATCTTTTGACAAGCTAAGGAGGTGGCAATCATTTTAAGCAAGCAGGAGACAACAAAGGAATCCAAAGCAGAAAGTTATATACATAACATCCTACCATTTCTCCATGACCAAGTCCATTTAAGAGATTAAACCTTTATCTAGGGCTGCCCTGCTCAAGACCACTCAATAGAGAAGTGAATGGAGCTGAAATTCCACTTGTTTCCTACCTATTAAGTCACACATTTAGTGTGTCTCTGAGTCAATCTGGAAGGAGTGACACCTTTTTGTCACTTAGCTATTCAGAGAACAACTTTCTCTAGGATACCTTCTTCTAATTCACACCAAGATACTGTATGTGCCAGTCCTCTACCGTTATTCCAAGTATTCACCTCTATCATTTAAAAGGAACTCCTAGAAAATCAGATTAAGTTCTTCTTACTAACAGCAATGTTTTTTTGCTGGTGCACTATACTCAGAAATGCTATTGCCAACATTGTCTCTCCCTTTTTGCTATCCGAGATCAGGAATCTAACTATCAGGCAATCTCTTCCTCTATGATCTGACCTCAACCATTGGATACCAACTCTAATTCTTGACCAAAGGTAGATTTTCTGCCTTAGATTATAACACTTTATTTCATTCTTTAATTCATTCAACATAGCTATTCAGCTGTATGATACAAACTACTATCTGTGGAATTAACACATATATTTATCTCTGCAATCTAAAAGTCCAGCATCAATTTGCGAGAGACAATAATGTAAAGATGAACCAAATGTAATAAAGTAGTTTTGTTTCCCTGAAAGTCAACTATATGGGGCACAAAAGAAGGCCTAGAAAGACAAACAATAACAACAACATAACAAAACCCAAATCTACCAGTTTTGCAGGTGGAAGGAGAGTTCAGAAGAAAGTTCTAAAAAAAAAAGGGTCAATGCTTGATCCGAATGTTGAAATATGAACAGTTTTTTTTTCCTTCAAGTTTTCAAGGAAGAGAAAAAATATTTCAGGCAGAAGAATCAAGTTGCAACAAGGGAATGATACATGGAGCTACGTGGTTTATTCAGTGAAGTTCAAGTCACCTCCATGACTAGACCTCAGGAAGGAAGAGACGTGGATGGAAAGAAAAATATGAAATAAGTCTGGGGAGTTAAGAAGATACAGGTAAAAGAATCCAGTATATCCTACCTTTATTGGTGTTGAGGAGTGAAGAAAGCTACCACTTTTCCCCTTCATAATTCAGAACCAACTGACAAATACTGTATCACAACCGGAAAAGTGTCGATAAATACCAGCTGTAATATCCATAATACTGAAGTGGAGTCTGGGGTGCTTGGGGCATCCTCAAAGAGGATGGCTAAAACTTGCTCTTTTATGCCTGGGTGATACACACTAAGACTGTGGAGAATGTACATTTATCCTGCATTGCTGTTTCCTACTCTGCTGGACAGGGTGAAAGATAGTGATACCCTCAGCTTCAGCAGCTTACACAATTACAAAGTATGATTTTTGAATATCCTTGCATATTCTAGAAGTGGGTACATATTCAATATAAGATATATCCATATTTAAATTTATCAGATATTGACAATTGCTTTCTAAAGTGGTGATAGTGTGGAAGTAATGTCTTTTATGATTTAAACAAAATTATATTTTGTGGAAAACCCCACTTTTCAGGGTGAGAACTTTTATACATACAATATACTGCAAATATATATATATATATATATATACAGTTCAAAGATATTTATAAATACTGTGTAACTGCAGCGCCCATCAAGAAGAGAAAGTTACCAACACCTCAGGAGTCTACCGCTGCATCCCCCACCATCACCCTCCTCCACTGCAAATAACTATGTTCTGATTTTTATGATAATCACATCTTTGCTTTTATTCATATTTTACTATCTATGAATAGATATATAAACTGTATTATTTAGTTTCATCTGTTTTAGAAATGCATATAATTTGAATTATAATACGTGGATTATTTGGTAACAGGCTTCTTTTTCTTAATAATATGCTGTGAGACATAAGCATGTTGTTGCATGAAGCAGTAGCTCATTTTTGTTGTTGTGTTTTTATCATTTTGTGTATATTTTGTATATTGTCCTATCCTATTATATAAAAACATTATATATGTGTGTGTGTGCATATATATATATATATATATACATATATATATATATATATAGAGAGAGAGAGAGAGAGAGAGAGAGAGAGAGAGAGATCTATATCTATATCTATATCATCTATATCTATCTATATCTGCTTTGGCTAGACATTTGGGCTATATCTAGTTTATATTATTTGGAAAATGGTGCCATAAGCTATTGTATATACCTGATACACAAGTGAAAAGTTTCTCTTGAATGTATTCCTTCTAGTGAACTTGGGGTATGAGTGTCTTCAACTTATCAAGCAATCTGTGTTTCTAAATTCAGGTAACATCTACACTCTGGTATATGTGCATCACACATAAACTCCCACCATCAGTGTAAAAATTTCTCATGTTCTTCATCATTACCAATACCTGGAACTGTTAATTTTTTAAAATTTTAGCCAATCATTGTGTCTCTAGAGGTATTTCATTGTCATTTTAGTGCGCATTTCTGTGATTACTAATGAGGTTGAGTGCCATGTCATATGATTATTGGCTATTTGGATAATACTGTTTGTGAACTGCTTTTCTGAGATTTTGGCAGTGTTTTTTAGGTTATCTTGTCTTTTTTTTTTTTTAATCAAAGTGGAATCAAAAATAATTGTGAAAGGCAGGACTATTACATTTTTTTTTTTGAAGGAAACGTAGAAGCATGTCCTTCTGATCTAAGGGTAAGAAAGGACTTTTGAAACAATACATAAAATATTCACTGTAAAGGAAAAAATGGATACATTAAGCTTAAAATTAGAAAGTTTTTCAAAGGCATGTTAAAGATTATAAAAAATTATACAAGTGGAATATGATATTTATAACTTATATAATTGAAATAAATTAAGAATTCCCACTTATAGTAGTTTAGTAAGCTAGTTCTAATCAATTGAAAAATATCAAGGCCCAAAAAATGATAGATATCCTGGGATAGGAGAAAGAGGAAAGGGAGGAGGAGAATCTGGGATCTGAGTCTAAATGATGACTCTCAAGGAAATCAGACCAGGGAAATAGAAATTATTCTCTAAAATTCCCTGGATTTTTTTTTCTACTAGCCAATTGTGTTTAGCCTTTTCTTAAACAATTATTTGGGAAATAATTGCTTCTTTTGTAAGAGATTAGGAATCTATTAGGACAGGCCTGTTCCCACTTTCATAAGATAGTCCACAAAATTTTTTTTTTTGCTTTTTAAAAAAAATCAAGTTTACCAATCTTTGTCTTTAGTTTGTGTGCAATTGGAGCTGTAGTTAGAAAGATTTCCCCATCATTTAGGTTTTACTCTAATATTTGTATGATTTTTAACTTATGTATAGATGTCAGAAATGTATCCTGGAATATAGTAAAGAGCTAATCTAATTTTATATTGTATCCTGTACATAATCTAGGTGTCCTGGCACCATTTATTGTATTGTTTTAATTAGCCATATTTATAGTATGTCTATTAGGGCAGTTCACCACTTGATGCCCCTCCAAAGCCACACCTCCTTCTTGCCATTGACTTCAGGCCCAGAGATTCAGCCCTGTTCAGTTTTGTCCCATTGCTATTCCATAGAGATGGTATAATACATGCTGACTGAATGTTTTTGTCCTCTTCCCCCCACTCCCCAAATTCATATGTTGATGTCCTAATCTCCAATTTGGTGGTATTGGAGGGGGTGCCTTTGGGAGGTAATTGGGTCACAGAGGGCAGAGCCCTCAGGATGGAAATAGTACCTTTTTAAGTAGAGAAAAGAGGGAGATGATCTTTCTGTGTCATGTGAAGATACAGGAAGAAGGCAGCTGTCTGCAAACCAAGAAGAGGGCCCTTGCTGGGAATCTGACCATATTGGCACCCAGGCCTCACACTTCCAACCTCCAAAACTGTGAGAAATAAATGCTTGTTGTTTAAGCCACTCAGTCTAGGGTAGTTTGTTTTGGCAGTCAATACTGACAGTAGGCAAAACAACAGCCCACCAAAGAAGTTCACCTCTTAATCCCTAAAATTTATAAATATATATAATACATGGCAAAGAGGAATTAAGGTTGCAGATATTCAGGTTACCAATAAGACCCTACAATAGAGAAATGATCCCAAACATTATGAGTGGGCCCAGGGTAGTCAAACGGGTCCTTCAAAGTGGAAACAGGATGCAGAAGT
Organism: Aselliscus stoliczkanus; assembly: GCA_033961575.1. Lineage (NCBI taxonomy): Eukaryota > Metazoa > Chordata > Mammalia > Chiroptera > Hipposideridae > Aselliscus > Aselliscus stoliczkanus. Next base: position 109,246,213 of record CM066729.1, read on the forward strand.
CAAAGTGATGCAATGTGAGAAGGACTTAACTCTCTGTTGATGGATTTGAAGCTGGAATGAGGGGTCATGAAACAAGAAATTGCAACAGCCTCTAGAGGTTTGGAAAAAGCAAGGGAACAGATTTCCCTCTGGAATATCCAGGAAGAAACAGCATTTTTGACATTCTTGATTTTAGGCTAATGAGACTTGCACTGAGCTTTAAACATGCAGAAAATAAGACAATAAATTTATGTTACTTTAAGCAATTAAGTTACGGTAAGTCATTACAACAACAATAGAAAACTAATACAGATATTCACATTATTTTTGAGCTGATATCTCTTTTTGTTTTCTCTTTTTATAGTTCATATATCATTGCCACATTTTTGAGATAGAGGGAGTTATTGAACCATCTTAACTTGGAAATGTGCTAGTCCTTCTTACATCGTCTGTGCTTACAACATATGTAACTAGGCTGTTTTCCTCCGATGTACTCCCTTCTATAACTTGATTATTAAATTGGTCTTTTTACTTCTGTGTATCTATTGTTGAGGGGCAGTTCTTCCCTCCATCTTTTAACTTTGCTTTTCCTTTGAGGTTTAGCCATTTATTTTCTGACATACCCTTTAGATTTTTTTTTTTTTAGTTCATTTTGAGTAAGAAATCTGTATGCAGTCACTTCCAAGTGGGAAAAACATATCTGCTATACAAAAATAATCTTTTCTAACTTTACTTCCCTGAGTTGGACAATAGCACACAGGTGTTTTCCAATTTAGCTAACAACAAATCCAAGAAACTGTTCCATGTATTGTAATCTTGCCAGGTTCCATTTCAGCATATCTTACACTCCATATTCAGTATCTAACACTTCCTTTAGTATTCTATCTTTACTCTTCATATTGTATGTTCACTTGGGGCATGGGCAATACATGTATCTCCAACCACAGTATCTGTGTCATGTGAAACTCTCCTAATAACATTTTAATACATTTTCTGTTATTCCTGTTCTTTGCCTGTTAAATCTGTTCCTCTTTTATGTAACCACTTTTTGTGTTTTGTTTTGTTTTTAAAGATTTTGTTGGGGAACTGGGGGAGGGGAACAGCATTGGGGAATAGGGGAAGGGTAACAGACAAGTTACTGTCTTTTTGTTCTTCAGTCTAGTTGTGGAGGACATCGCTTCACTGGCCCATGTTAGTCTTATCATTGCGCTCTTCTCGGGTGAGGCAGATGGGTCACTGGCCACTGGATGACCCCTCACAACGGTTCTTGGCAGCTCACACCAGCTGCCGGCTGCTCATGCCTGCTGCCAGCCACTCAAGGTAGCTTACAGCTGCCCACTATAGCCCCGCTGCAGCCTATGATGTTGCCAGCGACTCACAGCAGCCCAGCTCCAGGTCAAGCTGTTGTTCACCATCTTAGCTGTAGAAGGCGCAGCATCACGGGCCCAACAAGTGGGTTCCGAACCAGGGCCCTGATGCTCAGAGCTGGCGTCCCAAGCCAACTCTTAACCAAAGTGCCACTCGGCCAGCATATGTCACCACTTTTCAATGTTCTCTCCATCTTCAAGGGCTTGTTCACTAATTGCTTTCATTACTGACTCCAGGTGTTAACAATATGGTTCCAAACATTTTATTGGATCTTGGATCCCTCTGGATGAATCACTCCACTTGATCCACTTCATTTTTCTTTGGGTAATAATTACCCTCTTGGTTCTAGTAATACCTAAAGCATCTTTCCTTTGAAACCTTCTCTTCAAAAATCAGCTAGGCTCAGATTCGTTTCTCTTTCATATCTGCCTACTTGGTTCTCTAAGATCTTAAAGATTCTCCTAAGGAATTGTCCCTCTTCTTCCAGTTTAACAAGCTTGTCTTCCTTTATAATTCTTTCATACCCATACTGCTTCACAATTCTCCTGTTTTGAAGGTAAAAACTAAAGAAGCATGTCTTTAAAGCAAATTCAATTATTCTTTGAATTCATGTAAAAATCTGATTTATAGAAAAATTGTCTACCAGGCACATATCTTTCAAATTCTTTTGATTGCTTTTGGTTTATAATAACTTCAAGAAGTCTTTTTTTTTTCTGTATCTAATAAGATGGTGTGTTCTCTTCATAATTAGGACCCCTGTTCTTTTTTCAGTTTTTCTCTTAAAAACTCTCCATATAGGTCATAGTCACAGTCTAGATCTCTGAAATCTAAACCCAAGAGTAGAGCTTATATGACTAATACATTCAGAGCCTACTAAGATCAATGTGATAGATGGCAGATGGTTAGCCATGGGTCAGTTACAATTTAATCCACATATGAGGTATGATAAAAAAAAAAGTATGGTGAATATTTAAATTGAAAAAAAAAAAGGGTTTATTACAGTAAAAGACACATTTCCTTTAATCCCCCTTAAATTATTGCCCCTTTCTTTAAGCAAACTTATCCCATAATTCTTGCCACTTTCTGAAGCAGTTCTGGAAGTCCTTTTTCATGAGCCTTTAGTTGCTCTGTCCTGGCTGCCTCAATGTCCTGAAAAGATTCAAAATGTTTACCTTTCATATTCATTTTGACTTTGGGGAAGAGCCAGAAGTTGCATGGTGCCAGATCCGGTGAATAAGGTGGATGAGGACACACTGTACCTTTTTTATTTGACAGAAATTGCCATACCAGAAGCTATGTGTGACACGGAGCCTTTCCATTGTGATCACAAAATATGGTGAATGCTACTGCCGAGTGCCATCCAATGGAAAAGCAGGGATCTTCAATATGGAAGTGGCACCCGTCAAACCTTAGTGACAGTGTGTGACAAGTTTCAATGAGTTCGGTGTGAGCTACAGTTGAGAGAAGTTGTATTTTAAAGTGTGCTATAGGACCTGCCGAGTGGCGCTATGGTTAAGCGCTGGCTTGGGAAGCCAGCGGCCCGGGTTCGGGTCCCACATATGAGGGCCCGTGACACTGCCCTCAAACAAACAAACAAACAAACAAACAAACAAAAAACAATAAATAAATAAAGTGTGCTGTAGATCATCCTCTGTCATGACAGTGCTCTATGTCACACATTGCTTCTGGTACGGAAATTTCTGTGAAATAAAAACATTATGGTGTGTCCCCAGCCACCTTATTCACCAGATCTGGCACTGTGCAACTTCTGGCTCTTCCCCAAAGTCAAAATGAATCAGGACATCAAGTCAGCCACAACATTGCAACTAAAGACACTCACGAAGGAGGACTTCCAGAGCTCCTTGAGAAAGTGGCAAGAATGATGGGATAAGAGTGTTCTGTTTGAAGCGAGGGCAAGTATTTTGAGGGGGATTAATGGCAATGTGTCTTTTACTGTAATAATTTTTTTCTTATTTAATCATTCACCATATTGTTTGATCATATCCCATATTTTTAGTCACTCATTTGCCAATAAATGAAGTAAAAAGAACAGAAAAGAAGATATAAATTTAGACAATGAATCTAATGCCTCCTGCTAATCAGAGCACCCTTTATTTAGAGGATAGACATGATTAATTCATAGAAATTTTTATTTCAAGGAATAAATTCATACAGCATTTAGGTTGTGTACAGCTCTTTCTTCCTACCTGGCTGAAAAATGCAGAAACAATAACAACAACAAAAAAAATCATTCTTCCCACCAATGTATAAAAAGCCTGTGGCCAGAGAATATATGAGTCAACAAGAAGTTAAGGGAACTAAGCATAAGACTGTGTTTCCATCAGAGAAATGGCATGTGCCAAGTTGCTGAGTGTAAAGAGATAATTCATGGAAGTGGATTGCATGTAAGTAAATAAAGTGAGAGTAAGGAATGAAGACAGCAGAGGAAATATCTCATGGGTCTTGTAACTCATATTAAGCCATTTTTTCTTTACTCCCATGTCAATGGGATGGTGGCTGAAATATTTTAAACAAGAATGGAATATAAGACATTCATTTCAGAAAGATCACTCAGGTTGCACCGTAAGAAATGTATTGAACACATATCATCCATGAGTCAAGAAAATTCACTAAGGAAATGGCAGACTCATCCAGGCAAGAGATGACTGGTCAATTCTTAAAAACATGTCATAAGGATGAAAAATAATTGGATGAGTTTGGGAGATATAAAATAAATAGAATCCACAGAATCTGATAAGGTGATGGCCTACCACAACACGGAATCTTAATGCAATAAATTATTTCCTATCCTGTGTCCCTCATTAGACTGGAAGCTATGTGAGAGTAAGGGAGCAGATATCAGTGGACAATTTTGTCTGAATGAAATTTAAAAACAGGTATAATGTAAATTAAGTCAATGAGAAAGGTAAAAAGAAGGAGCTCATGGTCAGAGTATGCAATGTTTATGATTTTTGGTGATAAATTCTAGATTATGATCCCAGTTATCATTTATTGATATATACTAAGGGTGACAATTTGGGAGTTGAAAGGCTAAATAATTTTGAGATTGTTTTGCTGGATAAGTTATACACAGATAGAGGGATGATAGATAGATGGATAGATAGATAGATAAATAAATAAATAAATAGATGATATTCACATATATAGACACACACATATACATGTATATGTATGTCTTTTATGGTAGGAATTTGAGTAAGGTGGAGATTGTAAGTTTATCACACAATTCCTCAGTGAAAGAACAGTAAGACTGAGAGATGATTAGTAACAACAATGAAGAGTACTCTCATGTGCACAGTACCAGAAATAAAGATCCACAATATTAGAACTAAAGATTATCAAAGAAGTGGCAATTTTACTATAAAGTGAAAAACTAATGGTATAAAAATGACTATAAACATTAAAACATCAGACCATCATACATGATCTTGGGAGAATAAACAGTCAGTAGGTAAGAGAATTTCTGAGGAAAGATTTTCCTCAGCACAGAAGCAGGTATCAGATAGAGCTTAATGTTTTTGCAGGTAAAGCTCTGAAGACTCCAGAGGTGCTGTGGCAGAAGAATGAAGGATCACTAATAAACTAGGAGGGATTGCTTGGATTAACAAAACGGTTATAGATGGTAGCAATTAAGAAGCATGAAGGAGTGAAGGAAAGAAAATACAATGCCGGACTATGGAAGAATATTATTAAAACAGTTCAAATCTCCAGGGCATAGTTCTTGCTGGATTTATCTAAAAATATTTCAAGTAGAAACTCTGAACTGAAGCACCTCCAAGAGTAGTGAAATATGTATGGATATTTGTCTTAGAGAATGTGTATGTGGAACAATAGATAGCAAATATATGCTGTCCCCACACAAACACAAACTGCCAGAGACACAAACAATGTACAAGCATTTAGTTCTTATAGTGTTATTTAGGTCATTTGAATATATTTTACCTAAGCTATTCGAGAAAACAATCCTTCTATCAACAGCCTAGGGGTGTACTTATTCTTTTTTTTTTTTTGTACCATTTCTGATGACAGCTGATGTCAAGCTTGCCTTAGTTTAGAGAGGACCCAAGATAGAGTCTATTTCAGCAAGCAGATGAACTGGCTTTATTGGTATGTGTCAAATTGTACTTCTCAATGATTTTTAAAAACTGGTTCGTTAACTTGTTTTTGGAAACTGTCTGCTGAATGATGGGATATCAGTGACTTAGGGCTGCTCACTTGGTTCATTAGCATATCATCTGGGAAAGCTGAATTGCATTAAATAAAATGGCTTTTTGTTCAGCTCTCCTCAAGTCTCGGGGTGTGTGTGTGTGTGTGTGTGTGTGTGTGTGTGTGTGTGTGTGTTTGTGTACATTCATTTGAATTTTGTCAATATCTGACGTCAATGGTATTGTCTTCTCACGTATGATTTTTTTTAAATTAAAGTCATTGGGGTGACAATTGTTAATAAAGTTACATAGGTTTCAGGTGTACAATTCTGTAGTACATCATCTGTATATCACATTGTGTGTTCACAACCAGTTCTCCTTCCATCACCATATACTTGACCCCATTTACTCTAATCTACCACCCTTTCTCCCCTTACTCTCTGGTAACCATTAAACTATTGTCTGTGTCTATGAGTTTTTATTTCTTTATTTGTTTGCCTTGTTCCTTTGTTGTTTTCAGTTTTATATACCACATATGAGTGAAATCGCATGGTTCTTGACTTCTTCTGACTTACTTTGCTTAACATGATAATCTCAAGATCCATTCATATTGTCACAAATGGCACTATTTCATCTTTTCTTATGGCAGAATAGTATTCCATTGTATATATATACCACATTGTCTTTATCCAATCATCTATTGAAGGATACTTTGGTTGTTTCCATATCTTGGCCACCATAAAAAAGCTACAATGAACATTGGAGTACATATATCTTTATGGATAAATGGTTTCATACGATTTTTTGATACAATATTTTTGGTTGACTACAGTGACTGCAAAGTGCAGAGGATATGTAAATATCAGCAATTCTTGGAGTGTGGATGATAGGAGGAAGCTGGTGTGACTAAATAGGAAGTGAGTAAGATTGTTTAATACTATGGTCATGACGAGGGATCAACAGATTAACACCAGAATTTTTTATTGATTCAATGTTGGGTTAGATTTATAATGAGTGAAATGAGTGCTATGGTCTAAATATTTGTGTCCCACCAGAATTCATATGTGGAAATCCTAGTCCCGCAGGTGATGGCCTTAAGAAGTAAGACCTTTAAGGGATGATTAGGCTGGTTGCATGAATTGTATAGTATAAAAGAGGCCCCACCAAGTTTTCCGGCCATTCTGCCATCTGAGTACACAGTAAGCAGACTGCTGTTGGTGAGGCAGCAAGCTATCACCACATACTGAATCTGGAGACTTGATTTTGGATGCCCCAGCCTCCAGAACTGTGAGGGGATTGGCTTACATGGTTATGGAGACTAAGAAACCCCAAAATCTGCAACCTAAAACTGGAGACCCAGGAAAGCCAGTAGCATCATTCTAGTCTGAGTCCAAAGGCCTGGGAACCAGAGGAGCTGATGGTATCAGCCTCAGTCCAAGAGCAGAAGACTGACGTCCCAGCTCAGGCTGTCAGGCAGGAACAAACTCCTCTGTTCTAATCAAGCCCTTAACAAATTGGATGAGGCCCACCCCACTGGGGAGGGAAATCTACTTTATTTAGTCCATGCTTTTCAAATGCTAGTCTCAGAAACACCCTCACAGACACATTTAGAAATAATGTGTAATCTGGGTACCCCATGGTCCAATCAAATTGACACATAAAACTAATCATCACCATTTTCTGTATTATTTACTAAATAAATGAGTTTAATTGCCATTTTCATTTTAGAACATGGCTTTTAGCATTATAAAGTATCTTTTTTCTCTCATTCAATGCTTTTTGGCATGAAGTCTACCTTGGTGTCAGATATGCAAGCTCTGTATTCTTTTTGTCTTCTTTTCTTTTCTTGATGCATTTGTTATTTTCAGCCTAAATTGAATCACTGCATTTTAAGTATGTCTCATATACACAGCATAGAGTTACATTTTGTTTCGTGAAGCACTTCAAAAACTTTAAATATGCAAATTAAATCCATTCCCTATTTGTTGATATGATTCTGTTTGGTCTCAATTCTGTCACATTATCTTATGTTCTAAATACTGCTTTTATTATTTGTATTTACCATGTTTTTTATCTATTCATTTATTTTTGTTATTTTTTTCACTCTAATTTCTTTTGGTTTTTAAAAAGGTTTCTCTTACTCTTCTAGCAATTATTTGGTATTAATTAAATAGTATTAATACTATCTGCAGATGCTTAAGCCCTTTTTTCTTGTTTAACCTTTTACTCTCTGAAATCTTTATATGGTACCCTTTGAATCCCTCCATTCTCCTGATACCACAATCAATTCATATTATTCTACTTTCCCTTTTTTCCACCTCACATTTTACTAGTTATATTATTTTCCCTTGTCCCACTAAATAAAAAGTTCTATAAAGGTTGGCATGCTGTTGTTTAATCCATGAACCCACCCTTGTTTTAATCTTAGCTCTGCAATTAAATATATGAAATGCTTACTCATCAGTTCTTTCACATGATTTTCTCAATCGCCTGTGGTTGGTTGAAGCTCATCCTTTAGTAGAATCCTTGGAAGCATTTATAAAATGTTTCCTGAGTTCTGGCACATTCAAAACTATTTTCTTACACCCTAGAATTTGAAGGACAACTTGGTCTGCACTGTAAGGGTTTTTGTTTGTTTGTTTGTTTTTACTCTATTTCCTTAAGTTTCTTCATGTCTGAAATACTGCCTTTCATTGTATTTTTTTTTTAGAAAGGATTTTGATGTCATTCTGATTCTTTTGTGTTTCCAATTTATTTTATCTCTTTGCCTAAGGCCTTGTTGACCTTTAAAGTCTTATAATTTCACTGGAATATATTTCACAGTGGCTTGTTCTTGGTCACTTTCCCCTGGTCATCAATAGGTTTTTTTTCAAAGTGAAGATTCATAGATTCATATTATCTTTTCTGGAAATTTTTCTTAAATTATATTTTCAGTATTATTTCTATTACCTTGTTTTGACTTTCTTCTACATAGTCATCAGTTTGCATGGGTTCAACCTCATCTGTTTATCATCCTTTTCAACCACGTTTTCTTTGGATTTTCTTTATTTATTTCGTTTTAATTTTCTTGAGTGATTTCCTGTCCTTCCAAGTCTTTTATTAGGTTTTTATTTGAATCTATCTCCTTTCAGAACCTTGTAATTGAGTCTTCTTTTCTGATATGATTTTGCCTTTTTCTTAAATTACTTTCCTAAATACATTCCATTCTTGTTTCAGTTCTTCCTGGTTTTTGCCCATTTCTTTTCTTTATTTTTATATTTCTAATTTAAAATTATTTTTTAATATTCTTAAATTCTTTTTTTTTTTTTTTTTTTTTTTTTTTTTTTTTTTTAAAGATTTTATTGGGGAATTGGTGGAGGGGAACAGCATTGGGGAATCGGGGAAAGGGAACAGACAAGTTGCCGTCTTCTTGTTCTTCAGTTTAGTTGCGGAGGATGTTGCTTCACTGTTGGTATCGTCATTGAGCTCTTCCCGGATGAGGCAGATCTGTCGCTGGCCTCTGGATGTCGCTCATCGCGGCTATTGGCAGCTCACGCTTGGCTGCCAGCTGCTCACGCTGGCTGTGGGCCACTCACTGCAGCCTATGGTAGCCCACTGCAGCAGGGGCTGCAGCCCACACCATCACCGGGGCTCGCACAGCCCAGCTCCAGGTGGAGCTGTTGTTAGCTGTAGAGGGCAGTGTCACTGGCCCTCATGTGGGATCCGAACCGGGGCCGCTGGCATCCCAAAACCAGCGCTTAACCAATGCGCCACTCGGCCGGCCCTATTCTTAAATTCTTAAAATCTTATTTGATAGGGCCGGCCAAGTGGCGTGGTGGTTAAGCGCTGGCTTGGGAAGCCAGCGGCCCGGGTTTGGGTCCCACATATGAGGGCTGGTGACACTGCCCTCAAAAACAAAACAAAACAAAACAAAACAAAAAAATCTTATTTGAGATACTTATTTCATTTTAGAATAGTGTTATAGTTATCTTCAGCTTCATTGATGGCATTTTGCCAAGGTTTTTTCATCAATAGAAAGACTTATTCATATTTTCTGCTTTTTGTCAGTATTGTTTGTTAGGATGTGGTCTGTTTTTTTCTAGTATTCATACTGAGGTCAGGATTTCTGGTTTGGAAGAGCTCATTTCTATCAGCTCAAGGCTCTTTTGTGTGGGGATGTTTATGGAGAGAATTGTTGATTGTGGGAAGGGATGAGAAAGGCTTTTCTTTCTTTTCTGTAGGATCTTTAATTACCCCATCTTATTTGCTTCTTTATCTTTACTGCCTCGTCTTTAAGAAGCATATTTTTCTTTTTTTAATTCACCTTTCTACATCTTCGTCCTTCCTGGAAGCAATGCTTCTCTGAGGCTGCCACTTCCAGCCCTACACACTTTTACGCTGCTTTCCTTAGCCATTTCTATGAACTGTAAGGCTTCATCTGCTTTCAGTAGTCTGCCTTTCCATGTTCTGGTAGTTTGTTTTGTGCTTCCTATACATCCTTCCTCTCTGCTGTGTTTCACTGAGTTTTTGAAAGACTCCCACCTTGCTCTCTGCACTCGCAGGTTTACAATGAAGGACAAGCAAAGGGAGGTAGAGACTATTAAAATTTATTTTATTCTATATTTGCAAGTAACTTGAAGATTATAATGTTCTCTATCTTCTGGTCATGCTGAAGTTGTTGCCTATGATATTACTTGTTCTTTATTTTACATTTTTTAGAGGAGTATTAGGAGGTTATTAACAATTAGGTTTTCATCAATTTTCTTCAAACCCAGAAGTCTTTGTAACAAAAAGTTCAAATATCACAGAGTCTCATGTGGTGTCACCTCAGCAAATTGTTTGTTTGCATTCCCTAAGCACACATGACTACTGTTGATAGGCTGGCATATTATAGTCTAGAACTATGTTTTAAAATGTTGAAAAATACATAATATCTTTAAATATATAAACATTACTATATTCTGTATGTTTATACCATTGGCTTTTTCACTTAATGTCTCCTGAGGAACTTTGTTAACTAATATATATGAACCTATATCATTCTTTCAAAATGTTCCTTGTCAATCCACTATGTTAAAATAATATAAACAAGACATGTTCCTATAGCTAGGCATTTAGTTTGCTTCAAAATTTTCACCAATACAAAAATTCAATAAACATTATGCTTCTAAATTCTTAAGAGCATGATACTATAAATGATCCAGATAAATGAGTATATCTCTGGGTTAGATAATGAAAAAAAAAGGATTGCTGAAATACAGAGAATGTCTGTTTCTAAATTTAACAGATGTAACCAAATTGCCCTAGGAAGTCCTAGCTATATCTTTCTGCACTCTCTCTATCATTACTTTTGCCACAAACTGGCAAGCAATTGGTATTCACTTTAGAATCCTTCATCAATCTGATGGGTGATACATGGCCTTCTCATTGCTGTTTAATTTTTGTCTTTCATGTTATTATTTTAGTTGTGTTCTTTTTGTAGGTTATTTCAATTTTTATCTCCTTTCATTGGTATTTTTTTTTTGTATCCTTTTTCATTTTCTATTTTAAAAATATTTTTTCTTCAGTTTGAAGGAATTCCTTATATATTGAGAATCTAATTTTTTTTGTCTGCTATATTGGTTGACCATTTTCTCCTGTTATTTGCCTTTTAACTTTCTTTGTATTTTATTTTGTCAAAGATTAGCTTTAAACACACTGTTAATAATGTTTGTCAAATATTCCCATTTTTGATGTTTATTTGTGTGCATATGTATGTGAGACCATGAAGGAAACCTTTCAGAACCAAAGGTCATAACATGCAATCTTATTTTTTAAAGTAAGTTTTAACTTTGCTTTTCATTTACAGGTCTTTAATCCAGGTATATATTTATTATTACTGTGTAACTGATATGAAATAGTGAATTGAGATTATTTTCTTCTTTTAATTTCTAAATAATCAAATCCTACAAAACTCTTCACTGAGCAGTCTATTCTTTCTCAACTGATTTTAAGCACCACTTTGATTAGCAGAGTCACTCCCAGATATATCTGTTTTTCTTTTTGAGCTCTTTATTTGTTTTCATGATTAATTAATAATATTTGATACCATGGTGATCAATTAGTTACATTAGATTTTGTTTATAGATTTGGTAGCCAAATTCTCCTATTTCTTTTTCAACATACTATGAATATCCTTGCTCTTTTATATTTCTATATTTAAAGACTAATTTTGTTGAGATTTTAATTGAGATATAGGTTATTTTGAGGAAAAAAATTGACACCATAACATTTATTAAGTCTATTTGTGAACATAGATCTCCATTTTATTACATGTTTATATACCCTTAATTACTATTATACATTTGCTTTTTGATAAAGATTTTATACATTTTAACAGGTTTATTGATAAACATTTTATAGTTCTGTTGCTACCATGAATGAGTTTTTACTCTGTGGCAAAACATTTTTTCCTTTGTTGATGTATAGAAAAACTGTTGATTTTTATATATTGATATTGTATTTAAATATAAATATCAAATCCTTTGAAAATTTCTAAAACTCTGCCTGTTGTATCTCTTAAATTTATATATATAAGATATATATGATTATATCTTCTGCCAAGAGCACCAAGTTTGCCTCTCTTTTTTTTTAAGGTTTTATTGAGGAATTGTGGGAAGGGAAAAGCTTTGGGGAATCAGAGAAGGGGAATAGACAAGTTGCTGTCCTTTTGTTCTTCAGTCTAATTGTGGAGGACATTGCTTCACTGGCACATGTTGGTATTGTGATCACTGCAGTCTTCCCGGCTGAGGCAGATTGGTCACCAGCCATTGGATGGCCACTCAAAGCGGCTTATGGCAGCTCACGCTGGTTGCTGGCCACTCACAGCTGCTTATGGAAGCCCACTTCAGCCTACGCCTTTGCCGGCAACTCACAGCAGCCCAGTTCCAGGTTGAGCTGTTGTTCACCATCTTAGCTATAAAGGACGCAGCATCACGGGCCCTCATGTGGGATCCAAACCAGGGTCCTGCTGCTCAGAGCTGGTGCTCCCAAGCCAACTGTTAACCAATGGGCCACTCAGCCTGCCCAAGTTTGTCTCTTTTTCAATTTTACTTCTTTAATTGCTATACGAGGTGTGATCAAACAATACAGTAAATGTTTAAATAAAAATAGTTATTACAGTAAAAGACACATTGCCATTAATCCCCCTCAAAATACTCCCAATCACTTTGAACACACTTATCCCATCATTCTTGCCATTTTCTAAAGCAGTTCTGGGAGTCCTCTTTTGTGAGTGTCTTTAGTTGCGCTGTTGTGGCTGCATCAATGTCCTGAATCATTTTGACTTTGCGGAAAAACCAGAAGTCAGACGGTGTCAGAACCATTGAATAAGGTGGATGGGGACACACCATAATGTCTTTATTTGACAGAAATTGCCATACCAGGAGCAATGTGTAACACGGGGCTTTGTCATGATGAAGGATGATTTACAGAACACTTTAAAACACACCTTCTCTCACCATAGCTCACACTCAACTGACTGCACCAAACTCATTGAAACTTGTCACACACTGTCACTAAGGTTAGACATGTTACTTCCCATGTTGAAGATCCCTGCCCTTCTGGTAGATGGCACTCGGCAGCAGCATTCATGATATTTTGTGATAACAATGGAAAGGTTCTGTGTCACACATCACTTCTGGTTTATGGCAATTTCTGTCAAATAAATTCATTAGGTGCGTTCTCATCCACCTTATTCATCAGATCTGGCATTGTGCAACTTCTGTCTTTTCCCCAAAGTCAAAATGATTCAGGACATTGAGGCAGCCAAAACAGCACAAATAAAAGACACTAAAGAGGACTTCTAGAACTGCTTCAGAAACTGGGAAGAACGATGGGAAAAGTGTGTTCCAAGTGAGGGTGTGGTGGTGGTGATGTTCTGAGGGGGACTAATAGCAATGTGTCTTTTACTATAGTAAATTAGTTTTTAATTTAAATATTCACAATATTTTTTTTTAATCACACCTCATATGCTATTCATGGTTCTAGGATCAGGTTGTCATGCCCACAGATGAAGGTTGCACAAGCATTTCTTTTTTGTTCTACTTTTAGTAAATATTGAAAGATGTGATTGAAGTTCATTACATCATAGCCTAGGAGTAATTTTGTTTATTTTTCCACCTTATATTAAGAGTAGTTCTTATCAAACATAGCCTTGAATCATTCATGTTCTCTGACTTAGATTTTCTCAACAATATGTAAGTTATAATAATTTATCAATACATTTAATAGATTAAATGAATACACAACACTTAATGGATATAAAACATAAATAATAAAAACTAATTACATATGGTCCCTGATCTCAAGGAGATCACAGGCTTAATTATTTCTTTTTTCTGTTTGTTTTTTCCTTTGATTTCTTTATCATTTTATCTGTGTGATGCTAGTGTCATGTAGGTCAATTAGAGGACACTAGTGAGAATGCACTGAAAAGTACCTCATTTAACTTTCCCAGGCAAAACGTAATAAAGGATAGGTAGCTATAATAAGTTATTTTTCATAGGTTAAATTTATTATTTCCATAGGTAAAGACTCCAAATATAATAGTTCCTCTCCGAAAACAACAAGATTTTACCATCCGAGGTAAATATGAGAGAGATCCTTTGACTCCTGTTGTAAATTCAACAGCTGCTTTTCTTTCCTATTTGGGGATCCTTTGATGATTTCTTGCTATCTTCTTACAATGGTCTAAATTATAAATTGTTGAAAGAAGTATAATGATGATTATATATGGGTTATGTCAAAATATACACTTTGAATATAATCTGATCCATGTAGCTCCCCTTTTTTTTCTGACTTGAAAATTTAATGCCATATTACTCCAGAAAATAAGACAAACTCTTCCCTTAGAAGAGAAAAATAAATGTTCTTTCACTTTAATATTTACCCAAAATATGTAAGTAATACAATTTCCAGAAAAGTAGCACTATTAACTTAAAAATATCATAGCACAGAATAAGACTGGTATTTTTGTGAGGATTTTTTTTTAAAGTACCAGTATATATGGCAACTATTGAGTATTTTTTTTCTAAAAAATTTCATAAGAGTGGATTACAGATGTGAGAAAATCAGATAGTACATAGTGATTTTTCAACGAGAATTATCAGATTTCAAGATCAAAAGCAGAAAGAATTTTAAAAATGAGAGTAATATGGACCTATTCTTTAAAGAACACAAAGGTTGAACCTGGTGAATCCTTGAAATGGTGTCTCATCAGGACCTTAAGTAAGATGATTTGATGAACAAATTAGAATTATCTTGAAAGCAAATGCTACTTTACAATCAGGAGTGATGCTGACAAAAGGTCACTTAAAGGAATAAACCTCCCAAAGAAGGGCATATAGGGACAGTTTAGTTTGCTATCTATTTTATGCATTACATCAAGCTCTTCACTTACTAAGGCAAAATATGAGAATTTATGAAATAGCAATACTGTGAATCTACATCTTATAATGATTTTTCCTAAGAAAATCACAATTTGACCATTCATCAAACAATTTAGATAAGAGAAATTCTCTAAAATTGACTTCTGAGTAAGAAGTGTTTCTCTTGGGCTGGCTGAGTGGTGTGGTGATTAAGCGCTGGCTCTGGAAGCCAGTGGCCCTGGTTTGGGTCCCACATATGAGGGCCAGTGACACTGACCTCAAAAAAAAAAGTGTTTCTCTTGTAGATCTGACCTTATTCATCATGAGGATATGTACAAAGCAAAGAAAAATCCATCAATCTGATAAGTGTGGTAATGGTTTCATCTAGAGTTTAGATCTTCATACCCAGTCAAGAAACCACACAGGAGAAGAATCCTTATATAAGTGGTATCAGCTTGAGAAATGCACCATGGCTTAATAGACACAAAATAATCCTACATGAGACAACTTTGTAGATTTTAGATCCAATGGCCTTCATATGTAGCTTTTATATTCAAGTTCATTTAAGAGTTCAAAAGATGGGTAAACCCACTTTTCAGTGATTGTAATAATGTCTTCCACTGTAGTTTATCTTGTTGCACAAAGTCCACGAAAGAAAAAAACTGTGCCAAAATTATGAATAGAAATAGTTCCATGAGCAATCAACCTTTGCATCCATCATGGTATCTATATAATTTAGATTAAAATTGTTATAAAAGTAAAAATTTCAAATATATAAGTGCTTAGCAAAGAATTATTGCATATAACCTTTAGTGTACTAAGAAATATGTACCCTATCTTTCTAAAGAGTATAATTTTAAGTCATTAGGCTATCAGCCTTTCTGTCACTGAGTATAAAATCCTTTTAAACGTAAGTCAACAGCTAAATGTCAGATTTTATTATTTTGTGGTGGTGTATATATCTTGATATACACTTTCCATATCTTTCTAATTGAAAAAGTCACTTGTAGATGCTAAGGTCCTGAATCTTCTTTTATATAAACTTTTATTGCATAGTTGTTTATAAAAAACAGTAAGAGTTAGCATAGAATTAGCAGATTGACTGATTTAGTAATATGAGTTTCACTGAAGTTTTATTTATGAACACCCATTGGCCCACACCTTGACATTTCTGGACCTCAGTTTTCTACTGACAAAATTTTCATTACACTAAGTAACCTCCCAGTAATTTTTTCCAGTTCTATATTTCAGCTTTCTTAAATAAAAAAAAAAGTATCATTTTATAATTTTCCTTTGGAAGAATGTGACTAATACTAACATTGTCATGAATGAGTGGTATGGGATAGTCTCAGATAAACTGCACACAGTGTGTTTGCTTGGGAATGCAGATGGAATTTTTCCCCCATTAAATAAATGAAAAATTAAAACTTCAAGAAACCTCCAGATTTTTATAATCAATTTCAATGAACTTTCTGTCAATTTCTTTTAGAAAATTGTTTCATTTAACATCATGTGATATTGCAATGTCAGTGGAATAGACAGCCAGGATTGTATAAAACAAAAACATGCAGTATACCAGACCTGACAATTAAGTTCACAAACTCATCTTAGAAAAGGTGCTACATAACTCATTGCTGAATATCACTATGATCACCTTCTAAGTCCTCCCCTTGCAAAGATATGCACTGATGCCAGTTTCTAGTCCACCATTCAAAGCAATTTTTGAACTCTTTTTCTAGAATGGCCATCAGAGCTGTCATCATATTACCCTTGATGTCCTTAATGTCATCAAAACGTCTTTCTTTAAATATTCCCTTTATCTTCAGGGAAAGAGAGAAGTCACTGGGGGCCAGATCAGGTGAGTAGGAAGAGTATTCCAATACAGTTATTTTTTCTGGCTAAAAACTCCCTCACAGACAGTGCCATGTGAGCTGGTGCATTGGTGAGATGCAAGAGCCATGAATTGTTTGCGAAAAGTTCAGGTTATTTTTGTCTTTTTTCACACAGCCTTTGCAGCACTTCCAAATAGTAAACTTGGTTAACTGTTTGTCCAGTTGGTACAAATTTATAAAAATCCCTCTGCTATCAAAAAAGGTTAGCAACATCATTGCAAAAAGTTTGCAAACTTAATTGTCTCACTCCATATTGTCTTTTTTGTCTGGCCTGCTTCACTCAGAATAATGCATTCCAAATTCATCTTGTGGCTGTATGAATCAATTGTCCTGTTTAATTACTAAATGTTATTTAATTTTATGAAATACTATAGTTTGTATACCCATTCACATTGCCGGTCATTTGAATTGTTTTCAGTGTTTGGCTATAAAGAATGAAGTTGCTATGAACATTCTTATACATGTCTGTGATTTGGTTAAGATAGATGTTATCTGCTGAGTTTATCAACTGCAATGTTACTATTTTTCCCATTGTAATTGAAAAATATTTTATGGTGTATACAGTAGGGCCCCTTATCCATTGTTTCATTATCTACAGTTTCAGTTACCCATGGTTGACTGTGGTCTGAAAATATTAAATGGAAAATTCCAGAAATAGACAATTCATGTTTTAAATTGCATGCCACTCCTTCTGAGTATTGTGATAAAATCTATGCGGACCTGCTCAGTCCCACCCGAGATATGAATCAAGCATCTCAGTATCATGCTGTATATGCTCCCCGTCTGGTAGTCACTTAGTGGCCATGTGGGTTACCAGGTTGACTGTCACAGTATCATAGTACTTGTGTTGAAGTCACCTTATTTTACTTTATGTTTCATTCATCTCATTTCATCTCATCACACAGGCATTGTATCAACTCACATCATCACAAGAAGAGTGAGAACAGTACAATAAGATATTTGAGAGATCACATTCATATAACTTCTATTACAGTAAATTATTATAATTGTTCTATTTTATTAGTAGTTATTGTTATTGATCTTACTTTGCCAAATTGATAAACTTTATCATAGTTATGTATGTATTGGAAAAATCATAGTATAAAGAGTTTGATACTATCTGTGGTTTCAGGCATCCACTGGGGGTCTTGAAACATATTACCTGGGGGTAAGTGGGGACTATTGGACTTCGTTACTTTGCTTATATCCTATATCTCCCCGAACTTTTACCCATTGATTCTTAACAAACTGCAAAAAAACTGGTGTTTGCCTAATAGTGCTTTCACATTTCCTTCATTCCTCCCACATTTATTAATAGGTCTTCTTCTATGAGGAAATCTATTGCTTTTAATAGATAAATCTATTTATTTACTCAATGATATATTAATATCAAAATGGACTCATAAATATTAATTTTATTATTTGTCATAATTCAATTTTGCAATTATTTATTTTGTTGCTCAAATTGGTTGGTTTTGGCTGTTAGCACTCTTTGAGTTTGGCTCCTGTGTCTCTTTGGCACGTCTCCATTGTTTTTTCAAGAACTCTTATTTTCTGGCACCATATTATATTTCTAGCCTACCTTACAGTTTCCCTGCTCGAATCCTGGGAATCAACTATTTCTCCAAGAAATCTTAAGCCCTTTTATTGTAGAATAGCACTTAGAAACTAATATTTGGGGCTAAGTGTTAATTGCTACTAGAGTGTCACTACTTCTAGGCTCTCTCAGCAGACAGAGATATGATATAGGATGTGTTTTAATCAGCAAATGCTCAGTTATATTTATTTCTGTATCTATTACTGTCTATCTATCTATCTATCTATCTATCTATCTATCTATCTATCTATCTATCTATCCACCATCTATTTATCTTAAAAACACACAAGTTCAAACTGATTTTTCCAATTCTAATAATACCACAGGTTCATTCTAGCCTTCCTCCTGTTCTTATGTGTAAGAATTTCTTGAACAATTGTTGGAAGGTGGGCAGGCCGGGTGAGTGAGGGAAGAAGGCGGCGAGACATATGAGGTGGAGCCTGCACTGGGGCTGCAGAGGCACAGAACTTCAGAGAGCAGATGAGTGAGTGTTCCCACTGCTCGCTCCCTGCGCCCCACAGCCCGCCTAGAGTACAGCAAGAGTGCAATGATCTGCAGCCTGAGGAAGAAGCCTCAGGCCGGGCGAGAGGGGGAAGAGAGAGGGGAGAGGTGCAGCTGCACCCACGGCTACCCAGGTCCCCAGGAAGCAGGGTACAGAGCAGGACAGTGACAGGGCAAGATCAATCCCTGCCTGGTTCAGGGATCAGTCTGTGTCCGCCGGGTCCCACGGAGCACAGCAAGAGCACCTCGGCACGCAGACGCTGAGGCAGAAGCCTGAAACCGAGCAAGCAAAAAAGAATACTCACGTGTGGGGGGTGGAGGGGGAGGGAGACGCAGCGCACTGAGTGGAGATGCAGGTCCCGGAGAGACAGAGCGGGGATCTGAGACATGGCAAGGTGCGTGCAGTCCCCTAAACCCCGGCAGTCTCTTTGGGAGAGCAGCAGGAACTCCTCTGTAGCGTATGAGGCAAAGGCTTTAGCTCAAAACAGTGTTGGGACTGTGGGTTTTTTTTTTGTTGTATTGTTTTGTTTGTTTGTTTTGCTTGTATGTTTGCTTGTTTTTCCTCCTCTCTTCAACAGAAAGCAAAAAAAAAAAACACACACAAAAAACAAGAACAGAAATAAAAATCCACCCCCACCCTCCCTCAGAAACCTTGGCCCCTGCCAAGCCAGAGTCTTAAACTGACCCCTGAAAGGAGCAGTAGGGGCCGACTACAGAGGTATTCTAACTCATAGTGGTTCGAGAATTTCCACCCCAGAAGAAGCTGCAGAGTGAGATTATCTACCTCGCCCCCAGCTTTCTGGCTAGGCCTGAGAGGCAGGGCAGGTTCAGCTGCTGAGGCACTAACAGATTCCTGGCAACTGGCTTTTGGCAACAAGAAACTCTCTCATTCTCCATGGCTTTCAATGGAAAGGGTGCCCAAAGACACTCATTGAGCCTGCAGGGTGCACAGCCTGCCTTGGGACAGGCAAAAGCAGAAACAGCAGTAACTTTGTAAAAACTACCAATCACATGTCACAACCACACTCATGTACAGCAAACCTGCAGTTCCAGGATCACACTAGGCATGAGGTGGCCGTCTTTGTTCCCACAAGACGCAGAGGAATTTTTGTACAACAGACGACTTTAGCTAAGACTGGCACTGGAGACACCAGAATCATCATATCCACAGGCCAACTTTAGATAAAACCAGAGCATTTCTGGGTTTGACATACAGGAGTCACATCCAAAAGGAAGTTGCTATAGGTGCAAGGGCCAAAGGGTCCAAGCTCATCAGAGGGATCAACCCTCACACAGCAGCTCATAAACTGCAGACACTGCTGATCCTCACAGCTAATCATCCTGGGAGTCAATCCCACCTACTGATGAGCCAAAAGTAATCAAAGCTAAACTTCAACAGGTGAAGACACACAACACAAGGAATACCTCAGATATACATGCACAAGAGAATAGGGAGATTGACTAATTCAAATATAAAGGCCACACACTGTATAAGTTTACCCAGAAAGAAATGAGAAACCTGGAGTATCTATCTGTTATATCGAAGCAAGCACAAAGAGTAAACAACGATGGGGAGACAAAGAAATACAACCCAAATAAAAGAACAGAAGAAACCTCTTGAATCAGTGGAACTAGAGGAAATAGAGGTAAACAATCTATCAGAGAGAGTTCAGAACACTGATTATTTTATTAGAATATTCAAGGAAATTAATGAAAATATAAAGAAGGATAGAGAAATCATGAAAAGCAACCAGCTAGAACTTAAGAATGCAATTACTGAATTAAATAACAAATTCGATGGAATGACTAGAAGATTGGATGAAACAGAAAATCTAATCAGTGACTTAGAAGACAAGATAGCAGAGATCACTCAAGCAGAACAACAAAAAGAAAAAAGAATGAAAAACATGGAAAATAGTTTAAGAGAGCTGGGGGACAACATCAAACGAGAAAACAAGCACATCATTGGAATACCAGAAGAAGAGAGGGAGCAAGGGATTGAGAACATATTTGAAGTAATAATGTCTGAAAACTTCCCTAACCTGGCAAAGGACATTGAAATACAAGCCCAGGAAGTGCAGAGAGTTCCAACCAGGATGATCCCAAACAGGCCCATACCAAGACACATTATAGTGAAAATGGCAAGGGTTAAGGACAAAGACAGAATCTTTAAAGCAGCAAGGGAAAGTCAGCAAGTTACTTAGAAGGGCACCCCCATAAGATTATCAGCTGACTTTTCTACAGAAACTTTTCAGACCAGAAGGGAGTGGCAGGAAGTTTTCAAAGTGATGAAAAATAAAGGCCTACAACCCAGATTGCTGTATCCAGCAAGGTTATCATTTAAAATTGAAGGAGAGATAAAGAGCTTCCCAGAAAAGAACAAGTTAAGGGAATTCATTACCACCAAGCCAGGTTTGCAGGAAATGTTAAAAGGGCTTCTTTAGGCAGAAGAGAAAATCAACTTAACTAAGGAAGACTAGGAACACAAATAACAAAATGGCAATTAATATGCATCTATCGATAATCACGTTAAATGCAAACGGAGTAAAGGCTCCAATCAAAAGACACAGGGTGGCTGAATGGATAAGAAAGCAAGACCCCGGCATATTCTGTATGCAGGAAACATACCTCAGATCAAAAGACACATACAGGCTGAAAGTAAAGGGATGGAGTAAAGTATTTCATGCAAATGGAACTGAGAAGAAAGCTGGAGTAGCGATACTTATATCAGATAAAATGGACTTTAAATTGAAGAATATAATAAAAGACAAAGAAGGACACTTCATAATAATAAAGGGATCGATCCATCAAGAGGACATAACCCTAGTAAACATTTATGCACCTAACATAGGAGCTTCTAAATATATAAAACAGATATTGTCAGACATAAAAACAGAGATCAACAGTAACACTATCATAGTAGGGGACTTCAACACCCTACTGTCACCAATGGACAGATCCTCCAGACAGAAAATCAATGCGGAAATAGTGACCTTAAATGACACATTAGACCAGCTGGATTTAACAGACATTTTCAGAGCATTTCACCCCAGAGCTGCAGAATATACATTATTCTCAAGTGCACATGGAACATTTTCTAAGATAGACCACATGTTAGGCCACAAAACAAGTCTCAATAAATTTAAGAAGATTGAAATCATTTCAAGTGTCTTCTCTGACCACAATGCTATGAAACTAGAAATCAATTATAAGAAGAAACCCAGAAAGCTGTCAAATAAATGGAGGCTAAATAACATGCTACTAAATAGCGAGTGGGTTACAAATGAGATCAAGGAGGAAATCAAAAGATACTTCGAGACAAACGAAAATGAAAACACCACAACCCAAAATCTCTGGGATGCAGCAAAAGCAGTCCTAAGAAGAAGTTCATAGCAGTGCAGGCCTACCTAAAGAAGGAAGAAAAATCTCAAATCAACAGATTATCCTCACACCTCAGGGAACTGGAAAAAGACAGCAAACCAAGCCCAAGGGGAGTACAAGAAAGGAGACAATAAAGACCAGAGTGGAAATAAACGATATAGAGAACAGAAAAACAATACAAAAGATCAATGAAACCAAGAGCTGGTTTTTTGAGAACATAAACAAAATTGGCAATCCTCTAACCAGGGTCATCAAAAAAAAGAAAAAGAGCGAGAACTCAAATTAGCAAAATCAGGAACAAAAGAGGCAAAATGACTACAGGCATCACAGAAATACAAAAAGTTCTAAGAAATTACTATGAGCAACTATATGCCAACAAATTTGACAATCTGGAAGAAATGGATAATTTTCTAGAAGCATACAACCTTCCAAAGCTAACACAAAAAGAAACAGAAAATCTAAATAGCCTGATTGCTATCAAGGAAATTGAATCAGTAATTGACAAGCTCCCAACAAACAAAAGCCCTGGACCAGATGGCTTCACAAGTGAATTTTATCAAACGTTCAAAAACGAACTATCACCTATTCTTCTCAAACTATTCCAAAAAATCCAGAAGGAAGGAAGGCTCCCAAACTCTTTTTATGAAGCCACTATCACCCTGATTCCAAAACCAGATAAAGACATCACAAAAAAGGAAAACTACAGGCCAATCTCCCTGATGAATATAGGTGCAAAAATTCTCAATAAAATATTAGCAAACAGAATTCAGCAATATGTTAAGAAGATCATACATCATGATCAAGTGGGATTCATCCCTAGTGCGCAAGGCTGGTTCAACATCCGTAAATCAATTAATGTGATACACCACATGAACAAAATGAAGAATAAAAAGCACATGGTCATATCAATAGATGCAGAAAAAGCATTTGACAAAATCCAACAGCGATTAATGTTAAAAACCCTTAGCAAAGTAGGAATACAAGGATCATATCTCAACATAATAAAGGCCATATATAACAAAACTATAGCTAACATCATACTCAATGGAGAAAAGCTAAAACCATTCCCCTTAGGATCAGGAACAAGATAAGGCTGTCCACTTTCTCCACTTTTATTCAACATAGTTCTGGAAGTTCTAGCCACAGCAATCAGGCAAGAAAAAGACATAAAAGGTATCCAAATTGGAAAGGAAGAAGTAAAATTGTCATTATATGCAGACGACATGATACTGTAGACAGAGAACCCGAAAGACTCCATCAAAAAACTATTGGAGCTGATAGACGAATTCAGTAACGTAGCAGGATACAAAATCAAAGTTCAGAAATCCGTGGCATTTGCATATACCAATAATAAACTAACGGAAGGAGAAATTAGGAAAACTGTCCCATTTACAACTGCTTCAAGAACTGTAAAATACCTAGGAATAAATTTAACCAAAGAAGTAAAAGATCTGTACTCAGAAAATTATAAAACACTGAAGAAAGAAATCAAAGAAGATACAAATAAATGGAAACACCTACCATGCTCGTAGATAGGAAGAATTAATATAATTAAAATGTCCATACTGCCTAAAGCAATATATAGATTCAATGCAATTCCTATCAAACTACCAAGGGCATTTTTCACAGAAATAGAAAATATAACCCTAAAATTGATATGGAACCATTAGAGACCTTGAATAGCCTTGGCAATCCTGAGAAATAAGAACAAAGTCGGGGTGATCATGCTACTACACATCAAAACAAGGCTATAGTAATCAAAGCAGTATGATATTGGCATAAAAACAGGCACACAGATCAGTGGAGCAGAACAGAGAGCCCAGAAATAAACCCAGGCATTTATGGACAATTAATCTATGACAAGGGAAGCAAGAATTTACATTGGAGTAAAGATACTCTATTCAATAAATGGTGCTGGGAAAATTGCACTGACACATGCAAAAAAGTAAAACTGTACCACCTCCTTACACTATATACCAGAACAAATTCAAAATGGATGAAGACTTAAATGTGAGACCTGAAACCATAAAACTCCTAAAAGAAAATATAGAGATTACATTTGCAGACATTACCCTGAGCAATATTTTTACTGGTACATCCCTGTGTGCAAAGGAAGTAAAAGAAAAATTGAACATATGGGATTATATCAGTTTGTTCACAACAAAGGAAACCATCAATAAAACAAAAAGGAAGCCTACTGAATGGGAGAATATATTTGCCAATGATATATCTGATAAGGGGTTAATATCCAAAATTTATAAAACACTCATGCAACTCAACACCAAAAAAACAAACAACCCAATTAAAAAATGGGCAGAGGATATGAAGAGACATTTCTCTAAAAAGGACATACAGAAGGCCAACAGGCATATGAAAAAATGTTCAACCTCACTGGTCATTAGGGAAATGCAAATGAAAACCACTATGAGATACAACCTCACCCCAGTCAGAATGGCTATCATCAATAAATCAACAGACAAGAAGTGCTGGCGGGGCTGTGGGGAAAAGGGGACCCTGCTGCACTGTTGGTGGGATTGCAGATTGGTGCAGCCACTATGGAGTCAGTATGGAACTACCTTTTGTTCCAGCAAATTCACTCCTAGGTATTTATCCTAAAAAACCCAACACACTAATTCGAAAAAATATATGCACCCCTATGTTCTATGCAGCGCTGTTTACAATAGCCAAGACTTGGAAACAACCAAAATGCCCATCTGTAGATCACTGGATTAAGAAACTGTGGTACATTTATACAATGGAGTATTACTCTGTTTTAAAGAAGAATGAAATCGTACCATTTGCATCGATATGGATGGACCTAGAGACTATTATGTTAAGTGAAATAAATCAGTCGGAGAAAGACAAATACCGTATGACTGCACTTATATGTGGAATCTAAAAAACTGAATGAATGAGCAAAGTAAACAGAAACAGTCTCATAGATATAGAGGAAAAACTGAGGTTTGCTAGTTGGGAGTGGGGTAGAGATGAGGGAGAAGGGGAAGGGATTAGACAGCTCAAATAGGTAACTACAGTATTGCCTCAGGGATATGAAAGACAGTTCAAGGAATATAATTAATAATGTTGTAACTATTTTGTGGGGTGTCAGATGGTCACACTTTTTTTAGGGAGACCATTTCATGGATGGAGTAGAGGCTTGATCATTGCACTGTACACCTGAAGCTGATGTTGTATAATATTGTATACCAACTGTAATTGAATATATATGGATAGTCACGGGATGTGGATTATACTGTGGAAGGGAGTCAGGGGAAGTGTAATAGATATATATGATATGGGGGTAGGAGTGGGGTGGCGAATTGGGGGAGTGGGTTGTCACTTTGAGGGGTAAAAAGTATAACTATTGCACTGTGTTGTACACCTGAAACTAATTAAAAATAAATAAATAAATAAATAAATAATAAATTTCTTTGGTGGTAAGAAATCTCACTTTTATTACCTACAGTACCTAGTTGTTTAAATGTTAATAAACATAATAATAGAATTGCTCATTGATGTCCGCATCACAAACAGATTTATTAACTAGTGTACACTTCTTATTTTTAAACTGAACAAATGCTATTTTCTAAAGATACATAAATTAGTTCTTTACTCCTCCATTCCTGGAGAACCCTAATCTATAAATATTCTTTTGCACTTAGAATATCTAATCTATAGATATTCTTTTTTAATGTAACAGTATGTTCTGGAAATCACTCCAAATCAACTCATAGTGATATTTCTATTCTTTTTATATAGTCACATAGTCCTCCATTAAGTGGATGTAGCATACTGTCTTCAATATTCTGTTACTTAAGAGGATTGAGGCAATATTCAATATTTTGCAATTACAAACAACACTAAAATAAATAACTTGATTCATATTATTTTTGTATTCTTGGAGGTCTATTTTTAGAGTAGAGTCTTAGAATTGGGATTATTGGGTCAAAAGATAAACACATATGTAGTTTTGTTATTTATTGACAAATTAATGTACATTCCCACCTGTATTATATGACAGCATTTGTTCTCTCATAGACTTGCCAACAAAATTTATGGTCATATTTGTATTTTCCCAATCTGATAGATAAGAAATGATATTTCAGTGTTAGTTTTATTTGCATCTCTCTAATTATGAATGAGATTAAATCATTTTTCATATGGTTTTTATATGTGTGTATGTGCATACATATATATCTACACATATATAACTTTTCACATGTTTTTCCCATTGATCTATTGGGAAATGATAGAAATTTTTGGAAAAAATATGAAATTAGATCTATCTATCACACCCTACATACTAATAAATTCCAAACTGATTGGAGACCTAAATGTGAAAAAACAAAACTATACAGACACTATAAAAAAGTATGGGCATGGGCCGGCCGAGTGGCGCATTGGTTAAGCGCTGGTTTTGGGATGCCAGCGGCCCCGGTTCAGATCCCACATGAGGGCCAGTGACACTGCCCTCTACAGCTAACAACAGCTCCACCTGGAGCTGGGCTGTGCGAGCCCCGGTGATGGTGTGGGCTGCAGCCCCTGCTGCAGTGGGCTGCCATAGGCTACAGTGAGTGGCCCGCAGCCAGCGTGAGCGGCTGGCAGCCAAGCATGAACTGCCAATAGCCGCGGTGAGCGATATCCAGAGGCCAGCGACCGATCTGCCTCATCCGGGAAGAGCGCAATGACGATACCAACAGTGAAGCAACATCCTCCGCAACTAAACTGAAGAACAAAAAGACAGCAACTTGTCTGTTCCCCTTCCCCGATTCCCCAACACTGTTCCCCTCCGCCAATTCCCCAATAAAAAAAAAAAAAAAAAAAGTATGGGCAATTCTTCATTAATCTTGGGGTAGGGGAAAGCTTTCCAGCTATGAATAAAAATTTAGAGGAAATTAAAACATAATGTATAAGTTTGATTACATAAAAATAAAAACACTTTGGCATAGCAAATAACATGAAGATGTCAAAGGACAACCGATAGAGTAGGATATAGTATTTGCAATATACATCAAATAATTTAGTGGGTTGTGAATTTGTTTGCTTGTTTGTTGTTTTGATGGGGTGAAAGAGTTGTGAACCCTCCTATTTTAGGGTTCTCTTTTCCCTTGTAGGACCCTAAGTTTTTCACCCTTCTTTGTTCTTTCACCACCTAACTGCAAAACCTTTCCTCTCTTTATGCCCATTTTTCTCCACCAGAAGCTATGCATTTCAAAACTGCTCCTTTATATTAACATATGCTTGTTCTCTAAACCATGCCTGCCCTTACATAGTCTTTGCTTCTCTAAGTAGCACCTGTTCCACATATACTTGGAAACCTCTCCATATAGTCCATATTCTGATTTGTCTGGAAACTTCCTGCAATTAAAGGTAGGGGGTGGATGTACTATTTCTGCGGATCATGAAATCACCCTTAAGCCCCTTTGTGAGCCTCCATTTTCTAACTTCTCCACAGGTTTTCTCATAATGGCTTTGCTCTCCTCAAAGCCTTGTGCCTGGGCAAAGCTAAGTCAGTGGCATTCGAGATTTCATGCTGGGCTTCGTGAGTTTTCCTTTCATGCATAGTTGGTTTGCACTTTCAGCTTTCTGTTTCTTTCAGGTGTGGTGAGGGCATGATTTTGTGCAGAATTTACTTATCCTTTCTTATTTTCTCATTTTTATTTAAAGACGATGTTTAGAGGAGTGTTGCCTTTGTCTTCAGCTCCATCTATGCCTGATAATGTTTTTATTGGTTTTTAATCAAAGAAAAACCAGAGTCAGAGAGAAGTAAAAGCAGTGATGATAAATTTTATTAGCAAAAACTACTGTAATAAAAGAAAAGAGATCTCAGTATAGAACTGGTTTCCATTCCAAATACAAGGAAAGGTGGAGATTTAGAGCCAAGAACAGAATGGGAGACAAGGAAAAGTTAGGGATGAGGGAATTTTGGCTAAACTGCCTTTATAGGATTCTTCCTGAAGGCAGGCAGGAGATCAAATACCAGAGGTGATGGATGTGGAATTTGATCAAATCTCTAGAGAGGATGGGAATTCTTGCTAAACTGACCTAGAAGGGTTCTTGCTAGAACTAGACTCTACAAGGAAGGACACAGAAGTCCAGGATTTGAAGCCTAGTCCAAATAGAATTTCAGATGAGTTTGACCAAAGTTGGTCAAGGAGAGAATCTTGTTAGTTTCCAAATATTATTAATTTTATGTTAACCAATGAGGGATTTTGTTATATTCCTTTAAATAATGTGGAACTGCATTCTTTCACACAGGAAAGTTATTTGGGGTCAGTTTTATCCTTTAAACTTGTCTGATTCAAGTGAGTGCAGAGTAGTTTTGAGTGTATGGTTAATTTATCACCTCTAGTAAGATGACACCTTTCTGAGGCCTCTACTTGAAGCACTGTGTATCACTAGGTCTTATCACTCTCTGTCAACTCAGGTCTCTGTCCCCTAACTGCTAGACTGTGTTTCTATTACCTTTCCTGAACTAAAACTTGACATTTGCCTCCAGGAAGTAAAAAGGGGCAGTCACAGCATTTACCTTGTTTGGTTTCTTCTTTTAGGGGTCAAAGTGCTGTGCGGGCTATTGTCCCATATCTGAAAACAGTTGTTTCCTATGTTTTGTTTGGTTGTCCAATAATTTACAATAAGAGGGCAACTTCTCTAGCAGATAATCCTTTAATAATAGATATGGATATCTTAATTCTTACCATAATACTTATTTTGAGCATATGCATTTTTTAAAATTTTATGACAATGGTGCACATGACTGAGGAAAATTCATACATCCTTAATCCATAACTTACTTTTGTACTTTCTTTCAAGTAGGGCCCTGCTTTGTATCTAGCTATCCCCAAATTCTTCAAGATAATATATGTGTGATATAAGAAAAATGGCCTAATATATGTTACATATTATGAGAAAAAATATAATTTCTCTTTGCTTGCCTTAACTGGAAAATAGAATACACTTTTGAAAAATGATGATTAAAAGTTGATAAAACTTTCTTTACATTCCAAATGCTAAATGTTTAAAAGGATCCAAGAAAAAATGAAGGAAATTTTTTTTGCCAATAATTAAATTAATAATTACTCCTTGGAAAATGTAGATTTTACAATATAAGGTGTATAGAATATAAATATAGAATATATAGAATTTAAAACATGTAGATTTTGGAATATACAATATTAATCATACTTCATTTCATCCTGAAAAACAGATCATAACTTTAAACTAATGACATCTATTTGAAATTTGTTAACTGAATCTTCAAATACAGTTATATATGTGAAATAACATGACCATGAAGATATATAATGCTTCTAGTAAAGCAGATGGAATTAGCACGCATCATTAAAAACATATGAGGTATAAAATATAATACCATTTTGTCAAAAGGATTTAGTGAACCTCAGAAATGCCTATTTGTGGAAAGAGCCCACATATTTCTGAGTTTTCATGTTAATTTTTATAGTTTGAAATTTTATAAGAACCAACTTGGTATCATTTATTTTGATGCCTTAATTATTTTATCCTTTCATTAACTTAACAAGAAAATGAAAATAGCACTGGCAAAATGACCATGACAGTACTTTGTCTCTGTATGAACATTTGACTTTTATATGATTCTAGCTCTATTGATGGGTATCCTTCCAGATTACAGTTATATCTATTTCTAATGTACCCATTAGAAATATTTTTGTGATTTAAGTGACTAATTTGAGAGAAACATATTGTACCAGCTGGAATTTCTCATTGCCCACCTGTGATCTACCTGTTAGTATAACAAGATAACTGTTTGTAATATTCTCTGTCAGCCTTAAGTCTTTGTCTCATCATACAAACACTTCCTAATGTGGCATAATTTTATCTCACTACTAGCTACATTCTCAGCTTATCCATCACAACAACATGTTTATTAGTCACTAGGTACATAAATTTTCTTGCCATGTCCTTAAAATATTAGGCAATCTTATTTATTTTGTGCTTTGAGCTTATTTGTCACACTTGTAATGTCTACCTTACTATTCTCTTTTTTCTATTGAGAAAAATCTTTTTTATTAATAAAAAAGTTTATATTGAATTTTAATAAAATCCAGGAGCTATATATAGTAAATGATTTCTTTATAACTATTATATAAGCTATGTATTAGCATCTGTATCATAAGAAAAAAATATAGACTCCTGAATGAACACTTCCTTATAATTCAAAAGCCTGCCTATGTATTTTATTTTATTTATTTATTTTTAAGATGTTATATCTTTCTTTTTTTTTTTAAGATTTTTATTGGGGAATTAAGGGAGGGGAACAGTGTTGGGGAATCGGGGAAGGGGAATAGACAAGTTGCTGTCTTTCTGTTCTTCAGTCTAGTTGCAGAGGACGTTGCTTCACTGGCCCATGTTGTTATCATCATTGCGCTCTTCCTGGATGAGGCAGATCGGTTGCCGGCCTCTGGATGTCGCTCACCGCGGCTATTGGCAGCTCACGCTGGCTGCCAGCCACTCACTGTAGCCTATGACAGCCCACTGCAGCAGGAGCTGCAGCCCACACCATTGCTGGGGCTTGCACAGCCCAGCTCCACGTGGAGCCGCTGTTAGCTGTGGAGGGCAATGTCACTGGCCCTCATATGTGGGATCTGAACGGGGCCGCTGGCATCCCAAAATCAGCTCTTAACCAATGCGCTACTCGGCTGGCCCGCCTATTTATTTTATTTATTCTTTCTGCCTCTATAGAATTCAAAGGAACAGTTATTATGATTGGTAACAGAAAGGTAACTGGAAAATCTCCAAATATTAGTGCACTAAATAACGTACTTCTAAATACCTCAGGGGTAAAAATAAATCAGCAAAAGCAAATTATAAAGTTTTTGAACAATAAAAAAGCATTCTATCAACATGTGTGGAATGTGCCCAGAGCAGTGCATGTAGAGAATTTACGGAAATTATGTCTGTGTCAGAAAGGAGGAAGATGTTAAATGAATGATATCTGCATGTGTATTTAAAAAATAGAGATAGAACAAATGTAGGCAGACAAAAGGAAAGAAGACACAGCAGAAAACAAGGAAATGAAAAACAGAAAAAATACAACAGAGGAAAAGTTCATGAATTTCAAAGCTGTTTCCTTGACACAGTAAACAAAATTAATAAAACTCTAACAAGATAACAAGATTGGTCAAGAAAAAAGAGAGTGGTGACACAGCTTATCAATATCAGAGATGACAGAGGAAACATGACTACTGATTCTACAGAGATTACTGGAATAACAAGTAGATGTTGTTAACAACTTTTTCGAATAAATGTGGGAATTTTGGTTAAATGGACAAATCATTTGAGTGCCACAAACTCCTAAAGGTCATTCAAGAAGGAAAAGATAATTAGAATAATCCCATGTCTATTTGAAAAGTTAAATTTGTAGTTAAAACTCCCCCAGAGGGAGTTCTGAGAAATGTATCAAAAAATCATCAATTCTTATGTTCCATTTAAAAAAATCTCTTCCTTTATTCATAACTCCTTCTAATCCTTTCTTTCTATGTTTTTGGTATGTTTTCCCCAGTATTTGTGAATCTGAAGCAAAAGAAATAAACTTGTGCATCAGGTTTTAAAGATTTCCAGTATTCTAGGATCAAGCTGAGATGACAAGGCAAATAAGCAGTTAATACAAACAATATAAGTATAATTATCCATAGGTCTAAGTATCAAATGAACTAATATTTATAATCTCTTTTACCATTTCTCATCAATATAGTTTGCCCCTAAGAGCATTAAAAAAACAATTTCTAAGGAATTACTGCTCTATTGTACTGATTCCAGTAACATTAGAATCATTCTTTTCATTCTGTCTTGTCTTTTTAGTTTTGCAGAAATGTATAAATTGAGGTCATTGAAGATATGTATGATTTATACCCTGTACATCCTTAATTTTCCAACTCATTACCAATTTTTTTTAACACCATTTCAGTAGTCCTTTTGTGCTTGCCAATGAATTATCTTTAGGTGTTGACATTTACACACACACACACACACACACACACACACACACACACACACACAGGAAACTTTTTGTTTCATATTGAAATACTTTTAAAGAAACACTGCGTAATTTCCTTATTTTTAAAAAAAAAAAAAAACAACAAAAAAAACTGTTGACACTAAATATCCCTAGAGTCTGCTATAACATTTGTCTACTTAAATGTTTGTTATTCTGCTATTGTTGGGATTGTTGAGAATGTTTCTTCATGTTATACAATTAAGACCATACATTTGAGGATATATGAGCAAAGTATATTATATACATGCAATTAGATATAGGGAACTATTAGCATTTTGATATTTTGAAGTTTCTTAAGCTTGTAAATATTGGGGTTTTTTTTTAAGTGTTTAATTTTTTTTATTTTATTTTATTATTTATTTACTATTTTTTAGAGGGCAGTGTCACTGGCTCTTATCTGTGGGATCTGAACCAGGGCCGCTGGCTTCCCAAGCCAGCTCTTAACCACCGCACTACTCAGCCGGCCCAGCTTGTAAATATTCTATATCTCTTTAGTTTATGTTTAAATAGTAGAATTATAGTAAAGCTCTATACTTATTGAAAATATATGAACAAATATTATAAGTGTGTTCAACAGCCATAAACCTGAGATAAATGTTTTTAAATCTGTTGCTCAGGCACAGAACAAGTTGATTATTGATACAAATCTGAAAGATCAACTTTTCACTTAGCTACTAGTTCTATAAAAGAGCTTGAGCTTTTTGGGAAAAACAAATCAAAACAAAAAAATTGGTGTTGCCCAGGCAACACTGCTATATTGTACACAATATCCAATATCTAATTAAAAGTTATAAGAAATTTGAAGAAGCAAGAAATACAATATAGGAATAAAATTAACAGAAACTAATTCCTCAAATAACCACAATATGAGAACTACCATAAAACAACTTTAAAGGAATTATAATTTTAATTAAATATTCACAAGAAAATATGAAAAAATGAGTGAAAAGGCAGAAAATTTCAGGAATAAAACTAGAATTATAAAAATAAAATATATTCTAGAATAGAAAAGCATACTTTCTAAAATCAATAATACATACAATTTCAAAATGAACAGTGTGAAAGAATCATTGAAGTAGAAAAATATCAACTTATATTATCCAAAATAAAGAGTATACACACACACACACACACACACACACACACACACACACACGACAATGAAAAGGGACAATAGTATAAACTAACAAAGATGTCATTGGAGTCACAATAGGAAAAAAGAGAGAATTGGGCAGAAAAGTTATCTAAAGAAGTAATTGATGAAAAATTTCCAAAATTATTTAAAATGATCAATCCATACATACAAATAGGTCAGAAAACCAAAGCTAGGCATATGGTAAACCAATTACTGAGTACTGAAGATGAGGAGAAAATCCTAAAATCAGTTATTAAAGAAAACACACACGGGGGGTGGGGGGTCAATTATGACAGTGCTCATTTGACATCGACAATAAATGTTAAACAGAAGACATTAAAATCACATTTTTACAGTACATACAAAAGTAATATTAAAATTCTATATTTAGTTAAAATTTAAATTATATTTTCTGATAAATTAAAGGTGAAATCATTTGTTGTCAGCAGATTAGCACTGCATGAAATGCTAAATGGAATGCCTGCTTCAGCATGATACCACTTGAATGTTTTGACTTACAGAAAGGATTAAAATGGTAAATAAGTGCTAAAATTTTAAATTAAAAATTATGTTGTACCCCTTAGAGCAACAACTAAAAGAGAGAGAGAAAGAGAAAGTAATACAGTTGAATATATGTAATATTTTATCAGTCCCAAAGAAGGCAGGAAAAGTAGCATCAAAAGAACAAAAAGAAGGAATACTTATAAAAATAGCAAAATGGTAGTCTCAAATACAACTATAAATAATTACGTTAAATATGAATGGGTTTAAACACAATTAAAAGACAAACATTGTCACTAAAAAAACAACAACAGGACCTAAGTATATGCTATCTATGAGATTAACTTTATATATAAATACTACATATGAACAAGCTGGAGTGACTACAGTAATACCATACAAAGCTGACATAAATCAACTATTATCAGAGATAAAGAGGGACATTTCATAATGATAAAAGGATCAATTAATCAAAGACAGGAAAAGTTTTAATAATAGACCTTCAAAATACATGAAGTAAAAACTGATCAAAATAATGTAGATAACTCCAAGTAGTTGAAAATTATGTAAAGATATTTTAAAACCTATTAGTAAAAAATAAATAATAAGGAAGCTAAAAATATTTCAAAACAAACATTAATGAAAACACAATGTATCAAAATGTGGGAGGGACATAGCTAAAATTACTTATCTTATATAATTAGAAAATTTTAAACTCAATGATCTAAGCTTCTATCTTAAGAAGACTGGAAAAACGAGAGCAAGTAAACGCAAGTAGGTAAGAGAAAAGACATAATCAAGATAAGGTCAAAAATCACTGAAATAGAAAACATATAAACAACTAGAGGAAATCAATAAAGCAGAGTGGTTCTTTGGAAAGTATAAGATAGTTTATACACTCACTCCTAACAAGCTTGATGAAGAAACATATGTAAATCACTAATTACCAGTATCAGGAATGAAAACTAATAGGGCAAAGATCTTACAGATATTAAAATAGAAACATATAATGAACAATTTTGTGCCAGTAACTTTGACAGCATAAATGAAATAGATGAGTTCTTTGAAAAACTGACTACTAAAACTGACCCAAGAAGAAACACAAGCTGAATAGTCCCATATCTGTTAAACAAATAAACCCCAAAAGAAAATCTTTCCATCAAGAAAACTCTGATTAGATGGCCTCCTGGTGAATTCCATCAAATATTTAAGGACGACATACTGATCTTAAACAAACAATTAAAAAGAAAACTCTTCCAGAAAATAGAGCAGGAAAACTTTCCAACTATTTTTGTGCAGCCAGGATAGCCCTGATCCAAAACCTGGTAAGAACTTTATTTAAAAAATCACAAACATATATTTTATCCACACTAAAGATTTAGAAAATTAAATTCAGCAATATATAAAGTTTATGATAAAGTAATAGGATAATAAATATTGGGTTGTCAGAAAAGTCATGACATATTTATTCTATGTTTTTCATTGCAAAAATGCATCACGAGTTTTCTGACAACCCAGTAGATTATTGGAACAGCATATAAATTTCAGAATCATACCCATATATTCATGACCACTTTTCCAAACATGTCACAAAAATACTTGCACAAACATGTCATAGCAACTTTTCTATAATAGCAAAATCTTGAAATCAACTCAAATGTTCATCAGCAAGAAAAGGGATAAACAATTTGCAGCAATAAAAGGATGAATCTGATGATACACACAAGGATGAGCTTCCACAGAAGTATGTTCATCAAAGGCAGAAGAGTATATATTGTATGATTCAATGTATTTGACATTCACAGGTAGTTAAGACTAATTTTTGATGATAGATGATAGAAATTAGAATAGCATTTTTTGGGGGGAGTGAGGAATGACTAGAAAGGGACACAGGGAATTGGGGTGATAGTAGTGTTCTCTATCTTCTGGAGAGTATTGATTACACAGGTCTTCTGGAGAGTATTGATTACACAGGTGAATACTCATCAGAACTCATTGTATTAAATCTTCAGGTCTGTACACTTCATCTGTACACTTTATCTCACTAAAATGGGTCATGCTTTAGATGTAATATATGAGAAACTATAGAATTAAAATTTTTTGATTGTGCTTGTCTTGAGGAACTCCTCTGAAATTGACAGAAATAATTAAAGAGATACATGGTAGCAGAAAGCAGACTTTATAACTGCACATTTACAAGACAATTGAATAAAAACCTTGTTAAACAAGAGACCAACTATTCTTTCTTCTTGGTTCATGGTAGGGCTGCATCAGTAACCTCAGGTTGGTTCAACTTTGCTGACATTCACCTAAACAATGGGTTCCAACATACTTTAGATTGATGGATGGCTAAGTGCAGCCATGATTCTCAATTGGGCAGTTAATGATAACTTTAATTTAGTACATTTACAATTATTGGACCTGAAGATTTATAGTCAATTGCCATAGAATTAATATTTATTTTCCTTTGTATTAATATAATTTGAAATTAAAATATGTGGATCAAGATTAGAATTGCTCACTTTCCTCCCATATTCAACTTCCCACAAAAAATTAAATTTCTTTGTAGTCTATAACTGCTCTCATTTTTATTCTGATTAGGAAAAAAACAAATTTAAAATTGGGGCCGTCGGAGTGGCGCGTTAGTTAAGAGCTGGCTTGGGACACCAGCTCTGAGCAGCAGGACCCCGGTTCGGATCTCACATATGAGGACCGGTGACACTGCCCTCTATAGCTAAGATAATGAACAACAGCTCCACCTGGTTGCCTCTATAGCTAAGATGGTGAACAACAGCTCTACCTGGAGCTGGGCTGCTGTGAGTTGCCGGCAACGGTGTAGGCTGCAGCCTCTACCATAAACTACAGTGAGTGGCCGGCAGCCAAAGTGAGTGGACAGCAGCCTGTGTGAGCTGCCAAGAGCTGCTGTGAGCTGCCATCCAGAGGCTGGCGACTGATCTGCCTCACCCAGGAAGAACGCAACAATAATACCAACATAGGCTAGTGAAGCAATGTCCTCCACAACTAGACTGAAGAACAAAAGGACAGCAACTTGTCTGTTCCCCTCCCACAGTTCCCCAATAAAATCTTTAAAAACAAGACAAAACAAAAAATAAACTTTAAATTGAAAAATAAAGGTTGCTCTACTATTTAAAACAAAGAGCTTCTGTGTAAATTATTCTGCCAATTGAAAATTCACATCCTGTTTTATGGTTGCTTCTTTCCCTTTTTAGCTTCTTCCAAGCGGGGTGCATCATTACCTTCTTCTTCCATGCTGGTATCTGGGTACAGATTGAAGCTTATACCATCATCACTACCTCAAAAAATGTATACACATTTTAAGAAAGGAAAAAACTGTATTAAAGTTGTAGTACTCAATATACACTAAAAACAAAAAATGAATACAAGTCATGTTTGACTTCTGTAATTGCAAGAGGTGCTCAAAGTGGTTACCATCAGCCTAATTTTAATAGTTTTTTCCTTTCTTAAAACGTGTATACATTTTTTTGTCTCTCTCTCTCTGTCTCTCAATATATGTGTGTGTATGTGTGTGTGTATATATGTGTGTATACACACACACACACATACACACACACACACATATACAAATCAAGACATTGGTTTATAATCTAAATTTGATATCTATTCAACAACTGAAACTACCAAGATGATGTATCATACAGATTGAATATGTCAAAGTTGATATACACTGGATTCTGCCCAGTAATTAAGTTAGTTAATACTTAGAGTAGTATAAAGTGGACACATTATACATTATATTACTTTCAGATTTAATATATTTACAAGAGTCAATCTGAGGGGAACACAGAACTCTCTACAATTATGTGGCTATAATTTTCAGTAATAATAGAGAGTGTAGAAAAAATTGATATTTAATAATAGGTTTTTATTTCAAGAAACGAAAGGATAAAAATTTTACCATGTAATCCATACTTCTAATTTTTTAAAATAATTTGATGCTTCTGGTAATTTAGCTCTTTTAAAGAATTCTTGCTTTGAAATAATATCATTGTTGAGTTTATCAATTAGTTAAGTTTAAGTTAATTTTCAAAAAGGACATTTAAAATCTTTTAAAATTATGTACCTTTTGACTTTCATGTTTCCAAATTAAAGTAATTTTTATAGTTATTTGCTCATAATTATGCATGAATAAATCCTCTCTTTAATATCTGTTTATCTAAGTATTTATCTACACCCATCCATGAAAATATATCAAAGCATATACTCTTTTGTCTATGTTTAACTGGTTTATTTTAACTGGTTTAAAGCATTTTAGAGTTCAATAGCTGAGGGACAGCTATTTGTTTCATTGTTTGAAAATATTTGATTTTAGCAATGAAAAAAATGATAAAACTCATAAACTGTTAAGTACCAATAAGAAGTTAGAAAGTAGAGCATGTATGAGTTAAACTTAAAGAGGATGGAAGGACTAAGAGTTGTGATTATTCATGAGGTACTAAATATGCATGAGGTACCAGAGGCACTAAATAACAGGATATATTAAATATTCATTAGTCACATGAAAGACTTGTTATTTATGAGGTCTTAATTCAGCCACCCATTAGAGACACCGTTTTTGGCTCTGACAGTTCTAAGCCCAAGAAACTCACATAAAACTGATCACTATTCAGGAAGTTAATTGGAAAACTACAGCTATTAGCCAGACAACTTGTTCTGTGTCTCTCTGATAAAGCAAAAGTGTCCGTTTGCCCTGGGCATTTCCCCGACCTGGGCTCCCTTGTTTGAAATTCAACTCTCCTTCTGGTAACTGTGTTACCACAGGAAAGGAAGAGACAGGACAATTAAACATTGTGTAAGACAGATTCAGGTACGACAGTCCTTCCAACACACTTGTACTTTATTCTGAATGTGTTAACTTACTCCTTCTCTTTCTCTTTGTTTCATGCTATGTGTACTAAATGTATGTAACAAGCCTTGTGATTCTATGTGTTTTATTTGGTATGTGAACCTTTCTGTTCCACGGCCACTAGAAAAGCTTCCTTGCTAAAGTACTTGGAGTTTACTATTGCATGTAGGAAATGTCCCACGCAACAAGGATACTAAGCCCTATTTAGTTATTTTGTTTGTAGACAATGGAATCAAATTACTCTCAGGTGGACTTCCGGTATAGACGCATGCTTTCCCAACTACTTCCCAGGATCACATCAAAATTACAAATAATTTATACAACATTTAACCTCGGAAATCCCCTGAACACTAGATGAACAGAACCTCTAAACGAAGGACCTAAAGAGAAGGCCACATCAAGTCTGGTAGGAGGGGCACAGAGGAGAGAGGGCGAGCCCTGTGAGGGGCGCCCCAGCTTTGGGAGGCTTCGCTGGTTGGGGGACAGACTGTCCAGCCCCACACCAAGATTACTAACCCAGAGTTGCTTTGCCAGGAAGAAGAATTCTACGACAGCAGGCAGTAGAAATTAGTGAGGACTCTTTGCTCAGCTCGGTGAGGCTGAGGGTGGCTGGAGAAACACTCGAGCCAGCGCACGGGTTCACTCGCTGTTGAGTACTCACCCGGTTCCTGTTGGAGGGAGTAGCTTTGTGAGCCAGGCCCAGAAGACTGTGGGGAAGGACTGAACTGAGCACCTTTGGTGCAGAAGCTGGAGGTTTTGGGACGGTTGTTCTCCTGGTGTGGAGCTTGCACATGCGTAGTGTACAGGAGGGTGCCATTTTATTAAGGTTGGGCCCTCCCACAGAGGGTCAAGTCTGGTGAAATTGGCACAGGAGTGCATGCATGCATGCGTGTGTGTGCATGCATGTGGCCTTGGAGATTCCCACCCTTCGCCCTGCTTGTGCTGCGTTGCCAGGGAAATGCTGGGCGGGTGCCCTCTGGCTCCAACAGGCTGCTCACTGAGAACAGCAGTGCGC
Organism: Aselliscus stoliczkanus; assembly: GCA_033961575.1. Lineage (NCBI taxonomy): Eukaryota > Metazoa > Chordata > Mammalia > Chiroptera > Hipposideridae > Aselliscus > Aselliscus stoliczkanus. The sequence continues at coordinate 109,286,055 of CM066729.1, forward strand.
GAGCCACTTTGGATCCCCACGCTTTGCCCTGCTTATGTTGCATTGCCAGGGAAATGCTGAACAGGTGCCCTCTGGCTCCATCAGGCTGTGCACTGAAACACAGGAGTACCCAGGCCGCGTTGGGTCCCCACCCTCCACCCTGCTTGTGCTGTGTTGCCAGGGAAACACAGGGCAGGTGCTCTCCAGCTGCATCAGTCTATTCACTGATACTCAGAAGTACTCGAGCCGACTAGGGTCCCCACTCTCTGCACTGTTTGTGCAGAGTTTCCAGGCTGGGGATTGGCTGTTGGGCTGCTTAGCCTGATCTGTGGGCAGCTGATTGGGATAGGCTGATATGGGGAGTTTCCCTGAGAGTATTGGGTCAGGAGCTGTGTGCCTGCATGATCTGATCGAGGCTTTCCTGGTGAGTTTGTGTGGACTGGTTGCTGGTGCAGAGTGTATGCTGTTCTGACTTGGTGGGGGCCACTGACCACATGCAGTGGTGCCTTGGGGGCCTGCCCCACCCACCTAGAGCTGTGTTGCCAGAGGCACCCAGAGCTCCCGGTTCCTGGCTCACATCTCAGCAGGCCACAGAGGGTTTTTTTTTTTTTGCAGTAGCGGACAACCAGCAACAAGCTGTGAAGGTTTTTTTTTTTTTTTTTTTGTAGTGAGCACGGCTCCAGTGCACACAGAGCTAATTGCGGAAAGCTCACTGCAAGCCTGAGAGGGATGCCGGCGCATAACATGTTAAACTCTTCCCCCCACAAATAGCTGGTGTTGAGTCGCCCAGAGACTCTCTATTGCTGAGCAAGTGGTCTGCAGATTAAAGAGGATGGAGAGCCCACCCAACCTCTTTTTTTTTCTCTCTCTCTCTTTTTTCTAGGTGATCTATCAAATACATCAAAGCATTCACAGAACGACAGCCAGAATAAAAAATAAAAAAAAAGAAAGAAACATGTCCCAGGTAAAAGATCAGAAGAAAACTCTAGAAATGGAACTAAATGAAACAGAGGTATCCAAACTCTCAGAGACAGAGTTTAGAACACTGATGATAAGAATGTTTAAGGAACTTAGTGAGGACATAAAGAATGATAGGGAAACCATGCAAAACAACCAGTTAGAACTAAAGAATACAGTAACTGAAATGAAGAACACACTCGAAGGAATCACCAGTAGAATAGGCGAAGCACAGGAGCGGATCAGCGAATAAGAAGACAAAATAGCAGAAATCACCCAGTAGGAACAACAAAAAGAAAAAAGAATAAGAAAGAATGAAAATAGTTTAAGAGACCTCTAGGAAAACATGAAATGCATCATAGGAATACCAGAAGGAAAAGAGAAGAAGCAAGGGATGTAGAATGTATTTAAAGAAATAATGACTGAAAACTTCCCTACCCTGTTGAAGGAAATCAACATAGAAGCCCAGGATGTGCAGAGACTTCCAAACAGGCTGAATCCAAACAGGCCCACACCAAGACACATCATAGTTAAAATGGCAAAGTTAAAAGACAAAGACAGAATCTGAAAAGCAACAAGAGGAAGACAACAGGTTACATAACAAAGGAACTCTGATTAGACTAACAGATGACTTGTCATCAGAAACTCTGCAGGCCAGAACGGAGTGGCAGGAGATATTCAAAATGATACAAAATAAAGGTCTGTAACCAAGATTGCTCTACCCAGCACAGCTATCACTTAAAACTGAAGGAGAAATAAAGAGCTTCTCAGAAAAGTATAAACGTAAGGAGTTCATTACACCAAGCCAGCATTGCAGGAAACGTTAAAAGGGCTTTTTTAAACAGAGGAAAGGGGAAAACAAGCTAACCCAGGAAGACAAGAAATACAAATAACAAAATAGTAATAAATATGCACCTATCAGTAATCACTTAAATGTGAATGGGCTAAATGCTCCAATCAAAAGACAGACAGTGGCTGAGTGGATAAGAAAACAGAACCCACGCATGTGCTGTCTACAAGAGACTCATCTCAGATCAAAAGACACACACAGATTGAAAGTAAAAGGATGGAATAAGATATTTTGTGCAAATGGCAATGAGAAAAAAGCTGGAGTAGCAATACTTATTTCGGACAAAATAGACTTTAAAATGAAGACTAGAAGGGCACTACATAGTAATAAATGGATCAATTCAACAAGAGGACATAACCCTAGTAAACATCTATGCACCTAACCAAAGAGCTCCTAAATATATAAAACAGATTTTGACAGACATAAAGACAGAGATCAACAGTAATGCTATTATAGGGGACTTCAACACCCCTTTGTCACCAAAGGACAGATCCTCCAGACAGATAATCAACATGGACATAGTGGCCTTAAGTGACACTTTAGACCAGCTGGATTTAATTGATATTTTTAGAGCATTTCACCCCTAAGCTACAGAATATACATTCTTCTCAAGTGCACATGGAACATTTTCCAGTATAGACCACATGTTAGGCCACAAAACAAGTCTCAACAAATTTAAGAAGATTGAAATCATATCAAGTTTCTTCTCTGACCACAATGCTATGAAACTAGAAATGAATTATGAGAAGAAATCTGGAATGCTTACAAATACATGGAGGCTAAATAACATGCTAATAAATAGTGAGTGGGTCAAAAGTGAGATCAAGGAGGAAATCAAAAGATACCTCGAGAGAAACGAAAATGAAAACACCACGACCCCAAATCTCTGGGATGCAGTGAAAGCAGTCTTAAGAGGGAAGTTCATAGCAGTGCAGGCCAACCTAAAGAAGGAAGAAAAATCTCAAATTAACAGACTATCTTTACACCTAAGGGAACTCGAAAAACAACAGCAAAACCAGCCTAATGGGAGTATAAAGAAGGAAATAGTAAAGGGCAGATCAGAAATAAATGAAATAGAGAACAAAAAGAGAGTATAAAAGATCAATGAAACCAAGAGTTGGTTTTTTGAAAAGATAAACAAAATCGAAAAACCCTTAGCCAGACACACCAAGGAAAAGAGAGAAAGGACCCAAAATAAAAAAATCAGAAATGAAAGAGGAAAGGTGACAACAGATACCACAGAAATACAGAAAATTTTAAGAAAATGCTATGAGCAACTATATGCTAACAAATTCGACAATCTGGAAGAAATGGATAAATTTCTAGAAGCATACAATCTACCAAGTCTGAACCAAAAAGAAACAGAAACTATGAACAGACTGATTACTGCCAAAGACATTATTGAATCAGTAATCAACAAGCGTCCAGCAAACAAAAGCCCTGGACCAGATGGCTTCACAGGCGAATTTTACAAAACATTCAAAAAGGAATTAATACCTATTCTCCTCAAACTATTCAGAAAAATACAGAAGGAGGGAAGTCTCCCAAACTCTTTCTATAAATCCACTATCACCCTGATTCCTAAGTCAGACAAAGACATTACAAAAAAAGAAAACTACAGGCCAATATCCCTAATGAACATAGATGCAAAAATTCTCAACAAAATACGAGCAAACCGAATTCAGCATCTCATTAAAAAGATCAAACACCACGATCAAATGGAATTCATTCCTGGTATGCAAGGTTGGGTCAATATCCACAAATCAATTAACATAATGCATCACGTTAACAAAATGAAAAACAAAAATCATATGATCATAGCAATAGATGCAGAAAAAGCATTTGGGAAAATCCAGCAGCTATTTATGATAAAAACTCTTAGCAAAGTGGGAATAGTGGGATCATATTTCAACATAATAAAGGCCATATATGATAAGTCTACAGCAAACATCATACTCAATGGGGAAAGACTAAAAGCTTTCCCCTTAAGATCAGGAACAAGACAAGGCTGCCCACTTTCACCACTTCTATTTAACATAGTTCTGGAAGTTCTAGCCACAGGAATACGACAAGAAAATGAAATAAAAGGCATCCAAATTGGAAAAAAGGAAGTAAAATTGTCATTATATGCAGATGACATGATACTACATATAGAGATTCCCAAAGACCACCAAAAAACTGCTAGAACTGATAAACGAATTTTGTAAGCTAGCAGGATGCAAAATTAATATTCAGAAATCAGTTGCATTTGTATACACCAATAATAAACTACCAGAAGAAGAAATCAGGAAGCCAATCCCTTTTACAATTGCTTCAAGAACAATAAAATATCTAGGAATCAATTTAACTAAAGAAGTAAAAGACCTGTACTCACAAAATTATGAGATACTGAAGAGAGAAATCAAAAAAGATACAAATAAATGGAAATATACACCATAATCACGGATAGGAAGAATTAATATAGGTAAAATGTCAATACTACCTAATGCATTATATAGATCTAATGCCATTCCAATCAAAATACCAAGGACATTTTTCTCAGAAATAGAACATAGAATCCTAAAATTTATATGGAACCACAAAAGACCCCAAATAGCCATGGCAATCCTGAGAAATAAGAACAAAGTGGGAGACATCACACTACCTGACATCAAAACATACTACAAGGCTACAGTAATCAAAACAGTATGGCACTGGCATAAAAACAGACCCATAGACAAATGGAGCAGAATAGAAAGCCCTGGAATAAATCCATTCATAGACGGTCATTTAATCTATGACAATGGAAGCAAGAATTTACATTGGAGTAAAGATAGTCTATTTAATAAATGGTTCTGGGAAAATTGGACTGACACATGCAAAAAAATGAAAATGGACCACCTACTTACACCATATGTGAGAACAAATTCAAAATGGATTAATGACTTCAATGTAATAGCTGAAACCATAAAACACCTAGAAGAAAACATAGGGCGTAAGTTTGTAGACATTACCCTGAGTAATATTTTTACTGATATATCTCCTTGGGCTAGGGAAATAAAAGAAAAAATGAACATATGGTAAGAACATCATACTTAGAACTTCTTTCACAGCAAAGGAAATCATCAATAAAACAAAAAGGCAGCCTACTGAATGGGATAAGATAAATGCCAGCAATATATCTGATAAGGGGTTGATATCCAAAATTTATAAAACACTCATGAAACTCAACACCAAAAAACAAAAAAACCAATTAAAAAATGGGCAGAGGATATGAAGAGGCATTTCTCTATAGAGGACATACAGATGGCTAAATTGCATAAGGAAAAATGTTCAACCTCACTAATCATCAGACAAATGCAAATAAAAACCACAATGAGATACCACCTCACTCAGTCAGAATGGCTATCATCAATAAATCCGCAAACAACAAGTGCTGTCGAGGTTGTGGAGAAAAGGAAACCCTGCTGCACTGTTGCTGAGACTGCAGATTGGTGCAGCCATTATGGAAATCAGTATGGAGGTATTTCAAAAAACTGGAAATGTAACTACCATATGACCCAGCAATTCCACTCTTGGGTATCTACTCAGAAGAATCCAAGACACTAATTTAAAAAAAATATATGCACCTCTATGTTTATTGCAGTGGTATTTACAATAGCCAAGACTTGGAAACAAGCAAAATGCCCATTGGTAGAAGACTGGATTAAGAAACTGTGGTACATTTATACAATGGAGTATTACTGCACTCTAAAGTAGAATGAAATTGTACCATTTGCAATGATATGGATGGACCTAGAGACTGTTATGTTAAGTGAAACAAGTCAATTGGAGAAAGACAAATACCATATGATCTCACTTATATGTGGAAACTGAATGAATGAGCAAAGTAAACAGAAACAGTCTCATAGATATAGAGGAAAAACTGATGGTTACTAGTTGGGAGGGTGTGGGGATGAGGGAGAAGGGGAAAGGATTAGACAGCATAAATAGGTAACTACAATATTGTCACAGGGATATGAAAGACAGTTCGGGGAATATAATAATGTTGTAAATATTTTGTGGGGTGTCAGATGGTCATATGTCTTGGTAGGGAGACCACTTCATGGATGGAGTAGAGGCTTGATCACTGCACTCCATACCTGAAACTGATATTGTATAGTATTGTATGCCAACTGCAACTGAATATATAGATAGTCACGGGATGTGGAGTATACTGTGGAAGGGAGTCAAAGGAATTGTAATAGATATGTATGATATGAGGTGGAGGAGTGGGGTGGCGAATTGTGGGAGTGGGGTTGTCACTTTGAGGGGTAGAAATGATAACTATTGCACTGTGTTGTACACCTGAAACTAATTTTTTTTTAAATGTTTATTTCAGAATAAAAGAATTGAAAAAAAATTACTCTCAGGTGAATATATACTGCAGGCATTAGCTCTTTTTATCTTCACAGAACATGAACTTAAACTTCAAACATAGGTAATTTAGTTAACATAAGTAAAGGTGGATACATATACAGGTTCCCCCAGTACATGAAAGTGGAGAATTTCTATGAAACCTTTCATAAGCCCAAATTGTGGAAAATGACAAAGCTATTACCTCAGGACACATCTTGCTAATGGATACATAAAATAAACAGAAATAAAGCACAGATGCTCACAGACACAGTTCAAAGCTGTGACAGCTTGATGCTGAGATGCTGCATGTGTTCTCCCCGGGGAAGGAGCTGGTGGTGTGACTCTCACTGCTCTGGGTGCATGAGGCCTATATACTGGCTCACTCCAAAACAAACTTGAATGTTATTTTCACTTTTTGCCTTTTTTCATGAAAGTGAAAACCCTTTTCGGGTTTCTTTTGGTTGGTGGAAATAGATACTAATGTAGGTCTTTTATAAAAGCAAAGCAGCATTGTTAGTACTTACAGTATTACCACAGACCCAGGCAAAAGCCCCAAGACTGAAAATCTACTTCCATAACGGGGAGGCAGGGCAAGGCCCAAAACACAGGCTGGCCACTCAAGTCTAGCAATTAACAGATTTTATTAAAGGAAACTTACATATAACGTGCTTCTTGGGGGCCAAACCGATATCCTCTGCCATTTGCAAGGCACCAAAGAAACATACAGGGTAAACGGGAGGATAATCATAGGCCCTGGTACATGAATGTTTCCAGCTTTGGCAATTATGCAATACCTGACAAGGTCAGGACAATGGCCCTATACAGGAACTAGCAGGTAGCAGGAGGCAGGGGAGGGGTGCTGATTTATGACAGAATGAACACAGATTTTGATCACACAGTCTGTAGCTGGTTTTTGTGGTAAGCAATATCAGTTCTTACCCAGGTCCAGCTCACGAGTCTGGCAGTGGTCATATTGTTTCTGGTCCAAAGTCTGCATGTCTGATGCTTCAAAAGGCCAAAACCCATAACATCAGCATTTGGTATAGGAAAAATTTATTGATTGAGAAGGTGCCAACTGAAAAGACAGGATTCCTAGTAGATCCTGAAATCCATCTTTTAAAAAAGTACAGGGCCGGCTGAGTGGCACAATGGTTAATTGCTGGCTTGGGAAGCCAGCGGCCCCAGTTCAGGTCCCACATATGAGGGCCAGTAACACTGAACCCCCCCCCAAAAAAAAAAAAAAAGTACAGACTTCAGGTTTCTTTTGTATTCAGGGAAGAGAAAATGGGAAGGGTTGTTTTTGTGAAAACTCAAGCCCCAAGCACAATTTCTCTAATGAGTAGCATGCCTAAAGCAGGAGCTATCAGCCTGAAGGCCAAGGGAACAAATCAAGGTTGAACAAAATGGAGTCAGAGAGACTGAGCATCTAACTCTGTTACAATATCATACAACAGTCTCTCTTCCACAGACATAAAGCAAATTTTCAAAAAGTGGGGGATACCTGTATATTATTTTAATGTAGGTTTGAAACAACTGATGCTTGAGGGTAAAACACACACACACACACACACACACAGAAAACAATAACTTATACACCTGGTCACTGTAGCAAACCAGTAAATTTGTACCTATGACATGATCATAGCTAGGACTCATTTGTTGATGTGAATTAATTTTGATGACTTTTTTCAAATGACCCTTTGATGTTAAGTAAAATTACAAATGTTAGCTTTGTTGGCCTTGGAATAAGAACATATTACAAATAACAACATCCAGTCTTTTCCTTATTGGTGATGAACTCAGGCTGAGATATTAGGCTTTTCACTGAATCCCACTTTTGAGAGGTCAGTGGACTCCTCACCAGGGAGTCAACTGTTGCTAGGTTAAACTACAGCCACTATTGGTTTAAGTCCATGACCTTGGCCTCTTGAGCAACATGAGAATTTTAGAGGAAGTGTCCTTGGCTTAGTACAGGGAAGAATTCAAATGTGAACCAAGCAATAAAGTAAAAACAGCTTATCGTGAGGTAGTCTATTCCATAGAGTGAGGCTGCCCTGAGGCAAGAGACAGCCTTGACCCTGCTTACAGCAGTGGTTTTTATTAGTCAGGTTTTAAAATATGGGAATAAGGGGGAGGAATATTCTTATTAGCTCTCGGAAGGGTGGATTTTTGCAGGAATTTAGGATATACCCCCTTTTTTTTTTTCCTTAATATGGTCATTTTTGCAAGTGTCATGGTGCTAGGGTGTGTGTCATTTAATATGTAAAGGTATAACAATGACTGTATAATGAGGTTGGAGGTTACTTGGAGGTGAATTTCGTTGCCATCTTGGTTTTGGCCAGTTTTGGCTGGTTTCCTTATCACATCTTGATTTACTGGTCTCTTGTCTTCACCTGGCAAGTAGTGGTTTTTCTTACAGGCCCTCCCCCCATATCTCAAAAACACTGATTATTTTAACTGTCTTTGAAAAGTCTAGATTAAACTAAGATTGAATGCAGGGTCTAATTTATCAAAAATGGATAGGACATAGGTACAGAGGAGTCTGCAAGGACAAAGTGTCATTCCTATGGATTAGCTGTGGGCAGCAGACTGGGAAACTCACGTGTAAATAAAAAGAGGCTCCTGAAATTCCATACTAAGGGAATTAGCCATGTGGAAATTAATCCTATATTCCAACAGGTTTAGAGGAATGTGAGAAGTCCTTTATCATGCTGGCCCACAGCTATTACTAGGCTAATTGTTCTGTCTCTATCTCTCAATCTCTGGCTGCTGTAATTTTAATTTGGAACAACTCAGGATTTTTTTCTTGCCACTATACAAAGAAAAATATTGAATGCACCTTGCTCCCATATGCAGTTTGGAATGACGGGGCAATTTTGGAACAAGAGAGTGATGGTTGTAGCATAACTGTGTAAATGTAGTAAATGCCAGTGAATTGTTCATGTTTAATTATTTAACTTTATGTTGTGTAATTTCACTTCAAATTATTAAAAACAAAGAAAAAATCTGGTACAGGGAGAAAAATAGAGGGAGTGCACCACATGTACTAACTGCTTTGGAACAACCCTTTGATTTCATTTTAATGAACTTTCATTTAGATTGAACCATAAAGAAGTTGAGTTTCATAATGATTAGAAATAGGAATGTATCACTATCTCATAGGATGACAAGTAGGATGCCTTCAGCCACAAATTACAGAAAATCTCAACTCAAATGGCATAAGTATAAGAAATATATTATCTTACAGAACCTAAAATTTGTTAGTACAGGGTTTGTTATTTAATCAAGAACACCAGTGGTTTTTTATTGTTGTTGTTGTTACTGTTGGTTTTTTTAAATTATTAAATTTATTGGGGTGACAATGGTTAGTGAAATTGTATATGTTTCAAGTGTATATTTCTATAACACATCATCTATATAAGGAGATCAAATATATAGTGGTCGGGGGGTCGGCTGCATGGCATGGTGGTTAAGTGCTGGCTTGGGAAGCCAGGGGCCCCAGTTTGGGTCCCACATATGAGGGCCAGTGACACTGCCCTCAAAAAAAAAAAATATATATATATATATATGGTGGTGGAAGGAGAACTGACCAACTCTGGGTGGGGAGCAAACGGCATGTTTTTCTTTTTCTATTCTGCCAAGTGCAGTGTGCTGAAAGCTTCTCTTTCAATCCTCTTATGGCAGCCACAGTTGTGTGCAACACGTTGAGATACAACCATAATATATAGAAGGAGAAGGGCCATTTCTTCCTTAGGGTTCCTTTGAAATAATGGGTATTTTTTCCTAAAAGTCTCTGAAGACATTTCTTTAGACCTCAATGACTAGAATTGAGTCACACGGCTGTGAACTAATCACTGTAACAATGTTGCCATAATTAGGCTTAAGACAAAATAGATATCATCCTTGAGATTGGAAAAGAGTTATCTTTCCATAAGAATGGAATAAATTGGGGTCTGTAAGCAAAGGACAAGTAGATAATTTTAGTAGTCAGCCATAAGAGGCTATACAAAGGATAATGTAACACTGAATACATATTATATGAAATATACAAGAATTAAAACTGTAATTGTCTCAATATAGTAGGATTTTGTAAGTGATATATCATATATACAATAGTTTTGGCATGATTACTTAAAAATTAGTGTAAATTCTTGCATAAACCTTGTAAAACAAATCATCCTTATTGTTTTCTGGTTCTATTATTTAAACTTTTTAAAAGCCAGTTTCAGTTCAGGGCCGGCCGAGTGGCGTGGTGGTTAAGTGCTGGCTTGGGAAGCCAGCGGCCCCGGTTCGGGTCCCACATATGAGGGCCAGTGACACTGCCCTCAAAAAAAATAAAAAAATAAAAAAAATAAAAGCCAGTTTCAGTTCAAATTTAGAAGCTGTGTAGTTTAATAAAAAGAGCATAATAACCCTGGGGAAAATGCTTTACTTCTCTTTAGCCTCAACTTTCTCATAAAGTGAAGATAATTAGATTGTAGTCTCAGAATTATTTTTAAAGATAGTAAAATATCTGTGCATGGCATGTAGTATGTTATCTATTTTTCTTGTTTTATAAATAGAATAAAAATATATGGCAAGCAAACCTCTTCATTAGATTTTCCCTTTTGATTGTTTTGTTTTAGTAATTAACATCAAATATAGAAGCTAAATTAATGTATTATTAATTATAATATATGATATTGTAAGGGTTCAAAACAAGTGGCTCCAAGATGTACCTCTGTAATATGTGGATTATTTTGAGCTGAAAGCAATTGAGACCCTATGGATGCAAGAGAAATTTTACCTCTCTCCAAAATAATTTAAATTGGGGATCTTGCCTATAATAAGGCTTATTAATAGAAATAATTTTTTATAACCTATATACATAACAGGGCAAACATCTAATTACTGAACATCTACTTTTCTTATTGTCGTGCAAATTACCCTCCTCCCCTCTAAAGCCTCAGACCTCTTACATTCCTTAGGTCAGAATGTCATTCATATATACCTCATATTACCTTTTTAATTTTTTCCTGAACCTCTCATGTATGTGGGGTTCTCATGCATATGAGTACATATGTAATTAAATTTGACTTAACTGTTAAAACAAATTGTTAAACTCTCATGTTGAATTAATCATTAGACCAGCTGAATGAACCTCGAAGGGTAGAGGAAAACCTTTTCCTCCTCAAAATAATGTGAGATCAGTATATTTTACTTTCAGACATGAAGACAATTTATTTAAAAAAGAGTGCTAGGATCAGAATAAACCAAATAATAATATTTATTTGGTTATTTTACATAGATTATGATTTATTTGGTTTCACTAATCAATCAACTAGTGAAATAACCAGTTTAAGTAATAAAACAAGTTATATATTTGAGTTGAAGTCATACAAAGAAAATCAATGCAATGAGTGGTACTGTAATATTTCTCCCTTAATGGAAATTTTGGTAATTAATACCCACATGGACCGCCAAGCCTTCTATAATAGTCTTAAACCATATATTTTCTTTTGTTTTTTTAGCATAAGTTATCAATCCACTCAGAAAAATAGCCTTCTTCTTTGTCTATTAATCTTCATGCCTTTGTATAACTAGAAGCAAATTTGTTTTCTTTGTTATTTATAAAGTTTTCATCAGAATAACCTTGACTATGTAAATGGTGTCCTTGAGAGAAGATTTCACATGTCATTAGATGCAGGACAGCACTCAAAAGGGGAAAGGACACTTAGATATTTGAAAGTTCAACTTAGTAAATAACACTTCGGTGTGACCAGCATCTTTTATAATGAGTTGTTCTTTCGTTCTCAAAGGAAATTATCCACTTCAGTGACCTACATGATTCCTCTTCTAAAATACACGTGAACCATTTTGTCATTTATATTGATTGCGGGGTGCTCAAAACAGTGTTCCCACAAGGATTTAGATAGCATTTCCAGCCTGGGCAAAGAAAAAAATAGAAAATGACTTTTAGTAAAAGGAAATAGACTAAAATCTTTTGGAAAAGATTTCCTTTGATGTGCCAAGATTCAGGGTTCCCCACTTCTACCTATTGCCCAACTGTATTCTTCATGTCTATGCTCAGTTGTACCAAGTAAATTACCCCTTCTAGAATCAAAGATGAATTAAGCTTGAGAAGAAAAACTAATTCAATGGGACCCCCGCCTTTCTCCAGCTACTCCCATAAAAAATCAGACCAATATAGTATAGCTGTACTTTTCTCTATTGACTCATGGAAATTTGTCTTTCTTAAATATAGAATTTGTCTCTACGATTAAATTGAAAGGATCCATCAATGTATTATTTATCTATCTATCCATCCATCTATTCATCCTTCTTTCTACCTACTTATTTATTTCAAGACAATATTCATCATTACTTGGGCCTTCATGCCAACTGATGAATAAAATGTAATATTTAAATAAGTCTTATTATTGAACTGTATGATATATAAATTACTATCAAAATCATCTGCAGTTATCATAGTGATGTCATTTTGGTATTAAAAAATGAAAACATGTATTTCCTTAAAATGTAATATTTTAATTATTATTTGTTATAATCTTATTTTTATATTTCTTTACTCAAAGTGAAAATATGTTTTAATACTATATTAAAGAAAAATGAGAAAATAAAAATTTGTGAGACATTTAACTTCAAAATCTTGTAAGGTTTATATCTATTTTTCAAATTCTAAATTGCACAATTTTCTATTGCTGGCTCTAAGCAATAGAATAAGAAAGGATATAAGGAAAACAAAACTATGTTGATGAATTTGATTCTGGACACATCTGTATGTTTAAATTTGGTCTTCATTCCTATTATTCTTCCTAACTCCATTTGACTCGTCAGAGCTGTTTTGTCTCCAGTGACATTTAACTACAAAGAATGTACACTTTCCTCTTCATTGCCTAACTCTCCATACTAAGTTAGCAGGAAAGAGACTACATTTTTAGTTGTCGCATCTTATGCTCAGTGTTGTAACTCGTTCTTTTAAATTTCTAAAAGAATCAAAATATTGTCAAATGACAAATTCAATAGATGTGTCAAGTTAATTTCACAATTTTTAAATGTATCAAACTTTTGTAAACTTAGTAGGGCAAAGCAAATCCTGACTGTAAACACAAAATCAAAACTGGTTTGGATATTGGATGAAATTACTGCTCTCATTCTGTTTTAGGGGCACAAAAATAACTTTCCTCCCATCTTCTAAGTTCTTCTGGCTGAGTTCATAATCAAATTAACATGAGGCAGATTAACACGAGAAAAATAACCAAATTTAATACATATGTACCTGTGAGGGTGCTGTAAGAACATGGGACCCGAGGCCAAATCAGGTAGGTGAGGCTTATATGGGATTCTGGAGCTCAGGAGAAAAGGAGGTAGTGGTTTGGGTCGGCAGGCGATTCCCATGAAAATGGGAAAGCAAGTGATTGGAAAATAAATGCATGTTGGGCCATTTTTAACAAGGAGATCCAGAGAGGTCTTTGACCACCAAATGGGCCTTGCTAGGTTCCTCCTTGTCCATCACACACTAGTTTATAGTAAACTATAGTTATCTATGATGACAGTTCCTTTCCTGGAGCAAGTCTTCTATCTAAATAATTTTTTGACAATTATGGGGTAGGTCAAAGGTTTTTCCCAAGTCTTTTGTTTCTTAAAAAATACCTGCTTAAAATTATCCATATCCCGGGCCGGCCGAGTGGCGCATTGGTTAAGCGCTGGTTTTGGGATGCCAGCGGCCCCGGTTCGGATCCCACATGAGGGCCAGTGACACTGCCCTCTACAGCTAACAACAGCTCCACCTGGAGCTGGGCTGTGCGAGCCCCGGTGATGGTGTGGGCTGCCATAGGCTATAGTGAGTGGCCCGCAGCCAGCGTGAGCGGCTGGCAGCCAAGAGTGAGCTGCCAATAGCCGCAGTGAGCGACATCCAGAGGCCAGCGACCGATCTGCCTCATCCGGGAAGAGCGCAATGACGATACCAACAGTGAAGCAACATCCTCCGCAACTAAACTGAAGAACAAAAAGACAGCAACTTGTCTGTTCCCCTTCCCCGATTTCCCAACGCTGTTCCCCTCCGCCAATTCCCCAATAAAATCTTTAAAAAAAAAAAAAAAAAAAAAAAATTATCCATATCCCAAAAGGCATATTTTGGGATGGCAGACTGTGCTCCCCCTCACTGTTTTATGAGACAAATAAAAATTTTCTAAGCTGAATAGGATTCAGCATTATGGTTCCATTGTGTTAGTCCTATACGTAATAAGTAAAGTATTTTTACTTATTGTGTTAGAACTCAAAATTATATCTTTGTATAAATACAAAAATATAGCTGTTGAGGAGAAAAAGAACAAAGAAGACGTGGCATTAATATAAAACAAGTATGGGCCGGCTGAGTGGCGTGGTGGTTAAGCGCTGGCTTGGGAAGCCAGTGGCCCCGGTTCGGTCCCACATGTGAGGGTGAATGACACTGTTCTCAAAAAATAAAAATAAAAATAAAATAAAACAAGTAACCAGATGGCAGGCTACACAAAACCTGATCTATATTTAAATAAAAAAAAAAAAAACGATCTAAAACAATCCCATTAAAAGTGTTCATTTTATGTTCATGCAATTTTTGAAATTTAAATGATCTTTATTTGTGAAGAAGCTAGTGTTGGGGTTCAGAAGTATTAATAATTGCTCCAAAATGTGCCCCTTTGGCATGTAGAGCATTCAAGCTGAAAACAATCAAGTCCCAGAAGGCTCAGGAAGAAACTTTTATCTTCTTCCTAACTGCCTAAAAGAATTAAGAAAAAAAGAGTCCTCCAGGAAGGGAGCTATCATCTATATAACTACAGTTTAATCTGAACTAGGTATGCTAGCCAGGGAGGATAGTAGAAAGGCCATTTTATCAAACATCACTCTGTGTCCCACTGTTTTAAAATAGCCCAGCAAACATTTGTTTACTAAACAGTAACTCTTTTACTGTTTAATAAACAGTGAATTGCCTTACTTTCTTCTCCTTAGTTCTGAATTGTCTATCTATTATCTATCTATCTATCTATCTATCTATCTATCTATCTATCTATCTATCATCTATCTATCTATCATCTATATCACTTTGCCTTAGTGTGTTTGTAATTTTTATGCTTAAGTGAATCCCCAGTATGCAGGTTTTAAAAGTTGATTTTTCTCCTATTGACCTGTTGTATGTCACTTGAATTATTTGACAAGCCAGAAGAACAAAGAGAGGAAGGGGGAAAGTTTCTCCATCATGACACTAATATGAACTGGTAAATTAAATTGGCATTTAAAATATAAATAAAATGAGTTTTACCTGAGAGAAAAAGGGACACTAAATGTAATTCTGATAATTTAAGTACTACTAAAGAGGATGCTCTTAAAATGACTTAACACTCTGAAATTAGAAATTGTCTTAGTGTTTACCTTTGAAATTTTACTATATTTGCATCCTAGCTAGCTATAAAATTCATTAGTTACAAATGTTCATTCACTCACATTCATTTTTCCACTTGCTCAACAAATATTTTTTGAGCACATATTATGTGTCAGACACTACGTAAATGCTATTGAAAAGTAAAATACACACACACACACACACACACACACACACAGGAATGTAATGGAGATCAAGAATTGGGGTGGGGAAAGAAGCAGTGATCATGTTGCAATTGAGCAATGTCACCTCAATGTGATGATGACATTTGAGCAGCCATGAAAATGTGTGGAAATTTGTGAGGCAAATATCTGGTAGAAGAGCGTTCTAGCCACTGCAGTTGTGCTAAGATAGAAATGTATCTGGCCTGATCAAGAAGCAGCAAGGAGACCCTGTGGGCTTTGGCTTTTATATTTTTAGTGAAATGAGGAAATACCACAGGGTTTTAAACAGAGGAGAGTTATGATTTGATACACATGTTTAAGAGTATAGCCGAACAAGGATGGAAACAGAGGCCAGTTAGAAGGGAATTGGCAGAGGTCCAGCTTAGAGATGAAGAAGACTTGAATCAGGATATGATAGTGATGGAGAGAAGTGGTCAGATCCTGGATATATTTTAAAGGTACAACCAACAGGATTTCCTGATGAACTTGATTTTGGGTGTGAGAAAAAGAAGATGAAATACATTTCCAACTTTTTTTTTGTCTGAGCATATGAAAGAATGAGTTCCCATCAAATGTTAGGTGAAATACTTTTGAATTTTGATATTTTTCAGGGATCTGAGTGGAAATATCAAGTAGATAATGGAATATTCAGGCTTAAAATTTGAAAGAAACTTCTTTGATGAAAATATAAATTCTGTATCATCCAGGCTATAGAGATATTTAAAGCCAGGCATGTGGAAGAGATCAACAAGTAAGTGAGTACAGACAGAGAAGGTGATCAGGGACGAGCCCTGGGGCACTCCAACTTTGATAATAACATATAAATATAAACATTATTAATTTGAATTTATTCTCCAAATCCCAGTTATTTTTATGTTTCCATTGTGCTCAAAATACATAATCCAGTATAAATATATTTAAAGAATTATAGGTGTAGTTTCCTCATGTGTTTCCTTGATGTCTAGATAAAGATAGTGATAACTTTCACCAGAAATACATCAAATTAAAAACCTGATTTCCCATTTTACTTCCTGGATTTTTTACTTTTGTTGTGGGAACATATTTTTTCTGACAGTGCTTCTTTATTGATATTTTCAAAAGATAAGACTGTCAAATGACTTTTGCAAGAAGTCTAAAGTCCATGTTTAGAGTTTAAAGAAAGTAAAAATATGAAATCAAAGACACTAAATTATGGTTAGTAAGAAAATAAATCACTTTAGTTAATTTTGTGTTTTTGGTACATTTAGTATTCAAGTTATTTGTCTTTGCTGAAATTCTCTTAATTGTCTGTTTCCAAAATTTTGGCTGGCTCAAACAAAAGGCTAAAAGGATTTGTTAACATCATCAGATACACAATCTGCTTGCTACTATTTTTTCCTAGAAAATACAAGTAAATGTAGTGCTTTCCACTATATTATACATGCTTTTCAAATCCTAATTAAAAACTCATGTTTTTAATCTTTCTTTACAGTGTAGCATTATGATTATTTATATGTGATTAGAATTTTACCTTTAAGCATCAAGATCTCACCTAAATTTTCTTTAAAAATGATTCAGCTCATGTTAAATTTAAACTTGTTTCATAACACTTCAGAGAAACATGTTCAACATGAATTGTGAAGTTGATGTGAGGTAATATTTATAAAATTGTTTCCAATATTCTTCTACAGCAAGGATTCCATCCTTCTTAATTATCCCATATATATACTTATATGCATAAATGTGTATATTCCCCAGTCACATCCTCTCCCACCACAGAAGTAGCTCATTTCCTGATTTTTTTGTTTCAGGTCTTTGCTTTTCCTACTTTTTTTCTTGTATGCAAATAAATATTTTGTTAAACACTATATTTACTTTTGTTTGTTTGAAAATTTATACTAATGCTATGTCAGTGGAAAACAAGATGTGTCCATATTCAGAGCATGAGTTAATAATCCTATTTTGTCCTTTATTTTCCATGTAATCTCAGGCCTGGATTTTTTCTTCCTGTGCTAATGAGTAAAGTTCAAGAATTCATCCTTGAAAAATTGCAGGTTCTACTAACAGCTCACTCAAAACGACATTGCAACATAGAAAGAAAACATCTCCTCTTCCCCTTTGGCTACAAGACAAGTAAATAGTATTTAGCATCATAAACCTGTCTTTATAATGCTTACACAAATTATCTTACAAATTAAGACCTGTAAAAGTAATTCATAATTTTTAAGGACTTTCTAACTGGTCTCATTACTTAATAATATTAATATTAATATTACTAATAGTAATAATATTTCAATTGATATATCATTCAGGGTCCAATTAGGAAACCCAGGAATGTTGAATCAAAATTCATCAATAATTTAAAGCATTTCTGGGCTAACAACAGTGGGAAGCTGCTATAGCCCACAGGGGGGTAAAAGCCAGAAAAAGGGAATAAAACAGGAAAAGAGCTGTAGATGTAAGTGGGACAGGAATTATGACCTTTGGTAGTGGAGCTCCATCTTTATCAATGTGTCTTGACAAGAAGAGAGCTATGACATTAAGTACGCTAATTCCACTGTCCTCCCATTTTTCCAATGTTGTGACAGTGCATCTACATTTTTGAACCTAATACAAGTCAGGGAGTAAAGTAGCTATTAACTGACATCCACACAGTTCAGTCTCCTGGAGAGGAGAAGGGTAGAAAGTGTACCTAGAAGAGCAAAGGGAGGTTATCTGAGAAAATTGGTAATATTCTTTATTCAAAGATATAAATATTTGTAAATTCTATGTATTAAATTCTAGCAACCTAGCCAAATTCTCAAGTCCTTGAGTATATTTCTATATTCCATATTACCAAAGCAGCAGTTTTAACAAATTTTCCACTATTATAGAATACAAGATACCATTTTTTTTCCAACCCAATTCAGCAGTTTTATTGTCACTTTTCCAAGCTCTATGAACAATTTCGTTACTGTTTTTTTTTTTTTTTTAATTTCACCAACTCCCAAACTAAGGATTTTGTTACAGCTGAACTCTATTTCTAGATAGCAGTTCATTTATCAATTTGATTTTACTGTGTAACAAAAACAATCTAAAACTTAAAAAATGTAATTGGCTTAATAAACTTATTGGCTTAAAAGCTACTTATTTCAATTAGTTCATGTGTCTTTTAATGGCTAGGCAGTTCTTCTGGTCTGAGGGAGTTCAAATGACTTCTTTGGGGCTCTGTCATGTGCCTGGAGACAGCTGGCCAATAGGCTAGATGATCTAAAATGGCTGCCCTCATATCTCTGGAAGTTACTGTATTGTGACACAGGCTTCTTATTTTTCTGCCACGTGTCCTCTCATCTTCTAGTATACTCTTGTGGGCTTATTCATATGGTCTTTTTATGGTTTCAAGTATAGCAAGCAAGGGCAAACTCCAATGTGTTAGTTGCCTCAAGTCTTTGCTTACGTTGCATTTCCTATCATCCCATTTGTAAAATCAGGTCATAGGCCAAGTCCAGATTGAAAAGGTGGAGGAATAGGTCCCACCTCCTGATGGAGCAGAAACCTCTGCTAGCTCACATCACAAATGCCTTCAGAACTAGAAATACATATGTAGCTTTGAGCTCTTGAAATATTGGTGTTGTAACTATAGGATATGATCCTATCCTATTCTCTGTTATTCCTTCCTATCCTGACTAATAGAGATATTGTCATTGGAAGTGAAGTTGCCATAACAGAAGCCTAAAATACGTGGCATTATTTTAAGGAGCAGGTGATAACCAGTGAAGAAATTGATTCCTGAGAAAAAAAAGATAGCATTTTATGCCATACAGTGGCAAAACAGTTAGCAAAGCCCTTCAGACCTAACTTGGAAGCCAGATGGTGTGCTAATGAACTTTTAATTATTGGAGAATATATTTGGGAATTGAATTATAATATTGTCAGCTGTTATTGGCTGTATCTGGCCAAGTATTATATAAAAATGATGAGCTCAGAAAATAATTAAATTGTTTTCCAGAAAAAAAAGTATGAAGAAATCTGAGAAATTCATTATGTATTAATATTGAATCAAAATATTAATTTTAACACTTATATTAGGAATTAAAATCATAAAAATATGTAAGTAAAAATGACCTTTTAAATTCAGCATTGGAGATAAAATCAGATTAAGGATATAGCCTTTCTTATTGCTAAAATGTCTCATCTGATTAAGATGATTTGAGAAAATATATCAATATAACAGTAGGACAACTAGTAATACCTGTCAGTGCATAAAATGATTCAGCACACAAATCAGAATAGGGGAACAGCTTTGTAAGAGAAGTCTGAGAGCTTCATTTGAGAGAGAGGTATTTTGGAAATAAGTAAATAAAGCAGATCTAAAAAATGATTTTTCAAAACTAACCAGCACATGGAATGGACTAGATTCAAACAGATATGAATGGAGACTTCAATGATACTAAACATCATGAGTCTAGACTTACAAATTGCTGTGACCCTTTGACTGTAAACAGCCTTGGGCCCCCACCCTGCCTTGAGCATGAAGGGGACTGAGAAAACTGGATATGTTCCTCAGCAGCCACTGAGGATTTGGCCACTGAGCATAAGGGCAAACAACATGCCTTATAATAGTCCGTTCAGCTGCCATAACAAAGTACCCCAGACTGGGTAGGTTAAACAACAGAAATGTATTTTCTCACATTCCTGCAAGACAGAAGTCCAAGATCAAGGTTTTTCCAAAATGGTTTCTAGTAAAGGCTCTCTTCCTAATTTGCGAACATCTCACCTTCTTACTATGCGTCACATGGCCTTTGCTCAGTGCAGAGAGAGATAGAGAGTGTGATCTCTGGTGTCTCTGTCTAAAATAAGGACACTGATTTTATCAGATCAGGGCTCCATCTTTATGATTTCATTTAACCCAAATTACTTATTAAAGGGTACTTCTCCAAATACAGTCACTCTGGGGTGTTAGGGTTTCAAATATGAATTTGGGGGACATACAAAGTTTCAGTCAGTAACAGCCTCCAAGCCTGCAGAATCAGGGACCATGGAGAAAAATGAACAAAGCAGACTCTGCTAAAAGCAGAATCAATGCCTGATTAAGAGACAAACATTATTTCCAGGAAAGGGCCCTCCCAATATCAACCCTCACAATTTCAGAAATGTTTTCAACTTCTTTGTCTTTTCACCAGGAGATATTTATTGCAGGCAGCCTCTCCAAGGTTCTATTGCTGCATAAAGCATATAAGGGGACAGAAACTTGTAATGTGCCTTGGATGGAGAGGAGACATTCCCAGAATGCTGCAGGGATCACCCAGACACTGCACATCTGGCATGGACAATTTTGTGTTTTGTTCCCTTATGAAGGGCTTGATTTTGTTTCATTTAAGGAAAGAGAAAAACAAGAGAATATTTGGGAACTAGAAAAAAAAACATTAAGAAAGGAGTGTACATGCCAAATATTCCATTTGTTCATTCACATTTCCAGCCCCCTTGTAGGAAGATGTGGCCATGTAACTAGTTCTGTATGATCATTTGTGTGTAGAAGAAATGCATACCAGGCCAAGCATTGAAGCTCTCTTTCCCCTCTTTTGAGAATTTTGTATGTTACTTGTGGTGCCACTGTGGGGGCTAAAAAATATAACTTTCTTCCTCTCCCCATCCCCCCCAAGTTCTTCTGGACAGGCAAATAATCAAATTGACAGGGACAGATTAATGGGAGAAAATGTACAAAGTTTTTTATTAATGTATATGCCAGAGTGTCATAAAATGAAAGACCTAAAGAGGCATTGGGCTGTTAAAGTTTATATGCCATTATAGAGAAAAGACAAGTGGCAGAGGGAGGGGTCTGAGATTTCAGAGGGGAAGTAGGTAATCCACAGGTAAGAGAAAGGGCAAACATGGCAAACCAACTATGGCTGGGCCATCCTCAAATGATGGGACATAAAGGGAAATAGGCTTTGCTAGATCTCTTTTTGCTTGTCACATGTGCTAATTCACATGTGCTAAGGTAATTGCTAAGGCTCCCTTCTCAAAGCAGATTTTACTATCTGAATTCCTTTAGGCAGGAAGGGGGAGGGTCAGAGCTTCTCTCTGAGTCTTTTGTTTCTTAACAACCAGCTTAAATCAATATCTCAAAAGGCACATTTGGGGTGGCAAAACTTTGGGTTTCCCTCACAACTATTTGAAGTCTCTAAAAGCCTGAGATCCTGAGTGACTATATGAAACTGAGCCCCACATCCACCCATGTAGAACAAGAAGGATGAGAAGAAATGTTAACATACAAGTAACTGGGGTCCTGGGTTTGTATAATAAATACAAGAGTGCAAACCTGCTTGACTTGTCTAATGTAATTAACTTTTGTTGAAAATTTAAAAATATATTTTCAAAATAAAAAATTGTGCAACCCATTTTTAAAAAACTATAATGAAATAAAACTGGTAATTAACAGGAACAAAACCAAAAATTTTAAAAACATACCCTAGAATTATAAAGGAAATCAAGCTAAATCTACAAATCAGACTAAAATGACTAGAATAAGTGATAACTGTGTATTGAAATATATCAGATGCAAAGTAGCCCTCAAAAAAAGTATAAGGGTTAAATATATACAGATATAAAAACAATATAAAAGACCAATTAATAAACTGACATCAAATATAATATGGAAATGTATAGAATATATATTTATATAAATAATAACAATTTGAAAATATCATGTTCAATCTCAGTTGTAATCCAGAAAATGCTAATTGACAAAACAATGTGATATTTTTAAATGACTTTATTGGTAAAAACTATATTTTTTTGTCAGTAAGAGCATGAGGATACTAATTCAATAAACATTCATTGAGCCTACCAGTGCCTGGCAGTTGGGATACAGCAGTAAGAACACAGAAAAATATCCCCATCTTCATGAAATAAATTGTTGGGAGTCGTCAGCACCCC
Source organism: Aselliscus stoliczkanus (assembly GCA_033961575.1). Taxonomy (NCBI): domain Eukaryota; kingdom Metazoa; phylum Chordata; class Mammalia; order Chiroptera; family Hipposideridae; genus Aselliscus; species Aselliscus stoliczkanus. Next base: position 109,308,700 of record CM066729.1, read on the forward strand.
AATATTTGACAAGGTTTCTTGGTCCGTTATAGTCTCCACTCCTGTGAACCCATGTGCCTTTCCTCTACATCGGATCCTATAGGAGACAGTACTCTCACTGCATTTATGGCAAGTTCCTGTGGTACCCCAATGAGCTAACTATGCAGCCAAAGACGGGTAAGATCTCCTAGAAAAGAGGGGAGACAACCTAGGCCAGGCGGTAGTTCTGTGGGGACCCCAGAACTAAAAAATAGGGGACTCAAGCCTCTTGGAATCTGAGGCACAGATCTCTGGCCACATAGGCCAAAACAGCCTGGCTGTGAGAAACTGACAGCCTTCCTGTGAGAAACTGATGATAACATCAGCCCCTGAGCTCACTTGACAAAGATAATCATAGTGAAAAGTCTCCCTAAAGACCAAAGGTCTCCAGGTCATGAAAGTTCCGATAAGAGACACTTACTGACCATGAGCTATGTTAATCAATAGCCTTATTTGAATTCTTTGTCTTGTACATTGTTGTAACAACAGATACTGAAGCTTTGACTGAGATACAGATGCTACCCTCTATTGTAAATGCTATAGCTCTCCATATGATAAGAAATATTTGAAACCCCCTTTTTAGCTTCTAAGTAATCTCAAAGGAATAGACTTTAGACTCAGCCACTCCTAGTCTCTCAGTAATAGCTCAAGTATGCGCCCTATGAGTCTTACGATTGAGTATTAGCTGCTGGAATTTGGGATAGTTACTAGATAGTCAAGGTAGTCATGGTAACCATTCTTTAGTTGATAAGTAGAAATTGAGTTTGGGTCACAAGGAGAACATCATATTAAAAGATAAAATAATCCTTAAACATAGAATAGGTCACAGTTTACCCTGGAGAGAACAATTACAAGGAAGTAAAGACTGTGAAAGCCCTGAGAAAGAAAAAAATCAAACTCATGTGAAACATAACTTGTAACTGAGGTAATGGTCAAGAGTCCCTATAAAAGGGAATATGCTGTAACAATAAAGTGTGACACTCCTGCGAAACTCTTTCCGGTGTCTCCACTCTCTTCTTTTTCCTCGCCGACTCCGTCCCACCCGAGGGAATCCCTGGTCCTCGCGGGGGCCGGCCCCCCACAATAAATGATAGTTAAATTTTATTGTTTGTTAGAAGGTGAAAGGTGTTATGAAGGGAAGTAATATAAGAAAGTGGGGGACGGAATTACTAATGGTGAAATGACAAATTATATCTTAAAATATCCAGGGGCAGTGTTAACTGCTTGGGCTATTCAGAATAGTTGCTGGCTTCCTCGGTGCTGGAGTAAGGTCTGAAGGCATTCTGCTAGGCCAAATGTTAATCTTTTGGTTGCTGGGACATGGGGCTCCTTAGGGAATGGTAGGCTGGCTGGTATAAGTAGGAGAGCTTGGGGTAAATGATACTTAACATACAAGTATGGAAATTATTTCTAAATTTTAGTATCTAGTCTGATCATTTCAGAATACACTGGCTTAATATAAGCTAATATCAGCTTAGTACTGAACTTTAAAAAGACCTAAAATCTTTATATTGTAGAAATAATGCAATGTGCACAAAAATGAACACATTGCAATTATATTTATTTATATCCTGAATATAACATACATACACACAAACACAGACATATTTTCACTTACACATGATACATATCTATATAAACTTTATAAACAGACAAGCATATAAATATACACAAAAAATATACACGAAACTGAAAATAGCAACTGATTCTGGGAAATAAAGGAGAATATCAAAGAGAGTTTTCATTTTCAACTCGTTTATCATTCCAATCCATGAATTTTTATAAGGAAAATGCAATCATCCTTGTATTACTTCTATCATTGAAAATAAATATATTTGGGTTGGCCGAGTGGTGCAATGGTTAAGAGCTGGCTTGGATTGCCAGCTCTGAGCAGCAGGGTCCCAGTTCTGTTCCCACATATGAGGGCCAGTGACACTGCCCTCTACAGATAAGATGGTGAACAACAGCTCCACCTGGAGCTGGGCTGCCATGAGTCACCGGCGACAGCATATGCTTCCATAAGCAACAGTGAGTGGCCGGCAGCCAGTGTGAGCTGCCAATAGCTGCCATGATTGGCTGTCCAGACGCCAGCGACCGATCAGCTTCACCCGGGAAGAGCGTAATGATAATAGCAACATGGGCCAGTGAAGCAACGTCCTCCACAACTAGACTGAAGAACAAAAGGACGGTAACTTGTCTGTTCCCCTTCCCCAATTTCCCAATGCTGTTCGCCTCCCACAATTCCCCAATAAAAAAAAAAATCCAAAAAAAAAAAAAGAAAAGAAAAATCTTTGGAGATCATGTCAAGACGGTGGAGTACGTAAATGCTGTGCTTACCTTCTGTCAGCACCACATCAAAATTACAACTAAACTACAGCACAACTATCATTGAGAATCATCTGAAGTCTAGTTTAACTGAAGTCCCATAACTAAGGACACACAGAAGAGGCCACTTGAGACTGGTAGGAAGGATGGAGACATGAAACAGGCTGGTCTCACACCAGTGTGTGACCATTAAAATTCAGGATGAATATCTTGCCTGTGAGGTTCTTCCTACCCCAGAAGATCGAGGCGTCCCAACCCCACACCAGGCTCCCCAGGCCAAGGTTTCAGTGCTCAAAAGAAGTCCCCATAACTTCTGGCTGTGAAATCCAGCCGATATTGTGGCTGAGTGAGAGAGACAAAGGGGATTCTAGTACTAGGTACTCTTAAAATGCTCGTGCCTAGAATTAATCACTGAAAGATTCACTGGCTCTGAGTTCCAGTGCTGGGGCAGCAACTTGAAAGGAGCCAGGGAGGAACTGAATTGCCTGGCATCAGGGCAAGAGCTGGAGGGGCAGCTTTTTCCCAGATGGAGGAGCTGGCAGAAGCCATTGTTTATTTGTTGAGCCCTCCCCCCTTTTGATGTGCAGATACCAGTGGCCACCATATCTGAAGGTCCATCAAACTGGCTAACACTGTTTGTTCTCCCTGAATCCCTGAGATCCTGACCCACCCAAATTTTGGGTCCACCCAAGCTGCTTCTAGTGGCTTTTCTGTATAAACAGCCTGCCTTGGCTTATGCTGTGGACTTTCTTAAAATGTCTCAAAAGTTCACAATCCCCCAAAAAGCAGCATCTGACTTCAGCATGTCCCATACCTCTGGCTGAGCAGCCCTAAGCCTGGCACTAGTGAACGTGGACCTTGGTTTTGGGGTGGCCTCTCAAGGCACTTCCAAGTCCAGTGCTGGTGGTACCCATGTTTGGATTGATTTGTGGCTCATGGCAGGTGGCCCTGGGCAGTGCACAAGCTGTGGCTAAACTTGGTGTGCCATGGGACTGCCCAGGCAGTCCCAGGATTGGAATGCTCAGTGACCAGCTTCCAACCCAGCCAGAGCATCACCCAGCCATCTCCAAGGATAACATGCCTAAAGGACAGACTGGGCAGGCACCAGGGTCCTGCTAAAGTAAATCTTGCTCCATAGGGTCAGCCCTTGCACAGCAGCTCCTCCACTAGGGTCACAGCCTGTCCTCACAATCAGTCACCCTGAAGATTAATCCCTCCCACTGATGTGCAAACAGAAACCAAGGCTCAACTACAACAGGAGGGCACACACAACCCACAAAAGGGACACATCTGGAGTACCTGACTCAAGTGACCAGAAAGACTGCACCACTGAGACCCACAGCACGCTTACTACATAAGGCCACTCTATTAACCCCAAGAGGCATAGCAGATCTACATAGAAACAAATACAGGGAGGCAGGCAAAACTGGAAGACAAAGAAATAGCTCCCATAAAAAAAAAGAAAAGAAGAAAGCTCCAGAAATAAAACTAAACAAAATGGAGATAAGCAATCTACCAGACACAGAGTTCAAAACACTGGTTCTAAGGATAATCAATGATCTTAGGGAGAACTTCAACAAAGAGAGGAAACATAAAAAGTGGAGATTAACAAAACATGAAAAAGAACCAGTCAGACATGAAGAATACAATAACTAAAATGAAGAATACATTAGAGAAAATCAGTAGTGGGTTAGATGAAGCAGAGGTTCAAATCAGTGAATTAGAAGATATGATAGCTTAAAACACCCAAAGAGAACAGCAGAAAGAAGAAAGAATCAAAATAAAGGAAGATAGTGTAAGTGGCCTCTAGGACAACATCAAGTGTACCAACACTTACATCATACAGGTATAAGACGGGGGAGAAAGAACAAGGAATTGAAAAATTGTTTAAAGAAACAATGATGGAAAACTGCCCTACCCTGGTGAAGGAAATAGACATACAAGCCCAAGAAACACAGAGACTCCCAAACAAAATGAAACCAAAGAGGCCCACACCAAGACCCATCATAATTAAAATGACAAAGTTTAAAGACAGAGAAAAGCAGCAAGAGAAAAGCAGTTACTTACCTACAAGGGGGTTCCCATAAGACTCAGCTGATTTCTGAACAGAAACTTCGCAGGCCAAAAGTGATTGGCATCAAATATTCAAAGTGATGGAAAGTGAGGACCTACAACCAAGTGTACTCTACCCAGAAGGCTATCATTTAAAATAAAAGGACAGATAAAGGACTTCTCAGACAAGAAAAAGCTAAAGGTGCTCATCACCCCCAGAGCAGTATTAAAAGGAAGGTTAGTGGGAGGGCCTTCCATAATGAAAAAATAAAAAGAGATAAAAAATATGAATAATGAGATGGCTGTTAACTACATATCTATCAATAATTGCTTTCAATGTAACTGGATTAAATGCTCCAATCCAAAACAGGGTGGCTGGATAGATTAGAAAATAAAACCCTTACATATGTTGCCTACAAGAGACTCACTTCAGATTGAAAGACATGCACAAACAGAAAGGAAAGGGGTGGAAAAAGATATTTCATGAAAATGGAAATAAACAACAACAAAAAATCTGGAGTAGCAATTCTTATACCAGACAGAATAGACTATAAACCAAAGGCTATACCAAGAGACAAAGAAGGACCCAGTAATCCCACTTCTGGGTATTTATCTAAAGAAACCCAAAACAGTACTTCAAGGGGATGTGTGCACCTATATGTTCATTGCAGCATTGCTTATAATGGCCAACATGTGGAGGTAGCCTGGGTGTCCATCAATGGACATGAATAAATAGAAGATGGTACATATACACAATGGAATATTGCTTGGCCATGGAAAGGAATGAGTTCTTGCCATCTGTTGCAGCATGAATGGGCCTGGAGGGTATTAGGCTGAGTGGAGTATGTCATACAGAGAAAAACAGATGCAATGTATTTCATTTATATATGGAATCTAAAGAACAAAATAAACCAACAAACAAAACATAAGCAAACTCAAAGATACAGAGAACATTCTGTTGGTTGCCAGCTGGGAGAAGGGTTGGGGGGCAGGATAAAAAGGTGAAGGCATTAAGAAGTACAGATTTGTAGTGACAAAATAGTCATGAGGATGTAAAGTAAAACAGGGAATATAGTCAATAATATGGTAATAACTATGTATAGTGCCAAGTGGGTACTAGACCAGTCTGGGGCATTGCTTCTTAAATTATATAAATATCCAAACACTATGCTGTACATCTGAAATGAATATAAAGTAATACCAAATATCAACTGCAATTGAAAAAAGGGGGGGAAAGGTGAAGGAAATTAAGAGGTCCAAATTTCCAGGTATAAAACATATAATTCATGGGGACGTAATGTATAGCATAGGGAATATAGTCTATAATGTTGTGATAGTGCGGTACAATGTCAGATGGTTGCTTGTGGTCACACAGCAGCCTAGCCATCTGCCCCCATGCACCTTTCCATAACAACAGATCTTCATGGAGACGGTGCTTTCACTATGCTTATGGCAATTCCCCATGGTACCCCAGAAAGAGGGCTGGTTAGTCAAAGATGGGTATGACCCTAGTGACCAATAGGGCAAGCCAAGCCAGACACAGTCATGGGGGCACCATGCGGGGAATCATGGAGGTGAAGAACATGTGCCAAAGACCCCTTGTCTTCAGTGCTGACACCCTGCCTGAGAATGAAACCTAACCAGGTGATAACATCTGTCCATACATTCTTGTCTCTAAGCCTCAGCATCAGAAGTTTCTGTCTCCCAGGAGGTGCACATACACAGGTCATGGGACTTTCAGTAAAGGCAGCCTGCAGGCCATGGGGTGATTTGACTCTGAGTTAAGCTCTCTGGTATGATATATGTGACTTACAGACCATGGAAAGAACAATGCTACTTCCTTGTGTGTATCTCAATAAAAGCCGCAGTCAAGCTCAATTCGGGGCTCTTTGTCCTAGAGGCACTGAGTCCCTTGGCTAGCACTGCTTTTGAACTATTCTTTGTCTCTTGTCTACATTTTTCTATTTCTCAACTCCCGTCGGCCCTCTCAAACCGCTAAGGCCCTGTTGTGCGGGACGCGACAGTTGCTAGACTTATAATGGTGATCACTTGTTTAGGTTTATAAATGTTGAATAACTATTGTGCATACCTGAAACTGATATAATATTGTATGTTAGCTATATTTTAATAAAAATCTTTTCTTAAAAAAAAATAAAAATCTTTGTGGCATATCCTTAATATGCTATCTCCTACCTTGAGAGGAAAATGAATTAAGCAAATCCATCATTTAAAATCAAGCAAAAAAGGGCCAGCCGAGTGGCTCAGTTGATTAAGAGCTCTCTCAAGAGTGTGAGCTGAAGGCCGGCCGATTGGCGTGGTGGTTGGGCACTGGTTTGGGTAAGCCAGCTGCCCCGGGTCGGGTCCCACATAGGAGGGCCAGTAACACTGCCCTAAAAAAAAAAAAAAAAAAAAAAAAAGAGTGTGAGCTGAGCTCTGAGCAACGGCTGTTCCATGCCAGCCGAGCTGAGTTGACGTTAAGCTGCCAACAGGTGGCAGGATGGCTCAGCTAAAAAAAAAAAAAAAAAAAATCAAGCAAAATGGATAAATATTTTCTTGATATTTTGTTACTGGAACCTCACAGAATACCCAAGGGAGGTAGATTGGCTGAACATAAAATTGCTGCCAAGTGCCTGCTTTTGCCACATGTCAATGTCACTTCATTCCTGGTTGTTCTGTTTTCAATGCAGGCAGTGGTTCTGAGGCTCACCAAACACAATAAGCATATGTTATTTCAAGTGTAGAGAATCCTGTAGAGATTGAATTGAATTTCCTGACAAATTTTTCCTGCAATATAGCTTAGATACTGTTTTGATTATGACATGACATATTTTCAGGACATAGGCTGCATTTGTCTCATTATTTTTTTCATTTTTTAACCATCATTAACCTGTAAGAACCCCATATGTGATATGCAAATGGACGTTTGAAAAAGAATATAGATCAGTTGGCCTTGTTTGAACAGATTTTATTTTTGTGTTCATTATTACTATTTATTTGCTTTTGTTTGGGGGGAGGTTTGTGTGTTTGAAATAAAATATATGTAATATTAGATATGTAAATGATATAATAGATTTTGAATTTATCACTAACATGCACTGTGAAATTCTTTGTCAACTAAACACTCTGTGCATTAAATTTCTTACTTTCTTGCCTATAAAGTAGAAGCAAATGTAAAGCAAGAAGGGAAAGTCTCTTTAAAACCATGTAGGATTTTATTGATAAGAAAATTGAAGATCTTAGAGACAGGGACATTTGCCCGTAGGTACACATGCAGTCCTTGGCAATGAGAGGAATCCACACTCAAACCTGTGTGTGCTAAATTTGTAAGTACCTCTCTTTCACAAAAATAAGTTTAATTCTTATTTGCCAAAGATCACATCGTGATAACATAAAACACAAATTATTATTCCATAAAATATGATAAATATTATTTAGCAAAAATTTGTTGTCATTTCTCCTCTAGACACAGAACTGCAATTTATTGCTCCTAAAGCTAGCTGCGCCTTGATAAATAAAACATAAGTGAAAGCATGCAATTTGTTTACTTTTGTCTGAAAATGTTGAGCCCGGGTATAATTTACCATGTGCACTCCTTCCTGCCACAGCAAACACAGAAGCCCAATGATGGGAACATACTTTGCTGTGTATAATGTGCTCTCATGTATAATGTGCACCCATGTTTCTGGCCCAAACTTTCAGGGGAAAAAAGACTTTTGTTTTAACTTTTTAATTCAAATTTTTGTTTGTTTACTTTTAGGCACTTGTGTTCTGTATTATAAAGTGATTTTTTGCATTTAGTTTTTAACATGTTATGTTACAATAAATTTTATGTAACAAATAATTACAAAACACAAGAATAGATACAAGGTACATGAAATTATATGTCCCTGTAAAAAATTTACTATATTTATGCATCATAGAAGGTCAAGAGCTTTTCGTCTTTGCAAGTTTGTCATAAATTCAATAAAACTGATTATCGTATTCTAAGGTATTATTTTGCATACAGCTATTATTATTGATTTCTAGAGTTACACTTTTAACTCATAAGCATAAATAAAAGAATTAAAAACATTCTTATAGATATGGAATTAGTACTACTCATATATAATGCACATAGGTATTTTTTCCTCACAAATTTGGGCAAAAAATTGCGCATTATACATTGCAAAATACAGTAGCCTGGGCTCCCAGGTGAAGACAAAGTAGAGGAGATATCCCAGCTGATCTACAGTACTATTTATCATGTGAGGTGTTAATGTTGGTTTAGTCAGCTGTTGCAGAAGTGGGTTGTTTTAAAATATCACAGCCTCTCCAGACAGATACATGTGGATTTGCTTGCTTCATATATCTGGAAGATAAATGATTGAATATAAGAATTTAGGAATAGGTCTCATCAATTATGCAATGAAATTGTACAAGGTCATGAGTTACTTTAGTCACTTCACTTGAAGTTCTCATGTGTTCTAACATAATTTGAACCTGTAGACTATTGGGCCTGCTGCTCCTGTCTAATGACATATTTATCCATTGCACTCCTGGGTTAGATTTTGATCATACCTTCCTCTTTCACATTTTTTAGCAAAGATCATCAAGTCATTTTCATTTGTATAACAGGTATTTTTGCTGGTTTTGTTAGCACATGTCAAACACAAATGGCCCATTTGAAACCATCTATGAATTTGTTGATTAGGTAAATGAAGATCTTAAAAATTTATTTTATTGATGAGAAAATTGAAGTTTTTTTAGAAACACTATCAGGAAGATAAACTTTTTAGGTTGTTACATATATAAAAAATGTTTATTTTGCCCTTACATATTTGACTGTTTTTTTTCATATGTGATTCTAAGATCTATGATAGTCAAAGGTTTAAAGAGACAGAGGACTTGATACTTCGCTAGTCAATTGGCATCAAATATTATTAATGGGACAGCTTATGCCAGTTAGATTCTTGCTAATTTGGAGGTAAAATTATTATTATCCATTTTATTTTTTTCTTAATTTTTTTTTTTTTGAGGGCAGTGTCACTGGCCCTCATATATGGGACCCGAACTGGTGCCGCTGGCTTCCCAAGCCAGCAATTAACCACCGTGCCACTCAGCCGGCCCTTTTTTCTTAATTTTTTAATGAGATATTATGGGTAAATGTCTACGTATATGTATATTTGAAATTATTTTCTGTTTGACATTGGTCCTCTAGAAATCAATAATAATAGCTGTATGCAAAATAATACCTTAGAATACGATAATCAGTTTTATTGAATTTATGACAAACTTGCAAAGACGAAAAGCTCTTGACCTTCTATGATGCATAAATATAGTAAATTTTTTACAGGGACATATAATTTCATGTACCTTGTATCTATTCTTGTGTTTTGTAATTATTTGTTACATAAAATTTATTGTAACATAACATGTTAAAAACTAAATGCAAAAAATCACTTTATAATACAGAACACAAGTGCCTAAAAGTAAACAAATAAAAATTTGACCTTCTACGGGGCCTGACAATTATGTTCGAGAGCTTGCCATGATGCACTTACATTGGCAGCACTGTACGAACAGTTCGGTAAGGTTTCATAACCTTAGTATATCAGTGTCTCACAGCTGTGTTCGTGTCAACATGTGGGGGTGTCTTGCTGAGTGGCGTTCATTATTGTTGTGTGTTCTTGTATGCCATCGTGAGTATGCCTGAGCTTAAATTAGAGCAACAAACAAACATTAAATTTCTTGTTAAACTTGGCAGGAGTGGAAGTGAAATCAGGGACATGTTAGTCCAAGTTTATGGGGATAATGCCATAAAGAAAATGACAGTGTAAAATTGATTAAATGTTTTTCTGAGGGGAGAGAATGTGTCACTGATGAAGAGAGGTCAGGGCAGCCAGTAACAAGCAGAAAAGATGAAAACACAGCAAAAATTCATCAAATTGTACATCAAAGTCATTGGCTGACTGTGAGAAGCATAGAAGACCAAGTAAATATCAATAGAGAAACAGTTAGGAAAATCTTAACTGAAAATCTTGGCATGAGAAAGGTGTGTGCAAAAATTGTCCCAAAGGAGCTCTCTGACGAACTAAAGCAAAAGAGAGTCAAAGTTTGCCAAAGCCTTTTGGAAATACAAGATAAAATTTTGTGCCATGTTATCATTGGTGATCAAACACGGGTGTACCAATACGACCCTGAAACAAAGCATCAAAGTGCACAATAGAGGTCAGCCAATTCTCCATGGCCAAAAATGTTCCATCAGTACAAATCAAGAATCAAAACGATCTTGCTAACCTTTTTTGGTATCAGAGGAATTATTCATTTTGAATTTGTACCTACTGGACAAACAGTTAACGAAGTTTACTATTTGGAAATGCTGCAAAGGCTGTGTCAAAAAGTTAGATGACCTGAACTTTTCATCAACAATTCATGGCTTTTGCATCACAACAATATACCAGCTCACATGACACTGTGTGTGAGGGAGTTTTTAGCCAGTAAACAAAGAGCTATATTGGAACACTCTCCCTCCTCAACTGATCTGGCCCCCAATGACTTCTTTCTTTATCCAAATATAAACTAAATATTGAAATGAAGACATTTTGATGACATTCAGAACATCAAGGATGACACAATGACAGCTCTGAATGCCATTCTAGAAAAAGGGTTCCAAAATTGCTTTGAAGGGTGGACTAGATGCTGGCATCAGTTCATAGCTTCCCAAGGGGAGTACTTTGAAAGTGACCATAGTGATATTCAGCAGAGAGGTATGTAGCACTTTTTCTAGGATGAGTTCACGAACTTAATTCACAGATCTCATAAATGTGAAGATTAATTCAAGTCAGATATATTTTCAACTATTGTTTCCTACCCTAAATTCTCTGCTTTCTCCTGTTGACAATTCTATTATGTGAATGTTCAAACTTTTGACTCTATATTTTAAACTTTTCTATTACATTTTATATCTCTTTTATATACTGTTGAAACTTTGGAGAGATTTTTAAATTTTAAATTGCAGGTCACTTATATGTGTACTCTCTTATCAATGCATTCAATTCAAGTTTTTATTCTTCTGAATTAGTTACCCCTGAGCCTCCTCTGAGCCTGCATGGTATGTCATGAGCAGACTAAAATAAGGAAGGTCTTAGGGTAATATTACATTGCTGAGTGAAAGGATGCTTATATTTTTTCTTTTTCATCTGTGATCACTATGGAGGTCTGTAGTGACAACTTGGCTATGTTCTGCTTTCCAACCATATGAACTCCCCATGCAAATATTTTTTTCTGTGGTCAGAAAGTATTTCTCACAGCTTGAACCTGGAAGCAGATGCTGTTTTTTGTTCTAGAGGGAAGGGTTGGTTCGGCTCCAATCTTGGTCATTTATCCATTATTTATTTAGCTATGCTAGCAATTCTCAAACATTTTGGTCTTAGGAGTCATTTCCACACTTTTATTTATGTTTGTTATCTCTTCTAATATTACTGTATTAATAGTTAAAAACAAACAAACATTTAAAGCCCTGGAATATACAAACACACATTCCATTAGCCTTCAGAGCAATGATGTCATTTCCTCGTGTAGTTGCTGAGAAGTTTCCCACCATCAGGACAAAATGAGAGTGAAAAAGGCAGTAAGAATACTAAAGTGTATATTATTACAAAAATAGCCCTGGACCATAGTTTGGAAACCACTGAACTCTGTTATTCAGTGATTTAGCTAGGGGAAACAAAGCTGGAAGCAATATAACCTGCACATTTTATTTCCTCACTGCCTTTGCTGGAATTTAGCCTGGAGTTTTACAAGTTATCACAGATTGGTAGCTGGAGACACAGGCCACCTCTGTCTATCCTGTTTTGTTTTATCCATTACCTAAAAGTTGATGGATGCACTGCTCATTTGTACACCTTGTATTTATTCAGACTGTGTTGGGAACACGATGGTTACTTCTGATGCAACCTTCTCTGCTTGGGTTTCACTTTTCACTTCTCTGTGTTCCAATGGTGTCATCACATCTGCTTTCTGTGTTCCTTTGTAGTTAGCCTCCTTTTTGCATCCCCAGTCCCTGTCAACAAAAGATCTGCCATCACTACCTTTTTTTTTTTTTTTTTGGCTTTTTTTTTTTTTAGAAGTTAAGAAAGCTGCAACCATACATAAGTATGAAGTGGCTTGTGACTGGTTTCCTTCATTTAGCACAATGCCTTTGGGATTCATGCATGTTGCATATATTGGTAATTTGTTGCTTGTAATTGCTTAATAGCTGGATCCATTTTATTGCTTATTCATAGGCATTTTGGTTGGTTTATCAATTTTTATTATTCTGAACATTACTGTAATGAATATTTCATACAAGGCTTAATGTGGACAGGTTTTCATTTAACTAATTTGTTTCTAAATATATTACTTGATTATTATTTTGATCCTGAAGTCATTTGCTATTTACTGCAAACATAAGTCATTTTTTCATTTTAATAAAGGGACAGAAGATGAAATAGAGATATTAAATATATTGATCTGAATCTGAAAGTTTGATACATGGTCACTTGCAATTTTATTCAGAGCATTTTGAAAAATTTCAAAGGGATTGGGAACATTTTATTATTATAAGGAGTCATAACACAAAACAGAACTTTTAAATAAATTGATTTGTTATAGCTACTTGTGTTCTAAAATTGGTGCTACATTAAAATAATCAAGTTTTTGACTTTTAAAAAATGTCATAGGGGTCCGGCCAAGTGGCACATTGGTTAAGAACTGGCTTGGGACACCAGCGGCCCCAGTTCGGATCCCACATATGAGAGCCAGTGACACTGCCCTCTACAGCTAACAACAGCTCCACCTGGAGCTGGGCTGTGCAAGCCCCGGTGATGGTGTAGGCTATAGCCCCTGCTGCAGTGGGCTGCCATAAGCTACAGTGACTGGCCAGCAGCCAGCGTGAGCTGCCAATAGCTGCGGTGAGCGATCATCCAGGGGCCGGCGACCAATCTGCCTCATCCAGGAAGACCGCAATGACGATATCAACATGGACCAGTGAAGCAATGTCCTCTGCAACTAGACTGAAGAACAAAAAGCAAGCAACTTGTCGGTTCCCCTTCCCCTATTCCCCAGCACTGTTCCCCTCCCCCAATTCCCCAATTAAAAAAAAAAATCTTAAAAAAAAAAAAAAAGAAAAAAATGTCATAGGTCTTAGAAAATATTTTAAAAGATTTACGATTTAGTATAGAATTATTACTAAAAGTTTTGGAAAATATTGGGCTTTATTAAAACAAGTGAATTTCTTAGTCTTATTAATTTGTATGTCCTTTCTCATTTACAACGTATTTTACTTTATTTTACTCATTCAAACAATATTTGCTAAGCATCACTATGTGTTAAGTACTATCATAGTTTCAAAAGTCAGAGAGAAAAATTGTAAATATGCACAGAACATTTTGTGGTCAGTTTAAGACACGGTTTCGCCTGTGTCCCTGTAACCATGAACCTAATTACACAAAAGAAAGACCAGTTTTTGAGTGTCCATCCTTAATTCTAGTCATTTTGCTTCCTAGCCAGTTTTTTTGGTTCTCTAGTCTCCACTTGCAACTTGCCTACTCAGTGGAATTCCACACATGTAACTCTATTCTTTGAGTGAAATATTTCACTTTCTCTTATGGTTGGTTAACAACAATCTCCATTAGTGCTGAGAACTCTGAACTCTGAAATTCTTTAGTGATAGCCTATTCTTTTCACTTATTTACCAGAGACAATCTATCTATAAATTAAAATACTGGCCAATTTTTTTTTTAATCAGAGAAGATACTTTATTTTTATGTCAATATACCAATCAATTCATGAACATGAATCTCTAAAAAATAGAAAATGGTGAGTAAATGTGGACTGAGTTAATAAAGGAAAAATAAATGAGTGAATAAAAGAATGAATTAATTAAAAATTATTCTTTATATTTAGGGGCAAAATTGTTTCATTTTCATTACTTCTAGAGGTTCTTATTTTCCCATTAAGATATTTAATTATGAAATTTTAAGAAACTTAGAAGAATATGGAAAATATCAACAAATAGAACAATTCACAAAACAATGTTAATAATAGACCACATACAGGATCACGAGCATGATAGAATAATATGGAATGCCCAAGGAAGCTGGTATTACTGGCTGGGAAAACACGGAAGTCTTTCTATGCTTAAAAATGCAATTGTTCAAAAAATAAAATAAAATTTAATCTTTCACTAAAAAATCTGAACTTGAGTGCAATATTTACATCAATTTATTCTACATATACTCAGAAGTTTTTATGGATCTAGAAATTAGACCAGTTGTCCAAATTTATTCAACAATGTTGTAATAGTAAGATCTATTCTGATTCTAAATATATTCTATGGGAGGCCATTAGAATTGATATGTCATATATAAAATATTTGTAGAAAGTAATAACTAGAAATCTATAATACCTGAAGAACTCCAGAAAAATAAAAATAGAAAGGATAAAACATCTTTTTCACTCAACTATGTACAGTATTATTAAAATCACATTCAAATATGTCATAGTATAAGCTCTTGCCACCTTCCCCCCTTTTTTTTTGAATTAGTACTGTTGCACTGGGAATGATCAGAAGTCATGTTAGCAGAAGTTTAATTGTGTTTTTTGAATAAAAATATCTTGAGACATCATTTGAGATCTTGCTCCCAGGCATATGACATCAATTTTGGCTCAGATAAACTCATAAAAATTCTCTGTAGGATTGGACATTTCTTATGTCAACATTTACCTGGTGTAGTGCAGCAAGGTTCCCAAAAGGCCCACCCAGGACCACCCTGTGGACCCATACCTGGTGCTAGGTATACTACCTCCAAATGGTATCATTAAAATTAATTTAAAGGCAAGCATTTGTAAGATTTAGGTATTCTAAAATATCATAAATATATGAGTAGAAACTAATGTAAATTACTTTCAAGTTCACATGATCTAAAATTAATCTTTAGTAAATAAACACTGGATCAATTTTGTTGATTAAAATAGAATAAACATGTCTTTATTTTACCTGAGCTTTCCAAAAATAAGTTCATGTTAATAACTGGCCTTGATATCTATGAAATATGTTTTTAGAGGTTATAATTATCTTCATAAACACACTGAGCTAAAGAATGCTAATTGTTTACTTCTTAGTTTTCATTAAAAATTGATGTTTTTAAGGATTAAAATCTCAACATATGTAAGAATATCTTTGCAGTGTTCCAGAAGGACCCTGGGAATATTTCAAATTATTTGAAATTGCACGAGAAACATTGTAAAACAAGTGATGAAAAAAAACCCCAAAACTAGTGTATATTGTATGGGAAAACAATGATTATAAATTAATCTAATAATGAAAGCTGTGGGAAACCCCATTACATTCACTAGGTTCTTTCTGGCATCATAATGGTACATTTAAGCTGGACCTCAACGAAGGAATTTATGAGCTGACAATATTAAAAGGAGACATCTTACACTATTGCCAAAGTTTGGTAGAGTCACTTCAATAAAATTCCAATATGGTAACTGCTTCCTTTCACACTGAACTCCCAGGAGACAAAGTTTAAAGATCATTGACTGCCATCTGGAGATTTTGTTTATTTAGAAAGGATATCAAATAAAACACACTCTCCAACCTCGTTGGAAGGAACTTTACTTACCAGGTGCTTAACTGCAAATAGACATAGACTCTTGTCTCTGACACTCACCTCAGCCTACACAGACACCAAAGACTCCTGAAAATGAGAAGCTACTGATATCAGAGGTAGACAAGGCTTATATATCTATGGATTACTATTGAATTCAGAAACCAATGATTTGATTATCATTACTTGTCTGCTGAGGATATTGGCCATAATAATAGTTATACTTGTTCTTTGGGTTTTTCTATATAGTCCAACTCTTTATGGTTACTGAAGATAACTGTTAATACTCTTTTTTAAGGCTGTGTAAATGTTATACTAGATGCAAAATACAGAAAAATGAGACTGACAGCAAAACTTGGATCATGATAGTTCACAGGAAATAAATGATCCAATGAGCCAGAATGACAGTCTTTGCCCCTCCCCACCCCCAGCCTTCCTCTCCCTCAATAAAAGCCATAAGACCTGACTGCCTTCCATTTACCTGTTCTTCCTGGTTTTGGAAAAATTCGGCCTTAAATCACTTCCCATGGTTATGGAATTGCCTCATCCTCAATGGTCAGTGGAACAATGTTGATACTGAGCCTTTCCAGGCATGAACCTTTCTAGCATTGTGAGACCACACTATCTGATTAAAAGGCTGGCCATCAATGCAACCTTTAGATTGATTTATGACCAAGGGGGGGATAGTGAACAAAAAAAGGAGTTCAGTAGAAAGTAACCTCACAGGGTGATCTGATCATAAAGTTGTACCTGGGCAGGTCATGGTGGGTAATAAAGTCCCAAGCATATAAATTCTGTAATAAAGGCTTGTCTTTGCTTCAAGCCAGCCCTGTCCATTTTTTTCTGTGCATCAAGGTTAACACACCTTTGAAATTCCTCTTTTCAGACTCTTCCTTCTAACATGTGACCACCCTTTTCAGGCCCCTTAAGAGAACACCTAATCTTGTTAACTACCCTGTAATCTGATCCTGGCCTTGCTTTTTTTTCACCAGCATGTAATCTTCCTCACATTATCTCCTTAATTTCAAATACATAAAAGAAACTACAAAACTGCCATTGCTCTGGAGCATTTGAGATCTTGCTCTCCAGCATATTTCATCCATTTGGCTAAATAAATTCATATAAATTCAAAAATATGTATGTTATTGAAAATCAAACAAATGAACCAACAAAACAGCAAGAAAAAATTTTGTCAAAAGTGGTATTGGGAAAATTGGAGAGATATATGCAAAACAATGAACCTGGACCACTCTCTTATACCATATACATATATCCATTCAAAATGGATTAAAGACTTAAGTATAAGTGTAAGGCCTGACACTATAAAACTCATTAAAAAAACAAACAAATAAAAGAAAAACATAAGAAGTAAACTATTGACATCAGCCTGAGTAATATATTTTTGGATATGTCCCCTCGAGTGAGGGAAACAAAAGAAAAAACAAACAAATTTGACTTCATGAAATTGAAAAGCTTCTGCACAGTGAAGGAAACCATCAACAAAACAAAGACAACCTATTGAATGGGAGAAGATATTTGCAAATGAAATACCCAATAAGGGGTTGATATCCAAAATATACAAATAACTCATACAACTCAATTGCAAAAAAGTAAAAGGTCCAATCAATAAATGGGCAAAGGACATGAATAGACATTACTCCAAAGAGGACATACAGATGGCCAACAGACATGAAAAGATGCTCAACATCACTAATCTTCAGGGAAATACAAATAAAAACCACAATGAAATGCCACTTCACACCAGTCCAAATGGCTATTATCAAAAAATCAACAAATAACATGTGTTGGAGGATGTGGAGAAAAGGGAACCCCTGTGCACTGCTGGTGGAATTGAAAATTGGTGTGGCCACTATGTAAAACAGCATGGAGATACTAAAAATCGATCTACCATATCACCGAGCAATTCCACTTCTCAGTATTTATTGGAAGAAAATTAAAACAGTAATTCAAAAAGATATATGTATCTCTGTGTTCACTGCAGCATTTACAATAGCTAAGACATAGAAGCAACCTAGGTGCCCATTGAGAGATGAATGGATAAAGAAGATGTGGTATATATATATATATATATATATATATATATATATATATATATATACATCTATATCTATTATCTGTATATAAAATGAAATGTTACACAGCAGTAAAAAAGAATGAAATCTTGCCATTTGCAACAACATAGATGGACCTGGACGGTATTATGCTAAATAAAATAAGTCAGACTGAGAGAAACAAATACGATATGGTTTCACTTATTTGTAGAATCAGAAACCATAACATAGAAACAAGCAAAATGAAATAAAACCGGATTCACAGAAACAGAGACCAAAGGGATGGCTATGGGGGGGGTGGGGGAGGTGCATGAAAGGGGGAATATATTTAATAATGTGGCAAGTTTGCACGATGACAGATGATTACTAGGATTAGTGGGGTGATTGCATTGTAAGGTATAAAAATGTTGAATCACTATATCATACTCCAGAAACTAACATGAGTAATACAACATTGTATACTCACTATGCTTAAATACAAAATAAAAAAATCACAACAACTGTCACCAGTACGTTAGGATAAATTCAACATGATGACTAAATATTTATTCGTACTAAAATTTGTAATTATGTATAATAAAGTATGGAAAAATACTATAATATCTAAATATTGAAAGAAACCATCACTTTAGTAAATACAGGATATTGATGACATATTTATTTTTAATAAAAACTACATATTTCTCTACAAATAAAAAAACCTCTTTGCTTTGTATATTTTCACCATTCTTTCCCAAATTCATCTTATAATCCCTCCAAAAAAAGAAAAAAAAGTCACTATTTTCAATTTGAAATAACTTGATAAAGGCTATAATATTGACTGTTGAAGGTAGCTTTCATTTGTCGATTTGAATTAGAAGCCAAAGATTCTATACACACATGTATGTATGTATATATGTATATATTTTTGTAAGACTGATCTCTAAGTCTAAAAGCCTTTAATTTCAAGGCTACAATGTTGCACCAATGACACAAAGGCTTTACTGTTTGTGCATAAAATAAGTTATCTGTAATAGAAAAATTACAGAAACTATCGGGATGAATCCAGATAGTTAGGAGGCGCTTTTGTGGTTTTAGGGGTGAGTATAGGAAGCAAAAGCTTGGGCTTATAAGATTAAAACAACTATATCCACCTCCCTGATCCTGGAAACCATTTTCTTCCACAGCTTCAAATCTCAAAGAAGAACTATCCAAAAATTATTCCTTTCCTTCCTTCCTTCCTTCCTTCCTTCCTTCCTTCCTTCCTTCCTTCCTTCCTTCCTTCCTTCCTTCCTCTTTCTCTATTTCTCTCTTTCTTTCTTTCTCTCTTTCTTTCTTTCTTTCTTTCTTTCTTTCTTTCTTTCTTTCTTTCTTTCTTGTTTTATATCTATTTTGTCTGACTAGGAGAGTCATACATGTTTAAAAAATAGTAATATTCCTTAAAATAATCACTTCCTTTCTCATAAGGGATTAAATTATTTGAAAATTGTTATAAAAATCTCAGATAATTAACTAATCATTAGTTATTTCTCCTCCCTCCCACACACACACCTAACCTCACTGCATTTATGACATTTTCTGCTGAGATAATTACATTTCTTCATGAAGTCAAATCTTTAAACCTTCATTTATAGGAAATCTTTTTATTTTAAATCTCACTATTCGTTTGAGTTTGTCAACCATCCTATATAAATAATAATTTTGGGGGTAAAAGTCCTTTATTTATTATAGCCATTCTACTGTCTCCTACCTTCTTTTCTTGCTTTTGAAATATTTTTATCTAGTTCACAAGTTAGTCTTTTATAATAATATCTTTTCAATCTGGATGCCTTCTATTGTATTGAGATGTAGATGTATCTCAGTTATTTCTGCTGGCATTTGTAATGTTGTGGATTCTTGACTTTTATTACTTTTTTGAAAATTGCAAACCTCCAAAACACAAACAACAACAAAACATGCTATAGAGCTAAAAATTCATGATTTTAAACAAAAATATGTGAGATTATATTAATTCACTGTAGTAATATATTGTAAAGCATAATTTAGTGGACTGGAAAATTAAGTAAAAGAGAAAAGTAGATTATTCCACAAATCTTCTACAACTCTTAAACTTTAAAAACAATTTATGTGACACTGTGAAATATTTACCAAGAGAAAAACTATTCATATAATTAATCTTTTTATTATGAAAATTGGGTGCATAATGAAATAAGCTAAGTACTAATTTTTTGAAAGCCTTAGCTTTTATACCTGAGGCCAACTTTAGTTAAAACCAGAGCATTTCTGGGTTTGACATACAAGAGTCACGCCCAAAAGGAAGTTGCTACAGGTACTAGGGCCCGTAGGGTCCAAGTTTCATCAGAGGAGTCAATCCTCTCACAGCAGCTCATAAACTGCAGACGCTGCTGATCCTCACAGCTAATCAATTTGGGAGTCAATCCCACCTACTGACAAACCAGAAGTAATCAAAATTAAAACTTCAACAAGTGAGGATGCATGACACAAGGAACACCTCAGATACAAGCACAGGAGAATAGAGAGACTGAGTAATTCAAATATAAAGGACACACCATATAAGTTTACCCAGAAAAGACTGAGAAACCTGGGGGATCTATCTGTTATATTGAAGCAAACACAAAGAGTAAGCCAGAATGGGGAGACAAAGAAACACAACACAAATAAAAGAACAGAAGAAACTTCCTGAATCAGTGGAAATAGAGGAAATAGAGGTAACCAACCTATCGGAGACAGAGTTCAGAACAATGATTATTAGAATGTTCAAGGAAATTAATGAAAATATAAAGAAGGATAGAGAAATCATGAAAACCAACCAGCTAGAACTTAAGAACACAATTACTGAATTAAATAACAAACTTGATGGAATCACTAGCAGATTGGATGAAGCAGAAAATCGAATCAGTGACTTAGAAGACAAAATAGCAGAGATCACCCATGTGGAACAACAAAAAGAAAAGAGAATGAAAAACATGGAAAATAGTTTAAGAGAGCTGGGGGACAACATCAAACGCAATAACCGAAGGGTCAATGGAGTACCAGAAGGAGAAGAGAGGGAGCAAGGAATTGAGAATATATTTGAAGTAATAATGTCTGAAAACTTCCCTAACCTGGCAAAGGACATTGAAATACAAGCTCAGGAAGTGCAGAGAGTTCCAACCAGGATGATTCCAAACAGGCCCACTCCAAGACACATTATAGTGAAAATGGCAAGGGTTAGGACAAAGACAGAATCCTTAAAGCAGCAAGGGAAAGGCAGCAAGTTACTTAGAAGGGCACCCCCATAAGATTATGAGCTGACTTTTCTACAGAAACTTTGCAGGCCAGAAGGGAGTGGCAGGAGGTTTTCAAAGTGATGAAAAATAAAGGCCTACAACTGAGATTGCTGTATCCAGCAAGGTTATCATTTAAAATCAAAGGCGAGATAAGGAGCTTTGCAGAAAAGAATAAGTTAAGGGAATTCATTACCACCAAGCCAGTTTTGCAGGAAATGCTAAAAGGGCTTCTTTAAGTAGAAGAGAAAAACAACCTAAGAAAGACTACGAACACAAATAACAAAATGGCAATAAATACACACCTATCAATAATCACATTAAATGTAAATAGATTAAATGCTCCAATAAAAAGACATAGGGTGGCTGAATGTATAAGAAAGCAAGACTCCAGCATATGCTGTATACAAGAGACTCACCTGAGATCCAAAGACTCATACAGGCTGAAAGTAAAGGGATGGAGTAAAATATTTCATGCAAATGGTACTGAGAAAAAAGCTGGAGTAGTGATACTTATATCAGATAAAATGGACTTTAAATTGGAGAATATAACAAAGGACAAAGAAGGACACTTCATAGTAATGAAGGGATCGATCCAACAAGAGGACATAACTCTAGTAAACATCTATGCACCTAACATAGGAGCCCTGAAATATATAAAACAGATATTGTCAGACATAAAGACAGAGATCAACAGTAACACTATTATAGTAGGGGACTTCAACACCCCGCTGTCACTAATGGACAGATCCTCCAGACAGAAAATCAATGTGGAAACAGCGACCTTAAATGACACATTAGATCAGCTGGATTTAACAGACATTTTCAGAGCATTTCATCCCAAAGCTACAGAATATACGTTCTTTTCAAGTGCACATGGAACATTTTCTAAGATAGACCACATGTTAGGCCACAAAACAAGTCTCAATAAATTTAAGAAGATTGAAATCATTTCAACTGTATTCTCTGACCACAATGCTATGAAACTAGAAATCAATTATAAGAAGAAATCCGGGAAGCTGACAAATAAATGGAGGCTAAACAATATGCTATTAAATAGTGAGTGGGTCACAAATGAGATCAAGGAGGAAATCAAAAGATACCTCGAGATAAACGAAAATGAAAACACCACGACCCAAAATCTCTGGGATGCTGCGAAAGCAGTCTTAAGAGGGAAGTTTATAGCAGTGCAGGCCTACCTAAAGAAGGAAGAAAAATCTCAAATCAACAGGTTATCCTTACACCTAAGGGAACTGGAAAAGGAACAGCAAAAGAGGCCCAAGGGGAGTACAAGAAAGGAGATAATAAAGACCAGAGCGGAAATAAACAATATAGAGAACAGAAAAACAATTCAAAAGATCAATGAAACCAAGAGCTGGTTTCTTGAGAAGATAAACAAAATTGACAAACCTCTAGCCAGGCTCATCAAAAAAAAGAGAGAGAGGACACAAATTAGCAAAATCAGGAATGAAAGAGGGCAAATGACTACAGACATCACAGAAATACAAAAAATTCTAAGAAATCACTATGAGCAACTATATGCCAACAAATTTGACAATCTGGAAGAAATGGATAATTTTCTAGAAGCATACAACCTTCCAAAGCTAACGCAAGAAGAAACAGAAAATCTAAATACCCTGATTACTACCAAGGAAATTGAATCAGTAATTGACAAGCTCCCAAAAAACAAAAGCCCTGGACCAGACGGCTTCACAAGTGAATTTTATCAAACATTCAAAAAAGAACTATCACCTATTCTTCTCAAACTATTCCAAAAAATCCAGAAGGAAGGAAGGCTCCCAAACTCTTTTTATGAAGCCACTATCACCCTGATTCCAAAACCAGATAAAGACATCACAAAAAAGGAAAACTACAGGCCAATCTCCCTGATGAATATAGGTGCAAAAATTCTCAATAAAATATTAGCAAACAGAATTCAGCAATATATTAAGAAGATCATACATCATGATCAAGTGGGATTCATCCCTAGTGCGCAAGGCTGGTTCAACATCCGTAAATCAATTAATGTGATACACCACATCAACAAAATGAAGGATAAAGATCACATGGTCATTTCAATAGATGCAGAAAAAGCATTTGACAAAATCCAACAGCCATTTATATTAAAAACCCTTAGCAAAGTGGGAATACAGGGATCATATCTCAACATAATAAAAGCCATGTATGATAAACCTACAGCTAACATCACACTCAATGGGGAAAAGCTAAAACCATTCCCCTTAAGATCAGGAACAAGACAAGGCTGTCCACTTTCTCCTCTTTTATTCAACATAGTGCTGGAAGTTCTAGCCACAGCAATCAGACAACAAAAAGAAATAAAAGGCATCCAAATTGGAAAGGAAGAAGTAAAATTGTCATTATATGCAGATGACATGATACTGTATATAGAGAACCCCAAAGACTCCATCAAAAAACTATTGGAACTGATAGACGCATTCAGTAAAGTAGCAGGATATAAAATCAATGTTCAGAAATCAGTGGCATTTGCATATACCAATAATAAACTAATGGAAACAGAAATTAAGAAAACTGTCCCATTTACAATTGCGTCAAGAACTATAAAATACCTAGGAATAAATTTAACCAAAGAAGTGAAAGATCTGTACTCAGAAAATTATAAGACACTGAAGAAAGAAATCATAGAAGATACAAATAAATGGAAACACCTACCATGCTCATGGATAGGAAGAATTAATATAGTTAAAATGTCCATACTGCCTAAAGCAATATATAGATTCAATGCAATTCCTATCAAACTACCAAGGGCATTTTTCACAGAAATAGAAAATATAATCCTAAAATTTATATGGAATCATAAAAGACCCAGAATAGCCTCGGCAATTCTGAGAAATAAGAACAAAATCGGGGGGATCACGCTACCAGACATCAAAACCTACTACAAGGCTACAGTAATCAAGAGAGTTTGGTATTGGCATAAAAACAGGAACATCGATCAGTGGAACAGAACAGAGAGCCGAGAAAGAAATCCAGGCATTTACAGACAGTTAATCTATGACAAGGGAAGCAAGAATTTACACTGGAGTAAAGATAGTCTATTCAATAAATGGTGCTGGGAAAATTGGACTGACACATGCAAAAAAATGAAACTGGACCACCTCCTTACGCCTTATACAAGAACAAATTCAAAATGGATTAAAGACTTAAATGTAAGACCTGAAACCATAAAAATCCTAAAAGAAAATATAGGGAGTACATTTGCAGACATTACCCGAAGCAATATTTTTACTGATGCATCCCTACGGGCAAGGGAAGTAAAAGAAAAAATGAACATATGGGATTATATCAGACTTAAAAGTTTTTTCACAACAAAGGAAACCATTTATAAAACAAAAAGGAAGCCTACTGAATGGGAGAATATGTTTGCCAACGATATATCTGATAAGGGGTTAATATCCAAAATTTATAAAACACTCATGAAACTCAACACCAAAAAAACAAACAACCCAATTAAAAAATGGGCAGAAGATATGAAGAGACATTTCTCTAAAGAGGACATACAGATGGCCAACAGGCATATGAAAAAAAGTTCAACCTCACTGGCCATTAGGGAAATGCAAATAAAAACCACCATGAGATACCACCTCACTCCAGTCAGAATGGCTATCATCAATAAGTCAACAAACAACAAGTGCAGGCGGGACTGTGGGGAAAAGGGGACCCTGCTGCACTGTTGGTGGGATTGCAGATTGGTGCAGCCACTATGGACGTCAGTATGGAGGTATCTCAAAGAACTGGAAATAGAGCTACCGTTTGACCCAGCAATTCCACTCCTAGGTATTTATCCTGAAAAAACCAAGACACTTATTCAAAAAAAGTTATGCACCCCTATGTTCATGGCAGCACAATTTACAATAGCTAAGACTTGGAAACAACCAAAATGCCCATCAGTAGATGACTGGATTAAAAAACTGTGGTATATTTGTACAATGGAGTATTACTCCGCTATAAAGAAGAATGAAATCGTACCCTTTGCAATGATATGGATGGACCTAGAGACTATTATGTTAAGTGAAATAAGTCAGTCAGAGAAAGACAAATACCATATGATCTCACTCGTATGTGGAATCTGAAAAACTGTATGAATGAGCAAAGTAAACAGAAACTGTCTCATAGGTATAGAGGAAAAATCAGGGTTGCTAATTGGGAGGGGAATGGGGATGAGGAAGAAGAGGAAGGGATTAGACAGCAAAAATAGGCAACTACAATATTGCCACTGGGATATGAAAAACAGTTTGGGGAATATAATTAATAATGTAAATATTCTGTGAAATGTCAGATGATCATAGGTCTTGTTAGGGATACCATTTCATGGATGGAGTAGAGATTTGATCACTGCACTGTATAACTAAAGCGGAGGTTGTATACCTACTGTAATTGAATATATATATAGATAGTCACGGGATGTGGATTATACTGTGGAAGAGAGTCAGAGGAAGAGTAATAGATATATATGATATGGGGGGGAGGAGTGGGGTTGCGAATTGGGAGGGTTGTCACTTTGAGGGGTAAAATGTGTAACTATTGTACTGTGTTGTACACCTGAAACTAATTAAAAATAAATAAATTAAAAAAAAAAAAGACTTAGGTTTTTAGAGTAATTTCAGGCTTCCAACAAAATTGAGAAGAAGGAAGAGTGATTATCTATATAACCCCTGCCCTCACCATGCATAACCTCCTCCATTATCAAAATCACTAATCAGGGCCGGCCGAGTGTTGCGGTGGTTAAGTGCTGTCTTGGGAAGCCAGTGGCCCCGGTTTGGGTCCCGCATATTAGGGCCAGTACACTGCCCTCACACACAAAAAATCACTAATCAGAATAGTACATTTTTCACCAATGATAAACATATATTTACATATCATTATTACCTAAAGTCCATAGTTTACTTAACAGTTCAATCTTTGTGTTATACATTCTATAGAAACATTGATTCTATGGATACATGTATAATAAAATGTATCCATCGTTATATTATCATACAGAGTGTTTTTACTGCTCTAAAAATCCTGTGCTCTGTCTGTTCATCTTTCATCCTCCCTCTACCACCACCTTGGCAACCGCTGTTCTTTTTCCTATTGAGATAGTTTTGCTTTTTCTAGAATGTCATAAAGTTAGAATCATACAATATTAGTCTCTTCAGATCATCTTCTTTCACTTAGTAATATGCATTTAATTTTCCTCCATGTTCTTTCATGGCTTGATAACTCATTTCTTCTTAGTGCTGAATAATATTCCATTGTCTGAATGTACCATAGTTTATTTATCCACCACCTACTGAAGGACATGTTAGTTGCTTTTAAGTTTTGGCAATTATGAATAGAGCTGCTATAAACATCCATGTGTAGATTTTTGTGCAGACATGTTTTCAACATCTTTAAGTAAATATCAAGGAGCCCAATTGCTAGTTTGTATAGTATGAATATGTTCAGTTTGGTTGTGGTATATAAATATTTTTGTATATTTTTGGATTTGATTTGCTAATTATTTTTTGTTGAGGATTGCTTCATGTATGTTCATGAGAGATATTGGTCTGTAGTTTTCTTTTCTTGCAATGTTTTTGTTTGGTTTTGGTATTAGAATAATATTGGCTTCTTATAATGAGTTAAGGAGTATTTACTCTGCTTCTATCATCTGAAAGAGATTATATATATATATGTTTTTAAGGGTTTAAGTTCTTTCTTAATATTTGGTAGAATTCACCAGTGAACTCATCTGGGCCTGGAGCTTTCTGTTTAGAAAGCACATTAGTGATTCATTTCCTTTAATAGGTATAGACTTATTCAGAAAAAATATTCTTGTGTCTTTCAAGAAATTTGTCCATTTCATCGAGGTTATCAAATTTGTGGTCATAGAGTTGTTCATAGTATCATTGGAATTTCTTTGAGATCTTTAGTGATGTTTCCTCTTTCACTTCTGATAGTCATTTGTGTCCTCCTTTTTTTTTTTTTTTTTTTTTGTTAATTAACCTGGCTAGAAGTTTACCAATTTTATTTTCAAAGAAGCAGCTTCTGATTTTCTGTTTTTAATTATATTGCTTTTTCAGCTCTAATTCTTATGATTTCTTTCCTTTTCCTTACTTTGGATTTAACTTGCTCTTCTTTTACTAGTTTCCTAAGGTGAAATCTTAAATGATTGACTTTAGGTATATTTTTTCTTTGTTTTCTAAACTAGAAGGTCTGACAACTAAGTTCACGAACTTTGTCACAATGATGATGCTGACCTCTTTGAATATCAGAGGGATTGTTCATTATGAATTTGTACCAACTGGACAAACAGTTAACCAAGTTTACTATTTGTAAGTGCTGAAAAGGCTGTTTAAAAAAGTTAAACAACCTGAACTTTTTGCCAACAATTCATGGTTCTTGCATCACAACAATGCACCAACTCACACTACACTGTGTGTGAGGGAGTTTTTAGCCAGTAAACAAATAACTGTATTGGAACACCCTCTCTACTCACCTGATTTGGCCCCCAATGACCTTTCTTTACCTAAAGGTAAAGGAAATACTGAAAAGAAGACATTTTGATGATATTCAGGACATCAAGGGTAATATGACAACAGCTCGGATGGCCATTCCAGTAAAAGACTTTCAAAGTTGCTTTGAAGGTGGACCAGGCACTGGCATTGATGCATAGCTTCCCAAGGGGAGTACTTTGAAGATGACTGTAGTGATATTCAGCAATGAGTTATGTAACACTTTTTCTAGGATGAGTTTGTGAACATAATTATCAGACCTTGTATATCAAATCTGACACAAATATTATATGCCACTTATATCTCAATAAACCTGAGAGGGGGCAGGAATAGCCTCACATTAAATATTAAATCAGAAACAACACAATTTAAAAAATGGGTGGAGGATATGAAGAAGCATTTCTCTAAAGAGGACATACAGATGGCCAGCAGGCATATAAAAAAATGTTCAACCTCACTAATCATCAGAGAAACCAATAAAAACCACAATGAGATACCGCCTCACTCCAGTCAGAATGGCTATCATCAACCAATCAACAAACAACAAGTGCTGGCAAGGGTATGGAGAAAAGGGAACCCTGGTGCACTGTTGGTGGGACTGCAAATTGGTGCAGCCATTATAGAAATCAGTTTGGAGGTATCTCAAAAAACTGGATATGGAACTGCCGTATGACCCAGCAATTCCACTCTTGGGTATCTACCCAGAAGAATCCAAGATGCTAATTTGAAAAAATATATGCCTCCTATGTTTATTGCAGCACTATTTACAATAGCCAAGACTTGGAAACAACCGAAATGCCCATTGGTAGATGACTGGATTAAGAAACTGTGGTACATTTATACAATGGAGTATTACTCTGCTATAAAGAAGAATGAAATCACACCATTTGCATCAATATGGATGGACCTAGAGACTATTATGTTAAGTGAAATAAGTCAGTCGGAGAAAGACAAATACTATCTGATTTCACTTATATGTGGAATTTGAAAAACTGAATGAATGAGCAAAGTAAACAGAAACAGTCTCGTAGATAGAGAGGAAAAACAGCGTTGCTAGTTGGGAGGGGTTGGGGATGAGGGAGAAGGTGAAGGGATAAAGAGAAAAGGAAGAGCAAAAAGAAATATTAAAACAGGATGAGCAGTAGGTACGTAGGATGTTAAGACATCAGATCATAGCTCTTTTCGGCTACAGAAAAGACCTTTTAAAGAGGTTAAAAATATGTCTTGTAGCCTTATTCCTTTAAATTATATAATCTCTAAGAATTCTAAGGACTTTATTTTAAAGCAGTGTCATATAACACCTAAGATAGTGGGAAGTATGTCTCAAACAGGTAGAACATGAGGTGCCATTTGTCTAATGGAGCAAACTTCACAGAGCTCATAGGAAACCCTGTGCTATTAATGGTAGGAAACAAAAGGAGGTTAGGAAACCCTATGCTATTAATAGAAAAAAGAGGACATAAAAGCCTACTCACATGTAAACCTAGACTCTTTATTTTGGAAAAGAAAGGATACCTCAGATGGTGATGCCAAGATCACTGAAAGTAAAGACAGTGTTCAAGGAGAACAATGGACTGGAGAGGCATGATTTGTGAGATGAACCAGGACTTAATGAAGGTACATTCTCTGACCCCAGGTTAGAGGACCTTAAAATATTTGCCCGGTGAGATTTCAGAATTTCAAAATTTAAATCTGGCTTTCCTTTACCCTTTCAGAACAAAAGTGTTTATTGAGCCACTGTGTCCTCTCCTGGCAATTGCTAAAAGGCATTACTTAGCCATTTAGCTCATAGATCTGTGGATCAAGAGAAGACACACACCAGGAGCTTCCACTGCTCTTAGGTTTGATTTGATTTAAATCTTGAGATCCTGACCCTCAAGCTTGTTTTCATAATTCAATTAAGATTTTGGAGAGACCTAGAATTGGGGTTAACATAATTTTCAGGCAAGAAGAACATAAAAATTTTGCATTCAAAAGGTGGACCCTAGAAGATTACAAAATGGCTACACATTATTTAGTCCTTATGTAAACTCCTCTATGTGGTGTGGTTCTGTGTCTGCTCCCATCAAGAAATGGGTTCTATATCTCTTTCCCTGAATTCTTGGTGTGGCCATGTATATTGCTTTAGCCAATAGGACAATATCAAGCATGCTTCAAGCAAACACTTAAAAGGTATTTATCAATTGAGACTTGACCTCTCTTGGTGCAATTGAAACCAGATGCCACCACGTAAAAAAAGCCTAAACCTCTGGCAAGCTTGTTGGAGACTAATTGGCCACATGAAGGGAAACGGCGATACTATGGCCAATATATGCCTATGTACAACACATGAATAAGGCTAACCTAGACCACCTAGTGACCATCAAATTCCGAAACTGGTACAGCCAGATGAGGAGACCTCAACTGAGATGAGTAGAACCAGCCCAGGCTGGAAGAGCTGCTCAGCAGATCTACTGAACAGTGAACTACAGTGAACTACTGAGCTTCAGGGTGGTTTGTTATGCAACTAAACTTTACTTATGCAACCATCTTAGCCTATATGTACCAACTATCAGAGAATAGTAGTACCAAGAAGTAGGATACTGTCATAAAATTACCTACATTCATAGCAGACATCAAGGATAAACATATAACATGCTAGAAAGCTAATGATGTATGTTATACTGTGGCCAAACATCAGAGCTGTCACCTGAAATACCTTGGAGGTTAAACTACATACCAACAGAACCTATCATTTTTGCATAGTTTTTCAAAATTGATTGTTTTTAGGATGTGTGTGTTTTTAATAATTGTTCAAAACATGTTGCAATATACTCTATAGGAAGATACTCTACAAACCCTTCACTAAGGGAGGAGGCTTCCTACATCCCATTCTTATTCCTATCAAACAAACAAACAAACAAAACCCTCTATATCCAATATCTTCCTGGTAATGAAACAGAACGATTTCTAATATAGTATAGTACAAATGAAATAGAATTAAGCTTTATTGGAGGTCAAAAGTATGTTTTTGTACTTAAAAATATATTCTTGTTTTATATATAACTTTGTGGAAGCCAGTCTCCAAGATGCCCCCCAATGATTCTCACATCCTAGTTCCCATGAACTTGTGTGATTCCTCTGTCACATTGAATGGAGTAGACTTGTATTATCAGTAGGGTAGTATGGAAGTGAGAGTACATAATTTCTGAGGCTAATTAATTAAAGGCATTACAACTCTTCTGCTTTTGTCTCTTGGATCTCCCACATTTGAGGAAGTCAGCTCCCATGTCATGAGAATAATCAAGGAGTCCTTTGAAAAGAACTATAGAGAATTAGGTTGAGAACTGAGGTCTCCTGCCTACAACTAGCTGGCCATGTGAGTGAGTCTTTTTGGAAGTGGACCTGCCAGCACTAGTCAAGCCTTAGATGACTGCAGCCCAGGCTGACATTTTGACTGAAACCTCATGAGAGGTCTCAAGGAAGAACTGCTTAGCTAAGCAGCTCCCAAATTTCTGTTCTGCCCAAACTGAAAAAAAAAAAATCCTTTTTTATTTTAACTGTATTTTAAGGTAACGGTTATTGTAGTAATAGACAAAGAAGGCAAGCTATAAACTAACTTTTTATGTTTTTAATTTTACTTGCAGGCTGATGGCCATTTACTGACTTTGTGACCTTGTACAAATTACTTATTTTCATATGCTCATTTCTCTAATCTGCAAAATGGATTAATAACAGAAATTACATAATCGAAGTATGTAAAATTTAAATTAGATAGCATACATAAAGTGATGAGAAAGGCACCCGGCACATAGTAAACCCCTAACCTCCACCAAAAGTCATTTTTATGGAAAGGTTAATTGTTAAAGTTTGAAGATATAGCATATCACGTTTGATTGAATTCTAATACGAACTTCAGGCTTTGTTTTTCAAAACATAATACTGAATATAACTGTCACTTTCTATTTTTTCTCATGGAATATTTCCGAAAGTTGCTTTCATTTCTACTTTTTTGTTTCACAGAATCATAATGCATTTTGTACTCCTATAAACAAATCAAGCTTCAAGCTTTGTAAAGATAGGCAGTGGTAGTTTCTAATAAATGAAATAGTCATCCTAAGGCACAGTATGGAAGATATATAGCACTTCAAGTTCTGGGTACAGAGTGGAGACTTCTATTAATATTAACTATGTACTTCTCCAATTGTGGATTCACATCCTTTTTCTGAGCTTCACACTACTTGGGAGAGGTATCAAATTGTAATTCTTGCCTTTTTGATGTTTACTGCAACAAATAATTATTTCCTATGGTGCTATTCATTTTACTCTCATAAATAAAACATTCTTTCACCTATTGTATATTTTATTCGTTATTGAGAGCACAAATCCTAAGACTAGCATCAGGATTTTATTTCTTTGCTTTGGCCATTTTATTGTTTTTTTAAACTACCGTATGTTGGGAATACTTATGTACTACACATTATGAATATTAGAAGCCTTTGTTTTGGATAACTTGTGTCTGTCTTTTAACTCCCCAAGTGACTAATTCTTCCCTAAATAACACTTCCTTTTCAAGCAGAGCTGTTTCTAATACATATGATGAAAAATTCATGCTCCTAAGGAATAAAAAGGAAGAAATTCACTAGTTTGACTCTAATGTGAATTTTGAAAGTTTCTACTTCAGTAAATCATGTTAATTATTGAATCATCTATAAGAACACAAAATAAAAATGATTACTTAAGATGGTTAATGTAATAATTTAATAGAGATACTGATTTCTAAATTGAGTTATTTTTTATAAGTTCAACATAAATTAGCAACAGATTTTTGGAAAAATGGAAATGGGATTTTCAATTATATTTCCTATATTACTATAATAAACCAAGAAGGACATGTTGAATATGTTATATAGGAGGACATAGGAAAGGCTTTCATGTTATCATTGTCTTGGCTCTCACCAACATGAAGACATACTTTCACTGAGCTTTACATGTGGAATATTAAACTACACATACAGGATACTAACTGCTTGTTGCTAAAACGGAACATACAGAAAAAAAACCCAACAATTTAGGTGACATTTTAAAATTGTTACTACCAAAGCAAGTAAATTTGCAAAAAGTAATATCACAGTTTTGTAACATTTGCTTAGAATTCTTTATCTCTGATTATATACCACACACTGCAGAGAGATGTAGATAAAGTGGCATTAGTCAGATTGTTGTACTTTGTTTAACATGCAAAAGAGAGAATGAGAAAAAGAGGCCCACTCTGTATTCCCCCCCCCATTCTTATCTTTACGTGACAAAAACAGACCCTGTGGACATGGAAAAAAAAGTCATATCACACAGATACTCAATAGGAGGGACATCACACACACACACATACACACACACACACACACACACACACACACACACATACACACACATTCCTACTAGGTTGCTTCTTACTCTGTAACTCTACACAGATTCTGAAGAGCGTTCAGAGAAATTGTCTCTATCCTGTATATACACTGTAAGCAGTTTATGTTTCCTCCTAAAAAATCTGAGAAATTTAAAAAAAGGATTTCCTTTTCTAAATCAGACGACATGAGTTTTAAGTATAAAGAATGCATACTCTGGAACAAAATTACCAGAATATTTTCTGCTAATTGCTCTTGAATACTTTTGTGATTATACATTTGCTATCTATTGGATCTTAAGAAAAATCATGACACATTTTGTCTATGTTTTTCTTTTTTTTTTTTTTTTAAAGATTTTATTGGGGAATTGGGGGAGGGGAACAGACAAGTTGCTGTTCTTTTGTTCTTCAGTCTAGTTGCGGAGGACGTTGCTTCACTGGCCCATGTTGGTATCATCATTGCACTCTTCTTGGGTGAGGTGGATCGGTCGCTGGTCTCTGGATGGTCGCTCACCGCGGCTCTTGGCAGCTCATGGTAGCTGCCAGCCTCTCACGCTTGCTGCCGGCCACTCACTGTAGCCTATGGCAGCCCACTGCAGCAGGGGCAGCAGCCTACACCATCGCCGGGGCTTACAGCCCAGTTCCAGGTGGAGCTGTTGTTAGCTGTAGAGGGCAGTGTCACTGGCCCTCATATGTGGGATCCAAACCGGGGCCGCTGGCATCCCAAGCCAGCTCTTAACCAATGCACCACTTGGTCGGCTCTTGTCTATGTTTTTCAAAGGTCATTTATTTATATAAAGAACAAAGATCAATCAATGATATATTGCCTGTTTTATCTGATAACCTTTTGTCATCTTTCAGTGAGCTTCATAATTCCTTGTTCATAGAAGGATATGTCTTTATTTGCGAAAAATTGAACAAAGTACTAATTTACAGCCTCATCTGAATTGAACGTTATACTGCGCAAGGAGTTTTGAAGAGAGCGAAATAAGTGGAAGTCTAACAGCACAAGGTCAGGCGAGTATGGTGGGTATGGCAACACATCCCATCCAAACTCCAGTAATTTTTGACAGGTGATCAAACTTGTGTGTGGTCTCGCGTTGTCACGATGGAACACAACTCCTTTACAATTAACAAGCTCTGGATGTTTCTGGATGATGAATTCTTTCAAACTGTCCAATTGCTGATAGTGCACATTCAAATTGATTTTTAG
Organism: Aselliscus stoliczkanus; assembly: GCA_033961575.1. Taxonomy (NCBI): domain Eukaryota; kingdom Metazoa; phylum Chordata; class Mammalia; order Chiroptera; family Hipposideridae; genus Aselliscus; species Aselliscus stoliczkanus. The sequence goes on from CM066729.1 coordinate 109,343,177, forward strand.
TTCCTTGGTAGGAGCTTGAAAAACACAACACCTTTAAAATCCCACTACACTGAGAGCATAACCTTCCTCTGATGAATGTCTGCTTTCGATATCGTTTTAGGCAAATTGTCACACTGGGACCAAGACCATTTGCGCACCACATTGTTGTAAACAATCCACTTCTCATCACCAGTTATCAGTTGCTTCAAAAAAGGATCGTTTTCCTCACGTCTAATGAGCATATTACAGATGTTTATACGTGCCCTCCAACGGACTTCTTTGAGTTCATGCGGAATCCAAATATCAAGCTTGCTTACGTATCCCAGATTCTTCAGGTGGTCGTGAGCACTTGAATGATGGATGTTCAGTGTTTCTGCAATCTCTTGTGTCACATAACGTGGGTTTGACTCAATCAATGCCTTTATTTTGTCGTCATCAACCTCAATGGGCCTCCCTGACTGGGGAGCATCGTTGAGATCAAAATCACCAGCATGGAATTTCGTGAACTATCATTGGCACTGACGTTCTTGAAGAGCATTGTCCACTTATTTCGCTCTCTTCAAAACTCCTTGCGTGGTATAACGTTCAATTCAGATGAGGCTGTAAATTAGTATCTTGTTCAATTTTTCGCAAATAAAGTCATGTCCTTCTATGAATAAGGAATTATGAAGCTCACTGAAAGATGACAAAAGGTTATCAGATAAAACAGGCAATATATCATTGATTGATCTTTGTTCTTTATATAAATAAATGACCTTTGAAAAACATAGACAAAATGTGTCATGATTTTTCTGAAGACCCGATATATCATAATCAACATATTTAAATTCACTCAGTCTTTAAAAGAATCATAATAATAATTCCTTTTTAGCACTTTTGATAGATAAAAAATGAAATAGTGTATCTAAGACTTATGGCATTAAATAGTTTTTTAAATATATGTAGTGAAATATTGCTAAGGAGACCAGGATTCAACATAGGCTGACTTTTCACTGTATATATTTTTGAATTATTCAAGTGTTTATATCAAATTCCATGCAATAGTTAAAACCTGTATGTTTACATACATATATATTTATTATTAAAAGAGAGACAACAAATTTTAAATGTTTATAAAATACATAGTCTGGCCTAGTAGGAAATTTCAAGTTACAACACTAAGATAAACCCAACACACAATGAGAAGAATAAAGATTTAAGCCTCAAATTACAAATGCCTTTTTTTAAGTGATATTTATAAAATACATAGCAATTTTCCTAAACTTTAAAGTACATCTCATAGTATCAAATATTTGGTGCAGAACCATTGAGAAACCAATAAAACTAACTGGAAAGTCACAGACACATAACAAAATATTTGCTACACTTGAATTACAAGGCTGAAGCAGCTGCAATGTACTTTTAAAAATATTAATTCATAACATAAAATATATATTTTATTACCTGTATATTACAGATATGAAGTTTCCATATAGTATAAATATGTTTGAAGTATGCTTAAGACTTTCATTCTATAGGGTGCAAAGTAGCATTAAAGAGAAATGGGAAGAAAAATCATTATTGTTTCATTATGTGTATTTCATGTTTCAGTTCAATAATTTAATAATTATTGATCTCATTAATCATAGTTAATTTCTCCAAAATTATAAAGGAATGCTGTCTTTCTAAAAATAATAAGAAGTAAAATACCATAAAAGAGGAGTAATAACTTTTGCCTTAAATATTTTATAATATCCAGAAGCTTGAGAGGGCTGAGAGGGCTCTATTGCATAGCTGAGAGGACTTCTTGACTATCTTAACTTGGATCCAAATTTTGTACATTTTTAGAATTAAAATCTTATAAAACTACATAATTCTAGTTCAATCAGAGAAAGATATATGCAAGTAGTGATAAAGGAGCCAAACTTTGCTTTTCTAAAACAAGTCAAAGAGATCAAACAAATACATGAGAGTTATTATCTTGTTTTTCTTTTGTATTTCTGTGCTATCAAATTTGCTAGAAGTCCTAATATAATGTGAAACCAATAATTTTGGTACAAGAATTCTCTCTAGTCATACTTTTATTAAAATGATTTTAATATTTCATTGGGATATTTGTAATGATTTCTGTTCAGTAGGTTTTTTTTTTTATCATACTTAGAGTGTTTACATAATTATTTTGTCATTTAGAATTTCTATTAGAAGTAGTAACTGGCTCTTATTGAATATCTTTTCAGGTTCTGTTGTTATAACACATTTGTTAGCTGTTTTCTCATGTTAATACAATGGCTTAGATTGGTAAATATGGCAGCATACAACCTTATATTCCTGGGATAATCACAAATAGCTATGTAATTGTATTATTTTAAAATCTTTTAAAGGAATAAGCTATTGAACTCAGTAGTACAAGTATGTTGGAGTCTGACAATTAAGTTTGTGAACTTTGTTGCAATGATGTTGCTAACCTTTTTTGATGTCAGAGGGATTATTCATTATGAACTTTTACCAACTGGATGAACAGTTAACCAAGTTTACTACTTGGAAGTGCTGAAAAGATTGCATGAAGAAGTCAGACGACCTGAACTTTTCAACAATTCATAGCTCTTGCATCACAACAATGCACAAGCTCACATGGCACTGTGTGTGAGGGAGTTTTTAGCCAGTAAACAAATAACTGTATTGGAACACCCTCCCTACTCACCTGATGTGGCCCCCAATGACTTCTTTCTTTATCCAAAGATAAAGGAAATATTGAAAGGAAGACATTTTGATGACATTCAGAACATTAATAGTAATATGATGACAGCTCTGATGGCTATTCCAGAAGAAGAGTTTCAAAATTGATTTGAAATGTGGACTAGGCACTGGGGTTGGTGCATAGCTTCCCAAGGGGAGTACTTTGAAGGTGACTGAAGTGATATTCAGCAATGAGTAGGTAGCACATTTTCTAGGATGATTTTGTGAACTCAATTGTCAAACCTCGTATATTGCAAATGATCACCACAGTGAGTTTAGTTAACACCTATTACTTCACATAGTTACATTTTTTCCTTATGAATGAGAACTTTTAAGATCTACTCTCTTAGCAACTTTCAAATAATACAGTATTAACTATTATCACCATGCTGTTTATCACATTTCCAAGATTTATTTATCTTATAACTGGAAGTTGGAATCTTTTGGCCACCTTCACCCATTTCTCCCACCGAACATCACCCATAAAGGCTATTTCTTACCTGTATAGTACTTTGCTAGAAGAGGCTAGGGTGAGAAACATTGTTTTATTTTGTTTTGGCATGTGTGTACGTGTGTGCTTTAATAGACTATCCAGGCAGAATGTTTTATATTTCCTTTAAATTCTGCTAAAAACTCATTTTCTTGTTTAGTGCATCTATCTCTTATTTTATTATAGGTGGCATTTAAAAATCCATTTTCATATTTTGTATGGAAGACTCCTCAACCAGATATACAAGTTCATTATGTATCTTACTAGCTTCCTCTACGTGGCATGTGATGGTGTTGCCAAGCTCTCAGCCATTATATAACAATGTTCCATTTCCCCCGCCAAGCCTTCAATATTGGTTTTCTCTCTCTTATTCAGCCTTCTCAAAGGGCTTTCAGCTTCCACTCTAAGACTCCTTAAGATCCTTTCAGATTCTAACCTAGTTTCAAAGCCAATGCCATGTGTGTTGGACTTTTGTGTTGGTGGCACATGACTATCAGTTACCAAACTTTGTTCTAGGAACTACTGCTGCCTAACAAGTTATCTCAAAACTTAGTGGCTTTAAACAACAACCTTTTAATTGTATTTCATAATTTTGGGTCAGTGATTGAGGTATGACTTGGCTATTGGATTGTTCTGCTCTGTGTGGCACTGACTGGGGTCACTTGGTAGTATCCGGTTGACAGCTTTTTGATCTAGTGACTTGGTGGAGATACTGGAAAACAAGGATCATCTGGTCCCCTTGTCTCTCCATGTAGTCTCAGGGCTACCCTGCATGGTCTCTTCAGTGTATTGTTAGATTCAATACACGGCAGTTCAGGGCTCCCCAAGAATGCCAAAAGCCTGAAGAGGCTAGACTAAGTACTCGCATAGTATCCATGCTCCATGCTCTACTGATTCAAGCAGTCACAGGCCAAACTATATTCAAAGGGACATGAAAATTGACCTGCTTTTCAATAGGAGGAGGGTCAAAGATTCTATAGCCACCATTAATCTGCCAAAGAGGTTAAATTGTATGCAACACTTGAAACTTTTCTGCTTCAAAAATCGTAGTTTAGAAATCCTGCCCTCTTATTCTCTTGTCGTATACGAAGTTCTGACAATTAAGTTCTCAAACCTATCCTGTAATAAGTGCTACATACCTCGTTACTGAATATCACTATGGTCACCTTTAAGGCACTCCCTTTAGGAAGCTATGCACCAATGGCAGAGCCTAGTCCACCCTTCAAAGCAATTTTGGAACGTTTTTTCTGGAATGGCCATCAGAGCTGTTGTTGTATTACCCTCGATGTTCTGAATGTCATCAAAATGTCTTCCTTTCAATATTTCTTTTATCTATGGGTAAAGAAAGAAGGCATTGGGGGCCAGTAGGGAGGATGTGCCAACACAGTTATTTGTTTATAGGCTAAAAAGTCCCTTACAGACAGTGTCATGTAAGCTGGTGCTTTGTCATGATTCAAGAGCCATGTTGGCGAAAAGTTCAGGTGATTTTTGTCTAACTTTTTCATGCAGCCTGTTCAGCACTTCCAAATAGTAAAATTGTTCATCCAGTTGGTACAAATTCATAATGAATAATCCCTCTGATAACAAAAAGGTTAGCAACATCATCGCAACAAGTTCAAGAACTTAATTGTAAGACCCTGTATACCCCTGTGGGTAAACTAGGAGAAAACATATTATTTTTTGCTTTGGAAATAAGGTAAAACAAAATTGTGCAGAGTTTTTAACTTTAGTCCACAAATTATGCCCAAGGAAAGAAGTTATAGCCTACTTGTGTTTTGGAGGGTAGCCTGAGGGAAAAATTTCTCTGTTCTACATTTATAATTATAATGATAAAAAATAAATACTTCTCAATTTCAGTGAGGTTGGTCTAGTCCTTTACATTGAAGAATCCCATCTCATTTAGCTCCCAAACAAGAGTGGGTGGTGCTTTGAATTTTATAAGATAAGAAATATGGTAATAGTGAACAACTTTAATTAACCTGTTTTTTCATTGTCCTTAATTTTCTTCTCATTGAGATAAAAATGATTACAGTAAGAACAGCACCAAAGAGAGGCATTGCTAATTTTGCAGAACCCACAACTGGGACATTCTGACATTTAGAAGCAGGAATAAGCAAAGGAAACCAAGAAAGGGTAGCCTGCCTGATTAAAAGAAGAGCTAAATAATTTGGGGCAATGGAAAGCATGCAAGAATTATTTTGAAGAGAAAATGGCCAAAACTTATAATATTTCAGAAAAATTTAGTAAGATTAGAAGTGCCTATTGGATTTTCGAACACGAAATTTATCAGTAAACTATAAAAACAATTTAAATATAGTGATGAGGCAGGAAGTCAAATTGGAATGGTTTGAAAAGTGAAAATAAATGGGAGAAGATCAGAAGAGAATACTTATTCAAGGTCCCCTGAAGGATAGTCGAGAAAGTAGTTTGAAATGTGAGGAGCATGAGTCAAAGATTTTTAAATTATTTTAAAGAAAACTTTTTTGGAAAACTACCAAGATACCAAATGAATCCAATATAATGATGTATTTGGGAGGAGGGGCAAATACTATTTACAAAAATTATTAGTTGCCACCCTTTTTATAGGAAAACATTTCCTACAGTAAGTTAAGTTTCTGAAAAATCAAAAGATCTGTGCACAGTCACTTTTCTGCCTGACCTTATTAGCCACAGTCTGACTTCATTTTCTTTATTATTTTCTGCTTTCTTGGAAGAGTTTTCAACTCCTGTATTAGAAGGCTGGTTTTATTGCAGTCAACAAATAAATCTTATTTTATATCAGAGCTAGGTGCACATATATGCATATATAGCTGAAAATGCATATTACAACTCAATATATATCCTTGTATATATAATAAATTTTGGAATTTTAACTTTAGTCTCTCATTCATAATAATACTAAATCATAATTTCATTTTTTCACTGTCATTCTCTCATGAGCACACACAGAAGTTTTTATTTTTTAGAAGCAGTGTGCTGTGTAATGATACCAGTGCTCTTTTGAATAATTGACAGCATAATTGTGTATTGGTTTTCTAGACATTTCTAAGTTAGTAGGTTTGGGATATGAATATGTATCACACATGTTCAAACTTTAAATTCTGGGTACTTCTGTGTTCCCACTTCTTGTCTTTAGTTATTATATCTGCTATAATCTCTGCAATCTCACTTTGTCTAATAAACATTAGGATATAGTATTAGTTTTTTATAAAATAAAATATATTTGTTATGTTTTTTTCTAATATTTCAAAGTGGATTTTGTGTTTAACAGTTGGGGGGGAATTAAAAAACTTGCTTTTTCAGCCCACATCATCTATGTCTAATGATGTTAAAAAAAAATGGAACATACAGGTTTTTCACCCATGAAAGAGGAATCAACCCCGAAGGAAATGGATTGATTGTGCAAGTAATGAACACAGATATGGCAAATGCTGTCACTCTAAGCATTATAAAAGTTAATAATTTATCTTAGTATATTGTATGCAACAAAAGATTTTCTAATAATCTTATGCTGCCAGTTAAGTTGTAGCATCACTTTGAGACATAGGTTTTAAAGAAAATTGAATTAAATAGTGTAAATGTGAACTTGATGAACTCTTTATGAGGTCTACATTTTATTTAATAATTTTTCAAACTGAAAATGAAACAGCCCCTGAAGCATCCTAATGGGTTAACTTACCATATTGTATTTGTTTGAGAAATGTACATAGTAGCTGAATGAGGAATAAAACTTCCTGAAGGTGACATTGCTGAATGCCTGCTTGATGAGATGTTGGTAATAAAGATCACAGCACAGCTATTTCCCAACAGTATAATAGCTTGTCAAATTAAAGATTTAGCTGTAAGCATGAATTGATACTGTATCTTATCTGCAGCATTATTAGTATGCCTTATCTATAGGTGAATTGATTGATAATTGGTAGACTTGTTTTAAAACTACCACAATGAGCTTGACAGTTTATCAAAACTTAAAAGCTTTTCTGATAAGTGATATTAATAAATGTAGCTATTTTAATGCTGTATAAAAATGTATCAGTGTTTGAAAGAATCTGATGCTAGAATTTGGAAGAGTCATCCAACTCCAAAATGTTTTTTGAGATAAAGGAAAGTAATTTAAACACTTACCTTATATGTCTAGATAGTTTGTGAAATTAAATAAACAAAAAACACTTCAGATCCCTAAGAAACTAAAAAGAAACAAAATTATACTAGTTAAAATATATGCGGCCATTGCACAATTTAAAAATATAAAAGTGAAAATTTAGAGGGGATTAAAGGAGGATTAAAAGGAATCTACTACACAGAATTTCAGGATATTCAGCATAAAAAGTAACATTTTATCACTTAGCTTTGGCTAGAAAATCCTAAATCACTATTCCTGAAATCCTTTATTATTAAACAACTGGATTACAACACTAAATACTCTTTCAAGAATTACTTACAGTTTATGTCTATTTGCTTCTTCAACCAACTAAGAATCATAGAGGAAAAGAGGAGATAGATTTTCAGTCTTTTTTTCTTGAGCTTACTTTGCGTATTATCTTCTAAAACACCTATACTATCTTTGGAGACTCAATGTCACTGATATGTCAAGTATTTGGATATGATTAAGAGTCATTTTCTTGAGTGAAAAAGATTTGATACTACACTGTCAAGTTTATTTTCTCTTCATGCTCACAAATGATCCTTGTTAAAAAATAGTTTGTGACTGCCAGCTCAGCCTGCATATTATGAGGGGAGGCCTTCAGCTGTTACATTGCTGGTTTCCAAAATAATAGTCCATCTACCAGTAAATTAACCAAATGTATTACGAGATCAATTATTACAGTTGATCATTTTTCTTGGTAGATCGTTGCAGTCTCTATTTTGAGTTTTGTAGAATTTGTCACATAATGTTTGCATAATGCCAATTAGTACCACGTGCTTTGATTAGAAATCCATGAACATACTGAATACCCAGGGATAAAAGACACGGTTTTCTTCTCATTTTTCATTTAAATATAACTTAAATATTACAGCACATGGAATTATCAAATTCAAAAATGGCTTTAAGGTGAATTCCAGAACACAAGCAATTTACTTATGCTAATTAATGTCAGCTAACATATACATAAGCAATTTCAAATAATTGTCAACACTTTATTACCATAAATCTTTCCTAAGGCATTGATGGTGATTAGAAATATTTAAACTTAATATATTTACTTTTTCAGTTGAAGGAAGATTAACATATAAATAATTAATGCAACTCATATCTATATTTATTGTTTTAAGTAACATAAATATCTTTTATATCACTCTCATCTTTCCACTTCTCTTTCTCCAATCTTATGTCTTCATTGTCACCATACACACTTGCTTTTGAAATAAATCTAATATGAGAAGTTTTTATTCCCAAGGTAGAGAAAATGTGGAAACACTACTAATAGGACATCTACATATCTGTCGTAATTCACGTACTGTATTTTGGCTCTTTCACTGAATATATGTTTAATTTGAGTAAATTAGCTATGTTCCCTAATCTCCAGGTCCTTTATGATTGATTAGAATTAACTGATTGGATGGATTAAAATATTTTTTTTGAACAGAAAGAGGACATAAATGGAAAAACGGTTGAAATTCAAATTGAATCTATGGTTTTGTTCATGGTAAGGTACCGATGTTTGGCTTCTTTGTTTTGATAAATGTACCTTAGTCATACACAGGGGAAACTGAGGAAAGTGTACTTGGGAATTTTCTGTACATCTTTGCAACTTCTCTATAATTTCAAAATTATCCCAAAAGAAAATATTATTTCCAAAAGGGTGTATAACAATAATATTTATAGGTTCTTGTTATTAAAAAAAAAAAAAGGTCTGAATGGACTTGTAAACATGATTGATAATTACAAATTGCTGCCAAAGGATGCTTATTGCCGATTTCCTCATGTGTGTTGTCTACATCCATGACATGTTGTGGTTCAATAATAGCTCATAAAACTTAGAATGATTGGAGAATCAGTGAGTTAAAATGTAAATAGGTATAACGGCTATGAAGAACAATATCTATCACTTATAAAACTAAAAATGTTCTGACTCTTTTTTGACTTAGATATGATGGTTTTGGGAGTTTATTCTAGAGAAAATCTTTATATGTGTACAAGGAAACATCTACAATAATGATTTTGTATAATTTTTAATTATAAAACTATAAAGTCTATCAATAGGTGAACTGATAAATACAATATTATATATTGAACACCAAGTAAATTTTAGAAGTCCCTAAAATAAAATTTATCACCTACTAACTTTAGAAATACCTTTTTTCAAATTTAGCTAACTTTCACATATTAGTTTTTAAAAGTTATTAAAAGTGAAAAAAATAACAAGAAGATATCCTTATGCATAATAGAGGACAAACAACTGATTTTTAAAATATAATTTTAAATATTAAAAATTTAAGTTTTATCCTCAGCTATTTGAGTAGGCAGAATGGTCCTGAGCTTCTTTATGAAAATAATTACATTATTTATTTTTATTATTTTTATTTTTTATTTTTTTAAAGATTTTATTGGGGAATTGGGGGAGGAGAACAGCGCTGGGGAATCAGGGAAGGGGAACAGACAAGTTGTTGTCTTTTTGTTCTTCAGTCTAGTTGCGGAGGATGTTGCTTCACTGGCCCATGTTGGTATCGTCATTGCACTCTTCCTGGATGAGGCAGATTGGTCGCCGGCCTCTGGATGTCGCTCACCGCGGCTATTGGCAGCTACACCGGCTGCCAGCCGCTCACGGGGGCTGCTGGCCACTCACTGTAGCCTATGGCAGCGGACTGCAGCAGGGGCTGCAGCCTACACCGTCCCCAGGGATCACACAGTCCAGCTCCAGTTGGAGCTGTTGTTAGCTGTAGAGGGCAGTATCACTGGCCCTCATATGTGGGATCCAAACCGGGGCCACTGGCATCCCAAACCCAGCTCTTAACCAATGTGCCACTCGGCCGGCCCTATTTATTTTTATTTTTTAGCTGAGCCATCCTGCCACCTGTTGGCAGCTTAGCAGCAGCTCAGCTTGGGCTGGGCATCGAACTGCCGTTGCTCAGAGCTCAGCTCACACTCTTTTTTTTTTGGCTAATACACATCATTTATTCCCTAATTCAGTACTCTGATAAGGTAAATATTTTCTGAGTTTTTATCCCTGTAGTCCTGTCTGTACCAGCCATTCTGCTGTACCCTTTTCTTCTAAGGAAGGACCAGCTGATTCCCTTGGGGCTCCTCGCTAGACTTCTCAGGACTAACTGCCGAAGGCTTAGGTCTATAGGTACTTCCACACACTGCACAGAGCCCTGCTCCCCAGGTCCATGGCCATCCACAGGCTCACCTGCTTGGGTCGCTCATCCCACTCTTTAAGTGCAAGAGCCCCTAAGCCCTTGAAATACAGTGTGGAAATGCCACTGTTAGCTCACAGTGTGACAATAAGAAAACAGGTGTCTTCCTGTGGGCAGAGATAGGCCCACACCAGATGCACAGACCCGCAAGTAGAACACAGGCTAAATTTCAGTTCCTGTAAGGAACTGTAAGCCCTGTCCTTTAACAGGATTTTCAGTGTGGGCGATCTGGTGGCAGGCTGTCACTGTCTGAAGATCCTCATTTCTGCTACAGTCAGCAGGATAGCTTTGTGGTCTCTTGATGAATCAAATGTTTTGCAAGTGCTCCTATTTAATAGCTGAGTTAATAGGCAGGAAACTAGTCGTGAAAGATAAATTTGAACCCAGGAGTCTGTAGGAATGGGAAAGTAATGATAACAAATGAATAGTGAGAAGATATATTGGGAACTTGAAATGAATGCAAATTAATCCACAAATAAGAATTAAGAGCTGATTCTATAAGGCATATGTGAGCTGGACAAGCAGGGAGGTTGCAGAGGAAATTAATGCATAGGATGGTTTGAATATAAAGATAAGCTGAGTGTCCTGGAGAAAGAGACAGGACCTTTTCTTCCTCAGTGATCAGGAGAGGGAAGGAGAGAGAAGGAAAAAAAGGGGGGCAAGTGACTGAAGGAAAGGGGGAGGAAACAGAAGAGGAGATAAAATTGGAAAGGACTAGATTTGAAGAATTAATCAGGAAATCTAGGATTGAGACATCTCAAAGTAAATCCTCTAGACAAATTGGACGACAATTATCAATTGGTCAGTATGCAATTTAAAACTTCAGACTCCTCAAGCCAGTGAGAAGGTTGTCTTCAGTACTCTAAATAACAAGAACACATGAGACTGTAGCAGAGGTGACTCACCACTGCATATAGCCGAAGGTACAGTTATTGGGGTACAAAAGGAACTTGGGCTCAACTAGGAACAAGGTAGTCAGGTAGTTTGAGCCTGAATGTTGCCTCAATCTTATAATGAAAATCAATGCAAGTACCCCCATTCCCTCCTGTTTTTTCTGGGTGAAGAAGTTGATGACCCTGGGGCTCCAAGGTGTGGCTGAAGCAGAGGTGAAGGACTCAGCAAAGGGCAAGGCCCTGCTGCCCCAGATTTTGCCAGCACAGGGGAAATCTAAGGCATCTCTCTGGGCCTCATGGGATTGGAATTTATTCCCTAGCAGTATCTTTCAGTTAACATGTCCTCCATCTTTCTCTTGAGCACAGATAGAAAAAACCAACACTCAGGACAGCAAACCTTCTGGGACTTCAAGCTATGAATTTGTGATCTAGCCTGTGGGACAGCATTCTCTCCATGGAAACTGAAATACAACTATAGATAATGGCAGATGCCTTGGATCCACACTTTCTCTGCCCAGATCTTACCAGGAGTTTGCAAATCACCACTTCCCAACATGTTAGCAAAGCAGGAAACCCTCTGCTGCTGGGCATCGTTTGTGCCTAGATAGACAGATGAACATGTGCCCTTTCTGAAATGGCTGCCTTCTGGAAGAATGGCACAGTGCTTCCCAACCTTTGCATCACAGCACATATAGAAAATATTTTCATTGTACGATGAAGTAAATAATCAAGATTGCTCATGTCCAGAGGCTGCATATGGCTAGAGACTTCTTGTGGCTGCAGGCGATGACCCTTCTTGGCAAAATCATACAGAAAAGAGGATCAGCGTTTGCACACCACCGCAGAGTCCAGGGATTCCCTCGGGTGGGACAGAGTCGGCGAGGAAGAAAGAAAGAAAGAAAGAAAGAAAGAAAGAAAGAAAGAAAGAAAGAAAGAAAGAAAGAAAGAAAGAAAGAAAGAAAGAAAGAAAGAAAGAGCGGAGACACCGGAAAGAGTTTCTTAGGAGCGTCTCAATTTATTGTTACAGCATTTTCCCCTTTCATAGGGACTATTGACCATTACCTCAATTACAAGTTATGTTTCACATGAGTTTGATGTTTTTTTCTTTCTCGGGGTTTTCAGTCTCTACTTCCTTGTAATTATTCTCCCCAGGGTAAACTGTGACCTATTCTATGTTTAAGGATTATCTTATCTTTTAATATGATGTTCTCCTTGAGACACAAACTCAATTTCTACTTATCATCTAAAGAATGGCTACCATGACTACCTTGACTATTTAGTAACTATCGCAAATTCCAGCAGCTAATACACAAAATTGTAAGACTCACAGGGCGTATACTTGAGTTACTACCGACAGAGACTAGGAATGGCCGAGTCTAAAGTCTATTTCTTAGTAAATACAATACCTAGTAATCAAAGGCATCTCACACCTCTCTTATCCTACGGAGGTAGCATCTGTTTCTCAGTCAAAGCTTCAGTATCTGTTGCTGCAACAAGGCACAAGGCAAAGGAATTCACACAAGGCTATTGAGTAATATAGCTCATGGTCAGTAAGTGTCTCTTATCAGAACTTTCATGGCCTGGAGACCTTTGGCCTCTGAGGAGACTTTTCACTGATTATCATAGGCAAGTTAGCTCAGGGGCTGTTACCAGCAGTTTCTCACAGCCAGGCTTTTTGGCCTATGTGGCCAAAGGTCTGCGCCTCAGTTTCCAAGAGGCCTGAGTCCCCAATATCTCAGTTCAGGGGTCCCAAAGGAACTACCACCTGGCTTAGGTTGTCTCCCCTCTTTTTTAGATCTTACCTGTCTTTGGCTGCGTAGTTAGCTCATTGGGGTATCACAGGAACTTGCCATAAATGCAGTGAGAGTATTGTCTCCTATAGGATCCGATGTAGAGCAAAGGCACATGGGTTCACAGGAGTGGAGACTATGACCGACCATGAAACCTTGTCACATATGGAGGTGCTGACGGCTCCCAACACTCTGGTTTCATGGCTTCCACCAGTCCACACAGCACCTTGGACACATTAGGCAAAGGCACCCTTTCCCAAGGCAGATCCAGCTCCTTGCCTAAGTACATGGCTTGGAAAGTAGAGTGTGGGTTGCATTTCAGTCTCCACTTGCCCTGTTGTCCAGGAACCTTTGTTCAGGGTACAACTGGCTGGACCAGTGCCATACCTGACCATGTGGCAGGGGAAGCCATCAGAGCTGTGATTCTCAGCAGTGCACACACACCTCCTAAAGGTATGTTGGAAAATGCTTTCTGTAGGGACTAACTGCGGGGACATTTTACTTCAGGCTCTACTTCAGAAGCCTCATAAGATTTTCTCTCTGGCTAAGCATTCCTTCCGGTTAATTTCATGTATGGATTTTTTGAGTCCATGGGTACCCAAACATTTGGTTAAACATTACTCGGGTTGTGTCTGTGAGGGTGCTTTGTAGAGGAGGTTAATATTTGAATTGGTGGACTGAGTAAAGCAGATTAACTCCCTTCTTACTTGGGTGGGCATCACCAAATCCATTGAAAGCCTCTCTGGTCCGTGTCTCCATTCTTCGGCTTCACAAGACTATGATCCTGGCAAAAGAAATATCCTCCATCACTCCTACCTTCCAGTCTTTCACCAGTACCACCTATTGATAAAACTCAATTGGCAAATAGAAGCCTCTGACATGGTACACAAAAAGACATTCTTCTCTCCAGGAAGTTAGTAAGAAAATTTAAAGACTGTCTCTGAATTAAAGAAGGTTTCTGAAGCTGCTCAATGCCAACAGCTGGCTTTTCCCTCTTCCCCAACTGTCCCACTGTGTGCTTTACTTTGTTGTCTGGACATACTCTCTTTTCCTCCACATCTCTCTCTTCTACACCTCTATTGCAGCTCTCTTTAGAGAAAAGCTGGTCTCAGACAGAGAGGAATCAACAAACAGAACTAAGGAATCTACTAAAGATTCCCCCAACCTTCTCTAGGACTGAAACAGGGCCCAGTTGGCACTCTCCATGTCCCTGGTCTCACTCTTCCTTGATCTACCTATAGCTTAACAATAGGTCATCCCCTTGCAGCTTGAGCTCAGAATTCAGCTCACACTCTTGAGAGAGCTCTTAACTAACTGAGCCACTCGGCCAGCCCTAAAAATAATTACATTATTGCAAGTTTACTTTCTTTATGTTAGCTGTTAAGACAAAGCCATGCAAAGTAAGTTTTATTGTTTGGTTTCACCCTTAGTAGGTGTTAGGGCCATAGGAGAACTCACTGACGTATTAGTGCTTCAGTCCCAAAGGAGATGGCATTTTGATTCTAAAACTCTAGGATACCTAATACTCAGCAGTTTGATTCTAAAACTCCAGGATACCTAATACTAAATAAAACAAGGAGAGGAGAAAGTGAGATTATTGTTTATGCCATCACAGGTAGTACAGTCCCACTAAACTGATGGTTAACATCTCTTGCCATTTCTTTCATGATGCATATTTTATATTGTTATTTCTAAGTAAATATGCATTTAGTACTAACATTTCTTGAATTTCTTCATATATCAGAGATAACACAGATCAAATTGTGATCAGAAAAATACAGAAGAAATGGGCACTTGGTTGAAATAGGAGTTTAAAAGTATAATTCTCTATAATTATACACATACACACACATACTTTTTACAGGAAGAATATACATTTTTGGAAGATAGATATAATCATTTCATAAACATTTCAAAATACAATTCCATAATGTAAGAGAATATGATTAGAAGTTATAAAAACTAAATGTACATAAGTAATTATCAAAAACTCTTAAGCATAATGGCAAATATGTAATTTATCATAATGCATTGCTCACTTTTTTTTCTGAACTGAATATGTTTCTGAATTCAAAAGTAAAACCAAAGATTACAGGTAATCTATTACCTAGGCACATTACCTTGACTGAGACTACCATTTACATCCAAAGGATACACACTGTCCACGTGAGATTTACAAAACAAATATATATATATATATATATATATATATATATATATATAGTCTTATTTTGAAATGACGGCTTAGTAGCACAGCTTTCCCAGTTTAAATCTTCCTTTTAGTAAGGGTTTGTGTGGAAAATGTATTGTCTTTGGGCACCCCTGATTGTTTGCAGAGCTAAAACATTCACAAGACTCGGAAAAGTGAGACTCAAAGAGAGGATTCATTAAAGTCAGGAGAAAAGAAGCTAGTTGTTTAGGAAAGATGGCTGCCCTGTGCTCTAGGCTAGTTTTTTCTTATATAGAAATGGGTAGGTAAATTTTCTTACAGCAAGTCTGATTGACTTGTGCAGGTTATATAACTATATACAATAGTTTCTTTCTGCACATGTTCTTACCCATAATGCAAACAGAAAAAAGAAAAATTCATGGGGTCGGGGGAGACAAGCCTAATGTTCATTTTATTCTAATTGTATTATAATGAGTATGGAGTTAGGACTGCAGTCAGACTTTGACAATCTGCGCAGGTGTCAGGATCCAGCTAACACCAGTTGGGGTGTTATCTCTCCTTTTTAGGGGTGTTGCATAGCTTAATTTATCTCTAGGGGGTGAGCCAGGGCAATTCCTGGGAAGGGGATGCAGGCTTGGGCACTCCCCTTTGGGCCTCATCAGAAAAGACTGCCCCAAACAAAGGAAAATAATTTGCAACTAATGACAGAAATATGAACCACTGTGAAACATTTTGAATAAAAAGTATTCATTTTTCACAAGTATACACTTTTATTTGCATATGTATATTAAAGAAGTAGTCTAATCATTTCTTAATTAAAATTAAAAAGAAATAAAAAATAATTTAATATTAAATGGATGCTTATTTCTTGTTTGTAAAATTTAAATGTATCTTACTCATATTTTATCACGATTGAGAAGGAGAAAATTCTGAGATGCCCTAAAGTGTGGAAAGAAGAGACAAGAAGAGGTTAATCAGTTAATAACTGAAGGGCAAAAAAAACCCCAAAAAACAAAATGAAAGGCTGCTTATATTCCTGAGTGTATGTTGGAACTTTGAATTAACTTCCAGGTGGCTATTTCTGCAATCATCTGTAAGAGAGAACAGCCAGGAGCCATCAAATCCCAGGAGCCTCTGTTTCTTGTTTACAAATGAACTTTCCAATCTGTTGTTCACAGCCAATCCACTGCAGCAGGTGATTATTCCTTACAGACTCTGCACCTATCCTAGAGCAAGCCCTGCTCGACTTCTCTTACTGCCTGCCCTTAGTGATAGCCAATGTAAATTCTTTCAAACAACATACCTCGTTCTCCTGCCACTGGGACACTCAAGGACAGTGGACATGCTGGCCTTTTCCACCTGGCACTGCTGCTAGTAGTTTAGTCTCCATGCCCAGGACTGGTCTTCTTTTTCTTGCTAGCAATGGCCTAATAAACCCTGTCTTTTAAAAAGACCTTCAGTTGTGGAAATTAAAATTTTTGTTTAACACTATTTTCTCAAACTTTTCAAAGAAAATCATGTTATTTTATCTTTTTGTTCAAAATGAATTTAATTTTTTCACACATCATTCTTTTCCCAGGCATTTATAATTGAGACTCAATTGTAAAACCCTCCTGATAATTCAACCCTTGATTTCTGTTTCTTAAACTTTAAGGCAAAACTAAAACTTCATAAGACTCAATGTCTTTTATCATTCCTTTGGTACTTAAAGTATTTGCTTATATGCTATTTTAAATATTTTTATCTGTTGGATTTTACTTTGTATTTTGAATTTAAATAAAGGATTAAAGCAGATTCCATGAAAAATACCTTTACATCAATATAATATCTCTCATGGGCCTCATAAAGAGTAGATTAGCAATTTTAAAGAACTTACTAGAAAAAAAATCAATAAATATAGTTTTGAATTAAATATGAAGCTTTTATGAATTTATTGTTTTCTCACTTTTAATTTGTTTCCTTTGCAATTGAGTAGAGGATATCATGCTCTCTTGTTTTCTTCCACTTATAAGGTAATATCCTGAAGCCTGTGGGCCACAGTTACTGAGTGACTTTTTGTGATACCTTTGCTTGGATTGCTGATTTATTTTAACTCTTCACAGGGTACTTGCACATCTTCTTTAAATCTCTCTAAACAACTTGTCTCAGCCATTTCCCACATGGCCATAAGCTCGACAGATTTATAATACTGTGCTCATGTATACACTCTATTTCTTAGGAGTTTTAAATTCCCTATAAATTGTTAGGATTATGTGTCATTTTGCTCTTGTGTTATGGAGCCAGATGAAGAGATGTGATCAGTGCTGTCTTAACAATGTATTCATTATTTATCATGCTGCTGAAATGGAGCATTTGCTATCTCATTCCAAGTTCTGATTTATTTATTACTCCTATATTAGAGAACCCTTTGAGTTGCTTTAGCCACTACCTATTAGTATAGTGTAGGGGAAGAAAACTTTTCCTTCTACCCCTCTAGGTTCTTCAGCTGGTCTGATAATCAAATTAACATCAGAGATTAATGGTAAGAAAAACAAATTTAATTACATGTGTATAGGGCTCCCCATAAGAATATGAGACCCAAGGGCAAGTTGGAGAGTTGAGACTCCTTTGCCATCCTGAGCTAAGGGATGGGATGGGGGCCTAAGGCTTCCAAGGGGAGCAGGGTAACTCAAAATAAAATAAGATCAGATGTTTGGTAATTAGATGTTTCTCCTGCCATAAAGATAGGTCACACAGATAAAAAGTTCCTCTGGTAATAGTTCTCTTCCTGGGCTAGGCCCTCCATCTAAATTGTTTTATGTAGTTAAAGGAAAGGTTAAAAAGTTCATGGTAAATCTGCTGGGTCTTGATTGCCTTCATCTCAAAATAGTCCACAAGCCAAAGTGGCACATATGGGAGGCTCATTCTGAGTTCCTTCAACAGCCTATCCCTCTTTTCAGAGGAAGAAGCTCTAATAGTACAGGTATCATTCACTTTTTGAAAGTTTGCTTTGCATCACTTCACTTTTATGACAGACCTACATTAGTACATGTTTTTGCTAAAAAGTCTGAAGCGGATTTTCTCTTTTCTGAAAAAAGATGGAAACTGAAAATAGCACTCAGTGTTTGCTTTGCAGCAGCTGCTGTAAGGACTGTGTAGATAGGGGGCTGCTGCCAGCTCCCTCCCTGGGAACCACAAGAAGCATCTCAGCATCAAGCTCCCACAGCTTTGAACTGCATCTGTGAGCATCTGTGCTTTGTCTCAGTTTATTTTGTGCATCTGTTAGTAAGACCTGTCCTAAGGTAACTGCTTCTTCCTTTTACGGCATTTCGGCTTAGGAAATGCGTCTCATAGGAATGCTCTACTTTGGGATAGCAGGATAAACCTGTATCTGATAAAAAAAAAAATGCTAAAGGTTAACACCGATCTCTTTTTTATATTTTTTAGTTCTAAAATAATATTAGAGTTAGAGCTACCGATTAATTTTTGTTTCCTCAGGGACAACATCTGATATTCCTGGTATTCTCAAGGGAAATGCACATCTGGTCATATAACTTCCTTATTACTTGTCTTGTCTGGGATGTAATGATTTTCTTTTCTTTTTTTCACTTTTACTACTTGTATAAATCATCTTGATCTGTCTTCAACTTGGCAGATATCTCTTGACAAGCCAAGTAAACTCTGCATATGATTGTTTACTGCAGAGGAAACTGATGATATTAATGACATCTCCCTGAAGTATGCATACACTGTCACAGATGTTGTGAAACTTAAACAGGTCAACCATTTAATCCTAATTATCCTGATCTATTGCTTTCTTAGGGAAGGAAAATTAAGAGTTGCTAGGGATTTAGTCATCTGTCACTTCCTGGTATAGAGAGGGAAACACTTACAAATGGAGATTTCCTTTGTAAATGTGAATTTTATTCACAAAATGGCAACTTCTACTTTGTTTTCAGAGATTGTCCTGTCTCTGTAGCTTCTTAAAAATAATCAGTTCAAACTAATTCTTATGCCAAATAGGCATATTTTGGGGTGACATATTACACTTCTCTGCATTTTAAGAAGAAATCACTCCAAAAACATGAAAAACTAAAATATTTTATAGTGATTATATAGAGATATTAGTTATAAATATTTTAGGCTGGAAAATTTATTAATAACTCCATCAATTGTATTTGTACTCACCTCAATCATGATGTCTATATTTCTGATAATACTTTGATAATCTAGCCATATTGTTGATTTTTCTCTTGACAAAGAGCCAGGAATATGATTGATTTCCCTTTTCTGACACTGCTATAGACCTGCCATCATTTCAAACAGACACTTCTTACTAATCAATGCTCTATGTGGCATAAGATACAACAAAGCACATCAGAATCATTCTGAATTGGAGAGAAGTTATCAATAAATTGCTAAAGGGCCAAACTTTACAAAATTGTACAAAATAAAAAAATTGAGTATTATATTGGAGCAAACTAAGAATTTTAAAAACATGTAACATTTCTTTTTAAACAGGCTACTGATAATTAGTGGAATTACTAGTAGGCTCTGTTTTTATTCTAAAAGATGACATCGCATACTCTGGTTTCTCTTCAGATCGCATAAATCTTTCGCGTTTTAAAAGATGACATCACATGATATCATAATATGTATACTTCATGCCTGGTTTGTAAAATGGGATTAGGGGAGAATTCTTTCAAAAAATCAACTATAATCAACCATAATCTTGTGTCTTTAGTATAATAAGAATAAAAATCGGACCTATTAACTGAGCATAAATGATTTAGGAGGTTTTCTAGAATTAAATGACAATGTTTTATTTAATGGTCTTAGGATTTTCAAATTGGAAACACTACCAGGTAACACCCAGGATGCTCCAAAGAAAAGAGAAAGGTTGAGAGTTCTTGCAGTAAAAAGTACATTCTTTTTTAAATTAAGTTAAATTAAATTTTTATTCTTTTATTCTTTTATTGTGAAATAAACTTTTTCTAAAAAAAAATTAGCTTCAGGTGTAGAACACAGTGCAATAGTTATACCTTTTACCCCTCAAAGTGACAACCCCTCTTCCCCAATTTGCCACCCCACTCCCCCCCCATATCATACATATCTATTAAGATTCCTTTGGCTCCCTTCCACAGTATAATCCACATCCCGTGACTATCTATATATTCAATTACAGTTGGCATACAATATTATACAACATCAGTTTCAGGTATAGAGTGCAGTGATCAAGGCTGTACTCATCCATGAAGTGGTCTCCCTAACAACACATGTGACCATCTGACTCCCCACAAAATATTTACATTATTATATTTCCCAAACTGTCTTTCATATCCCTATGGCAATATTGTAGTTACCTATTTATGCTGTCTAATCGCTTCCCCTTCTTCCTCATCCCCACCCCACTCCCAACTAGCAACCCTGTTTTCCCTCTATATCTATGAGATTATTTCTGTTTCCTTTGCTCATTCATTCAGTTTTTCAGATTCCACATATAGGTGAGATCATATGGTATTTGTCTTTCTCCGACTGACTTATTTCACTTAACATTATAGTCTCTAGGTCATCCATATCATTGCAAATGGTACGATTTCTTTCTTTTTTATAGCGGAGTAATACTCCATTGTATAAATGTACCACAGTTTCTTAATCCAGTCATCTACCAATGGGCATTTCGGTTGTTTCCAAGTCTTGGCTATTGTAAATAGCGCTGCAATAAACATAGGGGTGCATATTTTTTTCTAATTAGCGTCTTGGATTCTTCTGGGTAGATACCCAAGAGTGGAATTGCTGGGTCATACAGTAGTTCCATTTCCAGGTTTTTGAGATACCTCCATACTGATGTCCATAACGGCTGCACCAATTTGCAGTCCCACCAACAGTGCACCACGGTCCCCTTTTCTCCACAACCTTGCCAGCACTTTTGTTTGTTGATTTATGATGATAGCCATTCTGACCGGGGTGAGGTGGTATCTCATTGTGGTTTCTATTTGCATTTCTCTGATGATTAGTGAGGTTGAACATTTTTTCATATGCCTGTTGGCCATCTGTATGTCCTCCTTAGAGAAATCCCTCTTCATATCCTCTGGCTATTTTTTAATTGGGTTGTTTGTTTTTTGGTGTTGAGTTTCGTGAGGGTTTTATAAATTTTGGATATCAACCCCTTATCAGATACATCATTGGAAAATATCCCATTTAGTAGGCTGCCTTTTTGTTTTATTGATGATTTCCTTTGCTGTGAAAAACTTTTAAGTTTGATATAATCCCATATGTTCATGTTTCCTTTTATTCCCCTTGCCCGAGGGGATATATCAGTAAAAATATTACTCAGGGTAACATCTGCAAACGTACTTCCTATGTTTTTTTCTAGGTGTTTTATGTTTTCAGGTCTTACATTTAAGTCTTTAATCCATTTAGAGTTTGTTCTCGTTTATGGTGTAAGTAGATGGTCCATTTTCATTTCTCTGCATGTCTCAGTCCAATTGACCCAGCACCATTTATTGAATACACTATTTTTACTCCAATTTAAATTCTTGCTTCCATTGTCATAGACTAAATGACCGTCTATGGATGGGTTTATTCCTGGGATCTCTATTCTGTTCCATTGGTCTGTGGGTCTCTTTTTATGCAAGTTTCATACTGTTTTGATTACTGTAGCCTTGTAGTATGTTTTGATGTCAGGTAGTGTGATATCTCCCACTTTGTTCTTATTTCTCAAGATTGCTGTGGCTATTCATGGTCTTTTGTGGTTCCACATAAATTTTAGGATTCTATGTTCTATTTCTGAGAAAAATGTCTGTGGTAGTTTGATTGGAATTGCATTGAATCTATATATTGCTTTAGGTAGTATTGACATTTTAACTATATTAGTTCTTCCTATCCATGAGCATGGTATGTATTTCCATTTATTTGTATCTTCTTTGGTTTCTCTCTTCAGTGTCTCATAATTTTCTGAGTACAGGTCTTTTACTTCTTTAGTTAAATTGATTCCTAGATATTTTATTTTTTTTGAAGCAATTGTAAAAGGAATTGATTTCCTGATTTCTTCTTCTGATAGTTTATTATTGGTGTATAGAAATGCAAATGATTTCTGAACATTAATTTTGTATCCTGCTACCTTACCATATTCGTGTATAAGTTCTAGCAGTTTTTTGGTGGAGTCTTTGAGATTCTCTCTATATAGTATCAGGTCATCTGCTTATAATGACAATTTTACTTCCTCTTTTCCAATTTGGATGCTTTTTATTTCATTTTCTTGTCTGATTGCTGTGGCTAGAACTTCCAGAACCATGTTAAATAGAAGCGGTAAAAGTGGGCAGCCTTGTTTTGTTCCTGATCTTAAGGGGAAAGCTTTTATTCTTTCCCCATTGAGTACAATGTTTGCTGTGGGCTTATCATATATGGACTTTTTATGTTGAGATATGATCCCACTATTCCCACATTGCTAAGAGTTTTTATCATAAATGGCTGCTAGATTTTGTCAAATGCTTTTTCTGCATCTATTGCTATGATCATATGACTTTTATTTTTCATTTTGTTAATGTGATGTATTACGTTAATTGATTCACGGATATTGAACCACCCTTGCATACCAGGAATGAATCCCACTTGATCGTGGTGTATGATTTCTTTTTTTTTTTTTGATGGCAGTGTCACTGGCCCTCACACGTGGGACGCGAACCGGAGCCACTGGCACTGCTTAACCACCACGCCACTAGGCTAGCTGGCCCGTGTATGATCTTTTTAATGTGATGCTGAATTCGGTTTGCTAGTATTTTGTTGAGAAATTTTGCATCTATGTTCATTAGGGATATCGGCCTGTAGTTTTCCTTTTTTGTAATATCTTTGTCTGACTGAGGATTCAGGGTGATAGTGGCTTTATAGAAAGAGTTTGGGAGACTTCCCTCCTTCTGTATTTTTTCGAATAGTTTGAGGAGAATAGTAATTAATTCCTTTTTGAATGTTTTGTAAAATTCACCTATGAAGCCATCTGGTCCAGGGCTTTTGTTTGTTGGAAGAATGTTAATTACTGATTCAATTTCTTTGTCAGTAATCGGTCTATTCAGAGTTTCTGTTTCTTTTTGGTTCAGACTTGGTAGATTGTATGCCTTTAGAAATTTATCCATTTCTTCCAGATTGTCGAATTTGTTAGCATATAGTTGCTCATGGTATTTTCTTAAAATTTTCTGTATTTCTGTAGTATCTGTTGTCACTTCTCTTTCATTTCTCATTTTATTACTTTGGGTCCTCTCTTTTTCTTGGTGAGTCTGGCTAAGGGTTTGTCAACTTTGTTTATCTTTTCAGAAAACCAACTCTTGGTTTCATTGATCTTTTGTATTTTTTTTTGTTCTCTATTTCATTTATTTCTGCTTTAGTCTTTATTATTTCCTATCTTATACTCCCTTTAGACTTGTTTTGCTGTTCTTTTTCGAGTTCCCTTAGGTGTAAAGATAGTCTGTTGATTTGAGATTGTTCTTGCTTCTTTAGGTAGGCCTGTACTGCTATAAACTTCCCTTTTAGGACTGCTTTCGCTGCATCCCAGGAATTTTTGGTCATGGTGTTTTCATTTTTGTTTGTCTCGAGGTATCTTTTGATTTTCTCCTTGATCTCCATTTTGACCCACTCACTATTTAGTAGCATGTTATTTAGCCTCCATGTATTTGTAAGCTTTCCAGATTTCTTCTTATAATTGATTAATAGTTTCATAGCATTGTGGTCAGAGAAGACACTTGATATGATTTCAATCTTCTTAAATTTGTTGAGACTTGTTTTGTGGCATAACATGTGGTATCTTGGAAAACGTTCCATGTGCACTTGAGAAGAATGAATATTCTGTAGCTTTGGGGTGAATGCTCTAAAAATATCAATTAAATCCAGCTGGTCTAAAGTGTTATTTAAGGCCACTATATCCGTGTTGATTTTCTGTCCGAAGGATCTGTCCATTGGTGACAGATCCCCTACTGTAACAGTGTTACTGTTGATCTCTATCTTTATGTCTGTCAAAATCTGTTTTATATATTTAGGAGCTCCTATATTGGGTGCATAGATGTTTACTAGGGTTATGTCCTCTTGTTGAATTGATCCGTTTATTATTATGTAATGCCCTTCTTTGTCTTTTACTATAGTCTTCAGTTTAAAGTCTATTTTGTCCGATGTAAGTATTGCTACTCCAGCTTTTTTCTCATGTCCATTTGCATGAAATGTCTTATTCCATCCCTTTACTGTCAATCTGTGTGTGTCTTTTGATGTGAGATGAGTCTCTTTTAGACAGCATATGCGTGGGTCCTGTTTTCATATCCATTCAGCCACTCTGTGTCTTTTGATTGGAGCATTGAGCCCACTCACATTTAAAGTGATTACTGATAGGTGCATATTTATTGCTATTTTGTTATCTGTATTTCTTGTCTTCCTGGGTTAGCTTGTTTTCCCCTTTCCTCTGCTTAAAAAAGCACTTTTAACATTTCCTGCAATGCTGGCTTGGTGGTAATGAACCCCTTAAGCTTATTCTTTTTTTTTTTTTTATAATCTTTTATTGTGAAATAAACATTTTTTTTTAAAAAATTAGTTTCAGGTGTACAACACAATGCAATAGAAATACGTTTTACCCCTCAAAGTGACAACCCGCCTCACCCAGTTCGCCACCCCACTCCTCCCATCCCATATCATACGTATCTAATACAATTCCTTTGATTCCCTTCTACAGTATACTCCACATCCCGTGACTACCTGTATATTCCCTTACAGTTGGCATACAATATTACACAACATCAGCTAAAGGTATGGAGTGCAGTGATCAAGCCTCTACTCCATCCATGAAGTGGTCGCCCTAAGAAGACATGTGACTATCTGACATGCCACAAAAATATTATGTTTCCCGAACTCTGTTTCATATCCCTGTGGCAATATTGTAGTTGTCTATTTATGCTGTATAATCCCTTCCTCTTCTCCCTTACCCCCACCCCCTTCCCAACTAGCAACCCTCAGTTTTTTCTGTATATCTGTGGGTCTGTTTAATTTGATTGTTCATTCAGTTTTTTACATTCCACATATAAATGAGATCATATGGTATTTGTTTCTCTCCAACTGACTTATTTCACTTAACATAATAATCTCTTCACAACATTATCAATTACATTCCCAGAACTGCCCCCATATCCCTGCGGCAACATTGTAGTCACCCACCTACGCTGTTCAAAACCTTCCCCCTCTCCCTCAGCCCCACTCCCTCCCAACCAGCAACCATCAGTTTTTCATTTATATCTGCTTCATATGATTTCAATCTTCTTAAATTTACTGGGACTTGTTATGTGGCTTAGCGTGGTCTATCCTAGAAAATGTCCCATGTGCACTTGAGAAGAATGTATATTCTGTTTCTTCAGGGTGAAATGTTCTAAAAATATTGACGAAGTCCAGCTGGTCTAAAGTGTCATTTAAGGCCACTCTTTCTGTGTTGATTTTGTGTCTAAAGGGTCTGTCCATTGTTTAACAATGGGGTGTTGAAGTCCCCTACTATGATAGTGTTACTGTTGATCTCTGTCTTTATGTCTGTCAAAAGCTGTTATATGTAATTAGGAGTACCTATGTTGGGTGCACAGATGTTTATTAGGGTTATCGTGCCCTTCTTTGTTTTTTATTACAGTAATTTTAAAGTCTATTATGTCCAAAGTAAGAACTGGTATTCCAGCTTTTTTTTTCTTATTTCCATTTGCATGAAATATCTTATTCCATCTGTAAACAGCATATACATGTGTCCTATTTTCTTATCCACTCAGCCACTCTCTGCCTTTTGATTGGAGCATTTAGCCCATTCACATTTAAAATTATTCTTGATAGGTGCATATGTATTGCCATTTTGTTATTTGTATTCCTGGTCTTCCTGGGTTAGCTTGTTTACCCTTTTCTTTTGTTTAAAACAGCTGTTTTAACATTTCCTGCAATGCTGGCTTAGTGGTAATGAACTCCTTAAGCTAATCCTTTTTTGAGAACCTCTTTATTGCTCCTTCAATTTTAAATGATAGCCGTGCTGGGTAGAGCAATCTTGATTGTAGGCCTTTGTTTTGTGTCACTTTGAATATCTCCTGCCACTCCCTTCTGGCCTGCAGAGTTTCTGTAGACAAGTCAGCTGTGAGTCTCACAGGAGTTCCTTTGTATGTAAACTGCTATCTTTCTCTTGCTGCCTCTAAGATTCTGTCTCTGTCTTTAACCTTTGCCATTTTAACTATGATGTGTCTTGGTGTAGACCTGTTTGGGTTCAGCTTGTTTGGAACCCTCTGCACTTCCTGGGCATGTATGTTGATTTCCTTCACCAGGGTAGGGAAGTTTTCAGTCATTATTTTTTCAAATACATTCTCGACCCCTTGCTTCTTCTCTTCTCCTTCTGGTACTACTATGATGCAAGCGTTGTGGTACTTCATCTTGTCCCATAGGTCTCTTAAACTAATTTCATTGTTTTTTATCCTTTGGTCTTTTTGTTATGTCAACAGGGTGATTTCTGCTATTTTGTCTTCCAATATCCTGATCTGCTCCTCTGCTTCATCTACTCTACTGGTGATTCCTTCGAGTGTGTGTTCTTCATTTCAGTTCTTGTGTTCTTTAGTTCTAACTGGTTGTTTTTGATGATTTATCTATCCTTCCTTTTGTCCTCAATAAGTCTGTTAAACATTCTTATCATCAGTGTTCTAAACTCTGTCTCTGAAATGTTGGAGTCCTCTGATTCATTTAGTCCCATTTCTAGAGGTTTCTTCTGATCTTTTACTTGTGACTTGTTTCTTTGTTTCCTCATTCTGGCTGTCGCTCTGGGATTGCTTTGATGTGTTACATAGATCACCAGGAGAGCCCTGGCTGGATCATGCAGGCACACAGCAGATGGCCCCACACTCCCAGGAAAACTCCCCGTCTCAGCCTGTCCCAAACAGCCGCTAGCAGATCAGGCCGAGCAGCCCGACAACCAATCATCAGCCTGGCAACTCTGCAAGCGCAGTGCGGAGAGCCGGAACCGAGGCGTCTTGCGCACTCCCGCATCTCAGGTAGCAGCCTGGCAGCCTGTTGGAGCTAGAGCATGCCCACCAGGCTTTCCCCTGGCAACGCAGCACAAGCTGTGTGGAGGGTGGGGATCTGAGGCAGCTCGCGCACTCCCAGGTCTCAGTGAGCAGCCTGTATGAGCTGGAGGGCACCTGCCCAGTGTTTCCCTGGCAATGCAGTATAAGCTGGGCTGAGGTGGGTATCCAAGGCCGCATGCGTGCACGCACGCACACACGCACTTCTGTGCCAATTCCACCAGACCAATGAGGTCCCGGACCTGATCCTCTGTGGGAGGGCCCAACCCTGACAAAATGGCACCCTCCTGTACACCACTCGCATGCAAGCTCCACACCAGGGGAACAATAGTCCAAGAATGTCCAGCTTTTGTACCAAAGGTGCTCAATTCAGTCCATCCCCGCATGCTCCTGGCTTCGTCTCACACAGCTACTCCCTCCACCAGGAACCAGGTAAGTCCTCACTGGCGAGCAAACCCATGTGCCAGCCCCACTGATACTCTAGCTGCCCTCAGCCTCACTGAGCTGGGCAAAGAGAGTCCTCACTAATTTACTGCCAGCTATCTTGGAACTCTTCTTTCCAGCAAAGGAACTCTGGGCTGGTGAGCTTGGTGTGCAGCCTGAGGGTCTCTCCCCCAACCAGAGAAGCCTCCCCACAGCTGGGGCTTCCCTCACGGGGTTCGCCCTCTCTCGTCTCCGCCCCTCCTACCAGACTTCATGTGGCCTCCTCTTTAAGTTCTTCATTTACTGGTTCTGTTCATCTAGTGTTCCGGGGACCTCCAGGGTTGAATGTTCTATAAATTGTTTGTAATTTTGGTGTGATCCTGGGAGATAGTTAGCACAGTGTCTGTCTATTCTGCCATTGTACCGAAAGTCCAAGCTTATTCTTTTTTGAGAAGCTCTTTATCTCTCCTTCAATTTTATGTGATAGCTGTGCTGGGTAGAGCAATCTTGGTTGTAGTCCTTTGTTTTGTGTCACTTTGAATATCTCCTGCCACTCCCTTCTGGCCTACAGAGTTTCTGTAGAAAAGTCAGCTGTTAGTCTTATATGCGAGTTCCTTTGTATGTGACCTGTTGTCTTCCTCTTTCTGATTTTAAGATTCTGTCTTTGTCTTTAAGCTTTGCCATTTTAACTATGATGTGTCTTGTTTGGATTCAGCCTGTTTGGAACTCTCTGCACATCCTGGGCTTGTATGTTGATTTCCTTCAACAGGGTAGGGAAGTTTTCAGCCATTATTTCTTAAATACATTCAATCCCTTGCTTCTTCTCTTCTTCTGGTATTCCTATGATGTAAGGCTTGTTTAATTTCATGTTGTCCCAGATGACTCTTAAACTATTTTCATTCTTTTTTATTCTTTTTTATTTTTGTTGTTCCAACTAGGTGATTTCTGCTATTCTGTCTTCTAATTCGCTGATCCGCTCCTCTGCTTCATCTATTCCACTGGTGATTCCTTCGAGTGTGCTCTTCATTTCAGTTATTGTATTCTTTAATTCTAACTGGTTGTTTTCTATGATTTCCCTATCCTTCTTTATGTCCTCGCAAAGTTCCTTAAACATTCTTATCATCAGTGTTCTAAACTCTGTCTCTGAAAGTTTGGATACCTCTGTTTCATTTAATTCCATTTCTAGAGTTTTCTTCTGATCTTTTACTTGGGACATGTTTCTTTGTTTCTTCATTCTGGCTGTCATTCTGTGAATGCTTCAATATATTATATAGATCACCTTCTGATGATCCTGTGGCTCTAAAAAGTACATTGTTGAGAAAAAAAAAGTCAGGTCTGCATTCTAACCTTGTGGATGGTTCAGGATAATAATCTTCTAGATGTCAGGTGATTTGTATAATGGATGTCAGGGGGTCTGGACATGTAGATATTTTTTCTAATGTTCTGCATGGGGAG
The DNA here is from genome assembly GCA_033961575.1 of Aselliscus stoliczkanus. Classification (NCBI taxonomy): domain Eukaryota; kingdom Metazoa; phylum Chordata; class Mammalia; order Chiroptera; family Hipposideridae; genus Aselliscus; species Aselliscus stoliczkanus. The sequence goes on from CM066729.1 coordinate 109,372,492, forward strand.
CTATATATCTGTTTCTCTTTCTCATGTATCTATAGGTGATCTAGATTATATAGATATAGATATACATAGAGATATGAGGTCTGACAATTAAGTTTACAAACTCATCCTAGAAAAAGTGTTGCATACCTTATTCCTGAATATCACTACAGTCACCTTCAGGGTACTCCCCTCAGGAAGCTATGCACTGACATCAGTGCCTAGTCCACCAGTCAAAGCAATTTTGGACCCTTTTTCTAGAATGGTCATCAGAGCTATCATCGTATTAAACATGATGTCCTGAATGTCATCAAAATGCCTTCCTTTCAATATTTCCTGTATCTTCAGGTAAATAAAGAAGTAATTGGGGTCCAGATCAGGTAACTAGGGAGTGTGTTCCAGTACAGTTATTTGTTTGCTGGCCAGAAAGTCCCTCATATATAGTGCTGTGTGAGCGGGTGCATTTGGTGTGATGCAGGAGCCATGCATTGTTGATGAAAATTCAGGTCATCTAACTTTTTCAGGCAGACTTTTCAGCACTTTCAAATGGTTATGTGTTTGTTCAGTAGATACAAATTCATAATGAATAATCCCTCTGATATCAGAAAAGTTCAGCAACATTGATTTGACTCTTGATTTGGAATGACAGACTTTTTTTCTTGGAGGATTGGCTGATTTCCATTGTGCACTTCGACACTTTGTTTCAGGGTTGTATTTGTACACCAATGTTTCATCACCAATGATAACATGGCCCAAAACATCATCTTGCCTCTCCAAAAGGTCTTGGCAAACTTTGACTCTCCTTTGCTTTTGTACATCGGTGAGCTCCTTAGGGACCATTTTTACACATACCTTTCTCATGCCAAGATTTTCAGTTCAGATTTTCCTAACTGTTTCTCTATTGATGTTTACTTGGTCTGCTTTGCTTCTCACAGTAAGCTGATGATTTTGATGCACAAATTGATGAATTTTTGCAATGTTTTCAACTGTTCTGCTCGTTGTTGGCCACCCTGACCTCTCTTCATCAGTGATCCATTTGCGACCCTCAGAAAAACCTTTAATCCATTTGTACACTGCCTTTTTCTTCATCACATTATCCCCATAAACTTGGACTAACACGTCTCTGATTTCACTTTCACTTTTGTGGAGTTTAATAAGAAATTTAATGTTTGTTCATTGCTCAAATTCAAGCTCAGACATTCTCGCAACAATACACAAAAATACGCAACAATCATGAACTCCACTCTGCAAGACACCACCACACATCGACATGAACACAGCTGTGAGACACTGATATGCCAAGGTTTTGAAACCTTACTGAGCTGTTTGTACAGTGCTGCCAATGTAAGTGCATGGTGGCAAATTCATGAACATAATTGTCACACCTCGTAGATATCTGGGCATTGATGCACAACTAAAGATTTAAAAATTTAAGTCCTCAGACTAGTATAATAAAATCTATTCCTTATGTTTCAGCCCAATCTGAGTTAAGTAACTTTGTCACCTAGGCTATGGTGACTCCCTTTTGTCTCTTCACTCTTTCATGAGACCTCTGCTATGAAAAATTATTCTTAGAAAGCATTAATCATAAATACTGATGTCTTATGTTTAAAGTTGCAGATTTTTAATTTAAGTATATTCTACATGGCTGTAAGAAGATTTGAAACAATAATATCAGCATAACAGCTAATAATTATGTTGGGGAAAACATCAGTCCTTTTATATAGCAAATCATTTTAAATATTTGAGCAAATAACAAATAATCTTCAAAATTGAAATTAAATAAAATATGATACCCCCATAATTTAGATGTTACTACTATTTTAATTGAAGTACTTAAGAGTAAGTATTTTGAAATTAATGAAAGAAGGAGGCCATTATGCTGAGGTGGTTCTAATGCTGTGAAAACAAAACAAAATCTAAGCCTATAAATGTCTGAAGGTTACAAATTCAAAATGGTAAGTATATCAAAACACAAACAGCCTATGATGCTTTAAGCTATAGTGAATTAAGTAATTTTCTTTCTTTGCTTCTACACTCTATACAGTTATGTGTGGCATAAGAAAAACATTTCAGGTGGTCGGCCAAGTGGCGATTTGGTTAGGAGCCGGCTTGGAATGCCAGCTATGCACAGCGGGGCCCCGGTTCAGATCCCACATATGAGGGCCACTGACACTGCCCTCTACAGCTAAGATGGTGAATAACAGCTCCACCTGGAGCTAGGCTGCTGTGACTCACTGGCGATGGTGTGGGCTGCAGCCCCTGCTGCAGTGGGCTGCCATAGGTTATAGTGAGTGGCCAGCAGCCAGAGTGAGCGGCTTGTAGCCAGTGTGAGCTTCCAAGAGCCGCCTTGAGCAGGCATCCAGAAGCTGGTGCCCGATCTGCCTCACCTGGGAAGAGCGCAATGATAATACCAACATGAGCCAGTGAAGCAACGTCCTCCACAACTAGACTGAAGAATTTTTAAAAAAAGGACAGCAACTTGTCTGTTCCTCTCCCCCAATTCCCAAATAAAATCTTAAAAAAAAAAGAGAAGACATTTCAGTGACAGGCTGCATATATAATGATATTATACCACATAGCCTAGGTGTATAGTAAGTTATACCTTCCAGGTTTGTGTGAGTACTCTCTAAGATATTCTCACAATGATGCAATTGCCTAACATGCATTTCTCAAAACATATCCCCATTGCTAAGTGGAGCATAACTGTGTAAGTCTTTCCCCTGGATCCTATCAGATGAGTGGTCCTAACCACTTTGGCTTGATACTACCCCATTTGAATCCATAAAGGCTCAAATAAACTCTTAAATTTTTTAATATTTATCTCTTACCACTGTTTACCTATTTATATTTATGAGAAGGAGTCTGAGTAGGGGAGGTAGAGTCAGAGGTAAAATACTACACTTTGTTTACATCTTAAAAGTTCTAAACTTTTTCACAGAAAAAAATGTGTAAATATTTGATGGATGTTAACTAAACTAATGATGGTAATGATTTTACAACATATACATAAATAATTTTGTTGTACATCTTAAACTAATGCAATGTTGTATGTCAATTAGATCTCAATAAAACTGGAAAAAAATCCATTAAAAATACTATTTTTATTAACTTAGTAGGATGTCCAAATAATTAACTAGAGATATTTATATTTTCTTTATATATAGTTCTAGAAAATAAATTTTTAATGGTCTAAAGTAATTTAATTTTATAGTAAATTTAATCAAGCTTAACTCTATAGGATTACTAATTAAATCTTTGTAGGGTTTTCTATTTGTAGGCTTCTCTCTATGAGGGATACATTTATTTCCTGCATATTCCATTGTCATTTCTACTCTCCCACATCTAATAAATTTGTGAAAGAAATGTTCCCTGTGTTTAGTAAAATGTAAACACTGTCACTGATGTATGCTAAGAACAAATGATAAATACTTGCCTTATTTGTGTTTTCTTCAAGAAAACAATACTAACATACTTTTCTCTTTTCAGAAAACTGTATTATGTAAAATATGTTCTTCAATTCTTACTTGTTTCTCATTCTTTACTTATTTACACTTACTTCTTTACTCATTCTCCTTTGATGTTTTGCTTATTGGCACAACATAGATAAAGACCCTTCATATGATTAACCTTCAAACTAATGTATCCACAATAAATTCGTGTTCTTTTTAAAACATTCTGTATCAAGAATCCAAAACATGAAAGGGAATTAGTGATTTAGACTAAATAATTATTTGAATAACTGAATTGATTTTTTTTCCTTCTTTTTGTCTGAGAGGGGTATGATACATTGGGTTCAATGATCAGGTCCTATAGTTAGGGAAAAACTTAAAGGACAGACACCCAACATATAAGACAAACAAATGGGAAGTTAAGAACTCTGGAACATCACCACGCAACATTACTTTTGACAATTTCATGCAAAACATTAGCAGGTATTTCTGGGTGTCATATATGGTCAACCTGCTGCTGAATGGCCTGGGTTTCCTATTTAAAATAGATAGACCTGTGAATCTTTTCAGAACTATCCAGTCAGAATGTTTGGAATGAGGAGTAGGATCTTAGGAATCCACATTTTTTTTGTGTGTTCATTTTTTTTTTTTTTAAGATTTTATTGGGGAATTGGAGGAGGGGAACAGCACTGGGAAATCAGGGAAAGGGAACAGACAAGTTGCTGTCTCCTTGTTCTTCAGTCTAGTTGTGGAGGACACCACTCCACTGGCACATGTTGGTATCGTCATTGCGCCCTTCCCGGATAAGGCAGATCGATTGCCGGCCTCTAGATGGTCACTCACTGCGACTATTGGCAGCTCACACTGGATGCCAGCCACTCATGCTGGCTGCTTGCCACTCACTGTAGCCTATGGCAGCCCACTGCAGCAGGGGCTACAGCCTACACCATCGCCAGGCTCGCACAGCCCAGCTCCAGGTGGAGCCGTTGTTAGCTGTAGAGGGCAGTGTCACTGGCCCTCATATGTGGGATCCAAACCGGGGCTGCTGGCGCCCCAGACCACCTCCCAACCAATGTGCCACTCGGCCAGCCCAGGAATCCACATTTTAACAAGCTCTTCAGAAGTTGCTTATGCACATTAAAGCCAGTCCCTTGGTGGCTTCATGGAGATAAATTTGGAATCTCAGATTTAAATTTAATTCCTAACTTTAAAATATTGGGGACACTGTGGCCAAGGCATGTTATGTGATTTCTTCAAAGCTCAACAGTCAGTCAGTGGTAGAGATAAGATTTGAAAAATTGAGTCTTCCACCCCTTGACTATATCTAGTACGCTTCCTACCACACCACACTCATTCCAAAAGTTTTCCATTAGATTTCAGTAGAATTCCCACTAGAAATCACATGTAAGTTTGCCAAATTGAACTTATAATCTAAGTTGATTTTGAAAAAAACAAAAAAGGTGTATGTAATAAGTTTCATATAGAAAGAAATAATCTAATTTAAAATTAATTTTCTATAGAATAGTCCTTGCATGACTTGACAATTCTGGAAACCACCTCGAGTATGACTTTCAAGGGATGTCCATCCAGCCTACACATTTGCCTATACTGAACAATACCTGAGAATTCCATGTAGGCCACAGAATTGCGGATGGAAAATGACTAAACTCTTTTACCAAATGAGAACTACAATTTAATATATAGTTCATATAGTTAGTATGGGATTTTTTTTTCCTTCCTTCCTTCCTTCCTTCCTTCCTTCCTTCCTTCCTTCCTTCCTCCTCCTTTTCTTTCTCTCTCTCTCTCTCTCTCTCTCTCTCTCTCTCTCTCTCTCTCTCTCTCTCTCTCTCTTCCTTTCTTTCTTTCTGGGACTCTTGGCTCTCACATGCTTCTTTTAAAAAAAATAATTTCTCTGTTCTACTATTTTTGAGAGAAGGGTTAGTAGTGCACTTTAACTTGCAAAGGGTAGATTTGATGTTGTAGTTCAAAAGCCTGCAAAATTAGATTCAAATAGGAATTCTGAAAATTGTAAATATTATCCTGAGGCCTTTAGACTTTCTTTTGAAGGCAATGGGCTATTTTTAAGCTAATTTAATCTTTTCCCAACCCCAGCATTTCTCTCTTAGAAATCATTCTATTATTTTGTTTGTAATATATAGAGTGAATTGTGAAAATTTAGACAGCATAACAGAAATTTTAAATTATATATAACATTTTATTTTTATACTCTCATGGGAATCATGGTCTTTCCTATAAGAAAATTCGTAATTTAAAACACATGGATGGTGAAGAATTTAAAGAAAGTTTGAATCACAAACATTCTTATAAGCCACAGAAAGTTATAGTAAAATCTTTTTGCACATTTTCTATTGGAGACTGTGTTCTTCAACAATTTCAAAAACAAACACATGTGGTTACCTAAATACTTAATCTGATTATATGTGCAATTTTAGAAAACACATGAAATAGAAATGAACTCATTATGATGATTATCTTTATACTCTCCAGATAACATTTCATTTCTAAATGAAATTTTAGTTAAATATGTTTAAAATTTATTTTTGAAAACATTGAATTTGTTTTCCTATAAACATATTTCCTGTTACACAAAACACACCGTATTCTCATATCTCTTGGCTGTGTTTGGCTTATGTTGGAACATTTTAACTCTATATTATATGTAAGTTAAATGATAAAGTCTATGAATATATATGTAAAAAATACTAAAAACAACATCCAAACTCATCTATAATGGAACACTTTAAAGTTCAGACAATTTGCTAACCACTTACCTACGTTATTTCATCTACTGTATTAGCAGAATAGAACAGATATTTTAATCTCTAAAAATTAAACTTGAAAATTGGTGCCATTATTTAAAATCTACTTTATAACCCTTTTAACAGATGACTAAAATCTTTAACACTTATTGTAATGGCATTTTCAACTTTTCAGTTTTTTCATAATAATTAAGAGTCTATTTTTTTTAAAGATTTTATTGGGGAATTGGGGGAGGGGAACAGCATTGGGGAATTGGGGGAGGGGAACAGACAAGTTGCTGGCCTTTTGTTCTTCAGTCTAGTTGTGGAGGACGTTGCTTCACTGGTCCATGTTGGTATCGTCATTGCGCTCTTCTCAGATGAGCCAGATCGGTAGCCAGCCTCTGGACCAGTTGCTAACCACGGCTATTGGCAGCTCACGCTGGCTGCTGGCCACTGACTGTAGCTTACAGCAGCCCACTGCAGCAGGGGTTGCAGCTTACACCATTGTTGGGACTCACACAGCCCAGCTCCAGGTGGAGCTAGTGTTCACGATCTTAGCTGTAGAGGGCAGTGTCACTGGCTCTCATCTTGGGAACTGAACTGGGGCCACTGGAGTTCCAAGTCAGCTCTTAACCAATGCACCAATCTGCCGGCCCTTAAGAGACTATTTTTTATCACAAATGAAAATTTTCAAAAGCCGCACCATTTGGATCCTTTGCCATCTATTAGTGTCCATATTTACTTACATATTACTCTCATATTATGTAATATAATGATTTGAATGCCATTTTATCTGGATACCTTATGGTGAATAAAAGGTAAGTTTGAATACAAATTTGCTTAAAAACCAATAATAAACACACTAATGTTTTCTTGCAGGTTAGGCCTTTCCAGAATAGAGAGCTAACTGCACCCCACTAACATTTTCTTGAAGCAAGCGGTTATTCTAAAGTCCTGCTGCCTAGTTACTTCCTTCTTGGGTTATATCTGCTGCACTTTCCTTTCATCCCAAAGCAATGAGAAGTGACTATCAGAAAGTTTAATTAACAAAGACAAAATAATGTCAAACGAGCTTGAACATTAGGCTCCAGAAGGAGAGAGAGCAAGGATAACAAAAGGCTATTAATGAGTGTTTTTTGTATTTGCAGCCAGCTCTTAATTATCTCTGCTAATAAACAGGAGCAAGGTGGTAATAAGCATATCAGAAATCATTCATATCTGGCTTTGGAATGACATCTCTTGTAGCAAGATATGAGCATTTCTAATTATGTTTCACTAAGTGTGACTTAGTGAATTAATTTGTAATCTGTGAATACACAGGTCATGGTGTCTGGGGAAGGATGCAAGAAGCATCTTGAAAGCCAAGGAGTCAATAGCTTAAACACCAAGTTTTGCTGTGAATAATCCACATTAAGAAAAACTGTCTGAATGCAATCTCTGGGCAACACAAATTCCCATGATGACCAATGATGACCAGAACAGGGTGTGTAATCATTGCAGTCATATTTTATTCACAAAAATATTTTGCAAAATGATTGTGAATTTTATTCCTAATATTATAGATTTTATTATGCTATTTTAAATGGAGTTTCCCATTTCATTATATTTTTTTCCATTTTTTTAATTAGTTTCAGGTGTACAACACAATGCAATAGTTATATTCTTTACCCCCCAAAGTGACAACCCCCCTCCGCCAGTTTGCCACCTCACTCCCCCCCCATATCATACATATCTATTACAATTCCTTTGACTCCCTTCCACAGTATACTCCACATTCTGTGACTATCTATATATTCAGTTACAGTTGGCATACAATATTATTCAACATCACCTTCAGGTGTACAGTGCAGTGATCAAGCCTCTACTCCATCCAAAATTTTTACATTATTATATTTCCCGAACTGTGCTTCATATCCCTGTGGCAATATTGTAGTTGTCTATTTATGCTGTCTAATCCCTTCCCCTTGACCCTTATCCCCACCCCCCTCCCAACTAGCAACCCTTAGTTTTTCCTCTAGATCTATGAGTCTGTTTATTTTGATCATTCATTCAGTTTTTCAGATTCCACATATAAGTGAGATCACATGGTACTTGTCTTTCTCCGACTGACTTATTTCACTTAACATAATAGTCTCACAACATTATCAATTACATTCCCAAAACTGCCCCCATATCCCTGCGGCAACTTTGTAGTCACCGACCTACGCTGTCCAAAACTTTCCCCCTCTTCCTTAGCTCCACTCCCTCCCAGCCAGCAACCATCAGTTTTTCCTTTATATCTGCTTGATATGACTTCAATCTTCTTAAATTTACTGAGACTTGTTTTGTGGCCTAACGTGGTCTATCTTGGAAAATGTCCCATGTGTACTTGAGAAGAATGTATATTCTGTTGTTTCAGGGTGAAATGCTCTAAAAGTATCAACGAAGTCCAGCTGGTCTAAAGTGTCATTTAAGGCCTCTCTTTCTGTGTTGATTTTCTGTGTAAAGGGTCTGTCCATTGGTGACAATGGGGTGTTGAAGTCCCCTATCATTATACTTTTTTTTTTTACTTTTAAGTTTTATGAAGAAAAGCTTTAAATTATTATAAACTAATTTCATCCTCAGCCTGATTACTGTATAACCTTTCCTATTCCCAATAGTTTTCCAATACATTTTCTCTTTTCTAAGCATATAATTATATCAATTACAAATATGATCCTTGTTTTCTTCTTCCATCTAATATTTTGTTACTGATTCTTTTCTCTTATTACATAGCTACTACTTCCATAAAATTATAACGTAATATGGATGAGAGAAGTTAATTTTTTATTGCTTCAAAGTCAATCGGAATATTTCATTATAAGACATTAATTTAAGTAAACTATTAAGTTGCAACCCACAAATGAAAAGTGCTGGAAGCAAAAGCTGTTTAATGAGTTTTCATGAGGCTAACGTCCTCATGCTCTACAAAACAAGAAAGAGCAAGTCACAGGCACTCGGGCAGCCCCTCTGCGACCCTTCCCAGACCCTGGCAAAGTCATGACTATACTAACTTCATTGTCAAAGAACAGATTGTCTACTTTCATTTTCAGGTAAATGAGACATGTTGCTTCTTGTGTCTAGCTTCTTTTGCCAGACATGGTGTCCCTAATTTTTAAAAAATATTTTTGTGCTTATAGTTTCTAAAATTTCTCATTGTTGTTCAGTGTTGCATTATTCGGATATAGACACTTGGTTTGTTGAACTGTTATAAATAAAGCAGTTACAAACATTCTTATACATCTTGTTGTGGGAAACACATATGCATGTACGTGGTCATATTATGTGGATACTGACAACATTATTCCATTTTCTCTTTTTTCTTTTTTAGCTGAGCCATCCTGCTACCTGTTGGTAGCTCAGTGGCTGCTCAGCTCAGGCTGGGCATCGAACTGCTGTTGCTCAGAGCTCAGCTCGCACTCTTGAGTGAGCTCTTAACCAACTGAGCCACTCTGCCAGCCCTCCGTTTTTTCTTTTTTTATCCTTTCATTTTTTGAAACTTTTATTTTCTTGCCTTATTGTGCTTATTAGCACTTCCATTACAGTGATGTATATTATTATGAGGTAGTGGGTACCATTGATTCATTCATGTTCTCAGGGTGGAAGCTTTCAGCAATTCTCCAATATGCATGATGTTTGATGAAGGACTTTTGTAGATACTCATTATCAGAGCAAAGAGATTGTCTTCTATCCCTAGTGTGCTAACAGTTTTATTATGAAATAATATGGGAGTTACAAAATATTTTCTGCAACTATCAAGACGATGATATGATTTTCTCTTTTTGTTAATACAGTTAATTAAACCACTCTTGCATTTCTAGAATAAACAACACTTGTTTCTTTTTATATATATTGCTGAACTCAATTTGTTAGTATTTTGTTTAGGATTTTTGCAGTTTTTTTATCTCTTTGAAATTTGTCTTTCTTTTTCCTTTTTAAATTTTCAATTATAGTTGACATTCAATATTATTTTATATTAGTTTCAGGTGTGCAGCATAGTGGTTAGACATTGTATGATTTACAAAGTGATTCTTTCCCCCTACCCCCATTATTCTAGTACCCACTTGTAACTATAGTTATTACAATATTTTTTACTATTTTCCCTATGCTGTACATAACTACCAATTTGTACTTCTTAATCCCTTCATCTTTTTCACCTATCCCTCCACTCCCTTCTTTATGACCCAGTAATTGCACTTACGGGTATTTATCCAAAGAAATTCAAAACACTGATTTGAAAATATATATGTACTCTAATGTCATTTCAGCATTATTTACAATAACCAAGGGTCTATGAACAGACAATTGTATAAAAAGGAAGTTGTATCTATATATAATGGAATATTACTTGGTCATGAAAAGAATGAAATCTTACTGTTTTCAACAACATGGATGCACCTGAAAGATATTATGCTAAGTGAAATAAGTCAAACAGAAAAAGACAAATACCATATGATCTCATGTATATGTGATATCTAAAGGACAAAATAAAAAACTAAACAACACAAAACAGGAACAGACATACAGATACAGAAAACAAACCAATGGTTGCCAGATGGAAGAGGGGTAGAGCAGATGGTAAAAAGATGAAGAGATTATAAAGTACAAATTGATAGAATTGTTTATGAGAGAGATTGGTGTCACATTCTTTTTTGTAACAACCTCGTAAGGGAATTAAATTTATGCTGGCCTCATAAAATAAGAATAGAATTTTGTGTTATTCTATTTCCCAGACAAACGTGTGTGAGAGTGGTTTTATACTTTTAGTAAGTGTATGGAAAAAAGCATCAGAGTTCACTTGGACTTCCAATTTTCATTAGTGGATTTTTAAATTACAGATTCAGTTATTTTAATAAATAAAGGATTATTTATATATTCTAAATCATTTTTTTTGTGACAAAATTGTAAGTTTTATGATTAAAGAAATTGTTCTGTTCAAAATAATTTTCAAATATTTTACTGAATGGCATTTTATAATTTTTGTACACTGAATTGTATTGAGGATCTGTAGTTATGTCTTCTTTCTAGTTCTTGATATTGGTAGCTTAGTTTTGTTTTGTTTTGTTTTATTGTCTTGAACAGTCTTTGTGGGAGTTTAATCATTTTTTATTGCTTTCAAAAAGAATTTTTGGTTTTGTTGTTATACAACATTTTGTTTTCTGTTTCAGTAATTGTTATTATTACATACTTTCACTCATATCTTGTGTAAGACTAAAATCCTTTTCTAGATTTTTGAGATCAAATATTAGGTTACTGATTGTCTTCTTAAAATAGTTATTTAAGGCTATACATTTCTCTCTGAGCACTGCTTTAGCTGCATCCCATATAATGTGATATGCTGTACCTTCTTTACAATTATAAGAAAAATATTTCTTACATTCTGTTATGATGTCTTTCTGACTTAGGAATTATTTAGAAGTCTATTGCTTAATTTTTAATTTCATGAAAGTAATTGGCTGTTATGTGAATTTGTAACTGAGTCATGCTCCTAAAACATTTATGGAATAATCATTTGATTGTAGTAATCACTATCTACAGGAATAGGAAAAGGAGAAACCAAAAGTATTCCTAGAAAGCCAATTATAAAACTTAAAATTGTAGAAGAGGTGGTTCTGAAGAAGAAAACTTTCTTTTATTTAGACTTTACTTCCTCACACCTAGAAAATGTTGCTGAGTTAGGTGAGCCCAAGCTTTTGAATACCAAAAACTTAAAACAGAAGGAGTACTTGCCAATCAAAGAAAATAACAAAATTGGTGCAGTTTGTGGAGGTGATAAGCCTTCTGAAGATTGCACAATGCCTCAGTTCGCTTTTCATCATACTCCACAAAACTAGAAATTTTAGTAGGCTCCTTTCAAGAAAATTTTTGGCCAGAATCTAAATAAACACAAATAGACACTAAGTAAAAAGAAGCAAAAGAAAAAAAAAAGTGGAAATAAAGTAGAGATGACCAAACAAATTGAAAGAAGAACTAAAGAATGTGGGAAGGAAATAAGAAAAAGGCTTTCAGGAAAATAAAGGCTAAATTAGTTGTAGTGCAATAGAGAATAAACAGTGTTAAAAACACAATATAGTACACAAAGAAGAGACATATGACAAGTAATCATCACTCAAACAAACTAAAAAGAAACAGAAGAAATTTAAAAAAGTATTAGAGAGAAAGTGATAGGCATAAATTACAAAGAAAATTCACCAAATGATTATTTGGAGTGCCCAAAGAAGAAAACCAAGGCAATGGACCTAAATACTTATTTTAAGATACAATTCAAACAAAACTTTTCTGAAAAAAAGAACATTTGAAACTATGTATTTAAGCGGCAGATATGTACTAGGGAAAATTCAAGTAGACTAGCTCAGAATAAGACAAGATTAATAACAAATTTACTAAATTTAAACCTTAAAAACAAAAAAAAAATCATCAACAAAGTTTTTTGTCTTCCTTCCTCCCTCCCTCCCTTCCCCCCCCCTTTCTTTCTTTCTTTTAAATGAAGTGCCTCTTAATAGAAGGATAACCAAGATGCTATTAGACTTTTCCCTGGCAACATTTAAGAAGACAATGGAGTCAAACTTATAGACACTCAAGGAAAGAAAGCCTGAGACAAAGATTTCACATCGGCATATACAACTGCAGTAAATACACTTTGCTTCATATTTTTAGAACATTTGTTTTTGGATACAAATGTAAGGATAAAAGGGACGAAAGAGAATGTAGATTAAAGGAAGAGGAGAGGAGATGGAAAGTACAAAAAGTTCATTGACATATATGTCTAAATTTAAAAGATTTTATGGTACACTAAAATAAATAATAGTATTAATGTTTAAACTTGGATAATAAGGAGAAGGGATAGGAAAGAAAGGTTACTGTAGTTCTTCATATCATTGTTCAAGTATGTATCTAATAAATAATACCTTAAAAATAGGGCTTCTAGAGTAATACACATAAATGCATGTTTTAGAATAAAAGCCTATCTATATATCACAAAATGTGCGATCAAATGCAGAAAATATAGACCAGGAAGTAAAAGACCATGGAATCAAAAAAATAAAGTAGCCCTTCATTTGAACACTGAGAAAATATCCTGTAAATACAACAAATACTTAATTTCTTTCTATGCTCAAGCTAGGTTCTGATACATATATAAATGTACAGATTTGATAATTACTCATACTATCTCATATGCAATTTATGAAGCACTCTAATTAACTGACCATCTGTCTGTTTTCCAGTAGAAAAATGTATTCAATTATTTTATTGGCCTTCAATTTAAATAGCAGATGTCCAACTAGTATGGCTTGTTTTCTCAATGATTTATGCACTATATTTCACATCTTTAAAAAATATGGAGAAAAAGAGTATGTAATTTGGAACCATTAAATGAGGAGGTCCATAATTATAAATATGATTTGCTTGGTACTAATTATGAATAAAAATTAAATCACTTATTTTAAAAAGTAAAAATAAACTGCATTATATATTGACACATGTTATTTTTAAATCTTATGTATATGATAGATAAGTTTATAGATATCAAGTAGACATACTTAGAGAATTCCTTGATCTTTATATAAAACTGAAATTTAAATAATTTACATATTCTCAATTTCACCACTTAACTGAGGGACCAAGTGCCTTCTATTTGACCAAGATAATCTCAGATTTCTTATCTATAAAATGGGCATAATAATACCTACTGAATTGATAAGGTAGTACACACCAAATTTGGTAATTCCTATTTTAATAATAATTATTAATTACTGTATGAAATGGCCAACTTCTAATTTTTGGTAGAGTTTATATGTGTGTACAAGCATGTATTATGTGCATTCAGTTGTTCATGGAAACCATGGGAAACTAAAATTATAATACTACAAATTAATTTTTAGATATATGTTTAAAACTCATTCCATACTGTATTGCACTTTATGTGTTAGCACACTTTTACAAGTTTCTGTGAGTAATAGGAGAAACATAGATAGTGATAGTAAAAATAATAACTCACTGAATGCTCACTATGTGCGGTTACTTTTAAAGTGTTTTCCATGTAATAATTAATTTAATTCTAAAAGTGAGACTCTATTCTTATTATTATTATTACTGATGAGGAAACAGAGAAGAAAGGTTGCAAAGGAATTTCCCCAAGGTTATGCACAAGTAAGTGATAAAGGAGCTCATGGCAACAATAACAAAGTACTGCAAAGCCCTCTTCCTTAAGGTCTGTGCTCCATTGGGAGAGGAGTAAAGATAGGGTATTGTGGAGTTACATCAAAATTATTCAGTTTGTCAAAAAAATTATGTCAGGAATGAGTACTCTTTGGAACTCTTTATCTCTTCTCCCTCCAGATTTAGAGTACTTTAAGCTCACAAAAAATGGCATGCAAGAAAGACGATTTAACTAAAAATAGTTAGCTAAGTACTAGTACAGACGTTCTTCATCCTGGTTAACCTAGGATGATGTTATTTTCTGTAATAATAATTTTCAAAATAATGTAATAATTTTGACATTATTTTCTGTAATTTCTCTATGCTTTAGGCTTCTCCTTTTTGAAATGGGAAAGAGCTGGTTTGTCACAAAAGTCTGTTTATCTATAAATCTTATAACTTAAACATATGAATTATAAATACTTCGGTAATAAAATAAGCTTTGTTATCCTAACCTCATCCATATAAAATATATCTTTCAAAAAATATGTCAATTTAAGAGCTTGACAGTTAATTTTAAAGTACAGCAAATTAGTTTAGTTAGTCAACTAACTAAACTACTAATCCACAGCTCCTTTGGATTTCCTCCTGTAAAACCCATCCTTAAATGTTGGAATTTCTCTAGGCTTCATGGATCTAACTTTTCCCTTTCAGCACACTCTCCTTAGGTGATTTGCTTAACTTTTATATAATTAGTCATATCAAAATGTAAGTCTCTTTTGTGAATTGAAGACTTGAGCATGCAGGAAATTATTCATTGCTCTGTAAACACGGTCCCAAGCATTTGAAATTTCTCAGATCAGGTACTGCATCAGGTACTGAATGCAGAAGTCATGCCAGTTTTATTACAAAGAATATTTAATATAGTGAATTTTAATATTGCAAGATGGGAAAGGCAAAAGTAGTTGGTGAGGTGACAGGAGAAAATTTTGAGATATCCTAAATTAATTACAGCCAGCTAGAGAATGGAAGGAAGAGAGGAGAGAGGTTAATCAGTGAACAACTGCAGGAAAAAAAAACAACAAAAGACTGCTTGCGTTCCTGAATACATGTTGGATCTTTTGAATTAACTTCCAAGTGGTTATTTCCAAGATTATCTGAAAGAACATAACCAGATGCCACAGACCCCAGGAGCCTCTGCTTCTTGCATACACACAAGCTTTCTGGTCTGTTGCCCACAGCCAATCCAAAGGAGCAAAGACTTCTTCCTTACAGACTCTGCACCTATCCCAGAGCTAGCCCTGCTCACCTTCCCCGACCCCCTTTATTTGTAGCTAATGTAATTTCTTTGTAGATAATTTACACCTATTTGAGGTATAAAAGAACCTGTCAACTCCAAGATGGCAGACATGTTGCCTTCTCCATCTAGCTCTGCTACTGGTGGTTTAGACTTCATGCCCAAGGACCTGGTCCTTTTCTAGCTTACATTTGGCCCAATAAATCTTTTCTTTCAGAAAATCTTTCAGCTATGACAGTTTGTTGTTTAACATAGGTAATAAAGATAGTAAATGCAGGAAGCAACTGTCACCACTAGGGGATATGTAATAATAATACTTCATGCACAGGTTAGAGTAATGACAATGGTAATAAAAATAAGTTAAAATATGTTCAAGGGTGGAATTAAAGAATTTGGAGTGTGATTGGATGTGGGGAAGAAAGAAAAACAAGGTAAAGGAAAAGGTGTTTAGGTTCTGGCTTAGAAAACTACTGTCTAAATCACTGAAAAGAGGAGCAGATATTCTGTATCGGCTTCCATGGGCAATGGAATTCAGATTGTCAGTCTTGTCTGAGCCCACCTGGGTGTCTCTATTCCAATCCCACTCCTGCAACCTAAATTTCACATGGGATAGAGATAAGGCAGTGAATTCAACATATGTAATTCTGTAAGTAGCACAATTAAAATGTGGGTCTGATTTTCAGCAAAGTAGCTCCTCTATTTAAAAGATAGGATTACTTTAGGGCCACAAAATAAGCTCTCTCCTTCTCTGATGTTAACGTAAGATGAGAGTTTCAAGCTCTGAGCTATTTATTTTATTTCTGTTAGTTCTTCTGACATGAGAAACAACCATCCTGCCTCCAGGCTTCTGGATACTAAAAGGCATAGAGATCTCCTTGTCTTCTATAATTTAAAAAATATATCTATGGGGACTTCCAGTAAAATGGCGGAACAGACAGATGCTGTGCTAACAACCTCCCAGGATCACACCAAAATTACAAACAAATTATACAGCATTCAACCCCGGAGGTCCTCAGAACACTAGATGAACAGAACAACTAAACAAAGAACTTAAAGAGGAGGCCGTGTTGGGTCTGGTAGGAACGGCGGAGACAAGAGAGGGCGAACCCCGCGAGGGAAGCCCCAGCTGTGGGGAGGCTTCTCCGGTTGGGGGAGAGACCCTCTGGCCGCACGCCAAGCTCACCAGCCCAGAGTTCCTTTGCCAGGAAGAGAAGTTCCAAGATAGCTGGCAGTAAATTAGTGAGGACTCTCTTTGCTCAGCTCAGTGAGGCTAAGAGCAGCTGGAGAATCAGTGGGGCCGGCGCCCGGGCTTGCTCGCCAGTGAGCACTTACCTGGTTCCTGGTGGAGCGAGTACCTGTGTAGGCTGGACCCGGGAGCTTGCGGGGACGGACTGGACTGAGCACCTTTGGTGCAGAGGCTGGAGGTTTTTGGACTATTGTTCCCCTGGTGTGGAGCCCGCACATGAGTGGTGTAAGGAGGGCGTCATTTTGTCAGGGTTGGGCCCTCCGGGCCCTCCCACAGAGGATCAGGTCCGGGACCTCATTGGTCTGGTGGAATTGGCACAGAACTGTGTGTGTGCATGCGTGTGTGCAAGCGGCCTTGGATCTCCACCCTCCACTTGGCTTGTGCTGCCTTGCCAGGGAAATGCTGGTCAGGTGCCCTCTGGCTACAACAGGCTGCTCACTGACACCTGGGAGTGGCGAGCTGCCTCAGATCCTCCCCCTCTGCACGGCTTGTGCTGTGTTGCCAGGGAAATGCCTGGTGGGCGTGCTCCGGCTCCAACAGGCTGCTCACTGAGAAGGGGAGTGCACAAGCCGCCTCGGGTTCCTGCTCTCCACACTGCGCTTGCAGAGTTGCAAGGCTGGTGATTGGTTGTCAGGCTGGTTGGCCTGATCTGCGAGTAGCTCATTGGGACAGGCTGACTGGGAGTTTTCCTGGGAGTGTGGGGGCCGTGAGCTGTGTGCCTGCATGATCCAGCCAGGGCTCTCCTGGTGATCTATCTAATACATCAAAGCAATCCCAGAGCGACAGCAAGAATGGGGAAACAAAGAAACATGTCACAAGAAAAAGATCAGAAGAAACCTCTAGAAATAGAACCAAATGAAACAGAGGGATCCAACATTTCAGAGACAGAGTTTAGAACACTGATGATAAGAATGTTTAACAATCTTAGTGAGGACATAAGAAAGGATAGAGAAATAAAAAACAACCAGTTAGAACTAAAGAGTACAATAACAGAAATGAAGAACACATTTGAAGGAATCATCAGTAGAGTAGATGAAGCAGAGGAGCGGATCAGCAATTTGGAAGACAAAATAGCAGAAATCACCCAGTTGGCACAACAAAAAGACCAAAGAATAAAGAACAATGAAAATAGTTTAAGAGCCCTATGGGACAAGGTGAAGCACCACAAACTTCACATCATAGTAATACAAGAAGGAGAAGAGAAGCAAGGGGTCGAGAATGTATTTGAAAAAATAATGACTGAAAACTTCCCTACCCTGGTGAAGGAAATCAACATACATGCCCAGGAAGTGCAGAAGGTCCCAAACAAGCTGAACCCAAACAGGTCCACACCAAGACACATCATAGTTAAAATGGCAAAGCTTAAAGACAGAGACAGAATCCTAAAAGCAGCAAGAGAAAGACAGCAAGTTACATACAAAGGAACTCCTGTTAGACTAACAGCTGACTTGTCTACAGAAACTGCAGGCCAGAAGGGAGTGGCAGGAGATATTCAAAGTGACACAAAATAAAGGCCTACAACCAAGATTTCTCTACCCAGCAAGGCTATCACTTAAAATTGAAGGAGAAATAAAGAGCTTCTCAGAAAAGAATAAGCTTAAGGAATTCATTACCACCAAGCCAGCATTGCAAGAAATGTCAAAAGGGCTTTTTTAAACAAAGAAAGGGGAAAACAAGCTAACCCAGAAAGACCTGGAATACGAATAACAAAATGGCAATACATATGCACCTATCAATAATCATTTTAAATGTGAATGGGCTAAATGCTCCAATCAAAAGACAGAGAGTGGCTGAGTGAATAAGAAAATAGGACCAATGTATATGCTGTTTACAGATGGAATAAGATATTTCATGCAAATGGAAATGAGAAAAAAAATAGCTGGAGTACCAATACTTATTTTGGAGAAAATATACTTTAAAATGACTACAGTAAAAGACAAAGAAGGGCACTATAACCCTAATAAACATCTATGCACCCAACATAGGAACTCCTAATTACATATAACAGATTTTGACAGACATAAAGACAGAGATCAACAGTAATACTATCATAGTAGGGGACTTCAACACCCCATTGTCACCAATGGACAGACCCTTTACACAGAAAATCAACACAGAAAGAGGGGCCTTAAATGACACTTTAGACCAGCTGGACTTCGTTGATACTTTTAGAGCATTTCACCCTGAAACAACAGAATATACGTTCTTCTCAAGTACACATGGGACATTTTCCAAGATAGACCACATTAGGCCACAAAACAAGTCTCAGTAAATTTAAGAAGATTGAAGTCATATCAAGCAGATATAAAGGAAAAACTGATGGTTGCTGGCAGGGAGGGAGTGGGGCTGAGGGAGAGGAGGAAGGTTTTAGACAGCATAGGTGGGTGACTACAATGTTGCCGCAGGGATATGGGGGCAGTTCTGGGAATGTAATTGATAATGTTGTGAAGAGACTATTATGTTAAGTGAAATAAGTCAGTCGGAGAAAGACGAGTACCATATGATCTCACTTATATGTGGAATCTGAAAAACCGAATGAACAATCAAAGTAAACAGAAACAGACTCATAGGTATAGAGGAAAAACTGAGGGCTGCTAGTTGGGAAGTGGGTGGGGATAAGGGGGAAAGGGAAGGCACAGCATAAATAGACAACTACAATATTGCCACAGGGATATGAAACACAGTTCGGGGAATATAATAATGTAAAAATTTTGGATGGGGTAGAGGCTTGATCACTGTACTGTACACCTGAAGCTGATGTTGTATAATATTGTATGCCAACTGTAACTGAATATATAGATAGTCACAGGATGTGGAGTATACTGTGGAAGGGAGTCAAAGGAATTGTAGTGGATATGTATAATATGGGGCGGGGAGTGGAGTGGCGAACTGGGTGAGGTGGGTTGTCACTTTGGGGGGTAAAGAGTATAACTATTGCATTGTGTTGTACTCCTGAAACTAATAAAAAAGAAAAAAGAAAAAGAAAAAAGAAAAAATATATTTATATTTATATATAAAATCAGAGGAGCATGGAGACATGTGAGAAAGGACATACAATTAAGTTTTGTAATCATCAATAGAAAATTATTTTTATTTGTACTTCTTAATTTTAGTAAATAGTCATGTTTACTAAACATGAATGCTATTAATATTAGTATTTTAAATAGATACATGAAAGTTTGAAGGAATTCATTATTATATCTTATGTTATTTTCTTGAACACAATAGTGCCACAAAATTTGTCAGTTTATTCAATAGACATGAGATGCTGGGATGGTTTGAGAAATGTGCTATATTGTTTGTATTACTGGAAGGGATTTTAGGGACCTAATATGTTCATTCCTATAAACAAAATGATAGCCATTTATTTTTTTTTCTGATTTTTACATTTTTCTCTAATCATACTTATGTTTTTTAGTTTTCTCAAATTATCTTCAGAATTCCTTGGATTAAAAATTTTCTATGTGAGTATCTACCTGTATATCTGCATACTATTCTCATTCTTTATCATTATATATAATTTACCTAGCTGGAATGTACACATATCAGTTCCTTTTTTTAAAAAATGATTGTAATAAACTAAGATTAGAGATATTGGATTTTAAAGAAGAGTATTAGAGTTGGTTAGACACCTATTATAATGGTGAAAGTAGAATTTCAGTAGCAAATGCAACCTTCACCTATAAAAAAATCACAGAGAGTGGATAGGAAGGTTTACTAAGTAACATAAATGAAATAGAAGATTCTTTTAGAAGAGAGATGATAAATCTAAAGTATTACTTTAATTAGGTAGTACACTTTTCTGATAAATTTCAGCTGTTAGACTTACATTTCTGCTCTGTACCCACTTTACTTAATTAAATATAATGATATGGTATTCTGTAAGTTTCAGGTCTTATTCCCCAGTTGTGCAGAAGAGGAAATTGGAGGATAGAGGGTTGGTTATATAACTTAACCAAGATTAAGCCATTTCAGTGGCAGAGCATGAAACTTTAGGCTCATTACTCCAGGTTCCTTTTACAAACCCAGAAGAAAAACAGGCCCTTTTTAAATAATTTGGATACTATAAACTTGAGGAAGCTTCAAACAAAGTAATAGACTGTAACTTTCTAATTATAATTAATAAAAAATGTAGCAAATTTTTTGAAATGCAGAAAGATGAGAAAACTTCAAAAAAAAAAACTTTAACTAAATATCATCCCTGTCATTATTTTCTTTATGTTCAAGGTAAATCAAAAATAATAAAACATTTGAAATAAACCTCACATTATTCTTTAATTCATATCAATGCTTTAGATTAATTATATGCTCTATACTAGCCAAGAGTTGTCTTCTATAGCTTGACCTAGGAGATTCTATCTTTGTTCAGATTCACAAGGGCCCAAACAAAGTAAGCCTTGGGCATACAGCACAATTCTGTGCACCAGGGAAGTAGTTCTCAAGCTTCATTGTGCTCCAGAATGACGTGGGGGCACATTTTAAGTCCCAGATTTGCTAGGCCTCACTTCCAGGGCTTTTGATTTTGTAGGTCTGGGGTACAGACAGAAAGTTTACATTTCTAACAAGTCCCCCAGATGATGCTAATATCAAAGGTCATAATTTGCAGACTACTACACTAAGTGGTAACAAAGTTCACCCTAATCCCCAATGAGTAGTCATGCCCACTGACCCACTCAGTTTGGTTGAAAGCAGAAGACTAAACCAAGGCAGAAGAGGGCACCTTTCATCCTATAATGAAAACTATCATCCCCATCATGGGCAAGTATGACTCTTGACTCTGGAGTTAATTGTGTATTTTGGAACTCTTCCTCTTTCTCAATATGGATCTATATAGAATAAACCAAAATATCCCCGAACTGTTGGCAGGATGACCAAGAATTGAGGAAAGGCATATTGAATCTTACACTACCATAAAGGCAGTGAATGATTCCCATATGCCTCATATTACCCAAGAATATTCAGGAGAATTCACTCATGGCTGCCTTTTAATGTTATTTAGTTTGGGCACATCAAAAATTCCTGATCAGGAGAGTAAATGGGAGGCCATACCCAGCCCAAGCTCTGCTCCCGAAGCCATGCACTCGAGCTCAGCTGTGTCTAATCAACAAAAGGCAGGCCTTTTACCAGTTTATCTAAACAGGAATCTTATATTACACTTGTGGCATTGAACTTATCACCCTCATCTCACCCCTATAACCCTGTGTCCTTTTCATAGAGTGATAACCTAAATGGGGAGGGAGATAACCACTAAGGCAAGGCCAAACTCTGTCTAAGGGAAAATATTTCCTAAATCAATGGAGGTTATATTCTTGGAAATATGAATAAGTAATACTCCTGGCCTAGAGCCTAGGACTTCAGACAGGGAAGAAATGCCAGGAACCTGGACGTACCTAGGATAAATTGTTTAAAAGTATGCTTTTATTGATATTATTTTCTGTTGCAATATGAGGATATGCATTGTTAGAGTGAATTTAAATTATCTTCATTTAACAGAGTGCATGGGACTAATGGAGGGCATTAGTGAAAGAGTCTATCTCACAGAGATGAGTCTATAATTCCTTTTTTAGTGTGATTTTAACTCTCATACTGTGTACATGGTAGCACACAGTTTCCAGAATTTAATGGGTGATTATGTTTTCATATACCTCAGTGCTCAAAATGGTATGTTAGCTATTAATCTTGTTCTTTCACAAAGTGTTATATATCTGTTTTAATATTGACCAGCTTGGCTTTACTGACAGAAAGTATACAACTTGCTCACTTCTTGGTGTCATTCAAAGGAAAGGATGACCTCATTCAATTTTGCATTGCATGTTGGCTTCAAACTAAAGTCTTCTTTATGATGAAATTCTACTCTATTCATTTTGCCACTGTTACTTATAACTTTTCAATAAACATTGTTATGGGAATGCTCAATATAGTTTTTTTGTTTGTTTGTTTTGTTTTTTCCTGTGTAGCGAGCAGCTGCCAAGTGGAGAAGAAAAAACAAGTTAAGATAAACTGTCAGATTACCAAATAAAATTTTTAAAAACATAAATTTAAGTGGGGAAGCTGGCATGAAAACGACCTACTAAAAATCCCAATATTCACTTTGTGAGGAAGGATTGTGTAGAGATAAAAAACATGGACTTTGAAATAAGATTGGTTCAGACATGATCTGTGGTTCTGTGAAATTATCCAAATTTTCAGTGAAGGGTTTTATCATCCATTGAAAAATTTTACCACAATTCTTTCATTGAAAGTTGTGAAGTAATATTTTTCTAATTAGATAATTAAGTTATTGCTGGGCATTCTCTTATTCTCTTTTAAGAAGTCTTAGTTTTTATCCTACAAAATATCTAAAATAGTTGAAATTATAATACTGCTCTTATTTCTAATATTAAAATTACTAAATGAAGTTTAAACTTACTTTTAGTTCTTCTAAAATATTCATTTATAGTCAGCATAAAGTGTGCATTTGGATTGTTTCCAATTTTCCATAATGAATATGCAGAATTGTGCACATATTATTTCTTCCTTTTGAAAGGGACTCTTCCAAGTTGAGTCTCAGAAATTTAGCTGATAGGTAAAAGGTAATATGATATGATATGATATGATATGATATATAATAAATATGATATAATATAATTATAATATAATGTAATATATAAATAAAAGTTTCCTTTATTTTGACTCTAGTGTTGATTTTAGAAAAATAAACTCATTCTTCCTGGAAGTAAAATCTTGTTGCTATTCGATGCAGTCCTCTAATATCAGGACCCTAAAACACTCCTCTCTATGCACGGTCCTTGCACCATTTTTTGCGGTGATATATTCCCTTTGGTTTTAATTATTTCCTCACTTACATATGAATTAAAATGTATAATTTGTGCTCTCTAGATATAGTATTGGTGTGGGCTTTGAATGATTTTTGTTTTTGCTCTCTGTATTATATTTTTGGAGAGATTTAATTGTTAGATGCAATTAAACTGGAAAGTTCCCTTAGTTTAACATTAGTGTTATGAAACACAACTGTGAACTCAAGGCCTGCATTTGGTATATTGTTCATAACTTATATGTTAATGTGTCTGTGTGCACTGTTTCAACTCTGCTTTCCCTTTGTCAGTTTCCCTTCATGCAGTTCTAGTTCCTTGAACCAATATTGGGCTATAAATTTAAAATGTTCAAAATAATAAAATTAATTAATTTTTCTTTCAGATATACTTGTAACTGACACAATTAGCTAGCCTTGATCTAGATGAGAATTAATTATAAAATGGTAGACACAAGTAGGTAGTTCGGACCTGCTGGCCTGTAAATGCATAAATATTAGTTTATTACACCAGTGAATATATTTTTAGCACAGTATCCTCAGTGTCACTGACCACAGTGTCTCTCCTGGGTCAGTCATGCATAATATTGGCTGTGGACACTGAATAATAGATAAGATACTTAGGATTTAGGAATTGTAAACCTACTTGCACTGTTAGAAGTTAGGAAAGATAAGAATAATTGTGGGATTGATCACATTACTTTTTATCCATTGATATTACCTAAAATAGCATTTTAAACTTGAGGAGAGAGAAGAAATAAGCAGAGATCATTTAAAAATATTATGACAAACTTACTTGAAACAATACAAAACTTTTATAGAATTCAGTTTTATAAAGAAATGAAATTTCAAGACTACTGAGAAAACTCAAAAGGAAATGAAGATTAAGAAAATGGATAAAAGATACAAAGTATGAATGCCACAGATATTTCTAAGGTTAATATGTTAGTCACATATTTAGACAGGTAAGCTTTACCTCACCTAATTTATTTATTTATTTTTAAAGATTTTATTGGGGAATTGGGGGAGGAGAACAGCACTGGGGAACTGGGGAAGGGGAATAGACAAGTTGCTGTCCTTTTTGTTCTTCAGTCTAGTTGTGGAGTACATTGCTCACTGGCCCATGTTGGTATCATCATTGTGCTCTTCTCCGGTGAGGCAGCTTGGTCCCTGGCTTCTGGATGGTTGCTCACAGCAGCTCTTGGCAGCTCATACTGGCTGCCAGCCGCTCATGCTGGCTGCCAGCTGCTCACTGTAGCCTATGGCAGCCCACTGCAGCAGGGGCTGCAGCTATGCGGTCCCAGGATGCACAGCAGCCCAGTTCCAGATGGTACTGTTGTTCACCATCTTAGCTGTAGAGGGCAGTGTCACTGGCCCTCATATATGGGATCTGAACTGGGGCTGCTGGCGTCCCAAGCCAGCTCTTAATGCGTCACTTGTCCAGCCCTCACCTAACTTGATTTAACATAGAGTAAATAGAAATCAAATTAATATTGATAGCTACTTGGTAGATGTTGAATTTCAAGAATAATATGAACTTCAGTAACTTTTGGCTTTAGCAGAGTGGAAAATAATCAACATCAAACAGTTGATATTATAAGTTTATTTACTATTGTTACAATTTAAGTGAGAGACAAAGTAGAAGGTATGAATCATTTGTTCTAACAGTCACATAACAGCTTTGCCGAGTGATTTATTTTTGTTAAGGTTTTCTGAAAAATATATTTTTATATTTACTTATAAAATTTTCTGGCTGCTAATCTTGTGTGATATGAATCAGAAGCAGAAATGTGTCATGCATAAAACATAGCATTATTAGTCATATGTTATTAAACAGAAGACTGCTGTTTAACATATTTCCAGCACATGCATATTATAAATACTGAAGAAAGGATGTGTGGTGTGAAGATGTGATTCTATATACTCTAATATGCTAGTTTATAAACATCCTAAGAAAAATATTTCAGGCTCCTATTTCAAGTGGTGAGTTAATGGGTAAATGATTCACTCTGAGGATAAAAATATAGGTGAATTATTACTCAAATGCTAAGCACTATGTCATGATACCATCCTAAAGCTTACAAATTGAACTTTCAAAATATTTAAAAATCTTAACAGCTTCTTCTCAGGGCAGATTAGATGATCTACTATCTGAATACTGATGATTTAATTTCCTCCTTGACATCTCAGTGGAATTTTATATTGATATCTACTTAATTCTCTTTGATACCTTTTGATTCTTGATTTTTATTAGGTCACTCTCTCCTGATTTTTTTCACTCCCTCTCTGTTTGCTCCTTTTATTCTGTTACTCTTTTTAGAATCATCTACCTCTAGCAAGCCAATACATGTTACAGGCACTCACAGTGCTACTCTGAGCCCGCTTTTCATGAAGGGGAGTTATTGGTTCTTGGAAGGAAATTCCAGCCAAGGTGTTGATAAGTACTTTCCAAGTGCCAATGCCTCACAAATGTTCCTCCAGTTGTTTTGTACTAAACGTTATGTCCCCCCAGAAGTCATATGTTGAAGCTTAAACCCCAGTGTGTCTATATTTAAAATGCATTTTCCTCTATGAAATATTTAAATTTAAATGAAATCATAAGGGTAAGGTCCTGATCCAATAGCATGGGTGCCTTATAAGAAGGGACATGAGAGAACTCGGTCTTTTTTTTCTCTCCAAACACACACAGAAAAAGCCATGTGAGGACATAGAGAGAAAGCAGCGATCTGCAAGCCAAGAAGAGGGCTCTCACCACAAACAATCAGCTGGAACCTTGGTCTTGGACTGCTAGCCTCCAGAACTGTCAGAAAAATGAATTTCTGTTGTTTAGTATACCCAGTCAATGGTATTTTGTTATGGTTGATATACCAACCATGACCTCTCTTTTGAATATTTATACAATTGCAACCTTGCTTCCCAAAGGTCATTTATTCTAGGCTTCTTTCATCATCCTCTTTCCCACCACAGACACATAGGCATGTGTACGTGCACGCGTGTGCACACACACCAAAAAACAAACAAAGAAACAAACAAACAAACATGTATACACACAGAGGCAGAAAGAGAATATATCCATTCATGCAAGATTGATACCGGTCTCATTCCCTTTAGTGTCCCTAATATCCCAATTGTAACATAGAGCGTTTGACAGAGAGTAGCAGGTCACAGTATGTGTTTCTTTCCTGTCAGATTTTCTAGGCAGAGTTGGAAATTAGGCTTGTATATTTTCAGTTTCACTGAGATGTGATGTTTGAGTTCACTGCATAGGTTGGGTTTCTATGGTGTATCCCCTTAGAAGTTGAATAGGTCAACCTGTATAACCTGCCTACAATCTTCTAGCTACATCAAAAAGTCAATGCTGTTTTATGTACTATAAAATATATACTTGATAAATTCACTCTTTTCTAAAAGATGACATTTAATTACATGTTGTAGTCATTTAATTTACCAATTTCCCTCTATGCTAATAATCTCATATTAAAGTGGTAAAAATCAATAAACTTCAGTCTACCCATCCTAAGTCAATTAATATAATCTTGTTATTTATTTCATTTAAATTACTGACTAAATAGAATTTGTAGATACATGTAGACATTTGTTTACTAAATCCAGTACTAATATCAGCCTTTTTATATCTAGGATTAGGAGTAGTTGACTAAAATATGGTATTTTTGACTCCCCACTCCAAATATCAGTGTTATATTGAGGACCTCATGTACTCTTGAAGTCTCCTTTCACAAAATGAAAACCTGTACTACATTAATTGTAAGAAAATTTTTAACATTGATATTTTCCTATCTGAGAGATTTAAAAACATATTGTCCACAGTTCATAGCTGTGTTTGCTTTCATTTCTGGTTACTTGTACTACACTATATTATTTTTCACATTATTTTTGGTCTCTACCTCCCTTTATCTATCTTTTTACCTATCCACTTTTTTATCCACTCTGATTCTTTCTCTGAACCTAATAAAAATATTTGCTCTATTAGTTTAACATGTCTTTATTATTAATGTCCTGGATGCAGACAAGAATAAACATTAAGACTTCCGGTAAAATGGCGCAATAGACAGATGCTGTGCTAACTGCCTCCCAGGATCACACCAAAATTACAAGCAAATTATACAGCGTTCAACCCTGGAGGTCCCCGGAACACTGGAGGAACAGAACCACTAAACGAAGAACTTAAAGAGGAAACCGCGACGGGTCTGGTAGGATGGGCAGAGACGAGAGAGGGCAAACCCCGTGAGGGAAGCCCCAGCTGTGGGGAGGCTTCTCCGGTTGGGGGAGAGACCCTCCGGCCGCACACCAAGCTCACCAGCCCAGAACTCCTTTGCCAGGAAGAGAAGTTCTAAGATAACCGGGAGTAAATTAGTGAGGACTCTCTTTGCTTAGCTCGGTGAGGCTAAACAGCAGCTGGAGAATCAGTGGGGCTGGCACCCGGGCTTGTTCGCTGGTGAGCACTTACCTGGTTCCTGATGGAGGGAGTGGCTGTGTGAGCAGGGAGCCTGCGGGGACAGACTGAACTGAGCATCTTTGGTGCAAAGGCTGGAGGGTTTTTAAACTGTTGTTCCCGTGGTGCGGAGCCTGCACACGAGTGGTGTAGGGAGGACGCCATTTTGTCAGGCTTGGGCCCTCCCATGAAGGATCAGATCCGAGACCTAATTGGTCTGGTGGAATTGGCGCAGAAGTACGTGTGTGCGTGTGAGCGCACCCATGCGGCCTTGGATGCCCACCCTCCACCTGGCTTATACTGTGTTGCCAGGGAAACGCAGGGTGGGTGCCTTCGGGCTCCAATAGGCTGCTCACTGAGACCCAGGAGTGCGCAAGCCGCCTCGGATCCCCACCCTCTGCTCGGCTTGTGCTGCGTTGCCAGAGAAACACCTAGTGGGAGTGATCCGGCTCCAACGGCCTGCTCACTGAGACACGGGAGTGCGCAAGCTACCTCGGGTCCCTGCTCTCCGCACTGTGCTTGCAGAGTTGCCAGGCTGGTGATTGGTTGTTGGGCTGCTCGGCCTGATCTACAAGCGGCTGATTGGGACAGGCTGAGAGTGGGAGTTTTCCTGGGAGTGTTGGGCCATGAGCTGTGTGCCTGCATGATCCATCCAAGGCTCTCCTGGTGATCTATCTAATACATCAAAGCAATCCCAGAGCGACAGCCAGAATGGGAAAACAAAGAAACAAGATCAGAAGAAACCTCCAGAAATGGAACGAAATGAAACAGAGGGATCCAACCTTTCAGAGACAGAGTTTAGAACACTGATTATAAGAATGTTTAAGGAACTTAGCAAGGACATAAAGAAGGATAGGGAAACCATAAAAAACAACCTGTTAGAAGTAAAGAATACAATAACTGAAATGAAGAACACACTCGAAGGAATCACCAGTAGAGTAGATGAAGCAGAGGAGCGGATCAGCGATTTGAAAGATAAAATAGCAGAACTCACCCAGTTGGCACAGCAAAAAGACCAAAGAATAAAAAACAATGAAAATAGTTTAAGAGCCCTATGGGACAAAGTGAAGTGCAACGACCTTAGAATCATAGGGATACCAGAAGGAGAAGAGAAGAAGCAAGGGGTCAAAAGTGTATTTGAAAAATAATGACTGAAAACTTCCCTACCCTGGTGAAGGAAATCAACATACATGCCCAGGAAGTGCAGAGGGTTCTAAACAAGCTGAACCCAAACAGGTCCACACCAAGACACATCATAGTTAAAATGGCAAAGGTTAAAGACAGAGACAGAATCCTAGAGGCAGCAAAAGAAAGACAGCAGGTTACATACAAAGGAACTCCTGTTAGACTAACAGCTGACTTGTCTACAGAAACTCTGCAGGCCAGAAGGGAGTGGCAGGAGATATTCAAAGTGACACAAAATAAAGGCCTACAACCAAGATTGCTCTACCCAACACAGCTATCACTTAAAATTGAAGTATAAATAAAGAGCTTCTCAGAAAAGAATAAGCTTAAGGAATTCATTACCACCAAGCCAGCATTGCAAGAAATGTTAAAAGGACTTTTTTAAACAAAAGAAAGGGGTAAACAAGCTAACCCAGAGAGACATAAGATTGAAGTCATATCAAGCAGATATAAAGGAAAAATTGATGGTTGCTGGCTGGGAGGGAGTGGGGAAGAGGGAGAGGGGGAAGGTTTTGGACAGTGTATGTGGGACTACAATGTTGCCGCAGGGATATGGGGGCAGTTCTGGGAATGTAATTGATAATGTTGTAAAGAGACTATTATATTGCAAGAAATAAGTCAGTCGGAGAAGGACAGGTACCATGTGATCTCACTTGTGTGTGGAGTCTGAAGAGCTGAGTGAACGATCAAAATAAACAGACTCGTAGATGTAGAGGGAAAACTGAGGGTTGCTAGTTGGAAGGGGGGGTGGGGATGGGGGGTGAAGGGGAAGGGATTAGACAGCATAAATAGACAACTACAATATTGCCACAAGGATATGAAACACAGTTCGGGGAATATAATAATGTTGTAAAAATTTTGTGGCGTGTCAGATAGTCACATGTCTTGTTAGGGAGACCACTTCATGGATGGAGTAGAGGCTTGATCACTGCACTGTACACCTGAAGCTGATGTTGTATAGTATTGTATGCCAACTGCAACTGAATATGTGGATGGTCATGGGATGTGGAGTATACTGTGCAGGGGAGTCAGGGGAGTTGTGATGGATATGTATGATATGAGGGGGAGTGGGGTGGCGAACTGGGGGAGGGGGTTTTCACTTTGGGGGGTAAAGAGTATAACTATTGCATTGTGTTTTACACCTGAAACTAATAAAAATAAAATAAAATATAAAAAGAATAAACATTAATACTTTCATCAAAACTATTATTAGTCATTTATATTTTTTCTTTTATGGACTCCTCAGTTTATACTTTTTATTTTAAAATATGCCATCAAATGATTTGGTATTCCTTCCATTGAAAGATGGAATATCTGTCACCTTTTTATAATCTAGGTGGGTTTTTGCTGGCTTTGACCAATAATGTCACACTATGTGACATGGGAGTCTAAATCATAAAAGACCATGCAACTTCTGTCTTGTTCAATGCAACATTCACTCTTGGTGTGCTGGACCACCATTTAAGAAGTCTGAACATTCTAATGTTGCCCTGTTAGAGAGGTAAAGTGTAAGAGAGTCCCAACTGAACCCACCCTTTGGTTATCCCAAATCAAGTGCCAGGCCCTTAAATAAATTATTTCAAAAATGGTTCCTTTAGTTTACTGCTGTTGTGGTCCCCAGTTATCCAACTGAGGGGTCCCCAGGAACCCTACTGAGTCATCCAAACTGAGGCCCCAGACATGAAGCAGCAAGGAACCATACCCACTGTGCCTGAATTCCTGACTCAAAGAATCTGTGAGCATAATAAAATGCTTGTTTTACGCCCTATGTTATAGATAATTTTTTATACAGTGATAGATCTGCAGAGCAATATTGTTGAAAGATCAGTAACTAACATTAACAAGAGAGAAATATTTTCTTCTCTTGAAAAGTGATTTAAATATTTTCAGATGCATAGTCCAAATAAAGAAATTAAATGTATAAACTTGTAATAGGTAATAATAAACCACGCCACAATGCATATTTCTAATATTGAAAGCCATCATCAACCTTATAATCATTACATAAAATCAACATTTTTGAGAAAAGCAAGTTGAAGACACATGCTCTCAGTTGTTAATTTTTAAAAAATTTCCCTCTTATTTTAACAATAACAGTGAAGCATGATCATTAACTGTAGTGACCATCATCTTTATAATCTTGGAAATTGCAAAGTCCCTTTCTTCTTTTTTTTATGTAGCTGAGCCATCCTGCCACCTGTTGGCAGCTCAGCTTGGGCCAGGAATTGAACCGGCGATCACGTTGCTCAGAGCTCGCGCCCTCAAGCGAGCTCTTAACCAACTGAGCCACTCGGCCAGTCCTGCAAAGTCCCTTTTTATTTCAGGAAAGAATTCATTGAACTTGCTGTAAACATTTAGAAACCCCCCTACTATCATTACTGCAAAACATTAGCTCCGAAAATTATGCTATGAAATGTCTGACCAAAAAACTATGTTCAAGAAATAAAGTTATTAATATGTTTGAAATTTGTTGTTCTATGAAAAGACCAGATGACATAATTTTAAATGTTAAGGTATTTTCTGTTTAAAATTATTCAAAAAATTTCTACATTTCATCAATGAGCACTTCAACATTGTTCTTTACAGTTCAAATACTTTCTCTTAAATTGAACACCAGGAATTGAATAAATGATTCAAAATTATATGGATAGTTTTAAAACTTCTCTAGTGACCTGTACAATATTTTACTTCCACCAGCAAAATAGTTGTATCAATTTGTCTTCAGACTATTATCAGTCTTGAGAATCAGATTTTTAATTTTTTTGACATGTTAAAAATGGAAAAAATAATCGCATTTATTTATTAATGAAATGGACACCAACCAGAGGCTGGGTACTAGCTAAGAGCAGGGATCATGAAAAAATAATCAAATAGATACATGTGCCCTTATATAATTAACATTCTATTGGGGGAAAGACTGTGATACATAAAGTAAATTATATGAGATTATTATAGAGTCAGTGTTATATAGGAAAAATAAAAGAGTTTAAGTTGGTGGTAGAGGTACACAGGATTTAACATTAAATAGAATGACAATGGTAAGTAGATATTTAAAGGGTGACATTTGAGCAAAGACTTAAAGGAATTAACTGAGGGAATACTTTAAGAATATTCCAGATAGAGCCAAGAGACAAAGGGACATTTCCAGGAATAGTGAGGATGACAGTGTGCAAAAATGGAGTAACAGAATAAGTAATAAGAGAGAAGGTCAGAAAAGGAATGGGGGGTGGCTTGTTGGTTTAGCAACTCTAAGCCACTGTAAGAATTTTGGCTTGTATTCTCAGGGAAATAAATGGGGTGCTTTTTGAAGAGAAGACATGATCTGACAACACCAATGGAGTTCCCTCTGGTTGCTGTTTTGATTTTAATGGTATTAATTATTAATTCCTCTGATGTTAATGAGGTTCAAAATTTTGGTATATGTGATGTGGGAAATTGCATTAATATGATCACAGTCTTAATACAATGGTGGTCTCCAGGGAAATTACCAGGCCAGCTATTTCAGAGTTGATAGAACAATGAAGCTCACAGACCAAATTATAACATTCAAATCATACAGTTTATTAAATCAATTTGAAACACACAGGGATAAGCAAGGGGAAATACATGAAGTGTATTACTATATTTAGAATACAGTGCAAGCATGCCAAAAGGGCCATGGTACCTGAAATATGGAGTCCCAACTGTTCTTGGGTCTTGTTTCACTGTCTGCCCCATCAGCCTTCCCTGCAGAACATGTGGTTTTGAGGACCAGAGTTGAGGTTTGAGGACCAGAGTTGAGGGTGCTCAATAAACAGGAGGTACCTGGAACCAACATATACTCATGCACCACATAATGACACTTTAGTCAATGAGGGTCCACATGTATGATGGGAGTCCCATAAGATTATAATGGAGGTGAAAAATTCCTATCACGTAGTGATGTCATAGTCCTTGTAAAGTCATAGCATAATGCATTACTCAAACATTTGTTGTGATGTGAGTGTAAACCTACTGCACTGCCAGGCACATAAAAACATAGCACATACAATTATAGTGGTAGGCTGTACTACCCAAGTCTGTGTAAGCACACTCTACAATGTTTGCACAATGATGGAATTGCATAAGGACGCATTTCTCAGAATGCATTCCTGCCCTTTACTGGTGCCTGACTATATACTTGTTATATTGGGGCAACACAGCAGCAAGTGTACTTGGCTGATATCACACCAGTAGCCTTACGAGCAGCTGTACATTTTATTTACTTTCTTTTTTTTAAAGATCTTATTGGGGAATTGGGAGAGAGGAACAGTGCTGGGGAATTGGGGAAGGGGAACAGACAAGTTGCTGTCTTTTTGTTCTTCAGCCTAGTTGCAGAGGACGTTGCCTCACTGGCCCATGTTGGTATCGTTATTGCGCTCTTCCCGGCTGAGGCAGCTTGGTCACTAGCGTCTGGATGGTCACTCTCTACGGCTATTGTCAGCTCACGCTGGCTGCCAGCCACTCGCTATAGCCTATGGCAGCCCACTGCAGCAGGGGCTGCAGCCTACACAGTAGCCAGGGCTTGCAGCCCAGCTCCAGGTGGAACTGTTGTTAGCTGTAGAGGGCAGTGTCACTGGCCCTCATATGTGGGATCTGAACCACAAGCCAGCTCTTAACCAATGCACCACTTGGCCGGCCCTTTATTTACATTTTTTAGTAGACTACTCATGGGACCATAATGCCTGTCACCATGGGATAGCCAATTTATCACTTCATGAATATTTAGCGCCTCATCTATAGTAACTGTATCATGAATATTTGGGGATTCTGGTCCTTCCAATGCTTTTTATCTTTGTTCAGCGAAGATATTATCTACTTAATTTATCTTTGCTTAACATGTCTCACAGATTACCAATTTAATTTATGCTGAACATGTCTGACTGGTTACACCTTACTTATCTTCACTGACATGTTCAATGACTCTGCCCACATAATTTAGGTTGCCTGCTTGTGCTTTACAGGGATTTTCTTATTTAGCACGATATTTAACCACTGTTTTGGATAATTTTATAAACAAGATATATATATATATATATATATATATATATATATATATATATATATATATATATATATAACCTTACATTTTATGAAAATTTTTCCATTTCATATCCATATTTAAAACTTCACAGATTGTTTTTTCTTCTTTCAATTTCTAAGTAGTCTGCTAAAACTAGATACCAGTCACATGTTAAACTTAGGGCTCATGATATATTAAGAAGCCATAATTAAGTCAGTTCGTTCAGTCTTAGGGAACTGACTCTTGTTTTTGGGTCTTGAGTTATACAGTCTTTTTCTACAAAGATGTTGGGTTCTGGACTGAGAGAGTATGTTGGGAATCCTAAGCCAGCTCCTTAACAGAACTGCATGATGGCTGTTTGCAGAATGGAGGTGCGGATTTTTATTGCAGCTCTTTTGCTGTTTCTTCACAAAATTCATTTCTGATGCACACTCTGTAGCAAGGGCCTTTATTTATGGGTAGGATAAAAGCAAAAACCAATGTTGGTGATAAATATGAATAGACCTGGTTAGTTAATTATATTAACCCATATTATCATAATGGAGAAGAGTAAACTCTTCTATTTATTGGGTTGTCGGAAAAGTCATGAAGCATTTTTGCAACAAAAAATGTAAAAAAAATACATCATGACTTTTCCAACAACCCAATATGAATATTTAGTCACTAATTATCTTAGGGCCAAGAACAGTATGATAAGGAGGCTGCTAACTAACCTCCAGGGTAGTTTGATTTGTACCAGAAAGGAATGTTATTAATCACCAAGAATGCTAAGACATTTATATCAAGGAAAAAAAAAATTTGTTTGCAGTGCATGTCACTCAGAACAAAAACTTAATTGTGTCTATCCAACCTGATGGTAACTCAGTTGCTAAAACATTTATGGTGATAACATTTACCTCTAAATAATTAACCTAGGGAGAATTAATATCTTTTTGGTTTTCCAGGGATTTTTTTTAAATTGATAAGATGGAAAAAAGAAAATAAACCAAACAAAAAAGCCAGTTGTGGAGCACTAATTAACACATAGAATAATCCTCCTTTAGTATAGTAAGGAAATATCTTTTGTGTGACTCATTGACTGCTTGGTAAGCCCCAAAGCTATATTATATATAAGTAATAACTTTAAAATTTTATTATTTAGGATTTAAGACCTGGGTTTGGAAAAGACAATATCAAAAAGAGTTACTAATATTTTCTTACACCAGGGTGTAAACAGAACTCATGGGTATTTGAAGACAAACCATTACTGAAGTATTGGTATAAAATAATTTCAAGTAATTTTAATTTTTTTATAAATAGTAGACACCTGCAAAAAATAACTCAAGAACAGTGCAGAGCTACAAATATATAACAGTCTATCACAAAATTAACTTTGTGTGATAAGGAAATTCTCTTTTTCAAAGAGGACAGAGACCAATTTATTTATTTTGGTAAGGCTAAGCTATATTCAAGGATGAGTTATTTCTCTGAATTTTTTTCCTTCTTTATTTTTCAAAAGCTTTCTCAATTATAATATCAAAGTTGCCATCTTAGCTTGAGTTTTCAAAGAGTAAATACATTTCCATAGAATTATTTGCGATTTTTAAAATCTGTGTTATTAGAAATTGACCAGGTAAGAAAGATAACTGGTAACCAAAGAATACCCATTATTTAATTTAATATTAGTTAGAGTATTCAAGACCATTACGAATTTATATTTCAACCTGATCACTGTTAATATTGAGTCAGGGAGATGACATTAATAAATTTTTAGACAGCATAACAGAGATAACTAAGTTTAAATGGTTTGCAGCATTGTCCAGAGTTTACAGGGACAGATCTTAACAGACAGCAGTTATTAATATTTAATGTAATCAAATGCATATGTTTATAGTCTCATAACCTTAAAATATTAGGCAGGTGGAAAGAATGTTAAATTATTTGCCACATAAAAACAGTATATTAAATTTAGAATGTTCAGAGAAATTTAGAAGACATGTAGATGTTTGAACATAAAAATTATCAACCAGTCTAATTTGTCCAAATAGTAATGTAAATGGACATATTAGTAAGCTTTTCCTAATATAATTTAAAATTCTAAGTATTTAAAGTCCTTAAATTGTATTGAACAGTCTGGACTTGGAGTATTACTTTTTCTTTGATAGTTATCTATCCTTCTTTAACTTTGATAGCATCCATTCTTATTTGATAGTCAAGACTTTTGATTTTCTTTGTATTTTGTTTACTTTTAATTTTTGTTTTAGTTGGCTGCTTCTATGAAGGAAAGGCTTTGTGTGTGTATGTATGTTTGTGTGTGTGTTTAGCTTTATGGAGGTATAATTGACAAATAGAAATTGTATATGTGTACAGTATACAACTTGATATTTTTATGTATGTATACACTGTAAAAAATCACCACAATCAAGCTAATTTGCACATCCTTCACCTCACATAGGTATCTTTTGTGTGTGTGTGGTGAGAACCCTTAATATCTGCCTTCTTAGCAAATTTCAGCTACACAGTACTGTTAACTATAGTCCCCATGGTGTACATTAGATCTCCAGAGTTTATTCATCTTGCATAAGAGAAACTTTGTACCCTCTGACCAACATCTCCCCATTTCCCAGCCTCTTGTCTCATTAGGGGGATATGCGTATTTGATTTTGTCATAATTGATAACATTGGTCTTACTCAAGGTATACTCAATGACTTTTTAAAGAACAAAGTATATTTATTTATTCATTTATGTTTGTTATTAGTTTCAGGTATACAAAAAAACATAATGATTAGACATTTACACACCTGACAAATTGATAAACCCAAAAAGTCTACTATCCATCTGACACCATACATAACTATTATAATACCATTGATTGCATTCCATATGCTGTAGTTTACATCTCATATATATATATATAAAATAGTTGACATTCAATATTATTTTATATTAGTTTCAGGCGTACAGCAGAGTGGTTAGGCATTTATATAACTTATGGAGTGATCCTCCTGATAAGTCTAGTGCCCATCTGACACCATACATAGTTTTTACAACATTATTGACTATATTCCCAATACTGTATTTTACATTCTGGTAACTATTTTGTGACTACCAAATTGTACTTTCTCATCCATTCACCTTTTTCCTCCATCTCCCCGCTCCCATTGAGCAACTATCAGTTTGTTCTCTGTATCTGCAATTATGTGTCTATTTCTGTATTGTTTGTTTATTCTGTCCTTTAGATTCAACACATAAGTGAGATCATATGGTATTTGTCTTTCTCAGTCTGACTTATTTAATTTAGCATAATAACCTCCAGGTCCATCCATGTTGCTGCAAATGGCAAAATTTCATTCTATTTTATGGCAGAGTAATACTCCATTGTATAAATGTACCACAGTTTCTTTATCCAATTGTGTATTGATGGGCATTTCGGTTTTTTCCATATCTTGACTATTATAAATAGTGCTGCAGTAAACACAGGGAGGCATATATACTTTTTTGAATTAATTATTTGAATTTCTTTGGGTATATACCCAAGAGTAGAATTTCTGGGTCATAAGGTAGTTCCTTTAATTTTTTGAGGAATCTCCAAAGCATTTTTCATAGTGGTTATACCAATTTGCAATGCCACCAATGGTGCACAAGGATTCCCTTTTCTCTGCATGCTTTCCAACACTTGTTGTTTGTTGATTTATTGATGATAACCATTCTGACAGGTGTGAGGTGATATCTCATTGTGGTTTTTATTTGCATTTCTCTGATGATTAGTGACATTAAGCACATTTTCATATGTCTGCTGACCATCTGTCCCCTTTGGAGAAATGTCTATTCAGGTCCTCTGCCTATTTTTTAACTGGATAATTCGTGTGTGTGTGTGTGTGTGTGTGTGTGTGTGTGTGTGTTGATTTGTATGAGGTTTTTTTTTTAATATAAATATAAATTTTGGATACTAACCCGTTGTCATTGTCAAATATTTCCTCCCATTCAGTAGGCTGTCTTTTTGTTTTGTTGATGATTTTCTTTGCTGTGCAAAACTTTTTAGTTTGATGTAGTTCCATTTGTTTATTTTTTCACTTGTTTCCCTTTCCTAAGGAGATATATCAGTTAAATATTACAAGAGGTAATGTCTGAGAGTTTACTTCCTGTATTTTCTTCTAGGAATTTGATGGTTTCAGGTCTTACATTTATGTCTTTTATGCCATCTTGTATATGGTGGAAGAAGGTGGCCCAGTTTCATTTGTGTGTGTGTGTGTGTGTGTGTGTGTGTGTGTGTGTGTGTCTGCCCAGTTTTTCCAGTACCATTTATTGAATAGACTGTCTTTACCTAAATGCAAATTCTTGCTGTCTTTGTCACGGATTAAATGACCATATAGGCATGAATTTATTTCTGGGCTCTTCTGTTGCATTGATCTATGTGTCTGTTTTTATGGCAACACCATGCTGTTTGATTTGTATGGCCTTGTGGTATATTTTGATATCAAGTGGCATGATACCTCCAGCTTTGTTCTTTCTCAAGATTGATATGGCTATTTAGGGATTTTATGGTTCCATATAAATTTTAGGATTATTTATTCTAGTTCTGTGAAAAATGCCATTGGTATTTTTGATAGGAATTGCATTAAATCTATAGATTGCTTTGATTAGTATGGACATTTATTTTTTTGCATTGACTTTTATTTTTATTTTTTTAATTCTTTTATTGTAAAATAAACACTTAAAAAAATTAGTTTTAGGTGTACAACACAGTGCAATAGTTATACTTTTTACCCCTCAAAGTGACAACCCCCCCAACAACCCCCCTCCCCCAGTTCGTCACCACACTCCCCCGCCCTATATCATACATATCTATTACAATTCCTTTGACTACCTTCCACAGTATACTCCACATCCTGTGACTATCTATATATTCAATTACAGTTGGCATCGACTATTATACAACATCAGCTTCAGGTGTACAGTGCAATGATCATGCCTCTACTCCATCCATGAAGTGGTCTCCCTAACAAGACATGTGACCATCTGATACCCCACAAAATATTTAAAAAATTATTATAGCATGGACATTTTAACTATATTAATTCGTCCTATCCATGAGCATAGTATATGTTTCCATTTATTTGTATTTTTTTAAATTTCTCTCTTCAATGAAATATAATTCTCTGAGTACAGGTGTTTTACTCCTTTGTTACATCTATTTCTGAGTATTTTTTTAAATGCAATTGTAAATGGGATTGTTTTCTTAATTTATCTTTCTGACAGTTCATTATTGATGTATAAAATGCAACTGATTTCTGAACATTAACTTTATATTCTGCTACTTTACTGAATTCATTTATCAGTTCTAATAGTTTTTTTTGCAGAATCTTTAGGGTTTCCACTATATAGTACTGTCACCTGCAAATTACAGTTTTACTTATTTCTTTCCAATTTGGATGCCATTTGTTTATTTATTTATTTATTTATTTTTATTATGAGATTGCTGTATCTATGAGTTCCATTCACATTCTTAAGTGTGTCATTTACTCACATTTCCTCATGTATGGCTAATCCACTTTTCAGGAAACTCTAGCTATTTAATCAGCATCAACCATTTGAGACTGCAGCATTATTAAAATTTAGATTCTCAAGTACCTGAAGGATAATCAAGCACTAAATTGTGGAGTTCAATATTTTAGAAAAGGAAAAACAAAACGAAACTAAAAGAAGTAATGCATACTTATCACATGTCTCCCCATTTTACTCAAAGATTTATTAGGATTCTTCACACTCTCTTCTTAAAAAGGAATACATTTAGAGAAACATGAAGTCAATTTCCAAGGAAAAATACGTGAGGAGTGAACTTAGAACTATATAGACCTTTATCATTTATGTTAGAATTTATAGTAATCAATTAGAAGGTTGGTGATAAAATGATTAACCATAATAACTTTTTAGAATTTAGTTGCATAATTTTTCAGCTGATAACACAGTTTTGGAGTGAGAGTCAGAGCCTCTGACCTCTCAGGAGGACAAGGATGGTACACTTTCCCTACACCTTGAAGAGGTGAGACTGAAGGATAGGCAAGTGGAGAACTGAACCAATAACAATCACTATCTATAAGCAAGGTGTCTCAGAACCTGGCGGGGGCTGCAGGAAGAGCAAACAGCTCTTGGAGGACACACAATTGTTGACATGGCAATGTCATGATATTCCAATAGAAATAGCCATAAATAGTTGTGTGCCTGTATGTAGATAAGATTCACATTTCTCTTCTATTTTTTAGTTACCTCTTTTATACCTGGAGTTTAAGCAACAGTAATAGAAATATATATCTTGAGCATAGGAATGACTGAAAGCATAGACATTAGAGATGGACAGCCTGAGGTTGGTTAAACGCTGACTCTACAATTTCTTACTTGTTTAAACTCAGACCAACAGCATATTTGTAAAAGAGTGGTATGTACTTCATTCTGTTACTGTGAGAGTTAGGTGAGTAAATATTTAAACCATGTAGAATATAGTGATAGAATGTGGGTATTAAAGAAAAGTGAAAATAGAGGTAGGACATCTTGTAACAAAGCAGCTATAACAGAATTTCTTTTTTGTTGTGAACCTTAAAGCCCAAAACAGAGGCAATAAAAATAATAATGTAAGAAAAGAAGTGATTTTAAAAAATATTTTAAAGAAATAATCATCAGGATTTAGTGGTTGAGAGAGAATGAAACATGTGCCTTGAAAGACTAATTAGAGGAAGGAGTTGACCACGTAATTGAAATTCTTATTCTGCTATAGGGAGAAGTGTGGCATCCCTAATTAAAATCATATATGTATATTTTTTTGAGGGCAGTGTCACTGGCCCTCACATGTGGGACCTGAACTGGGGCCACTGGCTTCCAAAGCCAGCGTTTAACCACCGCACCACTCAGCAGGCCCTTAAAATCATGTTTTGTGAGAAAAGTTATGAGGCTACTTCTTTGCTGCAAGGCCAAGAACAATATCTACCATGATGTATATAATTA
This sequence comes from Aselliscus stoliczkanus, assembly GCA_033961575.1. Taxonomy (NCBI): domain Eukaryota; kingdom Metazoa; phylum Chordata; class Mammalia; order Chiroptera; family Hipposideridae; genus Aselliscus; species Aselliscus stoliczkanus. Next base: position 109,413,851 of record CM066729.1, read on the forward strand.
AATAAATTAATGAGTTTGTCAGGAATAAGGAATTAAGTAAGGAGTACTTTAGGAGATTGGGTATAAGCACAATTTGTAGACATTTTTCATGTGTGAGTTGAAATGGATATGTGCATCAATCCAGCAGAACTGGATTTGGGAGAGATGTAGATTGAAGGGGCAGTTATTCATAGTGTAAAATGGAAAGTTTAGAATAATGTCCTCTCCTAGAATAAGAAATAAAAGAAATCAAGACCTTGACATTTCAAACAGTATACAATTTTGGGTATCTGTCTTGTCAGTAATCTCACTGACTATCCTATCCAAAACTGCACCGTCTCCCACCTGTAAGCATATCTATCACAATGTATCTCTTCATGCTGCCTCTTTCTGTTTCTTAGCACATATCAGTAATTAAAACTAGAGCATACACTCATAAAATCAGATTTTTATTGTTTTGTCTATGTACTTCATATACTATAAGGCATGTAGCAAGTTCTCAATAAAATAATTTGAATGAATAAATGTTTTGATCAATTACTTACAGAGCAATTTAGACCATAAAGTTTCAGAGAAAAGAACTCCAAGAGTCATCCATATAAAACAATAGCTAAAATAAAGGTAAGTGTCAGAGAAAAGAACTCCAAGAGTCATCTGTACAAAATAATAGCTAAAATAAAAGTAATGCACCTCGGGTAAAGAGAGTTTTTCAGGATAAGAACAAAGAATTGGAGTTACCCATATTTAGGAAAAGGGGGCATGAAGTAAACCTGTGTCTTTAAATGCAATCAGATAAGTATTTGAGAATGAGATTAGTAAAATACAAAGGAAGGAAAGAATATCAGAAGACAATGTTGACTAAATTATTCAAAACTGGATTAAGGGTTTAAGAAAAAGGAGACATTTTTTATATATTATACAATATTTTATATCTTCTGTTTTGGAGTCCAACTAATGTGTAGTTAAATGGGTACTAGGATAGCATATTTGAGTATATAAAATAAAGCATAAATGGGTGACAAGGAATTGGAGATGGTGTGTAAATAAATATTAAAGACTTAATTTTCTTTGAAATTTTAATAATTTTGTAACAAATACTTTTATAGTGAATCATTTTCTTTATGTTCACAATCAGAATTCTTTTCTTAAATATTAAAGGTTCAACAAAAGGCATTTTGATGACTCATATTTTTGTGGTTGCATAGGTTTCCATTTTGACACACTGTTTAAATTTTGTTATATATCTATCTCTATATGCAGATAACTAAATTTGCTGCCTTGAATTGCATTTCATGTGATGTTATGGTTAAACATGCATGTCATTCCATTCTGTTCAAGACAGAAAACATTGCAGACAGCTAGATATAATTGCTCTGTCAATATAAGAAAATTTTACAACTGCCAACCTGCCCTCTGTAAAGTGATCTTTGAAGGGCTTGTTTATGTACACAGGCTATAGAAATTCCTTTAGCCTGTCAATGTCTTTTCAGCCAGGTCTGTTCTTAATTCTTTATCACTATTGAAATGTGTTATGCAAATGAGAATTATATTTACCATAGGGTAATTATGGGTAAAAAGAGGTGTAGGTAACTGTAATTCAAAATAAGTAATCTGAAATATTCATTATCATCTGGAGTCTATACACTGTCAATATAGCTGACTCAGTACAGCATTAAAATAACCAGTAATTTAATTGGCAATTTCTAGAAAGGTACATTTATGGAGCAAGAGGACATATACATGTAATCTAATTTAATTCTTAATTAAATTATGTGCAATGTTCCACAATTATGTGCAATGTTCATCACTCTTGTTTCATAAATGAGATGTGCTCATGATTGAGTAGATATCAAGTGGGAGAGCAGGGATTCAAACATAGGTCAGTATCACTGGAAAATCATTGATTTTTTCCTAATATCTAATCAATTATTGACAAGTGAATATTACCATCAACTTTATTGTTTAGCCTAAAGTTTACGTATTTATTTAGTAATGGAGTATCAAGGCTTTATGTCTTGTTTTATATTATTACTAGGAAAAACAAATTGATTTATATTATTTAGCTTTATATTAATTGTTTAACAAAACTATACAAATAATTTGTCATTAATTTGTCCCTAGTTGTTTTACTAGAACCTCTCCATTCTTGAATTGTTTGTTTGTTTGTTTGATCACTTAGTTAATAGATTTCATTAAGTTGTATCCACTAAGCGTTATTGATTCCTATAAATACTTAATACTTACAAGTTTGATAAAAACATTTATGCTTTTAACCTCTGCATTGTAAAGATACTACATTCAAATGAGAAAAATTCAAGCAGCAGAAATAAATAAAAAGTGAAAATGACTATTGCTTCCACATAAATCTCCAATTATTCCATAGGGTATGTGTAAATGGGAGATATTTATTTATTTATTTATTTATTTATTTATTTATTTATTTATTTTGAGGGCAGTGTCACTGGCCCTCATATGTGGGACCCGAACCAGGGCCGCTGGCATCCCAAGCCAGCGCTTAACCACCACGTCACTTGGCCAGCCCAGGGAGATCTTTATTTTTATTTCATAGGATGTATGCAGATGTGAGATGTGTTTTGTTTTTATTGTTTAGCTATTATCTCCTGCTAATTTTCCATCTCTTTTTCATATAATCCTTATATTTTTGGTGACCATGCTATCAGCCAAAATTACTTGGTTTCATCTATGAGAAATAAATCTGACTGTAAGTCATATGGAGAAATCCTGATGTGCACCCCAGAAAATACTCATGTATACATTTTTACTTTACTCTGTATCTATCGCTATGATATACGTACATTGTTTCTTTATCACTAAAATTGCACCCTTTTGGAAAATTGCTCTTTTTCCTCCAGTTATTGATCACTGATATGGAAACATGACCATGTAGGTAGAAGTGGGGCAGGTGCCAATAACTGGGGAGAAGGCAGAGACAGAACCTTTCCTGTACTTGCCGGGATTCTAGATTGAACCCTGAAAAGTGTTGCCCAGCATGTTCTCTTCAAAATTGAGAAAGAACACCTGCAGTGAAAAGAAATGAATACAAAATTAGAGAATCAGAGATGGATTGGGAGAGGAAAGAGAATGACTGATGTAGTTTAACTTCTTGATTTTTCTCATCTGAAAACCAATCTCACTTGCTCTTTTTACCAGAGCCAACAATTATCTTTTTGCTTAAATGATATTGAAGTGAGATTCTGACATTTGTTAAAGAAAGAGTACAAATAGTGCCTAAAATAATAAACATACATTTATTTTCATGGCAAATAGGTCTACTTCTTTGCTTGTTAACCTATTTTCTTTGCAGTATTTCTGGCACTATTAGCTTATTAATTTTTGTTTGTTTGTTTCATGGACACTAGAAACAGGTATGATATCTATACATTCAATGGGAGAAGCCAAACAGCAACAATTAAAAGATTACTCCTACAAGTTGTCTGTGTTGTAATATGCTGTGTATGTTATCCTATCAAAATTAACATCCATAACCTTGAGTAGATAGTAAATTCTAAGAGCTCAGATGAGATTTCTGAGAGAATACCTAGTGATTGTTGTTCCATTTTGACTTTGAGCAGCTTTAAAAATACAGATTGTAGTGTTAATTTTCAAGTGTATCAATCAACATTTGTTTTAGATCAAAACTATGAACTATTTTTTAAACATTTGTATTCATAAAATTTATCATCTTTTGAGTCTAAGAGAATACATTGCAGATAGTTATTGAGTACCTACTGTGTTTTAAACAATGTCCCAAATATTGGATATAGATCAATAAGATGTAGTAAATTTATTTGTTGAGTTCTTAGTTGAGCGCAGGAAAAAAAATGTACAGATATTATATAGTGCCATACTTTTACCAATTAAAATATAATTTGTCTTCTCTAAGACTAGATAGAGAGAAAAACTAGTTGTATGGATTTCTGTACAAGCCAAGCAAACTATTTATGTCCAGTGGCTAAAGGGTATGGCAAATTGAAAACTGTTTCCTTTGATCTACCAGGGTTGATACACATTCCTTATCTTTTATGATCAATTTTCTAGTGATTCACACTTTGTTTTTTTGTGTTTTTTTTGCCAGCAAAAAGTTTAATATTTTAAAAGACAAGCAAATGTAGACTTATTTTCTATTGCACAAAGTACTAATTTCAATAAACCCATTAAAATAGAGAATATTTAAGATAATTAAAATGGTAACTATCCAAATTAGTAAGTTAGACATAAGTTTACAGCATTTTATTGCTAGTATTTTAAATCTTTATAAACAAATTCAAATAGTTTCTTAAACTTAAAGTTTCTTAAACTTTATAGAAAACCCACTATGCTCTCAAATGCTGATCATCATAAGTATACATGAAATACCTTTATATAATAATAGAAATAGCTGTTCAAATGTAACAAGGTGCTATTGTCCTAAAATAGGCCCCAGAGTCTATAATTATATTTCTCATAGTAACAATGTAAATGTATTACAGTAAACAGAGCAGGTATGTACATGAACCATGCTTGAAGCTCAGGTAGCCATGAATGAGGGGATCACTGGACATCTCCTTCCAAAGCGTCAACAACATGCTCTGCAGAAGGACGATCCTGAGGATGCTCGTTAGTGCACAGACAGAAGAGTTCAATGACTTTCTGGTACGTCTCATCCAGTTCTTCCATATTAATAGGTGGTCTGGTTCCCAAAGCGGCATAGTACGCTTCATCATCAAAGTCACTCTTATCAAAAGTTTTATCTTTATCATCATCATCTGAAAGAGTAATGTGTGGAATGCATAAAGTCATTTCCCACAGAGTAAGGCCAAAGGCAAACATGTCTGCCTTATCAGTAATAATGCCATTCTCCTCCAAAGCTTCTTTGGGTTTCCAAGGCTCAGTGCCAATATAACAGGCCTCAGGGTCAGTCACAGTCATGTTTTCATCCAATGGCAGAGAGACCCCTACATCACAGATTTTAATTGTATCAAAATCACCTTTAATTACAACATTTGAAGACTTTATATCTCCATGAAGCAGTTTCTTTTCTTGGTGTAGATACTTTAATCCTCTTGCCACGTTCAAAGCAACTTTTAAAATTATGGGTGCTGGAAAGGGACCTTGGTTGTCTTTATTTCGTTCTTCTATTAAGTCATTTAAGGACTTTTCACCCCCATATTCCATAGCAAGACATAGACTGCCATCACTGGTTGCGGCAAAAGCACGATAACCTACAATGTTTGGATGATGAAGGTTTTTCAAAATCTTAGCTTCATCAGTTAATCTCTTTTGATACATATTTTGATAATAATCATTACATTTAGAATTTATCTTTTTCACAGCCCAAGGAGAATGAGACAAGCCTCTTGGAGATCTTTTCATAAGATAGACATTTACCCCTGTGCCAAAGCCAAGTTTCTGCATAAACGGAGAGGCAGGAATATTTAAACATGAAGTTGAACACAATGCAGATTTCATTTTTTCAGATAATTTGCTTGGAGTCTTGAAGTTATTGATTCCTTCCATTGTAATAATCACTCTAAGCCCTGAGCCGTTCGACGCGGCGGAGTCACACGCCAGGTGGGAAAGCACCGCGGGGACGAGAGGTCCAGGCAAAGGCCGTCTTGAAATCAGCTCGCGAGGGACCCGCACCTAGACCCCGCGGCTGTCTCAGCTGCCCGCCGGCCGACCCTCGTGATTCACACTTTGAATTGAAAAATCATGGTCTATAGATTCAGAAGTACATAGATTTGAATGTGAGCTTTACCACTTATTACTATGAAATTTACTTAACTTTACTAAACTAGGTCTTTTCATCCCTACCACAGATGCCATTTTATCATGATGCTATTAGAAGCTTAATCTTTAACTCATTTGAATGACATCCTCCTGCATAATATATATATATCAAAATACATGGCTACACAAATTGCATAGATTTCAAATCCCACAAAACCTGGACCCTCAGGTCTATCATATTATCATTAAATATAATAATAATATTTGCTCTGAGGATTGAATGAAAACATAGGAAATAGCTCTAGTATAAGATTTGATGAATAATAAGTTGTTAATGTTAACTTATCCTCATATCCATTTTAAGATAGATCTATTCTTCAGCAGTTTTAAATACCCATCAACAGGATAACAAAATATGAGATAAATATGTTTTCCAAAGCTGTCTAAACAAACAACCTAAAATAACTAATTTTAATTTTTAAGACTATTTTCCTCACAGAAAGATAATTTGACTCAATACTTTACTGATCTTATATAAAACATTTATCTCATTGTTCAGAATCTCTGAAAACATTCTTAATGCCAACTCTTTCACTCACTATTACCCTCATGTCAGTTATAAATTACCTTCCAAATACATTTTTCCTCGTGTTTATGAAGTATTCTGCTGGTCTTCGAATATGTTATACTTAAAGTGTGGCATGACATAACAAATAATGCTCAAAAAATTTTAGATGGTTTGCAATTTTATGCATCTGATACACATGCTTCAAAAACACAAAAAGGACATACTCAGCAAATCTAATGCTTGAAAACTAGAATTATGATGGCATTTCTTACATGCATTGCTGATCACACAGAGTAAATTATCCATCCTTGTAAAGTATCTTTAATATTAATTCAGACACTGTATGTTTCCATCATATTCTGTACTTACATATTTTGGATCTCTACAACATCTATGTGTTAAATTGAGACAATGTTTTTCCTTTTAATCTGCACCCTGTGGAAGGAACAGTTATACATAACTGAAGTTTCAATTCTATAGTCTGCATTTTCTATCTTGTAGACCTGCTACTACTTTTCCAAAATTTCTTCTTTACAACTTGGTTTCCCACAAGTTCCACTATCTAACTGCAATGTTGATTCTAATCTGGAAACAAATCAGAAACTACTGTAATTATAAGTTTACTGAAAATTTATCTAAAGCAAATGTGAACAAAGACTACCATTTATCACTCAGGAGGTGGGACCCTTGTATGCATCCAATTCAAAGTTGTATTATCACAAGTTTACTGATATGCATTTTGGTGGCTGGTACTTCACAGACTTGAGGTTAAAACCAGAAAAGAGTGTTCCTTAAGAGATCGAATGCAAACACTGAGTCAGGTGCAGTGATTGAATAGAATCGTGGGTTGCTCCTTTGGAGAGATGGTGAGATTTTTTTTAGAAGAGAAATTAATATTGGTGACTAGGAGATCAAACTGTTATAGAATGGACTAGATATTCATCAAAACTCTTTCTCCCTCATATTCCTAACACAGAGATGATATTCCAGCTGCCTACACAAATAATTATGGCTATTTTACTGAGTTCTTGCCAATGGAAGGGAAATGGAACTGCTGTGCATCACTTTGCATCTTTCCCAGGAAAAGCCTCATGTGTAATTTTCCACTTTCTTCCTCTTCTCCTGGCTGGAAGACTCGTGCCCAAGAAAAGCCAGCAAGTTGTGCAGTATTGCAGACGGCAGAGACTCCATCAGCCTGAGATACCAAAATCTCTAAAGAGTATAACCGTTTGGCTGCCCATCACCAGAAACAACAGCTTGGAAGCCCTGTGGACTATACATGTGAGTTAGCAATAAAACTACTTATTGGAAGCTACTGAGTTTGGGGATTATTTGTTACAGCAGCCAACATTATTATGCTTGCATACACCTTGTTTTGTTTGTTTGTTTCATTATTTGTTCAAATATTTTTTTGATGGCGATTTTTAGCACTACTATTTACTTCCTGTTTTGTGTTTAAATTAGTAATTCTTATGTTGTTATTCATGAGTACAGCCACATCCTATACTGAAGAAAAATTAGCCTTTGAAATAAGACAGATGCATATTTAAATCCCAACTTTAGCTATTACCGAATAATTACTGCACTGATCCTTAATGTGACTTAGCTTTTGTAAACTTCTAAAAGGCTATTATGAAAATTAGAATGATGTATCAAAAGCGTAGTGGGGAAAAAAAGTGCTGAAGAATGTTAACTCTTCCAACTGTTATTTTTTGCATAGAAGGTAATTTGCTATGGACCACGGATATTCTTAAACAGGAAGACCCAGCACGTTGTTAAAATATAATTGCATGCAGATGTTCCTCAGCTTACCATGGGGTTACATCTCAATAAACACATCATAAGTTGAAAATATCCTAAGTCAAAAATGGATTTAATATGCCTAACCTACCAAGAATTATAACTTAGCCTAGCTTACCTTAAACCCTCTTGGAACACTTATATTAATTTGTAGTTGAGTCATTATCTTGGGTTTCATTTTGTATAATTGATTTTGTCTTCTTTTTGTCACCTGAAGCAAGAGACACAGATGGGAGTTTTGAAGACATGATGGAAAATGAAAACACAAAACACAATATCCAAAAATTGCTGGCAACCCAGAATGCTGTTGCCTAATGGTTGTTTACCTCATGATCATGTGGCTACCTGAGAACAATAGCGCGTTGACACTGTCCAGCATCATGAGACTATCCTATCACATACTTGTATTGCTAGCCTAGAAAGATCAAAATTCAAAATTCAAAGCAAGGTTTCTATTAAATGTGTATTGCTTTCATGCCATCATAAGGTTAAAAAATTGTAAGTCGAACATCGTAAGTAGGGGACAGACTGTACATGACAGAAGGAGATGGCACAATGTAGCACAGGAACTGAAAATACAATCATTAATTATACCACAGTTAGAGCTGACAGGGCAGTTCATGGGAAAAGATGATGGGCGAGGTGACTCTGTATAATGTGATGACCATAACAGGCAAGAAGGGAGAAAAAAATATTTCATTCAAAGTTTTTCTAGGTATTTTCATAAATATTACCTCATTTGTTTTTATAATATGTTTTCACTTTAAGACTTAAAGAAAACCAAAACAAATCAATATAATATATAATTCACCACACCTGTACACATTAAAAATTTCTGTGAAGCAAAAGCTCAGGGCTAAGACAAACCTATTACATCCCAGGTTGGATTTGCAACCTGGGAACAGAAAACGTCCCATGTGGCCAATTGCCCTCCCAGTGATTAGGAAATTAAATGCAACTTCTAATCTTTAATCTACTACATTGCTGCTCATGTTAATGTTCTGTTTAGTCAACCCTGCTGAGCCATATTAGTGCACAAACGCCCTGAAAAATCCCAGAGTGACAATTAATCATTGGAAAAGCGTCAGCTGAAGGAGAGAAGAAGGAACAGCTTTATGGCGATTAAAGAATGCCATATCAACCAGTTTTTTATTAAATTTATTTCTTAATGTAGCATGACTTGTATTAGTATTTTAAAAAATGATCAAACAGCAGACTTGTTCATATAATTTTGACAATTAGGTCTACTTATAAAAGTACATGGAAGGTAATTTTTAAATTTTAATTGCTCTCACCAATAATCTGATCAACCAGAGAAAAGCACGATGTTATTTTGGAGTATTCAATTCATTTAAGAAGTTCATAGGATTGCTATCATATTTAATCTTGAAAACTTAAAGATAAATTGTCCATGTGTTTGAAAATAAGGTTAGAGTAAACAAAATTTTGGAATCACAATTTGTCAGCTTCATTCAAAAGGAAATAAAAACACAATAACTGCTATTAAAAGAGTAAAATTTATTTAAAGAATGAAAGAAATTGCTGGAGAGGACTCCCTGAATTCTCCCCTGGAAATATCCACAATTTGAACTTTTGTAACACTTCAAAGAGACGTCTACTCATCACACAGAGCAACTAAGAGTTTCACACAACGATTGCTGGAAGGTGGGCAGGCCGGGCGAGTAGGGGAAAAAGGGGGCAAGACGCATGAGGTACAGCCCGCACCCGCGGCTGCTCAGGCACCGAGCTTCAGAGAGCAGATGGTCAGTGTTCCCACTGCTCGCTCCCTGCGCCCCACAGCCCGCTTAGAGTACAGCAAGAGTGCGACGGTCCGCAGTCTGAGGAAGAAGCCTCAGACCAGGCGAGTGGGGAAGGAGAGAGGGGAGACAAGCGTGCAGAGGTACGAGCTACACCCACGGCTCCCCGGGTCCCAGTGACAGGGCAAGATCAAACCCTGCACCCACCTGGTTCAGGGATTACTCTGTGCCCACCGGGTCCTGCGGAGCGTAGTCTCTGACTGAGGCAGAAACCTGAAACCCAGCAAGCAGGGGAAAAAAGAATACTTGCACTCGGAGACGCAGCGCACGCCGGGCAGAGACGCAGGTCCCCGAGAGACGGATCGGGGATCTGAGCCACGAGGCAGGGTGCGCTCAGTCCCCTAAACCCTGCTGGCAGTCCCTCCAGAAGCGTAGCAGGAGAACCGCGGGAGCACGTGCAGGCTCCGAGGCAGAAGCCTGAAACCCGGTGAGCAGGGGAAAAAAGAATACTCCAGCATGGATACACAGTTTTCATCTGGTGGAGACACAGGACCCTGAGAGACGGAGCGGGATCTGAGCTGCTCAGAAGGGTGCGCGCAGTCCCCTCAACCCCGGCAACCCCTTTGGGAGAGCAGCAGGAACTCCACTGGAGCTTATGAGGCAAAGGCCTTAGCTCAAAACAGTGTTGGAACTGTGTCTTTTTTTTTCTTTTCTTTTTCTCGTCTCTTGAACAGAAAGCAAAAAAAAAAAAAAACCCCAAAAAACAAAAAAACAATAACCCACCCACCCCCACAAACTTTGGCACCCGCCAAGCCAGAGTCTTAAACTGACCCAGGAATGGAGCAGTAGGGGCAGACTACAGAGGTATTCCTAACTGCAGGGGGGTGAGAATTTCCACCCCAGTAAAGGCTGCAGAGTGAGACTACCTACCCTGCCCCCACCTTTCCTTCAAGGCTTGGGAGGCAGGGCAGGTTCACCTGCTGAGGCATTAACTAACAGATTCCTGGCAGCTGGCTTTTGGCAGTGAGGAACTCTTTCAAATTCTCCACAGTAGTCAATGGAAACGGTGCCCAAAGACACTCATTGAGCCTTTGGGGTGCAGCTTGACTTGGGACAGGTGAAAGCAAAACAGCAGTGACTTTGTAGAAACTACCAATCACACGTCACAACCACACTCAAGTACAGCAAACCTGCAGTGCCAGGATCACACTAGGCGTCAGGTGGCCTACTCTGTTCCCACAAGACGCACAGGAATTCTTGTACAGCAGAGGACAAACTGAAGAGAGCTTGGTGGAATTTAGCCAAGACCAGAACAGGTTTTTTTGTTTGTTTGTTTGTTTGTTGTTGGTTTTTTCTCCCTTTATTGGTTGCTTATCTTGGTTGTTTTTGGTTTTTATTTCTATTTCATTTTTATCATTTTCTAGTTTTTAATATAGGCATATACATGGGTGTATATAGGTGAATATATTTCCATATATATGGGTGTGTACACAAATATATATATTTTTTTATTTTCTCCCCACCCTCACTTTCTCCCTTCTTTTATTCATTCTTCTCACTGCTATACTTTTCCTCCTTTCCTTTTTTCTGTAAATTTTATTTTTTTATTTTTATTTTTACTTCTTTTAAAATTTTTTAATTTTTAAGTTTAATTTATATTTTTTGGTATAGTTGTTCAGTTTCCCATGTTTATTCTAGTTTTTATTTTATGATATTATATTTTATTTTGTTTCCTTTTCTGTTCTTTTTGTGTGTGTGGTTATTGTTTTGTTTCTGTTTGTTTTCTACTTTTGTATGTTTGGTATTTCTGTTCAAGTTGACAGTATATTGATGGTTGGTGTTTTTTACATGTGAGAGCCTTTGGTGGCTGCGGAGGTTGTATTTCTTGGTCTGTTTTGCTCTAAAATCACTCTGCAGCACTGGGTAAAAACAAACAGACACAGGAATCATCATACCTGAAGGCCAACTTTAGATAAAACCAGAGCATTTTTGGGTTTAACATACAAAAGTCACACCCAAAAGGAAGTTGCTATAGGTACTAAGGCCCAAAGGGTCTAAGTCTCATCAAAGGAATCAACCTTCTCACAGCAGCTCATAAACTGCAGACACTGGTGATCCTCACAGCTAATCAGTCTGGGAGTCAATCCCACCTACTGACAAGCCGAAAGTAATCAAAACTAAAACTTCAACAGGTGAGGACAACACAACACAAGGAACACCTCAGATAAATACACGGACAGGAGAATAGGGAGACAGTAATTCATATATAAAGGACACACACCATATAAATTTACCCAGAAAAGACTGAGAAACCTGGGGGACCCATCTGTTATATTGAAGCAAACACAAAGAGTAAGCCAGAATGGGGAGACAAAGAAACACAACCCAAATAAAAGAACAGAAGAAACTTCCTGAATTAATGGAATTATAGGAAATAGAGGAAAACAACCGATCGGAGACAGAGTTCAGAACACTGATTATTAGAGTGTTCAAGGAAATTAATGAAAATATAAAGAAGGATAGAGAAATCATGAAAAGCAACAAGCTAGAACTTAAGAATACAATTACTGAATTAAATAACAAACTTGATGGAATGACAGATTGGATGAAGCAGAAAATCGAATCAGTGACTTAGAAGAAAAGATAGCAGAGATCACCCAAGTGGAACAACAAAAGAAAAACAGATGAAAAACATTGAAAATAGTTTAAGAGAGCTGGGAGACAACATCAAATGCAATAACGGACAAATCATTGGAATACCAGAAGGGGAAGAGAAGGAGCAAGGGATTGAGAACACATTTGAAGTAAGTAATAATGCCTGAAAACTTCGCTAACCTGGCAAAGGACAGTGAAATACAAGCCCTGGAAGTGCAGAGAGTTCCAACCAAGATGATCCCAAACAGGCCCACACAAAGACACATTATAGTGAAGATGGCAAGGGGTAAGGACAAAGACAGAATCCTTAAAGCAGCAAGGGAAAGGCAGCAACTTACTTATAAGGGTACCCCCATAAGATTATCAGCTGACTTTTTTACAGAAACCCTGCAGGCCAGAAGAGAGTGGCAGGAAGTTTTCAAAGTGATGAAAAATAAAGGCCTACAACCCAGATTGCTGTATCCAGCAAGGTTACCATTTAAAATTGAAGGTGAGATAAAGAGCTTCCCAGAAAAGAATAACTTAAGGAAAATCATTACCACCAAGCCAGCTTTGCAGGAAATATTAAATTTCCTGGCTTCTTCAAGCAGAAGAGAAAAACAACCTAACTAAGAAAGACTAGGAACACAAATAACAAAATGGCAATAACTATGCACCTATCAATAATCACATTAAATGTAAATGGAATAAATGCCCCAATCAAAAGATATAGGGTAGCTGAATGGATAAGAAAGCAAGACGACAGCATATGCTGTACACAAGAGACTCACCTCAGACCAAAAGACTCATTCAGACTGAAAGTAAAGAGATGGAATAAAATATTTCATGCAAATGGAACTGAGAAAAAAGCTGGAGTAGTGATACTTATATCAGATAAAATGGACTTTAAATTAAAGAATATAACAAACGACAGAAAAGGACACTTCATAATAATAAAGGGATTGATCCATCAAGAGGACATAACACTAGTAAACATCTACGCACCGAACATAAAAGCTCCTAAATATATAAAACAGATATTCTCAGACACGAAGACAGAGATTAACAGTAACACTATCATCGTAGTGGACTTCAACACCCCACTGTCACCAATGGACAGATCCTCCAGACAGAAAATCAATGCAGAAACAGAGACGTTAAATGACATATTAGCCCAGCTGAATTTAACTGATATATTCAGAGCATTTCACCCCAAAGCTACAGAATATACATTCTTTTCTAGTACACATGGAACATTTTCTAAGATAGACCACACGTTAGGCCACAAAACAAGTCTCAATAAATTTAAGAAGATTGAAATCATTTCAAGTGTCTTCTCTGACCACAATGCTATGAAACTAGAAATCAATTATAAGAAGAAATCCGGGAAGCTGACAAATAAATGGAGGCTAAATAACATGCTACTAAATAGTGAGTGGGTCACAAATGAGATCAAGGAGGAAATCAAAAGATACCTCGAGACAAACGAAAATGAAAACACCACGACCCAAAATCTCTGGGATGCAGCAAAAGCAGTCCTAAGAAGGAAGTTCATAACAGTGCAGGCCTACCTAAAGAAGGAAGAAAAATCTCAAATTAACAGGTTATCCTTACATCTCAGGGAACTGGAGAAAGAATTGCAAAAGACGCCAAAGGGGACCACAAGGAAGGAGATAATAAAACCTAGAGCGGAAATAAACAATACAGAGAACAGAAAAACAATACAAAAGATCAAGGAAACCAAGAGCTGGATTTTTGAGAAGATAAACAAAATTGACAAACCTCCAGCCAAGCTCATCAAAAAAAAGAGAGAAAGCACTCAAATTAGTAAAATCAGAAATGAAAGAGGTGAAATTACTACAGACATCACAGAAATACAAAAAATTCTAAGAAATTACTATAAGCAACTATATGCCAACAAATTTGACAATCTGGAAGAAATGGATAATTTTCTAGAAGCATACAACCTTCCAAAGCTAGCTCAAGAAGAAACGGAAAATCTAAATAGTGTGATTACTACCAAGGAAATTGAATCAGTAATTGACAAGCTCCCAACAAACAAAAGTCCTGGACCAGATGGCTTCACAAATGAATTTTATCAAATATTCAAAAAAGAACTATCACCTATTCTTCTCAAAGTATTCCAAAAAATCCAGAAGGAGGAAAGACTCCCAAAATTTTTTTATGAAGCCACTATCACCGATTCAAAAACCAGATAAAGACAGCACAAAAATGGAAAACTATAGGCCAATATCACTGATGAACATAGATGCAAAAATTCTCAATAAAATATTAGCAAACAGAATTCAGCAATATATTTAGAGGATCATACATCATGATCAAGTGGGTTTCATCCCTAGTATGCAAGGCTGGTTCAACATCCATGAATCAATTAATGTGATACACCATATCAACAAAATGAAGAATAAAAATCATATTGTCATATCAATAGATGCAGAAAATGCATTCGACAAAATCCAACAGCCATTTATGTTAAAAACTCTTAGCAAAGTGGGAATACAGGGATCATATCTCAACATAATAAAGACCATATATGATAAACCTACAGCTAACATCATACTCAATAGGGAAAAGCTAAAACCATTCCCCTTAAGATCAGGAACAAGACAAGGCTGTCCATTTTCTCCTCTTTTATTCAACATAGTTCTGGAAATTCTAGCCACATCAGTCACACAAGAAAAAGAAATAAAAGGCATCCAAATTGGCAAGGAAGAAGTAAAATTGTCATTCTATGCATCTGACATGATACTGTATATAGAGAACCCAAAAAACTCCATCAAAAAACTATTGTAACTGATAGACGAATTCAGTAAAATAGGAGGATATAAAATCAATGTTCAGAAATCAGTTGCATTTGCATATACCAATAATAAACTAACAGAAGGAGAAATTAAGAAAACTGTCCCATTTACCATTGCTTCAAGAACTATAAAATACCTAGGAATAAATTAACCAAAGAAGTAAAAGATTTGTACTCAGAAAATTATAAGACACTGAAGAAAGAAATCAAAGAAGATACAAATAAATGGAAACACCTACCATGCTCATGGAAAGGAAGAATTAATATAGTTAAAATGTCCATACTGCCTAAAGCAATATATAGATTCAATGCAATTCCTATCAAACTACCAAGGGCATTTTTCACAGAAATAGAAAATATAATCCTAAAATTCATACAGAACCATACAAGACCCTGAATAGCCTCAGCAATCCTGAGAAATAAGAACAAAGTCGGGGGAATCACGCTACCAGACATCAAAACATACTTCAAGCCTACAGTAATCAAAACAGTATGGTACTGGCATAAAAACAGACACATAGACCAATGGAACAGAATAGAGAACCCAGGAATAAACCCATCTATATATGGTCATTTAATCTATGACAAGGGAAGCAAGAATTTACACTGGAGTAAAGATAGTTTATTTAATTAATGGTGCTGGGAAAATTGGATTGACGCATTAAAAAAAATGAAACTGGACCACCTCCTTACACCATATACAAGAACAAATTCAAAATGGATTAAAGACTTAAATGTAAGACCTGAAACCATAAAACTCCTAGAAGAAAATATAGGGAGTAAATTTGCAGACATTACTCTGAACAATATTTTTACTGATATATCTTCAAGGGCAAGGTGATTAAAAGAAAAAATGAACATTGGGATTATATCAAACTTAAAAGTTTTTCACAACAAAGGAAATCATCAATAAAACAAAAAGGAAGCCTACTGAATGGGAGAATATATTTTTCAACGATATATCTGATAAGGGGTTAATATCCAAAATTTATAAAACACACATGCAACTCAACACCAAAAACACAAACAACCCAATTAAAAAATGGGGAGAGGAAATGAAGAGACATTACTCTAAAGAGGACATACAGATAGGCAACAGGCATATGAAAAAATGTTCAACCTCACTGATCATTAGGGAAATACAAATAAAAACCACCATGAGATACCACCTCACTCCAGTCAGAATGGCTATCATCAATAATCAACAAACATCAAGTGCTGGCAGGGCTGTGGGGAAAAGGGAACCCTGCTGCACTGTTGGTGGGATTGTTGATTGGTGCAGCCACTATGGAAGTCAGTTTGGAGGTATCTCAAAAAACTGGAAATGGAACTACCTTTTGACCCAGCAATTCCACTCCTAGGCATTTATCCTGAAAAACCCAAGACACTAATTTGGAAAAATATATGCACTCCTATGTTCATTGCAGCGCTATTTACAATAGCCAAGACTTGGAAACAATCAAAATGCCCATCAGTAGACGACTGGATTAAGAAACTGTGGTGCATTTACACAATGCAGTATTATGCAGCTATAAGGAAGAAAGAAACTGCACCATTTGCAACGATATGGATGGACCTAGAGAACATTATGTTAAGTGAAATAAGTCAGTCAGAGAAAGACAAATACCATATGATCTCACTTATATGTGGAATCTAAAGAACTGAATAAATGAGCAATGTAAACAGAAATAGTCTTAGAGACACAAAGAAAAAACTGATGGGGATGGGAGAAGGGGAAGAGACGAGGCAACATAAACTGATAGCTACAATACTACTGCAGAGACAGAAGAGACAGTTTAGGGAATATAATCAATAATATTGTAAATATTTTTCTTAAGGGATCCGAAGGACTCATGTCTTGTCAGGGAGACAACTTCATGGATGGTGTAGTGGCCTTACCACTGCACTGTACATCTGAAGCTGCCTCTGGTTAATTATATGTCAACTATAATTTAACACATATATAGTCATGGGATGTCGAATATAGTGTAGGGATGGAGTCCATGGAATTGTCATAGATATGTATGATATCGGGTGTGGGAGGGCAGGGGAGAGGGAAGGGCAAGCGGGGAGTCACTTTGTAAGGGATAAAAAAAATAACTATTGCATTGTTTTGTACATCTGTAACTGGTAATAATATTAAAATAAAATTTAAACTGGAATAACCACTAAAAAGAAGGAAAATTGATAAGCTAAAAAAGAAGAGAAATTGGAATAAAATAAATTTTCAGGTAAAACCAAAGAAGGCAGAAAAATAAGAAATTTTTAAAAAAGAAACAAAGAACAAGTGCAACAAATAGAAAACAGTTACAAACATGGTAGATATTAGTTCAGCTATATCAATAAATCACTTTCAATGGAAATGGTCTAAATATTACAGCTAAAGTCAGAGATTGTCAGAGTAAATTAAAAAAAATAATAATAAAGGAAGACCCAACTATATGTTGTCTAGAAGAAACCCACTATGAATATAAAAACACAGATTGCTTGAAAGTAAATAGATGAAGAAGGATCTATCATGCTTACACTGGAGTAACCATACTAATTGTTGACAAAGCAGACTTTAAAACGAAGAAAATTATCATTGATAATGAGGCACATTATGTAATGATAAAGGGAGCTAATTCTTCAATAATGTTTAATAATGAATGTTAATGCACCTATAACAGAGGGCCAAAATACATGGGGCAAAAACTGACAGAACTGGAAGGAGAAATAGATATATTTATGATTGTGTTTGGAAATCTCAACACGCCTCCATGAAATATGAAAAGATCCTGTAGACAGAAAATCAGTAGGAATATAGGTGAGCAGAACAGCCCCATCAATCAACTGGATTTAATTGATATTTATGGAATACTTTATCCAATAATGACAGAGTCACATTTTTCTCAACTTTGCATGGAAGATTAACTAAGATAAACCACATCCTCGGCCATAAAATGGACTTAAATTTAAAAGGATAGAAGTCATACAACGTATGCTTTCAGGCCACAATGAAATTAATCTAGAATCAATAACAGAAAGAATTGGGAAATCCCCCAAATACCTGAAATCAAACAACACTCTCGTAAATATCACATTGGTCAAAGAAGAAGTCTCAAGAGAAATTTTAAAAATATTTTGGACTAAATGAAAATGAAAATATAACTTAGGAAAATACACAAAGGAAAATATACCTTTCCTTAGTGGAAAAGATATAGCATTCATTACATATATATATTAAAAAATAAAAAAAGAGTCTAAACGCATTAGCACAAGCTTCTACCTAAGCAAACTAGAAGATGAAGAGCAATATAAGTTTAAAACAAGTACAAGAAAAGAAGGAATAAAAATTAGAGAATAAATCAATGAAATTGAAAATGGGAAATTAGAAGAGAAAATCAATGATACCAAAAGATGGTCTTTGAAATATCAATAAAATTTATAAACCTCTAGCTAGGCTAACCAAAGGGGGGTGGGGAGAGGGAGAGAGAGAGAGAGAGAGAGAGAGAGAGAGAGAGAGAGAGAGAGAGAGAGAGAGATTACTCTTTCAAATTACTAATATGAGAAATGAAAGAGGATTCATTACTACTGATACTATGGACATTACAAAACTATAGATAGTCATGGGATGTGGATTATATGGTGGAAGGGAGTCAAAGGAATTGTAATAGATCGTATGATATGGGGGAGGGGGGAGGGGAGAATTGGGGGGGGTTGTCACTTTGAGGGGTAAAAAGTATAACTATTGCACTTTTTTGTACATCTGAAGCTAATTAAAAATATATATAAATAAACAAAACTAATTAACAGAAGAATACAATGAACAACTTTATGCCCACAAATTTGATAATCCAGGTAATGGATTGAATGCTTTAAAGACACAAATTACGAAAACTCACAAAAGAAGAAATAAATAAATAGGTATATATCCGATATATATCTATTAAATAAATTGAGTCAATATTTTACAACCTTTCAAAACAAGAAAACATCATTTCCAGATGATTTCACTGGTTAAAAATTTGAGTAAGAAATTACTCCCATTTTTTTACAATGTCTTCCACTAAATAGAATCAAAAAGAATACTTCTTAACTTATTTTATGAGACCAGAGTTACACTAATACAAAAACAATAAAGGTATTACAAGAAAGAAACAGTAGAGACTAACTCTTCAAATACACATAATGCAAAAGTTTTAAACAAAATATTATCAAATCAAATAACTAATGTATAAAAAGAATTAAACACCACAACCAAATGAGGTTTATCCTAGGTACGCAAGGCTGATTCAACATTTGAAACTCAATTAATGTGATTCATCACAGGAACAAGTTGAAGAAACATGATATGATCACATCAATGAATTCAGGGGAAAAATTGACAAAATCCCAGCACTCATTCATCATAAAACTCTCAGCAAACCAAGAACTGAGAAGACTAAACAGACAAATGTTTTTATTTATGAATGACATGATTGTCTCTGTAGAAAACCTCAAAGAATTCACAAATACAAAAACAAAAAAACCTCCTGGAATCAATAAATTATTACAGCAAGGTTGCAGGATATAAAGTTAATATACGAAAGTCCATTTCTTTCCTTTACACCAGCAATAAGCAATTAGGATTTGAAATTTAAAACACCAAAAACAGAGAAATACTTTGGCATAAATGTAACAAAATACATATAATATACACATGCAGAGAAGTACAACACACCAATAGAAAAGAAAACTCAAACAGATCTACAAAATGGAGTATATTTCAACTCATTGATAAGAAAGCTCAATATTAAGATGTCAATTCTTCCCGACTTGATCTATAGATTCAATGCAGTCCCTATTAATACTTGTCAATATTGACATGCTTTTCTAAAGTTTATATGGAATTGAAAAATACCCAGAATAGCTGACAATGCACTGAAGGAGAAGAACAAACTCTGACACTAAAAGACTGGCACTGCGCAACTTCACAATTTACTATAAAACTGCACTAACTTAGAGAAAGCAGGATTGGTGAAAGAATTGATAAATCAATCAATGGATCAGAATAGGGAGTCCAGCTATAGGCTTACTGAAATATAATTGATTTGTCTTTGACAAAGGAGCAAAAGCAAGTCAATAGAGAAAGAATTTTCAACAAAGAGAATGAGTGGATGATCATATGCATAAAATATGAATCTAGAATGGACCTTATGCCCACCTCAAAATTTAACTGAAATGGATTTATATCTAATTGTAAAGAGCAAAATTATGAAACTTATAGAAGATAACAGAGGAAAATTGATATGATCTTGGGCTTGGTGATACACCAAAACCATGATCCCTGAAAGTAAAAACTAAGGTGGCCATTAAAATTTTAAAATAACTTCTGCACAGCAATAGTATTGTTAAGTGAATCAAAATACAAACCAGAAATTGGGAGAAAATATTTGAAAAACACATATTTGATGAAAACTTCAACTGTACAATATACAAAGCACTCAAAACTTAATAATAGATGACAACTCAAATTTCAAAAATGGAGTATCCAAGACACCTCATCCAAGCAAACAGAAAATTGTCAAATAAACATATGAAAAGATGCTTAGCATTGGGGTTTTGTAAATTAATATAATGCCATACTAATGCACAGTTACTAGCATGGCTAAAATAGAAACAAACAAGCAAACAAACAAAAAACTGATGATATCAAATGCTGAGGAATGCTTCGAGTAGCAAAAAATCTTGTTTGTTGCTCGTGGGAATGCAAAATTGTACTGCCACTTTGGAAAACAGTATGGCAATTTCTAAGAAAGCTAAACTCAGCCTTTATATTTACTCAATTGAAGTGAATTTTCAATTCAGCAATTATATTTACCCAATTGAACTGAAAAAATTATGTCCACATAAAACTGTCACATGAACGTTTACCGCACTCATAATTGCCCCCAAACTGTTAGCACCCAAGATGTCATTCACTAGGTGAATAGATAATCAAACTGTGGTACAACCATACATGAAATGCTATTCAGTGATAAAAAGAAATAAACTTATCAAACCAGGAAAAGACATGGAGAAACTTTAAATGCATATTGCTAAGTGAAAAAAGCCAGTCTGACAATGCTATATATGTATATTTCCAATATGATGTTTTGGAAAAGGCAAAATTATGTAGACAGTAAAAAGATCAGTGGTTGTTATGGACTCAGAGAGAGGAAAGAGATGAATTAGTAAAGAGCATCTTTAAAATAGTGCAGCTACACTGTATGATGATGCAATCTTGTATCTGCCAAGACAAATATAACCATACAACAGAAAGAGGGAACCTTAATGTAAACTATAACTTTAGTTAATACTAATGCCTCAATATTGTTTTATTAATTGTAACAAATGTACTACACTAATGGAAGATGATAATTATAGGGAAAATTGTGTGCTGCGAGTGGGTGTGGGGAAGACTTATGGAACTCTGTACTATCTATACAGTTTTTCTTTAAATCTAAAACTGTACTAAAAATAAAGTCTCTAAATTATTTTTAAAAATAATCTTAAACAAAAATTGGAAACCCTACTTTGTCAGCTTGATTAAAAAAGAAAAGTACAACACATTGGTATTCAAAGAGAAAAATTTATTTAAAGAATGAAATAAATTACTGAATAGAGCACTTGATAAGCAATTAAAGAATTTAAGAGTAGGTGGTGATATCAGAGATTATCTTGTTCATTGTGTACTCTCATTTTAAAGACAAGGAAACAAAATCCTATCTTTCTTTGATAAAAGAGGCCTTAACAGGAAGAAAAATTAATCTGACTGTAATCATAAAAAGACTCCAATGTAACAATTTTATGATGGCTACAAACTTGTTCTGAATTTTATTAAAACCCATGATGTATTCATACATGGTCTCTTATAAACTTCGATTTGAACATATTTCTTACTCTTAGAATAAAAGACTTCTGCCTTTAAATATACTAGAGGACTAGTTGAGATTAACACAGGGGCTTGCAAATGTGTTTTCCCATCTCTAAATTAGAAATAGTTAGTCATATTTTATATTGCTTTGAGGATAAATGAAGACAATATATGTAGGTTGCCAGGGTCAGGGGTGTGTCATATTAGTATTATTTACTGAGCACACATTTTGTACTTGAACCTATACATTCAAACTCACAATCACCCTATAATATAGGTATTATTTTTTTCTTACAAAGAAATAGCAATATATTATTTTCAATAGGTAACACACACACAAGATACAAAATTCAAAAGGTATAAAAAAGATATACAGTGTAAAGTAAGGACTGCCTCCCACCCCCAAACATTCAAGTAACGAGAGCAAATCATTATATACCTATACCTTATCTATCGGTGCCTATGAGTCTTCACCATACTAACATATATATACAATGGGTGCCAAAAAAATGAATACTCATTTTAAGGAAGGAAAAGACTGTACTAAAATTATAATATTTAATATATACCGATATCAATAGATGAATACAAGTAACGTTTGACTTGAACATTTACAAGAGGTGCTGAAAGTGGTTACCATCAGCATAATTTTAATACAGGTTTTTCCTTTCTTAAAATGTGTATACATTTTTTGGCACCTTTTGTGTGTATACGAAGTCTGACAATTATGTTTGCAAACTTGCCACCATGAGCTTACATTAGCAGCACTGTACAAACAGGTCGGTAAGGTTTCATAACCTTGGTATATCAGTGTCTCACAACTGTGTTCATGTAAACATGTGGCAGTTTCTTGCTGAGTGGTGTTCATTATTGTTGTTGCATGTTTTTGTGTGCTGTCACAAGAATGTCTGAGCTTGAATTTGAGCAATGAACAAACATTAAATTTCTTATTAAACGTGGCAAGAGTGGAAGTGAAATCAGGGACATGTTAGTTGAAGTTTATGGGGATAATGCAATGAAGAAAAAGACAGTGTACACATGGATTAAAGGTTTTTCTGAGGAGAGAGAATGCATCACTGAAGAGAGGTCAGGGCAGCCAGTAACAAGCAGAACTGATGAAAACATTGCAAAAATTTGTGGAATTGTGCATCAAATTCATTGGCTGACTGTGAAAAGCACAGCAGACCAAGTAAACATCAATAGAGAAATAGAAAAAAATCTTAACTGAAAATCTTGGCATGAGAAAAGTTCAAAAATGGTCCTGAAGGAGCTCGCCAATGAACAAAAGTAGAGAGTTGAAGTTTGCCAAGACCTTTTGGAGACACAAGATGATGTTTTGGGCTGTGTTACCAC
The DNA here is from genome assembly GCA_033961575.1 of Aselliscus stoliczkanus. Lineage (NCBI taxonomy): Eukaryota > Metazoa > Chordata > Mammalia > Chiroptera > Hipposideridae > Aselliscus > Aselliscus stoliczkanus. Next base: position 109,437,370 of record CM066729.1, read on the forward strand.
TGGTAATGAAATGTGGGTGTACCAACACAACCCTGAAACAAAGCACCAAAGTACACAGTGGAAATCAGCCAAACCTCCATGACTAAAAATGTTCCATTAGTCCAAATCAAGAGTCAAAACGAATGTGCTAATGTTTTTTGGTATCAGTGATTATTCACTATGAATTTGTACCAACTGGACAAACAGTTAGCCAAGTTTATTTGAAAGTGCTGAAAAGGCTGCATGCAAAAGTTAGATGACCTGAACTTTTCACCAACAATTCATGGCTCTTGAATCACGACAATGCACCAGTTCACAGGGCACTGTCTGTGAGGGAGTTTTTAGCCAGTAAACAAATAACTGTACTGGAACACCCTCCCTACTCACCTGATCTGGCTCCCAATTAATTCTTTCTTTACCCAAAGATAAAGGAAATATTGAAAGAAAGACATTTTGATTACATTCAGGACATCAAGGGTAATAAACAATAGCTCTGATGGCCATTCCAGAAAAAGAGTTCCAAAATTGCTTTGAAGGATGGAATAGGCACTGGTGTCAGCGCATAGCTTCCCAAGGGGAGTACTTCGAAGGTGACCATAGTGATATTCAACAATGAGGTATGTAGCAGTTTTTCTATAGTGAGTTTGTGAACTTAATTGTCATGTGTGTGTGTGTGTGTGTGTGTGTGTGTGTGTGTGTACTCCTTATACACTATTCTGTTTTTCAAATTTGATCTATTTTGGAAAGAATATTTATACATGTAGAGCTGCCTCAATCTTTTTAATAGTTTCATATCATTATATTGTATGAATGTGTCATAAATTATTATTCCTATAGAATAGGAATAATATAGAACTACTACTTGATATGAGTAATAATAAAAGTAATATATTTCCAGTAACTTCCCATTCCTCTTCCTACTCTTCACCAGCTAAAGTGTTTTGGCTTACAGTTTATTTTTTACTGTTTGTTTGTAGCTTTAAATACATCTTTCCTTCTACTACTTGCTTTATTTGGTCTATAACAATATCCTCAATTCCTGACTACAAAGGCTGTCACTTTACTTATACTACTTTTGGAAATATTTTATCCTCCTTCCCTTCCTGAATGTTTTTTTTTTAAAATGTCAATCAAGCCCTCAAAAGTGTAGATGTTATTTTTATAATCACTTGGCACATTAGGAAACTGAGGCTAAGTGAGATTAAACAACTTGCTCAAGATTATTTAGTTTCTGGAGAAGCTATGATCCAAAACCGCTATATCACATTCTAATACTATGCTTTTTTTTTTTTACAATGTACATCATCAATAAATGTTTCTCCTCTTTCAAATTCTATGCTATTAGGAGCTTCAATTTCTCAATCATAATGAAAATAATAATGTCTGACCTCTAGCTTCGTCTTTTCTCATATGATGTTTGGAAGTCAGATGTCTGATGATAGCCTAAGATTTTACTGCAGTCTCACATGACAGAAAGGAAAGGAAGTTCTCTCAGGACTCTTCTTATAAGGGCACTATCCCCATTCATGAGCACTTCATCCTCATGACCTAGTTATTCCTTCAAAGCTTCATCTCTAAACATTGCCAACATTAGGGATTATGAATTTTGGGGGTTCAAAACATTCAGATTATAGCAAACTGGTATGTTGTGGCTATAAGTTCTCATAGGAACAAAGTATGTGAAATGATTTTATAAAGAGTAAGTACAGTATCCTGAAGTAGTCTTCTGCTGAACACCTATTCTATCCTATTCACACCGTTGAACAAATTATCTCAGTGATTTGTATTTTAAAATTATTAAGCACAGAAGTTGCATCCCTAATCATATCATAAAAATAATTAGGATTGAATGTTTCAGTGTTTGAAAGATTGAGAAAGTAGCAATGTTCTATTATCACATTTAAACATAATCCTATAAAAAATTAGCCTTTAGTCTATATGAAGTAAGAATAATTGTATATTTAAATGAGAGATGTGTATTTACGAGACATAGACTTCAGGTAGAAAATATCAATCAATGATATAGATAATGATTTCTTAGATTTGCCATTAGTTATTTATGGAAGGGAGTCAATCACTATTGTACTTTATTATAGGTATCTTCACAATATCCACTTTTTTAAAAAAATTCTTTTTATTGAAAAATGAACATTTCTGAAAATCAGTTTCAGGTGTACAACACAGTGCAATAGTTCTACTTTTTACCCCTCAAAGTGACAACCTACCTCCCCCAATTCACCACCTCATGCCCTGCCCCATATCATACATATCTATTACAATTCTTTTGACTACCTTCCACAGTATACTCCACATCCCGTGACTATCTATATATTCAATTACAGTTGGCATACAATATTATACAACATCAGCTTCAGGTGTACAGTGCAGTGATCAAGCCTCTACTCCATCCATGAAGTGGTCTCCCTAATAAGACATATGACCATCTGACACCCCACAAAATATTGACAACATTATTATATTCCCGGAACTGTCTTTCATATCCCTGTGGCAATATTGTAGTTACCTATTTATACTGCTTAATCCCTGCCCCTTCTCCCTCACCCCCCCAACTAGCTACCCTCAGTATTTCCTCTATACCTATGAGTCTGTTTCTGTTTACTTTGCTCGTACATTCAGTATTTCAGATTCCACATGTAAGTGAGATCATATGGTATTTGCCTTTCTCCGACTGACTTATTTCACTTAACATAATAGTCTCTAGGCCCATCCATATTGTTGCAAATGGTACAATTCCATTCTACATTATAGCAGAGTAATACTCCATTGTATAAATGTACCACAGTTTCTTAATCCAATCGTCTACCAATGGGCATTTCGGTTGTTTCCAGGTCTTTGCTATTTTAAATAGCGCTGCAATAAACATAGGGGTGCATTTATTTTTTCGAATTAGTGTCTTGGATTCTTCTGGGTGAGCAATTGCTGGGTCATACGGTAGTTCCATTTCCAGTTTTTTTAGATACCTCCATACTGATTTCCATAATGCCTGCACCAATCTGCAGTCCCACCAACAGTGCACCAGGGTTTCCTTTTCTCCACAACCTCTCCAGCACTTGTTGTTTGTTGATTTATTGATGATAGCCATTCTGACCGGAGTAAGGTGGTATCATGAGATTTTTATTTGCATTTCTCTGATGATTAGTAAGATTGAACATTTTTTCATATACCTGTTGGCCATCTTTCTGTATGGCCTCTTTAGAGAAACGGCTCTTTATATCCTCTGCCCATTTTTTAACTGGGTTGTTTGTTTTTTTGGTGTTGAGTTCCATGAGTGTTTTATAAATTTTGGATATGAACCCATCAGATATATCATTGGCAAATATCTTCTCCCATTCAGTAGGCTTCCTTTTGGTTTTATTGATGATTTCCTCTGCTGTGAAAAAACGTTTAAGTTTGATATAATCCCATATGTTCATTTTTTCTTTTATTTCCCTTGCTTGAGGTGATATATCAGTAAAAATATTACTCAGGGTAATGTCTGCAAATTTACTCCCTATGTTTCTTCTAGGAGTTTTATGGATTCAGGATTTACATTTAAGTCTTTAATCCATTTTGAGTTTGTTCTCGTATATGGTGTAAGTAGGTGGTCCATTTTCATTTTTTGGCACGTATCAGTCCAATTTTCCCAGCACCATTTATTAAATAGACTATCTTTACTCCAATGTAAATTCTTGCTTCCATTGTTATACATTAAATGACCATATATGGATGGGTTCATACCTGGGCTCTCTATTCTGTTCCATTGGTCTATGTGTCTGTTTTTATGCCAGTACCATACTGTTTTGATTACTGTAGCCTTGTAGTATGTTTTGAAGTCAGGTAGCATGATACCTCCCACTTTGTTCTTATTTCTCAAGATTGCTGTGGTTATTCGGGATCTTTTGTGGTTCCATATAAATTTTAGTAATCTATGTTCTATTTCTGAGAAAAATGTCCTTGGTAGTTTGATTGCAATTGCATTGAATCTATATTTTGCCTTAAGAAGTATTGACATTTTAACTATATTAATTCTTCCTATCCATGAACATTGTATGTATTTCCATGTATTTTAATTTTCTTTAATTCCTCTCTTCAGTGTCTCATAATTTTCTAAGTACAGGTCTTTTACTTCTTTAGTTAAATTGATTCCTAGATATTTTATTGTTTTTTAAGCAATTATAGAAGGGATTGATTTCCTGATTTCTCCTTCTGATAGCTTATTATTGATGTACAAATACAACTGATTTCTGAATATCAATTTTGTATCCTGCTACCTTACTAAATTCGTTTATCAGTTCTAACAGTTTTTTGTTGGAGCCTTTGGTATTCTCTACATATAGTATGTTATCTACATCTAATGACAACTTTACTTCATCCTTTCCAATTTGGATGCCTTTTATTTCATTTTCTTGTCTGATTGCTTGTGGCTAGAACTTCCAGAACTATGTTAAATAGAAGTGGTGAAAGTGGGCAGCCTTGTCTTGTTCCTGATCTTAAGAGGAAAGCTTTTAGCATTTCCCCATTGAGTATGATGTTTGCTGTGGGCTTATTATATATGGCCTTTATTATGTTGAGACATCATCCCACTATTCCCACTTTGCTAAGAGTTTTTATCATAAATGGCTGCTGGATTTTGTCAAATGCTTTTTCTGCATCTATTGATATGATCATATGATTTTTATTTTTCATTTTGTTAATGTGATGTATTACATTAATGGATTTGTGGATATTGAACCAACCTTGCATACCAGGAATGAATCCCACTTGATTGTAGTATATGATCTTTTTAATGTGATGCTGAATTCAGTTTGCAGTATTTTGTTGAGGATTTTTGCATCTATGTTCATGAGTGATATCGGCCTGTAGTTTTCCTTTTTTGTAATATCTTTGTCTGACTTAGGAATCAAAGTGATAGTGGTTTGGGAGCCTTCCTTCCTTCTGTATTTTTTGGAATAGTTTGAGGAGAATAATAATTAATTCTCTTTTGAATGTTTTGTAAAATTCACCTGTGAAGCTATCTGGTCCAGGACTTTTGTTTGCTGGCAGCTTGTTGATTACTGATTCAATGTCTTTGGCAGTAATCAGTCTGTTCGGAATTTCTGTTTCTTTTTGTTTCAGACTTGGTAGATTGTATACTTTTAGAAATTTATCCATTTCTTCCAGATTGTCGAATTTGTTAACATATAGTTGCTTGTAGTATTTTCTTAAATTTTTCTGTATTTCTGCTGTCACTTCTTCTTTTGCATTTCTGATTTTATTAATTTGGATCCTCTCTCTCTTTTTCTTGGTGAGTCTGGCTAAGGGTTTGTCGATATTATTTATCTTGGTGTCATTGATCTTTTGTATTGATTTTTTGTTCTCTATTTCATTTATATCTGCTCTGATATTTACTATTTCCTTCCTTGTACTCCCTTTGGGCTTGTTCTTTTTCCAGTTCCTTTAGGTGTGAAGATAGACTGTTGATTTGAGATTGTTCTTGCTTTTTTTATGTAGGCCTGCATTGCTATGAAGTTTTCTCTTAGGACTGCTTCCCTCCATCCCAGAGATTTTGGGTTGTGTTGTTTTCATTTTTGTATCTCTCAAGGTATCTTTTGATTTCCTCCTTGATCTCATTTTTGACTCACTCACTATTCTGTAGCATGTTATTTAGCCTCCATGTATTTGTAAGCTTTCCAGATTTCTTCTCATGATTTATTTCTAGTTTCATAGCATTGTGGTCAGAGAAGATGCTTGATATAATTTCAATCTTCTTAAATTTGTTGAGACTTGTATTGTGGCCTAACGTGTGGTCTATCTTGGAAAATGTTCCATGTGCACTTGAGAAGAATGTATATTCTGTTGCGTTGGGGTGAAATGCTCTAAAAATATCAACGAAGTCCAGCTGGTCTAAAGTGTCATTTAAGGCTACTGTGTTGGTGTTGATTTTCTGTCTGGAGTACCTGTTCATTGTTGACAACGGGATGTTGAAGTCCCCTACTATGATAGTGTTACTGTTGATCTCTCTACGTCTGTCAAAATCTGTTTTCTATATTTAAGAGCTCCTATGTTGGGTGCATCGATGTTTACTAGGGTTATGTTCTCTTGTTGAATCGATCCTTTTATTATCATGTAGTGTCCTTCTTTGTCTTTTATTGTAGTCTTCATTTTAAAGTCTATTTTGTCTGAAGTAAGTATTGCTACTCCAGCTTTTTTCTCATTTCCATTTGTGTGAAGTATCTTATTCCATCCTTTTACTTTCAATATGTGTGTCTTTTGATCTGAGATGAGTCTCTTGTAGACAGTATATGCATGGATCCTGTTTTCTTATCTATTCAGCTGCTCTCTCTCTTTTGATTGGGCATTTAGCCCATTCACATTTAAAATGATTATTGATAGGTGCATATGTATTGCCATTTTGTTATTTGTATTCCTGGTCTTCCTAGGTTAGCTTGTTTACCCCTTTCTTCTGTTTAAAAAGCTGTTTTAGCATTTCCTGCAATGGTGGCTTGGTAATGAATTCCTTAAGCTTTTTCTTTTCTGAGAAACTCTGTATCTCTCCTTCAATTTTAAGTGATAGCCATGCTGGATAGAGCAATCTTGGTTGCAGACCTTTATTTTGCGTCACTTTGACTATTTCCTGCCACTCTCTTCTGGCCTGCAGAGTTTCTGTAGACAAGTCAGCTGTTAGTCTAATAGGTGTTCCTTTGTATGTAACCTGATGTCTTTCTCTTGCTGCTTTTAGGATTCTGTCTGTCTTTAAGCTTTGCCGTTTTTACTATGATATGTCTTGGTTTGGACCTGTTTCGGTTCAACTTGTTTGGAACTCTCTGCATTTCCTGGGCTTGTATGTCGATTTCCTTCACCAGGGTAGAGAAATTTTCAACCATTATTTCTTCAAATACATTCTCAATCCCTTGCTTCTTCTCTTCTCCTTCTGGTATTCCTATGATGTAAATATTGCTGCATTTCATGTTGTCTCACAGGTCTCTTAAACTATTTTCATTGATTTTTATTCTTTTTTCCTTTTGTTGTTCCAACTGAGTGATTTCTGCTACTTTGTATTCTAAATCGCTGAGTCGATCCCCTGTTTCATCTAATCTACTGGTGATTCCTTTGAGTGTGTTCTTCATTTCAGTAATTGTATTCTTTAGTTCTAACTGGTTGTTTTTTATGATATCCCTATTCTTCTTTATGTCCTCGCTAAGTTCCTTAAACATTCTTATCATCAGTGTTCTAAACTCTGTCTCTGAAAGTTTGGATCCCGCTGTTTAATTTAGTTCCATTTCTCGAGTTTTCTTCCAATCTTTTACTTGGGACATTTTTCTTTGTTTCATCATTTTGGCTGTCATTCTGTGTTTGCTTTGATGTATTAGACAGATCACCTAGAAAGAAAAGAAAAGAAAAGAGGGGAAAAAAAGGAAAAAAGGAAAAAAAAAAGGTGGGAGGCTCTCCGTTCTTTTTAATCTACAGACCACTTGCTGAGCAATAGAGAGTGTCTGGGCAACTCAGCACCAACTGTTGGGGGGAAACGTTTACCATGTTATGTGCCAGCCTCCCTCTCTGTCTTCCAGTGAGCTTTCCACAATTAGAGGCTGTGTGCTCTGGAACCATGCTCTCACTACCAAAAATCCTCGCAGGTTGTTGCAGGTTGTCTGGTGCTTCAAAAAAATCCTCTGTGGCCTGTGGAGGTGTGGGCCAGACCCAGGGGCTCAGGTTGACTCTGGCAACACAGCTGTAGGTGGGCATGGCAGTCCCCCAAGGCACCACTGGATGTGGTCAGTGGCCCCGCTGAGTCAGGGCAGCATGCACTCTGCACCAGCAACCAGCCCACACAAACTTGCCAGGAAAGCCCCGACTGGATCATGCTGGTGCACAGCTCCCAGCCCAACACTCTCAGGAAAACTTCCAGTCTCAGCCTGTCCCAGTCAGCTGCTCGCAGATCAGGCTGAGCAGCCCAACAGCCAATCCCCAGCCTGGCAACTTTGCACTCACATTGTGGATGGTAGGGACCCAAGGCGCCTAGCAGGCTCCTACGTGTCTCAATGAACAGCCTGATGGAGCTGAAGTGCACCTGCCAGGCATTTCCCTGGCTACGCAGCACAAGCAGGCGGAGGGTGGGAATCCAAGGCAGCATGCACGTGCATGCACACATGCACACACACACTCCGGCCCCAATTTCACCAGATCAATGCGGTTCCGGACCTGACTCTCTGTGGGAGGGCCGAATCCTGAAAAAATGGCACCCTCCTGTACACTACTTGTGTGCAGGCTCCACAACAGCAGACCAATGGTCCCAAAACCTCTAGCTTCTGCACCAAAGGCGCTCAGTTCACTCAGTTCCCGCATGCTCCTGGGTCTGGCTCACACAGCCACTCCCTCCACCAGGAACTGGGTGAGTGCTCCCCAGACAATGAGCCTATGCACTGGCCCCACTGGTTCTCAAGCCACCCTCGGCCTCACCTACCAAAATACCCATTCCTAATAATAGGAATAATATATTTTTTAAAATATCAAAGTGATAGAATTATTATTCTTGCCAATAATGACAAATATTTGTAGTAGAATTTCCAAGAATTACCAGAGAACATCACTAAATCTCTTTTAACATATTAATTTTTTGTTGCTGATGTAAGAAATTAGTGCAAATTTAGTAGGCTAAAACAATACATCTTTATTATCTTACACATCTGAAAGTCAGGAGTTAAACTGGGTATCATGGGTCAGTAGGGCTCTGTCCCTTCTGGAAACTCCAGGGAAAAAATCTGCCCCCTTTCCTTTTCCAGTTTCCTTTTCCAGCTTCTGGATTCTGCCTACATTCTTTGTTTCATTGCCCCATCGTCCATCTTCAAATCCTGCAGTTTAGCATGTTTCAATTTCTCTCTTTCTGTCTTTTACTTTCCTCACTCCTTTTTATAAGAACTCTTCTGACTATATTATTGGGCCCATCCAAATAATTCAGGATAATATCCCCATCTCGAGGTCTTGCAAGCCCCTTTTGCCATGTAAAATAACATATTCACAAGTTTCACGGATTAGGAAATCTTTGGAGGTCATTATTCAGCAGGCTTACTGCATGTATTGGGTTGTTGCAAAAGTCATGACATATTTTTTCTATGTTTTTCATTGAAAAAATGTGTCATGACTTTTCTGACAACCCAATATTTATTTAAAGGATAAGGTCTGGGTGAGGTTGAGTAAATTTTTTCTCAAAAAAAATCTTCAGGGGGCGACCAGTTAGCTCAGGTGTTTAAGAGTGCAGGCTCATAACACCAACGTTGCCAGTTTGAGTCCCACATGGGCCAAGAAGCTGTGCCCTCCACAACTGGATTGAAGACAACTACTTGACTTGGAGCTGATCAGTCCTGGAAAAACACACTGTTTCCCAATTTAAAAAAATATATATATTAAAAAAAAATCTTCAAAATGTCAAATTTTAAAAGGAAAGTAAGATGAATTTTAAAAATATTGAAACACCTGGAAAACATAATTTGGACTTGAAAATATTCTTACCCAACCTTAAGCCTTTGAGTTTTAGAAGACTGATATTATCCATGTGAAACAGAAACATCATAAAACATCATTGTGTTTTTCTTTATTTTTTTAGATATTTCCACTTTAAAAAAAAATTGCTTTAAAACACATTTATCTGGTTATTAGGAATTAAGGCATGGAATACATAAAAAACAATCATGAGGATAAAGCCTTATTTGTGTTAGAATTTGAAAATAATATTTAGTTATTATTTTAAAAAGAAAAGGCCAAAAAGAAAAAGAAAAATACATGTCATACATTCAAGAGTGGTGACAAAAAAAATTTTATTTTAAAGTAGTGATCTTCAAATTATATATACATATTTTAAGTTGCAAAGTAGAATGCAGAGGGGACTGAAATATTATGGAGGCAGTGAGGTTTGTAGAGTTCACACATCCCATGTCTCTGTCCTTAAAACATAAATACAGCACAGTAATTTATGATTCTCTGACTCACTATTGGTATCTTATGAACCATGGAAATAGGTGGTGTGGCTGGAATTAAATCGCTATTCCTTCTTATTGTCTGTTCGGATGGTCAAGATGAGAAAAACAAGTTGCATTGTACAAACTACAAACTGAAGAATTTCCTATCCATTCTGAGCAAGATTATAGAACCTAAAAATGAACTCATTATTTTTTGGCACATAGTAGAAAAAGAAGCACTTAGACCCAGGATAGAACAAAAATACTTGTCTTTGGAAGATAACACAAGACTGTATCTACGTTAATTAACCTGAAGGAATTTTGTAATATACACAATCATACACTAAATGTCTACTACTAAAATGTCTATCAGGTAGCAGGTGGTAAGCTACTTAAAAATTTGACTTCATTTACATGAAATATCCAGAAATGAGAAATCCATAGAGACAGAAAGCAGATGGTAATTGCCAGGGGTGAGAGGATGGGGAGTGGAGAAGGGGGAATGGGTGGGGGAGTAGGTAGCGGCCTATTGGTATTGGGTTTCCTCCAGGGTGATGAAGAGTACTGGAACTAAATAGTGGTGGTAGTTCTACAACATTGTGAGTATCCTTCATGCCACTGTACACTTATGGGCAAAATGGTACATTCTATGTTATGTGTATTTTACCACAATAAAAAGTGTTGAATGCAGTTCTCTGGCCATATCTGAAAAATGAGAAAGGATAAATGCCAGGTATCTTTATTTGGAACTTGCACATTAGGAGACTTTGAAATACAGCTACTTTGTGAATTATTAATTCTACATCTGATTCTCTACATTTATCAACAGTTTGGATAAAGTTAGAGAGGCTATTCCGGTTATCTATTGCTATATAACAAAGCACCCAAAACTCACCTAAAATTATAACAACTGTTGTTTTTGTAGTCAGAAGGCAGTTGGGCAGGGCTCTTCTTGGAACCCATTTCCCCATCCTACTCCACTAGCTGGGGCAGCCACAGATGCACTCTACCATTTAAGAAGGGTAACACTGCAGCTTTTGATATAAGATCCGGTGGGATAGGAAATGTTGTCACCATATTTAGAAAATACAACCTGCCAGAGGGCATGACTTTTAAACTAAGAGTGAATACGTGCTCCAGGTTGTCGAATATCTCAACACTTGAGCGCAACCTACCAGGATGAAGTCTGACTTAACTTACAATGACATGCCTTTGCTTACAGCATCCTACCACCTACATAGAGAAAGAATGAGACAGCATAGCAGTGGCCTGGGACACAATGACTCAGAGTTATAAGCAAAGAAAGCTCAGCCTGAGTATGGAAAGCAGATAAATTAATTTTTTAATTTATCCCATTAATACAAAGAAAATGAAAAAAATAAAACTTTCTTTTTCTTATGCCTTGGATAAGTGACCATTTTTTCAATCTGCTTACTCTGCTGTAAGTTTATCTAGAGTATATTGTAATAATTACTAAAGTGTTTTCCTATTCTTGAAATTTACTTTGCTTCCTCTTCTTTCATGTGATGGAATGATAAATATTACATGTGTACAGCTTACCTTGCCCCAGTCATGACCAGTATTTAAGGTTATTTCTTAAAGATAAAGTCATAGAAGTAAAATACCTTTTATACCCCCCCATTTTTTTTTTCCTATAAATAATTGTTTTGAGTTGTCCTGTATCTGTTTCATGGACCAATTTTATTTATCATCATTGGGAAAATGTCTTATCTATAATATTTACTTAAAATATATAATATATTTACATATATCACCATATTAAATCCTTAAAACCACCTTGAGAAATATAGTTTATTATCTGTTACATTTATTATAGGTAATAGATGAAGAAAACAGGATTTAGGAAGGTTTAGAAATTTGCCTAAACTTACATAAGTCACAGAACTAGGATTCTAGATATTCTGACTCTAAAACCTAACACCTTTTATGTATGCTGTCCTATAGAATATACAAATGATGTAATTACAGTCCAGAAAGGTTAAATTGAAAGACAAAAATTACAGCACACTTGTGTCAGGGCTAGAACACCATTTATTTGACATACTCTCCAGTTCTACTTATGGTATTTTTCAGCACTAGAATGGAAATTTATACATATCTCTTACAGGTGGGGAAAAAATTTAAGATACCTATAATTTATAAAAGAAGCTGAATTACTTCTATTTAATGAAATAGTCCTCTGAGGAATTATTTTTTGAAACAAATGTTCTATATTAATAAACTTAAAAAGCAGCACACAATGAGTAAAATGTAGTCCTTTCTTGAAGCCCTTTCATTTAGAAAGCTTGGATTTTAACAGTAATGCTATAAGCTACTTATTAATTCAAACGAATTTCCTTTTAACAAATATCAGTTTAACTGATTAAAACATTCTGCAATCACTCCCAAATTTTCTTAAATAGAAAGAGTTAATTATTTATTTAAAAGCACACTTCATACATACTTGTCACATACTATCATATTGAAATGACAGAAAATGCTGAGTTGTTTGATTTTATTTTGCTTGTTTGTTTGATTTTTGCCTCCTTGTTCACCCTCAAAATCAGGAGGCAAAACCAAACAAACAAACAAACAAACACTTTTGTGTTCTTTTTGGAATACATCATCTTTCTTTTGCAATACAAGCACACTGGATAGAAAACAGTTCATACTCTGGAGAGTATGTCTCCAGACATACTCTATATGGATTTTTTAAAAAGTCCAACACTGACACAATATAAAACCTGATTCATTGTCTTATATTTTTCTAAAAAATGAAGCTTATGACTCCTTTTGAAAAATACAGAATTTAAGAAGAAGACAGCACAAATTTAATTGTACTGGTTGTACCACTGCATTGAAAATCTTGTTGTTTGTTTGTTTACTTGTTTGTTTGTTTGGCTGTATAGCTAAATGAAAGTCAATGTAACAGGGAGAATCAGAATAAAATCTGAGGAAAGGAAGTTGGGCATCTTCTTGGGCACTAAAGTAAAATAAACTGTGGCATATTCTTGTCTTTAGTGATTTTTCTTCATCACTCCTTTCTCTACATGGATCATACCCAGAAAAAATCTTTTCCCAGGCTCATCCAAGTTCAGATTGACTCAATGTCTTCAGTAAGTCTTACTGAGTCTTACTGAGGATACTGGGCCTCACTACAAAACTTGCCACACTCTCCAGCCAGAGCCATTTCCTCTATAAACAAAGGCAGTGAGAACTGAGGTACTAAAGTCACAATTTCTGTCTTGTTTACCATCCCTAGTGTGAAAGTCTAAACTCTAATCTTAATTTAGACTCAGGAGATGAGGGAATCTATAACAATAAGAATGAAAAGTTCCAGGTTGAAGTCAAGTTTGTATCAATCTGATGTTGTATTTTACCAACAATAACACATCAAGAAACAAACGAGTGTCATAGGGCAGAATGAAGAAAGAATTGATATTCAGAAAACAAGGTTTGAAACCAAAAATCCAGTCTTGGGCTATTTACTTAATCTCTGAAGGCTCATTTTCCCCTTTATGAAATGGGTATAGACCATAACTTTACAAGGTGCAATAAACTATCAAATGTATGGTACTTTTTTATTATTCTCTGTGTATAAGGAAGTACTCTGCTATTTTTACTTTTTTATTCCATTATGGATTAGGTACCTAACATTTAGTGGAAACCTCAAAATTCAGTGCTTCTTCGGACTTAAGTTCAATTTATATTTTCCTCTCAAAATGTGAAAGTCTAACCTCTATTATAATATTATAGGTTTTTCATGAACATCACATTGTATAGAATTTTCTTTCATCAAATGTAAACCTTAGGTAAATATTACCAATTATATTATATAAAACAAAAGTCCAACTATACTCTCCTAAATTTTAATGTTAGTCTGAGTTTAGATGTCTTAGATATAAGGAAAAGGTAAATCTTCTAAACAAATAAACATTATTTGTGAAGTGCTTTAAAAACGTATTTTTTATTACCTCACAGATTTCAAGAGAAAAAGAGGTAGGATTCTGTCAGAGCAATTTCCACAAATGTTGATTCAGTTTGTCATAAATAGAGCCAGATATGATTTAGCATAGACAATTATAACACCATGGAACCTAATATCTAACCCAACATTTTCATTGTTCATGCTTTAATATGGCAGGCAGAGAAGGACTTTCTTTCTGTAAAGTAACCATCTGTGTAAATCTTATGAATTTCAAATTTGAAATTCAAGTTTTTAAAAGAAGTTTTATATTATGATGTCATATTTTAATTTGAAACACTACTCCATGTCTTTGAAATATATTGCCATTTACTATGTGTTTCGAAACATAAACACATTTTTACAATGATTTTCTGAATAAAGGTCAAATCCTAGATAATATCTATTATAAAAAAGATTCATTAGCAAAGTCATTGATTAGGACCCTGTTTAATCTGCACATTTATCATGAATCATGTTTCATGAGATTTCTTACCTTGATAAATGCACCAACAAGCCAAATTAGTTGCTAATTTTGAGTTTTTTCTGTTTCTGATATTTTAGCTAATAACAATTTTTACTAAGACAAAATCTTTTTCTTAATTAGTGCTTAGCATAGTGAACCAAACCATCAGAAGTTAATTAATGTGCACAGGAAATTTTGTACTTTTCTTGTCTTGCAGCCTTTAATAGTGCTTATCACATAGTATGTACTCTTTCATATATAGTAGTATTTGAATATGTTATAGTAGTATTTAGTATATAGAAGTACTAAAATAGCATAGTAGTATTTGAATATATATGTACATATATTCAATACACATATATATGAAGCATGACAAATAGATCAGAGAATATATAATATTTTATTAACATCTAATTGTCTTTCTTCAATAAGGACAATATTTGCTTTAGAATCTATCACAACCATAAAAACGAATGAACATACATATGGACACACACACACACACACACAACATAATCTCTCAGCATCATTTTAGTAGTTTGCCACTCCTTTCTTTAAACATTATCTGTATCTAATTTCTCTTGTGACATCGGTTTCCTAGTTTTCTCTACACTGACCATGTCTTTTGTTTTTGGTTTTCATGGCTGGTCTTTTTGGCTCTGTTTGAACCAAAGATGTTTGGTTACATTCTCAAATGCCCTGTCTCCTTAGTAAATGTTACAGCCCCCACCCTGGAGAAAAAGAAGTCACTTACACACCCTTAGCCTCCACCTATGATGGTCTAGAATAACCTCTTAGTGCTGAGCATTCTAATGAAGATCATCACTCCACTCAACAATTGGCCAAATTGAAAAGCACCATGTCTGGCAAGAATCCCTACCTCTCCTGCTCTACCCACCTTTACAGCCTTACGTAAGCTATTTCCATTAAATACTTATCCTTATTTAAGTATATCACCACAAAGAAAAATCCCCAGGGTTCTTAGGTCATCCAGACTACTTCTCACTCTCAGCCTCAGTGCTTCTGTTTGTCTCCTGCTCTGATCCCATGGATGTTTTGCTGTGCCTTCAGCAACTCTTAAGTCAGTCATTATTAACATCTCTCCATTCTCCATCTTACTTATGAGTGATCCTTTCATTAAGTGTTTTAAGTGGAAACTGACTTGGGTGAGTTCTACTCTTCCTATTGCCCTCTCAAGAGAATGCTTCATTTTCCCACTGATTTATAGGAGAAACAGATTTCTCTTTGTACCTTATTGCCACCTTCTGACCATTCTCCATCCCTATGTTTGGAATTCATGACATTAGACAATACTAAAAATCATCTCACCTTGTTAAAGTTATCTTATGGAGTTGAAATCCCTACTCCTAATTCCTTGAGGACTTTAACTCAGAAAAGAGGAGATTTTGACATTCAAGTAGAAGTGGTAATAATATACTTTTGAAAGGACCCAAAATGTCCATTAAATCAACAAAGACCCATATGTAGTTGAGAATTTTATTTTTCTAATTACTGGCATGTGTACTAAATACTCATGGAAATTCTCTGAAGGGTCTTTAAGTTGTACTTCTGTACAAAATAGTTATAATTGTGACATATTAAATAACTGAAATTTTGGGTAACAGACATTTGTTATTCATTGATTATCCATGGACTTTTCTATGTTTATCTCTTGCAGTTAATCAGAAACAAGTGACTGGTTCTAGCTTATGGCTTGTGAGTAGAGGTGGCATATGTGACTTCTAGGCTAAGGCATTTAAGAGCTAGTATGTTATGTTGTCTCTTTCTCTGATGCAATGATATAAAGATAGATGTGTTCTATTGTCAAACCATATGTCAGCCTATTCTGTGTGAAATATATGGGGAAAAAACATTTATCAAAATTTTTTGATTAAGGAAAATTATATATAAACTATTGTTTTATTAAATAATTGAAATTTAGGAGATAATTTGTTATTACAGCATAAATTATCCTTTCCTGATGAAGATACTCTGAAGATCCCCAACTCTGGATGGTGAAAATGTCTCTACTTCCTTCTTTGATAGCAAAGTAAATGGCATAGTTTATTCTGAATCTATGATCTTATTTGGAAGATGCTTTTAAGAAACTCTATTGCATTTTCTTAGAATATTCATGCTTCCACTTTCATGAAATTCTAGTATATACCTTCTCCTTCCCTATCTCAGGTATCTCCTTCTATTTCTTTATCCTTACTTTCTGTATTGCTAAGAAAAAAGAAGCTGTGGCAAAATAATGTAAGCCTAAGACCTCTTGATCAAACTGTATCTGTAGTATTCTAATCTGCTTTCTCTCCTGTTAATATACATAAACCCTGCATAGTGCTCTCAGAAAATAAATCCTATTGTACTGGATCAAATGATATGCGCTTTACTCAGAGACCCCACTTCATGATGTCTCCAGAAAAAAAAAAATCACTTCAGAATTCCTGCACTATCCATTATTCCCTAACAAATCATTTTCATGAGCATAAATATATGCAGTTATTTCTTCCATTTAAAAAAAAAAATTTCTTTTATTTCCAAATTCCACCTTCATAACAATCTCTTATCTGTCATATTTTCCAGAAAAAAGAAATATCCTAAAATTGTTCTCTTCAGTCTTTGAATGTAATTTTTCTTCTGTTCTTTTTAGAATCCCCATAAAATTAGTTTTTTATACCTACTGTTCTTCCAAACTTGTGCCTGAAAGTTACAAATTTGCTGCATGTTCCTAAATTCAGTAGTCTACACAAATCTAAATTTTATTTGACAAATGAACAATAAAGGGTAGTTTGTTGATTTCTCCTCCTTAAAATATTTGCTATACGTAGCTTTCAGAATACCACACTAGTGGTTCTTTTTTTATCTCAAGTACTATTTTTTTCCTTAGGCTTCATTACTAGTACAACTTTTCTTTCTTTCTTTCTTTCTTTCTTTCTTTCTTTCTTTCTTTCTTTCTTTCTTTCTTTCTTTCTTTCTTTCTTTCTTTCTTTCTTTCTTTCTTTCTTTCTTTCTTCTTTCCTTCTTATGCCTCTGGGTTGAGTCCTTATGGCATCTGTTTTCTCTACTCACTTTCCTCACTTCCAGACCCCTTTCATTCTGGGTATGTTAGAAAAAAATATTTAGAGGCATTTGTTAAATAAAGTAAGGCAGACTTCATTCAGGACAATTATGATGAGTATAGTGGCAATTGCAATGGGATTTTACAGTAGGAGAGATTAGGCTCCACTCTGAATAAAATATGGACAAAAAGCACGGTGGGTGGGGGTTAGTGGATGAAAAAGTACTAAGAGGAAACATCAGGGATAAGGGTGGGTTCAGGCTTACTTGACCTAACAGCATTCTTGCTGAAGACAGGCTAAGGGTGATCAGATGTCACCTCGGGGGTGGTAAGTAACCTCATGAAATATCAAGGGTAATCAGACATTGAGGCTGGTGGATCTGGTTAACTGACTTAGCTTGGTTTTCAATAGAACTATATTTACAAAGGAGTGCTCAGATGGGCCTAGAAGAAGAATGAGGAGCATAACTAAAGATTGGTTAAGCAAAGAAGCATTGTCAGCCCTTAAAAACATCTATATATTAATGATTTCCAAATGTGTGTCTTTAGATTTGGACTTTGCTCTGAACTTTAGACGTATATTCAGCTAATCACTTGATATCTTAATTTATTTCTAATATATATGTAAACCCAATAGTTATTCAGGAAACCAGGTTGGTGAACATTATACCACATTGTAGTGTATCATAAGAAATCATGGCTGCCTGGGTCACAAGAGCAAAGGAGAAGAAAGCTAAAGGGTCACACACTGGCTCGTAAATGACTTGGTCTAAAAATGACATGTATCATTTTCAATCACAGACTTTCAGCAGAAGTCATCACCTGACCTGGTCTAAATTCAAGAGGTATGGTAAATTGGGGGCACACATGGATGTTTGGTAATCAGTAACTGTTTTGGCTGTACCATCTACATGTTAAGTCTCATACCCCTATCCATGGAGATCAACTCTTTCTGAGGTCTGCTTGGGTACTCCAAAATGTATTGTGCTATATTCACATGGAAGTGTTTTAGCCATATCCAACTTAACAAAAATAAAAATGAAAATCTTGATGTCCTAGGCCAGCCCAATGACTCAGCTGTTTAAGAGCTTATTCAAGAGTGTGAGCTCTGAGCAACAGGGTCACCAGTTCAACTCCCACATGGGCCAGTGAGCTGTGCCCAAGCTGATCTGCCACTGAGCTGCGAACAGGTGGCAGGATGGCTCAGCTGATGAGAGCACATGCTCCTAACAACAGGTTGCCTCTTCAAGATGGTGGTATAATCCTGTCCTCAACTAAAGACTGAACTCGGCACCTTGAGCTGAGCTGCCACCTGATGGTCAGTGGATACAGCATGTACTCTTAAGCAAGGCTGCTTGTTGGACTCCTGCATGGGATGATGGCTACGCCCACCCACAACTAATTGAACACAGTACCTTGAGGTGAGTGGTGTGACTGGACTTGGAGCTGAGCTGGCTGTGCCCTCTACAACTAAGATGGAAAGACAAGACTTGGCTGTTCCCCTTCCCAAATTCCCCAACACTGTTCCCCTCCCCCGATTCCCCAATAAAACCTTAAAAAAAAACAAGAAGAAAATCTTGATGTCCCATCCCACTCATACACATTCCTCTTTCATTATCCCAGTCAGTTGCACATTTATTTGAGTCACAAATCTATGAATACCTTTGTTTACCTTATTTCCCTCACTTTTGTATATCCCACCCAACATTCAATATGCTTAACTCTGCTTCTAAAATATATACTTACTTCATCAATTTTTAGTAATGGCATTTACACCCAAGATTAAGCCATTATTAGCTTGGACATTTATTAGACTAAGACATCTGCAATAGCTTTCTAACTTGTTTTCTTGATTCTTCCATGACTTTTCAAAAATTGATACTTCTCACAGTAGGTTAAATATACTTCTCACACTATATTAAATATAAAAGCATAGACTCATTTAAACAAATGTATAACCATCTTCCTTAGTACCAATAACCAAGAGTCTGACTCACTGTTAATTATTGTCATAAATATTAGCATTAATTGCATGTTTAGTCATAATGTAAGCCATTTTATACAATACTAAGGGGGGAAAGGGTGGTATATGAGGGTAAAGGGGATCAAATATGTGGTGATGGAAAGAGAACTGACTGGGTGGTGAACACACAACGTGATATATAGATGAGGTATTACAGAATTGTATACCTGAAATACCTGAAATCTATGTAACTTTGCTAACAATGTCACCCCAATGAACTTTAACTAAAAAAAACATTTTGGTACTTTAAAAATGGAAAGAGATAACACTATATCTTTTGCAAACTGGACCATCTTCTGATACAAATTTCTGAAAATGTTTAAATGTCAAATTATTCATTTATTCATTCAATGTACAAGCATATTTTGAAGACCAAATGATCTGGATATCTGATTAAATTATGGAAAATATAAAGAAGGCTAGGATGTAAAGATCAAAGTATGCATGATTTATTATTTCCTTTTTATAGATATTATATTATGGAATATATCATATAATTTGGCAGCTGTGACTACATGCTGCATGTGGGTTGAGCCTAAGGAAGTGGAATGTTGAGGAAGGTTTCCCAGAGCTGGTGACATTTGAAATATATGAATTTGGTGAAGTGCTTCCTAGACATAGACGTATTCCAAATCAAAGAGGAGGCATGTAGAACAATGTAGAATATTTTAAAATTCTGCAAATAGAAATAAAGCTGGATGATAAAGATGGGGCCACAGGAAATGTCTTTTATGGTATTATACATAAGGTAAAAATAAAGGGCTAAAAACAATCTGAAAGTGTTATTCATCTGCTTATACAATGTGAAATATCTAGGAAGACAAACAACTTCTGGATAGACAAAACTGAAATAAGAAACACTGTAATCAACATTTTTGTCATCCCCTTCAGCAAGAAATTAGATTTTCGTCCTCTGATTTCCTCTTAACATTTTGTGTATTTTTTTCTGGAACTCATCTCTGTTCACTTTTATATATACATCTATAGTATTACGTGATCTTTATTGAATAATGAGCTCTGTAAGAACAAGAATGGATGCCTCTATGTCTTTGTTTCCAGGGGTTTTTCAGCCAGCAAACACTGAACGACTACTTGTGAAACAAATAAATGAATGTTAAATGTTTAAAACATCTGCTAATAGTTATGCTGTCAAGGTCTATTAAAATTGTGAAACAAAGTCATTGTTTTTTTCCTCATTATATCCCCTTCATCTTCCCAGGGTTTGCTTTACCTTCTGTGGTGCTCCCTTACTTTTCTATTCCCAATTCTACCCCTCACTGAAAACACAAACATGCACTCCCCCCACACACACACCACACAAATAAAATTACTGAATAAACAAGGCATAATTTAATTTTATAGTGCCATCAGTTTGGAAGTGATTAGAAGAGAAACTGCCACCAAGATTTGTGTCCTGAAAAAGTTTAATGTCAAAAGTCTCCCAAGAGTTTTCCCTTATAATAATGGATACAATTTTAGTTCAAAATAATGGTGTTGACATTGTGGCCTTTCAGAAACCAGCAATTAGATGATTAAAGGGAGGTATTTTGAGAATAGGCAAGCATCTCAACATCCCTCAAACATAACCATAAAATTAACTAATCGTCTTCTTACTATCAGATTCAAGTTACAAGCTACAGGAAATTTGGAGAAAAAAAGAGTAAAATTGTCAAGATTTAACCCATTTGAATCAATATGACCAAAAACAAAAGTTAAAAACAGTTTTTGTAAGAAACTATATTTATGAAGGACCAATAAGGAGACGAAAATCACACCAGTGAATTAAATAAGAAATGTTTAATATAATTTTTAACAGGGTATTAGAGTATTAGAAAATTGGAAGTAACAGTAAAGGAAAACTTGAAGGAATTCAAGAACAGCAGATGTTGAGGGAGTAGATGCTATCACTAGTGCTGAGGTAGAACACCCAAGGAGCCACTACCCACGCCCTTTGGCCCACCCTCAACTCAGAGGATGTGGCAATACTTCACTGGACAGCAGAAGCCACTGAGGTACCTGGTTGACTTGTTGGAAACCTGGTACCAGGGGAGGTCATCCACAGGAAGGAACTGTGCCTCAGAACTTGCTGTAAAGACACCTGAGCAGGTGCTGAGGGAGTCTGTTCAGAGGGAGTGGCCTTCCTGAGAAGGCCAAGAGAAGACTCCCAGAGAAGATGCAGCTAGAAGCTGCTGTACATTTCTGATCTACATGTTCTGTAGAGCATTCAGAAACCACACTCAACAGGTCTGGAGACAACTTGCCCTGCAAGGGCTTAGCTTGGGAGAAATTGCTCTCTGCAGGGTGGGAGCACAGGAGAAAGAAGAAACCAGCCAAGTCCATCAGGAGAGAATCCACATGTACCCAAGTTCAAATGCTCAGAAAATCTAGGCCTCTCAGGAACCTAGCACAAGATCAGTCCCACCTGCATCAGAGCTGACAGCTGAGAAAGAGCATTCAGCAGGAGCCTGGTAAACAGGACACATTGGAACCAGGAGGAAAATCACCCTTCCTCCTCCATGTCTTCAGTACCCTCTATTGAACAGTCTTAACATTGTTCAAGAGAACAAAGTAGAAGTGTTTAAAAATTCTACCTTCATTATCACAGACCAAATAAGGGTGAATTTGAAACTGAGATGCACTAGGTTGCTAATTTGACTGCTCACTTTCCATATACATCCTTCTATCTCCATTTGAACTTTCAAACCACAAGATAACAATGCTACTGAGACCTAATGAAATATAACCATTCTTTTTATAACTGTAGATTTTATCACCTCCTCCTCACATGAAAAGGCATGCAGGTCCAACTGTACTGTAGCCATCACTCTGACTATATTAATTAATTACTCCTTAAATTCTGTGATGGTCTTCTAGGCTTTTGTTAAAAATTCAACCTATACCTACAATGTGATCCAGCTATTTCATTCATAGATATTCACCTAGGAAGAGAAATAAAAACATATGTCCATACACAGACTTATAGCAGCTTGTGTTCATATTCCCATAAACTGGAATCAACCCAGATGTCCATTCACATGTGAATGATAAACAAATTTTACTATATCCATACTATGGAACACTATTTAGTAAGAAAAAGAAACTGTTGATGCACAGAACAATAAGGACAGATCTCAAAATAATAATGCTGACAGAAAGAAGCCAGACAAAGTATGTCCATATGATATGACTCCATAAAATTATACACAATAAAAATGAATAGATAGTCACAGAAAGCAGATTTGTGTTTTCTTAGAGATGGGTTGGATGGGATGGCAAGAACAGGAACCAAAGGGAGGGATTACAAAAGGGAATGAGGAAACTTTGGAGTTCATAGATATGTTCATTTTCTTGTTAATGAAATGTCATGGTTCCATTGGTATGTTAAACTTATAAAATTGTATGCATTAAATATTGTATTTTATTGTATGTCAATTGTACCTTAATAAAACTGTCAAAAGTGCTACTGCTAGTAATACAAGAAGTTAAAATCTAATTCAATGGTTGTACTAAAAGTTTCTTATGTAAGAAGAAAACAGGATCATGAAAGAATGACTAACGGAGAAAAGGCAGAATGCTATTTGTGCGAGTCAGATCAACTAAAATTCTGCATGAAGATTATTTTTCTCCTAAGAGCAATAGAACATAAATAAATGTAATGGAAAGCCAGCATAACAAAAAGCATGAAATATATGTGTGCTAACAGGAAAATGTTGAACTTCAAAGAGTTTACCCTTCCTTTGACAAACACGAAGCTGAAATAGTTTTTACCAAAACAGTATTATAATAATGTTCTTTGATGTATTATAGTCTGCTTCTATAAACTGATTTTTTTTTGAGTCCTATCACTATGATTGTGTTTTGTGCAATATTGTTATTGACAAAATATTTCTGACATAGGACTTTACTATAAGAACAAAATCCACATTGACTTTAAATCATGGCAATAGACCTGCCAGCATAAATATTTCAGATTTTATTATTCTAGGTTTTTATTTATTGCTTGAAGAAATCACAAGAAAAACAAATAGTTCACTTCCTGAGTTAATGTGTGTTGACAAGGAGCATTGTGATACTAACTGGAGAAGGCAAAGTAGATCTGTTCAGGGAGATGGAATGGGGGGAGAGTAGATAAGGAGGGACAATGATAATAAAAACCTTATCAATAGAAAGCCTTTAAAATGATTATTTTGTGGTGGTGGTGAATAGTTAAAGTTCTTCTGTAATAAAAATAAAGATTAGATAATATCAATTCATTAAAAACTCTGTTAAATTTCATAAGTATTGTATTTATATGACACCAAGTAAAGTAAAAATTTGGATAACTATCTTCATTTTTCTTTAAATGAAACCAAGTTAATTAAAAAGTATTACATTAATGTCTATTTAATTACTAGCAGAAAAAAGATTATCAAGAAGAGTCTGAATAATGCACTGTATAATAATGTGTCCTTATGCATTATATATATATGCCTAGATTTAACAACTTCTGAAGATTTTTCTAATGATTCTGTGATTTTTTTCCACTGAGTAGGAAAATAAGTACATAAAATGCAAACTAGGGCTGGCCCAGTGGCTCAGTTGGTTAAGAGCTCGCTCAAGAGTGCGAGCTGAGCTCTGAGCAACAGCTGTTCAAGGCCAGCCCGAGCTGAGTTGCCATTGAGCTGCCAACTGGTGGCAGGATGGCTCAGCTAAAAAAAAAACAACAACAACAAAAAAAACAACAACTAATTTTTATGGGCCAGCCGAGTGGCGCATTGGTTAAGCGCTGGTTTTGGGATGCCAGCGGCCCCGGTTCGGATCCCACGTGAGGGCCAGTGACACTGCCCTCTACAGCTAACAACAGCTCCACCTGGAGCTGGGCTGTGCGAGCCCCGGTGATGGTGTAGGCTGCAGCCCCTGCTGCAGTGGGCTGCCATAGGCTACAGTGAGTGGCCCGCAGCCAGCGTGAGCGGCTGGCAGCCAGCGTGAGCTGCCAATAGCCGCGGTGAGCGACATCCATCGGCCAGCGACCGATCTGCCTCATCCGGGAAGAGCGCAATGACGATACCAACAGTGAAGCAACATCCTCCGCAACTAAAAAAAAAAACAAAAAACTGAAGAACAAAAAGACAGCAACTTGTCTGTTCCCCTTCCCCGATTCCCCAACGCTGTTCCCCTCCGCCAATTCCCCAATAAAATCTTTAAAAAAAAAAAAAAAATGCAAACTAAAGTGTACTCAGTTGCCAGCCATAGAACCAGAATTTTTAATGCGTATACACCTTACAATAAATAATTCACTTCACTCTTCCTGTTTGTATGGTGTCTGAGGAGAAGTTGAATGCAATTCTTAACTTTGCTTGTATTTAGATAAGGTATTTTTTTTGTTTGTTTTTTGTTTGTTCCTCTTCTGGCTTTTACTGGGATTTTTACTTTTTAAATCTTTGATTTTCTGTAGTTTGATGATGATATGCTGAGTTGTACTTTTTTTTTTTTGCTGGGGGCGGAGATGGCATTTATCCTGCTTGGTGTTCTCTGCACGTCCTGGATCAGTGGTTTGGTGTCTGACATTAATATGGGGAAATTCTCAATCATTGTTGCTTCAAATATTTTTTATGTTCCTTCCTATCTTTCTTTTAGTACCCCCATTGTGTTTATGTTTTACCTTTGTAGTTGTCCCACAGTCCTTGGGTATTCTGTTCTGGTTTTTTCAGTCTTTGTTTTACTACAACTTTGTTCAACATTAAAGGCAGCCTTCATTTCTCACAGTGTTTTTGATCTCTAGCATTCTTTTTGGTTCTTTTTAGTATTTCTAGCTCTGCTTACACTGTCCACCTGATCTTGCACGTTGTCCGCTTCATCCATTAGAGCCTTTAGTATATTATGCCTAGTTGTTTTAAATTCCTGATCTGGTAATTCCAACACTCCCTGCCATGTCTGTTTCTGTTCTGATGCTTTCTGTATCTTTTCAAATTGTGTTTTTTGCCTTTTTATATGACTTTTAACTTTTTTGTTGTAGCCAGACTTGACGTACTAGGTAAAACAAAGTGCTATAAATAGGCCCTTATTAATGTGGTGGTGAGGTGTGGGGGAGGGAATCTATTCTACAGTTGTATGATTAGGTCTCAGCCTTTTATTGAGCCTATGCCTTCTGACTGTCAACTTCTCAATTTCTTAGTTTGTCACCACCCATTCTTAGGTGGGACAGGGTAGCTAGAGTTGGCTGGCAACTCAACTATAAACTACGTGTGCATACCAATGAAAGTACCTTTCTCCTTTCTGTTGTTTCTAATTTAGTAAGAATACTTGTATAATCTGAAATCATAATATTTTTCTTCACCCAAAAAATTTGAACTAAATTTCAATAATGTTAACAATGTCAGATATTTCTACTTTAGTGAATAAGCACCTGTAAGCTTTATATCGACAATAGTAATGAAACCTTGTTTGGATTAAGATAACTGATTTTTTTAAATTGTATTTTATTTGGGAATAACATATAAAACGAGATCTTAATAAATTGTTAAGTGTACAATACATTATTGCTGTCTGCTATGTTTTTCCACTTTATTTTTTCCTTCTCAGATTATTTAATAGAAATGCATCATTAGCATCAGCTAGAAGGAAAAGTAAGCTCCACCTACTGGAGGGACGAATAAAAAAGAGTTCCAACATATACTAAACTCATCACTGTAATTCATTTATATTTTGGCAGAGATATTTCGGGGCTATGCAAAGTCCTAATTCTCCTTCAGTTTCCACCTATATATTTTAGGATGCATCTGTGTATTCTGTCTTTTCCCATTTATATATTCAATCATTTATATAAGAATCATTGACATTTAATATTGTGTGCTATAATATAATATTATCTCATTCTTTCTTTTTTATTTTATTTTGTTTTTTTTAGTGCTAAAACTATTCTAGGGCTATTGGGAGCTTTTTCAAGTTAGTATCTGTGTCATTTTGACATGCTCCCAATTTTATTTTTAAGCATTTCCTTACTTTCTGGTACTACAAAAAGCTCTGGGCTCATCTTGTGTTTTCTTTGCCCCAACCTTAGAAGTAGACAGTTATCTATAGAGCTTTGGTTCCTTCTACTGGATAAAGACATTTGGACATTAAGATTTAGGGCACTAGGTGAGCTTGTTGCTATTAGTGTCACTGCATCTAGTCTGTCTCAAGACAGAGCTAGTGAATGTAATGTGTATACTAAATCCTGCATACAAAACACTCTATATTTAATTATGTGTCTATCTATCTGCAGATAAATTAAGAGAAACATGAGTTGATGCTGATATCTCCTACTCTAATCCAGTAACATGGTTCATTCTAGCCTTCCCTCCTTCCTGTAAGTTTATTTTTAAAAGCTTTCTAACACTGGGAGAAACCTGGCTCATAATATTTACATTCAACATTTTTTTTTAACTCATGTCATTAACCCCAGTATACATGTAAGATTGTTTCTTAATTGCCAACCAGTGCTCCTTTGAGAAAAATAAAAACAACTAGAATATAATATTTATGTACATTATCTTTGTCTTTCGCCTCATGGTATCCAGTCAAAATATGTTTCTAAAAATTACAATAGTTTAGTGGTACCAGAGGGTAGGGGTAAAGGAGGTGATAGATAAGGGTAAAATATATGGTGATGGAAGGCAAACTGATAGGTGATGAACACACAATGTGATATATAAATGATGTATTACAGAATTGTACACTTGAAGCTTAAGTAACTTTACTAATCATTGTCACCCCAATAAACTTTAATTTAAATAAATAAATAAATAAATAAATAAATAAATAAATATAAATTTACAGCAACAACAACAAAAAATGTTACTTAGGTCAGCTATTCTATTCCTATGTTGATGGGCTCTATCATATGTTTGTAAAATAATTAGATTCATTTGTCACAGTATGCATACCGTCTTGTGATACATCCAAATGATTTGGTTTTAATTTTTATGCAGAAGAGTTCTTTTTTGTGGTGTACAGTTTCAATAATTTTTGACAAATATAGAGTCAAATCTACAGCTCGAGTTATGTATCTACCACCATCATCCAGAACAATTACATCACCAAAAAAATGTAACTTTTGTAGTTAACTATCTCCCAACTCCTGTTCTAGCCCAATACATTTAACGTTTTCAGAATGTCATGTAAATAAAATCACACAACATTTGTGTTTGATTCTAGGCAAAATAAAGCTTATGTAAATATTGACATACAGGCTTTGTGTGAACATAAATTTTCATTTCTCTTAGGTACACACCTAAGAGTAGGATTACAGTATCACACAGCAACTGTTTATAAGAAACTGCCAACCTTTTTTACCCAAAGTGTCTGTACCATTTGTGTTTCCATGTATGAGACATCTGGTTTCTCTACATCATTGTCAGCACTTGAAATCGTCAGGGTGTTATTTTTTGATGTTTTTTGTTGTTGTTGTTGTTTTTGTTTTGACCATTCTAATGGATGTGTAGTGATATATTATAAATTTACTTTGTCTTTCATTGATCACTATGATTTTTGAGCATCTTTTTTATGCTCATTGTACATTCATATATCTTCTTCGATGATGTGCTATTCAAAATTTTCTTCACTGTTTTTTTTTTGTATTATTGACTTTTAAGATTTCATTATGTACTATAAAAATAAAAGTTCTTTACCAGTAATGAGTTTGAAAATATTTTCTCCCAATCTGCTGTCTCTCTTTTCAAGATCTTGATAGTGTTTTGTTGAGGAACAGAAGTTTTTAATTTTTACACTGCTAATTTTATAAATTATTTTCTATTGTAG
Source organism: Aselliscus stoliczkanus (assembly GCA_033961575.1). Classification (NCBI taxonomy): domain Eukaryota; kingdom Metazoa; phylum Chordata; class Mammalia; order Chiroptera; family Hipposideridae; genus Aselliscus; species Aselliscus stoliczkanus. The sequence goes on from CM066729.1 coordinate 109,465,573, forward strand.
CTTATAGGTTTTTGTCCTAACAAAACTTTGCTTAACCAATGGTCATAAATATTTCCTGCTATATCTTCTCCAGCAGTCTTATAATTGTAATTCTTACATTTAGGTCTAGGATAAATTTTTAGTTAATTTTTTATTATAGTGTGGGTAAAAGATCAAGGTTTATTATTTTTTTTACATAAAGTTATCTAATTTTCCCAGTGCCATTTGTTGAAAAAAAAACCTCTCTTATATTACTTTGGCAATATATGAAATACCATGACCAGACATATGTTTGGAATCAATTCTGGACTCTATTCTGTTATATTAAAGTACCTTGCTCATGATTTGTTAATAACACACTCTCTTGATTGTATTTTTGTAGTAATTCTTAATCTCAGATAGTGTAAAAATTCCAACTTCATTGATCTTCTTAAAACTTTTTTTGATTATTTTAATTCCTGGCAATTTATATGTAAATATAAATTGTAGTTGAAATTTTCTGTTTAAGAAAAGCATATTGGAATATTGATTTTCATTGCAATAAATCTGCAGGTAATTTTGTGGGGAATTGTTTTCTTAACAATATTGAGGTTTCCACACCATGAATGTGGTTTATCTCCAATTATTTAGGTTTTATTTAATTTCTCTCAGTAATATATCATAGTCTTCAAAGTACAGTTCTTGCATATATTTTAAAAATGTATCCTTAAGAATTTCATGCTTTTGATGATATTTTATATTTTTGTTAAATTTCAAGTTCCACTTTATTTTCAGCAAATAAAAACATTAATTTTTATGTGAACTATGTAATCTTGCTAGACTATCATTTTAGTAGTTAATAGATAATCTTGTTATTTTTGCAGAAGAAGAGTTTTACTTTTTCCTTTCCCATCTCTACACATTTTTTTTTCCCTTTTTCTTACTGACATAAAACACTGAAAAGTTCTGAAGGTTTTATAATTGTTTTTGCTTAGCATCAGAAATATTTCAGAATTTTTTTTGTATTAATGTTTTATTTTTAATTTCTATTGGAATTGAGCAACCATTAGAAGTAAGCTCTTAGAAATAAGGTCTCTATCAAAGCCTTGGGAAAGGGTGCTGAGACACATAATAAACCATGTTACATTCACCCCATTGGTTTGGGTGTTACAAGTGTAAACTGACCACAGTAATTCTTCCATTTTATTTTTATTTTATTTTTATTTTTTTGAGGGCCGTGTCACTGGCCCTCATATGTGGAACCGAACCGGGGCTGCTGGCTTCCCAAGCCAGCGCTTAACCACCGCGCCACTCGGCCGGCCCCCATTTTATTTATATTTATTATAAAAGTATTCAACATGACAAATATACACAATATAAAAAATTTCAATTTTTGTAGATTAATCTTTCCTGTTAATACTCTCATTCCTAGGTGAATTCCTTTGATAGCCCATTAGCTGCCTTAAACATATGAATGAGTTTTATCACCTTGAAAGCTGCCAGAGCACCATTGTGGACAGCATCCATTAAAGGCTCTGCCTCAGGCTGGAAACTCAACCTTCATGCTGTGAGAGCAGGAGGCCCATCATGCACTTCTACAGTGGGAGCAAGTATCACTAAACCACAGAAGTTCATGAGTCTTAAATTCCGTAGTGGAGGGCTACTTTTTGGTGGTTGGTCTTCCAAGGAGTGTGCTTTCACACTTTTGCTATGACTGGCTATATGTGTGATCCTAAATATGATTAAGTTAATGATTTTTCTACGGCAACAAATTAGGCTGAAGTTTTTATGGCTGTGCAAATTAGAAAAATCCTTCATTGATGTGCTTAAGATTCTATGACCATCACTGGGACTTGGAGTCACCACTCATGCTCTTAGAAATTTTACAGTATCAGACAACAATTTAGTCTAATTAAATAGCCCAAGTAATATTTATGAAATTTTCTTGATATTATTCAAGTTAAGCAATTGTATTTGTGTTGCTTATATCCTACTACATTTACATATTATTTTCCAAATATACTATCTGAACATGTTATTTATAATCCAATACAATCATTATCATAAAATTAGTTATTGTTCATCTGACTTTGTGTACAAACTTTAATTTCTTTCTTGTAACCTTCTGAAACCATCAATCAAAAATAATAAACTTTTCCAGGTATGTTCTATTATGCAAAATTGTTATTTTATCTTGAATTTTGTGTTTGAAAGGAAGTATTAAAAAGGTGATAAGAAACTTGTATGTTTTTACATATTGTTGATACCTTAATGGGCTGATGTTTTTTGTCCTTTACCTCATTCAGCTAAGATTACCAAATTGACCTCATGAAGTCATTTATGAATATAATGTTTACAAACTCTCTCCTTCAACCCTTCCTCTTAATTAGGAAAGCAGCTTGCTACTTGCTTTCAGGCTATTTCTAACCATTAATTATCCAGAAAGTACTCAAGCCAGCAATATTTGCTTTGTATAAAATGATTTCCAATTAAATCCTTGTTCTTTTACCACTTACACATAAATGTTATGAAATAGATTGCATTATCATAGCTAATTTTTGCATTATTTACATGTGTATCACAAGAAGTCTATTTATTATTTATCTATCTATCTATCTATCATCTCTATCAACTATCTATCACCTCTAAATTAATTATAATTGGTGTCTATGTATTTATGAGCAAAACTGCAGTCTAGTTTTTTGTTTGTATTCATTCTGCCATGTTTAGTAAGACAAACAAAACAAACCTAAAGACCTAGAAATGTATATCTGTGTGCATGTGTGTGTGTGCGCGCATGTGTGTAGTATATATATGTTGGTATATATGTAAAAACAAAAATTCTACTTAAATTTCTTGATAGCTGACAGATAGTCATAACAGATAACAATTAGTAATCCCATGAATTATTGTCCAGGTCACACTCATATAGGCTGTTTAAAGAAAATCAGTTGTTCTGATGGAAGGATGAACATATATATAAGCATCCACTAAACTTAATTCACTGGTGTGAATGCCCTAGCACAGGGTGTCCACTAAAAATGTTTTGTTTTTTAAAGACTGCTCAACAACAAAATAAACACTTTCCACCAACATATACAGAAATATATGTGCTTAGTACCTTATGCATTTCTTGTTTTATCTCATTCAGTTTTATTGCAATTAACTTTAGTCCTTTCTGTTTCACTACTTCTATTGAAGTTCTTTTAGGACAGAATTGTATTTGCCATGATCTAAGATCCTAGCCTATATCTGACAAATAGTAAGTTCTTCAATAAATATTTATTAAATTAATCATAAAACAACCTTAAATAAAAATACCTTAGAAAATAAAATTATAAAGATAAAATTAATAAGTGTTTTTATTTATTGATTTCAACTAAGGAATTTTAAACAAAGAAAAAGAATTTAGTTCACAAATCATTTTGTTCCTTGCTTACTTTCTTTAATGTCAGTTTTAAGGCTTAGGTCATGATTTATAGTTATAATGAAATAATTTCAGAATTATAAAAGTGTCAAAATGCATTGACCTTTGGGGAATATAATAGAAGTTGGTTACTTTTTTCTAATGAAGACAAAAAGCAAACATTTATCAGTTAAAGAGATAAACCCCTTCAACAAATTCTCATAAAAAGTCTGACTAAATAACTTTAAATCAGTTTAGCCTAAGCGGATCAAATCTATATATGCAAAGGAACCAAGTTGTAGTAGAGATGATCTTTGCTTTCCAGGTAATAAATTAGAGAGCCATTGAAAGTCAGTCATTATAGGTTGTTCTAGCTATCTTTATATGCTTCCTATTATAGAAATCTCTATATTTTCTTTTAACTTTGAAATTTATCTGAGAGTTTCTCTTACTGCAGTTTCTGTTAACTGAGAGTAATAAAATGGTATTGCATTGTTCAGATTTTGTAGCTTGTAATAAATACAAGTTGTAAAACAGCTCATTATTCTAGAGTGATAGGAATAAAACAACTGATATGTAATGGGGTTATTTTTGGCATATTGATAGTGAAAAAGCATTCTACAATTCATTGGTGAGGAAATAGATTTAAGACAAAAAATGCCTTTTTTTTGTAGTTGCTTAGATTACGTGGTCTGCACTGCAATAAATTCAATTTTTGATTGATAAGGTAAAGTGGACAATTAAACTATCTGAAACTGAAGCTCGATAATGTTTGTGAACAATATTTAAAGTTGTGAAGAAAGTGTTCAACAAATTAATCAGAGCAAACCCTGTGTGAAATTTTGTACTGTTGGATAAGATAGGACCTCTATTCTTATGGAGCTCACAGCCTAATAGAGTGGAAAGAAAGATAAATGCTTGAGAAAAATAAATTATTTTCAACGCAGTGTGATAATTGCTCTGGTAGATATGTGTGAGGATCTAGAGAATCATAGAATGATTTCTACCAAAATAATATTTTTTGCTTGTAAGGTCTTGGTCCATGTTAAGCTTTTCTCTTTCTTTTTCTATTTTTTAAATCTTTGAAGCTATAGTACATTCCAGAAGTACAGTGCAATGAATATTTCTCTTTTTTAAACCAATAGACTTTATGTCTTAGAGAAATTTAGGTTTACAGGAATAATATTAGTTTTTAGAAGGAATTCTAGGATGAAGATATTTAGGACAAGAAGTATTGTAGCAAGATGACCCTTTACAAAGCTCATTTTATCATGGAATCTTTTATTTTTTAAAATACTTTTCAGTTTGGTTTTTATACACAGAACTTTGGGTACTCTGTACTATTCATAATAACGGAAATAAAAATAGAAGTTTATTTGGATACATCTATGAATTCATAAACATATCACGGGTTGAATTTCTCAAAAAATATTGTTTATTTGTTAATGTATACTTTCTTTCAAAGACAATTTAAGGTTGTGTAAAATACAAAAAGACTGACAGTATAAATTAGAAGCAAGTATGAATAAAAAAGCAAACAGGAGTCATAAAATGTGTTCAAGAACGAGGTAGAAATAGCACATTATAAAATGCTTTTTTTTTTTTTTTTTTTTTAAGATTTTATTGGGGAATTGGTGGAGGGGAACAGCGTTGGGGAATCAGGGAAGGGGAACAGACAAGTTGCCGTCTTCTTGTTCTTCAGTTTTAGTTGCGGAGGATGTTGCTTCACTGTTGGCATCGTCATTGCGCTCTTCCTGGATGAGGCAGATCGGTCGCTGGCCTCTGGATGTCGCTCATCGCGGCTATTGGCAGCTCACGCTTGGCTGCCAGCCGCTCACGCTGGCTGTGGGCCACTCACTGCAGCCTATGGCAGCCCACTGCAGCAGGGACTGCAGCCCACACCATCACCGGGGCTCGCACAGCCCAGCTCCAGATGGAGCCGTTGCTAGCTGTAGAGGGCAGTGTCACTGGCCCTCATGTGGGATCCGAACCGGGGCCGCTGGCATCCCAAAACCAGCGCTTAACCAATGCGCCACTCGGCCGGCCCTAAAATGCTTTTTAATAAATGGTTTGCACAATTGTCTCTAAGTTTCCTAGTAGCCAATAAAAAAGTGCTTCTGTTTTTGTTAATAAGTACAAATGATTTCAAGGCCAATGATTTCTTTCTTAATACCTTCTGCACTTGTTCTATTCTTATTTCTCTTTGAAATGTACTATACTTTAAAAGTTTACAACACTATTTAGCACAGATTTTTCCTCAGTAATAAAATAAAACTCCCAAAACTTGGATTAACCCATTAGAGCGAAAATGTCCTAATACTTGCCATTGGACCTGGATCCAAAAACCCACAAAGGCAAACAAAACCACTGACAATCAGTAGTTTAAATAATCACGTCATGGGTAATTCCATCATGCATTGGCAACCTATGCATATACTAAACCAATGAAAAGGATATCATTTTAAAGTGAATTCATTTTATATATTCCATGTTTTGTAATATTCTTATTTCTGATATACCTATAGAAATATTATGCCAGCCTAGGTCAAGGTCCAAAAGAGAAACCAAGAGACAATTTAAATGGGAAGTGATTTAATACAAGGAATCATGCTTAAAATATCATTGCAGGAATTTTTACACTGAGGCTTCAGGAATGACATGAGAACTAAAAGAACTGGCCTACTGAAGATTTCTTAGATTGGTTAGGAGCCATCACGAAACTATTGAATTTACTGCTAGTGAAAGCTATGCTGAAATCAATAAAGCACCACTACTGCTACTACAACAGCTGCAGAAAACCCAGGCAAAACTGGAGAACAGACCATTACAGCTATGATTAGGGATTGAGATGTCAGATCAAGAAGCAGCCACTATATTGTTTGTTTGTTTGTTTGTTTGTTTTTCACATTGTAGGTAGCTGAAGAATGGATAATGGAAGCCACTAGAAAAGATACTTCATATTTCAACAATCGTGTTTACCAACAGAAAGTAGTTAATTAGAAAAATAGACTCTACATCACTCCTGATTATCAAATCTTAAAACATGGAATCTAATTAATTAAATGAATTTGCACCCAGAACGACAGCTCCAGTGTAGCCTGGGGAATGTAGGTTTTAGCTACTTAGAATGTCCACATCACTAATTACAAGCTGGTGGAGACTGAGAGAGGAGATCCAGAGTATTCCCTACAGGCACTGGGAAATGAGTTAGAATGAATCATGGGATAAGCCAGATACTTGGCTGAACAATGACTCATACTTTCTGCTCAAAAATCCAGTGCAAACGCTAATCATGCTTGTTCCAATAAAGCATTAGTTCAATACCTGATCTTTATTTAATGCTTAGGCAGAATTGGCTAGAAACTAAAAAAAAATGCACCTCATCCAACAATTTGCTAAAAGCCCAGTGCAGAATGTTATCACTGAAATAAACCCCAGGAGTTCTACATGGACTTGGGCTTTGTTGTTGTAATCCTGTGTTGTGTTGTATTGTGTTTGTGTGTGTGTGCATGCGTCTAAGTGTGTGCATGCATCTGAGTGTGTACATGTTTTATTGTAGAGGATTTTCTCTCCTCATTAACCTCCCATATATAATTCTAATGGTGTCTCTGCCAAGACCTTTACCTTTTTCCTCCTTGTCAAATGCAACATATTAAGGTGGGAAGATAATTGAACTTTTTTTTTTTTTTTTTTTTTTGAGGGCAGTGTCACTGGCCCTCATATGCGGGACCGAACCGGGGCCTCTGGCTTCCCAGGCCAGCGCTTAACCACTGCGCCACTCGGCCGGCCCTAAAGATAATTGAACTTTTAATTAGAGAACAGTGTTTAAAATCCAAGCTCCACTGATTGTTAGCAACGTGAAAGTGCTCAAGAAAATTTAAATTTACTGTGGCCCAGTTTCCCCATTTATAAATCATAATGTGAAGCCTGCTTAAAATATATAATCTTGAAAGACAGCTGTTCTCATTGATCTTAAAGCCATTTTGCACACTTTGCAGAACTTCAAAATTCAAACACATGTTTCAGTCTAAGGCCAAAGGCTTGTGGATTCAATACAACTTTTGCACTGTAAACAAGTTTCAGGTGATGATGCACTATTGTGGTGGGATGGGTGCCAGGGACAGTTCCTCATAGTGGTCCACAGCAAATAGTCTACGTGGAGAGAACTACCCTTATTAAGTAGAGTCAGAACGAAAAGGAATAGCATGGGAGCATACTAAACCAATATAAGAAGAAAAAGAAAGAAGGATGGGGAGCAGAAGAAGGGAAAAAAGGAAAAGATGGATGAAGAACTGTGTTTGGGGGGAAAACAGAAAAAGGAAGGAAAATCCTCTAACTGCTCTATGCTACAGAATATTCTAATAAAAACATGCATGCGATAAACAGGAACTTAAATTCAAGTGATAAAAGAATATTTTACTTAATGGGAACGTCCATGCATTTTATATATATGTGAAATATAATTCAAACAGTATAATTACTAAATCAATTGTTTAACTAGAAACAACAAGAGCCACAAGACTTCATTGACTTATTTTAAATAAAGCTTGGATCATTTAAAATTAATACATAAATTTTTAGTTTAATAATTTATTAAATGAAGTCATTAACCCAATAATACCTGACTTATTGATTTAATCCATTTTAATAAATAATTATTCTTTTTAAGGGGCTAAACATTTTGATCTACAGGACTTTCAGTAGAACTAATGGCATAAAACAGGCTTTAGAGCTAGGCTACCTGTGTTAATCCAGTTTTCATCATTCACTAACTTTAACTTTGGTTAGTTTACCGAGCTTCTAGGGTTTTTCTCATCTGTAAAATGCGATAAAATAGTATCAGATTATAACATCACATTAAATGTAGTAATACATGTAATGCACAAAGAGCATGTAGTATATAACTGTTGCCTTCCAGCTGCCAATCCATTTGCCCCACCCCCACCCCACACAAACCCCATGTCAGAAATGACACCATAAGGAAATATCTCGGAATGCTGATACGTGGTGGAATGATATCACTAAAGCTCCCTTAGGGGAGTGTCCTGGAATGCTGGGGCCTGATGGAATGATATCAGGCTTTCTTCCTTATCCGATGGTTTTATTATGGTGGCACCATCCCCTGGGGTAATGCTTGTGTGTGAAGGCACAGTATGTGCTGGAATGCAATGGGCAGTTTCCGGGAGATAGCCAGCAGGTACAAAAATCACAGACTTTGGAGAAAGTAAATATCTCTTCTTTGGTGGTTCTCAATAAAAGCTTCTCCTTGGCCGATTTGGGGCCTCAATCCTTGAGATTGCGGTCCCTTGGCCCCACTTGCACTATATAATCTTGGCTGCTGTCTTTTATTAACCCTTTGCCGCCCTTCCCGAGTTTCACTGCTCTTTGTCGTGTGGGACGTGACATATAGCAAATTATTAATAAATATTAGCCTTATTATTTTTGTTATATCCGTTTGGTTCTGAAGTCCAATAACAACTGTGATTGCAGTTAGATACGGTGTTGACATTGTTGATACAATTATTTAGTAATTATATGTCAATTTAGGCAATGTTCTTGTTTTAATCAAAATTATGAGTAACCAATTCAAATATTAAAAATAAGGTTTTGAATTGTTTAAGTAAAGTTCATATTTTAGCTATCTGTGATCTATCTTAAAAGTGTTAATCACACTTCACATATATTAATAAACCATAGGAATCTATTCCTTAGGAAACAAGTATATCACAGTAAGGGAATGAGTCATATGAAATATAGATTTTTTTATAATGAGTAATTTTCATATTATTGATGCCATTATTTATGTGGGTGACAGTATTTAACAATTAAGACTATTAATAATCAGAGAAGATCCATTAGGGAGTAGACCTACAAAGAACTAATATTCTAACTAATCATCAGTTACATACAACAACTTGACCCAGGATAATATTTAAAATCTGCATTCAAAATGAATGCTTAATCACTGAACTGAGAAAGAAAATTAACAGAGATGCTAGGGAAAAATAGAAAGAAATATATAGAGAGGGAGACAGAAAGACAGAAAAGTAACTTTAAAAATCATTTTAAAAATTACATTTTACATTATATTTACCCCAATTTGGAAAGCCCATAACAATAACAGATTTGTTTTTCATGATAACATAAAAGACTTGGAAAGTAGTCCTATGTAGACAGTACATACTTTCTGATATTTACATTTCATCCCCAATTCCTGTAAATTTGAAATGGTGTCTTTATTTCTATTGTTCTGTAATAGGCAACCAAGCAATTCATTGGAATGCCAATGGTAGGACATTCTCCTTTCTTAGCACAGTCATAGGGAAGTGGAGGAATTAAGGAAAAGGAATGAATAGGCAAAGACTCATTTTTGCAGTGGTTTCTATTTTTTAAAATCTATTTCAAGTTAAAGTACTCATATATTTACTTTTGGTGTGTCTAAAATGCCTTACCCCAAGGTTATCTGTTGATACAGCACTGTATTCTATACAATAAGATTTTTTTAAATCATTATCTTACATACACCCTTCTTAGCTCTGCTACTAAATTTTGATCAATATATACGTGATCTACTTTTACTGGAACTGAGCTTGCCTCTGATATCTGTCAGATACTAAACGGAACAGTTTCTGAAAACCTGTAGAGTGAATTACCACTTGCAAGAAGAGTCACTTAATTTCAGAAGTGTTGAAAAAAAATTATGTGTCTTATAGAACATGAAAGAATTTTTTTTCATACATGTTGCCATAAACAGTGAATAAGAATTAAAAAGTTGAATTTGAAAAATTTATAGAAAAACAATAAATTTTCAAGCTATGTTGTTTTTTTGGCAAACTCACTCATTTGTTTTTATGTTATTTTTTGAGTTCCTATTGGGGAGAGGATGTGTTAAATATGAAGGCAATGTTTAATATATAAAACACATAAATATAAAAATCTAGCACCATCTCAGTAATATACTTTCCTAGGAGATGGACCAAGTGTGAGCTACAGACTTAAATTCAGATTCAATTAAACAATTATTTACTCAAATATTTATTCAATTATTTCTTATCATAACCCTTTAATGATGAATGTCAACACATGAGTCACATGTTAAAAAGAAGAATGAACCAACACTATATATCATAGTGAAGAGGCAAAAGATGGCAAACTGACCAAGAATGATGGTGCAGCTTACTCTTTGTGGAACTTGTTCTGCCCTCAGATCTCGACTAATGCTAATATCTTATTTCCATGGGGCCAGTCTTGTGTCAAAAAGCATATGCATTGTTTCCAAGTCAGACCAATCAGAGACGTTCCCTGAAATATAAACCTAACAAAGTGGGAAGAGGGATATTTTCTCTTTCTTCTCTTTAATAACTACTCTTGTCATTTAAAGGAGAACCATCTGTACAGGGAAAGAGTGAACATATTATAATACAGACCAAATAAAAGCAGAAAGGAGAGCAAGAGTAACATAAGATTTCTGGAACAAGATCTGCCTTTCTTCTATTAGGGAGTCACTGAGGTACTCTTTTCCCTTAAGTGGATATGAGTAGCATTTTTGTCTGTAGCAATTTTAAAAAGTCAAGTTTAATAGTTTAGGGAGCAAACCTGGGTAGGATGTCAAGAGTAATTTGAGGTCAAATGTTGACAGGGATTGATAAAACAGGAAAGCACTGGGCTTAGAGGAGGCTTTTTCTGAGTCCAAATAAATTCACATGGACAGTTGGCTGTTGTGGATTACCACCTAAAAATGCTACAGTTCTGTTTCCAGTGATCACGTGTCAGTGGTCTGAAAGTACAGTTCCCCAGTTCCCTCATCTGATTCTACTAGCTCAAATCTCTCTGTATAGTTTTCATACCCTATACTGAAAGATGCAGGTAAGGTAACTGTTGCCCACTTTTTAGATCAATATTAAACCTCTTTCTAATTACCCTATTTTTCTCATTAATGATTTGCTCATCTCTAATTTCTTTTGTCTTGGCATTTCTTTATAAAGGTATTCAGCGGGTTCATTTGAATGATTCATCAAAATGGTGTGCATTCCAATCAGCTGATTTCTTTAGCAGGAGCCTACTTCAGGAGGGACACCTGTTGGTCATGAAGGAGTAGTAGAATACTAGCCTATGTGGCCAGATCCACTGATCAACCATGGTGACCAAAGCAGTGACAAATGTTGAGCCAGATCATTTTGACGGCAAAGAGATTTATTGAGGAAATCTCAGAATAATTTAAGGACTATTTCTGAGCTTCCATTTGTATTTTCTTCTAAAGTGCCCACTAATGAAGTCATGTCTAATCCTAATCACACTGTAATAGGTTAATCATTGGCTTCCTATTATATCTTCATAAAAAACAAAATAACAAAAAACAAAAACAAAACAAATAAGAAACAACAACAAAAAACAGCTAATATTTATTAAGTGCATAGAAGATGAAAGTCTTATGCCAAAACCTATATATTTGTGGCATATGTGTATATATATATATATATATATATATATATATATATATATATATCAATCATTATATTTCTAATAGTTTTCAGAATTAAGTATACTATTGAAACCTATGTAATTTGACTAACCATTGTCACCCCAATAAACTTTAATTTAAAAAAAAAAAGGAATAGAATTACCATATGGCCCAGCAATCCCTCTCCTGGATATCTACCAAAAAGAATCTGAAAATGTTTATCCCTGAAGATATATGTGCTCTGATGTTCTTTGCAGCTTTATTTACAATGGCCAAAACATGGAAATAATCAAAGTGTCCTTTAATAGATGATGGATAAAGAAGATATGGTATATATACACAATGGAATACTATTCTGCCATAAGGAAAAATGAAATAATGCCATTTGCGACAACATGGTTGGATCTTGAGATTGTTATGCTAAGCAAAATAAGTCAGACAGAAAAAGTCAAGAACTATATCATATCACTGATATGTAGTATATTGAAAACGACAAAGGAACAAGACAAACAAATGAAGAAACAAAAACTCACAGACACAGACAATAGTTTGGTGCTTACCAGAGAGCAAGGGGCAGAAGGGTGGTAGATGAGGGAAAAGGGGATCAAATATATGGTGATGGAAGGAGAACTGACCCTGGGTGATGAACACATAATGTGATATATAGATGATGTATTACAGAATTATACACTTGAAACCTATGTAACTTACTAACCATTGTCAGCCAGATAAATTTTAATTTAAAAAAAAGAACTAAGTATTATTGCTGTCTCATTGTATAGATAAGAAAACTGAGGAACAAAAAGGTTTATTAACATGGCTGAGGTCATAGGGCATGTCATTAGAAGACTTATGATTTTAGAAAGGTATATTTCACTCTAGATCCTGTTCTTTGGCCACCATGTTAGACTGCTTTCCATTTCTTAGATTTCATTTAATTTTTTACTACATTACTATATAAAACTATAAAGGTATTAATGCTGGTTTCATCTTGTTTCATAGTTCCTTTGTATGGCCATGCAATATAAAATATTATATAGAATACATGTATCTAGATGAAAGAAATGTGGACTAAAACATTAACACATTGTAGCATATCCTAAATGTAGTATATAATAAAATAATAAAGCAAATAAGCAAAACAATAAAAAGTCTAAAATTTCACCATCAACTGAAAATGAAGCATATTACAAAAAGTTTACAAAATTGGTAAAACAAGAAAGAAACAAATGCTGCTGATGGTGTCCTATGTTGATTTGGGGAAAATATTAATGCCTAAAAGATTCCTCTTCTCACCAGCTACCTCTCATGTAGTGACATGATGATATTAAAATTAAGTCAGATTATTTTATCAAATACATAAAATATGTAGACAGCATGAGCAAGATGAAAAGCAATAACATGGGAATTATTCTAGAACAAAATAAATGATAAAAAAGAAATGTTTATAGCATTTAAAAGTCAACAAATAATCCACCCTAGAAAAAACAATTCCCCAGTATTATTTTAGTTGGTTGGTTTTACAAGTCTTCATAGTACTTATCACTGCCACAAGACAAGGGACAAGATAACCCAAGTTCTGAGAAAAAAAAAGGGATTTCCCAGAAATATTTTACTATTTAGATGTAATTTTAATGCAAACTCTATGATAGAATGGAATACATCAATGAAACTTTTCAGATTATTTGGTAATTAAATCCAAATGGCCTTGCTCAAAGTAGTCGGAATTAAATCTATTTAAATGTAGAACTGTGCAATGCTAAAAAGTTGGGTGGTTAAAGAATAGAAGATAGAGATAGTCCTGGAGATGCTTCTGGGAGTAACATCATGATGGCTTCTCAAGGAGAACCCCAATTTTCGTTCAAATTTGTATTGGTTGGTGATGGTGGGACTGGAAAAACTACGTTTGTGAAACGTCTTCTGGCTGGTGAATTTGAGAACTGTGTAGCAATCTTGGGTGCTGAAGTCCATCCCCTCATTTTCCATACCAACAGGGGACTTATTAAGTTTAATGTGTGGGATACAGCTGCTCTGGGATACAGCTGCTCAGGAGAAATTTGGAGGACTGAGAGATGGCTATTACATCCAAGCCCAGTGTGCCATTATAGTGTTTGATGTAACTTCAAGAGTTACTTACAAGAACCTGCCTAACTGGCATAGAGATCTGGTATGAGTGTGTGATGACATCACCATCGTGCTGTGTGACAGCAAAGTGGATATTAATGACAGGAAACTGAAGACAAAATCAGTTGTCCTCCACCGAAAGAAGAATCTGAAGTACTGACAATTCTGCCAAAAGTATAGTAACTCCAGCTTTGAAAACCCCTCCTCTGGCTTGCTCAAAAACCCATCGGAGACCCTCACTTGGATTTCGCTGCCTTGCCTTCCTGTGCCACGCCCCCTCGAGGTTGTCATGGCAGCACAGTAGGAGCAGGACCTAGAGGTTGCTCAGACAACTGTTCTCCTGCGTGAGGATGACGACCTGTGAAAGTCAAGCTGGGGCCCGGCATCAGAGGAGTCTAGTTTACAGGCCACTGTCTTATGATGTCACTGGTGCAGCATGTTTGCCACTTTATTACATAGCTAAGCAGAATATGTGCTTAATCTTTGGGATGCTGAAGGAGATGAATGGGCTTCAGGGTGAATGTGGCAGTTGAAAAATACCTTCATTTTTCAGACCTGCATATTTAGCTGTTTTGGAATGCAGTTGTTTCCTTATTGAGTTTCATACAGAAGACTGCTACAGTTACATCATAATATTCAGTGGTGAAATCTTGTTTGTTACTGTCATTCCCATGCTTTTTCATTTAGAATCAAAATAAAGCTGTTTTTCAAATATCAAAAAAAAGATAAATGTATTAAATTAGACAATGGAAAAATAATATAGCTCACAGCTATCAAGAAGTTGAGGAGAGGAGAATTAGGAAAAAATATGAGTGTTAATATTCCTATCAGGTATTAAATCTCTACTGTCTATAATGAAAACATTAAGTTTAAAAATATGACACCACTCTTAAAAGTTTTTCATAACTTGTCTTTTTCTCTTTCTTACATTGTTATTTTAGAGAGTAATGTCTGATTTTGAAGAAACATATATTTGAAATTTTACTTTCACAATAGCTTCACTTTTAAATTTAAATATACATGTATATATATGCATAGATGTTTGTATTTATATTTATTTGCTATCAATTTATCTTTTTATTTATCTGCTATTTTGTCATTCTAAGTATGATCCATGTACTTTCCTATTTATTATCTATCTATCTATCTATCTATCTATCTATCTATCTATCTATCATTATCTAACACCTATAATTCTAAATATTTAATCTCATTGCCATTGTAATTTATGCATATTTGGCTTAATATGAGCCTGATATTCCTAAAAAACAAACAAACCATAAACATATTAACAATGATTAATCCAAGATAGTGAGAATAGGATGAATGTTATTTACTTCTATTATAATTCTCAATATTTATTTATTTAAAAATTTTAAATTTAAACATTTTATTTTTGAAATAATTGTAGACACATGCAGTTTAAGAAATGAGAGAGAGACCTCCTGTGCTGTTCATCCAGTTTCACACAATAGTAACATCTTGTAACACTGGAGTATAAGATGACAAGCAGGATATTGACACTGATATGGTCAAGTTGGAGATATTTCCATCACCACAAAGATCCCCCCCTTGTGCCCTTGTATAGCCACACTCACTCCTTCCTGCCCTATCTGCTCCTTAACCCCTGTAACCATGAATCTATTCTCCATTTCAGTTCTTTTATCATGTTGAGAATGTTATGCAAATGCAAAGATACAGTATCTAAGCTTCTGGGATTGTTGGCTCTTTTTACTCAGTATAATTCTCTGGAGATTCATCCAGGTTGCTACACATATCAGCAGTTCATTTCTTTTTGTTGCTCAGTGGTATTTCATAGTGTGGATGTGCTGTGTTCCATTATACGTTCTCAATAGTACAGAGTGAGCTGGTATCCCACCAGGCATTCACACCAGCATTTGGTGTCATCACTTTTTATATTTTTTTTATTTTTACCATCCTAAAACATGAACAGTGGTATCTCATAGTTGTTTTAATTTGCATTTCTCTACTAGTTAATGATGTTGAGCATCTTTTCACATGCCTCTTATGTTACTATACTCTTTGGCTAATGTTTCTTCCTGGGGTTTTGAAAGTTCTTTATAAATTTTAGATGCTAGTCCTTTGTCAGATATATGGTTTGAAAGTATTTTCTCCCATTTTTAAGCTTGCTTTTTCAACCTCTTAACAGAATCTTTCATAGACCAACCATTTTTTATTTTAATTAAGTCGAATGTATCAAACTTTTCCTTTGTGATTCATCCTGTTGGTGTTAATAAGAACTCTGTGCCTGATACTAGATCCTGAATTTTTTTTCCTTTTTTTTAATCTAAAAGTTTTACACTTTGTGTTTTATATTTTAATCCATGATTCATTTTGAGTTAAATTTTGAATAAGGTGTCAGTGTTTCTTTTTTATTTTTATCTTTCTCTCTCCATCCCTCTTTGCTTTCTTCCTTTCTCTCTCTCTCTTTTCTTTCTCCCCCCCGCCACCCCAGGATTATACAATTGGTCTAACATCATTTGTAGAAAAAGCTATCATTCTTCTATTAGATTGCTTTTTCACTGAGGTCAAAAATCAGTTTGGCAAGTTTTTGTTGATCTCTAGCTGTATTCTCTATTTTGTTCCATTGATCTATGTGTCTACCCATCAATCTTAGAGTCTTAAATATAAATAATAGTATAGTTCTATATTAGGTCTTGAAATGGATAAAGAAATTTCTCTTAATCTTATTTTTTAAAATTGTTTGAGCTATTACAGTCTGTCTGCCTTTAGATAAATTTTTTTGGAAGTTGGACTATATCTAAAAAAAAATTATTCTGTTCATTTGATAAGAGTTGTGTTCAACCTATGTATTGATTTGAAGAAGACTGGCATCTTTATTATGTTGAGTCTTTCAATCCATCAATGATTATTTCTGTCCATTTATTTGGATTTTCTTTGATTTATTTCACCAGTGTTTTATAGTTTTCAGCATAAATGCCCTGTACATCTTTTGCTACATTTAAACCTAAGTCTCTCTCTCTCTCTCTCTCTCTCTCTCTCTCTCTCTCTCTCTCTCTCTCTCCCCCCCCCCCTCTTTGGAGCAACTGTAGATAGTAGTATGCTTTTAATGCTGGTGCCCATATTTTCATTGCTAGAATATAGAGATACAAATTGATTTTTGAATGCTTATCTTGTATTTTGTGACCATGTTGAACTTATATATTAGTAGTCCTAGAGGTTGGTTTCTTTATGTTTAGTTTTAGTTTTGTTTTGTTGATTCCTTTGGAATCTGTATGTGGTATATTGTGAGAAATCCACTGGGTGTGCAATATTGGTCTATGTTGAAGTACATTTTGCACTAATATGAAATCTTCCAATGCAAGAATCCTTACGCTAAGCAGTCCTGAACAAATGAATATAACTTTTGTATCAACTAGTTTCAAAATTATTTGTCAATTAATAATATTACTCACATTTCATTCAAGTTTTAATCTAGAAAAAAATCCCACATTGTTGCCTTACAGCTGCCAACCCGTTTGCTGCCCCACCCCCCCCACCCCACCCCCGCACTAACCCAGTGTTAAAAGTGACATCTTAAGGAAGTGTCTCGGAATGATGAGACCTGGTGGGATAATATCGGATAATCACCCTTCTCCCGGATGGCCTCAGTAATGTGACTCCATTCCCTGGAGTGATGTGTGTGTGTGAAAGCGCAATTATGTTGGAACACAATGGGGGCTTCCGGGGAAGGCAGCCAGCAGGCATAGCATTCACAGATCTTAATAAATGCAAATTTTACTTCCGTGTAAGATCACTAATAAAAGTTACCTATTGACCCAATTCTGTGCCAGATCCCTGAGACAGCCCCGTGGCCCCTCTTGCACTTTAATCTTGGCTCCTGTCTTTATTAACCCTTTCCGTGCTTTCCCGAGTCTCACTGCTTTTGTCATGCTGGACGCAACACCACATATTAGTAGACATAAGCCATGTATTGTATCCAGGAAACATAGTCCTCTCTGACTCGTCCTAACAGTTACATAGCTGCTTCACAATTTCTCCGTTCCTACAAAAGACCTATCTCCTCACCTCGGGTTAGAGTGTGCATGCCCTTAGGATGCATTCAAATTGGATGAGGTGAATATAGCAGGTAACTGTTGGTGCATTGTTGTGATTCCCTCTTGGATCACAATGTTTAAGCCCAGAGCCTAAACATTTCAAAGGGAAAAGAACTATGAATGTCAGCACCACAAGTGGACTGCCTGGCAAAGCATTTCTTTTTCTCTGCATTTTCCTGTGAATGTTCTTCCTCGTTCAGCTGTAGAAATCTTTGACTATTTCATTTTCTGTAAGAAGTTAGATATTTCTTAAGGAAGACATTTTTAGATAATGCAGATTATAATACTTTAGTGCAATTACTGTATAAATTTGATGAGTCATTTACATTTAGCAAACTAAGCTTTCCAAAACGCCAAAGGGTGATATATAAGATTAGGGTCCATATGCTTGACAATGATCTCTCATTTAGTTAGAAAACATCAGGGGAGTGAAGGGATATTATGCAAGAAAATGTGCTATCCATAGGAACTAATTGTAGCATTTTAAATAAAGAACAGATTATACACACCATTTAAATGCAACATGTTTTATAAGAGGACACATATTCCAAGCATTTCACAAATGTAAACATTGCATCTCTTTGTCATCAATCTAGAATTAGGAAAGGTTCAGCTCTCATTTCCTATGAGGCCCAGGGTATTCAGCAAGGGTGATGCTTTACCACAGCCTTGCATTTAGGCTGTGGTAACTGAAAAAAACCTCACCATCTGGTACCTATCCTGTGAGATGTACTTATGTTCTCCAGCATAGAGGGACAGATGTCTACATTCAAAACAAACAAACAAACAAACAAACAAAAAAAACTTGCCATACTGTCATGCTTTTTTCCTAAGTGCAGGAAATGTGATTTCTGTTCAGAGAAGCTCCCAAATAAGCTTGTCCTGGAATAATTTTGTTTATATTCAAGTTAGAGATAATTAAATGAATATCAGGAAGTTGTACGCCATGTTAAAATTAATGAAAGAATTTTTGTGATCACGCTACTGTCATTTTTTACTTCTTAACAAACAGTTTGAAATTGAATTTATTATTCATGCCTGTGTACAGTAGGTAAAACTTGCTTCTCAGCAACATTAAAAAAAAATTAAATCATTGACTGATTTCAGATAATTTTTTACATCCCATCTTCTTATTATTCATTGGATAAGCTTAATTTCAATGTTGAAATATGGCCTCTAGGTTTCTATTGTATATTTTATATACAGTAGAATGGTGCTCTGCATACTTTATGATTCTTTACTTCAGTACAAATATGCCCTGTTTACTTCTATTCATTTAGGTAAAGAGAGAGAAAGAGAGAGAAACAAGAAACTCTCTGAATAAGGACATATGGATCCTAATTTTACCCCACATCTTAATAACATTAGACAAAGAACATAAGTTCACTCAGTCTTCTTTGTTTTATTTGTAAAATGATCATATCCCACTAAATATATAATATATTTATATTTATGGTTTATTTATGCTCAGAGTGTTATATTATTATTTAATAATTATTTCTTAAATGAAATTACTCTTTTTACTCTTGATTGCCTTATAACATTTCTCAAAAATATATTTAGGATTATGGCCAGTCAGAAAGTCTTAAAATTAAACATCTCTCTT
Organism: Aselliscus stoliczkanus; assembly: GCA_033961575.1. Lineage (NCBI taxonomy): Eukaryota > Metazoa > Chordata > Mammalia > Chiroptera > Hipposideridae > Aselliscus > Aselliscus stoliczkanus. The sequence continues at coordinate 109,485,207 of CM066729.1, forward strand.
GGTGTGTTTATGTTTATGTATACTTTAAAATTCTACTCAGGGAAGTATTTAAAAAATGTACTTAATGAAGAACATCATTTCTGAGATCCCTCTACATGATATTTACTACACAATTTTAAAATTATAAATTAAAATAGCTAAAAGATCACATTTTGAGAAGCAATGTGTTTTGAAAATTCAGAATAGGGAGAAATTGCTCTGGCTGGGGAGATCAAGGAAGGTTCATGGAGAATAATTTTTATTTTTCTGCCTATGCTTAGAAACAACAGAGTTTGACATCATCAGATACCATATACTAAGAAGAGAAGTAATACTTTTGGGTCACATATTTACTTTGCAAGTCAGAGTTGCAAAGGAATTGTAGTTTCTTCATTTGTCTCAAACTTTCTTGTATAAAATCAACACATTGTATACTTTAAACTTATGCAATGTTATATGCCCATTATATGTCAAGGAAGCTAAAAAGAGAAATAAAAAAAATAGCTAAAAGAAATGTAAATAAGGATAATGGTATTAAGAATACACAGTTATGTTGAAAAATAATTGACATACCTCACTGCATATTTAAGGTTCAGCATGATGACCTGATTTCCTTCTGTTGTGAAATGATCCCCACAGTAGGTTTAGTCAATGCTCATCATCTCATATAGATGTAATTACAAAAAGAAATTCCCCTTGTGATGAGAACCATAGGATTAACTCTCTTATCGCCTTTCATATGTGTCATACATCAGTGTTAATTATAGACATGATGTTGTACATAACATCCCTAGTACATGATTATCTTATAACTGGAAGTCGGTGCCTTTTGACCAGCCTCCTTAAATTCTTCCCCATCCTACCTTTCACAGCTGGTTACCACAATCCACAATCTGGTCTCTTTTTCTATGAGTTGTTTGGTTTAGATTTTATATATAAGTGAGATCATACAGTATTGTATTTCTCTGCCTGACTTATTTCACTTAACATAATGTATTCAAGATCCATTTATGTTGTTGCAAATGGTAGGATTTTGTCACATCCCACCCGACAGGGCCATATGAGTTCGAGAGGGTTGGCAGGGGTTGGAAACAGAAAAATAGAGACAAGAGACAAAGGATAGTTCAAAAGCAGTGCTAGCCAGGGGACTCAGTGCCTCTAGGAAAAAGAGCCCCGAATCGGCCTTGATTGTGGCTTTTATTGGGATACAAACAGGGAAGTAGCATTTTTTTCCCCAAGGTTTATAAGTCACATACATCATACCAGATAACTTAGCTCAGAGTCAACTCACCCCATGGCCTGCAGGCTGCCTCTACCGAAAGTCCCACGACGCATGTACATGCAACTCCTGGGAGACAGGAACTTCTCATGCTGAGGCTTAGAAATAAGAATGCACGGAGGACAGATGTTATCACCTGGTTAGGTTTCACTTCTCAGGCAGTCTGTCAGCACTGAAGACAAAGGGTCTTTGGTCCATGTTCTTCACCTCTATGATTCCTCCCATGGTACCTCCGTGACTGTGTCTGGCTTGGGTTGCCCTATCTGCAGATAGGGTCATACCCATCATTGACTAACCAGCCCTCTTTTTGGGTCCCATGGGGAGTTGCCATAAGCATAGTGAAAGTACTGTCTCCATAAGGATCTGATATTATGGAAAGGTACATGGGGGCAGATGGCTAGGCTGCTGTGTGACCACAGGATTTCCTTAATTTTTTGGCTAAATAATATTCTACTGTAGGAGGAAGAAGCCTCAGGCCAGGTGAGTGCAGGAAGAGAGAGGAGAGATGAGGGTGCAGAGGTAAGATCTGTACCCGCGGCTCCCCGGGTCCCCAGGAAGCTGGGTGCAGAGTGCGGGCAGCGACAGGGCAAGATCAATCCCTGCACCCACCTGGTTCAGGGATCAGTCTCTGCGCCCACTGGTCCTGCAGAGTGCAGCAAGAGCACCTCCAATGGCAGGCTCTGAGGCAGAAGCCTGAAACCCGGAGAGCAGGGGAAGAAAGAATACTTGGGTGGGGGAGGAGATGCAGCACGTGCTGAGCGGAGACGCAGGTCTCGGAGAGACAGAGCGGGTATCTGAGCCACTGCAGGGTGCGCACAGTCCCCTAAACCCCCGGCAGTCCCTTTGGGAGAGCAGCAGGAACACATGCGTGGGCAGGATCTGAGGCAGAAGCCAAATGGGGGCAACAAGAGGAGAGGAAAAGTGACGCGTGAAAACACAGCTCGCACCAAGCAGAGAAGCAGGTCCCTGGGAGACGGATCAGAGATTTGATCTGCTGCAGGGTGCGCACAGTCCCCCTAAACCGCGGCAGTCTCTTTGGGAGAGCAGCAGGAACTCTGCTGGAGAAGCATATGAGGCAAGGACCTTAGCTCAAAACAGTGTTGGAACTGTTTTTTGTTTGTTTGTTTGTTTGTTTGTTTGTTTTCCTCCTCTCTTGGACAGAAAGCAAAAAATAATAACTACAGAAATAAGAATCCACCCCTACCCTCCCTCAGAAAATTTGGCCCCCGCCAAGCCAGAGTCTTAAACTGATCCTTGAATGGAGCAATAGGGGCAAGACTACAGAGGTATTACTACTTGTAGGCAGTCGAGAAATTCGGCCCCAAAAGAGGCTGCAGAGTGAGACTACCTACTCTGCCGCCACCTTTTCTGCAAGGCTTGGGAGGCAGGGCAGGTTCAGCTGCTAAGGCATTAACAGACTCCTGGCAGCTGGCTTTTGGCACCAAGAAACTCTCTCATTCTCCATGGCTGTCAATGGAAAGGGTGCCCAAAGACACTGATTGAGCCTTCGGAGGCGCAGCCTGCCTTGGGACAGGTGAAAGCAGAAACAGCAGTGACTTTGTAAAAACTACCAATCACACATCACAACCACACTCATGTACAACAAATATGCAGTGCCAGGATCACTCTAGATGTCAGGTGGCTGACTCTGTTCCCACAAGATGCAGAGGAAATTTTGTACAGCAGAGAACAACCTGAAGAGAGCTTGGTAGACGTTAGCCAGGACCGGCACTGGTGTTTTTCTATTTTATTCCTTTATTGGTTGCTTATTTTGGTTGTTTTTGGTTTTTATTTCTATTTCATTACTATCATTTTCTAGTTTTTAATATAGGCTCTACATGGGTGTATATAGGTGAATATATGTCCATATATATGGATATGTAGACAAATATATATATATATTGTTTCCTTCTCTTTTTCTTTCTTTCCCACCCTCACTTTTTCCCTTTTTTATTCATTCTTCTCACTGCTCTACTTTTCCTCCTTTCCTTTTTTCTGGAAATTTTATTTTATTTTATTTATGTATCTATTTTGGTATAGCTATTTGGTTTCTCATGTTTATTCTATTTTTTATTTTATGATATTATATTTTATTTTGTTTCTTCTTTTGTACTTTTTTTGTGGTTGTTGTTTTGTTTTTGTTTGTTTTCTTCATTTGTATGTTTGATATTTCTGTACAAGTTGACTGTAGGTTGATGGTTGTTTTTTTCTACATGTGAGGGCATTTGGTTTCCTTTGGTGGTTGTACTAGTTGATCTGTTTTGTTCTAAAATCGCTCTGCAGCTGGGCCCACCCAAAGAGAAACAAGAATCATCATACCCAGAGGCCAATTTTAGATAAAACCAGAACATTTCTGGGTTTGACATAGAAGAGTCACACCCAAAAGGAAGTCAATACAGATACAAGGGACCAAAGGATCCAAGCCTCATCGGAGGAGTCAACCCTCACACAGCTGCTCACAAACTGCGGACACTGCTAATCCTCACAGCTAATCAGGTGGGAGTCAATTCCACCTATTGACAAGCCAAAAGTAATCAAAGCTAAACTTCAACAGGTGAAGACACACAACACAAGGAACACCTCAGATACACATGCACGAGAGAATATGGAAACTCAATAATTCAAATATGAAGGACACACACCGTGTAAGTTTACCCAGGAAAGACTGAGAGACCTAGTGGATCTGTCTGTTATATAGAAGCAAGCACAAAGAGTACGCCAGAATGGAGAGACAAAGAAACACAACCCAAATAAAAGAACAGAAGAAACCTCCTGAATCAGTGGAACTAGAGGAAATAGAGGTAAACAACCTATCGGAGACAGAGTTCACAGCACTGATTATTACAATGTTCAAGGGAATTAATGAAAATATAAAGAAGGATAGAGAAATCCTGAAAAGCAACCAGCTAAAACTTAAGAAAACAATTACTAACTTAAATAACAAACTCAATGGAATTACTAACAGATTGAATGAAGCAGAGGAACGAATCAGTGACTTAGAAGACAAGATATCAGAGATCACCCAAGTGGAACAACAAAAAGAAAAAAAGAATGAAAAACGTTGAAATGGTTTAACAGAGATGGGAGACAACATCAAACACAACAACAAGAGCATCATTGAAATACCAGAAGGAGAAGAGAGGGAGCACGGGATTGAGAACATATTTGAAGTAATAATGTCTGAAAACTTCCCTATCCTGGCAAAGGACATTGAAATACAAGCCCAGGAAGTACAGAGAGTTCCAACCAAGATGATCACAAACAGGCTCACACCAAGGCACATTATAGTGAAAATGGCAAGGGTTAAGGACAAAGACAGAATCCTAAAAGCAGCAAGGGAAGGGCAGCAAGTCACTTATAACTGCACACACATAAGATTATCAGCCGACTTTTCTACAGAAACTTTGCAGGTCAGAGGAGAGTCACACGGGGTTTTCAAAGCAGTGAAAAATAAAGGCCTACAACCCAGATTGATGTAGCCAGCAAGGTTATCATTGAAAATTGAAGGAGAGATAAAGAGCTTCCCAGAAAAGAATAAGCTAAGGGAATTCATTACCACCAAGCCAGCTTTGCAGGAAATGTAAAAAGAGCTTCTTTAAGCAGAAGAGAAAAACAACCTAACTAAGGAAGACTAGGAACACAAATAACAAAATGGCAATAAATACTCACCTATCAATATTCACATTAAATGTAAATGGATTAAATGCTCCAATAAAAAGACATAGGGTGGCTGAATGGATAAGAAAGCAAGACCCAGGTATATGCTGTACACAAGAGACTCACCTCAGATCAAAACACACATACAGGCTGAAAGTGAAGGGATGGAGTAAAATATTTCAAGCAAATGGAACAGAGAAAAAAACTGGAGTAGCAATACTCACATCAGAAAAAATGGACTTTAAATTGAAGAATACAATAAAGGACAAAGAAGGACACTTCATAATAATAAAGGCATCGATCCAACAAGAGGACACAACCTTAGTAAACATCTATACACCTAATAGAAGCTCCTAAAGATATAAAACAGATATTGTCAGACATAAAGACCGAGATCAACAGTAACACTATCATAGTAGGGGACTTCAACACCCTGCTATCTCCAATGGACAGATCCTCCAGACAGAAAATCAATGAGGAAACAGTGACCTTAAATGACACGTTAGACCTCTGGATTTAACTGATATTTTCAGAGTGTTTCACCCCGAAGCTACAAATTTACATTTTTCTCAAGTGCACATGGAACATTTTACAAGATTGACCACATGTTAGACTACAAACCAAGTCTCAATACATTTAAGAAGATTGAAATCATTTCAAGTGTCTTCTTCTCTGACCACAATGCTATGAAACTAGAAATCAATTATAAGAAGAAATCCGGAAAGCTGACAAATAAATGGAGGCTAAATAACATGCTACTAAATAGCGAGTAGGTCACAAATGACCTACAAGGAGGAAATCAAAAGATACCTGAAGACAAACAAAAATAAAAACACCACGACCAAAAATATCTGGGGTGCAGCGAAAGCAGTCCTAAGAGGGAAGTTCATGGCAGTGCAGGACAACCTAAAGAAGGAAGAAAACTCTCAAATCAAATGGTTATCCTTAAACCTCAGGAAAGTGAAGAAAGAACAGCAAACCAAGCCGAAGGGGAGTACAAGGAAGGAGATAATAAAAACCAGAGCGGAAATAAAATATATAGAGAACAGAAAAACAATACAAAAGATCAATGAAATCAAGAGCTGGTTTTTTGAGAAGATAAACCAAATTGACAAACCTCTAGCCATGCTCATCAAAAAAAAAGAGAGAGGGGAATCAAATTAGTAAAATCAGGAATGAAAGAGGTGAAAAGACTACAGACATCAAAGACATACAAAAAATTTTAATAAATTACTATGAGCAGCTATACACCAACAAATTTGACAATCTGGAAGAAATGGATAATTTTCTAGAAGCGTACAACCTTCCAAAGCTAACTTGAGAAGAAATGGGAAATCTAAATTATCTGATTACTACCAAGGAAATTGAATCAGTAATCGACAAGCTCCCAACAAACAAAAACCCTGGACCAGACAGCTTTACAAGTGAATTTTATCAAACATTCAAAAAAGAACTATCACCTATTCTTCTCAAACTATTCCAAAAAATCCAGTAGGTGGGAAGGCTCCCAAATTTTTTCTATGAAGCCACTATCACCCTGATTCCAAAACCAGATAAAGTCAACACAAAAAAAAAGAAAACTATAGGCTAATATCTCTGATGAATATAGATGCAAAAATTCTCAATAAAATCTTAGCAAACAGAATTCAGCAATATATTAAGAAGATCATACATCATGATCAAGTGGGTTTCATCCCTAGTAGGCAAGGCTGGTTCAACATCTGTAAATCAATTAATGTGATACACCACATCAACAAAATTAAGAATAAAAATCACATGGTCTTATTGATAGTTGCAGAAAAAGCATTTGACAAAATCCAACAGCCATTTGTGTTAAAAACCTTTAGCAAAGTGGGAATACAGGGATCATATCTCAACATAATAAAGACCATATATGATCAACCTACAGCTAACATCATACTCAATGGGGAAAAGCTAAAACCATTCCCCTTAAGATCAGGAACAAGACAAGGCTGTCCACTTTCTCCACTTTTATTCAACATAGTTCTGGAAATTCTAGCCACAGCAATCAGACAAGAAAATGAAATAAAAGGCATCCAAATTGGCAAGGAAGAAGTAAAATTGTCATTCTATGTAGATGACATGATACTACATAGAGAGAGCCCCAAAGACTCCCTCAAAAAACTATTGGAACTGATAGATGAATTCAGCAAGCTAGCAGGATGCAAAATCAATATTTAGAAATCAGTTGCATTTGCATATACCAATAATAAACTAACGGAAGGAGAAATTAAGGAAACCGTCCCATTTACAACTGCTTCAAGAACTATAAAACACCTAGGAATAAATTTAACCAAAGAAGTAAAAGATCTGTACTCAGAAAATTATAAGACACTGAAGAAAGAAATAAAAGAAGATACAAATAAATGGGAACACCTATCATGCTCATGGATAGGAAGAATTAATATAGCTAAAATGTCTATACTGCCTAAAGCAATATATAGATTCAATGCAATTCCTATCAAACTACCAAGGGCATTTTTCGCAATAATAGAAAATATAATACTGAAATTTACATGGAACCATAAAAGACCCTGAATAGCCTCAGCAATCCTGAGAAATAAGAACAAAGTCGGGGATATCATGCTACCAGACATCAAAATGTACTACAATGCAACAGTAATCAAAACAGTATGGTACTGGCATAAAAACAGGCACATAGATCAGTGGAATAGAACAGAGAGCCCAGAAATAAATCCACACATATACAGACAGTTAATCTATGACAATGGAAGCAAGAATTTACACTAGGGTAAAGATAGTCTATTTAATAAATGGTGCTGGGAAAATTGGACTGACACATGCAAAAAAATGAAACTAGACCACCTCCTTACACCATATACAAGAAAAATTCAAAGTGGATTAAAGACTTAAATGTAAGACCTGAAACCATAAAACTCCTAGAATTAAATATAGGGAGTAAATTTGCAGACATTACCATGAGCAATATTTTTGCTGATACATCCCTGCACACAAGGGAAGTAAAAGAAAACATGAACATATGGGATTATATCAAGCTTAAAAGTTTTTTCGCAGCAAAGGATATCATCAATAAAACAAAAAGGAAGCCTACTGAATGGGAGAAGATATTTGTCAATGATATATCTGATAGGGGGTTAATATCAAAAATTTATAAGACACTCATGCAACTCAACACCAAAGAAACAAAAAATCCAATTAAGAAATGGGCAGAGGATATGAAGAGACATTTCTCTAAAGAGTTCATACAGATGGCCAACAGGCATATGAAAAAATGTTCAGCCTCCTTAATCATTAGGGAAATGCAAATAAAAAACACAATGAGTTACCACCTCACTATTGTCAGAATGGCTATGATCAATAAATCAACGAATAAAAAGTGCTGGCGAGGCTATCAGGAAAAGGGAACCCTGCTGCACTGTTGGTGGGACTGCAGACTGGTGCAGCCACTATGGAAGTCAGCATGGAGGTATCTCAAAAAACTGGAAATGAAACTACCTTTAGACCCAGCAACTCCACTCCTAGGTATTTATCCTGAAAAACCGAAGACACTAATTCAAAAAAATCTATGCACCCCTATGTTCATTGCAGTGCTACTTACAATAGCCAAGACTTGGAAACAATTGAAATGCCCATTGGTAGACAACTGGATTAAGAAACTGGTACATTTACACAATGGAGTATTACACAGCTATAAAGAAGAAATCATACCATTTGCAATGATGTGGATGGACCTAGAGAACATTATGTTAAGTGAAATAAGTCAGTCAGAGAAAGACAAATACCATATGATCTCAGTTATATGTGGAATCTAAAGAACTGAATAAACGAGCAAAATAAACAGAAATAGCCTTAGAGACACAAAGGAAAAACTGATGATTGCTACATTGGATGGGTGTGGGCATGAGGGAGAAGGGGTAGGGACGAGGCAACATAAACTGGTAACTGCAATACTACTGCAGAGACAGAAGAGACAGTTTAGGGAATATAATCAATAATGTAAATATTTTTTTTAGGGGATCAGAAGGACTCATGTTTTGTCAGGGAGAACACTTCACGGATGGTGTAGTGGCCTGACCACTGCACTGTACATCTGAAGCTGCCGCTGAATAATATTAGATATTATAGTGTGGGGATGTAGTCAATGGAATTGTAATAGATATGTGTGATATCGGGGCAGGGGCAGAGTAGAGGGAGGGGGTAGTTACTTTGTAACGGGTAAAAAAGATAACTGTTGCATTGTTTTGTACATCTGTAACTAATAATAATAGTAATAAAAAGAAAATATTCTACTGTGTATATGTACCACAACCTCTCATCTATTCACCTATCAATGGACACTTAAGTTATTTCCATATCTTGGCTATTTAAATATTTCTTCTGTGAACATTGGGGTGCAGATATTTTTGAGGGGTTCGTTTTATTTCCTTTGGGTATATTTGCAGAACTGAAATTGGTGGATCATATGGTAGTTCTATTTTTATCTTTTTGAGGAAGCTCCATACCCAATAGCTCTAGCTCTGCCATACTTTTGTAACTGAATCATAGTTTTTCCTTTGTGCTGTGCCTACTCTAAGACTGCTATGCATGTAAAACAAGTGTATGAACTCTGTGGACTAATTAGAAATACTCAAATGACTGTGTGGAATTTCTTAAATCCCTAAAAACATGAATTTGATTAAATCGAATCTCATTCTCTTAGGTTTGGAACAATAATTTAGTTCACAACAGGTTAGGTCATAGATGATTTAAGGATAATGATAAGGATATTCTGGAATCTCATAGAACCAGAATTAAAGTTATAGCCGGCGTTGACACAGAGGTCTAGAACCAGCAGCTGGGCCCGATGTGGGTGTGTTTGTCTCTGTTTAGTGGGTACCGCATCCTAATGTCAGCACTGGGACTGTTTGTAATGGGTAATGAATGAGGACACTAGCCAACAGTAAGGAGGCAAAGCAGTGTCTGTCCATGAGATTCTCCTGCCTGCTTTTCTCTGTGCACTTGCTTCATTCTCCTCCATCCGCTCTAGAAACTGATTCACTCCTATAGCAGCACATGGTTAAATATTTAAAAATTGAACATCTACTTTGTTTCCAGATTTTTTTCTCTTGACAGTAGAAATATTTAAGAATGATATAGTTGTTGGACCTGAAATAATAAAAGGCAGGGTAGATATAATAGCTCATGGAAATCAACAAATGTGAGATAGAATTATGATCCAGTAATATTCACCTGGAGTCACTGATATTTGACAGAAGAACCACAATGATAGCCCAGGCAAAAACTGAAGACTAAGGAACCGGAACAGGAATTTCAAACTTTTTCTTATATGGCCAAATAGCTAAATATTTCAAATTTTGTATGCCACATATAGTCCCCATAGCATACCCTTCTTTGTTTTGTTTTACAACATAATAAAACCTATTCTCAGGTCTAAAGAGATGCAAAAACAGACCGAATTGTCAGATAGAGCCATAGTTTGCCTACCTCTGATTTAGGAAAAGCCCCAGGTCTTGGAAACCAGCTTGAGTAAAAGCAGAAAAGAAGACAGGAGAGTGTGTTTCACACTGGGTCTCAGAATCTCTACCTGATACTGTTCTGTGCTGGGAGACGTTTTACAATTGGCTTAGAAACAAAACAAAAACAAACAACAAAAATAAAATTTTTTTTAAAAAAACAGAGAAAACAAAACAATAAAAAACTAATTGTTAATGTTTGCCAGTTTTGTTATTTCGGGCATCAAATATTCAGTGTGTTTGAGCCAGTTTCAACCACAGAAAATTTTCAGGTTTTCAGAAGGTTTACAAGCTGGTTAGCTATTCCTGGGATATTCATACTACAGAGTCTGACAAACACTACAAATCCAGTCTTTTTTTTTTCCCTAGAGATCTGGTTGTTAAACATTTGCCAGCACACCACTAAATGCTCTTACTGTGGATGATTTTAAGCTACCAATTTGAGATTATTGAATGTGGAGTTGATAACTATGCACTGTATGTAGCATGCTATTGTATAGTATTTACATCATAGAGATACAACAGGTACAAGTAACCTCAACAGAATAGGTACAGTGAAATGCAGTAAACTCATTAGGAAGTGGTAAGGTTGGAGTTGTTATTGTCCATGTTTTCAATGTAATTGATTTTATTTTAGTTTGATTGCAGTTTGTATGATTTAACATCTATTAGTGTTTAACAACTGTCTCTAAGCAGCCCTGAAATGTAATAACTGGTTCTAGAGAATCAGTGTGAGATGCTCCAGCACACCACTAGATGTTTGACACCTAGAGAGGATAAAGCGTCTCTTTTTACTAAATATCTTATGAGAACTGGAATACAGGCAGAGTAGTTGGGGGTCTAGGCTTTATATTTTTGCCAAAATAAAGCATGACTTTAGCAGCATGGAAGTGACTACAGAGAATAATTGAGAGTAGTTACAGAGAAGACAAAAAACAAAAAGGAGAGAAGATTTTCCCTGAGAAATAATTGAAAGGGAAAGGGCTTGAGAAGGAAAAATGGTTGGGTGGGAACTTCTAAGTTTTCACTTGTGAGGGTGGATGAAGCAGTCAGAAATGGTAGGATTTAAGGACTAATATGAACTCATTCCAGCTCTTTCAGCCTATAGATATGTGGATTCTATCTGAAGGACACTTTACAGTTTATGTAGATCTTTTCCTTATAGATTTCTCATTCCTATTTGTTAGGTGAAGATACAATTAGAAAGGCCAAGTGATTTGTGTATTCCCAGAAAGTTGTATCTTATGGAAAAAAACGATTTCCTATTAAACTTTTCTTTTCACTAGACTTCTTTGAATTTATTTTGAGGTATGACAAATTTAAACTTGTAATGTTGAAGTCTCTCAAGACAATTTTAGTTTGTTTTTTTATTTCCCTCCCACCCCCTGTATCGTGAATCAAACCTTGCAGCAAAGTTCCTTAATGAAACTGTATACAATCTAACAAAGATAAATACAATAGAGCAGTTCAGCAAGCAAAGATGTTTCTGCAGGCAATACACTGAATGAAATCAGATTATTGCCATTGTCTGATTCAATTTGATAAGGGAAGAAGCTTCGGCAATGACCTATAGCAGGCAGCGGAAACAGTGACATCTAAAGGCTCCTGCTACCTAATAAATTTTCCTATTAAAATCAGGTGAAGATATCTATTAAATCTGAAGTGACTACAGATTGTATTTTTTGGAAAATTAGATATTAGACAGTGTCTGGGACATGGAAACAGATATTAGAGATATAATTAAGTATATCAGAAATGTATGGTGCTATGATATATGTTAAGTAAAATAAAACAAAACAAAAAAACTCCAGAGAAAGAGATTCACCATTGTTTAACAGCAAATTTTAGTACTGAGCACTTTTCTTAGCAGAAAATCCTCTCAAATTAATTCAATTGTTTGGCCAAAAATGCTTTATTTGGCCCCATTAAGGATAATGAGAACATTTGTTGGTTAAACATGTGTTCCTCCCTTGGAAGACCTTTATTAGCTGTAGAGCATGGCATTATTTGTAAATAACTCCATTTTATGTAATAATAGCAGCTCTAACCAAAACTTTTTTGAAGCTCAAAAAACTCTTAAACATAGGTTTAATTTCCCATTTTGAAAGAATGTCAGTTATGTATATCTTTTTTTGACTATGCTTTAGCAAATTTCTTCATCAAACTTCTTACTAAATATGTAATATATATTGATGTCTCTTTATGTTTTCTGTTTTATAAACAAATATAGTCATATTTTATCAGAAAGTCCCTGATTTCTTGGCCCAGTTCCTTAGAGAATTGAATTACTTATGTTACTTTTTTTTTTACTTCTATGATCATAGAGCAGTCTAGCCGTCTGCCCCCGTGCACTTTCCCATAACAACAGATCCTCAGAAACAGTACTTCAACATTATGCCTACTCTATCTTCCTGTGTGACCCCAGAAGATGGCTGGTTAGTCAATGACGGTAAGACCCTACCTGCAGAAGGGCAACCCAAACCAGACACAGTCACAGGGGTGCCATAGGAGAAATCACAGAGTTGAGGAAAATGGGAAAAGACCCCTTGTCTCAGATGCTGACAGCTTGCCTGTGAAATGACCTTAAAAAGGTGATAACATCTGTCCTCTGTGCAATCCTATCAGTGATTCTCAGCATGAGAAGTTTCTGTCCCTTAGGAGTTGCATGTGAACATACCATGGGACTTTCGGTAAAGGCAGCCTGCAGACCCTGGGGTGATTTGACTCTGAGCTAAGTTCTCTGGTATGATGTATGAGACTCACAGACCAGGGCTGCTTCCTTGTGTGTATCCCAATAAAAGCTGCAGTCAAGGCTGATGCGGGGCCCTTAGTCCAAGAGGCTTTGAGTACCCTGGCTAGTACTGCTTTGGGGGGGCTCAGCCTCCACGGAGTCCAGGGATTCCCTCGGGTGGGACGGAGTCGGCGAGGAAAAAAGAAAGAAAGAAAGAAAGAAAGAAAGAAAGAAAGAAAGAAAGAAAGAAAGAAAGAAAGAAAGAAAGAAAGAAAGAAAGAGAGCGGAGACACCGGAAAGAGTTTCTCAGGAGCATCTCAATTTATTGTTACAACATGTTCCCCTTTTATAGGGACTATTGACCATTACCTCAATTACAAGTTATGTTTCACATGAGTTTGATGTTTTTTTCTTTCTCACGGTTTTCAGGCTTTACTTCCTTGTAATGTTCTCTCCAGGGTAAACTGTGACCTATTCTATGTTTAAGGATTATCTTATCTTTTAATATGATGTTCTCTTTGCGACACAAACTCAATTTCTACTTATCATCTAAAGCATGGTTACCATGACTACCTTGACTATTTAGTAACTATCCCAAATTCCAGCAGCTAATACACAAGCATAAGACTCACAGGCATATACTTGAGTTACTACCGAGAGAGACTAGGAATGGCTGAGTCTAAAGTCTATTTTTTTAGTAAATACAATACCTAGTAATCAAAGGTGTCTCACACCTCTCTTATCCTATGGAGGTAGCATCTGTTTCTCAGTCAAAGCTTCAGTATCTGTTGCTGCAACAAGGCACAAGGCAAAGGAATTCACACAAGGCTACTGATTAACATAGCTCATGGTCAGTAAGTGTCTCTTATCAGAACTTTCATGGCCTGGAGACCTTTGGCCTCTGAGGAGACTTTTCACTGATTATCTTAGGCAAGTTAGCTCAGGGGCTGTTACCAGCAGTTTCTCACAGCCAGGCTTTTTGGCCTATGTGGCCAAAGGTCTGCGCCTCAGTTTCCAAGAGGCCTGAGTCCCCAATATCTCAGTTCAGGGGTCCCCACGGAACTACCACCTGGCTTAGATTGTCTCCCCTCTTTTCTAGGAGATCTTACCCGTCTTTGGCTGTGTAGTTAGCTCATTGGGGTATCACAGGAACTTGCCATAAATGCAGTGAGAGTATTGTCTCCTATAGGATCTGATGTAGAGGAAAGGCACATGGGTTCACAGGAGTGGAGACTATGACCGACCATGAAAGCTTGTCACATATGGGGGCGCCGACGGCTCCCAACACTGTTTTTTGATCTATCCTTTGTCTTTTGTCTGTATTTTTCTGTTTCTCAACCTCTGCCATCCCTTCTGAACTCTTATGGCCTTGTCATGCGGGACGCAACATACTTCAAATACATTCTGAAAAAATGAGAATTGTGGGTATGAAAATAAAATGGTGGATACTTTAAAAAATGTTAATCTACAACATTTTTAGATATTTGTAAGAGTATAAAGAAATACAGAATGTTCCGCTCTTGTAAAGCAATTTTCCATAGAATCCCTGAAAAATTGGATCAGCACTTGCATTTTAATCTCTATCTAATGACAACATTTAAAAAATATTGGCTGCTTTATGTGAAATTATTTTAAATCTACATAAAACATGTGTTTAGCCAGTGTGCCAAGTTCACAGCAAGTTTCAGTGTATTAAAAACCCATACATTTTAATCTCTAGTCCACAATTAGAAAATTATGGTCAAATATAATGTCTTATATACAACCAAGCTATAATTTAAGTGACTTGAGGGAGCTGACTACGTAAATATTTTAAGCAATCTTTTTATTTAATGAATATACTCTATGTAATTATGTAGATTAACCCTGGAAATTGAGTATTGTGTAGTGGCTGGGGCTTAGAAAATGATAGTTAAAGGTTCGTTAGGTATTTTGATCTATATTCATGATAAAAAGCACAGATTTAAACTAACTATGTTGAAAGCAAACTTCCTAAGTTCAAAATTATTTCACCTTAAGAAATGCTGTTATTTAAAGTTCCTTATTTTTTACCATTGGCTTTTAGATAATCCACAGAGCTTAATAATCTATGGATTATTGACCAATTTTCAAAACAGATAATAAAACTAAATGCGTTATTTTCAATGCTTTTTACAGTGTTTGTCCTAATGAAAGTTTGATGCCAAGCAGTCCCTGGCAGATGATGGATTGATTTTACTATTTTTAAGAACAAAATCCCAGGTATAATAAGGTATAGAGCATGGAGAGCATTAAATATGTTAACAAAGTGGATATTTGGGTTGTATTTAATGTCAGTTATATAAATAGGTTTCCTAATACCTAAAAGATTTAGAGCATTATTTTTTTCTATAGCTATTTTTTTCATCTTATATTCATAATAAATTTCTAGCTCTTATGAATATTAAGTAATTTGATTAAGTTTTAATAAGACCCATAGGGATCCTAAATAAAAATTGTCATAGATAAATAGGTCAATATAATTATTTTTGTCTACTTTAGTAAACACAGATAAAGTAGTTTTGTGAGGATCCTTCCAATAGGAAGTTTTCTATTACAGAAAGAGAGAGAGTACTATTTTTCCTCTTTTATGATGCATGATATCTAGCCAGTCTTAGAAAAAAAATTTTTTTCTGAAGCCATCATATTTCTTCCAATAGCTTTTGTAATTTTGAACTATGTAGTGCATATTTCCTCTATTACAGTTGCATGGCTTTGAGATTCTCTGAGCATGGGATTTTATTAAAACCCTCCATCTTGTGCATAGAACAGCTAGAGGAAGACATGCCAGGGCTCCTAGGGCAGGCTCAGCACTGGATCTGGCAACATGGTTGATGTAAGTAAAAGTCTCAAAGCAGGGCCATGGTATAACAAATGCAATGGCATAGAAGAAAGTGGGACTAAATGTTATTCAACACAATGGTTTGAGCCTGTCAGGGTTATTTTGGTTAAAATTATATCGGTTGATAGATATTGGAGCATCGGGAAAAGCTTATTGCAGGAGGTATGATTAAAGGTGATCCCCAAAAGACAGAAGGAATTTGTACAGGGGTAGGTGAGTGGAAGGATTTCTGTGTGTGAGATTATGATTAATAAGCAATTGTGCAGTGGATGGATGGCTTGATTCATTGAAGAACCACATAGTCTGCTTGAAACGCACAATCACAGACGTTTATGATAGTTGGGGCTTTAGCAAACCCTTTTACTTTTACAGCATGGGAACTGAGCCTAGAAAGATAAGAGACTTGCATTCCCCTGATAATCATGAATGGCTCATACAAAAAAATCTACAACATGTGAAACAGCCCAGGGAGGCACTTTAGAACAGGGGCTTGGGAGCTACACTGCCTGGGTTAGGCTCTGTGTAGGATGAATAGAGGTCCCCAACAATGCCCACATCCTAATCCCCAGAACCTACAACTGTTATATCTTACATGGTAAGTTAAAGATCTTGAGATAAGGATATTGTCCTGAATTGTCTGGGTAGGACCAAGGTAGTCACAAAGAAGGCAAGAAAATCATATTTGGAGTAGGAAATGACAAGGCCAAGAAATTGGAGTAATGGCAGGAAGGAGCCACAAGCCTAGGGATACAGGTGGCTTCTAGAAACAGAAAAAGGCAAGGAAATGGATCTTGTGAAGCTTCCAAAAGGAACACAACCTTACCGACATGTTGACGTGAGATTTCTCATCTTTAGAGCTCTAAGAGAACAAATTTGTGTTGGTTTAAGTCACTGACTTGTGATAACTGGTTAGAGCAGCCATAGAAAACTAACAGTATCCCAGATGCTGGTGGGGGCTGCCAACGAACATAGCAAGTTGGGGTCCACTAGGTCAGTAACGTGGACCCGGGCCAGCATGGTACCTGTGTGCTCCAACACCTCAACTGCACCTAGGGACTCTTCCCAGTTGTGGCATCTCCACAAGTTATTTAACCATTTTATGCTTCACTTTCCTCACCTAAAAAGTAAAGATAGAACTTTTTTTAAGTTACTGTTTTTAAAGTACGTAGAAGAGTGTTTGGCATAGAGTGAGACATGTATGGATCTTCATAAAATGTATGGATATTTCCTGATAATTTGAGGATGCATTTCATTGTTTAAAGATATATAATAAATATAATACCACAAAGTTATTGCTTTCTCAGCCTTGACTCAAGCTGCTAGTGAAATGTAATTATATAAATTTTAGGATTCTGTAAATAAATGTCATTCTTAAATTTTGCCTCGAAAAGGACAACAAACTAACAAAAAAGAATAATTCATGCAATTGTGTATTAGTGAGACCCAGATATTATTTTCTCCTTCCCTTGCTTCCTTTCTTCCTTCCTGTTTATCTGTTTGCCTGCCTGTCTTTCTTCTTCCTTTCCTAGGGCTATCTTCTACTCTAACCTACTTCCTTCCCTCCCTCCCTTGCTCTCCTTCCTCCCTCCTTCCTTCCAGTCTTCCTTCTGATATGTAAGCAGGTGAGGAATGAAACGAGGAACAGGTGGAGGAGAATGAAATAGAAACATTGATAAGATACTTTTTGCAATAAAATATGTCACAGACATATTTGTAACTCAGACAGTGTGATGGGTGCATCTACTTCCATATTATATCATATATATATATAAAGTATTCTTATCTTGTGACAGAGTTGTCCTATTGATAATTGGTTATCAGTACTAATTTACCCAAAGTGCTTACTACTTGATACAAGTGCTAAAGACATGCTTCCTAGATCAAATTTTCATTCTCTGCAAAGGAAGAAGAGTATCACATTTTCATTATATTACACCCCGATCTGTCAATTAATTACCTAAAATAATCACCTTTATTTATTTTTCCAATTACTTATTTTCTCATGATTTTTAGTCAGTGAAAATATTTAATCTAATAGACAAAATTTCAGCATATATATATATATATATATATATATATATATATATATATATATATTCAAAATGTTATACCCTGGTTTTATTGAAGGTTTTGTTTATGTTTTGGTTGGTTGGCTGTAAGTTTCTAAATCTGTTACATTTTACATTTTTTAAACAGCCATAGTGAGATGTAACTCACAATCATATATTCATTAATTCTAAGTGTATAATTAATTGGGTTTAGTTGAATTTGGTGTGTAACCATCACCAAAATTAACTCTTGAAATTTTATTATCCCCCAAAGAAACTCTAAACTCTTTTGCAGTGCTGCCCATTTTCCTTGACCTCACCAATACAATCCTAGGCAAACACTAATTTACTTTCAGTCTCTACAGTTTTGCCTATTCTAGAATATTTCATATAAATACATTTCATACAAGTCGTGACCTTTTGCATCTGGTTCTTTCACTAAGCATAACCTTTCCTGAACGCTTTGTTGCATGTGAATTCAAATTACTGTCTTCACTAGCTTTCAATGTGAAAAAAACATTTAAATGTTTCTTGTAAATTCATCTGTTAGCAACATATTTTGTTAATTTTTGTTTATCTGGGAATGTTTTCATTTTACCTCCATTTTTTAAAGATAGTTAGTTGTGTTAGATATAAGATTCTTAATTTACAGTTTGCTTTTTTTTCAGCACTTTGAACATATCATTGTACTGCCTTTTGTCTCCATTCTATCTGATGAAAAGTCAGCTGCTAATCTTACTGGGGTTCTCTTGTATGAGAAAACAAATTTTTCTCTTGCTGCTCTCAAGACTTTGTTTTTAGCTTTCAAAATTTTTTACTGTAATATGTCTAGATATGACTCTCTTTGTGTTGATCATATTTATACTTTATTTTAGCTTCTTGGACGTGTTGATTAATGTTTTTCAAATTTTTGGGAGGTTTGCAGCCATTATTTATTTGACTATCTTTCTGCTTCCTTCTCTAGCTCTTCTCTTGATATTCTTGTTACTTGTGCGTTGCGTTAGTGTACTTCATGGTACCCCACATTTCGCTACAACTCTGATCATTTTTCTTCATTCTTATTCTCTCTGTTCTTCAGATTACATCATCTCTTTTTTAAAAATAAAAATAGATTTTCAATTAATTTGTTCTTTCTCCGTCAATTTATATCCTGTCGATCGCTGCTAGTGAATTTTCCATTTCAGTAATTTTACTTTCAGCTCCAGAATTTCCACTTGATTTTTTATTATAACTTTGATATTTTTATATTTTCTATTTTATAAGAGATTTTCATCGTACTGTCCCTTATTTCTTTAAGCAAAGTTTCCTCTAGTTCTTTTTTTTTTTAATAGAGCATACTTATAATTAGTGCTTTGCAGACTTTGTCTGCTAAGTCCTCAATCTGGGCCCCTTTATAGGCAGTTACTGTTGCCTACTTTTATTTTTTCTGTCTGCATCACACTTTCCTTTTTCTTTGCATTCCTTGTGCTTTTTTTGGAGAACTGGACATTTTAAATAATATATTGTAGCAACTCTGGATACTGATTTCTCCCTAGGGTTTGTTGTAATTTACTTGATGGGCCTATTTTAAGGAAGCCTATTTCCCCTGCAGTCTACAGTCTCTACAGCAGAGAATGCTGTGTTGCAAAAATGCACTCTAGCGTGCCAGTAGTTTTAGCAGGATTTTCTTTGGCTCTTTGTGTTCCTTCTGTTCATCTGTCTGACATCACACCCAGCTGTTAGCTTTAATTAATCACCAGCTAACTGTTTGTTTGTTTTCAACAGTGACCTAGGCCATACATTATCCAATGGTTCATCCAATTTAATTCAATTCCCCTCTATGGGGTGGTCATGAAGCAAATCTTCAAGTTCTTTCTGACTCCAAGAGAGTTCTTAATTCTCCCTTTCCTAGTTCACTCTGGTACACTAAATAGCCCAGTGTTCATCTCGTTGCTGTCATGGCTTTACCAGGTTCCTCTTAATTGCTGCCTACTATAATCCCCATTGTTCTTAGGATGCCCTTAAGCTTGAACTCCCTGTATTCTGTTCAAATTAAAGCCAGTTCACTTGGGGAGAGCTTTCAGAAGTCTCTCTTTTTATGACCAGGCTTTCTGTTTAGGCAATATATCTACATTACTGCTCCAGAGCAGGGAGTGGAAACACTTAATAATTTAATCTAACAGTGTTACCCCTGCTTTACTCTCCCATCTGGGAAAGGTACCCTCTGATTTTCTCAATTTTCCTTTCTGCCATGAAATTTCCATCCTATGAGTGAGCTGGAGCAAGGGAAATCAAGATCCCAATATTCCCAACCTGCTTTCCCTGTATCATAGCTTCTGTCCTACCAGATTGGATTGGGTGGAGCAACAGAGCCCAAAATATCACAGACATTCTTGCTAAAATCCAGCTTCTGGAACATGAAGCTTAAGGGTGTGAAAAATTCTAGTGGCCTGTTTCTACCAACGAGGATAGCAGGGAGAGGGGTAGATAGAAGCCTTGTTTTCTTGGCTGTACCTACCAAAAGAATTTTCATCTTTCTAGCTGGAGTGGTGGATAGCAAGTGGGTCATGGTTCAAACGCCACAGATTTTTTTGTTAATGAGATTTGGCAGATTATCTTAAATAAACATTTCTTTATTTGCTATATACTTTTAGAAACATTTGTAGAGATTTTAGAGGGGTCGTAGATGAGGATAAAGGGGATCAAATATGTGGTGATGGAAAGAGAACTGACTCTGGGTGGTGAATACACAATGTGATATATAGATGATGTATTACATAATTGTACACCTGAAATCTATGTAACTTTACTAACAATTGTCACCCCAAAAAACTTTAATTAAAATAAATAAATAAACAAATAAATAATTTTTACTAATTAAGATTGATTTCCTGGGGAGAGGGTTACAGAGCTTCTTATGTCACCATTATGTAAGTCATCTTGTGTTTTTCTGTTTCTTTTTCAAATAAATGCATTTACACACATATTAAACATATGGATATAAATTTCCATCTCCTATTTGTGCATTAGAAATTAAAACTTAAATTAGTTTATGAAACATACATAATTTTAGTTGAGAACTAACTAGAAATTTGATAATGGAAACATGAACAGAACATAAAAGAGGAGAGAAGAAAGCTCTAGGTTAAAGCAATGAAAAAAATAACAAATTTAATGATATAGATGTAAAACCTTTTATTAACTATCTTAACTGTCATATGAAAACATGAGGTTAGACAATAAAGTTCATGAACTCATTCTAGAAAAAGTGCTACATACCTCATTGCTGAATATCACTACAGTCACTTTCGAAGTACTCCCTTTGGGAAGTTATGCACCAATGCCAACACCTAGTCCACTCTTCAAAGCAACATTGGAATTTTTTTTCTGGAATGGCTATCAGAGCTGTTGTCGTATTACCCTTGATGTCCTGAATGTCATTAAAATGTCTTCCTCTCAATATTTCCTTTAGCCATGGGTAAAGAAAGACGTTATTGGGGGCAGATCAGGTATGTAGGAAGGGTGTTCCAATATAGTTACCTGTTTACTGGCTAAAAACTCCCTTACAATCAGTGTCATGTGAGCTGCTGCATTGTTGTGATGCAAGAGCCATGAATTTTTGGCAAAAAGTTCAGGTCATCAAACTTTTTCACGCAGCCTTTTCAGAAATTTCAAATGGTACACTTGGTTAACTACCTGTCCAGTTGGTACAAATTCATAATGAATAATCCTTGTGATATCAGAAAAGGTTAGCAACATCGTTGCAACAAGTTCGTGAACTTAATTGTCACACTTTATATGTTCAATATGTTCAACACATAGTCTTCACATTTTCAATCCAAATAAAAAATAATATGGAGACATTCAGGAACACACAATTGACAAGTTCTCAAAGAATGTTTGGTCTACTCTTCCATATTTCAGTTTTTAATTCTGTGTTCATTATCTATTTCCCTTTCTGTAAATAGCTCTCCAAGTTGTTGAAATTAAAAAGTAAGTTAAGTTAGATGACCAGGAGTTAATTCAGATTTAATATGACTATCTGAGATTATATTAATGCTTTTGTTCTAGAAGTGGTTTTCTACATTAATAATAGTTTGATTCATACAAAAATATATTCAGTTGAAAGACAATTAATGAATATCTGAATATTTAGAAGGAAGACTGGGAAAATGCAGTAAGCAAAAGGTGTTTTCAAAGAAAGATTTGCCTGAAGTCCATCCCCAAACCATTTCATGAGGCATTGGTAATAATGATGCCTTGAAAATTGTCATAGAATATTATATTAGAGATTTATTATTGTGATATTTTATTCTGCTTATCTATCCTTGTTTATTTATTCAAAATTTTTTTCTTAATATTTGCAGTGTAAAAGTTTAATGTTCTCATTTTTTCTAACCTACCAAATTAACCTTGTACATATTGTACTGTAGTCTGTTTTCTGAGTTCTCTATTCTCTTCAATTTAGATACAGTAATTACTTTCTATTCAAAACAAGATAACTATTTTACAGTTCTGATAGATTTTTGAATAGAATATATTGTATCAGCCCACCAATTTATATGTTCTGCATATTGGTTCTAGTGTTTTCTCAATATGGACTACAAATAATGGATTACTTTTTGCCTCGTCCCTCATGACTGAGCAGTGGGAGTGGAGAAGGGACAGTGAAAGGTTAAGAAAGAGAGAGAGACACAAATAAGACAGAATACAGTTTGGGGCCAGGGGACTTCAGCCCCACATCGGGCCTGACTGCTTTTTTTATTATCTTACACATAGCAAGGGTCAATGTAGCTTCTGCGGTCTGTGTGTCTCACACCCGGAAACATAGCTCAGGGCCAAATCACCCACACCTGCAAGCTGCCATTACCAGAGGTCCCATAAGGTTATTGTCATGCACTTCTTAAGAGACAGAAACTTCCTCTGCCAAGGCATACTGATAAGAATGCATGGAGGACAGATATTATCACATCAATAGGTCATTTCACAGGCAGACTGCCAGAACCTGAAGCAAGGGATCCATGCCCTATTTCTGTCAACTCATGATTCCTCCTGTGGCACCCGCTGGCACCCATGGGCACCTATCCGGCTGTGTCTGGCTTAGGTCGTTTCTACCTTGAGAAATTTTATCCATCATTGACTAACCGGCCATCCTTTGGGGCCAAATAGGGACATATACAGTAAGCATAATATTGAAGTAATGATCTGTCTTTACAGAAAGGCGCATGGGGGCAGACAGGCACGCTATAATGTAACAACTTTTCTCATGGGAGGCTAATGAAGTTTTTGTTCTTCTATTTCTTAAATCTTAATTCTCAAGATAACTTCTTTTTTGGTACAGTGTGTATGTTTGGGAAATTCCTCTACTCTCTACACTGTATGTGACCTGTAATATAATCTAATGAATTTATATAAGCCATTTGGATCTGAAATGAACAAATCAATAAAAAGTATATTTTTTAAACATTTTACATTGCTAGTCTAATCTTAATTAGTCAGTTATTTGCAGAATATTTTTTCTTTCAATGTGCTTTGAAGTAAAATACAATAACTATGTTTATAACTGTATAAAACCTATGCTATTTAATACCTACCTTATAATATCTACTATATTACAACATCTACTTAAATGTACTACCTACTGTATTATTGAGTGCTTTACCTAGGCCATACACAGTGTTAAAAACTCCTTATATATATTAACCAAATAACTTCCACAGCAACTTTGTAAACTATTATATTTTTGAAGAATGCTTTGAGTTATGGAAGGGTCATGCAAATTACCCAAGGACATGCAATTAGCAAGGGGAGGAGTCAGAATTTATATAAAACGATGACTGTGAATTCAACATATTAACAATTGAATTACATTTTAATATCATTTAACAAAGATTCTAATAATGATCAGCGAAACTCTTAATTGGAAAACAAATTTTGGTTTTTTTACATTGTTAAAGGAATATTTCAAATAGAAAATTTAAACTTTTAAAAGATTTGGTAGGAATCTCTGAATTGAGAATCTGAAGAAAAGATCTTCAAAAAAATTGAGACTACCTTGAATCATTAGTGGGAATAGTTATCCAAGGAGAAGCCTTGGTAACTGGTATAAGGAGTTCACTTCCATTACCTTACAAGAGATTTCTTGCTTCCTATAAAAGAAAACTCTTTCTGTGGGGTAGGCAACTCACATGTATTACTTCATTTGATCTTCATAATTAAATAACTAGACACTTGGCTTTAAATTCTGTGGGAGTTTCTACTGTCCCTGCTGAGATAGGAAGTTTACTTTGTGGTTTAAGGATGACTTGAAGGGTTCTCCATGTCGAAGCCATGCTTTAAATTAAGGCCCAAGAAAATAAGACCTTGGATGACAGGGTATATGGTATCTGTGCAAACTGTTGAGCAATATGAGGATATGGGTGACAACCTACAGTGAGATCATAAGATCTGCTCCTCTACCCTGAGATCTATACCATATCCCTTGTTTATCATGTGTTTGATTTCTTTTCTTTGGCTCCTTGCTGACTAACCTTCACATTAAAACTTAAGACCTAATTAAATGAGATTTAATGGTCTGACAGACTGTAAGTAACTCCTTAATCAACTACACAGGCTAACCCATTTCTCATAAGGCCATTTTGATATAAACTAACTTCATAATATCTTGTATCATCTCCTGTCCTAGTGAAATCCCAGGTTGACTGTTCAGAAAACTATCTAGGTTTTCTGACAGAGGAATAAAAATGTTCCTGAGAAATGAAGGCAAAATTTTTGTTGGATCAAGCCATATAGAATTGTGTGTATTTATTAATGTATGCAAAATTGGAAGAAAAAAATGCCAAGACCCAAATTGATGAATGCAAAATTGGAAGAAAAAAATGCCAATGGTCATAAGGGCATAAACCTATGATTTACATAAGAGGAAATTTCATGCATTTGGTTTGATATGGAAAGACATAAATATTTAAACTTAATAAAAAATTTAAATTAAAGTAACAGTGGGGCAATCTTATTAAACAGGTAGATAATTTTGGAAAATAATACATGAGGAAAAAAAGAGTATATTTTTAGTAGCAGTAAACATTGGTATAAAGTTTTTAGAAGTCATTTCAATAATACATGTCAGAAATCACAAAGGGCTTATAATATTTAAATTGATATTATAATTTTGATAATTTATATTTAGAAAAATATAAAAAGAAGAGGTAACAATGAATGATAAAAAATATCATTCCAGAAATTCTGTAATCCAAATATTAGCAAATATTTATTGAGTATTTACATATAACCATTATTTAATCCTACATATAAATCTGAAAGCTAGACTTTATTATAATAATCATTTTTTTTTTTTTTTTGAGGGCAGTGTCACTGGCCCTCACATATGGGACCGAACTGGGGCCGCTGGCTTCCGAAGCCAGCTCTTAACCACCGCGCCACTCAGCTATAATAATCATTTTTGACTGTTAAAATGGAGTATCTAAGTAATTTTACAATTCAAAAACTCAATAAGGAAATAAACAAGACTTGAATCCAAATAATGTCTGTCACTAAACTCCATACTTTGGACAACTTTTTAACAGCTGTTCTATTTTCTCCTTGCAATGAACAAAATTAGAGAAATAATTAAAAATATATTATTTCTAATTTTAGTAGAATATTATACAATAATTTAAGATTATATTTATGAGATGTAGCAATCTAAAATATATTTATGCTTATAATCAAACACAACAGAAATCATATGACATTCATGTTTATGCTTACACACAAAGATCAAAAATAGACTAATAACATAAATAATGCTGTTTAGGTTATGTCATTATCTCTGATTGATTTTGTTCTTTAACATTTTAACATTATCTTTTCCCTGACCTTGTCACAAATGTGCAGTGCTATACATCACGGAGACATTAGATGATAGCTTCATATTGAGGGGCTTTTGCAGACACAGGCAAAGCCAAACTTTCAATGTTTCCCTACCTATCTATTAATTCAATGCACAGATCATTCCAACCTATGAGTATTTGTGTGTGTATCTGAAATTAGGCATACACAATAAAAGGATTAGTACACCAAATAAAGGTGGAAAACGAAGTTAATAGATAATCCAGTGGGAAAAAAAACAAAAATACGCGATCTGAAAGCTTAAAAGAAGAGCCAGATGGGCACCAAACTAAACACAAATGCAAGTGGCATTAACAGAAATATAGGTGATGCCCTCAGGTTGTGTAGTCTCCAGGCCACATCTGGACACTATTTCCCTTTTGATGATCCTTTTATAGTTGATTAGCCAGAGTATTTACAAAGATGGACCAGGAACATGAAGGTTCAGAAATCTCATATAAATAATCTCTAATTGTGAGCTGATACAATTAACTGGGATATGGAAAGCTCAACAAAAGAATATAATCATGTTACTTAGATATTTGAAGACTTGACTAGTGAAAAAAGAATATATTGGGTTGTTGGAAAAGTCATAACGTATTTTTTTCTGTTTTTTGTTGCAAAAATGTGTCATGACTTTTCCGACAGCCCAATACATGTTCTCAAAGATACAAAACAGTACAATTCAATATGTCTTTTCTTTCCTTTGTTTTTACCCTTAGAAACTAAAAAATAAGGAAATACACAGGATTAAATAATTTTGGAGTGGAGGAATAATTTTTTATTTTCCCCAAAATGTTCTTTTATTTTACTGTAATAATAACAAAATATGAGAATAGTCTGAGTTTACATTCATCTGTCTTGAAAAATTAATGAGTGAAAAAAAGATAATATAGTTAATTTGCACTGATACATATGTTAATACTATTTATATAAGAGACTGATTAATATTGCCTTATACTAAAGGACTGCTTTAATAAAAGAAAAATTTTAATAATTAGTGGGACTCAAGTATGGAAAATATAGGCATGCAAACATTGCTATTCTTACAACTGAAATGTTCAACCAGTGGCAGGAGAGCTATTCATGAATAAGCTTTTGAAGAGATTTTTATACAAAGCAAGTACTTATAGGAACCTTCAATATTAGGCTTTTATGATTATTTAATGTTTGCTGTCTTCCTTTTTATCCATTCTTATACTTGTCATGATCTGTGTGTCTCAATGCTTGACCTCCCCAACTATTCCTTCCATGAATTGGGTAACAAATCAAATGTTGCTTGGCATACATGTTTTTGTCTCTTGTTAAACAAAACGTAAAAGCGAACATAAAATTTGAAAAGATTACTTTTTGGACACGAGTATGCTATAAAAATAATCTCAGGTCGTTTACCTTGTACGAATACAAAAAGAATAAAGGTAAGAGGGCACTGCACAAAAAGAAGCAATAAGATAAAAAACACACAAAACAACTCCATTAAAAGTAAAAGCACAGTTCAGTAAAATAAAACTATCTGAAGCTCATAGAGAATTGGATTTAGAAAGCAAAAGCTGTTTCATTTACTATTGCTAACATCAATGTTATTATCTTTTTATTTTAATGCATTTCAAATGATATCTGAGACACAGAAGGACCTACTTATAGATAATGCTCCTTTTATTATTTGACACACAGTAGGTTAAATGGAAGCTCTTTTCCTCCTTTTTACATTTAGGAAAGCTCCAAAACATTTGTGAAGTAAAAATGAGATTCTAAATAGGTTATATTCATTTAACTTGCAAATAATGTCCTTTTATCTTAAAAAATGCAAGTTTTCAATGACCCCCCCCCCCCCCGCTTATTAACTTAGAAAGAGCTCCTTGGGGCAGCACTAGACTGTATAATTAAAAATAGTTTTCTAGTCTCACGAAACCCTCTGGCAAAATACTCTGCTTGCATCAGACTTTGTAATTTTGCTTCAAACTCTCCCCAGGAAACAATAATGTGGAGAAATAACACATTATGTAGAAAGTAAACATTGTATGAGATATTGTACATTTTGAGGGTAAAAAATAATATATGTCCAATGAAATATAGATGAATTATATAAATAGATAACACACTTCAGGCATTACATGCTGTTTCATGCCATTGATTAGAAAGTCCAATACCAAACACTATGATTTCAGATCTAATTATTTGTTAAATTTATCACAGGGAGTGATATCAAGACTGTTTCACTGAGTTTTCTTTCATTTTGCTGTGATGAAATACCTGTGAAAATATATTTACTGATTGGTGGTATAAATAAATATTATGCTTTTTTCCTTTTAGGTATACACCTTTTCATTAAAAATGGAAATGCATCTTTCTGTAAATATACAGGACAAAGTATTTCTTTTATTATGTAGATATCAGTCTCTAATCTGTACCTAAATGTATCTATCTATATAGGATGAGAAAAGTGGATGCAGAAAACTGTAAATTAGAAGGTTTTAGAAAAATCAAATCTGAATGAGGAATGGAAAGAAATGATCACATGATAATCTAGAAGAAAATGATCTAGTTCTATATTTCCCAAGAGCAGTGCTTCTAAAATTTCATCTTCCTACTCCTATAAATAAAGCCTCTCAATGATCCTCCATATAATGAAATCATAATAAAATGCAATGAAAGAAGTAAAATAAAATGTGATGAGGGTGGCATATCTCCCTTGAGCTATAACTGATATGGTGGTAGACAGTAGGAAAGAATGTGGAGGCAGAAAGAAATAGCTGAAGGTCTCTATTGCATATCAGCAAGATACACAACTATATCAGTAAATATTAGTCACACCACAACTGGTTCCTGGCTTACAAAGAGGCAAGCACCCTCTTACTGTGTGGACTTAGAATTAATCCTGGAGAAGATGGTAGATGTTGCGTTTGGTGATTAGATAAGGGTCTTCTGGAAAATTCTATCTGGCACTAATGATATGGTGCATTTCAATGGTGAAATGCTTGGCTTAATATTACTAGAATAGGTTTAAGAGGAGGTTCAAAGCCTTATTAAGCAAAGACCTAGTGGCACTTTTAAATATGGATAATAACATTGCTGTCAAAATCATCTCAGACTAAAAGTACTCTGAACATCTCTGCAGTTTCTGCTGTGGTATACATCACAGATGTAAGAGTATAGAATATACTTTGTATCATTATAATACAAATTCAAAATTACATTTTTTCTATAAATAATGAAATATATGACCATTTTCACTTCTGATATATTTGTTCCATTGTATGCTAATTTCATTCACATTCATAAACACTCACACAAATATACACAAATGTATATGAAAAGTCTATCATTTTGAGGATTGACATAACTGATTAATGCTTATGTAGTCCAAATGTAACTTCAGAGAATCAATTAGTCATATTTTAATTATGAAATACATTAACCTTTACTCAAACACAGCAAGATAATGGCTATTTTGATCAAAGTGTCAGCAACAGGCTTCTTTTCTCAGTTTCTGTAAAGAGTTTCCAAACTGTGTTTCATTGTTGTTCTAATAAAATGTTTTATATTTCTGCTTATATATCAATTCAGTGAGAAAAATACCAACATTGCTATTAGTTCTTAAAATGTATTAAGATCAATATGGACACTGAATAAACTTAAATGATTCATCTGCAGATACAGACATGAGCTTATTTGAAAATTAAATGGTTTTTAATTGTTTGAGTGGAATTGTGTCTGACATTTAATGGGTAGATTTAGAAAAAAAATATTACAACTTCTTATCTATTGGGAAAACCCAATGCTTTTTATCCACAACTACTACACTTAAAATACTTCTGACACAAATACATGGATTCTTTTCCCCGCAAAGATTTTAGGAGCAACTGGATCAAAGGAGAGGTGAAAAAAGTCTGTATTTCTCAATGGAAGAAATGACAAGGAATTTGTGGCTATTTAAAAATTTTTAAATCTACTATGGGCATCTTGAGTACAATGAAAGGAGATATTCTCTACAAACTCAATAGATGGGGGTGATAGGAAAAAGATTTTGATCAGAAAAATAATAGAAAGAAAACAAAAATAAGATTGGATTGTGAAAAAATGCATTTTATGTTTCTGTCCATTTCATATTTTTTAACATTTTTATTAAAATATAGCTAACATGCAATATTATATTAGTTTCTGGAGTACATAATAGTTATTCAACATTTATGTACCTAAAGAAGTGATCATCATGATAAATACAGCAGCCATCTGACACTGTACCATGCTATCACAATATTATTGACTATATTCCCCATACTGTACATTACATCCTCATGACTTATTTGTTTTATGCCTGGACATTTGAACCTATTATTCCCCTTAACTTTTCAATTACAGTTGACATTCACTATTCTATTATATTAATTTCAGATGTACAGCACAGTGGTTAGACATTTATATAATTTAAGCAGTGGTCTCCCTGACTAGTCTAGTACTCACCTGGCACTATATACACAGTTATTACCATATTATTGACTATATTTCCTATGCTTTATTTATATTCCCATGACTATTTTGTAACCAACAATTTGTATTTCTTCATGACTTCAACTTTTTCACCCTGCCTCTCAACCCTTCTCCCATCTATCACCCCCATAAATCTACTACCCATCTGACACCATACATAGTTGTTACAATATTATTGACTATATTCCTTACTATGCTATAACCTACATTTGTAACAATTAGTTCGCAGTTCCTAATCCCTTGCCCTTATTCACCCACTTCTTGACATGGTAAATACAAAGAAAATATTTGAGAGTGCTTTAAAGATCATAGCCTTTTCCTTTTTCAGATTTTAAGATATTCATCTAATCACAGCTGACATGCTCCACGTTTATTTGATCAAACACAAAAGAATTCAGACCTTCCTTCAAACAAAGATATGATTTTATATATCTTCCAGAACTTTTAGCACAACATTGAAGAGCCTTTTGTGCATTTTTATAATGGATTTTATCATGTTGAATTTTAATTATTTGTTAGATTACGTCTCTCTGCCTAGATTGTGAGCTTTCATTATTCTGTGCAATCACCCTGAGGGTTAGAACAATACTTGCGCTGTGGTTTGCTGAAAGATGAATGAATGGGTTTAAGAATTAAGCATGAGACATGTTAAAGATTCTTTTTTATCTCATTGTTTATGTGTTCTATCTAGAATAAATAGTGACTTTTTCTGACTATTTTATTTATACTTATTATATGTCAACAGAATTGATATACATAGTCATAGTTTGGAAAGAAAAATACCATCACTTTGTAAATTTCATTTTAGTAATGATTCATTATAACATCAACTCTATGATAACAGAAAATGTTTTACTTAATATAAGTATTTCCCCACAAAATATGTTCATAACACTGAAAATTAAAAACATTGAACTACAGTTTATGCTTAATATGTACTAAATTAGATTTACTGTTTAATTATGTTTGGCACCAACTTTGAAAATCTGCTATCTATTTTAGCTCGATCTGTACATTTATCCATTCAACCTTACACTTACTTAGTTGTGTCGTTATACTGCCTGTCTGTTTTCCCTCATGCACCTTTCCATAAAAACAGATCATAATTTTTTTTTTTTTTGAGGGCAGTGTCACTGGCCCTCATTTGTGAGACTCCCAAGCCAGCGCTTAACCACTGCGCCAATCGGCCAGCCCAAAACAGATCATAACTTTAATATTATCTTTACTGTATGTATCCCCACTTGGCACCAAAAGATGGCTGGTGAGCCAAAGACTAGTAAGATCCCTCAAGGGAGGGGCAACCTAAGCCAGGCATGGCCATGGGTAGCCATGGGAGGAATCACATAGAGGAAAAAGGGGCTTCAGGTCCTGGTAGGCTGCATGTGAAATGACCTATCAATACGATAATATCTGTCCTCCATTCATTCTTATCAGTAAGCCCTGGCAGAGGAAGTTCTGTCTCTTAAGAAGTGCATGATAATGTCTTCAGGTAATGACAGCTTGCAAGCATGGGAAATTAGGCCTGGAGATTAATTCTTGGATGTGAGACTCACAGACCATGGAAGCTACACTGATCTTTTCTTATTTGTAAGATAATAAAAGGAGCTGTCAGGCCCGATTCGGGGCTCTCAGTCCACGGAGGCTGAAGTCCCCTGGCCCCAAAGAAATTTTTCTCTTGTATTTGTGTCTCTGTCTTTCTTCAATTTTCACTGTCTCTTCTCCACTCCCACTGCTCTGTCATGCAGAACAGGACACTGTTGGACTTTGGATCTATGAAAAGAAATAAGACATGGTTCCTGATTTCAAGAGACTATTGTCAATCCACTAACTAATCAATATTATTACTATATGAAAGGCATTGGTTTTGTTGTGTAATATAGAGAAATTAGTATATAGCTTCAAAATATTACAAGTAGTAATACAAATAATAACATTTATGAGCCCTGCTTTTTCCTATCAGTGCATTAAGTACTTTATACAGATTAGAACAAATTCATGAGGTAGATATTATTGTCCTTATTTTACAGATGAAGACACTAACCATTACAAGGGTAAAGTAACTAAAGCAGGAGAGTTGCTAAGAAACAAATCCTATATTTTAATCAAGGAGTTATTTCATACCAGGGTACTCATACTAGATTAGTTATTTGAGACTGTGCATATGAATTTTAATGCAAGAACATGGCAGGTGAAAAAGAGGAAAAACTCTCAATATAAACTATAAAGGGCTATTTAGTTTTTTTTAAATAGTAAGATATACCACCACACATTTATGAATATGGCCAAGATGCAGAACATTGATAACACCAAATGCTGGTGAGGATGTGAAACACAGAAACGTATACACTGCTGGTTAGAATGCAAAATGATACATCCACTGTGGAAGACAGTTTTGTTTTTCTTAAAAAATTAAACTTACTCTTACCATACAATGCAGCAGTCAGGCTCCTGGTAGTTACCCTAACGAAATGAAGACTTATTTCTACACAAAACTTGAACATGGATATTTATAGCAGCTTTATTCATAATTACCATAATATGAAAGCAAACGAAGTGTCATTCAGGAGGTAAATAGATAACTAAATTGTGGTATATTCAGACAATGGGATTACTGAGTCCTGAAAAGACATGAAGGAAACTGAAATGCATATTATTAAGTGAAAGAAGCCAATCTGAAAAGACTATACACTGTATGATTTCACCTATATGATACTATAGAAAAGATAAAACTATGGAGACAATGAAAAGATCAATGGTTCCTAGGGTTGGGGAAGGGAAGAGATGAATACGAAAAGCACTGAAGATTTTATGACAAGTGAAAATATTCTGTATGCCGGATACAAGTCATTATACATTGGTCCAAAATAATAAAATGTACAAAAACAGGAGGGAACCCTAATAAACTGTGGACTCTGGGTAGTTATGTGTACCAATTTAGATTTATTCTAGTAAAAAATGTATCATTTCTGTGAAAGATATTCATTATGGAGGAGGCTATGCATGGATGGGGGCAGGGAGTATATGGGAAATCTCTGTATCATCCTTTTAATTTTATGTAAACCAAAACTATCTAAAAATAGTCTTAAAAATACTGATGTGGTTTTAGTTATGTAATTTATGCTAGATTAATTCCAAGAATCATTAAAAAGATTTGAAATTAAGTAACAGTAAGGATTTTTATAACTTCATGTTTTGAACACATACACACACACACACACATGCACACACACCTATTATCATTCATATAAGGACATTAGACATATTCTGAGCAAGGGATAAAAATAGGGTGTTTTTTTTCTTCTCATCTCCCCTATAGGGTTTCTTATCTCCCAGTTAGACTTTTGTAAGTTAATTCTGTCTTGATTTGAAAAAGTGAACAATATTGACTACAATTATATAGACTATGAATGCTGAACCAAAGATAACTAATTAGACAAAATGTCAATGTATTATATAAATATATAATTTATATGTTTATAATAAATATACCAACAAAATGTATACAAGTGGACACTTTGGACAACATTGCTCAAGCAGTAGTTCGCCATAATCAGATGTGTCTGGACACTGATGGTAACCACTTTGAGGACCTCTTGTGATTGCAGAAGTCAAATGTAACTTGTATTTTGGTATATATTGTATTACAATTTTAATACAGTTTTCCTTTCTTAAATGTATATACATTGGGCAGGCCGAGTGACTCAGTTGGTTAAGAGCATGCTCAAGAGTGTGAGCTCTAGGCAACAGGGTCACCAGTTTGATTCCTGGCCCGAATTGAGCTGCTGCTGAGCTGCCAACAGGTGGCAGGATGGCACAGCTAAAAAAAAAAAAAAGCATATACATTTTTTGGCACCCTCTGTATATATCATAATAATAACAATTTTAGACCATTGTGTATAAAGATAATTCAATAGCTTGGAGTTGCATTTTACTACAGTATTGAATTTTAGACCTTTTTCTCCAAAAAAAATCTAAAGTAGTATGCATAGATTTATATAAATGCCAGCTAAGTAATTCTCATTGCATTGTTTTTCAAAATAAACCAGCGACATAATTTTTTACAATAAAGTTTCTCATTTTAACTAGTATTTGAGGTTTATTAGTTCAGTTCTTCCCATTATGTGGAATGTTGATGTGTTTAGTATTTCATAGTTACCTTCTACCAAGATTATATATTTCAGTTCATAAATTTCTCTTCAGTTTCTTTCAAATCATGTTAGCAATGGAGTTCTAAAATAAGGTACTGTGTGGTTTTTATGTTCTTGATTTGGGGAGTGAAATGTATCCTTTTAAACTTCATATTTTAAATTTTATTGAAACTTAATTTTTTTTTTTTTTTATGGCAGTGTCACTGGCCCTCATATGTGAGATCCGAACTGGGGCCGCTGGCATTCCCAAGCTAGCTCTTAACCACCATGCCACTTGGAAGGCCTGAAACTTAATTTTTACTTAACAAATAGTTCTCCCTGCTTACTTACTGCTTAATCCTTGGAACTATCATAGAAAATGAGAAAGATCAGCATTAAATGGCTGCAGACTGAGTTATGAATATGATTTCACTTTAATGAGGATCCAACAAAAGAGAGTGGGAGCTGAGAATGAATGCTGATTACTTGGATGGCAAAAATGCCAGTTTAGACAACACCACACAATATTATTTTAGAATCATAATGACTTAAAAATGTCTCATGATTATATATCTATCCTAGTGCTCAATCATACCAATTATACTTCAGTATATACCAGCAGTTCTCATAAAGTGCTTAATAAATATTTGTTAAATAGATGATGAAACATGAATTGTCTTCACATGTTACACTAAAGTGCATTCTTGCTGAATAAATTTATGAGCTTGCAATATAAATAGTTTTAGAATATGAGATATGGCTGTACTATAAATTAATTTTTTAGATAACCAAAACTGTCCCCTTAATGAATTATTTAGTATGTTACCACTGTTTTGTTTCAAATTTTTTTGGTTTTTAAGTTTTAATTTTATGTGTTAATTATAAAAT
The DNA here is from genome assembly GCA_033961575.1 of Aselliscus stoliczkanus. Classification (NCBI taxonomy): domain Eukaryota; kingdom Metazoa; phylum Chordata; class Mammalia; order Chiroptera; family Hipposideridae; genus Aselliscus; species Aselliscus stoliczkanus. Next base: position 109,520,649 of record CM066729.1, read on the forward strand.
GAGACACACAAAAACATTATTAATATGTCCACCACTCAGATATGATTACTAATAATTTTGTATCAGTCCTTATGATGGTTTTTATTTTCCACTGCTAAGCAGTGTTTATATCCTGGTTATGTAAAGTATCTAAAATATTCATCTACATTAAATTATAGTTTACATCAATTACCAGTTCATCAACCTGATCAACATACAGTATTTCTCTATATATACATAAGGATTTATCTATTGTTTTGATGCTAAAAGGGTGCCAACCAAACAATTAAAATGATAAAGATAGGGTTGAAATGGGGATGAGGAGTTTCGTGTTTTACAAAATACACATCTGATTAACTTTATTTTAAATTAAGACCACTAAACGAAGAACTTAAAGAGGAGGCCACGTCGGGTCTGGTAGGACGGGAGGAGACGAGAGAGGGCGAGCCCCGTGAGGGAAGCCCCAGCTGTGGGAAGCTTGTCTGGTTGGGGGAGAGACCCTCCGGCCGCACCCCACGCTCCCCAGCCCAGAGCTCCTTTGCCGGGAAGAGGAGTTCTAAGATAGCCGGCAGTAAATTAGTGAGGACTCTCTTTGCTCAGCTCGGTGAGGCTAAGAGCGGCTGGAGAATCAGTGGGGCCGGCGCCCGGGCGTGCTCGCCGGTGAGCACTTACCTGGTTCCTGGTGGAGGGAGTGGCTGTGTGAGCCGGGAGCCTGCGGGGACGGACTGAGCTGAGCACCTTTGGTGCAAAGGCTGGAGGTTTTTGTAGTGTTATTCCCGTGGTGCGGAGCTTGCACGCGAGTGGTGTGGGGAGGACGCCATTTTGTCGGGCTTGGGCCCTCCCATGAAGGATCAGGTCCGAGACCTCATTGGTCTGGTGGAATTGGCGCAGAAGTGCGTGTGTGCGTGCGCATGCGCCTGCGGCCTTGGATCCCCCACCCTCCGCCCGGATTATACTGTGTTGCCAGGGAAACGCAGGGCGGATGCCCTCCGGCTCCAACGGCTGCTCACTGAGACCCAGGGGTGCGCGAGCTGCCTTGGTCCCACTCTCCGCACTCCGCTTGCAGAGTTGCCAGGCTGGTGATTGGTTGTCGGGCTGCTTGGCCTGATCTGCGAGTGGCTGATTGGGACAGGCTGAGACTGGGAGTTTTCCTGGGACTGTTGGGCCGTGAGCTGTGTGCCTGCGTGATCCAGCCAGGGCTCTCCTGGTGATCTATCTAATACATCAAAGCAATCCCAGAGCGACAGCCAGAATGGGGAAACAAAGAAACATGTCACAAGTAAAAGATCAGAAGAAACCTCCAGAAATGGAACCAAATGAAACAGAGGGATCCAACCTTTCAGAGACAGAGTTTAGAACACTGATGATAAGAATGTTTAAGGAACTTAGCGAGGACATAAAGAAGGATAGGGAAACCATAAAATCAACCTGTTAGAACTAAAGAATACAATAACTGAAATGAAGAACACACTCGAAGGAATCACCAGTAGAGTAGATGAAGCAGAGGAGCGGATCAGCGATTTGGAAGATAAAATAGCAGAACTCACCCAGTTGGCACAGCAAAAAGACCAAAGAATAAAAAACAATGAAAATAGTTTAAGAGCCCTATGGGACAAGGTGAAGCGCAACCACCTTCGAATCATAGGGATACCAGAAGAAGAGAAGAAGCAAGGGGTCGAGAATGTATTTGCAAAAATAATGACTGAAAACTTCCCCACCCTGGTGAAGGAAATCAACATACATGCCCAGGAAGTGCAGAGGGTGCCAAACAAGCTGAACCCAAACAGGTCCACACCAAGACACATCATAGTTAAAATGGCAAAGGTTAAAGACAGAGACAGAATCCTAGAGGTTGCAAGAGAAAGACAGCAGGTTACATACAAAGGAACTCCTGTTAGACTAATAGCTGACTTGTCTACAGAAACTCTGCAGGCCAGAAGGGAGTGGCAGGAGATATTCAAAGTGACACAAAATAAAGGCCTACAACCAAGATTGCTCTACCCAGCACGGCTAGCACTTAAAATTGAAGGAGAAATAAAGAGCTTCTCAGAAAAGAATAAGCTTAAGGAATTCATTACCACCAAGCCAGCATTGCAAGAAATGTTAAAAGGGCTTTTTTAAACAAAAGAAAGGGGTAAACAAGCTAACCCAGAGAGACAATTTAAGAAGATTGAAGTCGTATCAAGCAGATATAAAGGAAAAACTGATGGTTGCTGGCTGGGAGGGAGTGGGGAAAAGGGAGAGGGGGAAGGTTTTGGACAGTGTATGTGGGACTACAATGTTGCCGTAGGGATATGGGGGCAGTTCTGGGAATGTAATTGACAATGTTGTGAAGAGACTATTATGTTGCGAGAAATAAGTCAGTCGAAGAAGGACAGGTACCATGCGATCTCACTTGTGTGTGGAGTCTGAAGAGCTGAGTGAACGATCAAAGTAAACAGACTTGTAGATGTAGAGGAAAAACTGAGGGTTGCTAGTTGGGAGGGGGGTGAGGATGGAGGGGAAAGGGAAGGGATTAGACAACATAAATAGACAGCTACAATACTGCCACAGGGATATGAAACACAGTTCGGGGAATATAATAATGTTTTAAAAATTTTGTGGCATGTCAGATAGTCACATGTCTTGTTAGGGAGACCACTTCATGGATGGAGTAGAGGCTTGATCACTGCACTGTACACCTGAAGCTGATGTTGTATAGTATTGTATGCCAACTGCAACTGAATATGTGGATGGTCACGGGATGTGGAGTATACTGTGGAGGGGAGTCAGGGAAGTTGTGATGGATATGTATGATATGGGGGGGAATGGGGTGGCAAACTGGGGGAGGGGGTTTTTTACTTTGGGGGGTAAAGAGTATAACTATTGCCTAGTGTTGTACACCTGAAACTAATAAAAAATAAATTAAAAAAAAAATACATAGAATCTCATAATATAAACACATTTGACTTTTATTTTAAATACAGTATTAAAATGTAAGCATTAATATTTTTGAAAATATCTTAAAATTTATAAATATTTGCATATTATTATATTGTATTAGTTTATCATAAATTATTTCAGCATCATTTAAGTTTTGAGACTTTTAAAAAATGACAACTTTCTTAATAAGGTATTTTGTTATGGGAACAATACTAGTAGTATGTTTTGTTGTATGTACAGTGTAGATTTTTCATCACTTTACTTTTAACATGTCTCTCTGTATTTAAAGTTGATTTCATTTTCAAAAACATCTTCATTGAGATATAATTTACATACCATAAAATTTACCTATCTTAACTAAAATTTTCAAAGTTGTATGAACATCATCATAATCTAATTTTAGAACATTTCCTTCATACCTCACATTCATATAACAGACAATCCTTACTCTCATGATCAATGAAGTGCATTTTTTTTGACACCTACCTTAACTTGGAATTGCCTTACTAACCAGTCCATGTATCTCTATACTGCACTGTTCAGTTCATTTATATTTAATATACTTATTGATTTGTGTGAATTTAAACATTTTGCTATTTACTTTTTGAGAAGTCCTAAGTCTATTAAAGTAAAAAAATTTGTAATTTAAAAATCTTTCTTACAGAATTGTAATAGATATGTATGATATGGGGGGAGGAGTGGGGTGGTGAATTGGGGGAGGGGGTTGTCATTTTGAGGGGTAAAAGTATAACTATTGCACTGTGTTGTACACCTGAAACTAATTTTTTTTTAAAATGTTTATTTCACAATAAAAGAATTAAAAAAAAAAAAATACCACTGTAACAAATTGTCCAATGTCAGCCGGCAATGGTGTCTTTAAAAGGAAGTTCAAGCTATAGAAAACCATAAAATAAGGGGAAATTCCTCCTTCATTTAGCTATTATTTACGGAGTTCCACTAAGGGTCAGGCAATGTTTGGCAGTTGGAGATGTGGACATGAATGAGGCATCAGCCTGTCCTGAGAAGCTTCACAGTCGCAGTTTTTTTCTCAGTTGAAGTAAAAATGTTAAGAAACGATGAAGCTGGTATGGAAAACTCTCAAACCTTTAAGCTGTGAAGAATACAGCCTGTAATAAAAACAAAACTTGAGGCAAAATGGGGCAGTTTCAAGAATAGTACTGTTTTCACTTTGTGACGCGTTTTAGTATGATATAATACTAGTCTTAACAGTTTTTAGTATTCTGTATCATTAAACTTCTATTAATTTAAAATTAATAAATAAATAAAAAATAAATAAAAAATAAACATCCTTCTTACAAAGGAAATTCCAGGCAAAGATAATTTCTCTGGTCAATTCTATCAAAAATTTATGAATGAAATAATTGCAAATGTATATACTTCATGAAAATAAAGGAGAAGGCAATATGCCCTAATTAGTTTTATAAGGCTAGCATTACCCTCATATCAAAATCTGAACAAGGTAATATGTATATACCAAATATTCTTCAATTATACTAATTATACCAATGATCATAGATTCAAAACCTATAAATGAAATTTTGAGAAAGAAAATGGATCAAGCATTATTTCAGAGACATAATGCACCATGGCATACGTTATCTTAGAATTTTAAATTTCACTTAGCATTACAAAATAAATCAGTATAAATTACCACATTAGCATAAAAGTGGAGCAAAACATTTGGCATTCTCAATAAATTGGGAGGAAAAGCATTAAACAAAATTCAATACCCCTTCACATAAAATCTGTCAGCACACTAAACATTGAAAAAATTGGAGGTATCATCCAATCTAATTCAGGGTATTTATATATGAATGTCCTTCAGCTGTCATTACACTTAATGATAAAATTTTAATATTTTCCTCCCTAAGATTTGACATTATTCAATGTTATCTCCTCACAATTGTTTTATTCAACATAACACTGGAATTCTTAGATATTATAAGTCAAAAAATAAAGGGTAAGACTGAAAATAAAATAGTAAACTATTTATTTAAAGGCAACATAATTATTATGCAGAAAACTATTAAAAATCTATAAAGTATCCTCTAAAACCAATAAATTTAGCAATCCCATAACAATGTCAAAATACAAAATTGAATTGCATTTCTATTTATAGCTACAAAATACAAAAATAAAATTAAAAGCATTAAAAACACATGTAGGAATAAATCTAGTGCATGATGTACTAAACTTCTATACTAAAAAATGAAAGAAGACATAAACAAGTAAGTAGATACACTGTATTAATTACTTGAAATAAACAACAGTATTTTTTGAAGGACTTAATTCTACCCAAATGATTTTATAGATTCAAACAACTCCATTAAAAATTCTAATAGACTGTCTAGATTTTGACACCAATTCTAAAAATTATTTAAAAATGCGAAGTATCTCTTATAGGAAAACATCTTGTTAATGAAGAAAACTAAATACCTATAATCCTGACTACAAGAAATACATTAAAGCTACAATAATCAAGGCATTGTGATATTGAATTTGATTATAGGTTAGTTCAAATTGGTCTGAAAGACAGTGTATCTTTTATAACAAATGGTATTGGAAAAACTGTATATCTTTTTGGATAAAATGAATTCCAAACTCCATCTAATTCCATACTCAAAAATTAATATGCTTTTTGAAGCAAAGTTAGGAGAAGTCATCATAAAGGTAGAGTACACAAACATTTTTGGGATAGGATACTTAAGCACCAACCATTTAACTATTCAACAACAGGAGAGCTGATAAACACATTGTGGTATATTTATACCATGAAATACCACCCATTACTAAAGAGGAGACAGCTAGGAAATGCACGATTGTGTGGATAAAACTCAATAACAGATATTATTCTAAGTGAAAATATTTGGACACAATAAGTACACATTGTAGGATTAAATCTGTATAATCTCAAAGAACAGACATGCTCATCTTTGATTACAGAAATCATAAAGTGTTTCTTCTGTAGGTGGGGAGTGGATTGAGTGCAAAAGCTCAAAAAGAAAATTTTCTGGAGGGAAACAATAGAGGGAGATGTGTGAATATATAGGTATATACACAATTGTCAAAAGTCATTGAACTAAATACTTGGTATCTGTATTTTATTATATGTAAATGATACTTCAATGAAAAATAATTAAATCTGTTTTGAAACTAAAAATCTGTCAATTGACACTTTCTATCTGGATTCCACTGTGGACACTCTGATTTCATGTACCTAAACTATCTTGCTGCTTAAAATTAATTTTATGGCTAAATAAAAACCCAATTAATTGGATAACACACAACCATTTGTCCAGAAATAGTCATTCATTATACTGAAAACAAAAGAAATGTGGGAATAAAATTATATGAAAACAAAAATCAAAGCCTAATTTTAGCAGAATTATAGATATGAAGAAAATAATTTGTATATACAGTGTATATCTAGTCTTTATTGCATCACCATATGATATGCTTACTTCATAATTATTTGTATGTTAGATAAATATATTGAAGTTTTTTATATTTACCATGGTTTTGCTTTGAATACTATTACAATATAATTTGACTTAAAAACTTCTATGACCCTTATATATCCACTGTGAAGTAGAATCGTTAATGCTACATCATGATCCTTCCTGGCCTGCTGAGTGGCTTCTCAGGTTCTCAAGGAACCAGGAAGTCAAACAATGTCAGCTACTCTGCGAACTGTCACTTGGCCCCTTTTTGACTAATGAAATGGTTGACGAGTATTACCTCAATACTCATAAACCTTAATACATAGGCTCTGATTTCTCCTGCTGGGTTATTTCAACTGAAGGTTAGACTTTTAAAGTCTTTCACTTAATTTGGATTAGGCAATTTGGAAGACTCAGACACTTGAGAATTTGGAACCTTTCAAAGCTATCAAAAATATGTAATATTCAGCCATATGTAATACACACACACACACACACACACACACAGAAATGAGTGACATATTAGCAAAATACATAATATTATCAATTAAATTGAAAGTGAATAAGTGTCATTTATTTCCTTAATCTAGACATGCATGTACCTTTTTTAAACAATATACCTGAATGTTACATTGTTTAGGTTCCCTGCTTTATTTTAAGTAAACTTTAATTATTGTCTAAATAAACTTTGCTCTGAAATTCTATTCTAAAACTTTCCACAGCATACAGTTCCCAATACAAAAAAAGACTGCAACAGTATAATTACTCTTAATTCTTTCAAAGAGCTAATATCCAGGAGAAATATTCAAGTCATGTAATTATATCTATTATCTGCTACTATCCTTTCTACACATTTGCACAATATGGCACAATCATTATTGATATTTCTTGTAATAATATTGGAATCAGCTAAAAATAAAATAAGTTCAAAATACAATTCTTTATTATACCATATACAGAGCAATAAAGCCTACTTACTTTATTCTGCATCTTTAAAAGATTTATATTTTTATTATATTAATAGTTTATTAATAGTTTATTTCTTTAAAAGAATAATATATGAGGCAGAAGACATTATTTATTGATCATCTAACAACTATTCTCTCTCATTTATGTCCTTCAGTGATATGTTTATTGCAACGCTGACATCATAAGGAAAAGATGAGAGTTGGCGTCAAGGACAAAGAGTGAAAGTTGTTAAACTAGCAAGTTTGACTTTCTGTGCTGATAGGTTCTGCATCACTCTCTGAATTAAGGTTATAGGAGTAACCGTTATTTTGTATCAAGTACAAACTGAAATTGGGGAAGGACCGTATAAGGATGCCCTGAAGGAATGCCTTCCTTATGGTCTATTTTGCTGGTGGTATAATGTGTATATATATTAGAGATTATATAAGGCTTAATATTGCCCTAGGTTTGTATTCTATGAGGTGTGATCAAACAATACAGTAAATGTTTAAATTTTAAAAAAATATTACAGTAAAAGACACATTGTCATTAATCCTTCTCAAAATACTCCCCCTTGTTTCAAACACACTTATCCCATCATTCTTACCACTTTCTGAAGCAGCTCTGACAGTCCTCTTTTCTGAGTGTCTTTAGTCGAGCTGTCATGGCTGCCTCAATGTCCTGAATTGATTTAAAATGTTTACCTTTCATGGTCATTTTGACTTTGGGGAAGAGCCAGAAGTGGCACAGTGCCAGATCGAGTGAATAAGGTGGATGAAGACACACCATAATGTTTTTATTTGACAGAAATTGCTGTATACCAGAAACGGTGTGTGACACGGAGCATTGTCATGATAGAGGATGATTTATAGCACACTTTAAAACACACCTTCTCTCAATCGTACCTCACATCCAACTGACTGTACCGAACAAGTCATAACTTGTCACACACTGTTACTAAGGTTCATCATGCCACTTCCTGTATTGAAGATCCCTGCCTTTCTGTTGGATGGCACTCAGCAACAGCATTCACCATATTGTTTGATCACACCTCGTATATGTATGTCTTGGGCTGTATTTAGCTTGTACAATATAATGAGCCAGACAAGTTTTGCCTTCACAGAGATGATAGTATAGTGAGGAAATGAGAATGCCATGTTAACCAAATAATCACATAAATAAATATAAAGAACAGCCATAATAAGGGCTATGAAGTAGAGGCACATGACTTTATAACAACCTGTAACTGTGGGATCAGCTCTAGTCAAAAATGTTCCACTAAAGTACTGGTTTACCAAAGCCCTGTTTTTTAACTAACTTTTTTTTTTTTTAACAATAACCCAAGCATCACATTTAGTAAGAATTCCCATGAATTAATGTCCTCCTATTTATTCTAAAAAGTATGAATATACTTGTAAACCAATGTACTTAGCAGCATTATACACAAGAGCCAAAAGGTGGAAAGGACCCATGTCCACCATTGGATGAATGGATAAACAAAGTTATATATACATATAATGTGATATTATGAAGTCTTAAAAGAAAATGAAATTCTGATACATGTTACTCCATGGATGAATCTGAAAATCATGCAAAATCAAGTAAGTGAAATTCACAAAAGATCAAATATTGCATGATTCTACCTTTTTGAGGTACGTAGAATACTCATTCATGGAGACAAAAAGTAGAATGGTAGTTGCCAGAGGCTCGTGGGACAGGAGAATGGGGTGGTATTATTTAATGGGTACAGCATCTCAGAACTGAGTAATGAAAAGTTCTATAAAAGGATGGTGAGGATGGTTGTACAACAATGAAAATGTACTTAATGCCACTGGATTATACACTTTAAGATGGTTAAACCTTTAAATTTTATGTCATGTATATAGTATGAATCACATATGTTGAGGCAAAAATGAGACTATATTCCATGTTTACAAACCATGTTAGAATTTTCCCAGAGTGATTTCCTTATAAGCAACTTTAGGGTTATTAACTTAAAAATAACCACTACAATGAGCATTAAAACCTAAATAACATGTTAGACACATAATTGGAGATGTAATTAGACCTGTCAGCTTACTAATGTTTGCAATTACAAAAGCAACGCTTCAAATAGAAGACAATAAACAGTAAACCTATTATTAAATAACATGAACACTTCTTACTGCTTCAAAAGACAGGCCTGTAAGGAGAATGTGAATAAATACAGAAATTCTGTGGACCGCTGAATAGTCCACTGAATAGTTCACTGATACTATGGGCTTTGGTTTGATCTATATAACGTTATATTTTAAACTAGGGAGGTTCTCTGGCTTAGTTACCTAATGGAACACAAATTTAAACTATATCACTAAAATTTGCAGCTTTTAAAATCAAAGAAACTTGGAGATACAGTCATAAGGACGATTACCAATCTCTTTATTTGATCATCTTTCCAATCCCTATTAGTTTGCTTTCCTATAGATACTGAAGATAATTGCTTTTGCAAAATACTGTCCTCATTCCATTTTTCATTGTTAAAAACATAATTAATGCATTATATTCTAAATTCTATTTTATTTTATGTGTGTGTGCTTCTACTGTCTGAACCTTTGTCTTTAAATCCATATCACTTTATGTTTTAGCCCAGATGTTCTCAACTTTTTTGGTCTTTGGCATCTTTGAAGTTTCAGAAATTATTTCATATTAACCCAAGACCAAAGGAAATGCCTGAAAATTTCATGTTTTATAGTAGTTAAGTCCAAACTAAATATTTATATCCAACAACTTAGTAGCTGTATGATAGATGCCATTAACTGAAAATAAGACATTTATTTCACTCTAAAATAACCACAATTTCTTACTATCCATACACAATTTCTTACAATCCATATTGCACTGATGTTTATATTTGATTTACATCTGAAACTGTAAGAAATCCAGATGTGCAAATATATAACATCATCAAAACTTATATGGCATGATCTAATGATAAAACCATAAACTACCTTGATTTAGAAGTTCACACAGCATATAACAGAAGTCAAGAATCACCTCAAAAACTTTTAATATCCAGGACATTTCTGAGATTTTGTTGCAATATCCTGTGAGGTATAACACATAGTTTTCAATCATCTAGATTAGAACAATAACATTTGTTATAAAATACTTATTTTCATGAATAAAAATATTCAAATGGGCATTGTGCTTTCATAATTATTCATAAAGCTTCAAAAGTTCAATTCTCCCCTAATTCACTTACAATTTACTATGAAATTTTCATACTACATTAGTTATTCATTATCAGTTGGAATTTCTGGAGCCTCCATTATATCATATGTGCAATAAAATGAAAAAAGACAAAAATGATGTGTGAAACAACTTTCTCAAAAATGGTATCTCCTTGCTTTCTCTCACTTCAGAATACAAAAAATTATCTGTATATAATGTTTCTTATTTTGGAATGTTTTATTCAATATTAGTATATACTAATATCCCTTTTGAATTTAGCACTATATACTTTTTAAAATCATGATTAGTTTCTGTTTTCAGCTCTGAAATTGAAAAAGTTTGGAGGTTGTAATGGCTGTTCTTACAAAATTAATTCCATTGTGGTCTGAAAAAATACTTTGTGTGATTTCTATATTGTTAAGTGTGTTCTATGGGGCAGAATGTGGTCTATTTGGGTTAATGTTCCATTTGAGCTTAAGAAGAATGTGTATTCTGCTATTATTTGATAAAAAATATAAATCACAATTACATCAAGTTTATTAATAATGTTGCTTAATGTATTTATATCCTTACTGATTTTCTGCCCCTTGATCTACCAATTATTGACAAAATGATATTGAAGTTTCCAATTATAATGGTGAATTTATCCATTTACCTTTCAGTTCTATCAATTTTTATTTACTTTGCATATTTTCATGCTCTCTTATTAGGTGCATATGAGTGTAAGATCATTGTGACTTCTTGGAGGAGTGACTTCTCATGTTTTTGCAATTCCTTTCTTTTTGAAGTAATTTTTGTCTGAAAATTACTACAACCACTTCTGCTTTTTTGAACATTGTTACCTCTCTTCTTTATTTTTCCACTTTTCTACCTTATTACTAAGTGTGTATGTGTATGTGTAAAATACATATAACTAGTCTATGTCCATTTTCAAATAACTGCACTGCCTAACATGTGGTTTAGGCAACTTACAAGACAGCATCCCCAAATACATTACTTCTTTCTGTTCCTTTATGTATTTGCTGCCATTCACTTTACTTATCTATAATATATGTTATGATCAACCATTATGGCTATAATTATTATTATCCTAACAGGCAGTTATCTTTACATCAATGAAGAATAAGAAAAGTAAAAAAAATAAATTTACTTGTATTTGTTATCCTCTGATGATTTTCTTTTTATTATGTAGGACCAGATTTCTGATCTGTATCATCTTTTCTTTTCCAGGAAGAACTTCTTTTAGCATGTCTTTCAGGGCAGGTGTTCATATGATGGATTCTCTCAATTTTTGTTTGTCAGAGAGTCTTTATTTCTTTTTAACAATTGAAGGATAATTTTTCTGGATATAGGATTCCAGATTGATGAAGTTAATTTTTTCCAACACTTTAAATATTTCATTGCATTCTTATCTTGCTTTCACATATCCCGACAAAAATTCCATTGTGGGGTTCCAGTAAGATGGTGGAACAGACAGACGCTTTCGGAACTGCCTCCCAGGGTCACATCAAAATTACAAATAATTTATACAACATGTAACCTCAGAAGTCCACTGAAAACGAGATGAACAGAACCTCTAAACGAAGGACCAAAAGAGATGCCACTTCAAGTCTTTGAGCACGGTTCCAGAGCACACAGCAGCTAATTGTGGAAAGCTCACTGCAAGCTAGAGAGGGAGGCCAGCGCATAACATGTTAAGCTCTTCCCCCCAATAGCTGGCGCTGAGCCGCCCAGAGACTCTCTATTGCTGAGCAAGTGGTTTGCAGATGAAAGAGAATGGAGAAACCCGCTACCTCTTTTTTTTTTCTTCTTCTCTCTTCTTTCTAGGTTATCTATCTAACACATCAAATCATTCACAAAATGACAGCCAGAATGAAGAAACAAAGAAACCTGTCCCAAGTAAAAGATCAGAAGAAAACTCGGGAAATGGAACTAAATGAAACAGAGGGAATCCAAACTTCAAGAGACAGAGTTTAGAACACTGATGATAAGAATGTTTAAGGAACTTAGTGAGGACATAAAGAAGGAGAGGGAAACCATAAAAAACAACCAGTTAGAACTAAAGAATACAGTAACTGAAATAAAGAACACACTTGAAGGAATCACCAGTCGAATAGATGACGCAGAGGAGCAGATCAGCGAATTAGAAGACAAAATGGCAGAAATCATCCAGCTGGAGCAACAAAAAGAAAAAAGAATAAAAAAGAATGAAAATAGTTTAAGAGACATCTAGGACAACATGAAACACAACAACCTCAGCGTCATAGGAATACCAGAAGGAGAAGAGAAGAAGCAAGGGATTGAAAATGTATTTGAAGAAATAATGGCTGAAAACTTCCCTACCCTGTTGAAGGAAATCAACATACTAGCCCAGGATGTACAGAGAGTTCCAAACAGGCTGAATCCAAACAGGCCCGCACCAAGACACATCATAGTTAAAATGGCAAAGCTTAAACACAAAGACAGAATCCGAAAAGCAGGAAGAGAAAGACAGCAGGTTACATACAAAGGAACTCCTATGAGACTAACAGCTGACTTTTCTTCAGAAACTCAGCAGGCCAGAAGGGAGTGGCAGATGATATTCAGAGTGACACAAAATAAAGGTCTACAAGCAAGATTGCTCTACCCAGCACGGCTATCATTTAAAATTGAAGGAGAGATAAAGAGCTTCTCAGAAAAGACTAAGCTTAAGGAGTTCATTACCACCAAGCCAACATTGCAGGAAATGTTAACAGAGCTTTTTTAAACAGAAGAAAGGGGAAGAAAAGTTAACCCAGGAAGACCAGGAATACAAATAACAAAATGGCAATAAATATACACCTATCAGTAATCACTTTAAATGTGAATTACTAAATGGGCTAAATGCTCCAATCAAAAGACACAGAGTGGCTGAGTGGATAAGAAAACAGGACCCATGTATATGCTGTCTACATGTGACTCATCTCAGAGCAAAAGACACACACAGACTGAAAGTAAAGGGATGGAATAAGATATTTCATGCAAATGGAAATGAGAGAAAAGCTGGAGTAGCAATACTTATTTCAGACAAAATAGACTTTAAAATGAAGACTACAACAAAAGACAAAGAAGGCACTACATAATAATAAAGGGATCAATTCAACAAGAGGACATAAACCTAGTAAACATCTATGCACCCAATATAGGAGTTCCTAAATATATAAAACAGATTTTGACAGACTTAAAGGCAGGGATCACCTGTAACGCTATCGCAGTAGGGGACTTCAACACCCCGTTGTCACCAATGGAGAGATCCTCCAGACAGAAAATCAACACGGATATAGTGGCCTTAAATGACACTTTAGACCAGCTGGATTTAATTGATATTTTTAGAGCATTTCACCCCTAAGCTACAGAATATACATTCTTCTCAAGTACACATGGAACATTTTCCAAGATAGAACACACGTTAGGCCACAAAAAAAGTCTCAACAGATTTAAGAAGATTGAAATCATATCAAGTGTCTTCTCTGACCACAATGCTATGAGACTACAAATCAATTATAAGAAAAAATTTGGAAAGCTCACAAATACCTGGAGGCTAAATAACATGCTACTAAGTAGTGAGTGGGTCAAAAATGAGATCAAGAAGGAAATCAAAAGATACCTTGAGATAAACGAAAATGAAAACACCATGACCCAAAATTCCTGGGATGCAGAGAAAGCAGTCCTAAGAGGGAAGTTCATAGCAGTGCAGTTCTACCTCTAAAGAAGCAAGAACAATCTCAAACCAGCAGACTATCTTTAAACTTAAGGGAACTCGTAAAAAAAAAAACAGCAAAACAAGCCTAAAGGGAGTATAAGGAAGGAAATAATAAAGGCCAGAGCAGAAATAAATGAAATAGAGAACAATAAAACAATACAAAAGATCAATGAAACCAAGAGTTGGTTTTTTGAAATGATAAACAAAATCGACAAACCCTTAGCCAGAACCACCAAGAAAAAGAGAGAGAGGACCCAAATTAATAAAATCAGAAATGAAAGAGGAGAAGTGACAACAGATACCACAGAAATACAGAAAATTTTAACAAAGTACTATGAGCAACTATATGCTAACAAATTCGACAATCTGGAAGAAATAGATAAATTTCTAGTAACATACAATCTACCAAGTCTAAACAAAAAGAAACAGAAACTCTGAACAGACTGATTACTGCCAAAGATGTTGAATCAGTAATCAACAATCTTCCAACAAACAAAAGCCCTGGACCAGATGGCTACACAGATGAATTTTACAAAACATTCAAAAAAGAATTAATACCTATTCTCCTCAAACTATTCCAAAATAATACAGATGGAGGGAAGGCTTCCAAACTCTTTCTATGAAGCCACTATCACTCTGATTCCAAAGTCAGACAAAGATATTACAAAAAAGGAAAACTACAGGCCAATATCCCTAATGAACATAGATGCAAAAATTCTCAACAAAATACTAGCAAACTGAATTTAGCATCTCATTAAAAAGATCATACACCACGATCAAATGGGGTTCATTCCTGGTATGCAAGCTTTGTTCAATATCCGCAAATCAATTAATGTAATACATCACATTAACAAAATGAAAAATAAAAATAATATGATCATATCAATAGATGCAGGAAAAGCATTTGGCAAAATCCAGCATCCATTTATCATAAAAACTCGTAGCAAAGTGGGATTAATGGGATAATATCTCAACAAAATAAAAGACATATATGATAAGCCCACAGCAAACATCGTACTCAACAGGGAAACGCTAAAACTTTCCCCTTAAGATCAGGAACAAGACAAGGCTGCCCATTTTCACCATTTCAATGTAACATAGTTCTGGAAGTTCTAGCCACAGCAATCAGACAGTAAAATGAAATAAAAGGCATCCAAATTGGAAAAGAGGAAGTAAAATTGTCATTATATGCAGATGACATGATACAATATAGAGAGAATCCCAAAGATTCCACCAAAAAACTGCTAGAACTGATACACGAATTTGGTAAGGTAGCAGGATACAAAATTAATATTCAGAAATCAGTTGCATTTGTATACACCAATAACAAACTATCAGAAGAAGAAATCAGGAAATCAATTTATTTTACAATTGCTTCAAAAACTATAAAATATCTAGGAATCAATTTAACTAAAGAAGTAAAAGACCTGTACTCAGAAAATTATGAGACACTGAAGAGAGAAATCAAAGAAAATACAAATAAATGGAAACACATACCATGTTCATGGATAGGAAGAATTAATATAGTTAAAATGTCAATACTACCTAAGGCAATATATAGAGTCAATGTAATTCCGATCAAACTACCAAGGACATTTTTCTCAGAAATAGAACATAGAATCCTAAAATTTATATGGAACCACAAAAGACCCCAAATAGCCATGGCAATGCTGAGAAATAAGAACAAAGCGGGTCGCATCACACTACCTGACATCAAAACATACTACAAGGCTACAGTAATCAAAACAGTATAGTACTGACATAAAAACAGACACATAGAACAGTGGAACAGAATAGAGAGCCCAGGAATAGACACATCTATATACAGTCATTTAATCTATGACAAAGGAAGCAAGAATTTACATTGGAGTAAAGATAGTCTAGATGGTGCTGGGAAATTGGACTGACACGTGCAAAAAAAATGAAAATAGACCACCTACTTACACAATATATGAGGACAAACTCAAAATGGATTAAAGACTTAAATGTAAGACCTTAAGCCATAAAACTTTTAGAAGAAAACATAGGGAGTAAGTTTGCAGACATTACCTTGAGTAATATTTTTACTGATTAATCCCCTTGGGCAAGGGATTTAAAAGAAAAAATGAACATATGGGATTACATCAAACTTAAAAGTTTTTTCACAGCAAAGGAAATCATCAATAAAACAAAAAGGAAGCCTACTGAATGGGAGAAGATATTTGCCAATGATATATCTATAAGGGGTGAATATCCAAAATTTATAAAACAGTCATGAAACTCAACACCAAAAAAACAAACAACCCAATTAAAAAATGGGCAGAGGATATGAAGAGACATTTCTCTAAAGAGAACATACAAATGGCCAACTGGCATATGATAAAATGTTCAACCTCACTAATCATCAGAGAAATGCAAATAAAAACCACAATGAGATACCACCTCACTGCGGTCAGAATGGCTGTCATCAACAAACAACAAACAACAAGTGCTGGCGAGGGTGTGGAGAAAAGGGAACCCTGGTGCACTGTTGGTGGGACTGCAAATTGGTGCAGCCATTATGGAAATCAGTATGGAGGTATCTCAAAAAACTGGAAATGGAACTTCCGTATGACCCAGCAATTCCACTCTTGGGTATCTACACAGAGGAATCCAACACGCTAATTCAAAAAAAAAAAATATGCACCCCTATGTTTATTGCAGCACTATTTACAATAGCCAAGACTTGGAAACAACTGAAATAAATGCCCATCGGTAGATGACTGGATTAAGAAACTGTGGCATATTTATACAATGGAGTATTACTCCACTATAAGGAACAATGAAATCATACCATTTGCAATGATATGGATGACCTAGAGACTATTATGTTAAGTGAAATAAGTCAGTAGGAGAAAGACAAATACCATATCATCTCACTTATATGTGGAATCTGGAAAATTGAATGAATGAGCAAAGTAAACAGAAACAGTCTCATAGATATAGAGGAAAAACAGGGTTGCTAGTTGGGAGTGGGGTGGGGATGAGGGAGAAGGGGAAGGGATTAGACAGCATAAATAGGTAACTACAGTATTGTCACAGGGATATGAAAGAAAGTTCGGGGAATATAATAATGTTGTAAAAATTTTGTGGGGTGTCAGATGGTCACATGTCTTGTTAGGGAGACCACTTCATGGATGGAGTAGAGGCTTGATCACTGCACTGTATACCTGAAACTGATGCTGTATAATATTGTATGCAACTGTAATTGAATATATAGATAGTCATGAGATGTGGAGTATACTGTGGAAGGAAGTCAAAGGAATTGTCATAGATATGTATGATATGGGCGGGGAGGAGTGGAGTGGAGAATTGCGGAGAGGGGTTTTCACTTTGAGGGGTAAAGTGTTTATTTCACAATAAAAAAAATTCATTGTGGTCTATCCATTTTTCTTTCAATGTTTTCTCTTTCTTTTTGTTTCTGCAGTTTTAACATGTTATGCCTAGCTATACTATTTTGGGTATTTACATTAGCTAGTGTGCTCAGAGCTTCCTAAATTTGTGGTTTCGTGTCTGTCATTAATTTAGAAAGTTCTTGATCTTCGCTGTTATTGCTGCAAATATTTCTTCTGCTCCATTCTTTATCTCTTCTTCTTCTGGTATTCCAATGATTTATAGGCTATATCTTTTATAATTTCCCAGCCACCTGGGTGGTCTGTTCACTGTTTTTCTTCATGTTTTTTTTCTATTTTCTTTTCAGTTTGGGAAGTTGAATGATTATTTCATCAGCCATATGCAGCCTCCTAAGGAGATGATAAAAGACTTTTTTCATTTCTGTCATCGTCTTTTTGATAACTAGCTTTTTCTTTTTCTTTTTTCTTAGAGTTTCTCTCTTTATGCTGTACTTTATGTTACCTACATTTTCACTACAGCTCTTAATTTTATTAATTTCATTTTTTTAATTTTCTTTCTTAGAATTCTAACATCTTTGTCATACTGGAGTGTGGTTCATTCCTTTTCTCTTCAAACTATGGTTTAATTGTTGTTTTCTATTGTTTTATATTTGTGTGTGTTTACCTTTTGACATGCCTAGTAATTTTTGTTGAAAGCTGGAGGTGTTTTATCACATAACAGGAATTGCATTAAATAGGCATTAATTTGTAGATTTAGGCAATCCATGTAAGAATTCAGTTGTATGGAATGTTTGCTGTAGTTGTTTTGGAATCTTAAAATTTATCTAGTCCCTGTTTCTGTTTTTCCTCTTGGCTTTCTTTTTGGCTTGACTTTCTTCCAAAGATTACAGTATGAGCAGGAAGAAAAGAAGGTTATTTTTCAATGAAGACACCTGACAACAATATGTTAGCCAAGTGATAAAGATCTATATAAATGGGAATAAAACATGTTAATATGACATGATGAAAATATCAATCACCTCACTTATGGGTCATCTAGTCCTTATTAAAAGCATAAGACAAATACCAATAGAGGGACATCCTATCAAATACCTGACCAAAAATTCTCAAAACTGTCTAAGTCATAAAAAACAAGGAAAATTTGAAAAGCTATATCAGCCAGCAGGTGCCTAATGAGACATGACCATTAAATGTAATGTGGTAATGTAGAATGGTTCATGGAACAAAAAAGTTTATGAAGCTGAAATTAAGGAAATATGAATAAGCATGAACTTTGGTAATAATGTATCAGTTTGGGTTCATTAATCATAACAAATGTTCCATTCTCTTAATGTAAGTTGTTATTAATAGGATAATCTATGTGTAGGTTTTATGAGAACTCTACAATATTTGCATATTTTTTTAAATCTAAAAGTGTTCAAAAATAAAGTGCTTATGCTTATTACAAAATAATAATGAGTTGCTATCTGAATTAAATACATGATTAACATTTCCTTTGAATGAGAGGGAAATAATTATTTGCACAAGATAATACAACTTAATGTGATTTTCTTCTTCAAATGAACAGAAGCCAACATAAACAGGTAGATAGAAATAACATTTTAAACGGCATGTATAAATACTAAACATTTACGGGGAGGTATTATTTTTAATAATAGGAATTTAGAAACAAAATTTCAACCTGGCAAACCTTCCCTTGGGTTCATATTTTCTTGTCCATTCTCTCCATAGAAGCAATAGCTTATAAAATATTAGTAGTGACCTGAAGAGTTATTCTAAATGAACCAAACCTACAATTAGAAAGCAGATTTAACCTCACACATAATACATTTCCATATGGACTTTTATATCATGATTCAGAGGAGGAACACAAACTAATTATATAACTGTGTCCTAAATTTTAGCAGGAAAAATAACAAAAATAAGTTCCAGTAACAACATTCATTTTTCATAGCCCCACTGAGCATAAAAGTAATAAGATATTTTCAAAGGGTTTAATCAAAGAGTCATTAAGATAAAGCTGCTCTAAAAATTTGTCCTTGAATTTGAATTATCCTATACATTAGAAAGCAGCATCTGAAAATATACATGTTTAAAGCATCATCAATATAGTGACTATATTTAGATTATAATGATAAAATTTTACTTGACAAGAGCATGGAATAAATCCATATCTCCAAAGAGTTAAACATTTAATGATGATGCCTATGCTGTTAACCTTCTAATCTGAGGAAATTACAGAAGCTCCAGCATTGATGAATATATGTTTAGTTTTGCAATGAATTATTTTGTCATGAAGTCCATGGACTGTTATTGGTTTTAGTTTATAATAACTCAAAACTGTGACCACATCTGAATGAATCCACTGCCAAATCTCAGCAGCATCCTTTTATTTGGTAACTAATTTTGTGAATGTAATTTTCTCTGATGACTTTCCTAAATTCACTCACTTTGGTACATGTTTTCTTCCATGTGATGATAACACTACTGAATACCAGGTAAGCATCAGACAGTAGGTTGGGGAGTTTCTCACCCATAGTTGTTGTTGTTGTTTTTTTTTTGTTGTTGTTGTTTTAAGATTTTATTGGGGAGTTGGGGGAGAGAACAGCATTGGGGAATCGGAAAGGGGAACAGACAAGTAACTGTCCTTTTGTTCTTCAGTCTAGTTGTGGAGTATATCACTTCATTGGCCCATGTTGGTATTGTGATCATTGTACTCTTCCCAGCTGAGGCAGTCAGTCGCTGGTCATTGGATGGCCACTCATGGTGGCTTATGGCAGCTTACGCTGGCTGCCGGCTGCTCACACTGGCTATCGGCCATTCATGGTAGCTCACAGCAGCCCACTGCCGCCCCACTGCAGCCTACCCTGTCGCCGGCGACTCACGGCAGCCCAGCTCCAGGTCAAGCTGTTGTTCACCATCTTAGCTATAGAGGGCGCAGCGTCACTGGCGCATGTGTGATCTGAACCAGCGACCCTGCTGCTCAGAGCTCACACTCCCAAGCCAACTCTTAACCAAATGAGCCACTCAGCAGGCCCCCATAGTTTTTATTTAATTTTTTTTCCACCCTGAAAGTTAGGTTTCTTCATCTTATTTTATGTATGAGAATTCTGATGCTCAGAGAGGGTTAGTAACGTTTCTCAACTAAATACCTAGTATGTTGGTAAGGCAAGCTTTGGACTCTGAGATCATCTGGCTGTAAGGTCAAGCCACTTTCTGACAGAGCCCATTGTCCTCTATTCCTTCCATTATATTACAACATGCACAGTGAGTTAGTAAACGAGACTGCACGACTCTAATTTAGTAAAGTCACTTAGAAGTATGAGATGCTCTGTAAATATTACAGGTTAGGACTCATTAGTTTGTATAAAGATGGGAGCAGCAATGTGCCCTTCTGTACTTCAATGTAAAGGAAGCACTATATTGCTGGATGGTAACTCGGCAGTTGTTCTGGTGATTAACAAGGTGGCCAGTGTCAGCAGTTTCTGGACCATTTTCGGAACACTATGTGTCCCAAACAAAACAGAAAAACAATAGTCTAGAAAAACTACTAGGCAATGGGGCTAATATGGGGACCATGATCATATCATTGGTGTTTTTATTCTTATGGATATTTAGTATAAAGTTTAATAGATTATATATTGTAAAAGTTAAAGGACACCCTAGCTTCTGTAGTATGTTTCCTTTTATTCAGGCTGTATTAGAGGAAGAGGGTTTAATAATTCTCCCCTCTACACAGGAGACACATATAAAGTTTCCTCACACAGAGCTGTTCAAGATCAAGTCATTATAACCTAACATTCCCAGTCCTTCTAAATCTATGTATAAAAATGTTGTCATTTTACATCAGACTAACACATTATAATGACTCTGAGTCTCTATGCACTTCACGAACAGGAATTCCAGCCTACTAATGGTTTTCTTTACCTGGAAACACCAGGGGCTCTTAAAATGAGTGAGTACAATTCTATGCAGACTTGCTGCTGCTTGCTGGGAGAATAGATACCTTGAAACTACTTTTGAAATAAAGCCACATAAAGTCCACAGCCTGACAGCTCTCATATGCTTCATTACCTCAAAAACTCCTCTTGTAAATCTAATTGAAGAGCTCAACATCTGGCACCATATCTTCTGACTCTGTTGTACAGTTGAAACTGGGAGATGACCCCACTGTTAAGGTTACTGCCTGTTCACTCTGTTGGCCTCAGTAAATAAGGCTCCTGATTACATTAGCAAGTAAGATATCTGGAAAATGGTGAAGAGGAGTTAAAAAATGCTAATTTCTTATTATTCTCAGGGAATACTCAAACCAAATAGTAAATAAATAAATAAATAAATAAATAAATAAATAAATAAATCTTGGTCTCTACATGCTTAAATTTGTTTTTGGTTAAGGCTCTTTCCTTTTTGGCATATATGGCTATCTTCTTATTCCTCTACTTTAAAAGCCATCTAGATCCAATAAACTCATCACTGCTCTTTGACCCTCAGCTCTTGAAGCAGAATATGTTTTATTAGTGAAGATAGCTTCAACCTATATGGTCAGGTACTTCTCCCCTGAAGTACCTCCTCTTCCCTACCCAGGTACCACGACATATGTGGATCAATGGGATGCTGGTAATGGCTAAGCCTCTGTTCATTTGGGTACAAATAGAAGCATCCAGGTATCTGAATGTGCACTGTATGAGTGTAATGTGAATAAAGGTCCTCCCATCATTCAAGCTCTAAATGTACATGCTTAGAGTGGAAGAGAAAAACTTTGGTAAGCCTATTACAAATCAAAATTATGTGGCTTCCATGTACAAACATGAGGAGCAGACATAAAGAAATCATAATTTTAGAGTTAAAGAATTATAACTTTTTAGAATATGAGTATTCATTACGTAAAAAAATAACACATTTCAGATAAGAAGTTGAAATTTGAATAATCTTCTGTTCACTATAAAGGAACTATTAGGCAAATATCCTTTGGTTTTGCTGTGACAACTCAGAAGGCAATTTAATGGATCAGAAACCCCAAACAATCTTTGGCATCATTTGCAATGTTTGGTAAATTCAATTAATGAGTCCTTGAGATGTTTTCAGGTTATAAAATCTTGGAATCATATAATGTCCATCCCAAAAAAGAATACTGTCAGTATTATTGCTGCTATCCTTGGAAAATGGCACAAAAGAGATCATGATTTAGATTAAATGCTCATGTAAATAATAGCCTTTTATTACAACCTATAAGTATGTTTCTTATTTACTATAATATAACTCCACTTACACCTAGGTTATTTTTCTGCTCCCTGAAATGGAACTTTATTAGAGATTAGATAGGAAATTCTACCATGGAAGAGGGACACATTTCTTTACAGAATATTGTTGTTTCTAGGACAGATTAATGCAGTAGATTATAAATACTACGGATGTTTTAAAAATAAGACATTTATTCTTGATAAAGTCAGAAAACATGAAATTTCAGAACTCTAACATACTTAATAAAAAATGAGGTCCAGAGATGACAGAAGTCATGTGGCTGCACCTTAGTCATAGTGAATTTTGAGTGTCTGGAATCCAAGTCTTCTCTTTTCCAGTTCTATAATTTTCTACTGTGCGGGGTTCCTGCAATATTTGTATTTCAAACATAAAAATAATTTTAAAAAGGGAACATACAGAATAGATACTGTTCCCACACCCTTTCCCAAAAATCCCAAATGCCCCCAAGTCCCAGCAGATAGTAATTCTCAGTTGGGGTGATTTAGGCAAACAGGGAGAAGTTTGGCAATGCTGTACTCATTTTTTTTTTTTAAAGATTTTATTGGGGAATTGGGGAAGGGGAACACACAAGTTGCTGTCTTTTTGTTCTTCAGTCTTCACTGGAGGACGTTGCTTCACTGGCCCATGTTGGTATTGTCATTGTGCTCTTCCCAGATGAGGCAGATCGATTGCCGGCCTCTGGATGGTCGCTCACTGTGGCTATTGGCAGCTCATGCTGTCTGTCAGCCTCTCACGCTGGCTGCCGGGCACTTACTGTAGCCTATGGCAGCCCACTGCAGCAGGGGCTACAGCCTACACCATCGCTAGGGCTCGCACAGCCCAGCTCCAGGTGGAGTTGTTGTTAGCTGTAGAGGGCAGTGTCATTGTCCCTCATATGTGGGATCTGAACCGGGGCTGCTGGTGTCCCAAACCTGCTCTTAACCAATGCGCCACTTGGCCAGCCCCCTCCAGACATTTTGAATTGTTAAGACTTCCAGGTTGTGGGAGGAAAGGGCAAGTATTGCTACTGGCAACTGTTAGAGCTGAATGTTTTACAATCCAGAGGACAGCCCTTACAACAAGGAATTTTCTGGCCCCATGTGTCAACAGCACCAATGCTGAGATATTCTACATTAACTTATCCTCCACCTAAATTCTCAGGCCTCAATGAGAAATATATCCCATCTCCTATGACAACTTAATGGTAACTACCTGGAGTCCCGTGTTGGAAACAAAAACAGCGGACATGGATTTGGTCTGCTCAGACAGAGGGAAATGTATTTGCAGCTTAACTAATAATTTTTGTTTAAGTTAATGTGATTGTTGTTTCACAGTGTTGAACCTGGAGACTATCAGTGTTATGTTAAGTGAAATAAGTCAGGCAGAGAAAGAAAATACTATATTATCTCACTTATATGTGGAGTCTAAAGAACAAAATAAATGAACATCTAAACAGAACAGACTCATAGACACAGAGAACAAACTGATAGTTGCTAGAGAAGAAGGGGTTGGGGAGAGCATGAAAAAGGTGAAGGGATTAAGGAAGTACAAATTGGTGGTTACAAAATAGTCATGGGGATGTAAAGTAAAGCATAGGGAATATAGTAAATAATATTGTGATAGCATGGTATGGTTTCAGATAGTTGCTGCAATTATCATGGTGATCACTTCTTTATGTATATAAATGTTGAATAACTATGGTGAACCAAACCACCAAAACTAATATAATATTATAAGTTAGCTATATTTTTAATAAAAATTTTTAAGCAGACATTCACAATGGTTTTAAATTTAAGAGTTAACAAACCTAAAAGAAATTGACCTTTCAATTTATTATAAAAGTTCTAAAATACTCTAAATTATTGTATTTATCTCAATCGGATTGGATAATATCTTTTATGGACTAGCAAGTGGATAAGGAGTACAGTTGGTGTATCATAAACTATTTTTTAAAAATCTGCTGCTATTCTTCATTCAGCAAACATTTAGTACAGGCCTGATAGGGTTGTGAACTGCAGTAGGCTCCAGGAATGCTGAGTTAGAGGCAGTCTTAATCTTAGTAGGATTCTCAAGATCGTGGAGGAGCCAGATATACAGTTCCAATAGAAGTCATAGTCAATAGAAGATACCAGTCATCATGGGTGCTGTGAGAGCATAGAGGCTGCTGAGAGAACCCTGACATTGAGAAGACTGTGTTTGTGAACCTTCTATTCTCTTGTGGAGGAAACTTCTGTCACCTTAGGGACACTGTCTGTTAAAGAGTACTTCTTTGTTGCCAGCTTCCCAATCTAGAAATATTTGTTGAATGCCTTTGTTACTAGACTGAGAAGGTAACATCTAATCATGTATTTATGATATGACAAAACAGTAATTGGCTATGACTGCCACTTGAGTCATTTATTCTGCTTTAGTACATTCCAGGAAGTTTAAATGTATTCAAACTCAGGGATTATGAGAACTAGCACAATGGCAACTGAATTTTTAGGAAAGAACATGTTTCCAACCAGTCTTTGCTGTAGCCAATAGTAGTCCATCTGACATTGAAACCAGGATTTGGTACACATGGCAAGAAAGATGTTTAAAGTGGTGTTTTGCTGCAAGTGCTGCAAAGTGATGCTTCAGGTATTTTTAAAAGCTTATTATCTTCCTCAGAATGGAAACCATTTATCATTTCTCTCCTGATATACACTGATAGCTAGAAAGAAATGTATGTGCCTTTCTTGCTTCCAGTTATCTATCCTGATCTTTAATAGCTATATTCTCAATTCAATTAATCTTTTGATGAATTATACTTTGAGTGGCTAAACAGTACCCACTCAGACTCGTTTTCCAATGCAAAATATGTTGGTTTTAAATTACATGTGTCTGTATGAGGCTGAACAGCCTTTGAAAAATGTTTATTCGAGTTGGGATATAACACGAGTAATGCAGTTTATTGAGATTTTGCCACTCTGTAATTCTGAAGCAAATTGTCGCATTCCTGCACAACAGAGCAGGTCGGAGTGGAGAAGGGACTGCAAAAGGTTAAGGAAAAGAGAGAGAGACACAAAATAGGAGAGAAAACATTTTGGGGTCAGGGAACTTCAGCCTTGTGGACTGGAGCCCCGAATCGGGCCTGACTGTTTCTTTTATTATTTTACACATAAACAAGGGTCAATGTAGCTCCTGCAGTCTGTGTCTGACACACAAGAATTAACCTCCAGGCCTACTTTCCCAAGCCTGCAGACTGCCATTACCAGAGGCCCTATGAGGTTATTGTCATGAACCTCTAAGATACAGAAGCTTTCTCTGCCAAGGCTTACTGATAAGAATGCAGGGAGGACAGGTATTATCATATCAATAGGTCATTTCACAGGCAGGCTGCCAGAACCTGAAGCAAGGGGTTTATGCCCCTTTTCTCCTCTCCCTGATTTCTCCCATGGCACTCAGTTGCACCCACGGGCACCCATGGGCACCTACTGGCACCCATGTGACCACGTCTGGCTTGGGTTGTCCCTCTCGTGGGTTCTTACCCATCTCTGACTGGCTAGCCATCCTTTGGTGCCAAGTGGGGATATATACAGTAAGCATAATATTTAAATTATGATTTGTCTTTATGGAGAGGTGCATGGAGGCAGACTGGCAGGTTACGTGACACAAATGCTGTTAATTGTCATTGTATCATACATTACTTGTACTTTAGTTTTGATGTGACATCGTTCAACAGGCTTAGGAAACTAGGTAGGCAAAGTTATTTTTGAAAACTGGGCTGATAAGAAAAAATGAAATACTGCCATTTGCAACAATATGGATGGAACTTCAGATTATTATGCTCAGCGAAAAACGTCAGACAGTAAAAGTGGAGAATGATATGACTTCACTCATATGTGGCATATAAATCTGAAAACAAAACAAACAAACAAACAAACAAACAAACATTCATAGACACAGACAACAGTTTAGTGGTTACCAGAGGGTAAAGGGGGAAGGAAGATGGTAGGAAAGGTAAAGGGGTCAAATATACAATGATGGAAGGAAAACTGACTGGGTGGTGAGTACACAACGTGATGTATGGATGATATATGACAGAATTGTACACTTGAAACCTATGTAATTTTACTAACCAATGTCACCCCAACAAATTTAATTTAAAAAATTGATAGGCTGATCTTTATTTCTATTCTTATTACCTTCAAGTACATTATAACAAAAGATAGATAGATAATAATACATGTAAGAGGAGTGTGTCACACAGATAAAATAGAATTGTATGTGGAGAGATTATTATTAATGTTGGTAAGTGATTAAATAAATAATAGTCCATTTTTTAATGCTAGATCAAATATACAAAAGAAATACTGACAATGGAAAATAATAACATAATTAAGAAGTCATCATCTGGAAAACTGATTACAAAAATGCAAATTGCATACTTTTATTTCTTGACTTATCTAAATTTTCTTATGGTTAAGCATAGTTATTTACCTGTGAAATTAAAATACAAGGTATGTGTTTATTTGTGGTATACTTATGAACTCTTATATGCTATGTGACTTTGAATAAGTCACTTGTTCTTTCCCCCAGGTCTGCTACCCAGACCCTGAGGTTAGTTTTATATGTGGATATAGGGAAATTGGAGGACGGATAGCAGGAAATATGATGACTATACATTGGTAGATATGATGATTAAGACGCTAGCTGCAGAAAACAGAATGTTGCTATTAGCCAACTTTGAGTGTTTATCCTGCTATCCCACCAAGATACATTTTGCCTTGTTGTAGGTACTGGTGGGGAGTAAAATCCTGACTGAATTCCAGTCTTCACACGAGGGCCTGTTTGCTGTAGCCTGCTGCCAGGACTGCTGCTTCACACATGCCACATTCACCCTGCTAAGCCCCTTCCTCTTCTGAACATGCCTAGATCAGCAACTTGACCACATGTATTTTCTTCTTTGTTCCAAGCACAGATGACAAGTTGAATGTGACTGTTATCCTAACTAATGCATTGGAATAATGATGCCTGGCTCTTTCCAAAACTGATATTTGCTTTAAGGTTAAAACTTTTTCCTCTGTATTCTAACTTTTTATCTTAAATTAGTTCAAAAGTCACAAGAAGTCAAAAAATCAGGACAGTTTTCATGTACCCTTCATTCAGTTTCCCCCAGTGATAAAATCCAACATAGCCATAGAGCATTATCAAAACCAGGATATTGACTATTAACTACTATTAATTGAGTTATAGATCTTATTCAGGTATCATCAGTTTTCACATGCACTTTATAAATGTTTACTTCTGTGGAAACTTACCACATGTGCAGATTTGAATAACCATCACCACAATCAGAATACAGTTATTCCATCACCATCAAGCTCCCTTAAGTAATTCCTTAATAATCATACACTTTTCCAACTCAAACCCCTTGCAAGCAATATCTATTCACCATCACTATTCTTTTGTAATTTTGAGAGTAGCATAATAATGCCTTTGAGTTCCATTTAATTGTTTATTATAGTTTATTCCGTGTTATTGAAGGATAGTATTTCATGATATAGATGCAATACTATTTGTTTATCCATCCAATCACTGGAGGGTGTTAGGTTGCTTCCAATGTGGGGCCATTACAAATAGAACTGCTATAAAGACTCATATACAGATATTCGTATGAACATAAATTTACATTTATCTAGGATAACTATCAAGGAGGGCAATTGCTAGGTCTTGGGGTAAGTATGATTACTATTATAAGAAACTGACACACATAATATTTTTCTTAATGGTAGTACCATTTCATCTTCCCACCAGCAAAATATGCAAGAGCCAGCTGCTCCACATATTCACTAGCATCTGGTATGGTCAGTAGTTTTTATTTTATCTATGTTTCCTATTTTTTTTAATTGTTATTAAATTTATTGGGACAACATTGGTTAGTAAAATTATATAGGTTTCAAATGCACATTGCTATAATATAATACATCTATATATTGCATTGTGTTCACCTCAATGCAATGGAAGGAGTCAGTTTTCCTTCTAACATCGTATATTTGATCCTGTCCCCTCTGGTAATCACTAAACTGTTGCCTGTGTCCATGATATTTTTGTTTGTTTGTTTTCGTTCATTTGTTTTGTTGCTTTCAGTTTTATAACTCACATTTGAGTGAGGTCATCTGGTTCTCGACATTTTCTGTCTGACTTATTTCACTTAGCATGATAATCTCAAGATCTGTCCATGTTGTCACAAATGACAGTATTTCATCTATTCTTATATCAGAGTAATAGTCCATAGTATATATGTACCACACCTTCTTTATGCAATTACCTATTGAAGGACACTTTTGTTGTTTCCATGTCTTGGCCACTGTGAATAATGCTGCTGTAAACATAGGGGTATATGTATCTTTATGGATAACTGTTTTCAGATTTTAGGGTGTAGACACCCTGAAGAAGGATTGCTAGGTCATATGGTAATTCTATACTTAATTTTTTGAGGAAACTTCATAGTATTCTCCATAGTGGCTGTGCCATTTTACATTCCCACCAACAGTGTATGAAGGTTCCTTTTTCTACACAACCTCTCCAACACTTGTTATTACTTGTCTTGTTGATAATAGCCATCCTAACAGGTATGAGATGGTATCTCATTGTGATTTTGATTTGCATTCTTTTAATAGCTACTGAAGTTGAGCATTTTTTCATAATTTTTCCATTTGTCTGCTTGGGAGAAATGTTTGTTCAGGCCTTCTGCTCATTTTTTAATTGGATTGTTTTTCTGTTGTTTAGCTCCATGAGTTCTTTATTTATTTGGATGTTAGCACCTTATTGGAGGTGTTTGCAAATATCTTCTCCCAGTAGGTTGGCTGCTCTCTTTGTTTTGTTGACAGTTTCTTTTGCTGTGCACAAGCTTTTTAGTTTGATATAGCTCCATTTACTTATTTTTGCTTTTACTTCCCTTACCTTTGAGGTCAAATTCATAAAATCCTCTTTGAATCCTCTTTGAATAAGTTTAGTACATACTCTTTCTTCATTCAATTCATTGTTTCAGGTCTTATTTTCATCTGTGGATCCATTTTGAGTTAATTTTGGTACATGGTGATGGATAGCACTCTAGTTTCATTCTTTTGCATGTGGCTTCCCAATTTTCCCAGTACTATTTATTGAAGAGGTTTTCTTTTCTCCATTGTATGTTTTTGGCTTCTTCATCAAAAATTTTCTGCCCATATATTACATGGAGGTTTATTTCTGGGTTCTCAATTCTATTCCATTGGTCTGTGTGTCTGTTTTTCTGCCAATAACATGCTGTTTTGATTATTGTTGCTCTGTAATACAAGCTTAAGTCAGGGAGGATGAGCCTCCAGCTTTCTTATTTTTTCTTATGATTGCTTTGACTATTTGGGGGTCTTTTGTGATTCCATACAAATCTGATGATATTCTGTTCTACTTCTTTAAAAAATGCCACTGACATTTTGATGGGGATTGCATTAAATGTGCATATTGCTTTGGGCAATATGGCCATTTTAATTGTTAATTCTTCCAACCCATGAACATGGAATATCTTTCTATTTCTTTGTATCTTATTCAATTTCTTTTAAAATGACTTAGTTTTCAGTCTACAGGTCCTTCACATCCTTTGTTAAGTTCATTCCTAGGTATTTTATTCTTTTGTTGCAATTGCAAAAGAAGTTTTTCATTTCTTTTCTGAAATTTCATTGTTAGTATATAGAAATGCAATGGATTTTTGTACATTGATTTTGTATCCTGCAACTTTACTGTATTTTTTTATTGTTTCTAATAGTTTTTTGTTGGAGTCTTTATAAAGATTCTACATAAAGCATCATCATCTGCAAAAAGTGACAATTTAACTTCTTTATTCCCAATTTGCATGCCTTTTACTTCTTCCTTTTTCCTGATTTCTCTGACTAGGACTTCCAATGCTATGTTGAATAACACTGTCACCAGTGTTATTCAATATCTTACTCCTGATTTTAGAGGAAATATGTCAGTTTGTCACCATTAAGTATGATATTAGCTGAGGGTATGTTGATGTATTTTCCTTTTATACTCATTTTATTAAGTGTTTTAATCATAAATAGATGTTATATCTTGTTAAGTGCTTTTTCTGTATCTATTAATATGATCATATATGTTTTATCCTTTATTTTGTTTATGAGCTATATCACATTGATCAATTTGTATATGTTGAACTTTCCTTATGCCCCTGGAATGAATCTCATTTGATTGTGTTGTTTAATCTATTTAATGTATTGCTGTATCCAGTGTGCTAGTATTTTGTTTAGAATTTTGTATCTGTGTTCATCAGAGATACTGGTCTGTAGTTTTCTTTTTTTGCATTATCCTTACCAGATTTTGGTATTGGGGTAATGTTGGCTTCATAAAATGAGTTAGGGAGTATTGTCTCTTCTTCAATTTTTTAGAAGAGTTTGAGGAGGACAGGTATTAAATCATCTTTGAATGTCTGGTAGAATTCACTAGTGAAGCCATCTGGTCTTAAGGTTTTGCTTTTGGGGAGGTTTTGGATGATTGTTTCATTTTGTTTACTGTTGATTGGTCTATTAGATTTTCCAGTTTGTAGTGATTTGGTCTAGGAATGTTATATATTTTTAAAAACTTGTCCATTTCTTTGAGGTTATTGAATTTGGTGGCATGTAGTACTTCATAATATTGTTGTATGATCCTTTGTATTTCTGTGGTATCCATTGCAACTTCTCTTTCATTTTTGATTTGGTTTATTTGTGTCTTTCTCTTTTTTCCTTAGTGAGTCTAGCCAGAGGTTGGTCAATTTTATCAATCTTTTCACAGAACTAGCTCTTTGTTACATTAAAGTTTTCTATTGTCTTTTGTTCTGCTTCATTTAATTCTGTTCTAATTTTATGTCCTTCCTTCTATTGACTTTGGATTTCATTTATTCTTCTTTTCTAGTTCTTTGAAATGTAATTTAAGTTGTTTTCCGAATTTTTCTTTTTTCTTAAGTCAAGCTTGTAATGACATAAATTTCCCTCTTAACACAGCTTTCACAGTATAGCAATAATTTTGATAGGATACATTTTCCTTCTCATTTGTTTCTATGTATCTTTTTATCTCTCCTTTTATCTCTTCTTTGACCCAGTCATTCTTTAGTAGTATGTTTTAATTTCCATGTATTTGTAGTTTTTCCAGGTTTTTTTTTTTTTTTTTTTTTTAGGTTATCTCCAATTTCAAAGCGTTGTGGTCAGAGAATACAGTTGGTGCGAATTCAATCCTCTAATTTGCTAGTTTTGTGTCCCAACATATGGCATATCCTTGAAATGTTCCATGGGCACTAGAAAAGAATATAAAATCTGATGTTCTAGGATGAAAGGCTCTGTAAGTTTTAATTTTGTGCATTTGTTCTAATGTGTCATTTAAGCCTGATATTTCCTTATTGATTGTCTGCTTGGATGATTTATCCATACCCATCAATGACATATATAGGTTACCTACTATTTATAATTGTGTTTTCGTCAGTTTTTCCCTTTAGTTCTCTTAGTAGTTGCTTTATATATTTTGGTGGTCTCTGACTGGAAGCACATATTTTGAGAAGTTTATATCTTCTTGGTGCTTTGTCTCCTTTATCATTATGAAATATTCATCTTTGTCTCTTGTTACCTTTTTAACCCTGAAGTCTGTTTAGTCAGATATAAATATGGATACACCCCCTTTTGTCTGGATGCTATTTGCATAGAGAATCATTTTCCACCCTTTCACTTTGAATCTCTGTTTTTCCTTGCAGCTGAGATGTGTCCCTTGAAGCCAGTCTATGGTTGGATTTTGATCTTTTATATAATCTGCTACTCTATGCTTTTTTATTGGTAAAGTCAGTCCATTTATATTTAGGGTGATTATTGATATATGAGGATTTTCTATTTTTCTATAGCCATTTTATCTTTTGTTTTATTGTAGCCCAGTGTCTTCATTGTTTCTTTGCCTTTGTATTTCTGTTTGTTATTTTAATTTGGTGATATTCTATGATTTCTTTCCCCTGTTTTCTCTCTTTTGTTAATCTTATGTATCTCTGTTCTGGATTTTTTTATTTTATTTTATTTTATTTTTAGTGGATACCATTAAGTTTACGTAAAACAAAGTTTCATATATACAGTAATTCTTTTTCTTTAGTATGCATTGTATCTCCACTCCCCTTTATAAATTCAGACCTTTACCCCCTCTCCTTTTATGTTTTTGTTGTCACAAATGATTCCTATTTATGCTGTGAGTTGATTTCTGAGTTGCAGTAGCAAATTGTCTTCTTTTTCTCTTTTCCTTGTTTTATGTTTTCATTTCCTTTACCCTTTATGCTATGTTTAAGTGTATAGTGCCCTGTTCTGTGTAGGTGTTGCCACTTCCTGCTTCTGTCTGTCTGTTAGTAATCTTACTCATAGCTTTGTTTCCTTTTGTCTTTTTGTTTCAAGTAAAACAATGCCCTTCAGTATTTCATGTAATGCAGGCCTTGTGGTGGGAAATTCCCTCAGCTTCTGTATATCTGGAAAGGTCTTCAGTCCTCATTCCTGTCTAAAGGATAACTTTGTTGGATATATTATTCTTGGCTGGTAATTTCTCTTTTTTAATAGTTCAAATATTTGATTCCACTCCCTCCTGGCTTGTACAGTTTCTGCTGAAAAATCTTATAATAATTGAATGGGCTTTCCTTTATAGTTACTCTCTTCTTGTTCATGGTTGCCTTGAAAAATTCTTCTTTGTCATTAATTTTTGACAGTTTCAATATAATGTGCCTTGAAGAAGGCCTTTTAGGATTGAGGTAATTAGGTGTTCTGTTTGCTTCTTGGATTCAAAGACCAACTTCCTTCCACAGGTTTGAGAAGTTCTAATCTATTATTTACTTAAATATGCTCTCTGTGCCCTTATTCCTTTCTTATCCTTATAGTATACCCATTATTCTTATATTGTTTTTTCTGATGGAATCAGATAGTTCTTGATGTGTTCTTTCATTTTTTTAAACTCTCAAGTCTCTCTCTTCTTCCATCTACATTATTTCCAGATTTCTATCTTTAAAATTACTAATTCTCTCCTTCATCTGGTCAGCTCTGTTTCCTAAGCTTGCTATTTCATTCTTCATCTCTTTTCCTGAGTTGTTCAGTCTCAGAATTTCTATTTGTTGTTTTGTGTGTTTTTTTAATCATTTGCTGCTTTTTAAAAATTTTAATCTTTTTGGCATTCGTTTTATGTGTTCATTTTATTTAGGTTCATTAAACTGTCTGTTTTCATTTTTTTTTTCTTTTCAAACTTTATTGGGGAACAATGTGTTTTTTCAGGGAACAATGTGGTTTTTCCAGGACTCATCAACTCCTGGAAAAAACTCATCAAGTTGTTGTCCATGAATCTTAGTTGTGGAGGGCACAGCTCAGTTCCAAGTCCAGTTACCATTTTCAATCTAGTTGTGGAAGGCGCAGCCCACCATCCCATGCAGGAGTCGAACTGGCAACCTTCTTGTTAAGAGCACATGCTCTAACCAACTGAGTTATCTGGCCACCCACCAGCAGCTCAGCTCAAGTCACTGTCTTCAATCTAGTTGTGAAGGGCACAGCTCACTGGCCCATATGGGGATCAAACTGACAAACCCTGTTATTCAGAGCATGCCCTCTAACCAACTGAACCACCTATCCACTGTGTTTTCTTGTATCTTGTTAACTTTTTTCAGAATTGCATTCTTTATTTCTGTCATTTAAGTCACATATTTCCATGTTTTTATTTTCTTGAGATTTTTAAATTTTCTTTCTGACCTGCCTTGTTACCTTGGTTATTCATGATAATTGATGGATTATTGCTCTTCCTAGTCATGTATGGGAATGAATTCTGCAGCAGGCTGATATGAAAAGGCCTTTCTTTTATTTTCCTGTAGATAGCACTGGAGCATTTTATTTTCTCTTGTTCTGTTTCAGCTTTTCACCGTAGAAGGTTTCCTGAGGAGGTAGGCATCTCCTCTGTGACCAGGTTACCTAGGTCTCAGGGTACTACCCCTGTGGGAGAATGTGGGAGGAACCCTTGAAGTTCCAAAGCTGCCTCTGTGGCCAGATGCAGAGCTAGCATCTCAGCAGCTCTGGGTATCCTCTCTGTGATCAGCCATGAAAGGTGGGGGTGGGGTGAGGTGAGCTGGGAGAGTTCCTTGGTGTGTTTGTGTTTTTGCTTTCCTCTGAGTAAAAGCAACTGCCAGACCACAGCTTACTCACTGCTATAACTCCTCACTTGTAACTGGAATTAGCAGTAGTGTGCATCTGCCCCTCAGGAATTATCTCTCCAGTTCTCAGGGATATAGATATTCTGCTGTTTAACCCAACACTTTGGGTTACAATTCATTCTGGAGCCCACTGTTAGTACTGGCAGGGTATGGGGGAGGTGAGTTCTACAAAGGTAGGGGGAGGAGTCCAGGCTTTGTGATTTGTGTTCTGCCTGGCAGAGACGGCTGTTAGGCCATAGCTGTCACACTGCTATGTTTAGTCTTTGCCCAGAGGTCTCTTCCCCAATCACTGGGTTCAGCGTATTATATGCTGATCACATAGGCAGGAATGCTTGGGGCCACAGAGAGTTCATCTACAGCCTCAATCCTCCTGTCTCCTGGGATTGCAGTGAGCTCTGGGCTGTGTCCATGGCATTCTTCTCTGCTCCTCTTCCCTTTCCTCCTCCCCTGTTTGTGATTTGTTCATCATCATGTGTTTTGATACATGGTTCTCTCTGATGTGTTCATTTGTTGCATAGGGAATTCTTTTTTTAATTATGGTTGTTCAACTTGTAACTTTGAGGGAAGACATGAAGGGGCACCCCTCATGGCAGCATTTTTCTGACATTTTAGCCATTTTAATAGGTTTGCAGTGGTGAAGCAGGAATTTTTGGTGTTTTGGTGTGTGTATGTGTGTGTTTGTGTGTGTGTGCGTGTATGTCTGTATGTTCCCAGGATCATGGTCTTGTAGCACCGAAGAATGGAGACATGGACCAGGGGGGTAAAGTTTACAGCAGAGGACAGTTTATTAGAGCAGAAACTAACAGCTTTCAAAACTAGAGGGGGTCCTCAAAGGGAGCGCCCACTAGTTAGAGGAAAGGATTTATTTTTATACCTTTTTGATGTCTGGGGAGGAGGCTGCCTAATGCTTCTTGGCACTATTATCAGATTTACATTGTTGCCTAGCCCAAAGGAGGCATATTCTGGAAACTATCTTGGAGCTTAATCAGCTTAAGCATTGTCTCTGCTCTGAGAAGAGTATGTTCCTGGAGACTCGTGGCTTTGAAGATAGGACTAAAGCTTTTTCTCTTCCCTCACCTGGGCTCATCACTCTGGCTTTGCCCTGTGATTTAAACCTATCTGTCAGCTAATAAAATTATTTGCCTGGCTCTGTTTTGGTTTCTGCCCTGATTCCCTCTACCTTGGCAATCTCCCTGACTGCCTATAATTTTTCCTATCTCAGCAGTATGTCATTGGAGTTTTAATTTGTACTTTTTTAATGGTTAATGATGTTGAACATCTTTTCAAGTGCTTATTTATCTATATTATCTATATATATTCTATAGACTCTCTTTTATAAAAAGTCTCTTCAAGTTTTTGCTCAGTTTCTAATTGGTGTGTTTGCTTACTTACTATTGAATTTAATGAGTATATAGGGTCAGTCACACAGAAACAGATATTAATTTTTATGAAGTCCAATTTATTTATTTATCCCTTATGGGTCATGCCTTTGGTGGTATATCTAAGAATGCTTCTTCTAATATCCAGTCACAAATATTGTGTCTTATGTTTTCTTCTAAAAATTTTACTGTTTTATGTTTTACATTCAATAGACCTATAACATTTTGAATATTGCTAGTCTCGTGGGATTTTGGTTATTTCTAAGTATTTTAAAAATATGTTGCAAGAAATAGAAATTCCATAGGAATGAAAATAAATGTAAGTTTTTTCTTCTTTGTCAAAAAAATGCAAAATTTATATTCAAACCTGATAACCTTGTTTTTATCTTGAAAAACTGAGTCTAGAATTTAAATATTTTATTAAATTGATAATCTTTAAGATTATAGAGTACTTATATAACTAAGTATGAATAATTTAAAACATATGGGCAAACATATATAAATGTATTTCAAGATAAAATTATACTGTTGCTTTGTGTATATTATTTCTATGGCAATATAATTACAGATTTGCTTCCACAGATTTAATTTGTTTTGTGTACTAAGGAAAGTTCAAAATTCAAAGAACATATATGCTTTCATTATCAAATGTGATTAAAATCTTAAGTGACTTGGAGTTTTCTTTGACTTCTAGTATCTTAAAAAATTATCATCCAACACTACTAACTGAAATGGCTAAAGGATTAACTATTTCTTGTCAAAAGTTTTCAAAATATAATTATCACACATTAATTTATTTCCTCATTCTATGTCTGATTTAACTAGGGCTTATATTAGTTTTTATTATTTAGCTTAACTTTTAAGTAGCAAAACATGAAGAAACAAAACTAAAATGACTGAGTATTTATGTACCAGAAATACCTCTCTTACCCCCTTCCCCACACAGAACTAATCACATTTAATCTTCAAAACAACCTAAGAGTTCAGACTCACTTTTCAAAATGAGGTGATTTCCATGGAGATTAAGTAAATTGCTAAAGAGTACCCATAGGTAATATCATCAAGGTTTCAAAGCAGTTTCGTGTAATTCTTTAACCCTCTGCTATTCACTTAAGACTATTTTTAAGACATTAGATCATTTAAAAAATCTAGTTGAGGTAACTGAGAAATTATATTATCTTCAATTACTCTAGAAAATTTGAGGAAAGCACAAGAATAATCATTTACTGTTAATTTTCTTGTTCTGTTTTCTTTAGTTCACTAATTACAAACTGTGACACTCAGTTGAGAACTGGTATTTTATTATATTAAAAAAACGATTCCTGCAAATAAGTAACAGAAGTACAAACAACACAATACAATCAGGTAAAAATAATTGAACAGATACTTACAAAAGAAGATACACAAATATACAATAAGTTTATGAAATGTTTAACATTGTTAATCAATAGAGAAATGAAAATCTAAATCTAAATGAGATGGCATTACACACTTTTTTAAAAAGTTTAAATTAAAAAGATTAACAAAACAAAGCCTTGGTAAGATGTGGAAATGAAATTCTCATGTATTACTGAAGAGAACGTTACCTTTCACAAGGAATTTGGAGAATAGTTTGGCAGATTCTTATTAAATTAACTCTGTGCAATCATATAAAACAATTCTACTTCTAGGGTTTTTTTTATTGAAGAGAGATGAAACTTATGTCAATATAAAGACTCTAAGTGAATGTTCATAACAATTCTATTAATTTTTACAGAAAACTGACAACTGTCTATATGTCCATCAACTGGAGAATGGATAAGCAAAGTGTAGTATATTCATACAATGGCCTACTACTGAACACTGAAAAGGAACAAACTAATGATACATTTGACATCTACGAATAGCTGAGCAGTGGAAGCCATAGGCAAAAGAGTATATGCTCTATTGTTTACTTTATAAGAAACACTAGAAAAGACAAAAAAAAAAATCAACTGCAGTGTCAGACAGCAGATCAATATTTTTTTTAGAGCCAGGGTTGAGGAAGGATTGACAGTTGGGGCCATATGAGAAATTGTAAAAATGACCAAAATATTCAATACCGTGATTGTGGTTGTTGGATCTGAGTTACTTGGCTAATGATGTTTTCAGCGGTGAGGTACTCAAAAGGAAAAAAAGCTTGCAAAGTCTTTGACATGGGTGCAGAGATACTTTATTCAGCAGAGGCAGAACCCAAAACTTGCCCATTAAGCAGAACTGGGTTTTTTATTTCACAAGAACAATAGTGGCATG
Source organism: Aselliscus stoliczkanus (assembly GCA_033961575.1). Taxonomy (NCBI): domain Eukaryota; kingdom Metazoa; phylum Chordata; class Mammalia; order Chiroptera; family Hipposideridae; genus Aselliscus; species Aselliscus stoliczkanus. The sequence continues at coordinate 109,559,354 of CM066729.1, forward strand.
GTGCCAGCACACATGTGCACTAGCAGCAACTTACAAAAACACAGTTGTTTTTCTTCTGTCCCACCTGGGAAGGGGGAGTCAGAGCTGCTGATCTCCAAAGGTAGTAAACATTTCCTGACCCTGAGAGGCCCTCAGCCTGGGCTCCAACAGTGGTGATGGTACACCAGTGTGTGCATCTGTCAGAAGGCATTAAACTATATGCTAAAACTGGTGCATTTTAATTTCTAAAACTTAGTTCTCAACAAAGTTGATTTAAGAAACCTATTAAGCAAATAAAAATTTTAAAATGGAGTAGTGTAAGGTGTAGTCAGATGGAAGGACAAATAATGGTATTAAGGTTAGTTAGTATAATATCAGGCAGTCAGGAATTCCCTGCTAGACTGAGCAAAGATAAGAAAAAAACTGGTTATTTCTTAAACTAGCCACTCCTTTCAAAATTATAGGGTAACTCCTACATACTAGAACAAGACATCAATCATGCCCCAGAGCAACAAAGCCATTTTGGAGGACATTACAAAAGGTCTTCCCAAAGTTGAGCAACAGAACAAACCTGATAAACCCCTTAATAACAGGCACCAGTACTTCAGCATTTCCCCACCCAGGCAAAAAGAAGCCTCACAGCAGCCTCGCCGTCTGCCTCCCTGCATTCACCCATAACAGCAGGGCCTCACGGGGACAGGATATTCACTATGTCTATGGCAAAACCCCATGGGACCCTAAGGAGAGGGCAGGTCAGCCAATGACGGGCAAGACCTTACATGTGAGCAGGATGCCAATATAGGTGTGAGATCCTATATCAAATATGCTCATCAGGGAAGCCTAAGCCAGGCACCCTCCGAGGGTCCCTGGGAGGAATCAAGGAGGTGAAGCATATGGGGCCTAAGGGCCTGTTAATCCTTTTCTGCAGAGCTTACAGCCTGCAACAGAAAAGAGAAATCTTCCTAAGACGCTAACAGCAGTCCTCCTTGCATTCTTGCCTCAAGGTGTCATAGTGAACCATTATCTGTCCCCGTAGGGGGCAAGGCTACATTGATCAAAGGGTCTTTTGGCTGAAGTGGTCTGTGAGGCATAGGGAAATTTAGCTAAATTGTGGGTGACGCATGTGATTTACAGACCTCGAAAAGAGCAAAGCCCCTTCCCTGTTTGTACTCAATAAAAGCTGCAAGCTGACCAGATTCAGGGCTCCTGTCCATCAGACAGAGTCCCCTGGCTCACATTGCTTTTTAAACTATCCCTGTCTCTTGCTCTTTATTTCTTTTTCTGAGTCCCCGCCGGTCCTCTCAAGGAAGCTAGACCCAGCCGTGCAGAGGTGCGACAGAAAAGTATAAAACTCAAGCCTTTTACCCTATCTAGTGGGCATCCCATTTTCCGGGTACCCCCACCCGCTCAGGAGCTGTAACCTTTCTCTTGTTTTAATAAAACTATCCTCTGCTACAATCTCGACCTCTCTGGTTCGTGTCTCCATTCTTCGGTTATGATCCCGGCACAAGAAATACCATACATCATTTGGGGGCTCGTCCAGGATCGAAAGAGTGGTAAATATGATTTGTGCTATTCTGTTTGCCTTGCCCACTAGCAAACCTTCAACAATATTTTCCTGTCACACACAAACATTGGGACTCTGACAGCCAGGTAAAAATGACTAGCATGGCTGCCAATCTTAAGACTCGGAGGACAGGCTTAGCAGAAGGGTTATGGTTAATCCCCTCCGATGCCAAGTCAGAGGAATGTTGCGCTTAGCCCGACTGCCTTCTCAGGGAAAATAGGGGGGCCCAAGGGTGGCATGAGGTTGGGGTGAATGTTTCTCCAACGCATCTGCAGAACTCTGGTCACAGCGACGCTGTCATGTGTTCCAAAGACTCCCTGAGTCTTCCTCTGACCTCACTGCCCGCATTGGTGCTAGCCAATGGCTCTCCTTCTCCCTCCCATCTCTGCTACTCTGCTGCCTTTTCCTTTCCATGAGAAGGCTGGATACTGGCACGTGGCTAGGTTGTGGGACTTTGCAGGCAACTGAGGGACCCTTGGCCCCGGCCACTCTGCGGTAGAGTCCCAAAGGTTTCACTGGTCCCTTCCCAGCCCGACCACTCCTATGGGGTGTGGGTAGAATGCCTCCTCCACCCTTACTGCTTTATTTCATCCTGACACTATATCCCCTCAGCCTCTGAGATGCTTGTCCAGGGCCCCTTCACTGTGAATCCTCCTCAACACTCCACACCAGCCTCAAGACATCTTAAGATAAGAACATGGAACTTTGTCTATAGAGAAAATCCCTTGTCGCTCAGGATAAGATTTCCTGGCATTTAGCCTGCCCTCTCTTAGCATCTTATTGGGATCTCCTTTTAGTTCTAAAGCACAAATGGAAATGTCCTGAATTTCCCATTCTACATCTCTGCTGTTTTTGTGCCCTTTCTTCATATTGCCTGTACTCCAATAACTATTTAGTGGTCTGAGTTCATTGAGGGCTCCACCCTGGAGGACCTGAGTATTTTGCCACTTTCCTCTTACACCTCTGCTATTGCAAGCCGTCAGACAGAGTTCTAGGAGAAAGCTGGCATATTCCGGACTCACTTTTCCTTAAGGAAGAAGCCTTATCTGAAGACTTTTGAGGCTTCCAATTTCTCTGTGTACTCACCCCCACAACTCTGGCATCACGATCCCCTTCTGCACCTCTTTACTTATATTGTGTGTCTTCCCTACAGACTTTGGGTATATATTCCCTCCTTCCTTAAGCACCTTTATACAGAAAGCCACCATTACATTGACCGTGCCATCAACTTCAAAGATGTTCAGTGTCGGACCATACACTCCTCTACCTTAAGATGCCCTATTATCAGGCACTGCCTTTATCGGCCCACAGGCCAGCATCAGAATTCAGGTGGGGACATACACAGAATTAGGTAGGCATCTACCGAGGGGCATGGGCCAGCCTCCCAGGTAAGGCATGACTAAATCCTGGCGTCTCATGTTCCCTCACCCAACCTCAGAACTGAGTCATGCAGTCTCCCTGGCTCACTCAGGATCTGAAGGATGCTCCAGATAGGTTTGGGAGATGAATTGCAAAGGGAGACCTTTCTTTTCTCCCTTCCCCACAAATGGGCAATGGGCCCTCATGCACCTACACTGCCTTGAACAATTGGGATAAATTTGACCCTCAGAGCCTGAAGAAGTGACGCCTTGTCTTCTGCTCAGAAGCATGGCCACAATACAAATTAGAAGACAGGAAAACCTGGCCTCCGGAGAGAAGTATTAACTATAACACTATCATACAGCCAGATTTGTTTTGCAGACGGCAAAACAAAGGCAAATGGTCAGAAATACCTTATGTTCAGGCCATTTTTGCTCTAAGAGACAACTCAGACTTCTGTAAGAAATGTCAAATTGATTCAGCCCTTTGACTGTGGTTTCATGTCTCTCTCCTCCAAAGGAGGCTCATCAAACAAAAACCCCAATGGAATCCTTCTCCCCAGAGGAGACTCCCACAGACAATATAAAAAAAACCCAGCCAGAATATTGTCCCAAAACTCTGTAACCTGCCCTTCCCCTTGAGTTGACTCTTGCCACGGCTCCCTCTAACTGCCCACCATATCCCAGACCTCCAGTGAGTAAGCACCCTCAGCCTGGAACAAATCTTCCTTTACAAGAAATGCCAGGAGAATTTGGACCTGCTAGAGCTCAGGTTCCTTTCTCCCGACAGGATCTCACACAAATAAAGGGAGATTTGGGGAAGTTTTCCAAAGACCCTGACAAGTACATAGAAGTCTTCCAAAACTTAACTGAGATCTTTGACCTCTCGTGGAAAGATGCCATGTTACTTTTTTTTTTTAAAAAAAAGATTTTATTGGAGAATTGGGGGAGGGGAACAGTGTTGGGGAACCAGGGAAGGGGAACAGAGAAGTTGCTGTCCTTTTTGTTCTTCAGTCTAGTTGTGGAGGACATTGCATCACTGGCTCATGTTGGTATCATCATTGCGCTCTTCTCAGATAAGGCAGATCGGTCACCGGTCTCTGAATGGCCAATCATCGCGGCTCTTGGCAGCTCATGCTGGCTGCCAGCCGCTCACACTGTCTGCTGGCCACTCACTGTAGCCTATGGCAGCCCACTGCAGCAGGGGATGCAGCTATGACGTCCCAGGGACTCACAGCAGCCCAGCTCCAGATAGAACTGTTGTTCACCATCTTAGCTGTAGAGGGCAGTGTCACTGGCCCTCATATGTGGGATCTGAACCACGGCCGCTGGCGTCCCAAGCCAGCTCTTAACCAATGCACCACTCGGCTGGCCCAATACCATGCTACTCTTAAATCAGACTCTTACTTCTCCTGAAAACCAAACAGGCCTACAAGCTGCCAAAAAATTTGGAGACGATCAATTCCTAATATATCATGAAAGGCAGACAGGACAAAACTCTGTTCGGAAATCTTTGCCTACAGGAAAAACAAATCACACCCACTGACGACACAATATGAGATCCCGATACTGCTATGTGAAATTGGCAAAGAAAATACTTTCTGGCATACATCTTAGAGGGACCCGAGGAGAACTAGGACTAAACCATTAATTATTCAAAGCTATCTACTATTAGTCAACTTACAGAAGAAAATCCCTTGGTCTTTTTAGAAAGACTCAGGGAGGCCTTAATTAAATACACCCCCATCCACCCATCCAGCAAGATACCCTTGAAGGGGAAATCCTCTTAAAGCACAAATTTATAACTCAGGCTGCCCCAGATATCCACAAAAAATTACAAAAATTGGTTATTGGCCCGAAAGTCACCTTGGATCAGCTACTCAAGGACTCCAACAATGTCTTTTACAATCGGGACCAGGAGAAAGCCCAGCACAAGGAGAGAAAGATGAAAAAGAAAGTGGAGGTATTAGTGGCTACCCTGCAGACTACAACCTAGCAGGGTGCCCAGGAGAAGTACAACTGTTACCGCTGCAGACAGCCCAGACACTGGAGAAGGGAATGTCCATGACTGGAGCCAGCTCAGAGACCTCCAGTGATCACTGGAAGTCAGACTGTCCCCGAAAGCCTCCACCCCCGAGGCCAGCCTCTTCCAACCAGGCTCCCACATGGGACTGAAAGGGCCCAGGGCTTCTAGCGGTGGCTCCTTCATCCCATCTCACCTTTAGGACTCTCGAGCTCCAGGTAACCATAGAAGTAGAAGGAAAATCTATCGATTTCCTTTTTGATATGGGAGTCACCTTCTCCATTCTTCTCTCCAATCCAGGGGCCATCTTCAACCGACATGTTACTGTCCACAGTGTCATGGGCAAGCCAATTACTAAATATTTTTCCCAGCTCTTAGGCTGTCTTTGGGGTGACCTAGTGTTCTCCCATTCTTTCTTAATCATGCCAGAAAGTCCAATTCCTTTGCTAGGAAGAGACATTATGAATGAGATGTGAACTATTATTCTCCTAGCCCCTTGGAATATTCCTAAATATCTCCCAGTAATAGAAGCCGACATTGACCCCAATGTCTGGGCCACATAGGGGGTAATTGATCATGCCTTAACTGCCACTCCAGTCCACATTCATCTTAGGGACCCTACTCTAAGGGTCCCTAAGATTGTTTCTAAGGGAAACAATACCCTCTGAAACCCGAAGCATGAAAAGGACTAACATTTACAATCTCAAGCAACAGTGATGTAGGATATTTCTGTTGTGCCAGGATCGTGGTCTCGTGAAGCTGAAGAATGGAGACGTGGACCAGAGAGGTAAAGTTTACAGCAGAGAATAATTTATTAGAGTAGAAAGTAACAGCTCTCAAAATGAGAGGTGGTCCCGATTGGGTTGCCCACTAGTTAGGGCAAAAGCTTTGGTTTTTATACCTTTTGTATGTCTGGGGTGGGGGCTTTGCTTGGCTTTTTGGGGCCGCATTTGTTGCTCAGCCCAGAGGAGGTGTTTCCTCCAAAGTGCCTAATTTCCTTAGAGCTTAATCAGCTTAATCAATGTCTCTGCTCTGAGAAGAGCCTCTTACCAGAGACTGAGTCTTATGTTATGCTAAATAACTGCTTGGAGATATGCATTCTACCTGGGAATCCCTGATTGGGAAAGAGGCCTTTCTCCTCCCCCACCTGAGTTTGTCACTGGCAGGTCTTGTGACTTAATCCTGTTTGTTAGCTGATAAATTATTTTCCTGGCTTTGTTATAGTTTACACCCTGCTTCCCTCTACCTTGGCAATTTTCCTGACTGCCTATAATTTTCCTATCTTAACATGGCCTTCTTAGGCAATGCAATGGCCCTTGCAGCACGCTCATTTTAGGAATTCCAAAGCAAATGGGAAATGGAGGCTAGTTCAAGACCTCCAAGCAATCAATGAGGCAGTTATTCTTATACACCCTATAGTTTCAAATCCTTACAAACTCCTAGCCCAAATACATAAAAGTGCCAAATGGTTTACAGTATTAGACCTAAAGGATGCCTTTTTCTGCATCATACACCCTGACTCACAATATCTCTTTGCCTTTGAGGATCCCAAAAGCCAGACTTCACAACTCACCTGGACGTTTCTCCCTCAGGGGTTTAGAGATAGTCCACACCTCTTCGGACAGGCTATCTCCAAGAACCTGTCAGAGTTTTCCTATAACAGCTGTACTCTTTTACAATATGTTGATGATCTTTTATTATGTGCCCCATCTGAGGACCTTCTCAGCTTAGGCACCACTGCCTTTTTAAACTTTCTAATGTCCAAAGGCTACAAGGTTTCCAATGCTAAGGCCCAGATATGTCAGACTTCTGTCAAATACCTTGAGCTAATTATCTCGAAAGGGACCAGAGCCTTAGGAGAGGATGCCTCCCATCTCCACTTATCACCTACCTAAGACCCTAAAACAGCTGAGGGGTTTCTTAGGTATTACTGGTTATTGCTTCCTCTGGATCCCAGGATATGGAGAAATAGCTCTCCCTCTCTGTCAGCTAATCAGGGATACTCAAAATGAAAATACCCACCTGCTGCTTTTGAGCCTAGAGACAGAACAGAGTTTCAGCCTTTTAAAACAAGTGCTGTTAAGGGCCCCAGCCTTAAGCCTTCCCATTGGAAAATCTTTTCATTTATATGTAACAAAAAGAAAAGGAATGGCTTTAAGAGTTTTAACCCAACCCAGAGGCCTCACAACAGCCAGTAGGCTATCTCAGTAAGGAACTAGATCTCATGGCGCATGGCTAGCCGGCTTGTCTGTGCGTCTGCTCTCCTAGTTCCTGAAGCCACTAAGCTTCCAATTGGACGAGACCTAACCATTTTCACCCCCCACCAAATTCAAAGGCTTTTAAGTACTAATAATATTCATTGGCTCACAGACAGCCACCTCTTATAATACCAGACTCTTTTGCTGGAAGGTCCTGTCCTTCAAATACGAACTTGTTCCACCTTTAATCCAGCAACATTTCTCCCTGAGGCAGATGGGGAATTAACTCATAACTGCCAACTGGTTTTACTGCAAACCTATGCTGCCAGAGCAGATTTACAAGAAATACCTCTAGACAACCCAGATTGGATGCTCTTCACAGATGGGAGCTCTTTTATGGAAAATGACACAAGGAAGACTGGATATGCTGTAGTTACTTTATATGATATCATAGAAAATGCAAACCTTCCATCGGAAGCCAGTGCACAGCTGGCCGAGCTAATACCTCTCACCCTAGCACTGGAACTGAGCAAAGGAAAGAGAGCCAATTTATATACTGATTCAAAGCATGCCTTATTAGTATTACATGCCAGTGGCATCACTTGGAAAGAAGGAGACTTCTTAATAGCCACAGGATCACCTATCAACTATCACCAGGAGATCAACAAACTACTACAGGCAGTACATTCTCCTTAAGAAATAGCTGTCATACATTGCAGGGGACCCTAGAGGAAAAATAGTGAAATCTTTGAAGGCACCAGGTTAGCAGATCAAGCAGCTAAAAATGCTGCCAAACTTGGTCTTAACCCTATACTAGCTCCTCTAGTTTGGGATGGGTCCATAACACAAGTCAAGTCCCAATATACTCAAAAGGAACAGGAATGGGCCAAAACAAGGGGCTATACTATCCAATCCACAGGTTGGTTACAAGGGGAAGATGGTTGTTTACTCCTCCCAGTTGCCGATCAATGGAAAGTTCTGAAAACTCTCCACCAAACCTTCCACTTAGGAAGGGACAAAACTTTACAAATGGCTCAAAAATTATTCACAGGAAAAAGCCTCCCAAACACTATACAACATATCCTCATATCCTGTGAAGTTGCCCATAGAAATCATCCCCTAATTCATCCTCAGACACCCATAGGGATAAAAAGACAAGGCAAATACCCAGGGAAGGACTGGCAGTTAGACTTCACACACATGCCCAAAGCAAAGGTGCATAAATATCTCCTAGTATGGATAGACACCTTCACCCACTGGGTTGAAGGAAAGGCAATAGAAGTGGTAAAGTTTCTAATCATAGAAATTATATTTAGGTTTGGCTTTCCCAGTTCTCTTCTGAGTGACAATGGACCCTCCTTCAAGTCTTCAGTCACTGAGGGGGTATCTAAGGTCTTGGGAATTGATTACCACCACCACTATGCCTGGAGACCCCAATCCTCAGGCAAGGTAGAAAAGACCAATGACCAATGATATCATCAAAAGACATCTTCAAAAGCTATCTCAAGAAACCAACTAGGATTAGATAGCTTTACTCCCCATACCTCTCCTTCGCATTTGAAATAGTCCCATTAAATTCAGCCTAAGCCTTTTTAAAATATTGTATGGGAGACCTTTCCTAACTAATAACCTGTTAATTGATCAAGAAGCCATACAGCTAACTCAGCATGTAACCTCTCTAAATCAGTTTCAACAGGCTATTCAACAATTATCAGAAGCCCAGCCCCAAAAGGATCAAAAGCCCTTATTTAACCCAGGAGACGTAGTTCTTATTAAATCTCTTCCTTTTCTATCTCCTAGCTTAGACCCTGTCTGGAAAGCTCCCCACACAGTAATCCTTTCCACTCCCACTGCATGAAAGTACCAAAATTCGACTCCTGGACTCACCACTCTTGAGTCAAGTCTTGGACAAAAACACCCCCAGAAGCAGGCGAACGGAAAACAAGTCCCAACTAAGAAAGTTCTAACTACACCAGCCAACCCCTGGAGGATCTCAAACTCCTCTTCCGTTGTTCAGATAAATAAAAGATGTATCTATTCCAGATCTTACTTTTCTTATCAGTATGCTCAAAGGATTTCAGAGAATCCTATTCCCTTCCAGAAAAATGAAAATGTATGGGTTTAGCTAGCCAACCGCGTAATGAATGTATCAGATTTCTGCCATGCTGGAAGTACCTCAGTAGAACAAATTTTCACCTCCTTTTTAGTCGGGGTCTGCACCCCTTTAAACCATGTCAAAAATTATACAGCCTTTCATTCTACTAATAAAACCCTGTCTTATTCTAATATCTACCATTGGGGTCCCTCCAATGCATACAAAGATATGAGCATGTTTTCTATCTGCGTAAGAGCCATAACCCCGGCTGATCAATGTGTTAGTTTCACCGGTTGCCCCAAGAAATGTTTCAACCTTTCAACTGATAATAATTTAAATTGTAGTACTACTACTACTACTACTACAGGTTTTACTAGTGCACATGTGAAATTACCAGCTGTATGGTTTATCCTCTGCGGGAAGATTGCCTACTCTTAATGTTCCAGCTTATAGCACTGGGGAACCCTGCTCCCTTGGCAGATTAACTGTTTTTCTTCCCCAAAAGCCTCGTCAGGCTACATTTTGCAGAAAACATACTCTAGATCCAAGCTTCAACAGTGATATACATTTATTTAGTCCAGCTGAATATGTATCTTTATCTCTTTTTATAATGCCTGCCATGACTGTTGCTTTAAATGTAGAATTTGGCCACATGGCTTGTGCAATGGGAAAATCCCTTAACACAACCTCACAGGCCATCCATGATATGGGACAGAAATTGGCACAAGTTAGAGAAGCTGTCCTTGAAAACAGGGCTGCCATAGATTATCTGATCCTCAAACATAACCTAGGATGTGAAAGCTTCAAAGGATTATGTTGTTTTGTTTTGTTTTGTTTTGTTTTTCCATTTTTTTTATTAGTTTCAGATGTACAACACAATGCAATAGTTATACTCTTTACCCCCCAAAGTGAAAACCCACCTCCCCCAGTTCGCCACCCCACTCCCCCCGCCATATCATACATATCCATCACAACTCCCCTGACTCCCCTCCACAGTATACTCCACATCCCATGACCATCCACATATTCAGTTACAGTTGGCATAAAATACTGTACAACATCAGCATCAGGTGTACAGTGCAGTGATCAAGCCTCTACTCCATCCATGAAGTGGTCTCCCTAACAAGACATATGACTATCTGACATGCCACAAAATTTTTACATTATTATATTCCCCGAACTGTGTTTCATATCCCTGTGGCAATATTGTAGTTGTCTATTTGTGCTGTATAAACCCTTCCCCTTCCCCCCATCTCCACCCCTCTCCCAACTGGCAACCCTCAGATTTTCCTCTACATCTAGGAGTCTGTTTACTTTGGTCATTCACTCAGCTCTTCAGACTCCACACACAAGTGAGATCACATGGTACCTGTCCTTCTCCGACTGACTTACATCACTTAACATAATAGTCTCTTCACAACATTATCAATTACATTCCCAGAACTGCCCCCATATCCCTGCAGCAACATTGTAGTCCCACCTACGCTGTCCAAAACCTTCCCGCTTTCCCTCAGCCCCACTCCCTCCCAGCCAGCAACCATCAGTTTTTCCTTTATAGCTGCTTGATCTGACTTCAATCTTCTTAAATTTACTGAGACTTGTTTTGTGGCCTAACATGGTCTATCTTGGAAAATGTCCCATGTGTATTTGAGAAGAATGTATATTCTGTTTGTTCAGGGTGAAATGCTCTAAAAATATCAATGAAGTCCAGCTGGTCTAAAGTATCATTTAAGGTCCCTCTTTCTGTGTTGATTTTCTGTCTAAAGGTACTGTCCATTGGTGACAATGGTGTTGAAGTCGCCTACTATGATAGTGTTAATGTTGATCTCTGTCTTTAGGTCTGTCAAAATCTGTTATATGTAATTAGGAGTTCCTATGTTGGGTGCATAGATGTTTATTAGGGTTATAGTGCCCTTCTTTGTCTTTTATTGTAGTCATTTTAAAGTCTATTTTGTCCAAAATAAGTATTGGTACTCCAGCTTTTTTTTCTCATTTCCATTTGCATGAAATATCTTATTCCATCTGTAAACAGCATATACATGTGTCCTATTTTCTTATCCACTCAGCCACTCTCTGTCTTTTGATTTGAGCATTTAGCCCATTCACATTTAAAATGATTATTAATAGGTGCATATGTATTGCCATTTTGTTATTTGTATTCCTGGTCTTCCTGGGTTAGCTTGTTTACCCCTTTCTTTTGTTCAAAAAGCCCTTTTAACATTTCTTGCAATGCTGGCTTGGTGGTAATGAATTCCTCAAGCTTATTCTTTTCTGAGAAACTCTTTATTTCTCCTTCAATTTTAAGTGATAGCCATGCTGGGTAGAGCAATCTTGGTTGTAGGCCTTTATTTTGTGTCACCTTGAATATCTTCTGCCACTCCCTTCTGGCCTGCAGAGTTTCTGTAGACAAGTCAGCTGTTAGTCTCATAGGAGTTCCTTTGTATGTAAACTGCTGTCTTTCTCTTGCATCCTCTAGGATTCTGTCTCAGTCTTTAAGCTTTGCCATTTTAACTATGATGTGTCTTGGTGTGGACCTGTTTGGGTTCAGCTTGTTTGGATCCCTCTGCACTTCCTGGGCGTGTATGTTGATTTCCTTCACCAGGGTAAGGAAGTTTTCAGTCATTATTTTTTCAAATACATTCTCAACCCCTTGCTCCTTCTCTTCTCCTTCTGGTATTCCTATGAGGCAAAGGTGGTTGCGTTTTACCTTGTCCCATAGGGCTCTTAAACTATTTTCATTGTTTTGTATTCTTTGGTCTTTCTGCTGTGCCAACTGGGTGATTTCTGCTATTTTATCTTCCAAATCGCTGATCCGCTCCTCTGCTTCATCTGCTCCACTGGTGTGTTCTTCATTTCCGTTATTGTATTCTTTAGTTCTAACAGGTTGTTTTTTATGGTTTCCCTATCCTTCTTTATGTCCTCGCTAAGTTCCTTAAACATTCTTATCATCAGTGTTCTAAACTCTGTCTCTGAAAGTTTGGATCCATCTGTTTCATTTAGTTCTTTCTAGAGGTTTCTTCTGATCTTTTACTTGGGACATGTTTCTTTGTTTCCCCATTCTGGCTGTCACTCTGGGATTGCTTTGATGTATTAGCTAGATCACCAGGAAAGCCCTGGCTAGATCACGCAGGCGCACAGCTCACGGCCCAACACTCCTAGGAAAACTCCCAGTCTCAGCCTGTCCCAATCAGCTGCTCACAGATCAGGCCGAGCAGCCTGACAACCAATCACCAGCCTGGCAACTCTGCAAGCGCAGTGCGGAGAGCGGGACCCGAGGCAGCTCGCGCACTCCTGGGTCTCATTGAGCAGCCTGTTGGAGCCGGAGGGCACCCGCCCAGCATTTCCCTGGCAACGCAGTATAAGCCGGGCAGAGGATGGGGATTCAAGGCCTCATGCGCGTGCGCATGCACACACGCACTTCTGCGCCAATTCCACCAGACCAATGAGGTTTCGGACCTGCTCTTCCATGGGAGGGCCCAAGTCCAACAAAGTAGTGCCCTCCCTACACCACTGGCATGCAGGCTCCACACCACGGGAACAATAGTCCCAAAACCTCCAGCCTTTGCACCAAAGGTGCTCAGTTTAATTCGTCCCCACACGCTCCTGGGTCCGGCTCACACAGCCAGTCCCTCCACCTGGAACCAGGTAAGTGTTCACCGGCGAGCAAGCCTGTGCGCTGGACCCACTGATTCTCCAGCTGCTCTCAGCCTCACCGAGCTGAGCAAAGAGAGTCCTCACTAATTTACTGCCAGCTATCTTAGAACTCCTCTTCCGGGCAAAGGAACTCTGGGCTGGTGAGCTTGGTGTGTGGCTGGAGGGTCTCTCCCCCAACCTGAGAAGCCTCCCCACAGCTGGGACTTTGCTCACGGGGTTCACCCTCTCTCGTCTCCACCCGTCCTACCAGACCCGAGATGGCATCCTTTTTTAGTTCTTCATTTAGTGATTCTGTTCATCTAGTGTTCTGGGGACCTCCAGGGTTGAATGCTGTATAATTTATTTGTAATTTTGGTGTGATCCTGAGAGGTAGTTAGCACAGTGTCTGTCTATTGTGCCATTTTACCGGAAGTCCTCGGATTATGTTGTTTTAATTTGTCTGATAATTCCCTTAATCGAAGAAAAAGTCCAACAAATTCATAATAGAGCCTCTAACATCAAAAAAAGAGCTGGATTCTTTAACCTAGACCTTTCCTTCCTTACATCCTGGCTCCCCAACCTAACAGGACTTAAGGAAACATTTCTTATTCTTCTTTTATTCATTATTCTAGGAGTTACTTCATGCTGTTTCCGGCAATTCATCTCTGCTTGTAGACCACTCACCAGTTAGCTACGTCAGCCTAAATGACTACAACAACTATACCTGGAGCTGCTTTTTTACCGGGGACACTTAGATAGCCCTCTTGGCAAGCCCTAACTGCCAGTCCCTCTCTACATCCCTCCTCAGCCTGAAGTAGCCAGAACAGTCATCGTTCCCGTTCCCTAACGACAGTTAGGATTTTGCTTTCAGAGTGGGGAATAAGACAGCTTAGTTAGTATAATATCAGGCAGTCGGAGATTCCCCGCTAGACTGAGCAAAGGTAAGAAAAAACTGGTTGTTTCTTAAACTAGCCATTCCTTTCAAAATTATAGGGTAACTCCCACATACTGGAACAGACACATCAATCATGCCCCATAGCAACAAAGCCATTTTGGAGGACATTACGAAAGGTCTCCCCAAGGCTGAGCAACAGAACAAACTTGATAAACCCCTTAATAACAGGCACCAGTATTTCAGCATTCCCCCTTCCAGGCAGAAAAAAAGTATAAAACTCAAGCCTTTTACCCTAGCTAGTGGGCATCCTGTTATCCAGGTACTCCCTCCCACTCTGGAACTGTAACCTTTCTCTTGCTTTAATAAAACTATTCTCTGCTACATACTCTACCTCCCTGGTCGGTGTCTCCATTCTTCCGCTTTACAAGACCACGATCCCAGCACATCAGTATAAGCTTGAGGAGAAGAGATGACCATTATGTCCACAATTAAGGCAGTAAAAGTACTAAAACACTGAAGTTTTACAAAAAGTAAAAGAACTACACATTGAAGAAAGTGGAATTTTTCTGTAGAGGTTACATTTCAGTTTTCCTCTAAGGATCCGGATAGAAATGAGAATGGCATGAAAATAATAAGTGGGAAATTGGCATATGCATAGATCAGAGAATTGTGACCTTCAGTATAGCTAATAGTGCTTCACTGATAAGAAATTGGTAATTAAAATGAAACAGCAATAAAAAGAAATAATAAAAAGAAAATGTCTGGTCACCAAGATCTGAGTTTTGACACTTACTACATGTGGGATTTTGAAGAAATATCTTAACTAAATTTTCCATAATTCACTTTTCACAAATTAAATAATAAAATGAGGCTCTAAAATCATACTATAGGGTTACTCTAATGATTAAATTATATCTGTCTATGAATCTTTGGGTATGATGTCTGGAGCTCTTTGACCCTAAAAATATTGTAGAATATAAGAATAGCTCCACTTCACTAATGAGTATTATAAATATAAATTTTAATGAATGTTTAATTTGTTTGATTATACCAATCAAGAAAATAAAACAAAACAATTAAAAAATAAAATATTAATAATGTTTCCTGAGCCAAACATTAATATTAGTTGCTATGGAAAATATCCCAGGAATTATAAAATATATTTGACAGTAGCTTTCATAATTATATATTAAAATATTTACTTAAATGCAATGAGGAATTATTTATTATTCATATTAAGAATGTTATTTAAGACATACAATGATGTGCAGTGCAAGTTACAGAAAAAAACACATTTTTTTATGATGAAGATAGTAACAAATTATTTTCCCAAATATTAATGCATTTTAGTATGGCCCAAGAATTGCATAGATAAGAGATTCAATTTAGAAAATATGTGATAAATTTAAAATGTAAGAAATGAAATAAAAAGAACAACCTCCAAACAGCTGAAAGAGATAACCAACACAAAATGTTGAAATCAGTGAAACTGCAAAACAAAACAAGGGTTCCATACATGCAAATACTGATTTATTACAGAATTCAAACCTCTGTTGAGAGAGAGAGGATGGGGGAAGTAGATGGAGGAAAAATGATACATAGAAATAAAAGAGAGGATTGAAATGTCTGATGTTGTACAGCAATTACTACAAAATATGTATACATTCACAAGTAAAAAAAGGTGAGCACTCTCATCAAAGATGCTGGCCATCAGGCATGAAAAGACAAAGTGAAATGAAAAGATATGTCAGGAGCAGAGCAGCAGACAGGTGAAATAGATAAAAGACTGGAAAATCAGTTTGTTGAGAATAAAGAAAACCTGAATACTATTTCAAAAATATTCTGAATTCAGACTTTTGAATAACTTAAATGAAGGCTGGTTGAGAAAATAAGTTTGTTAGAAATAGGAGATGATGCATATAGTACACAATTAATGGCTGAGTAAAAGCAAAATATAACCAAGTAAACGCGAAGATCTACTTGGCTTTATTAAGTGACTCATGGCAGGCAGCATCCCTTCCAGTAACTAGAAGCAGCTCCAAGGGGTTGTACAAAAGGAAGGTTTTTATAGGACAAAGGGTGGGGCAAGGGAGCTGTTAGCAATAGAAAAGAGAGGGTTCTATTTAAACCAAATTTCTTTAAGGGGGAAAAGGACCAGCAAGGGTTTTGTCATGTAGATTACCTCTTCTTTCTATGGAGGTTGGAGAGGGCCCATGTGACAGATTATCTTTCTGTGATGCTTGACCAGAAAATCTCAGACTGGTTGATTAACATTGTAATTCTAAGAAAGGTTGAAGCAGCAACTAGGTCAGATGTTAAATCTAGTTGTGGTATCCTGGGCTTTAGCACAAGTGATACTATTTGGGGCCTGTGGTTTTCTCTTTAAGATGGCTTATCCCAGAAAGAAAAGGATGTCAACACAAGCTGTCCTTCTATTATTAAAGCCATAACGCCCTTTTAAATGTTAACAAGTCAAGTCACATAAAATTATATACAGACAGTCCCCACTTATGATGTTTCAATTTATGATTTTTCAACTTGATAGGGTGAAAATGATACACATTCAGTAGAAAACTTCCAATTTAAAATTTTGATCTATTTTTTTTTTTTAAGAGGGCAGTGTCACTGGCCCTCATATGTGGGATCCGAACCAGGGCCGCTGTGGTCCCAAGCCAGCTCTCAACCACCATGCTACTGGCTGGCCCAATTTTGATCTTTCAGGCTTATGATACGTCATATGATGCTCTCTCCTGATACTGGGCTGCTGCAGTCACCTGCACCCCCAGTCAGTCAGGGATCACAGGGTAAGCTACAGTGCATTATGAAATGCATTTTCAACTTAAAATGGGTTTATCAGGACTGGACAGCTTCATGAACCAAATAGGATAAAATACTTCACTGACCCAGCTCCCTTCTCTCATATGAGTCACTCTTGGATCTTTCTACAAAGAAACTGAAATAGTTGCTATGGGAGGTCTAAGAAGACTGGACTGCATGGTTGGCTTTGATGCTGGAAACTCATTTGGGTCTCAAGATGATTCCAAAATCTGTTCTCTAAGTCTTCTTTAAAACCAAGAATTAGTAGAGGAATGTTGTGAACAACAAGCTTTTGGGAATACACCATAGATGTGTAGAGAAGACAACAAACAGGCTTTTAAAATGCAGCTTACCTGACTGTACTGTACACAAGTTCATTCTTAAACATTTATGATACATTATATTTCTTAAACATTTACTGATAAATTAATTTTTTTTATCAAATAATATATATTATATACTCTACAGTCAGAAATCCTTAAAGTTTATTTCTGAAAAATTCAACTTTTTTCAAATATATCTTCTTTATAATTCTGGATTTTTATATATTTTATTAGACTTCCCAGAATGGAACGTATCTGTTAGTTGAGAAATATTATATTACACTAACCCAATAATTGTACATGATTCCTTGACTAAGAATCACAAAATTATTTAGGGTTGGTTTAATCAGTGTATGAGGTATGGGTTTCCCCAGGTCTTAGGTCTTTGAACAAGGGATTTCTTCTGGGTTCCCCATTCTGCAGCTGTGTTCTGTTCCATCCTGACAGATGAGTAGCCAGAGTCTAAAGAACTGAAGGGACCATGCCCAGTGGCCTATGGAAGTCGGGCCAATTACCCTGCTGATGCAACTAGGTAAAGGAGAACTCTGAGGTATTTCCATGTTAATATAGAGAGAGCTCTATTTCATTTATTTCAGTTCTGAAGAGTTATATGTGTGTAACCAGGCTAATGTAGTCATGCCCTTCACTTGTGCAATTATATTCTCAACCAAATAATGTTTATTTCAAATAATGTTTCAAAAACATGCTTGTACATGATTCTTTGTGCTCATTTGTGACTATGTCTGTAAAGTATTTATTTAAATGTAGGGGTATTTTAATCTCCAGAAGATATATTCCTTGCAAATGCTGTGCATATTTGACTTCCCCCAAGGGTGTGTGAGTGAATTGCATTGTAGCCTCCCCATAAACTAAATTGCATGTTATTTTTACATAAACCTTTTTGTTTTAATGCATCTCTCCCTGACCACTACTGAGGTTGAGTATTATTAGCTCTTATTGTTTCCAAGGATATTTTATGTACTTGGGGAAAAAAAACCCTGTGTATATTATAGGTCATAAATATTTTCTCTCACTTTGTAACTTGTCTTTTAATTTTTTATAGGGTATTTCATCGCACATGGTGGGGGCGGGGGGAGAGCAAGAAGTCTTGATTGAATTCCTTTAATTTTATGTATATACTTCTGTAAAAATTTTTCTCCTTATGAATTTTTGGAGTTTTTGTCCTGGCTTAAAAATATTATATATATGGAAGCATTTCTATTAAAAATACTACTTTATGTGCTGTGCATTTAGCAATAAACAAAAAGACAGTTTTTGAACTCAAAAATTTATATACTATGTTACATAGTATGGTGGACAGAAAAAATAGACCCCCAAATATATCCACATCCTAATCCCAGGAAACTATGAATATGTTACTTTAAATGGCAAAAGAGACTTTTCAGAAATAATTAAGTTAAGAATCTTGAACTAGGGAGATTACTTTGGATTACTTAGATGGATCCAGTATAATGACAAGTGCCCTTATAAGTGAAAGAGGTATGCAGGAAAGTCAGAGGCAGAAAAAAAGTATGTGAATATGTAACTAGTAGGCAGAAGTTAAAGTGATAAAATGGCTGGTTTTGGAAGTGGAGAGGGGCCATGAGTTGAGGAATGAAGACATCCTTGAGAAACTAGTTAGGGCATGAAGCACAAACCTCCCTCCCTCGAGCTTCCATAAGGAGTACAGCTCTGCCAACAGCTTAGTTTTAGCACAGTAAGACCTGTTTCACATTTTTGACCTTCCAAACTGTCAGATAATACATTTGTGTTGTTTTAAGGCACTAATTTGTGGTAAGTTACTACAGCAGCAATAGGAAAATAATACACACATTAAAATAGCCAAGTAAACAATCTCAGTAGGCATGTGCTTGAGGAAGAGGAAAATGGGCAAGGTTATAGAGCGGGTCTATCAAACATGGTAGCCATTAGCCACTTCCTGTAGCAGAGAAGGAAAAAGGGCTTTTGTAGACAACTGGACACTCTGACCACAATAATGCTAATATAAATAATAATTGTTCAGGAGGGCAAAATGACCAAAAAGATACACGGCAGAAGCATAGAATAATATAAAGAGTGATATGAAATTTGGATAAAATGTGTTCCATTCAAGAGATTAAAATGATTCCAAACACTGGAGAACATAACAACCTGCTTTCTTTTAGAAACTAAACCACAACACATACATAAAAGGCTGACAAATTCAATATACTCGTATGATAAAAGATGTCAGAAACAAAAATAACTGTGACAGACTGGGAGAAAATATTTGCAACATATGCTACAGTTAAAAGATCTTATCCACAATATGTCAACATTCCTAAAAATGGAAATTGAACAAAAGGAAAGGAAACAAAAACTGAGTAACAAAGAAGAAAATATCTGCAAATGAATGAACATTTTATTAAAGCATAACAATTGATTAATAAATGTATGAAAGCTTGTCAATTCTAACTTTAATCCTAAATCTACATCTAAAACTAATATTTAATCTAATTTTATGATTATTCTAGGCTGTGAGAGAGGGCAATTTGTACTGTCTAAAAGAAATTTCCAGTGTCTTTTTTTTTAGATCACTAAACATTTTTGCAAAATATTTTATATCACTATATGTTTTTCATAAATATGTGTCACACCTTTTGTTGTTATAAATAAATAAAGAATTAAAAACTGAAAACATACAGAGGTTAAAAGCTCAGTTCAAAGAGTTAAAGAATCTGACTATACAGTGCCTGATTTTCAAACCTTTAATAAGTTAACCTTTTAAAATGTTGAATTCACTTTACCTTAACTTAGAGTCTTTAATTTTTTACTTCTTAAGATTACATGTCTGCCTTAAAGGCCAAGCCAATTGTGATATCATGACATGACAGATTTTTATTCTTATTTTTAACATTAGTCATCTCCTTTATTAGTAACTCCTAATCCATTTTACTTTTGTGCCTTTCACTTGATCTTTGGGGAGCCCCATTATCTTGTTATCTGCCTGAATTTTCCTTGTCATCATGTTGCTTCAGTATGTCCAATCTCACCTCAGAAATGACCTTTAATTCTTATCCTCAGTGGCTTCTTTACTTTGACTTTTTTTCCTTTTTGAAGCTGTGCCCTGGGTCTGATGTTGACAATTATTCTGCTACAATCACATCTGTATCGTTTTTCCTCATCAGTTCTGCAGAACTGATCAATGTCCCATTCTGCATATCCCAAGTCTAATTATCTCATAGTAATCTAAATTGAATTAAATTTGTTATCTCTTGGCACAGCCAACCAAAAAGGAAAATATTGTGATTACATCACTATTACTACTAGATATAATATTAAAGGTGGGAGAAAAAAAACAAATGTCTTCAAATTAAATTTGAAATGTATTATGGAAAATACTCAGATGCCACTAAAAAAGTAGAAAAAGTACTTAATGATTCTGTTTAAGTAGCATTTTTGTATCTTGTGATTCTTTTCATCTACAAAGTACCCTGCAGTGCTAGACACTATGACTATCTCTCTGATTTTATGGAAAGCATTCTTGAAGCTATTTATATTGTGTACCTATAATACCCCTCAGAATCGCATGTTGTGAATATATATCAGGAAAACAACCTATCTTTATTTGACCCTATGCATTTCAGAAAAGTCATCAGTCCACATATGCTCTACTCCATCAATTTAACTTTCTAAGCAATATCTGTCAATGTATACTTTATGGAGTGTTTATAATGAATCACCTGGGGAGGTTTCCAAATTTAGCTATCTGTTTTTAATACCTGCTCACCTCCCCATGATTCTGATTCAGTAGGTGTAGAATAGGACTTGAAAATACCCATTTTAAAGCATCCCAGGGTGTTTCCTATGTATATTGACATTTGAGAGCCATTGACTTACCAAACAACTCATTCAGTTACATAAAATATCAGTCTGGCAATTAAGTTCATGAACTCATCCTAGAATAAGTGCTACTTACTTCATTGTATATGTCACCTTCAAAGTACTCCCCTTGGGAAGCTATGCACCAATGCCAGCACCTAGCCTACCCTTCAAAGCAATTTTTCTGGAATGGCCATCAGAGCTGTCATTGTATTGGCCTTGATGTCCTGGATGTCATCAAAATATCTTCCTTTCAGGAAAGAAGTCATTGTGGGCCAGATCAGGTGAGTAGGGAGGGTGTTCCAAAACAGTTATTTGTTTACTGGCTAAAAACTCCCTCATGGATATTGCCATGTGAGCTGGTGGATTTTTGTGGTATAAGAGCTATGAATTGTTGACAAAAAATTCAGGTCGTTTTTGTCTAACTTTTTCATGCAGTCTTTTCAGCACTTCCAAATAGTAAATTTGGTTAACTATTTGTCCAGTTGGTACAACTTCATAATGAATAATCCCTCTTATCTCAAAAAAGGTTAGCAACACCATTTTGACTCTGGATTTGGACAGAACTTTTTTGGTTGTGGAGAATTGGTTGACTTTCATTGTGCACTTTGACGGTTTGTTTCAGGGTTGTGTTGGTACAACCACATTTCATCACCAGTGATAACACCACCCAAAACATTGTATTGCTTCTCCAAAAGGTCTTGGCAAACTTTGACTCCCCTTTGCTTATTTTCATCTGTGAGCTCCTTCAATGCCATTTTTGCACACACCTTTCTCATGCCAAGATTTTCAGTTAAGATTTTCCTAACTGTTTCTCTATCGATGTTTACTTGATCTGGTATGCTTCTTACAGTCAGCCGATGATTTTGCATACTACTCTAGGAATTTTTGCAATGTTTTCATCAGTTCTGCTTGTTATTGGCCGTCCTGACCTCTCTTCATCAGTGACACATTCTCTCCCTTCAGAATAACGTTTAATCCATTTGTACACTGGTGTTTTCTTCATGGCATTATCCCCATAAACTTGGACTAACATGCCCCTGATTTCACTTCCATTCTTGCCAAGTTTAACAAGAAATTTAATGTTTGTTCATTGCTCTAATTCAAGCTCATACATTCTCACTACTGCACACAAAAACGCACAACAATAATGAATGCCACTCAGCAAGACACTGCCACACATTGACATGAACACAGCTGTGAAACACTGATTACCAAGGTTATGAAACCTTACTGACCTGTTGACACAGTGTTGCCAATATAAGTGAACAACGGCAAGTTCTCAAACTTAATTGTCAGGCAAACCTCATTGTTATTTTCAAAGCACAAAACAGTATAAGGGGGTAATATTAGGATTTCTATTATTATTATTATTATTATTATTATTATTATTATTATTATACCAAAAATATGATAGATCTTATATGTCAGTAACATTTAGTGCATAGAACAGAACAAGTCCTTTTAGGTAGTCACGGCCTGTTGGAAGTGTTCGGTTTCCACAAAGTAAAGCATTTGTGAGGAACATCTTTCTCACTTTCTGTACATTGTATTATAAGACACTTTCCACATAATGAGTTAAGTTTGTTTACAAATTATATTCTCTAGTGTTAACTGAACTAATATTTAGAAAATGCAAAATTGACTAGAAAGATAACAGTAACAAAAGAAAATAATAAATATTTCAGAATATATTACCTATTAAAAAAATGGCAGCACCAGTGTTTCTTATTGGACAACCACATTAAAAGGGAAAATAAATACCCAATGACAATATTTCAGAAAATCCTTTCACATTTCTTACTGAATAGTGGAAGGCAAGGGCCATCCATGTAACATTACCGAAATTTTTGCTCTAGTGAAACAGTGAACTTAGCCAGAATAGTACACAGAAAACAAAATAGAAAGAAATAAAAATTCATTCTTTTTCACTATGCTCTGTTGACTGGTCTTAGAATGTATTATTGATGATTTAGTGCAAAAAATATTTTAGGAAAATTATGCACAGTGGGAAGCTTACTGTAGAATTGTTTGACAGTCCAGATACTCTTAAAGTGTTTCATTTTATTTTCCAGATTTTGTTTTATAAAGTAATACACCAAGAAGTGTTTTTTTGTAACCTACCATAAGAAAGATACAATAGAAACTGTATGTCTTTTAAATTATGCTTTAAAATATTTTGAGAAAATGCTAAATGTTGTAGGCTATGAGCACAAAGATCATACCATGCATGAATTTCATTTACAATATTTTTCAGAAAAAAGCTATTGTTCCTTTAAATAGGTGGAAATAAATTATACATGTCAACATCCATGTCATTCATTTTACAAAACGAGATTTATTTATAAAATGTATAGTAGACCTTTATGATATTTTATAAGGACATAGAGAATAGCTTTGAAAAATTTTTTAACCACAGAGAAATATGATGGTGACCTTTTGCAAAGAAGTTAAAAAGCTAATTGAATTTAAATGAGTGGCACTTTTTCTTTTTTTTTACAAATATAAGTACTAAATTTATTGACTCTTTTTTGCTGATAACCATCTATTAGTAGCTCACTAATTGGTACATATTTTAGAAAACATAAACACAATCTACCGCTATCATGCAAAGGTCATGATTTAAAAATGAGTGAGAAAATGTTTTGTGAAAAAATTTTGAAATATGAGTATTTGAATGTTACCCAACATTTTATGATTTTTGTTACCTAAAATAATTTGTGTAACTTAAAACAATATATTTAAATCTATACATTTAAAATGATTGAAAACACATTCTAATCTATTTAAAATGTTTCAAAATTAACATTTTCAATAGACTTTAAGCCATTTGTTATTTATATAAAAATACATTGTCCAGGGCCAGCAGAGTGGCATGTTAGTTAAAAGTTGGCTTGGGACGCCAGCTCTGAGCAGCAGGGCTCCGGGTCGGATCCCACATGTGGGCCAGTGAATGCTGCACCCTCTACAGCTAAGATGGTGAACAACAGCTCGACCTGGAGCTGGGCTGCCGTGAGTTGCCCGCGTCGGTGTAGGCTACAGTGGTGCTGGCTGGCAGCTAGTGTGCACTTCCATGAGCTGCCAAGAGCCGCCCTGAGTGGCCATCCAATGGCTGGCGAGCGACTGCCTCAACCTGGAGGAATGAAATGATAATACCAACATGAGCCAGTGAAGCAACATCCTCCACAACTAGACTGAAGAACAAAAGGACAGCAACTTGTCTGTTCCCTTTCCTCAATTCCCCAATAAAATCTTAAAACAATAAAATAAAATACATTTTCCAATTAGTTTATAGAACAACATCAAAGAAAATAGGATTTTAACAAAAGTTTTAACAGTTTTAACAAAAGTTTTTAGATACTTATAAATACAGATATAATAAGTGATACTTTTGAGCTAAGCCAACACTCTCCTTCTATTTGTGTATAATATATATCTTTATGAACTCCCATTTTCAGGCAATACAGCTACTACAAGCAAGTATCAAACAAAAAAACTAAACTTAAAGACAAACTTTCATAACATTTTCCCAGCCTGAATATTCAGAAATAATAAAGCAAATGGAAGAGTGTTGCAATATAAAATATAAATTTTCTATAATGTAGTAAAGACACAAAGGTTTTATAAAATTAATACTTCAAAAATCTTTTTTTTAAATTAAAGTTTATATGGATGACAGTTGTTAGTACAGTTACATAGGTTTCAGTTGTACAATTCTGTATACATCATCTATGTATCACATTGTGTGTTCACCACCCAGAGTCAGTTCTCTGTCCATCACCATATATTTAATCTCCTTTACCCTCATCTATCACCCGCCTCCCCGCTTACCTTCTGGTAACCACTAAACTATTGTCTGTGTCTATGAGTTTTTGTTTCTTAATTTGTTTGTCTTGTTCTTTTGTTGTTTTCAGTTTTATATACCACATATCAGTCAAACAAATCTTAGTTTAAAATGTTACTTATTTAATTTTGACACATTCTTATACATCTTAGTTTTTGTGTTTTTGCATGTATTATAAAAACTATTAATAGAATGGGGTATACAAACTCTATTGCAATTAAATAAATATGCATACATTAGATAATATGTAATTTTTTTAGTTGTCAGGTGCATGTTCAAAAAGTTTGGAGGCCATCAACAAAGCTTACTGTGCTCATGAAGTAACCCATTTAAGTCACTCATTAATCATAGAGAAGCTTGTACAGGAGAAGTGGATGGATTATTGTTATTAAAACCAAGAGAAAATCAGTGATGTGCTGGTAAAGTTTTAAAAACAAGATGGGGTGGGAGGCAGCTCTGATTTGCAGTGTTTGCTGATTTCCTTAATGAAAAAACTCCCACAATGGCAGATTTCATATTACTAAGAGGACACCATGTGGAGTTGGGAATTGATGTACTCAGTCAACCCTTGCAAATTGGTAGAAGTTGGCCTTGCACAGCACTGAATAAAGGCCATCTCCTGTTGGCAAGTGATTATTCCACTCTCATTTCTCAAAAGTAATATGTGGCAAAAATCTCCTTACTCTAGTTCTTTTATTTCCCTACAATATTTAATGAGTACTCTGCACATGTTTGTTCAGTAAATGCTTCTTTCTAATTCTAATCACTTTCATTTTCACATTCTTAAATATAACAGTGTAATCTATAACTACACATGTTCTCTAAGCATCTTTGAAAGAAAAGAGGGTAAGATATGGGAGTGAGAAAGAAAGGAGGGGAGGAGTACTTCTGCAATAAAGAAAGGGCAGTTTTAACACAATGCAAAGATTTTTTTCCACAGAATTAGCTTAAATGGTTGAACAAGAATTACTAAAATAACCAAGTTTGACACACATAAACTTCCCATCATGATAATTGTACAAGAACACATGTAAAAATACACACACACACACACACACACACATACACACACAAACATACACATTCAATGAGAGAATAGCCATTAAATGTTTTGAGCAAGTTCCCTCAGAACAAAGACTGAAAGGACTTTACTCTCATGTGAACTCATATCTATTCTAGTGTTTTTCCACTTTCTCATTAAGATTAATTTAGAAAAGAATAGAGTGTTTGATTGCTGGTAGATTCTTCTTCAATACACTGCTCACATACAAGAATCAATTACACTTGGCTCTTCCAATTCTTAAAAATGGTTTTAGATTGCTTTATAACTCCAATCTATTTGTCAAATTACTCTGCTGTTATCTCTGTGTTCACTAAAGATAGGACACCATTATGTTTAAACAGTTACTTTAATATTCTAAAGTTCAAAAAAAAGATAATTGAAAAAACACTCTGGAAAAAGGCACTCAGAAATATCATGCTGATTTACTTCACACTGGAATATAATTTTACTTATATAAAACAATACTCCTTATATCATGGGAACAAGCCATAGGCTATATTAATTTTTCTCAAAAATTTTAAGTGTAAAGGCATGGACTCCTCATCTTACTAACTAAACCTGCATCAGCAAAGATAATTAAATCATCATACCCATCAACTGCTATGCCGCAGAAGAAAGCACAAGAATTCATGGATTACTACATAAATCTTCTCACTGCCTGTTTGTCGCCAAGCTCACCCTCCTCTACTCCATTGTTTACATTGCTGTTAAGTTAATTTTCCTTTTACATCAATTGATTGCCTTCCTTATTTGCTTCCATGGACAGAATTTCTATTAAAGAAACTCCATGGGTAGCTAAGGTCTTTGACAATATGGCTTGAAATGAACCATTCCTTTAGTAATTCACTCATCTATTCATTCATTCATTTCAAAGTGTATTTAAGCATTATTTACAAAAGATTTCCCATATATGTATGACTTTGTAAAAAGATTTTTAACAGCTGTTGTAAGTTCATAACAAAATTAAGAGAGGGGTACAGAGATTTCCCATATGACTCCTGCCCCCACATTGGCATAGCCTCCCCCATCATCATCATTCCCCATCAGAGTGGTACATTTCTTACAATTTATGGACCTACACAGACACATCATAATCACCCAAAGTCTATAGTGAAGCTTAGTGTTCACTCTTGGTGTTGAACATTCTAGGGGTTTGGACAAATATATGACATGTATCCATCATTATAATAAAATACAGGGTATTTTCACTGCCCTAAGATTTTTGCTCCACCTAAGTCATCCCTCTCCTCTCTCTACCCATTAGCAACCACCCATCTTTTTACTGTCTCCACTTGTACATTTCCTAGAATGTCATATAGTTGGAAAATTGCATGTATATAATAAAATCCTTTTATATTTTATATTTCATTTGTCTGCACTCAAATCACCCAGTTTTTAATTGTTGAATACACATTAACAGTGGTAATATCTACTTTCAATTAATCATCTGTAACACATATTTACACATTTAATACTCATTCTTGAAACAGGGATTGAGTTTGATATTATCATCTCTGTTTTGTTAGAAAGAATCAACATGTGGCTTAGAATATTTTAACATTCCTGACAAATACTAGACTCAGAATGAGAACTCAAGTTTGCTTAGGATTGTTCCCAATATATTACTACTATGGGCAGATCCTAGTATCTGACTCACCATATTTTGAGTTACATTTAATTGTTCCATTAATTATACTTAGTATATACTATGCAAGTGTACATTGTATCTTAATTAAATTTATTTAATAAGCACATACTATGTATTAGCTTTATTTCAAGTATTATGCTAAGTATTAGAGATATTCAAGAAGCTTATGGACTAATAGGATATTAAAGCAAGCTATGAAAGTAAGACAGAAGTAAGCACACCACAGAATGGGATTCTTCCAAAGGTCATTTAGCCTAGATTTGTGAGGAGTCCAAAAACTTAAGGAAATGACATCTTGACTGTATCCTCAAGTCAATACGGAATTATGTAAGATGAAGAGTTGCTAATATATTTTGTTTACAGACTATGTTTTAAGGAGGTAAAAACTGAGATTGGACAAGTAATCAGTGACCATATGAGTCTAGCAAAGGGCTCTATATTATATGCTTAGGCAAATGGAATTTACTTTTAGAGAAACTAAGAGCTTTTGATATATTTAAACAAGGGAGGATTTGAGAAGTTTTTTTTACATTAGGAGGATTACTCTGACTTCAATGTAAAGAGTGGAGGAGTAGGGCTATTGGAGCAGAGACAAAAGGGGTTGAGCTAAACTGGAAGCTGCTAGATTACCTAAAAAATAATACATATGAAAATATGGCATAATAATGATCTTTGATAGAAATAAAGATATACCAAAAATATAAAACAAACAAAACTTAAAGAATGGAAGGTTGCAGCCCGAATTTTGACTAGAGTATTTGAAATGTATGATGTTGCCCTTTAACCAAAAGGGGATATTGAAAATGCAAGCTAAGTAACACTAGTCAATGTAATAGATAAACACTGAATTCCCAGTGGCTAAACACAATATATATTTATCTCTACTTCAATACACAGTCCAATGTGAGTATTCCTGGTTGAGAGACATTTTGTGTGGTCATTCAGAACTTCAAGTTTTTCTATCTAAGTGCTGTGGGTCTTTGCAATCAAGTAGAAGAAAGGTAAACAGAGAGTATAAAAGATTACTCATGGGGATTTTATATGGGTGAGCCACATACCAGCCATGGTTCCCATCAATCCAAATGTAATTTATTTAGTTATAACACATGGCTACATCCAATGGGAAATAGAGTCTTAGTAATGTTTCTGTAAGAACAGAACACAGGTTTTCTATAAGACAGAGTAGGCTAAGCCTCTGGGAGAAATAGGTGTGTGCAAAACAAAAAATTTGACTTCATTTTGGAAAATTTGGAAGTGCCTAAGTAATGTCTAAGTAGAGATGTCTGGCAGTATATTAAGTACACAATATTGGAACTCATTAAATGAATCTAGGCTAGGTAGTCATCTGCATTTTTTAACTAATTAAATTTATATTTTCCAAATATTGAAGTAACCTTGCATAGACTCCTAAAAAACATTCCACTATTAAGGTACAGTTCCAGAAAATGAGAAAAGCAAAAATTGTAGAGGAACTGCCAGATAAACATGACGGGAAAATAAAACAGGAAGTTTTTATCAATAAAAAGAGACACAATCTTAAAATGAAAGTATCAGTGTTTATTGTTAGATAGTCTAAGAATAGAAGGCAGGAAGATTAAAAAAAATTATGGAAGGTATGCCCAGCTCCAGGTTGAGCTGTTGTTCACCATCTTAACTGTAGATGGCGCAGTGTCACTGGCCTTCTATGTGGGATCTGAACCAGGGCCCTGCTGCTCAGAGCTGGCATCCCAAGCCAACTCTTAACCAATGTGCCATTTGGCCAGCCCATCACTGAGTATTCCTTTGTACTAGAAATTATAGGCCTATCTCAACAAATATGAAAAATCACAAGTGAACAACCTAATGATACATCTTAAAGAATTAGAAAAAGAAGAACAAAAGAAACTCAAAGTCAGCAGAAAGAAGGACATAATAAGAATTAGAGCAGCCGAATTCACCAAATTCAATAACCTAGAAGAAATGGACAAGTTCTTAGAAATATAGAACCTTCCTAGACTAAATCATTAAAAACTGAAAAATCAAATATACCAATCAACAATAAGCAAAATGAAACAATCATCCAAAACCTCCCCAAAAGCAAAAGTTGATACCAGATGGCTTCACTCATGATATTTAACAAACATTCAAATATAACTGTCCTCATCAAACTCTTCCAAAAAACTATGCAATACTTTCTAACACATTTTATGTGGCCATTACCCTGATACCAAAACCTGATAAGGATTACACACACACAAAAAAAAACTACAGACCAATACCTCTGATAAATACAGATGCAAAACCCCAAACAAAATACTAGCAAATCAAACACAATACATTGAAAAGGTTATACATCATGATCAAATAGGGTTGGGTTTCATCCCAGGGGCACAAGGATGGTTTAACGTGTGCAAATCAATCAATGTGATATAACACATAAGTAAAACAACTGACAAAAACCATATGATTATATCAATAGATGAAGAAAAGGCATTTGACAAGATACAAAATCAATTTATGATTAAAACACTTAATAAAATGGGTATAGAAGGAAAATACCTTCACATAATAAAGATCATATATGACAAACAGCATAGTATTGACAGAAAAACAGGCACAGACCAATGGAATAGAATTGAGAACCCAGAAATAAATCCACAAATATATAGGCAAATCATTTTCAACAAAAGAGCCAAAAACACAATGGAGAAAAGAAAACTTCTTGAATAAACGGTGCTGGAAGAATTGGAAAGCCACATGCAAAAAAATGAAACTAGACTGCTATTTCTCACCATGTATTAAAATTAACTCAGAATGTATCAAAGACCTAAACATAAGACCTGAAACAATAAACTGCATAGAAGAAAACATAGGTACTAAACTTATGGACCTTGGGTTCAGAGACGATTTTATGAATTTGACTTCATAGGCAAAGGAAGTAAAAGCAAATATAAATGAATAGGACTATATCAAACTCAAAAGCTTCTGCACAGCAAAAGAAACCATCGACAAAACAAAGAGACTACCAACAGAATTGGAGAAGATGTTTGCAGACAACACTTCTGATAAGGGCTTAATATCCAAAATATGTAAAGAATGCATACAACTCAACAACAACAACACCACCAAAAAAAAAAAACAATTAAAAAAATGACCAGCAGACCTGAACAGACACTTCTCCCAAGAAGAGAGACATATGAAAAAATGCCCAACTTCACTATTGGGGAAATGCAATTCAAAACCCCAGTAAGATGCCACCTCACACCAGTTAGAATGGCTGTTATCAATAAAACAAGGAATAACAAGTGTTGGAGAGATTGTAGGGAAGAAGGAACCCTTATACACTGCTGGAGGGGATCTAAATTGGTACAACCATTGTGGAAAACAGTATAGAAGTTCCTCAAAAAATTAAGAATAGAATTACCTTGTGTTTCAGCAATCCCTCTTCTGAGTATTTACCCAAAAAATCTGAAAACATCTGTAAAAATATGTGTACCCCTATGCTCATTGCAGCTTTATCATGGTTGCCAAGACATGGAAACAACTGAAGTGTCCTTCAATAGATGATTGGATAAAGAAGATGTGGTATATACAATGGAATATTACTCGGCCATAAGAATAGATGAAATACTGCCATTTGTGACAACATGATGAATCTCGAGATTATCATGCTAAGTGCAATAAGTCAGATAGAAAATGTTGAGAACCATATGTCTTCACTCATATGTGGCATATATAACTAAAATGAACAAATAAACAAGACAAACAAACAAAACCTCATAGACCCAGACAAGAGTTTAGTGGTTACCAGAGGGTGGGGAGGACGGGGATGGTAGAAGAGGGTAAATGGAGCCAAACATATGGTGATGGAAGGAGAACTGGCTCTGGGTGGTGAACACACAATGTGATATATA
The DNA here is from genome assembly GCA_033961575.1 of Aselliscus stoliczkanus. NCBI lineage: Eukaryota > Metazoa > Chordata > Mammalia > Chiroptera > Hipposideridae > Aselliscus > Aselliscus stoliczkanus. Next base: position 109,590,551 of record CM066729.1, read on the forward strand.
GATGATTTTTATGGAAAAGGACGCTTGAAACCTATATAATTTTATTAACCAATGTCACCCAAATAAGTTTAACAAAATTTATTTATTTATTTATTTTCATTGGGGAATTGGGGGAAGGGAACAGCGTTGGGGAATCGGGGAAGGGGAACAGACAAGTTGCTGTCTTTTTGTTCTTCAGTCTAGTTGCAGAGGATATAGCTTCACTGGCCCATATTGGTATCATCATTGCGCTCTTCCCGGGTGAGGCAGATCGGTTGTCGGCCTCTGGATAGTCGCTCACCGTGGCTATTGGCAGCTCACGCTGGCTGCCAGCCACTCACTGTAGCCTATGGCAGCCCACTGCAGCAGGGGCTGCAGCCTACACCATTGCCAGGGCTCACAGCCTAGCTCCGGGTGGAGCTGTTGTTAGCTGTAGAGGGCAGTGTCACTGGCCCTCATATGTGGGATCCGAACTGGGACCGCTGGCATCCCAAAAGCAGCTCTTAACCAATGCGCCACTCGGCCAGCCCTAACAAAATTTATTTTTAAAAAACTACATAATGATTACAGCCTTCATGAATCAAAAAACAAAGTCACCAGCCAGTCTTCAGATTTATACATTCCACCTACATTGTATTCTTCAGAGAGATGTATACAACTTAGATTTATTAAGCTCTCCTCTGGGAGTGGAATGATAAAATTTTTTCAAAGGAGAAGAAATGTAGATTATCACTAAGTGGCAGCATACATTCCATGAATAATTGATTAAGCCAGAAAAGGGTAGATTTTGAGAAAGATTTTACTATAGGCCAAATAATAGTTTTGTGAATACAATTATTTGAAATGAATGTAGAGTGATAAGTACACAAATATATAGATATTCCATATCTGTTTGTGATTATTGCCACATTTTCCTAGCTCTTTTTCCATTAAATGCCAGTAACAGAATAATGATGTCCTATATATATTACACTTGCGTAATATTAAGAGGTGATTAAAATAATTTAAAATATTGAATAAAAAATTGCAAAGATTAAAACAGATCTTTAATCTTTGTTTTCATTATCATTGTTCTGGTATAAAGAAATAATCCCTAAAAAGATATATCTTTAATAAGGATCCAGGGTCAGCTTGCTGAGCTGGATTTGGAATACAATAAGAAAATTAACATATGAAGTTCCCGATATGTAAATGCTTTACCTTTCAGTAAAATTTATTTTTCTTAGTAGTCTGTTTTATGCAAAATTGCAATTAATAATAATTACTATTACAATTATAATAACCATTTAATATGATAGGGTAGTTATAATGAAAATTGAATTGTTTCCCCTATAGGCACTGTACCAGATAAATTAAGTTTGTTGCTAAGTACACATCCAGTTCTAAAATTTTGTAACTTGATGACTGCACAAATATAGTTCATCAAAGAACATATAAAATGTACATTTGGAAAGGCAGTCATATTTTGCATTTTGTTTTCTTTCTAAAGAACTTTGTATCATGGAACCCAATAGTCAGAAGATAGGCACATAATAAATACCTATCAACTGCTTGCCTGATTTTGATTCTCTACTAAATTTGAAGACCATTTTTTGAAAGAGAACAAATAGTCAGGTGACCTGCCTGGAAAATTTCAGGTTTGCAACTAAATTAGGCAAATTAGAATTATTATATTTTGCTTGAATGACATTATACTAATCAAAAAAATATGAATAAAGTGTACATTTATTTCAGAATTGAAAGCTTTCCCTGACATTGACAAACTATAATAGAAATGTACATAGCTGTCTCCAAAATTTCACCTGACAAGACTACACAAAGATCTTTTTAATTATAACTTTTTCTTCCAGCTGCTTTGAAAAAAAAAAAGGAAAGAACAGAGAAAATGGGTAAAACATAATTATTTTATTATGGAAGATCTGAGTAGTTTTTGTATTAGAAGACAAGGTCCTATACCTTTTAAACGACTTTCATTTCTTCTTGAAACACCAGTGAATTCACACACACCTGTGCACACACACACACACACACACACACACACATATAAAAGAATAAATAATTTTATGACAAGTTCTTTGAACTTTAAAGTCCCATTAATCAGATCTGTGATTCATTTCTAGCAAAGTTATTGGTCTTAGATTTATACTATCATTTTCTTTTTATTATTAAAAATTAATTTAACACTTACAGCTATACTGCAGCTTGAAGGTAAAATGGTATACTTGTCCAATTTTTTATCCCACTCCCCCAAATCATTCTTAACTTCTTTTTCTCTGTGAACACTTGAACATCTACAAAAGAGAGTCAAGGGGAGAAGGAGGAAAGTCAGATCTGAGAGAGGAAAATAAGAAAAAGAAAGCATAAATGGGAAATAATATTGATATGAAAGGCTAAGTAAAAGAAAAATTCCTTAATGATAATCTCTTTCACATGTGAAACTTCTCTTCATCTCTTGCACAGTCCTTTCTCTGAGAGGTGTGACTGTCGATGTTGATTCTCTCACTAATTTTGAACAATAGTTTCTCTTTCCTTGTTTTTATTAAGAACAAAGCTTTCAGTATGCTTTGTTGAACATGGGATAGTTGGCTTTGGAAATATCAAGATTCTAATAAAGAAACATCTCTATTTTCATGAGATTCATTATTGAAAGAAATGAATGGTTACCTTGCATTGTGCTTTGCCTTCCCCTAAGGTGGGCTCTGGTTTGTTCACTGATAGGGAAAGTCTTATTGTGTCAACCTGTCTTCTAGCGGCGGTGGCAACACAGGAGTGAAGAGGTGCGTTGACCTGTCTTTCCCCCACAGACTTGGAACTTACTTTGACTCCACCTGAAGTTTCATACAGGGAGAAGAACAATTTTAGAAAAGAATTGAAATAAAAGCAAGTCATTTTTCCTGTTTCAGGTATAAAAACTTACACTTCTTTCAGCATTCACCTCCTTTTTAATGTTATAAGTCATTCTCAAATGAGTTTTGTTGATAGCACATCGTTTCTTATAATGATGAGAGTTCTGTTTATATTAAATCTATTGCCCATAAAATGCCATTGTCCCTCTCACTTTCAATACGCACCTGCCAGCTCACACCAATAAACTTAGTTGAATTTAAAATTAACTATTTAAAAATTGCTGCAAGACATTAAATGACACATTGGTAAAACAAGAACAAAATTAATTTTAGGTTACTAGCCTTGCTCAGTCAATTTTAAAATTTAAATACATTCAGCCATATCTCTTAGTTCTTTAGAGAACAGAAATGTTAGGTATATAAGCTGTATTAAGTTTCTCTTCCTCCTTTCTGCAGAAAATTGCAAAGCCTTGGATCACAAAGAATGTGCAGATTTGAATGTTAAATAACTCCTGTTATGATTTTTCCACAAGCCCTTTTCTTCAATATTTCATTTAGCATTTCAGATGAAAATGATATTATGGCAAACATTACTACTTTATCAGTTTTCAGCATAATAAGAACTTTCCAAGAAAATAATGAACACTTTTACTCTTATAAATTGATATAACCTTTTATGAGGGAAGCATACTCTCCAAGAAAGGGAATTTTCTCTTGAAATTTCCATTTACCTCTATTGTGTCCATCATGATATTATACACTAGCCAATGGTAATGTGACAAAAAAAGAATTAAAACTATTATATTTTAAATGTAAGCTTCTTTAAAAAAATAAATATTGATATTGACTGGCATCATCCATGGTTTTTCATGATTTTTTCCCTTATTTCAAACTAGATCCATAGAAATTCCTCAGGATTTATAATTTAAGTTGATGACTTTTTTTTCTAGTATAACAATTTCATTTTGTTACAAAGGTTGCAATTAAAAAAAAAATATATATATATATATATAGACAAGGTCATGAAGGCACTATGGAATAAAAGAAAATAAAACCCATATTCTTATACTGGCGTAGAGAGTGTGGACAGCAAATGTGTTCATTGTGCAACAGAATTATAGGTTTTTTAATTTTACATTTTTCTTTGACTATCCTGAATTGGATGAATTGGGACTTCTTCACAAGTCTTACCAAGACACTAATTATTCAGTAAATGTTATTAGTAGAATACTATAAAATTTTTCTTAAGAGAAAACATTTTTTTTCCAGAAAGAAAGAACAAACATATCTTAATTAGTTAGGTACAGATCAATATAGAATGTTACAAAATGCTGTTGGTTTTTAATAGGGAGAAGGTGTCAAACTGAGAAGATTTGACATTTATTTTTGTTTAAATACTTCAGGTGGTACTGAGACCTGTATATCCAAAGAGCTAAATGACTGAATTTCCACTGAAGAAAATTTTGATCTTTATAAAATAGTTAAAGAACATTTGTTTCATCCACCCATTTATTAAACAATATTTATTGGCTCCTCTCATCTGCCAAATAACTTTTATTGACTCTTTGTTACTCATTTTGAGTGTTTTCCACCCATTCTTAAGATATATCCATCTCCTTTTATACATTCCACTTTTCTCTGATTTTTTACCCATTAATTTGCATATGCAAGCAAGAAGTCATTTTTTTAAAAAATTTAATTGTATTTTAATTAGCTTCAGGTGTACAACACAGTGAAATAGTTATACTTTTTACCCCTCAAAGTGACAACCCCTTCCCCCAATTCTTCCCCCCACTCCTCCTCCCCATATCATACTATCTATTACAATTCCTTTGACTCCCTTCCACCATATAATCCACGTCCCATGACAATCTCTATATTCAATTACAGTTGGCATACAATATTATACAACATCAATTTCAGGTATACAGTGCAGTGATCAAGCCTCTACTCCATCCATGAAGTGGTCTTTCTAACAAAACATGTGACCATCTGACACCCCACAATATTTTTACCACATTATTATGTTCCCCAAACAGTCTTTCATATCCCTGTGACAATACTGTAGTTACCTATTTATGCTATCTAATCCCTTCCCCCTCTCCCCTCTCCCCAACCCACTCCCAACTAGCAACCCTGTTTTTCCTCTATATCTATGAGACTGTTTCTGTTTACCTTGCTTATTCATTCAGTTTTTCAAATTCCACATATAAGTGAGATCATATGGTATTTGTCTTTCTCCCACTGACTTATTTCACTCAACATAATAGTCTCTAGGTCCATCAATATAGTTGCAAATGGTACGATTTCATTCTTCCTTAGAGCAGAGTAATACTCCATTGTATAAATGTACCACAGTTTCTTAATCCAGCCATCTACTGATGGGCATTTTGGTTGTTTCCAAGTCTTGGCTATTGTAAATAGCACTGCAATAAACGTAGGGGTGCATATGTTTTTTCGAATTAGCGTCTTGGATTCCTCTGGGTAGATACCCAAGAGTGGAATTGCTGGGTCATACGGCAGTTCCATTTCCAGTTTTTTGAGATACCTCCAAACTGATTTCCATAATGGCTGCACCAATTTGCAGTCCCACCAACAGTGCACCAGGGTTCCCTTTTCTCCACACCCTCGTCAGCACTTGTTGTTTGCTGATTTGTTGATGATAGACATTCTGACTGGAGTGAGGTGGTATCTCATTGTGGTTTTTATTTGCATTTCTCTGATGATTAGTGAGGTTGATCATTTTTTCATATGCCTGTTGGCCATCTGTATGTCCTCTTTAGAGAAATGCCTCCTCATATCCTCTGCCCATTTTTTAATAGGGTTGTTTGTTTTTTTGGTGTTGGGTTGCATGAGTGTTTTATAAATTTTGGACATTAACCCCTTATCAGATACGTCATTGGCAAATATCTTCTCCCATTCAGTAGGCTTCCTTTTTGTTTTATTGATGATTTGCTTTGCTGTGAAAAAACTTTTAAGTTTGATGTAATCCCATATGTTCATTTTTTCTTTTATTTCCCTTGCCCAAGGGGATATATCAGTAAAAATATTACTCAGGGTAATGTCTGCAAACTTACTCCCTATGTTTTCTTCTAGGAGTTTTATGGTTTCAGGTCTTAAATTTAAGTCTTTAATCCATTTTGAGTTTATTCTCATATATGGTGTAAGTAGGTAGTCCATTTTCATGTTTTTGCATGTGTCAGTCCAATTTTCCCAGCACCATTTATTAAATAGACTATCTTTACTCCAGTGTAAACTCTTGCTTCCGTTGTCATAGATTAAATGACCATATATAGATGGGTTTATTCCTGGGCTCTCTATTCTATTCCATTGGTCTATGTGTCTGTTTTTATGCCAGGACCATACTGTTTTGATGACTGTAGACTTGTAATATGTTCTGATGTCAGGTAGTGTAATGCCTCCCACTTTGTTATGATTTCTCAACATTGCCGTAGTTATTCGGGGTCTTTTGTGGCTCCATATAAATTTTAGGATTCCATGTTCTATTTCTTAGAAAAATGTCCTTGGTAGTTTGATTGGAATTGCATTGAATCTATATATTGCTTTAGGTAGTATTGACATTTTATCTATATATATATATTTTTTTCTTTTTATTTATTTATTTATTTATTTATTTATTTATTTATTTATTTATATTTATATGTACTTTTAATTAGCTTCAGGTGTACAACAAAGTGCAATAGTTATACGTTTTACCCCTCAAAGTGACAAACCCCTCCTCCACTTCTCCCCTCCCACTCCTCCGCCCCATATGATACTATCTATTACTATTCCTTTGACTCCCTTCCACCATATAATCCACATCCCTTGACTGTCTATATATTCAATTATGGTTGGCATATGATATTATACAACATCAATTTCAGGTATACAGTGTCGTGATCAAGCCTCTACTCCATCCATGAAGTGGTCTCCCTAACGAAACATGTGACCATCTGACACCCCACAAAATTTTAACAACATTATATTCTCTGAACTGTCTTTCATATCCCTGTGACAATACTGTAGTTACCTATTTATGCTGTCTAATCCTTTCCCCTTCTCCCTCATCCCCACCCTCCTCCCAATTAGCAACCCTGTTTTTCCTCTATATCTATGAGACTATTTCTGTTTCTTATGCTCATTCATTGAGTTTTTCAAATTCCACATATAAGTGAGATCATGTGGTATTTGTCTTTCTCTGACTGACTTATTTCACTCAACATAATAGTCTCTAGGTCCATCCATATTGTTGCAAATGGTACAATTTCATTCTTCTTTATAGCGGAGTAATACTCCATTGATCCAGTCATCTACCGATGGGCATTTCGGTTGTTTCCAAGTCTTGGCTATTGTAAATAGCGCTGCAATGAACATAGGGGTGCATATATTTTTTTCGAATTAGCGTCTTGGATTCCTCTGGGTAGATTCCCAACAGTGGAATTGCTGGGTCATATGGCAGTTCCATTTCCAGTGTTTTGAGATACCTCCATATTGATTTCCATAATGGCTGCACCAATTTGCAGTCCCACCAACAGTGCACCGGGGTTCCCTTTTCTCCACACCCTCGCCAACACTTGTTGTTTGTTGATTTGTTGATGATAGACATTCTGACTGGAGTGAGGTGGTATCTCATTGTGGTTTTTATTTGCATTTCTCTGATGATTAGTGAGGTTGAACATTTTTTCATATGCCTGTTGGCCATCTGTATGTCCTCTTTAGAGAAATGCCTCCTCATATCCTCTGCCCATTTTTTAATAGGGTTGTTTGTTTCTTTGGTGTTGAATTGCATGAGTGTTTTATAAAATTTGGATATCAACCCCTTATCAGATATATCATTGGCAAATATCTTCTCCCATTCAGTAGGCTTCCTTTTTGTTTTATTGATGATTCCCTTTGCTGTGAAAAAACTTTTAAGTTTGATGTAATCCCATATGTTCATTTTTTCTTTCATTTCCCTTGCCCGAGGGGATATATCCGTAAAAATATTACTCAGGGTAATGTCTGCAAACTTACTCCCTATATTTTTTTCTAGGAGTTTTATAGGTTCAGGTCTTACATTTAAGTCTTTAATCTATTTTGAGTTTGTTCTCGTATATGGTGTAAGTAGATGATCTATTTTCATTTTTTTGCACGTCAGTCCAATTTTCCCCACACCATTTATTAAATAGATTATCTTTACTCCAGTGTAAATTCTTGCTTCCATTGTCATAGATGAAATGACCGTATATAGATGGGTTTATTCCTGGGCTCTCTATTCTATTCCATTGGTCTATGTGTCTGTTTTTATGCAAGTACCATACTTCTTTGATGACTGTAGGCTTGTAGTATGTTTTGATGTCAGGTAGTGTGATGCCTCCCACTTTGTTCTTATTTCTCAACATTGCCATAGCTATTCGGGGTCTTTTGTGACTCCATATAAATTTTAGGATTCTATGTTCTATTTCTTAGAAAAATGTCCTTGGTAGTTTGATTGGAATTGTATTGATTCTACATATTGCTTTAGGAAGTATTGACATTTTATCTGTATTAATTCTTCCTATCCATGAGCATTGTATGTATTTTCATTTATTTGTATCTTCTTTGATTTCTCTCTTCAGTGTCTCATAATTTTCTGAGTAAATGTCTTTTACTTCTTTAGTTAAATTGATTCCTAGATATTTGGTTGTTTTTGAAGCAATTGTAAAAGGGATTGATTTACTGGTTTCTTCTTCTGATAGTTTATTATTGGTGTATAGAAATGCAAATGATATCTGAATATTAATTTTGTATCCTGCTACCTTACCAAATTTGTTCATCAGTTCTAGCAGTTTTTTGGTGGAGTCTTTGGGATTCTCTCTATATAGTATCATGTCATCTGCATATAACGACAATTTTACTTCTTCTTTTTCAATTTGGATGCCTTTTATTTCATTTTCTTTTCTGATTGCTGTGGCTAGAACTTCCAGAACTATGTTAAATAGAAGTGGTGAAAGCAGGCGTCCTTGTCTGGTTTCTGACCTTAAGGGGAAAGGTTTCAGCCTTTCTCCATTCAGTACAATGTTTGCTGTGGGCTTATCATATATGACCTTTATTATGTTGAGACATGATCCCACTATTCCCACTTTGCTAAGAGTTTTTATCATAAATGGATGCTGGATTTTGTCAAATGCCTTTTCTGCATCTATTGATATGATCATATGATTTTTTTTCCATTTTGTTAATGTGATGTATTACATTAATTGATTTGCAGATATTGAACCAGCCTTGCATACCAGGAATGAATCCTACTTGATTGTGGTGTATGATCTTTTTAATGAGATGCTGAATTCGGTTTGCTAGTATTTTGTTGAGAATTTTTGCAGTTATGTTCATTAGGGATATTGGCCTGTAATTTTCCTTTTTTGAAATATCTTTGTCTGACTTAGCAATCAGGGTGATAGTGGCTTCATAGAAAGAGTTTGGGAGCTTTCCCTCCTTCTGTATTTTTTGGAATAGTTTGAAGAGAATAGGTACTAATTCTTTTTTGAATGCTTTGTAAAATTCATCTGTGTAGCCATCTGGTCCAGGGCTTTTGTTTGTTTGAAGATCGTTGATTACTGATTCAATTTCTTTGGCAGTAATCAGATTGTTCAGGGTTTCTGTTGCTTTTTGTTTCAGACTTGGTAGATTGTATGCTTCTAGAAATTTATCCATTTCTTCCAGATTGTCGAATTTGTTAGCATATAGTTGCTCATAGTATTTTCTTAAAATTTTCTGTATTTCTGTGGTATCTGTTGTCACTTCTCCTCTTTCATTTCTGACTTTATTAATTTGGGTCCTCTCTCTCTTTTTCTTGGTTAGTCGTGGTAAGGGTTTGTCGATTTTGTTTATCTTTTCAAAAAACCTATTCTTGGTTTCATTGATCTTTTGTACTGTTTTTTTTTTTTTGTTCTCTATTTCATTTATTTCTGCTCTGGTCTTTATTGTTTCCTTCCTTATACTCCCTTTAGGCTTGTTTTGCTGTTTCTTTTCGAGTTCCTTTAGGTGTAAAGAGAGTCTGTTAATTTGAGAGTTTTCTTCCTTCTTTAGGTAGGCCTCCACTGCTATGAACTTCCCCCTTAGGACTGCTTTTGCTGCATCCCAGAGATTTTGGGTCGTGGTGTTTTCATTTTCGTTTGTCTCGAGGTATCTTTTGATTTCCTCCTTGATCTCATTTGTGACCCACTCACTATTTAGTAGCATGTTATTTAGCTTCCATGTATTTGTAAGCTTTCCAGATTTCTTCTTATAATTGATTTGTAGTTTCATAGCATTGTGGTCAGAGAAGACACTTATGATTTCAATCTTCTTAAATTTGTTGAGACTTGTTTTGTGGCCTAACATGTGGTCTGTCTTGGAGAATGTTCCATGTGCAATTGAGAAGAATGTATATTATGAAGCTTTGGGGTGAAATGCTCTAAAAATTTCAATTAAATCCAGCTGGACTAAAGTGTCATTTAAGGCCACTATGTGTGTGTTGATTTTCTGTCTGGAGGATCTGTCCATTGGTGACAACGGGGTGTTGAAGTCCCCTACTATGACAGTGTTACTGTTGATCTCTGCCTTTATGTCTGTGAGAATCTGTTTTATATATTTAGGAGCTCCTATATGGTGGGCATAGATGAGGGTTATGTCCTCTTGTTGAATTGATCCCTTTATTATTATGTAGTGCCCTTCTTTGTCTTTTATTGTAGTCTTCATTTTAAAGTGTATTTTGTCCAAAATAAGTATTGCTACTCCAGCTTTTTTCTCATTTCCATTTGCGTGAAATATCTTATTCCATCCCTTTACTTTCAGTCTGTGTCTGTCTTTTGCTCTGAGATGAGTCTCTTGTAGACAGCATATGTATGGGTCCTGTCTTCTTATCCACTAGCCACTCTGTGTCTTTTGATTGGAGCATTTAGCCCATTTACATTTAAAGTAATTACTGTTAGGTGTATATTTATTGCCATTTTGTTATTTGTGTTTCTTGTCTTCCTAGGTTAGCTTGTTTTCCCCTTTCTTCTATTTAAAAAAAGCTCTTTTAACATTTCCTGCAATGCTGGCTTGGTAGAAATGCACTCCTTAAGCTTATTCTTTTCTGAGAAGCTCTTTATCTCTCCTTCAATTTTAAGTGATAGCCATGCTGGGTAGAGCAATCTTGGTTGTAGACCTTTATTTTGTATCACTTTGAATATTTCCTGCCATTCCCTTCTGGCCTGCAGAGTTTCTGAAGAAAAGTCAGCTGTTAGTCTTATAGGAGTTCCTTTGCATGTAACCTGCTGTCTTTCTCTTGCTGCTTTTAGGATTCTGTCTTTGTCTTTAAGCTTTGCCATTTTAACTATGATGTGTCTTGGTGTGGGCCTGTTTGGATTCAGCCTGTTTGGAACTCTCTGTACATCCTGGGCTAGTATGTCGATTTCCTTCTCCATGGTAGGGAAGTTTTCAGTCATTATTTCTTTAAATACATTCTCAATCCCTTGCTTCTTCTCTTCTCCTTTTGGTATTCCTATGACGCTGAGGCTATTGTGTTTTATGTTGTCCCGGAGGTCTCTTAAACTATTTTCATTCTTTTTTATTCTTTTTTCTTTTGTTGTTCCAGCTGGGTGATTTCTGCTATTTTGTCTTCTAATTCGCTGATCCGCTCCTCTGCTTCATCTATTCTACTGGTGTTGCCTTCGAGTGTGTTCTTCATTTCAGTTATTGTATTCTTTAGTTCTAACAGGTTGTTTTTTGTGGTTTCCCTAGCCTTCTTTATGTCCTCGCTAAGTTCCTTAAACATTCTTATCATCAGTGTTCTAAACTGTGTCTCTGAAAGTTTGGGTACCTCTGTTTCATTTAGTTCCATTTCTCGAGTTTTCTTCTGATCCTTTACTTGGGACATGTTTCTTTCTTTTTTCATTCTGACTGTTGTTCTGTGAATGCTTCGATGTATTAGATAGATCACCTTGGGCTCCTGCAGAGGAATGGTGACTCGGGGTGGGGGTGGCTCAGAAGTGTACAGTGGGTGGGAACTGAGGTATGTCACTTCAGGGAGAGTACTGGAGAACAGTCAGTATTTTACCGGTGAAGGGTCCACCTTCCATACAAAGAAGTCATTCTTAACATGTTCTATGTCACAGACAATATCAGTGCTGTTTCTAACTACTTTAAACAAGCCACCTTTTAGTCATTTGCTTTTTATCACTGAACTTGCTCAGGTAAACTCACTAAATCTATTTCCATCCCCATAGAGAATTTTTTTTGTGGCAAAATTCCTTTTGGGATTTATATGGATTAGTAATAATTTTCAACATTAACGAATCTTTATACATCAATTGGTGTCACCTTGGATGGCATTTGCCAGAAGCCCTGATCTGTTCTGTCATATATTTTTATCAGTGCCATTAATGCAAGTTGAAAATGCATGCTTAACAAATTGGAAGGACAGGTAATACCTGGAATGGTGACATTTATTGCTAATAGAATCTCTGACAGTATCAAGATCAATAAGAATATGAATTTAAAAAAAAAAGAAAAAGAGTTTCAGATATTAGGAAACTATAAGCACAATTAAAGTTTGCATTTTAAGGTGTCTTATTTTTTTAAATGGTTACCAAAACAGTTTATGCAAATTAGGCTGTATTATTGAAAATATGCTTCAGGAATTCAAAAAGAAATAGGACTTCTCTGCAGTATTCTAGTTAGCATATATTTGAAGATGGATAGAGAAAAAAATGGAATGAATTCCACAGAGTTACAAACAAAAGGCATTTAAAACTATTTGGTTCTCTTTTGAAGGGTTTTATATAAGCAAGAATGGTTGCACTTTTTCTGTATTGCCAAAAGAAATGAAACCAGGAAAAGTGAGTAAAAGCTTGTAGAAAGAAGATGTTGATTTATTTTTAAAAATACATTTTTTTTTTATAACTGTCTGCGTTGAAGAGGTGGCATCCATAAAAATAAGTTTTCTGATCTGTGAGTGAATTAATATTAGTCTAGATAATATCTGGTTATGTTTAAAGATGAGGAGAAGCAGAGTCTACCAGCTCAAAGTATGTCTCTTTGGGACAGTGACTGTTTTAAACTGGTCATTTTTAATAAGCAAAAGACTAAAAAAACCCAAAAAACTTTGACCTTCCCCCTAACTAACTAAGAGGAATTTAGATAGAGGACTTGTTCTAGGAGAGGAGCTATCATCATAGATAACTCTAGTTGCTATGAATTAGTGTGTGATGGACAAAGAGAAACCTAGCAAGGCCCATTTGATCAAAGTCCCCTCTGTGTCTCCTTGTTAAAGGTGACCAAGAAAAAATTATGTACCAATCACTTGCTTTTCTATCTCTATGTGAATTGCCTGCTTGCTGTTTTAAGTCACAAACCTCAACCTCTCTCCCCCTTTCTCCTTAGCCTCAGAATTGCATATAAAGCTCAACTGCTTAATGTATCCTTGGGTCTCAGATTCTGATGGCACCCCCTCATGTACACCTGGAATAAATTTTCAATATTTTCTCCTGTTAATCTGTCTCATGTCAATTTGATTATTATCCCAGCCAGAAAAACTTAGAAAGGTGGAGGAAAATTATTTTGTGACCCCCACAAAGGCCATTAAGGCATTAAATATATAGTATGGCTAAAATAACTTTTATAATTTCTACTGAGTTTATAAAAGTTTGAGATTTCAATCTTTCTGCTAGTTAAAAACTCATAAATTTAATAATTTTTTTTCAGTTGATTTTGAGCTAGTTTAACTGAAAATTTCTTGCAGTAATGTTCAAAATATGACCCTGGTAATTTTTTATTAGTTTCTAGGTTGGCTGAAGTTACAAATTCAAATTTTTAGTAGTTCATACCCAAAAAAGAAAAAATTAAATGAAGATGATTTATATCTCATTTATTCTGCACATCCATCATTGATTGGATACATTTTCTGCTACACTTGTCTTCACTCTAAGATCCAGGTTGAGACAGCACATATCTCTAATATTGCTGGTTGCAACACAGAAAAGGAGGACCCTAAATACTATTCATACCAGCAATTGATGCACATGTCTCAGGGCCCAATTCAACAACAGGAAATCAAGTGTAGTGATACAATGTGCCCTGAGAATGAAGAACAGATATTTGGTGAAATTCAATAATGGCTACCACATATGGTTGTAAATATCACAATGGGTTTGTGGGGGAATTATGATTTGGTAACAGGAAGAAATGTGAACACTGACTTATTTTCTGTAAGCCTTGCTCTAATGATTTTAGACCTAGCAGAAATGGGTTTCACTGCAGAAAATCAATTTATGTGACTCTACAGAGAGTTTATTTGAAATTGATCACATCTGAGATTGAAATATGTGAAATAAATGGATATAGTTTTTCTTCTTATTTATTTTTTATTATTAGTTTTAGGTGTACAAAACAGTGCAATAGTTATTTTTCACCTCTAACAAAGTGAATAAAATTTTTCAAGTGTAGCTATTTAATTTAAATGGTACAGAGAAAAACACTAAAACCAAAGGTTTAGAATTGACTAAAGACTTAAATATATCAGAACACTGAAGGCACTGTATTAGCTTAAGTCTAAATGCACACGCTGCACACAGCAGTGATTTCCTGCTGAGAAAAGCTATGCTTGTAAGTCTAATGGAAGAAAGGAGAAAGAATATGAACCATTTGGGAATTAACTGAAAATGACTAAAGACAAAGGAATTAATTTATAAGTAAACTAAAAACAAATCATATTATTTTTATAAATTTTCTCCACAATTTAAAACATTCCATTATGTTTCTAAAATCAGTGCCTTTTAATGGAAATAACTTGACCAAAACTTTTACAGAATTTTGAGAGCTACTAAAACAAAATTTAATGAGGAAAAAATTAATGAAATATTCCATTAATGTGTACCTCATTATGCAATTAAAGAGTGTTGGGGAAGAGAACAACAAAAATTCATTCAATTTTGTTAATTGTCTTTATCTTTAACAGTAACTCAAGTTAAGTCAACAAAACTTTGGTAGATATGGATACATTTTTTTTTTTTTTGAGGGCAGTATCACTGGCCCTCATATGTGGGACCAGAACCGGGGCCGCTAGCGTCCCAAGACAGCGCTTAACCACCGCGCCACTCTGCCGGCCCAGTAAGCGCTGGCTTGGGACGCCAGCGGCCCCAGTTCTGGTTCCACATATGAGGGCCAGTGATACTGTCCTAAAAAAAAAAAAAAGATTAATTCAGTTGTTTGACTTAATTTACATTTTAATCTGACAATGAATAGTTCAGGATTCCAAAAATTTTGTCTGCAAGAGTTTTTTGTTTTGTTTTTTGTCTGCAATGGTTTTGATCCTATATGATAAACTGAATCTTTTTTGACCACAATAATATTTGTAAAAGTTCAAAATACTAAATTATTGGTTTTTATGTTTTGTTTTGTTTTGTTTGTTTATTTTTTTTATTTTTTAGAAACAGGTTAGAGAAGAGTGATTATCAAAAAGCTAATTTAAAACTTTTAATGCATAGTTTAGCTTTCTCCCTGGAAATATTCACTATGGATATCATGTTTGCTTGCACACTTGAGTTTATTTTCCAGGTTTATGACATTAAGTTGCCTCAACCACTTAAACTTACAGATTGGTATAAAGATGAATTCAATTACATTTTACATGAAATCTTTTGGCTGGTTTTTACAGAGATTATCATTCAATACTCTTTAGCTAAAATATTGATTTCTTAAAATAGCACTTTATTTAGTAATTTTAACATACAAATGGCTTGCAGTAGTTATTGAGGTATATACAATGAAACAGAAATATCAAATTATTCTGTGATTTACTTCTGTATTATTGTTGGACCAATTTTCATTATAAAAATGAAGACTGATGCCTGGGGAAGGATTATTTTCACAAGAAACAGTAAAATTATTCATCATTATTAGTAACTAGGGAGAAAAATATGTTTGTTTGGTAATTGCATTAATATTAACCATATTTCTTAAGAGTATTTAGCAGATAAAATATCCATTTTTATACTTCTGTTTAATATTACATTTTCTTAAGTGTAAAAAAAAGGGAAAATACACAAAGTTAGAAATTTTAAAAATATATCATTTTCCCTTTTATCTACAAGCTCTATGTTTTGCAATTTATTTCTTTTCTTTAAAGATTTTATTGGGGAATTGGGGGAGGGGAACAGACAAGTTGGTGTCCTTTTTTGTTCTTCAGTCTAGTTGTGAAGGACGTTGCTTCATTGGCCCATGTTGGTATCGTCATTGTACTCTTCCTGGGTGAGGCAGATTGGTCACCGGCCTTTGGACAGCCGCTCATGGCAGCTCACACTGGCTGACAGTCACTCACTGTAGCCTATGGCAGCCCACTGAAGCAGGGGCTGCAGCTAAGCCATCGCCCAGCAACTCACAGCAGCCCAGCTCCAGGTGGAGCTGTTGTTCACCATCTTAGTTGTAGAGGGCAATGTCACTGGCCCTCATGTGGGATCCGAACCAGGGCCCTGCTGCTCAGAGCCGGCATCCCAAGCCAGTTCTTAAACAGCGTGCCACTGCGCCGGCCCTGCGATTTATTTATTTTAAAAAAGTTTCATTGAGGGCTGGCCTAGTGGCACATTTGATAAGAGCTGATTTTGGGATGCCAGCGGCCCCAGTTCGGATCCCACATATGAGGGCCAGTGGCACTGCCCTCTACAGCTAACAACAGCTCCACCTGGAGCTGGACTGTGCGAGTCCTGGTGACGGTGTAAGCTGCAGACCCTGCTTGCAGTGGGCTGCCATAGGCTACCGTGAGTGGCCAGCAGCCATCGTGTGCAGCTGGCAGCCAGCATGAGTTGCCAATAACCGTGGTGAGCGACATCGAGAGGCCAGTGACCGATCTGTCTCATCTGGGAAGAACACAATGACGATACCAACATGGGCCAGTGAAGCAACATCCTCCGCAACTAGACTGAAGAACAAAAAGACATCAACCTGTCTGTTCCCCTTCCCTGATTCCCCAACACTGCTCCCCTCCTCCAGTTCCCCAATAAAGTCTTTAAAAAACAAACAAAAAACCCACGCACATTGTAATCTTGTACCAATACCAGTCTGAGGATTACGAAAAAAAAAAAAAAAGTTTCACTGAGGGAATTCTGTAGCCAGGCTGCCTTCAGCCTCAAACTGCAACATCACCTTTTCCCTCTGTCTCCAACTTATAAGGTCACTGTGCAGATTTTGGTCTTGATAGTTCCCACAGTTGTGATCATGTGAACCAATTCTTTAAAA
This sequence comes from Aselliscus stoliczkanus, assembly GCA_033961575.1. Lineage (NCBI taxonomy): Eukaryota > Metazoa > Chordata > Mammalia > Chiroptera > Hipposideridae > Aselliscus > Aselliscus stoliczkanus. Next base: position 109,607,593 of record CM066729.1, read on the forward strand.
TTAATCTTGTGCTCTCCCTCATATACATAGTATATACATGTGCATATACATTTATACATACACACCACCCGCGACCCTATTGGTTCTCTTTCTCTGACTAATACACTCTATCAGTAATTGTTTTTGCATTTCAGAGGCTTTGTCACTTTACTTACATCAGTCTTAATATTTTTAAAAAAAGTTCCATCAGCCAATTCAGACAATAAGCTACCAGCCTTCCTTGTATAAAGGAAAATACAATATGTCTGTTTCTGATTCACTTATTGCTAGAAAATTTAAGTCCACAATGGTTTAAAAATTATATGTAGATTTTTTTCTTGAAAATATATGAAAAACAAAACTAAACAAAATGGTAATGTTATCTACCAAATTTATATGCAGAGCTTAAAATTTGTTTCTTAATTCTCTCTGTATATACATATACATATACATATACATATACATATACATATAAAACTTTCAGTGTATGCATTTGATATGTATTTGAAACTAAAAAATGTATATATTTCTAAGTATAAACATGATATGGATAAATTAAATCTAACACTAAGCTGTTCTCTTTTCCACAAATGAACTTATTATTAAATGAAAAAAAACAAAACAAAACAAAACAAAAAACAGCCTTCTACTCTTCTCTAACCATTAAACAATATACTGACTTCAGGCTTGAAAGTATCAATTAAAAAGTGCCTTTTTGCAGAATTCCCTGTGCAAGTTGTCAAGCACTGAAAGGTTACTGGTTGTCATTAGGGACGAAGAATAATTTTCTAAGAGAAAAATATTGTTGCAATTTAGTCTTATTCTATGTTTAATGAGATTATTTCAGTAAAGTGCTATCTGAAGAAATAGTAGCAAGCAAATAGCCAAGAAAGTATTAACGATTTAAAACCTTTTTGTTCTCTTTTAGAGTAAAAACATCTGGGATAGGAAAAAAAGGTGGTATGTTTTTATTGTCTTCTGATTGTAGATTGGAAATTCCTAAGTAAGTATTATTGAAAATGTCTCGTGTTTTATTTATTATCACTGTGTCACCACACAACATATAAGCATGACATGCTAAAATGCGGGAGAAAATAGTACCCATACCAAATATTTGGGAAACAGAAGTTTCAGCTAGCTGGCCTGGCCTTTTATCTTGTATTAGTATCACTTGGAGGCTTGATAGATGTGGGTTGGCTTCTTCAATTCCATGCATCACCGAAGTCCACTCTTAGGATATTACTGATGTAGTTAACATTTTAATTCACCTATTTCAAGGGCCCAGGATGCCATACATCATGAAAAGATCAAAGAGTAGCTGACCTAATACAATTATTTTTGATCCTGAAGATTGTCAAAGAGTTTAAGCATCTGTTATTCCTAATGATAACTCAAGAGCATTTGAAAGGGCCAACATCATCTGCAAAAAGAGGCTTTCTATCTTGAATCTCATGATGACTTCTTATAAGATCAATAATAAAAGGCAAGGCAATAGTGTTGCCTCTGCTTCAGCAAAACATCAAATAGCAATAGGACACATTAAAAAAAAGTTTCATTGAGATCAATGTACACACCATGAGATATGTCCATTCAAAGTACACAATTCAATGCTCTTTTAGTATATTCACTGGGGGGGGGGCTGTTCAGTCATCACTGTAATCTAACTTTAGAACATTTACACCCTCTCCCCAAATGTACACTGTATACATTAACAATCATTCTCCATTCCTCCCACCCTGAAGCCCGAAGAAACCACTTTTCTAATTTCTGCTACATCAATGTGCCTTTCTGTATATTTCATATTTAATAGAATCATATGATATTTTTTTTGTGTTTGACTGACTACTTTCAATGAACATAACGTTTTCAAAGTTAATCCTTGTTGTAGTATGTATCAGTACTTCATTTCTTTTTAACATTGAGTAATATTCCTTTGAAGGTATAGACCACCTTTTACTTATCCTCTCAATGATTGATGGATATTTAGTTGTTTCCTCTTTTTGGCTATTGTGAAGAATGTTGCTATGAACACTTGTGGTAGTTTTTGTGTGGGTGCATGTTTTCATTTCCCTTGTATGTATATATACCTATGCGGAGGAAAACTGAGTAATACGGCAACTATTATTTTTGGAACTGTCAAAGTGTTTTCCAAAGTGGATGCACCACTATACATTACCACCAGCAATGGGTGAGGACTCCAAATTTTTAACATTTTACAAAAACTTTCTTATTGTCTCTTTTATTAGTTATCCTGCTGGATGTGAAGTCATATCTTATTGTGGTTTTGATTTGTATTTCCCTAATAGCTAATAATGTTGGGCATCTTTTCTATGTGAATGTTAGTCATTTATATGATTATTGTTGAATGTAAAGAAAGAGAGAACGTGACAAAAGCCCTAAGAGTGAGCAGTTCGGGCACAGATTCTGACTCCACAATATCTTACAAACTGACTTTTTGTAAAACACTTAACTATCAGTACCCGAGTATCATGATTTTAAAATTGAGTTAATATTAACATCTGTATTATTGGATTGTTGCATGAATTAAGTGAAGTTACATGTGAGCATTTTGGATATTGCCTGAAATCTAGTGTTTTTTTCAATAAATGTCAATTATTATACCATCATCCCTATTATTATTGATATCAATTCATCAACATCATTTTCCTAAAAATATTCAAATGGAATCCTTGCAAATCTGATTTAGACAAGATTTTTTCTAAGGAAATTTCAGAGAATCAGAATATTTCTAAAACAGAAAATAAAATTATTTTATAATTCAAAAACATCACATATTATTTAAATTATAAGTAAGCATATATAAGTATTTTTGTTAGTGTACATTACAAAGTAATACTACACAACATATGCATTGCAGTATAGTTATTAATTTAAAAATTAATATGAATTATGTCAGTGAATGGAAATCAAAGATATTTTGACTTTTCTTTTTAGAATGAGTAAAGAAAAATTAAATTTTAATGATAATTTTCAGTTAATTGCTTCTTCTGTACTATAAACCATGATCTACAAGATTCAAACAAGGCATTTTTGACATTGCTTTACAAATACAAAATCAATTATATTATGTGTAATGTATTAGTGACATGTCACATGATTCTATTGTTATTTGACATCACATTGTAAAAGAAACATTGTATTTTTGCATTTTCAATACATTAAAAGTTATTGGATTTTTGTTGTTGTTGTTGTTTAACAAAGCAAACAAATTGAGTAAAATGTGTCTAAACTTATAGATGAATGAACTGTAACCTTGAGAGATGAAGGAATCAGGCTGGGTTGATGCTGGCATGACACACAGCACTTGAGCACTGGAGTAGGCTTTCTCATGGGTTAGAAGAGACTGGACATTTAACAACTGAGACTCCTGTATAGACTTCATTTGGTTGGACTCAGGCAAGGACAGCTCTGTAGCTAAAGTATGCATCTTTTTGAATGGTTCTGTTCAAATATGTAGAAAGTTATGTGTTATATGAATCCTTGTATTTGTAGTCTTCCCACTGTAACCCAGTTCAAAGACTACACAACTAAAGTGAATCAAAATTTGAAGCAACACTCAAAAATACATACACAATTGGAAATACATGGTAAGATGATGTGCCAAAAATAAAACTGACTAGAGAATCTTTAAAAGATATAAATGGTCTATATTATATGTGGGAGATCACTTACCAAAAATTAACCACTAATTAGAAAAAAACCCACCCACGAAAAGTAAACCACAGGCTTTGTACATATCATGTCAGACAAATTATGGCTGTGTAAAGCTCCTCAACTATACTCACTGTAGCTAAGTATAGTTATTAAATTCCATGTTATTGAATCATATAATGAGGTGATTTTGCAAATTTGCACATGCAAAGGGAAAAATATTAATGGTTTTTCCCCCCACAGATGATAGTATATATTTTCATAGCTTTATGTTTATAGTCAAGTCTACAGCATCTTAAAGAAAATTAATTACTGCTTGGCCAGAGGCATCATTGGCTGCAAAGGCTGACTTGCTTTGCAATGTTTGCAACAAAGAAACAAACTTCACTAACAAAATTTACACTATTGGGACTTTTGGATAAAGCCCAATGAATATTTTAAAACTAAACCCGAACATTTTTTATTTTTGTGAAACTAATAACCATCTGTTCCCCATCTGTCAAAAAAATGACACAGAAAGTTAGATAACTGCTATCAATAAAACTCATGATTCAAAGGGGAGTTGTTTACTATCATGAACATAAATTCAAAACTGGATCCTCTTGCTGTATTGGCATTCTCCAATGTCCCTTATGAAAGCGAATTACAGAAAATCACATTAGACTTCTTTGTATAAGCAATAGAACACAAGCCATTGAATTCAGAGTATCAGTATATTAGGAAATAGGAACATTGGATGCTCCAAATTAGTCCTCCACTAAAAAAATTGAACAAGTTATTTTATCCTTTAGAAAAAGGGTGGGTTGACTGATTAGTTTATGGATAGAACTTGTAATGCCAGAAAGCCTGTAGCTATCCCAGTAAAATGTAAATTAATCACTAGAAGTCATCATTAGGAAAACCTGTTCCAGATTTCCCATTATGTAATACAGGTCAATTGGTGAGAAATAAATCAGAAGGAGTAGACCATCCAAGCAAAGAGCTCTCTGAAATGTTCCTATACATGTGAAAAGGAAGCCCCAAACAAAAGTTGATTGCCTTGAAGTCACTCCTCCCCATTGAATGTAAATCAGTGATTCCATTCAACAAGGGAGTAACACTTATTTAAGATTTGGGCTCCCTGCATGCAAAGTATACAAACCCAAGCTCAAACTTTCTAGAGTAATCAGTTCCATAATGGAAACTTTATTTTCTAGATATCTTTATGCAGAATGTTTCTCATAATTTAAAAGAAGTGTGTGTGTGTGTGTGTGTGTGTGTGTGTGTGTGTGTGTGTGTGTAATAGTGACTGTGTAGGCAGAAGTGGGACATTGGTCTTGTTACTAGAGAGAAAAGCCAATTTCTCTTGCCCATCCTTTTAGACTGCAAAGCTTAGGTTAAGGTCAGAGGTTAGAATTAGATTACTATATAAACAAAGAAGTTAGAATGAGATTTGCAACTTTTTTGCTGGAGAGATTTAGACATGTATAAAACATGGTGTACAAAATATTAAATTTGAGAGGAGGGGTTCCAATATGGCAGTGTAGGTAAACACTATAGCTGCTCCTTCTGTGAACACATTAAAATTACAACTAAATTATAGAATAATCAATCTGGAGAACCATCTGAAGTCTGGCTGAACAGAAGTCCTATAACTAAGGATATAAAGAAGAAACCATACCGAGTCTGGTAAAAGGGGTAGAAATGTGGAACAGGCCCCATACCTATGTGTGGTGGATGAGAATCATGGGGGATATCTTGGCTGCATATGTTCCCCCCAGAGGAGCTAGGGATCCCAGCCCCACACCAACCCCCCAGCCCAGAATGCTGGTGTTGAGAAAAGGCATCCTCACAATATTAGGCTGTGAAAAACAGTGGGGATTCTGAAAGTCCTGATGGGACAGAAGGCCGCAGGAAACCCAGGCATCTTCTTAAATGGCCCACACACAGACTCATTTGCTCACAAGCACTCACTTTTCGCTTTAGCAGAGGGATGATGACTTGGGGGACATCAGAGGCATTCAGGGGCAGAGGAAGACTGAGGCATGTGGCTTTCAGAGCAAGGGCTAGAGATAGTCTCCATTTTCCCAGGGTTGAGTCCTGTTCCCGAACAGCAAGCGGGCAGGCGGCATCTTTCCGTGTTAATCCTATCCTGCCCCCCACAAGCCAAATATGAATCTGATTGGCTTAGTGAGCTTCATTGCTCCACTTGGCTGACTCACTGAGATCCCACTCCACCCAACTCTTTCAATGCAGAAGGCACTTTCTCAGAGCAGCCAGCCCCACCTGCATTGCACTATTCCTTGGAATACTATCAGAGTCCCAGGGCCACAGAAGGGTGGTGACTGGCATTGGTATGCTCTGAGACTTGTGCTGAGTAGCTCCAGGCTCAGCACTGGCATCAAATTAGTATTTACATTAACCTGGTGACCACAACTCATCCCATTTTAGTGACTCCCTGAGACTCGGACTCACCCAACTTGTATACCTAACAAGGTTTTATCAGTGGGTGAAACTTAAGGGAGACAGCAGGTGGCAGCACACCTTGGGGTATCTTGGCTTTTTGCAGAGCTACCCCAAGCCCAGTATTTGTGGCAGACATCCTCGGTTCACAGCTTGATCTCCCACACACACTTCCAGGTTTAGCACAGGCAGCAAACAACTGCTAATTACTTTGTAATTGTGAGTGACCTGGGTCTGCAACAGAGCCCCTTCCAAGAGGCTCAAGAACAAAATACTTGGAGGTTGGCTTCAGACCACAGCAGAGTACCCCGAACCCCCAATTAGCCCCACAAGTGCCATACACAAAGGGTGGTCTCAACAGGCACCAAAGCCCATTGGGTCAAATCAAAATCAGTGAAGTAAGCCCCCATTCCCACAGTAGCCCGTAAGCTGTGGATGTGACCAAACCCCACAGTCAATCAGCCTGAGGGGCATTTCTACCCACTGATGTGCCGATAGCAATCAAAACTCAAGTATAACAAGAGGACACACAAAACCCACACAAGGGAAACTCCAGGAGCACCTGGAGCAGTTGACCAGGGAGGTTATGCCAGGGCCCCACAGCATACCTATTACATAAGGCCACTCAGTCAAGACTGGGAGACATCACAAATCTACCTAATACATATTAATAGAAACAAACACAGAAAGGCAGTCAAAATGAGGAAACAAAGAAATATGTCCCAAATAAAAAAACAGAAGAAAACTCCAGGAAAAGAACTAAACAAAATAGAGACAAGCAATCTACCAGATACAGAGTTCAAAACACTGGTTATAAAGATGCTCAAGGAACTCAGTGAGAACTTCAACAAAGAGATAGTAAGCATAAAATAAGACACAGAAACCATTAAAAAAGAACTAGTCAGAAGTGAAGAATACAATAACTGAAATGAAGAATGCATGAGAAGGATAACCAATAAACTAGATGAAGCAGAGGATCGAGTCAGTGATTTGGGAGATAAGGTAGCAAAAAACACCCAATTGGAACAGCAAAAAAAAAAAAAAAAAAAAAAAAAGGAATCCAAAAAAATGAGTATAGTTTAAGAGACCTCTGGGCCAAAATCAAGCATAATATTCACTTTATAGATGTACCAGTGGAAGAAGAAAGAAAGCAAGGGATTGTGAACCCATTTGAAGAAATAATGAAACTTTCCTAATCTGGAGAAGGAAACAACATACAAGCCAAAAAGGCACAGAGAGTCCCAAACATGATAAACCCAAATAGACCCACACCAAGACACATCATAATTAAAATGACAATGGTTAAAGACAAAGACAGAATCCTAAAAGCAGCAAGAGAAAAAGCAATTAGTTACTTCAAGGGAGCCCCCATAAGACTGTCAGCTGATTTCTCAACAGAAACTTTGCAGGCCAGAATGGATTGTCACAAAATATTCAAAGTGATGAAAAGCAAAAACCTACAACCAAGATTACGCTACCCAGCAATGCTATCATTTAAAATCAAAGCACAGGTAAAGAGCTTCCCAGACAAGAAAAAGTTAAAGGAGTTCATCATGAGCAAGTCAATATTGCAAGGACTTCTTTAAGGGACTTCTTTAAGACAGGGGGAAAAAATCAGAATTACGAATAATAAAATGGCAATAGCTACATATCTATCAACAATTACTTTCAATGTAAATGGATAAATGCTCCAGTCAAAAGATATAGAAGGGCTAAATGGATAAGAAAACAAAACCCTTACATATGCTGCCTACGAGAGACTCACTTCAGATTGAAAGACACATAGAGACAATAAAAGGATGTAGCAATACTTACACCAGATAAAATATACTTTAAAACAAAGGCTATAACACGAGACAAAGAAAGACTCAGTAATTCCATTTCAAGGTATTTATCCAAAGAAACCCAAAATTCTGCTTTGAGGGAATATGTGCATCCATATGTTCATTGTAGTATTATCTACAATCACCAAGATATAGAGGCAGCCTGGGAGTCTTTTGATGGATGAATCGATAAAGAGGGAGTGGTACATATTTACAATGGGATATTGCTCAGCTATGGAAGGTAATGGTTTCTTGCCATTTGCAGTTGATGGACCTGGAAGGTCTTGTGTTTAGTGGAGTGTCAGACAGAGAAAGGCAGATGCTATGTGATTTCATGTATATGTGTAATGCAAAGAAAAATAAACAAACAAAACAGAAACAAACTCACAGATACAGAGAATATTTTGATGGTTGCCAGATGAGAGGGAGGTTGAGGGTGAGTGAAAAAGGGTAAGGGATTAAGAAGTACAAATTGGTTGTTACACAGTAGTCATGAGGATGTAGGGTATAGCATTAGAAATATAGTCAATAATATTGTAATAACTATGTATAGTACCAGGTGGGAACTAGGTTAGTCAAAAGGATTACTTCTTAAACTATATAAATGTTTAACCACTATGCTGTACACCTGAAATTAATATAAAATAATATTGAAAATAAATAACAGAAAAAATAAAGTTAATAAAAAACAAAGCATAAAAGTATATTGATTGGAAACCAAATATAACTCTCACTCTCTTACTGGCATTCATGTCAAGATCTATGATCCTTTTTAAGTATATGAAGAAAAATGATGCATTTTTAATACTCTGTAGAAGTTATCCATGTATTAGGAAAAAACACTTTATTCATTTAAAAGTATTGTTATATTAAAGGTAGAGTGTATGATGCATATATAAATAGGCACAGAAGACTATTGTCTTGTGATATTAGGTAACATTTTCAAAGGTGATACCCTTTTATGATGAATCTTGATGTGAATAGGCATTGTCAGGTGACCAAGGGGAATCTGGACATTATGCCTCAAATAACATCTTAGGAGATGAATTATTAGAGTGTGATTCAGAAATATGAATAGTGATAGTTCTATGGAATAAACTTGTGATACTAAAAGAAAGTGATTGGGATAGTGTGGGTAATTAAAACATACCGTGCATTAGAGTTTGAAATTAACAATTTTGGCTTGGTGAGTTGTCATTTTGGTTTGGTGAGTAAAGTTCATTAATATGATCCAGATTGTATTTTGATGATTATAGGACTGCTGCAGTTTATGGAATATTTTATATGCTGAATGAAGGTGCTTGAACTAGATGATCTAGAACTAGATAGTTTTTCACTAATTCTGCCCAATGGGAAGGCAGAAACACAAATGGGGTTGAATTGTCAAAAGAGCGATTTGATTTGAACAGAAAACAAAAGAAAAGTTAGCTTTCTTTTCCTCAATAGCATCCCTGTTGTTTTGCTACATTTGACAGTGAAAGACTAACTTTGGGCTAGATGTTGGATTTTCAGAAAACTTCCATCAAAATTCAAATTCTTATATGTGGAAGTTTATATATCAGCACATATAACACCTTAGCATGATTTGGTAGTCCAGTTTCAAATCAGGAAAATCCTATTTGACCATAAATCTTGTGTAGAAAGAACATGTGACTAATAAGAACTTTGAGCAGTGAGGGTCTTCTAATTTCTAGTTGTCTCTGATAAGTTAATTTTAGGACATATTTGTAAGACGAAAAGACACATAAGGTTTACCATATTCTTTCTTTTGAATAAGAGTCATGAAAAAGAGTACCAGTGAACACATTCATTTTTCATTTCAAATTTTGAAATGATAAATTTTACAGTTATGAATATAAACAGCTGAATAATTTGTCATGAAAGCGTTCATACTGAGAATATACAGGCAGGATTGGATACAGGCTTCTTTTGACAAGAATAATAGATTTTCTAGTATGTGGAAGGGGTGATAAAAAGAGGAAATCTAGCAAAGTAGTAGTTATAGCAAAGGTAAGTGTTAATGAAAAAAATCCATGAATATATTAAGCAAGAAAAATAAAGGAATGGCATTGATTCTACAAATAAAGAAATCCAGTTACTGTTATATTCTCCATGCAAGTTAGATTCAATAGTTTTGCTATTGAGAATGGGATTTTTTGTTATTTTTTGAAGGAAACTCCTGAACTTAGCCTATGGATGACTATGGTTATAATAACAAATTAAAGTGCATTTAAAATATTTATCTTAAAATTATCATCTGCCATTTTATGTAAATCAATTACTACTTTCACAAATATATATCATATACTAATGCTAAGAGAGTATAGAAACTGGGTATTTATATATATTTGAAACTCTTTTTGTGTCACAATTGTCTTCTAAAAAAATATAATGCATCCTACACTGCCACAGCTGGAAAGCTGTTAAAACTCTAAAAGAATTCACCATAGGTTAGTAAGAGATGAAGGATAAATGCTCTATCTGAAGGGCATTGAGGTAATTGAATCAAAACTGATTCCATCAGAGCTTTAAGGACGTCAACCTAAAGACTTCTTCTAGAAGTGGAAGAGCAGTTCATATAAAGCTGTATAGCTTTGGAAAGCTTAGAAGCTGATAGAACTTCACCCAAGGAGGTGGTTAAGGAGGCTGCAATAGCTACTGGCGATATAATAGTGTCAATAGATTTGTTTGGCAAGTGCTTTTCTGCACAGTACAGAAACCTAAGAAAACAGTTCTTGGGAAGGGGGAGCAGGGTACAGGACAGGAAGCATGGCAAATATTTGCAATCCAGCTACAGGTCTTACAAAATGATACTCAACTTCTAGGAGTCTCAGTTTCCTCTTCTGTAAGTGGGGTTAGGCATACTTGTTTGGAATTTCGCGGGACTTGATGAGATGTAGAAAATCAAGTGTTTCGGCATGTAGGTATTACTATTAAGCTTATTAAAGATGGCCATTAGTTACTTTAGGTCTTTTCTTAAAAAACTACCTTCTCAGTGAAGCTTTCAGTGGCTATATAGTCTGAAATTTCACTCCCCATCCCCCAACACTTCACACCATCAACCCTGCTTTTATTCTCCTTAGAACTTATCACAATGTACATTTAATTGTTATTCTTGTTTATTTCCTCTTTCCATCTCTGTATGGCCAATGAAAACATGTTCCCTTTTCATGTTTTGCTCACTGCTGAACAGAGACTTTCATGTGGTATATAATCATGTTTATTTGTTAAATAAATAAATAGACAAACAAACCAATGAATGGATGGGTAAATTTAATGATTGGTCTGTTACATTAAAGTAATGCTCCATTTTGACTGAGCATTAGGATTTTCCAGTCTTCATGCTTTCCAAATTTGTCAATCCTTTCTCCAACAATGAGAAACTGGTTCCTACTAAGTTCAATATATATTTATGCAAAACCAGCCTCTTCTTTGAATGGATGTTAGATAAAATTGAGTCTTCATTGCTGACAAAACAGCCTCAAAGGAAAAGAATATGAAAGAATTGCCCAATTCTGATGAATAATAAGTAACCTGTGAAAAGGAAAGGCTGCAAACCCCAAGAAGAATGACTTTCAAGTATACATACACTTCCTCTTTGAATGAAGCCTGACTCATGGTAAGCGTTAGGTAAATAGTTTTTTTGAATTGATGAAAAATAAAAACCTGTGACACACAACTCTATTCCTTCCACTGACTCCAGAAGAAGTCTTGATGTTGTGGTCAAAGGATTGTCTTAAGTTTGCATTCCCGTTTCTTGTACCCAATCTGAGAAGGAGCATACCACCATCACAACAGATGATTTTGTACTATATTTATGGACAGGCACATAGGAAGTTCAAGTAGTGGGGCACCTTCCTTCCTTGTTTATTCACCCAGTGCTCAGGCCTCACTTATTGGTTTAAATGTCTGGTGTCAATGGTCCATTTCAGTCCATGCATGTGGATGGGTTAGGGAGATTAAAATAGGCTCTATTGAATTAATCTATCTGCTTCAGAAACCATTTTGCAATGATCTCTGTACTATATTTGTGGAAATAGCTGTTTACATAATACAATTAATGAAGCTTCCAAAGCAATATTAGTGATAGTTGTTGCCAATCACCATGAATATTATTATATTATATTATTATAATAATATTATTTTAGCATATTAAAGTTATATATTTCTTTTGGAAACTTTATGATATAATAAGGAAGAGAAAAATAGCCTAATTGAGTTTAAATTGGTTTGTCAGTATTTAAGACTCAAAGACAAATTATGTTTTCCTGGATATGAACAGTCTATAGTGACAGCTTTCATTTATCTATTAGTATGCATTTTAGGAACTTTTACTATGTTCCAGACCTTTGCAAAATTGAGTTCTTTTAATTCATCTTTAAAGTGTTTTACTGTTTGGTTTCTATAGGAAAATGTCACTCCTCATTCTGAACCTCAGATGTATCAAGGAGGCCAAAACCATTGAGCAGATATTTCATTTCCTGCAAGCTGTCTGAGAGGAAGTGCTTCCATTAGGGTCAGAGTGAGGATACTTCCTTTGGGATCCCAAATGAAAGATTTTACAATTTAAAGGGCTGAAAATGGCTCCTCTTCTCATCCTACCCTACCTTGGTTTTTGGATGTTTGTTTTTATTTTTTATTTCTTCTTTTTAAATTGTTTATGTCTCTGCTTTACTCTTCTGCTGAAACATGTAATGCCTGGTTTTGAATTATCAGGGATCAATTGACTGGACCATTCCAGAACTTCCTTGGAATTAATAAATATGCAAGCTTTGATTTCAACGTTTCCAACAGTTGTTTTAAATAGCCACATATAAATTAATTGCCAGCAAAAATACTAATTGTAGACCTAGCCACACACATATTCTCAGCTGAGCCTGTTTTTACAGATGACTATTAAAGCAAATGGACTTCTGTTTCCATCAAGTGTAAGGTATTAAATGTTTTTATGAATATCCCTGATATTTTCACTCAATCTTACTGTCAGCATGAAAATCAACACTGTTTTTGAGCTCAGCAAACCGTCTCAACTCCATTGAGAAGCATGATGATATCTAAATATATTTTGTAGAAAAAGAGAAAGCAAGCAATTTTGATAACTTACAGGGTACATTTATAAAGGTGTATGTTTTCATAAATCCCATTATTAAGCAAGACCTAAATTAAATGTTCAATAACTATTTAAGCAGCCTGCTTGATTTGCTAATGTGATGGGCATTGATTCTATTAATATGACAATTGAAATTATATCACTGGAAAGGAAATTTATATCTGATTCATTTCATTCAAGAACAGCAGTAATAGGGCTGGCCGAATGGCGCGGTTGGTTAAGAGCTCGCTCAAGAGTGCAAGCTGAGCTCTGAGCAACAGTGGTTCAAGGCCAGCCCGAGCTGAGTTGCCATTGAGCTGCCAACAGGTGGCAGGATGGCTCAGCTAAAAAAAAAAAAAAAAAAAAAAAAAAGAACAGCAGTAATACTAGGAAAAGATATTCTAGGATTTATAACCAGCTAGAAGTGGAAAATCTGTTCAACACTGTCTTATTTTTATTTAAATCCAGTCTCTAATATAAATGTGTGTCTGCAAATTATGTACCAGTGTCTAATGAAAATAGGAATACAGGAAATATAATTTTATGGCCAACTAAACATTATTGGAACATTTTAGACATATTCAGACTTAATAAAGAAAAAAACATCTTTCTTGTGTCACATAAAAATTCATTATAACCTTCATTTCTGCACAAACTACTTAAATATGTACTTGGGGGAAAGTCCTTTAAAGTAAGAATTTTATGTTGAATTAGCAATTATATTCCCATCTCCCATGTTAAATAGACTTCATCATGCTGATTAATGAGTTTGGCATTATCTTCCTATTTTTTCTATACTTTTTTCTTTGCATTATTTTATTATTCGTTTAAATAAATATGAGGGATAAGAAAACCCCTCAGTCATCTTTTAATTAATATTTATTTTTTGAATATGAAATTTAAATGATTAATCATGTAAAGTACATAAAAAGTTTGAAGATTAAAAAGTTATCTGTAGTTCGAATACCAGGAAATAACCACTGTTAAATTTTTATTTTATTTCAGAGCTGCATCGAACACTTTTATGTACAAATGTTTAACAGCACCTGTGGAGATTTCCAAGACTGGATTCTTGAATTGAGATTGCTGTATTAAGAAAAATGTTCACTTATTAGACTCTATCCATCTTCTCAAATGACTTTCCAGAGAGATTGTACCAATTTACCTAACCTACTAAAAAGTATGTGAAAATGCTCATTTCTGTCAACCTTGCAAACATAAGTTTGAACACTATAGCTCTAACACTTGATGTAGTAAATGAAATATGCTACAGCATTGTTTCAGATGTCTATTTCTTTCACTGCTATTGAAGTTGACCTTTTTTTTTTTTTTTACTGGCAGTATATTTTTCTTTTGTGTACGGCCTCTTCATTTTTGTGTTGGGTATGTTAGAGTTTATATTTTTAATTATTCTTTATAAGTTAAGAATATTAATCTTTTATCATATTTACTAAAGTCTTCATAATTATATAAGTAGTTTGTTTTTATTAATCAACAATTATTTAATCACTCAGCAAATATTTATTTAAGGTGAGCTATATTTATAGCTAATAATTAGAATTCAAGGATTAAAAAAGAGGTAACTATCTCAAAATGTTTTTTCCTTTTGATTATAGCAAAATTCTCAAAAAATGTTATGATAGCAGCAAAATAAAGACTGACTTTAATTGTGTATGTGTGTTGGGGGTGTACCCGCAATTATGTCACTTGGAATAATTCAATGGGGAGTAAGTAGTTTTGAACAGTAGAGATTATGGTGGAAGGAGATTGTAAGCTGAAAGAGGATAACAAAAACATGAGGGTTAAAAATAAATGATATATTTAGGAAATGTAATTCAAATATGAATGAAACTGTGTTCATACACAACAATAAAGCAAACTATGTATAGAAAGCTAGACTGGGAAAATACTGGAAACAAATTGAATGAAATTTAAATGGTGTTGGTGCCTTTACTAAGCGGAGACTTTTGTTAATACCAGTGCTCTGAAGCAAATATAAAAGAACTGGGGATGACCTGGACTTTAAAAATAATAATCCTGGATTGGAAGATAAAAGTGACTGAGGACTTCAGTAGTTTAGGATTCTACTGTAATACTTCAAATGAAAAAAAAAGACAGTAGTAGACATTACAGAGGTAGAAATAACAGCTTCCGACTGGGTGTGAAGATGAAGGAGTGGAAAATCATTACTGTAACATCTAAGTTTCTGAATGCAGTATGTTATAAGAATGGAGATTTCATTATTTGGAAAGGAATACAAGAAGGTGGAGAGTTGGAGATATTCTGCTTTGACTATTAACTCGTGGGAAACCCCCCACTGCTAGTCAATTTCAGTGGCATATATTCAAAAGTCAGTAGTGTAGAAATGGCTATTTCCAAAAGGACATTCTCTTTAGTGTTTGGAAAAAAAATGAAATAAAAGTCAATTGAAATTTCTTAAGTAACATTTTTATTATTTTTCATTCTTATGGTCATATAAAGGACATTTTTTCAAGCAATGTAATCAATTAAAATAAAAATCATAATGACCAAATAAATGCTTTTAATAATATCTCTCACAGAACACTTTAAATTGACTTGATCAGATGTTTTACTCATCACTGAAGCAGAAAAAAATGTGATCATTTTTTCCCTGGATGTATGAATAAAAATTAAGTTGTTTTGTTTTGATTTCTATATAAATGTCCTTTCTGCTATTCATGCTTCAACCTAAACCACAGCTAATTTTGTGGGGCTTAGGAATATTGTCAGACACTTACTTAGGAAGCATTTTTTTATTTTCAATGCTGAAAAAGAATTAGCATTTTGTTTTAAAAGAAAGTCACACACTTTTATTAGGTCTACTTCTCCAAAGCTGATAAGAGTGTTCATATATGAGCCCTGTTTACAAAGAGAATACATAGGCATGAATTTTGTGCATATATAATTTTAAAACCTTCTAAAACATAATATATCTATTGCTCCATTTATTCCCTTTGATAGAGTTAATGTGTTTTAGTAAACCAGAAATGTAGCATCATGTTAGAGACACCAGATGTTTACATCTATATAGGCAAAAATCTGTTTACAAACTGTTTTGTAGGATAGAAAATCTATTTGTGCTGCAATTGATTCTTACAGGCATGTCAGAGAAATTAGGGAGAAAACATTTGAGAAGATACTGCATAGCAAAATCCTCTTGTATTGTGTTTCATTTGATTCCTCTGAGCATAAAATAAAATATTGTGCCTCAAAGTGCCTAGTACAGGATTTGACAGATAAAATCCATTAAGAATAGGTTAATTTGTTTTCCCTTCCTCTTTGTTGTGATAGTGAGTTTTGATTATCTTTTCATAAATTTCATTATCCTTTAGGTTTATTTAAACCATCATTTTTATGCAAGCTTGGAAAACATTTTTTATGTGTAATATATTTTTACACTTGAACACCAACTAGACTTTCCTGTTCTTGCAGTGCTAAGTATGAAGAATACACACAAATTTGGGCTTGTTTAACTGTGTTCTCCTTTGTTGGTTCCAAGTCCATTAAAAGTGCTCAAAGCTTCCTAGGGCCCCAAGTAGCAATAATCCAGTTCTTATTTAAATCCAATTTCATTGACTTTTCCTGCAGTTGACAGTAATATAGCCCTCATGATGAACAATTAGGTAGTTCACATAAAATTGCAGCTGCTGCAGCAAAGAAAATGATTACTGTAACATCTTGTAGTATAGTGATAAGGTTATCAAACAGAAAATTAAATCTTGAAAATCACCTGTTCATTATTCCTTTCAACTCCCATAGAACTATTAATTCTAGAACATATTCATATACAGGATGAGTCAGCTCAAAGCAAGGAAAAAAAATCAAGCTGCACAACTAGAGTTTATTTTAAATGTATTACAAGTCAGGGAAAACATAATTCAAACATGAATTAAAATTTTCACACTTCACATAGAACATTGCATTAGTCAGAAATTTATAGAATAATGATATTGAACTCTTTCTTTGAATGCACTGTACAACATTATATATGAGTTAGTTTTTAATACATGCTTGAAGAGTGATAATAAAGACAGCCAAGAAAAGAACATAATTAGGGATACACACATATAAATATAAACATATACACATATTTATTTGTTTTAACTCTATGGTGGAAAATTTATATTTCATGTACAAGGTAAGGTCAATTAAAAAGAATATAGTTAGATAGTCTACATTACATTATGCAGGATAAAAATAGATGTATTAATGTGTTAAATATGAAAATGTGAAAAATTGTACAAGATAATAAAATATTACCAGAAAAATATACAATAATATGTTCACGTTCCTGGAGAACAGAAAATATTTCTAAACAGTGCCAATAAAGCATGTAACAAAATAATTGGATATCTTGATTGTGCTGAATTAAAATGTTTAAACCTCTGCGAGATGACACAAAGTCAATTAATACTTAAGACCAAGAGAATATATGAGTACAATATATTAATATTACAGACTAAGGATTAGGACCTTGATTTAAAATTAAATTGCTAAAAATCATTCAAAAGAACAACCCACAGTGAAAAGATATGTATAGGCAAATCCCAAAAGATAAAATAATCAATGATAATATAAAAGGAAGCTCATCCTGAGAAATAATCAAGAAGATTCTAGTTTCCTAGATTTACAGGTAGATATTATAGATAAATAGATGATAGATAGATGATAGCTAGCTAGATTTCTCATTAGACTGGCAACATTTAAAAATAAAATTAAACTCAAGGGTTCATGAGATTGTGGTAAAATGGGTCATTTCAATTTCATCCAAGCTGGTGATATTTTAAATTTTACAGCCTTTTAGAATAAATTTGACAGTGTTCAGAATATTCAATAACCCAGCAATTTTATTTCTTAGCCTCTTCCATAGAGAAAACCTATGCCTGTGTTGAAGGAGGATTGTACAGCATTATTTATAACTGAAAACAACTTAAATGTCTCCTTAAAAGATAATGGCTAAATAGGTCATAGGTAGTCATGTCATATATATATAAATTTATATTTATATAGATTTTATGGCAAGATCCTCCAGATATACTGTTGAATTTTTAAAAAATTATATGTATAATATTTTATTTTTATGTTTGAAAATGCACACAAAAATACTATTGCCTTTTGGAGCATAAATAAATATGGAAAGGCAATAAAAATATGGAATTATGATGGCTGGTCTGATAACTACTAGACAATAAAAAAAGTGAATAAGAAGTAGGGGAAGCCACAGGCTGGGTGTTGGTCAATTTGGTCATCAGCTTCAGCTGTAATGATTTAGTTTACCCAAGGGGAATACATCTGTATGTGAAATATTTGCATATAACATTTTAAAATAAAATACTAAGAAATTTGAACAAAATATGAGACCACTTATACCTATGAAATTATAGATTAAAAGGGAACAACACGAGGTCTGACAATTAATTCAAGAATTTGTTGCAATGATGTTGCTAAACTTTTTTGATATCAGAGAGATTATTCATTATGAATTTGCACCAACTGGACAAACAGTTAACCAAATATTGTTTGGAAGTGCTGAAAAGTCTGTGTGAAAAGTTAGATGACCTGAACTTTTCGCCAACAATTCATGGCTCTTGCATCACGACAATGCACCATCTGACAGCACTGCCTGTGAGGGAGCTTTTAGCCAGTAAACAAATAACTGTATTGGATCACCCTCCCTGACGATCTGATCTGGGCATCAATGACTTATTTCTTTACCTGAAGATGAAGGAAATATTGCAAGGAAGACATTTTGAGGACATCAAGGGTAATACAATGACTGCTTTGATGGGCATTCCAGAAAAAGAGTTCCAAAATTGCTTTGAAGGGTGGACTAGGCATTGGTATCAGTGCATAGCTTTCCAAGGGGAGTACTTCAAAGGTGGCTATAGTGATATTCAACAAAGAGGTGTGTAGCATTTTAGAATGAGTTTGTGAACTTAATTGTCAAACCTCGTATCAGAAAGAAATAGAAAGGGAGGGAAGGAGGGAAGAAGGAAAAGAGAGAGGGAGGGAAGGAGAGAGGGAGGAAGACAATAAGGAAGGAAGGAAGGAAGGAAGGAAGGAAGGAAGGAAGGAAGGAAGGAAGGAAGGAAGGAAGGAAGGAAGGAAGGAAGGAAGGAAGGAAAGAAAAGAGAGGGAGGAAAAAGAAAAGTAAATATTGCCAGGGAGCAGAGGTTTTCCAATTCTAATATCTACAATATAAATTTGAACTTCCTTGTATCTATGGCAAAAATAAAAAATATATGAACTTATTTGGCTGATACAGAAAGGAACACAAATTAGTTAAATTATTTTTGGAAATGTTTCCCACTCCGAAACAATACTTATAGTTTTGCTTATTATGTCATTTATTATCTAAGGAACATTAGCAAATATGGAGAATGTCTTCAAATGCAGTTTTAGAAGTAAAAGAAATGAGTGTTTCTTGTATCTATCCCCTATAAATTTAGATTATACTATAACAGTATAGGCTCTTCTAAAATGCAATTGCCATTGTGACACTAGTTATCCAGGAACCCATATACGGAGAATCTATGCATGGTTAAATAACTTATCCAACACTTGTGCAGATCATTTTGGGAGATGTCACACTTTCTAATTGAGTCTGGCCAAACACCGCCTTGGATGCACTCTGTGTTTGAGTTGCTAATTAAAGGGCTTACATTATAGATTTTGCTGGTTAACATGAAAGCCTTTTGTTTCAGACACTATATACAGGAGAAGAGATTTTCCATGCTGTCAATAGAACTTGAACATCAGATGTAACAATAGAACATCACTATACTTTGGTAAAGATTAGAGAGGAGAAGCAATTTTACATTACATTCACAGTTATACACTTAATTTCCTCAAACATTTGCCCCATTAATTGAGGCCATATTTTCTGTATTAAATAACATAAAAGAAACAAGAATTATTTAAACTAGTTGCTAACAGTTAAACATCTTATCCTAAAAAACTCTTGCACAAAACTTATATCCATAAACACTGTGTAAGCATTATAATATATCTGTCTTTATTTAATTAGTATTGCATTCACATGGAATTATGAGCTAGAGTCAATGGAAAAATATAACCCCAGAGAGCTAAGTAAGTTAATGTAATATTTCTCTACCCTGGATGATTATTAACATTGAGTGATAGCTTAAAAATAAAAATAAAATTTATTGTCAGGCTTCCATCCACAAATAGTTGATCAGAATCTTGGTAGTTGGGTCATAGAGTCTGTACTTTTAAATATGTTCCCTAGGTGACTCTTGTACACAGGCATGTTGAGAACCAGTGCAAGTTAATGTGTTGAATGTGATACTAATGTTTGAATGTCAGTTGGTGTCCACTTAAATGATAAAAGATCTCTTCAAAAAAAACCACTCTAGTTTGAGGGAAAACAAGGCTAAGTATCCAGTTTCTTCAGCCAATAACTAAATAATAGATACAGATTGCACCAGTTGTGTATAATACAATAACCCTGTCAGGGATGGATTATCCCTATGAAATTAAGATTTAGAGGTGCTAAATTACATGTCCAAGAGCACACATTCAAAAACAAGAAACCTAAACCATCCTGCTTGTCACTGAAATCTATACTACTATTTCTACAATATGCCATATTTCTTATTAATAACGTTCTATACTTAAAAATGTACTACAGTCAAACTTTCAAAACAAATCATTATTTTTCAAAATCAAAATTTATTTTTAGACTGCCAGGACTTTCCATATTTTTTAAACCTTAGGGGAAAGTGTTTCCTTCCTTTCCTATTTTAGGAAGTTCTGTTAATTTTTCAAAATCAGTGAATGATCCCTGCACCACCTCTATGCCAGGAAAAAATTCTGACTCCTATCAACTGAAAGTCATCTCTGCCAATTCAATGCCAGAAGGATCCCCCAATTCAGGATGCAGTGAATGGGGAGACTTTAGTCAGTGCAAAAATCTCAACTAGGATACAGCTCAGCTGTAGCACAGCATGGCTGTGAGACAGCTCAATAGTATTATAGCTCAATTAAGATCAGCATGCACAGCTGTGAGGCAGCTCTGAGGGGAGGTGGCATTGGGCCAAAGAGGCCTCCAGTGCTGGAGCTCCACTCTGCTCCACGCCACACTAGCAAGACAGCTCTGCTCCCCTCTGCTTCACTGTTGCAGCTCAGCCCCTTTCTAGCAAGACAGCTTCACTCCTGTTGGGGAGATGCTCCAATCAGGGAAACACATTTGGGTAGAAACTGAAGATACACTACCCAACTCCCAGGAAGAGCTGATTTACATAGAGAGAAGCCTCTGCTCCTGGTCCCTGATTGGTCTGTCTTCATACAAATCAAGACTCCAAATCTTCACAGTTTGGTTGGTCCAAGAAGCACTATCCTGATTGGTCAGAATGCAGGTACTCTGAATGGTCAGAGAAGATGCTAATGAGGATATAGCTGCACAGCTCCAATTTGATAGGGAAAGCCTCAGTCCTATTGGTTGAAATGTGATTCCAGGAACTCCTTTTAATGGTTGGCTCAGATGGAAGGAACACAATGTAGGCAGTCATTCAGTGCAGGAGACAGACAGTTCAGGGCAGGCAACAGGCAGTGTAAACAGGCTTCCCCTAATGTGGGGCTGGCATGAGAAACCACTTTTTAGCAATGGCTGCTAGGCTCTGTTTACAAATTTGAGTCCGCTTAGCCAGGAGGAACCCTTCTAAGCAGGTGCTGAGGGTCATTCTCAGGGCCAGCACTCCCTTCACATGTACTGTCATAATAATCTTCATATGTGAGTCTTACAACAATAACTACATTATTTTATTATCTAAATGCCTATATAGAAAACTATTTACAAAATCCCAAGCATGCACATATAAAAGTACCTGCTAGATCATCACAAGAGCCTTCCATAACTTAAGATCATATCAGAGCCTTCCATTTCAATTCCTGGAGACTCTCTTATTAAATGAGTAGTCTTTCCTTTGCTTTAAGTAAGCAACTAACACCTCTGTTCTTCAAATTAAACTTTTCATTTTGAGATTATTGTAGATTCATGTGCAGTAATACTGATAAGCAATACAGAGAGGTCTCATGTTCCCTTTGCCCAGTTTGCCCAATGGTAACATCTTGCCAAACTATAGTACAATATTATAACCAGCATATTGAAATTGATAGTCAAATAAATACTGATAATTTTCATCACCACAGGATCCTTCCTGTAACCTCTTTATAGACATGCCCACTCCCTTTCAGCACTCCTCAGCACCTCACCACTGATCACCACTGAACTAGTCTCCATATCCATATTTTTGACATTTTAAGAATGTTCCATGGGTATTTGAAAACAAAAACAAAAACAAAAAAACAAAAAATGTATTCTTGTTGTTTGGTGGAGTATTTATATGTGTCGATTAGAAACTGCTGGTTGCTTTTGTTCCTCAGAACTTCCACATCCTTGATGATTTTCTGTCCAGTAGTTTTTTAGTTGCTAAGAATGAGCTGGTAAAGTCCCCAAATATAAAATTGAATAGGTATGCTTCCAGCTCAGCAGTGTTTGCTTCATGTATTTTAAGGCACTGTTTAGTGTGTACAGAAGTAAGATGGTTATGTCTTCCATAACAATGGATTGATCATTTTTTTAAATATGTAACATCACTCTTCTGTCAAATGATTTTCTCTGATCTGAAGTTTACTTTATCTGACAATAATATAGACACTTCTGTTTTGTATTTTATTAATGTTTTCATAGTTTATCTTCTTCACCATTTTATATTTAATTTACCTATGTGATTTGTAATTGGAGTGAGTTACTTGTAAACAGCAAATAGTTGGGTCATCAGGGTTGTTTGTTTGTTTTTAGTTTGTTTTGTTTTTTAAATATGTCAATCTCTGATTTTAAAATGGACTGTTTAGACCATGTACATTTAAGGTAAGTGATATGTTAGGGCTTGAATCTGCCATTTTGTTTGTTTATTTCATATTTTCACATTCTTCTGTTTCCCTTGTCTTGCCTTCCTGTGGTTTTGCTTGGAGGTTGTTTTTAAGCTTCCTGTGCCAGTAAGACTGTGCTTTCTGTTAACTAGCCTGTGTTGGGAATGCTCTGAAGCCAGTCCCATACCCTGCTCTGACTGCTCTTACATGGGGACAGCTTAGAATGTGCATGCAGCCCTTCAGACCCTGCAGAGTTGATTATGACCCAGGAGGGCTATCTTAACTGACTGTCACTTTCCCTGGTTCTTCCCTTTATACTTCTGCCAGCTCTCAGATTCCTCTTATATCCCAGAACTACCAGCTTCCTCTTGATTCCCCCTCCCGGCACTGTTCCCTCCCACCACTAAAATCTCCATTGTTTTCACACTGCCCTTAGGCATAAAGAGCACTGGTGTCAGGAAGTGTCAGCCTCCAAACTTCTTGGCTTACCTCTGCTGGGTGGAAACTTACACTATTATTTGTTATCTGAAGTAGGGAAATGGGGACCCTATTTTTACCCTACTAAGTCTGGAGTACAGTTTTCAATCTGTGAGTGGAGCTAGGTGCCAAAAGATAGACACAGTCTTCTCTGCCCTGCCTAAGAAGAAAGCTTCCCCAACATAGGGATGGTGAATGAGAAACCCCTTCCAGGGGAAACTGTAGCCTAACTGGGAACTGGAGGGAGAGGAAGTCTCTATCTTCTTGACTACACCTGCCAGGAGTAAAATACCTGGGGAAGAGGGTAGGCAAAGGAGCCAGTAATGGCTCAATAACAGAGGCTCTAGATGTTCATGCCAAAATTGAATAGCTCTTTTGAAAGAATATTTCTCCATTAGTTCTACACCTTTAAGACAATTTCCAGAGAATGTAAATATTGTTTTTTAAATGATGTTCAGCAGTTAAATCATTGTTATGGTAGTGGGAGGATCCACCAAACTCATTATTTGACCATTCCAAAATGCCAACCTCTAGCTATTATATTTTTAAAAATAAGTATTTCACAGAACTTTACCAGCATGTCAGTGTAAATCAATGCACACACAATAATACATATGTATCTCTCTATCTATATGTAGTAGATAGATATAGATATTTATATTTATAATTTTTAAAATCATCAACAAAAACACTGTCATCCTTTGGGGGAAGCAATAATAACAGTATAAGAACTTCATTTCTTTTCTTTTCATTTTTTTTTTTTTTTGAGGGCAGTGTCACTGGCCCCCATACGTGGGACCCAAACCGGGGCCGCTGGCTTCCCAAGCCAGCACTTAACCATCGCGCGACTCGGCCGGCCCAGAACTTCATTTCTTTAGCAAACATTCTGCTTTGGTTAGCCTGATAGAACTATGACAACCCTACATTTTTTTCCACATCCGCCTACTGTATGTCCACTGCTTTTAATCATTAAGCCCTTAGGATGTTAGGTTCTGGTCAGCATCAAGTTAATTAAGAATAAAGCCTCAGGTCTATCAACCATGACCAGGATACAATAACCAAACCTCAAACTGGAATAAAACAAAGATAACACCTTGACCTCAGTTATGTTTCAGCTCCGGACTCATGAAAATGGATAGCCCCACAGACCGCATCACCTGGAAACCAGACTGAGCAATGCCATGACTGACAGCAGGACCTGAAGCCATGATCAGTCAATCCCTGCCTGAGCCCCAGCCAATCAGTTGAGGCCCCAGTCGCAACACCCAGAGCAACCATGATTAAGGATTTTCCCCTTATATAACCAAACTTCTAGAGGCGATGGGGAGCCAGGTTTTGAGAGCACTAGCTATCCTGTGTTTCTGGACTTCGCACCACTCCTTAAATAAAGCTTGGCTTGTATGCACGCAGGCAAGTAGACCCTTTGTCTATGGTAGCACAATCTGCATAATTCTCACTTTCAGTTTTTCAAAAACAATATACCATTTTTCAACAGTTTTGTATTATATAAAGTTCTTCACCATTTCTTGATGGCTAGTTTTAATATTTCTATTAATGATAATACTAAAGAATTGTTTATTTTAAGGATAAAATAAAAACACTTAAAATCACTATAAAACTCTGTGGGGGGTGAAGGGAAGAACTGAGGATAAGAAGAAAAGAAAGAAAAAAAATTAAAATGTGATATAAAACATAAAATTATTAAAATATATATGAAATAGAAATCATTTTGCACTGAAAGAGTTGGGAAATAACTGTAATGTATATTTCATGTAATTTTAGAAATGTACCCTTCAAAATTTTAATACATCTTTCCCCCTAAGTACAAAAGTAGTAAATGTCCAATGCAGACAGGTTGACAAGCTTAGAAAACCATATATACAAAACAAAGAAAAATTAATTTTACTTAGTCTATTTTCTGCTATTTGCCACATTTCTTTCCTTTCAAACATTAACATAAACTATGTTCTGAAGAGGCTAAAAAAATTAATACATTTCCTCCTATCTTCTAAGTTCCAGCTAGACTAATAATAATCAAATTAATAGGTTAACAAAAGAAAATTAAATTTTTAATATATGTGCATGGGGAATTTACATAAGCATGAAAATTCCAAATATAATGGGGCAACATTTGGTATATAAGATATTTTGGACAAAGAAAAAAGGGGTGGGTGAGGTATTAGATTTCAGAAGTGAGACTGGGGGATTCACAGGGAGTTGAGGAAGAGAGAGCATACATGGTAGGAACAGTCTTGCTGGGCAACTCAGAAACAGTGGGACAAAGTGGGTATCTAGCTAACAGGCTTGGGGTCTTCCTGACTAATGCTAGGGTGAAGATTCTTAAGGTGATTAAGCCGAGGATCCCTTCCTAAAGCAGGTTTCTCTGTGCATATCTCTTGGGCAGGAAAGGGGTGGGTGGGTCAAAGGCTCTTTCTGAGTCTTCTGTTCCTTAAAAAATAGTTTAAAGTCAATATCCCAAAAGGTAGTTCAAGGGTAGCAACATTATGGTTCTCTTCAGCAGTTTTGAAGTCTATATTTGGCCTACATTTTGAATTTTTACCTATCAATTGTCTTTATTCTAAGCATTGATCATAATATATCTTATTTAGTTTGATCACTATACATTTAAAATTTGTTGCTTATATTAAGAACACTGCAATGAACAGTCTTGAATACCTACAAATTGTGCAATAGTTAAGACAAGAGCATAGACTGAAGTTAACAGACTTGGTTGAAATGTCTCTTTCACATGGTAGCCATGAAACCCTAAGCAAGGTTTTTATCCTTTAAGCCTAGTGTTCTTCCTGTTAAAGGAAGATAACGTGTGCTTCATAGTGCTCTTGTATAGCAACCATTGATTCAACCTATGATAGGAACTATACCTACACAGCATTATTATATTGTTTTCATCATTACAATCATTATTATCAGCAGTGTTACTAAGAGCAGTGTTTCAATATCATATTCATGATATTGAAATTCAAAAGAGAAAGATATTTAAGGCTTGCATAACATAAGTGTTTTCAGACTTTTGGGACCATTTACACTCCCATGAGAAGAAGCAGAGGAGGAAGATAAAATTAACAGTTTGTAGATTTGAATGCCAATCACAACTATAAGCTCATTTAATATATTAACTCATTTAATACAATAATATAGTGAAATAAACACTGGCATTTCATTTGCTTAACAGGTGAGAAAACTGAGGCACAAACAGGTTAAATAGCTTTTCCAGTAAGTAAGAGAGCCTGTTTTAAATCTAGGAATATGTTGCAGAGTCTAATCATTACCTATCCAACACATACTAGTCTTAAGGCAGTCAACATATTTTTCTTAATTGAACTCGATGGAGGTAGAAATGGAATCTAGTTTTTCTTACTGATTTTTTCCTATTTTTAATGATGTTTGATATATGTTCATATGTATTTGGATCTATTATTTATTGTTTGGAAGATTACATTTTTGAGATATTTACTCACTTTGGAGGGAACTATTCATCATTTTATTATTGATTTTTAAGTTATGACTCTTTGTTAAAGGTATGGATTATTTAACTGCCGTATATAACGTGAATGTATTTTTAAGATTCCTTGCATTTTACTCTTGTTGTTTAAGAGATAATTAAGCTGGAGAACTCATTTTCGAGATATTTACTCACTTTGGAGGGAACTATTCATCATTTTATTATTGATTTTTAAGTTATGACTCTTTGTTAAAGGTATGGATTATTTAACTGCCATATATAACGTGAATGTATTTTTAAGCTTCCTTGCATTGTACTCTTGTTGTTTAAGAGATAATTAAGCTGGAGAACTGACTCTGGGTGGTGAGCACACAATGTGATATATAGATGATGTATTATAGGATTGCACACCTAAAACCTATGTAACTTTACAAACAATTGTCAGCCTACTAAACTTTAAAAAAAAAAGAATTAAGCTGCCACTTGGGGATACCAGGCACATTTTTGAGGTCCAATTTAAAAAAGTTTCATTGATTGCTTCTTGTATCTGTATGGCCTCAACATTGGGCGATTAAGGAACAGATTTGACACCTTGAATCTGCCTTTTTGGGATATTGATTTTAAGCTGTTTATTAAGAAACAAAAGGCTCAGAAAGAACACTTGACCCCTCCCCTTTCCTGCCCAAAAGATTCAGACAAAAAAAAAAAAAAAAAAAACCTGCTTCAGGAAGATCTCAGGATGTTCACCTTATCCTAATTTGAATTATGTACGGTAATTAGGGAGGGGTCTGTTAGCTAGAGACTCCTTATGTCTTATTGTTTCTTTGTTGCCTAGTAAGAATTTATCTGCCATGTGTGTTCTACTCTTCCTCAACTACCTGTACATTAAATTGCGCATTCTCACTTCTGAAATCTAATATCCTATCCCCCGCTTTTGTTCTTTGTCTAAAAATGTCATATATTCCTATTGTTGTCTCACTGTCTTTGGAATTATCATGCCCCATGTGCATGTATTAAAATGTGATTTTCTTCTACATCTATGAGTCTGTAGATGTAGAGGAAAAACTGAGGGTTGCTAGTTGGGAGGGGGGTGGGGATGGGGGGAAGGGGAAGGGATTAGACAGCATAAATAGACAACTACAATATTGCCACAGGGATATGAAACACAGTTCGGGGAATATAATAATGTTGTAAAAATTTTGTGGCGTGTCAGATAGTCACATGTCTTGTTTTGGAGACCACTTCATGGATGGAGTAGAGGCTTGATCACTGCACTGTACACCTGAAGCTGATGTTGTATAGTATTGTATGCCAACTGCAACTGAATATGTGGGTGGTCACGGGATGTGGAGTATGCTGTGGAGGCGAGTCAGGGGAGTTGTGATGGATATGTATGATATGGGGGGGGAGTGGGGTGGCGAACTGGGGGAGGGGGTTTTCACTTTGGGGGGTAAAGAGTATAACTATTGCATTGTGTTGTACACCGAAAACTAATAAAATAAAATTAAAAAAAAAAAAAAAAAAGTCAAAACGATATGTGGGATATAAAACTGAAAGCAACCAATGAACAAGACAAACAAAAACTCATATACACAGACAACAGTTTAGTGGTTACAGGGTAGGGGAGAGGAGGGATAGTAGAAGAGGGTAAAGGGCATCAAATATATGGTGATGGAAGGAGAAACTGGCTCTGGGTGGTAAACCACAATGCAGTATATAAATGATGTATTGTAGAATTGTACACTTGAAACTTATATAATGTTATTAACAAATGTCACCCCAATAAATTTAATTTAAAAATCAAAAAAAAAAATAAATAAATAAAATAAAATAAAATGTGATTTTCTTCTGTTAGTCTGTCTCTGTTAATTTGATTATTGGTTCTTCTAGAAGAGCCTAGAAAGTGAGAGGAAAAGTATTAATATTTTTTGTGGTCTCACCAGGAGTCATGGTTTTGAACTGAAAAAGAGAGATAGAAACATGAGGGCTATTAAGGAAAAAAAAAAAATGCCATTTTTTCCCCCCCATCCAGAGATCTACAATGATAGAGGAACATCAGTGGACAACAGCCATGACCAGACAGAGGACAGTTGCTGAGTCTTTTCTCCCACAGATAAAACATTCTCTTTCCAAGTTACAACTATTCTTGGGCTATAAATGAAGTGAGTAGTCAAATGATTACTTATGACTTCTACAGTACTACAATTTTGGGAAAAATTCAGATTTGATGTATCATACACAACATTGACTTCTGTAAATATATTGGACAAGGCATTTTCCAGTCATCTAACTTCACAAAACAACATTAATGGTGACCAACAACTATCAAACGTCAACTGCAAGCCCAAATATTAACGTGGTATTCAACTTGTATCTCATTAAGTGTACTTAATCTTCATTACCATCATATGGGAGAGCTATGGTTTCATTTGTTACCCAATAGAGGAGAAAGCTGAAATCCAGAAAGGAAAATTAATTTTCCATAGTCCTATTCAGAGACAGCATTTAAGCCTGTTCTAGCTCCAGAGCAAGCATTAATACCAATGTTAGACACTGCTTTTCAAAAATAAATAATATTAATGAACATTCACTACATTCAAACTGTGTATAATATGTGGCTCTGTGACTTTCAGTTCTACATACCAATCTACTGAAAGTGGAACAAGTGCACATATTCTCACAGGGAGAATAAAAAATAATATTCCATTTAGTTTCGCATGAGGAAATTGTCCTAATTCTATCCCTTCCAAAAAGGCACCCATTAAATCTTCCAACCTCTAGTTTGAGAATCAGATGACCAGACAGATATGCCCAAATGTTTAAACTATGTAGATGGATTACTTTTACTATACTGTGATGAAAAGTTCACTAAACTGAGATAGTGTTTCCAATAAAAAATGATAAACTCTGAGAATTTGAACATATGGTATGATACTTAATTATAGTTATAAAATCTCATGTTATGTAAACTTTTACTGACCAATATGTGAATTATTCAAGCAGTACATACATCTAAGATTGAGTCAAGGTCATTGATTTGTGTTTAGTAGTCATTTTTTAAAAGTCTGTAATGGTCATGGGTTGTAACTAAGACCTAAAATTATTAGTCAATTATTTCTGTGAAAGATTAAAATGTGAGGAATAAAACAATATAATTTTTACTTTTATAACACCTTTCATTTAACAAAGAAACTTCACAAGCTCAGAGCAGTGTAATAAAAAATAAATGGCTTTTGCAGTCAGGCAGATCAGAATTGGAGTTTTGCGTCTATTACTTATTAGCTCTATAACTTGTGATATATTATTTACACTAGTGAACTTGAGTTTTTTTCCTTGGGATAAAAGGAGACTATGTCACCTACCTGCAGCATTATTATGATGATTCTAGAGAAAATATACAATAAAACACCAAGTACAGAATAGTTTAACTTAAAAGTTCCGAAACACCATGTTTTATTGAGTATAAATAAATGTAAATGAATCCACACTATCATTTATATCCAATTCTGTTTGGATGCCTCTAACTCCTATACAAGCCTCTGCTAGTTTTCCATAGTGCCCCAAGTTTTATTTGTGAGCCATTTGCAGACACTTTACCCATCTCAAGGAAGGGTGGCAGTGCTGATACCATCTCCTATATATTGGATATGTAATGATGCTCTTTCATGCTTGTTAAGCCTTGCCATGGGCCACAGGACATCATGGTATTTGTGGTGTTGAGTCAGTTCCTGTCTAATCAGGGAACACTGTGATGTCCAGGGTATAAGCTCTGAGAACTCTTACATACTACACACTTAAGGTGACAATATGGCAATGTATTCCTTCCAGTTCATTGATATCTAGCTAAATTATAGGAAAAGTGAGGGAAATCTACTCCTGGGTCCAGTCTGGTGAACAAAATCACAGGCTGTTTTCTCTGGTATGTTTCCTTTTCCATCTCTGGCCATGATCACATGGCACATTTAAACTTTCTTCTCCATGATCTTTTTTCGCAAAAATCACTGGTATCCCCAACCATATTCACCCAGGGACAATAGCATACAATCTCCCATTTAGGAAGAAAGAAAAAAAGATTTCATGATGACTCATTTGAGGTCACACACTAAAAAATAATTGTTCCATTCAGAATTCAGGTTATTATTACCACACCATAGCTATAAGATCCTCTAAATCTGGAATTTTTTCTTTCTTTAGAAAGGAAAGGGTTGTTTTCTTCATCAATATTAGAACATCTTATCACTGAGAATTTACTAAAAGACTGGCTAAGTGTGACTCTACTAAGTACTGTATGTGCCTGTTAATCTTACAACAAACCCACAGAATAGGTGTGATGGTTATACATGTTCTATAGATAAGAAAGTGAAGGTTTGAGTGGTCCAGTGAGGAATATGAGCCTGAAGTCATAGAACCATTTTGCAGCCCTTCTCCATACCAGGACTCTGCTCTGCTAAGCTCGGTCACCATGCTGAACAGATTCCTAGTATGACACATGACTCTGGGTGACTCTCACTAGTACTGGTAGATTGTGATGAAGTGGCCAAACTGGGAACTTTACAAAGAAGTTTCAAGTGTATTTTAATTTTGCCTTTCTTTTTACTCAATCCCAAATGCCCTCTTAAAAGGATCTAACAATCACAGTATATTCAGAAGTAATTTCTGGGTGCACAGTGCTTCCTTCTTACTGAAAATAATATTGTGCTTATTAAAAAATACTCCTCTAAATTATTATATCCATAAAATACAACATAAGAAACAGACAATGAATCAGAGGGTGAAACTCTAATTTTCATAAAATATAGAATACCTTCCATAGAATTTTAAAAATAGGATGAATAACTCTTCACATATGAGGTCTGATAATTAAGTTCACAAACTCTTAGAAAAATTGCTACATCATTGCTGAATATTACTATGGCCACCTTCAAAGTACTCCCCTTGGGAAACTATGCACTGACTCCAGCTCCTAGAGTTCAAAGCAATTTTGGAACTCTTTTTCTGGAATGGCCATCAGTGCTGTGATTGTATTACCCTGAATGTCACGAAAATGTCTTCCTTTCAATATTTCCTTTATCTTTGGGTAAAGAAAGAAGTTATTGGGAGTCAGATCAGGTGAGTTGGGAGAGTGTTCCAATACAGTGATTTGTTTACTGGCTAAAAACTCCCTCACAGACAGTGCTGTGTGAGCTGGTGCATTGTCATGATACAACAGTGATGAATTGTTGGTGGAAAGTTCAGGTCATCTACCTTTTTTTTTTTTCCCCCTCTGTATTACTTGTTCTTCTTCTTCTTCTTCTTCTTCTTCTTTATTAGTTTCAGGTGTACAAAACAATGCAACAGTTATCCTTTCCACTCCTTACAAAGTGACAACTCCTCCCCCCGATATTATACATATCTATTACAATTCCATTTACTCTATTCCCACACTTTACTCCATATCCCATGACTATACATGTATTAAATTATAGTTGACGTATAATATTATTCAGTGGCAGCTTCGGATGTACAGTGCAGAGGTCAGGACTCTACACTGTCTATAAAGTGGTCTCTAACAAGGCATGAGTCCATCTGGTCCCCTATATATATTTACAACATTATTGATTATATTCCCCAAACTGCTTTTCCATCTTTGCGGCAATATTGTAGTTACCATTTATGTTGCCTCCTCCCTTCCCCTTCTCCCTCATGCCCACCCCTGTCCCATGTAACAATCATCAGTTTTTCCCCTGTGTCTCTAAGACTATTTCTGTCTACATTGCTAGTTTATTCAGTTCTTTAGATTCCACATATAAGTGAGATCATATGGTATTTGTCTTTCTCTGACTGACTTACTTCATTTAGCATGATGTTCTCTAGGTCCATCCATATCATTGCAGATTTCTTCTTTATAGCTGGGTAATACTCCGTTGTGTAAATGTACCACAGTTTCTTAATCCAGTCATCTACCGATGGGCATTTCGATGGTTTCCAAGTCTTGGCTATTGCAAATAGCGCTGCAATGAACACAGGGGTACATAGATTTTTTTGAATTAGTGTCTTGGGTTTTTCAGGATAAATACCTAGGAATGGAATTGCTGGGTCATAAGTTAGTTCCATTTCCAGTTTTTTGAGATACCTCCATACTGACTTCCGTAGTGTCTGCACCAATCTGGAATCCCACCAACAATGCTGCAGGGTTCTCTTATCCCCACAGCCTCACGAGCACTTGTTTGTTGATTTATTGATGATAGACATTCTGCGTGGAGTAAGGTGGTATCTCATTGTATTTTTTATTTGCATTTCCCTAATGATCAGTGAGGTTGAACATTTTTGCGTATGCCTGTTGGCCATCTGTATGTCCTCTTTAGAGAAATGTCTCTTTATATCCTTTTCCCATTTTTTAATTGGGTTGTTTGCTACTCTGGTATTGAATTGCATGAGTGTTTTATAAACTTTGAATATTAACCCCTTATCAGATGTATCACTGACAAATATCTTCTCCCATTCAGTAGGTTTCCTTTTTGTTTTATTGATGGTTTCCTTTGTTGTGAAAAAACTTTTTAGTATGATGTAATCCCATATGCTCAGTTTTTTCTTTTACTTCCCTTGCCTATGAGGATGTATCAGTAAAAATATGCTCAGGGTATAGTCTGCAAATTTACTTCCTATATTTTCTTCTAGAAGTTTTATGGTTTCAGGTGTTACATTTAAGTCTTTAATACATTTTAAATTGTTCTTGTATATGGTATAAGGAGGTGGTCCAGTTTCATTTTTTTGCATGTCTTAGTACAATTTTCCCAGCACCATTTATTAAATAGACTATCTTTATCCCAATGTAAATTCTTCCTTCCGTTGTGATAGATCAACTGTCCATATATGCATGGATTTATTTCTGGGCTCTCTATTCTGTTTCATTGATTTCTCTATCTATCTGTTTCTATGGCATTACCATACTGTTTTGATTACTGTAGCCTTGTAGTATGTTTTGATGTCTGGCAGTATGATACCCCTGAATCTGTTTTTATTTCTCAGGATTGCTGTGGCTTTTTGGGGTCTTTTATGGTTCCACATAAATTTTAGGATTATATTTTCTGTTTCGGTGAAAAATGCCCTTGGTACTTTGGTAGGAATTGCACTGAATCTTTATATTGCTTTAGGGAGTATGGACATTTTAATTATATTAATTCTTCCTATCCATGAGCATGGTAGGTGTTTCCATTTGTATCTTCTTTTATTTCTTTCTTCACTGTCTTATAGTTTTCTGAACAGGGGTTTTACTTCTTTGGTTAAATGTATTCCTAAATATTTTATAGCTCTTGAAACAATTGTAAATGTGACTTTTCTTAATTTCTCCTTTCAATTATTTATTATTGGTATATGCAAATGCAACTGACTTCTGACTACTGATTTTTTATCCCGTTATCTTACTGAATTCATCTATCAGTTCCAATAGTTTTTGATGGAGTCTTTGGTGTTCTCTATATATATTACCATGTCATCAGCATAGAATGACAATTTTACTTCTTCCTTGACAATTTGGATGCCTCTTATTTCTTTCTCTTGTCTGACTGCTGTGGCTAGAACTTCCAGAACTATGTTGAATAAAAGTGGAGAAAATGGACAGCCTTGTCTTGTTCCTGATCTTAAGGGGAATGGTTTTAGCTTTTCCCCATTGAGTATGATGTTAGCTATAAGTTTATCATATATGATCTTTATTATGTTGAGATATGATCCCTGTATTCCCACTTTGCTAAGGGTTTTTAACATAAATGGCTGTTGGATTTTGTCAAATGCTTTTTCTGCATCTATTGATATGACCATATGAGTGTTATTTTCATTTTGTTTGTGTGGTGTATCACATTAATTGATTTTCAGATGTTGAACCAAACTTGCGTACTAGGGATGAAACCCACTTGACCATGATGTATGATCTTCTTAATATATTACTGAATTCTGTTGCTAATATTTTGTTGAGATATTTTGCGTCTATTTCATCAGAGATATCGGCCTGTAGTTTTCCTTTTTTGTGATATCTTTCTCTGGTTTTGGAATCAGGGTTGATAGTGGCTTCCTAGAAAGAATTTGGGAGCCTTCCCCTTCTTCTGGATTTTTTGGAATAGTTTGAAAACAATAGGTGATAATTCTTTTTTGAATGTTTGGTAAAATTCACTTGTGAAGTTGTCTGGTCCAGGGCTTTTGTTTGTTGGGAGCTTGTCAATTACTGATTCAAATTCCTTGGTAGTACTCAGTCTATTCAGATTTTCTGTTTCTTCTCGAGTGAGTTTTGGAAGGTTGTATGCTTCTAGAAAATTATCCAATTCTTCCAGATTGTCAAATTTGTTGGCATATAGTTGCTCATTGTAATTTCTTACATTTTTTGTATTTCTGTGGTGTCCATTGTCACTTCACCTCTTTCATTCCTGATTTTACTAATTTGAGTCCTCTCTCTCTCTCTCTCTTTTTTTTTTTTGATGAGTCTGGCTAGAGGTTTGTCAATTTTGTTTATCTTCACAAAAAAACAGGTCTTGGTTTTCTTGATCTTTTGTATTGTTTTCTTGGTCTCTATTTTGTTTGTTTCTGCTCTGGTTTTTATTATCCTTCCTTTTACTCCCTTTAGGCTTCTTTTGCTGTTGTTTTTTTTTCCAATTCCCTGAGGTGTAAGGATAACCTATTGATTTGTGAGTTTTCTTTCTTCTTTAGGTAAGCCTACATGGCTAGGAACTTCTGTCTTAGGACTGCTTTCACTGCATCCCAGAGATTTGGGGTTGTGGTGTTTTCATTTTCATTTGTCTTGAGGTATCTTTTGACTTCCTCCTTGATCTCATTTTTGATCCACTCGCTATTTAGTAGCATGTTAGTCAACGTCCATGTATTTGTAAGCTTTCCATATTTCTTATAACTGATTTCTAGTTTCATAGCATTGTGGTCAGAGAAGACGCTTGATATGATTTTAATCTTCTTGAATTTATTGATACTTGTTTTGTGATCTAACACATGGTCTATCTAGGAAAATATTCCATGTGCTCTTGAGAAGAATGTGTATTCTGTAGCTTTGGGGTGAAATGCTCTGAAAATATCAGTTTAATCCAGCTGGTCTAATGTGTCATTTAAGGTCAGTGTTTCCACATTGATTTTCTGTCCATTGGTGACAGCGGGCTGTTCATGTCCTCTATTATGATAGTGTTACTGTTGAACTCCATCTTTATGTCTGTCAATATCCGTATTATATATTTTTAGGAGCTCCTATGTTAGGTTCATAGATGTTTACTAGGGTTATGTCCTCTTGTTGGATTGATCCTTTTATTATTATGAAGTGTCCTTCTTTGACCTTTATTATATTCTTCAATTTAAAGTGCATTTTATCTGATATAAGTATCACTACTCCAGCTTTTTACTCACTTTCATTTTCATGAAATATTTCACTCCATCCCTTTACTTTTGGCCTATATATGTCCTTTGATCTGAGGTGAGTCTCCTGTATACAGCATCTGCAAGGGTCTTGTTTCTTATCCATTGAGCCACCTTATATCTTTTGATTGGAGCATTTAATCCATTTATATTTAATGTGATTATTTATAGGTGTGTAGTTATTGCCATTTTGTTATTTGTGTTCCTGGTCTTGGTTAGTTAGGTTGTTTTTCTCTTCTGCTTAAAAAAGCCCTTTTAACATTTCTTGCAGTGCTGGCTTGGTGATGATCAATTCTTTTAGCTCATTTTTTTCTAGGAAGCTCTTGATCTCTCCTTCAATTTTAAATGATAACCTTGCTGGATAAAGCAATCTAGGTTGTAGGCCTTTGTTTTTCATCACTTTGAAAACCTCCTGCCACTCCCTTGTGGCCTGCAAAGTTTCTGTAGAAAAGTCGGCTCATAATCTTATAGGGATGTACTTGTTAGTAACTTGCTGTCTTTCCATTGCTGCTTTTAGGATTCTATCTTTGTCTTAACCCTTGCCATTTTCACTATAATGTGTCTTGGTGTGGGCCTGTTAGGGATCATCTTGGTTGGAACTTTCTGCACTTCCTGGGTTTGTATGTCAATGTCCTTTGTCAGGTTAGCTAAGTTTTCAGACATTATTACTTCAAATATGTCGTCGATCCCTTGCTCCCTCCCTTCTCCTTCTGTTATTCTTATTATGCTCTTGTTGCGCTTTGTGTTATCACCCAGCTCTCTTAACTATTTTCAATGTTTCTTATTCTTTTTTCTTTTTTTTTAAACCTTAGGAAGCCATTTCTTTTTTTTTTTTTTTTTTAAGATTTTATTGGGGAATTGGCGGAGGGGAACAGCGTTGGGGAATCGGGGAAGGGGAACAGACAAGTTGCTATCTTTTTGTTCTTCAGTTTAATTGTGGAGGATGTTGCTTCACTGTTGGTATCGTCATTGCGCTCTTCCCAGATGAGGCAGATCGGTCGCTGGCCTGTGGATGTCGCTCACCGCGGCTATTGGCAGCTCACGCTTGGCTGCCAGCCGCTCACGCTGGCTGCGGGCCACTCACTGTAGCCTATGGCAGCCCACTGCAGCAGGGGCTGCAGCCCACACCATCACCGGGGCTCGAACAGCCCAGCTCCAGGTGGAGCTGTTAGCTGTAGAGGGCAGTGTCACTGGCCCTCATGTGGGATCCGAACCGGGGCTGCTGGCATCCCAAAACCAGCGCTTAACCAATGCGCCACTCGGCCGGCCCATTTCTTATTCTTTTTTCTTTTTGTTGTTCCGCTTGAATGATTTCTGCTATCTTGTCTTCTAAGTCACTGATTTGATCCTCTGCTTCATCCAATCTGGTAGTAATTACATCAATTTGTTATTTATTTCAGTAATTGTATTCTTTAGTTCTAGCTGGTTGTTTTTCATTATTTCTCTATCCTTTTTATTCTCATTATTTTTCTTGAATATTCTAATAATCAGTTCCTTTTTGTGTTTCTTTGTTTCCCCATTGTGGCTTACTCTGTTTCGATGTTATAGATAGATCCCCTAGGTCTGTCAGTCTTTTCTGTGGACTTATATGGTGTGTAATCTTTATATTTGAATTACTCAGTCTCCCTATTCTCCTGTGTGTGTGTGTACCAGAGTTGTTCCTTGTGTTGTGTATCTTCTCCTGTTGAAGTTGAGCTTTGATTGCTTTTGGCCTGTCAGTAGGTGGGATTGACTCGCAAGCTGACTACCTGTGAGAAATAGCTGTGTCCACAGTTCATGAGCTTCTGTGTGAGGGCTGACCCTTCCGATCAGGCTTGGCCCTTATGGGTTCTTGTGCCTGCAGTGATTTCCCTTTGTGTGTGACTCTTGTAGGTCAAACCCAATAATGGTCTGGTTTTATCTAAAGTGGCCTCTGGGTGTGATGAATCTTGTGCCTCTTTGGCTGGGCCCTGCTACAGAACAACTTTAGAGCAAAACAGATCAACAAGCACAACCACAACAACTACCAAAAGAAAACAGATGCTCTCACATGTAAAAAAACAACCAACAGCCTACACTCAACTTGTACAGAAATATCAAACATACAAAAGAAGAAAACAAACAAAAATAAAACAACAACAAACAACAAAGAACAAAAACAAAACAAAATAAAGTAAAATATAATAAAATAAAAAATAGAATAAACACGAGAAATAAATAGCAATATACCCAAGAAAAGAAAAAACAGCATGAAAAAATTTGCAGAAAAATGGAGTGAAAGAGGAAAAGTAGAGGAGTGTAAAGAACAACGAAAAGAAGGGAGAAAGAGAGAGAGAGAGAGAGAGAGAGAGAGAGAGAGAGAGAGAGAGAGAGAGAGAAAGAAATAAGGAAGGAAAGAGAACAAGAAAAAAATATATATATCTACACACCCATATATATGTACATATATATTCACATATATACACCCATGTATATGCCTATATTCAAAGGTAAAAATAATAATAACGAAATAGAAAAAAAACAAAAACAACAAAAAACAAGCAACAATAACCAAAAAACCCAAAACACCCCCAAAAAACAAAACAACAACAAAAAGCACACCAAAAAAAAAAAAAAAAAAGAAGAAGAAAACAAAAGAAAAGAAAATACCAGTGTCAGTCTTGGCTAATGTCCACCAAGCTCTTTCCAGGTTGTCATCTGCTGTACAACAACTCCTCTGCTTCTTGTGGGGTCAGAACCAGCCACCTGGCACTTAGAGTGACCCTGACAATGAAGGTCTATTGTGGATAAGTGGGGTTTTCAGGTGTGATTGGTAGTTTTTACAAAGTCAATGCCATTTCTGCTTGGTGTGCATTTTTGGGCACTCTTTCCGCTGGAGATTGTGGGGGGTGTGAGATTTCAGGACTTCTAAAAACCACCTGCGGGGGGGCCTGCAAGTGCCTCACCAGTTGAACCTGCCCTGCCTCACAAGTCATGCAGGAAAGGTGGGGGGGCGGGGTAGGTAGGCTCATACTTTGCAGCCTCTTCTCAGGTGGAGATTCTCGACCCCTTGGGAGTAGGAATACCTCTGTAATCTGACCCTACTTCTCCAGTCAGGGCTCAGCTTAAAACTCTGGCATGGGGAGGCCAAGATTTCTGAGGGATGGTGGGGGTGGGTTCTTTTCTATGTAGTATTTTTTTTGCTTTCTGTCCGAGAAAGAAAGAAAGAAAAAAGACGAAAAACTTTCCCACCGTTGTTTTGAGCGAGGCTTCTGTCAGAAGCTCCAGCTGAGCTCCCAGGACTGCAGGGGCACAGGGACTAAGCTCACCCTGCAGCTGCTACGTTCTCTGCTGTGCCTCCTGGAGTCCCCTATCTCTGTAGCTGCAGGTGCAGGTTGCATCTCCATGAGTCTTATCCAGGTTGTCTAACTTTTTCATGCAGCCGTTTCAGCACTTCCAAATAGTAAAGTTGGGTAACTGTTTGTCCAGTTGGTACAAATTCATAATGAATAATACTTCTGATATCAAAAAAGGTTGGGCCGGCCGAGTTGGTTAAGAGTTGGCTTGGAACACCAGCTTGAGCAGCGGGGCCTCAGTTTGAATCCCACATGGGCCAGTGAGCTGGGCCCTCTACAGCAAGATGGTGAACAACAACTCAACCTGGAGCTGGGCTGCCGTGAGTCCCCAGAGACAGTGTAGACTGCAGAGGAGCTGCAGTGGGCTGCCGTGAGTGGCTGGAAGCCGGAGTGAGTGGCCAGCAGCTGGCGTGAGCTGCCAAGAGCCCCTTGAGTGGCAATCTAGTAGCCAGCTACTGATCTTCCTCACCCGGAAAGAATGCAATGATCACAATACCGACATGGGCCAGTGAAACGATGTCCTCCACAACTAGACTGAAGAACAAAACAGCAACTTGTCTGTTTCCTTTCCCTGATTCCCCAATACTGTTCCCCTCTCCCAATTC
This sequence comes from Aselliscus stoliczkanus, assembly GCA_033961575.1. Classification (NCBI taxonomy): domain Eukaryota; kingdom Metazoa; phylum Chordata; class Mammalia; order Chiroptera; family Hipposideridae; genus Aselliscus; species Aselliscus stoliczkanus. The sequence goes on from CM066729.1 coordinate 109,647,756, forward strand.
TCCAAAAAAAATCTTTTTTTTTTTTTTAAAAAAAGGTAGCAATATAGTAGCAACAAATTCGTGAACTTAATTGTCCAACCTCACATAACTTATATTTCTTCTGTGTTCCCTAAATATAATCAAGTATTTCCCTTAGTGAATTTGTACCTAAAATGTTACATATAAAAATGACAAATGATCAACTATTTATAAAGTAATTAATACCAGTTTTCCCAGATTAGCATGATTGCAAACCATGCTGAAAAAATCTTGGTTTTATTCCCAGAGAGAAAAATAGTCATAAGAGTATATTATAATTACTCAAAAAATTATTAAATTTTCATATTTATTAAAAAATGTTACTATATCTTTGTCTCATGAATTTTGTACTTTGAAATGAAAGTATGACATTTAGAGCAGAGATTCTATGCTTTTTTTTTTTTTTCTAAAGCTCATTCTCCACAGGTGCATTTGCAGAAATTTTGCGTTGCATATATAAATAATGAATGAGCATTGAGGATATGAGAGTATAATATCAAAGGTAAAAGAACAAACAAATGAAATAAAGTATCAGTAATGCAAAGAACCTTTAATACTGATCATAGGAAATAAGATATAGAATTTTAATTTAACATATACACAACTAGATTTTCTTTCAAAATCAAATCCAAACTGTTACCAAGTTTCCTTTAGTTGGATGGAATATTGCATCTCTAGATTATTTTTCAGCATTTTAAAGTATACTGTCTGTATCATTTGGCCATAAAGTTCCTTATCCTTAAAACTATTTTCATTTTATTTTATTTTCATTACACTTTATTTTTCTGATTCTATTTTCATTACACTTTATTTTTCGGATTCTTCTCTTAATCTAATCTCTTTTATTTTTCCTTCTTCAGTGACTAAGCTTTCCTCCAGTAGGCGATAAGAATACCTTAAATGTAGGTGCTTCTAAAAGTTGAAAGCATAATACTTTTATCATTTCACTGTTCTATAATCCTTCCTATGATAATTTTCTTCATTCCCATCACAGGAGCTATAAATTATTTGAGTGACATGAAAATCTCATCTTCTTAGAGTTCAATTTTATCCCTAACAAATTCTTCACCTTTTTCCTAAAACTTGCTTCTTTTTTTATATTCCCTCCAGTCAGTGATATCAACATACTTTCAAAAAAGCAGAAACGAATCTACGATAACAATTTTCAATTTCCCCATGTCTCCAAACTTCATGGCACGTCTTTAACCAAAACCCATAAATACTACCTCTGAAAAGTTCTTCTGATAATTTTGCTCCCCTTTTTACTGCTACAGACCCTCATTTCTACATACTTGGATTATTAAAAATGTTATCCTCTGCCCTCAATTTGTCTCAATATCTTTCTTCATGTGGGCACTGATAACTAGCTGAAGCACAGATATGATAATGTTATTACCTAGTTAAAAAAATGGTTTGATTACCTGTTGTGAAACCTCATAACATAATATTCAGTGCCCTCCAAATTTCAGTACCATCTTATAGCCTGAGTCTTGGTTTTCAAAAAGTTCCTATCCTGTCCTATCATAATGCCCCTATCAGACAGTCACATGGACCTTTAATTTTCCACTTTGTCCCACTCTTCTCTTTCTTGATAATGACCCCATTCCTGAAATGGCATTATGGTCCCACTACTTAAACTGTATGCATTCTTAAAGTTCTAGGACAAATGTCTGCTCTACTGTGAAGGATTATTTTACTCTAGTTTGAATTACTTTTCTCCTTATCTATGCTCCTAAAAATACTTCTCTTTAAGCACTCTTAATACAGATTAGATCTGGAGTCTGTATCTTAAATTAAACCACTATTTATATTACATTTTAATAAATAATCAGTGCATTTACCTTAGTTTTACTCTAAATATAAGTTGTGTAAACAGAATAGTTTTCCCTACAGTTCAATAAAAGACTTTCTTTTCAACATAATGGATACTATTTGGGGCACAAGCCTTTTGTCCTGAATATTTACCTTAGGGAATTTTTAAATTTTATTCTCTATAACCAGAGATAAAGTTTACATAAAATGAAAATATATCATATAAATCTAGGTTATTTTATAATATTAAGAAAAAAGAGAAATAATATATAGTATATATTTTTCTCTTTTTACACCTATTTTGTGAGTAATAACTATATAGCATACACTTCTGGAAATAACCAAAAATATGAGTCTGACATAAGTCCTTTTCTGTTCCTAAGGTGTAAGAGGGCACATCTCTCCTATTTTCAGCTACAGAAAAATACATCAATAAACAAAATCAAAAGAATGTACTTTATAAATGTACAACAACAATTGTTCATTGAAACTCAAATGTATACAAATAATAGTGGCTTTATGCAATTATAACACGATGCAATATTTAAATGAATGGACTTTTCAGTAAGCACTCTTGCTTGTCCCTTATCTCATCTACTGTCAAGTGACAAGATTTTGTGCCTACTCCTTTGAGAACAACCTCACAGGATTGCTGTATGTAAGGACTAAAGGGAATTATGTATACAATGCGAGCCATATGTACATACATCGACAGATAGTCTCCTTAACTTCACTAGCTGACACTATAGAAATGACTATGTAACATAAGGTATGAAAGACAAAATGGTGGAGGAATCTAGTAACGATCAGATACATAAGATAAAAATAACATAGCAATAATTATTATTAACATTTCTTGTGTACCTACTCTATACTGAGTACCCTAAACACTATCTGTATGTTAAATTCTTTCAATTTAATGTAATTTAATTCAAATCCACTATGATGATGTCTAATTTTACAGAAACAGTAAAAGATAGATAATATATACAGGTAGATAAATGGCAAATAATCAGTTTGAACTCAGGCCCACCAGTTCCAGAGATCACAATATTGATCACTGAAGCCTGTGAGATTATCCCAACATCAGAGTCATTTCATGCTTTCTGCAGGTTCAAGAATTTGTATACTTTATACTTATTATAGAGCCTATATATACTTAACACTATTTTAAAGCAATTTTAGGATTATAATAAAAATGAGAGGAAGGTATAGAGAATTCCCATTGCTTCACTGGCCCATGTTGGTATCATCATTGCGCTCTTCTCGGGTGAGGCAGATTGGTTGCAGGCCTCTGGGTGGCCACTCACAGCGGCACTTGGCAGCTCACACCGGCTGCCAGCCACTCACACTGGCTGCCGGCCACTCACTGTAGCCTATGGCAGCCCACTGCAGCAGGGGCTGCAGCCTACAACGTCGCTTGTATCATTGCTGTTATTGATTTTACTTATGCATAAGCATACATAAGCACATACGTATACATACATAAAATATATATACATATGGTCTATTCATAAGCATACATAATTGAAGGCATCATTGTTACTATTTTGGACAAAATGTTATCTGTTAGATCAATTAAGAATAAGAAAAACAAAACTTTTTATTTTTTACCCTCAATTATTCCTTCTTTGATGCTCTTCTTTACTTAAGGTAGATCTGACTTTCTGAACTTTATTATATTTTTTTTCTCTCTAAAGAACTTCTTTTAACAGTTCTTGCAAGGCAAGTTTACTGGAAAGAAATTCAATCAAATATTGTTTGTCTGATAGAGTATTTCTCCTTTACTTTTGAAGGATAATTTCGCAATGTATAGAATTAAATATAGCTGTTCATTTTCTGAAGTTTAAATATTGCATTGCCCTCTCATCCTGTTTTCATGTTTTCTGAGGGGTTGATTGTAAGTCTTTGGCAACTAACCTTCTTGGTGTTCTCTGAGCTTCCTGCACTTGTGATTTGGTGATTGACATTCATTTGTGGAAATTCTCAGCTATTCGTCTTTTAAATATTTCTTTTATTCCTTTTTCTCCTTTTACTCCTTCTGGTATTCCCATTATGCTATATTAAGCCATTTGCAGTAGTCCCATAATCTTGGATATTCTGTTCTATTTTTTTTTAAGTCTTTGCTTTGATATTTTTGATTCCTACTAATATAACTTCTAGCTCAGATATTCTTTCCTCAGCTGTGTTCAGTGTGCTAATAAGCCCATAAAAGGCCTTCTTTACTTCTGTTAGATTTTATCTCTAACATTTCCTCTTGGCTCTTTCTTATAAGAGTTCCATCTCTTGGCTGACACTGTCCACCTGTTCTTGCATGCTACCTACTTTATCCATTATAGCCCTCAGCATATTAATCAGAGTTTGTTTAAAGTCATGATCTGATAATTCTGACATCCCTGCCATGTCTGGTTCTGATATTTGTTCTGTCTCTTCAAATTGTGCCTTTTTCTATGCCTTATATTTCTTTCTTGATAGCTGGACATATGTACTAGGTAAAAGGAATGCTGTAAATAGGCCATTAGAAGTGTGGTGCTGAGGTGCTGTGAGAAGGAATGCATTCTCTAGTCATATGATCAAGTTTCAATCTTCTAGTGAGACTCTGCCTATGGACCGTCAACTTTGCAAGTGTTTTATAGCTCTTTCTTCCTCTTTTGGTGGCACAGGATGGCTAGAGGGAGCTAGAGTGGGTATTTCCCTTTCCTAGTTTAGTCTGACTCACTTAATACCCAGCAAGTTAGGCTCTGGTTAATCAGATTCTCCTGAGGGTAGGCCTTGTTAAGAAGAACAGAGTACTCTGGTGTATTTCAAAATGGCTCCTTTCCCTCTCCCTGTTAAAAGTCTGAGGGGGTTTTCCTTTGATATTTACTACTAGAACCTGGTCAAGCACTTGGAAGTAAACCTTGAAATAGTGTGGGCCCCCCAATGACTGGGTCCCTGGAGTTTTTAACTTTCAGCATTGTCCACACTGACTCACCAGCAATTCCTCCACTGCAGTGGAAGTTCTCCACTCTGGTGCTGGTTCCTGTGGTGGTTTCTGTTGCTGTATGTCAGCCCAGGAAGCTATGACTCCCTATATCTGCCTTTCAGCCTTTTCAGTCTTTTGCTGTGTGTCCTCCCCTCTGTTCAAAGTCCAAGAAAATTTGTTGATTTTTAATTCTATTCAGCTTTTTACCTACTGTTAAGATAGAATGGTCACTTTCAAGCTCCTTCTATGCAGAAACAGAGACTAGTATATCCTCATTTTAAATCAAGAATGTCAATTCCACAAGCTTTTCTTTTTTTGGTCAGAGGATATGTCCTGATTTTAATGCAAAGAATATGGTCCTCAAAGGTCTAAATATTACTAGGAAATAAAGTTAATCGTAAGTAATGGCTTATTATTGTTGGATTTTATTTTACATCAAATACTTAATCTCATGTTGTACATAACTGAACCATTGTTATAGTTACAGTTTTTACCCAAATAGGGCTTTTTTTTTCAAAGAAATGACGAAATTTTATTTATTCATTCAGTAGATATTTGTTAACCATCTACTAGAAAGATCTTCTACTAGAAGATCTCCTACTTCTTCTAGAATGCAACTTAACTCATCTAATTTCTTAAGTTGCATTTTTACTATGAAATAGGTACTCTAGTAGTCACTGTCAGGATAGAGGGAATAAAAAATACATTTGTCCTGCTTACTGAATTTTGTATTATAATGTTGCCTATTATTACAGAAATCAAATTAATAATAACAATAATAATAATAAGCACCAAGGGGGACTTGGGCAACTCTGGGAAGCTGAACAACTTTGTGCTCTGAGATGTTTTTACAGCGGGGAGAAATGAATTCCAGGAAGAGGGAACAGCATGATATGAGGGCTAAGAGGTCAGAGATCTGAGTGAGAATCTGGTGTTTTTGAGGAATTGAATAAAATTCCCAGAAGGGCAAAGGGAGGCAGGGCTGGGAACAACAGCTAAAGAAAAGGGTGAAATAAGCAAATGCCAGATCTTGCAGGAACTCAGCAGACAAGGTAAGTATTTTAATCTTATATTAACTTCAGAGGAAAGATGGAAGGATTCTAAGCAGTCTAGCCATGCACAGAGATGTTTATTAAAGTCATATAGCCTGCAGTGTGAGGAATAGATTAGAGAAGGGTAGTTTGGGCAGGAGTGAGTTGGAAGACTGTTAAGAGTAATCCAGGGCCAGCCAAGTGGCGTGGTGGTTAAGTGCTGGTTTGGAAAGCCAGTGGCCCCAGTTCAGGTCCCACATATGAGGGCCAGTGACACTGCCCTCAAAAAAAAAAAAAAAAAAAAAAAGAGTAATCCAGGTGAGAGATGATGGTGACTTTCAAGTGGGATGGTGACAATGGAGATGGAGAAATATATCCAAATTTAAGAGAGAAATAGATCTGACAAGTTTATAATATATTTTATATCTGTTATATATAATATATGTATGTATTTACATGTGTGTATGTATATACAAAAGAAATAGGGGAAGAGTAAAGAGTACCCAGAGATGACTTAGTATTTTAGATTGAGTAACTTGATGAATGGAAATAATGGTTAACATTATGGTAGACATACTACTTGCCATGTAATATTCTAAGTGATTCACATGTACTAATTAATTTCAAAATTAACAACAATCATTTGAGAGAAGTGTTTTTATTATCCTCATTTTTCTCATGGAAGTAAATGAAATTGTCAAAGTGAAAGCAATAGGTGGAAGCTGTGGATCATTCTCCTATTTATGGGCTTTAAAGGGGTTATAAAGATGTAAGACATAACCCCCTCATACACTTCTATCTCATGGGAGAAATAGATGACTAAACATAATTACAATATGGAGTGCTAAGCACTAAATCAGAAGGCAGCAACCCTGAAGATAATTTATCTCCTGTAAGAGAAGGCCATGGTCCATGAAACTACTTCCTGGAGCCTGCAATGCCTGAGCTCAGTCTGAAATGAAGGGTGAAAGTCAATCAGGTGAAGAAAAAAAGTAAAAGTAAACATCAGTTGACCTGGGCAGGACATTTAGGTAGTGCAAGCAGCCCAAGAAAAGGCAGTGCCAAACCCAGGCATAGATGACACTTGGAGAAGTGTAATTTCTGTAGCATGGCTACATTGTGGGTGTGTGAGACAGAATTGTTAGGAGGTAGGCAGGGGGCGGGGGCCAACCAACAGAAAACCTTATAGGCTGTATCTTCTGTCTACACTTTATCTAGCATATGCCTTGACAACACACAGGAATTTCTTCTGTAAATGTGAATATCAGAACATTTCAGATAACCCCTATATACTTTATTCATAGATTCAGATGAACTTGGTAGTAAGCCACAATTTCATGCTCAAATAACCAAACAAGAAAGAACCTATTTTCTTTCACATTGTAAAGAACATTTTACTTGCTATTCTTGAATTTTACCATGAAAACTATTTCCATAGCAGAAAGAGTTAAAAGAACGTATATCAGGAAACAAGATGTCAGTTTATTTTTCACTAAATGAATATTACCACACTGCTTGCCTTCCCAATTTTTAAATTCTGTTGTCATGACATGTTCTATTTGCAACAACCTCTGTCTGGTAATTGGAAAGCAGAAAGTAATTTGTTTACACATATAACTGTGTAAAAGAGTCTGACCACAGCATCATCGCTGGCTATGTAATACCTTTGTAGTTAAATGCAGATATTGTCACAATAATAATCTACATATGTCATTCCTTTAGAAAATGGATTTCTCAAAATCCATTCTATTGTATTCTAATATATTCCTATGCTTTCTTGAAACAAGCTTACAAAATGGTAAAACTTACTTCTTAAATACCTGAAAAAATAAGTACAGTTTATTACTTTTTATCACATTATCTAATAGTCTAAAATGATCAAGTAACATGTCCCCAATCAAACTGGCAGTGGAATTTGAACAAGCTTATTTATTTATTTATTTATTTATTTATTTATTTATTTATTTATTAGCTGAGCTACCTGTTGGCAGCTCAGCGGCAACTCAGTGGCAGCTCATCTTGGGCCAGGAATCGAACCAGAGACCCTGTTACTTAGAGCTTGCATTCTTAGCGAGCTCTTAACCAACTGAAGCACTTGGCTGGCCCTAGAACAAGCTTATTTTAACAGAAATAAAATTCTGAATAGAGCAGAAGAAAAAAATAAAACATCTGTTTATATTATGGTTTTGTAAAATTGTGAATGTTATTAGCAAGCATAATTTATGAGAATTTTGTTTATGCTAATGCATTACTCGAAGTGCTTTCTAACTTCTCATTTGGAATGTAATTGATTGCAATATGATTGACACAGACTTTATTCCCTCTAATACATCTAGTTGTTTTTCTCCTGCATGTGTGTGTTTTGCAGTGTTCCCACAGAGTTGTTAATGAGCCATCAATTATTAGTGCAAATTGAAAGCAGAAACTAAAAATCTCCCTACCTAAGGGGTTAGTACACTACTTTCAAACTGAACATGAAAACATTTGAAATTCAACACAAGTATGTTAACCATTATGCCCAAGCTCATGTGACCTTAAAAATATTATTTTGTTCTTTATAAAGTTATGTAATTTTTGGGTCTGAGAGTCCATCATAGTGGGTAATTAGGCTATATTTAATGGGAGAGTGGGGAGCTGTATATTACATACATACCACTTGAGGCCAAAGATTGAAGCATTATTTATTCCTTACTTTCAATCTAATGTAGTATTTTGGAAAGTTATGTAAATTTTAACAACAAAAATAATGAGACATTTGATACATATGGTGATGAAGACTTTTACAATAATGTGCCTCTCCAAGTTCACAGTAACCTCAGGGCACAAATATCACTAAAGAGAGGGCTCTCTTTCTTTCAAGAACTCTTCCATTTTGAAATTCACCCATTTAATTTTCTTCATGGGCTCCTAAAAATACTTTGTGATGATATTAATAGTAATATTTTATACAGGATCGCAATGTTACTCCCTGTCTTTAAATCTTGCTTCCCTCCCCTGTCTCCTTGCCATAATTTGTTCACCGGTCAGATGGAAAGGAGAAAAAGTACATAATATTGGACTCTTCTTAAGTACTTTATATTAAACTCTGTTGTAACTCTTTTCTTTAATCATTCATTTCAGAGGACGGTTGTCATGCGCTCCGTTATCCTGGTTTAAAGATGAGGAAACTGGACTTCTGGTAAAATGGCGTAATAGACAGACGCTGTGCTGCCTCCCAGGATCACACCAAAATTACAAACAAATTATACAGCATTCAACCCTGGAGGTCCCTGGAACACTAGATGAACAGAACCACTAAACGAAGAACTTAAAGAGGAGGCCACGTCGGGTCTGGTAGGATGGGCAGAGATGAGAGAGGGCGAGCCCCGTGAGGGAAGCCCCAGCTGTGGGAAGCTTGTCCGGTTGGAGGAGAAACCCTACGGCCGCACACCAAGCTCACCAGCCCAGATTTCCTTTGCCGGGAAGAGGAGTTATAATATAGCTGGCTGTAAATTAGTGAGGACTCTCTTTGCTCAGCTTAGTGAGGCTAAGAGCGGCTGGAGAATCAGTGGGGCCGGCGCCCAGGCTTGCTCGCCAGTGAGCATGTACCCGGTTCCTGGTGGAGGGAGTAGCTGTGTGAGCCGGACCCAGGAGCCTGCGGGGACGGACTGAACTGAACACCTTTGTTGCAAAGGCTGGAGGTTTTTGGACTGTTGTTCCCGTGGTGTGGAACCTGCACGTGAGTGGTATAGGGAGGACGCCATTTTGTTGGGCTTGGACCCTTCCACGGAGGATCAATTCCAAGACCTCATTGGTCTGGTGGAATTGGCACAAGTGCGTGTGTGCGTGCGCGAGCGCCTGCAGCCTTGGATCCCCACTCTTTGCCCGGCTTATACTGCGTTGCCAGGGAAATGCTGGGCGGGTGCCCTCCGGCTCCAATAAGGCTGCTCACTGAGACCGCGGAGTGTGTGAGCTGCCTCAGATCCCCACCCTCCACACGGCTTGTGCTGCATTGCCAGGGAAACGCCTGGTGGGTGTGCTCCGGCTCCAACAGGCTGCTCACTGAGACACGGGAGTGTGCAAGCCGCCTCGGGTCCCCACTCTCCGCACTACGCTTGCAGAGTTGCCAGGCTGCTGATTGGTTGTTAGGCTGCTCGGCCTGATCTGCGAGCGGCTGATTGGGACAGGCTGAGATTGGGAGTTTTCCTGGGAGTGTTGTGCCGTGAGCTCTGTGCCTGCGTGATCCAGCCAGGACTCTCCTGGTGATCTACCTAATACATCAAAGCAATCCCAGAGTGACAGCCAGAATGGGGAAACAAAGAAACATGTCACAAGTAAAAGATCAGAAGAAAGCTCTAGAAATGGAACCAAATGAAACAGAGGGGTCCAACCTTTCAGAGACAGAGTTTAGAACACTGATGAGAGGAATGTTTAAGGAACTTAGCGAGGACAAAAAGAAGGATAGGGAAACCATAAAAAACAACCTGTTAGAACTAAAGAATACAATAACTGAAATGAGGAACACACTCGAAGGAATCACCAGTAGAGCAGATGAAGCAGAGAAGCAGATCAGCGATTTGGAAGATAAAATAGCAGAAATCACCCAGTTGGTACAGCAAAAAGACCAAAGAATACAAAACAATGAAAATAGTTTAAGAGCCTATGGGACAAGGTGAAATGCAACCACCTTGGAATCATAGGACTACCAGAAGGAGAAGAGAAGAAGCAAGGGGTTGAGAATGTATTTGAAAAAATAATGACTGAAAACTTCCCTACCCTGGTGAAGGAAATCAACATACATGCCCAGGAAATGCAGAGGGTTCCAAACAAGCTGAACCCAAACAGGTCCACACCAAGACACATCATAGTTAAAATGGCAAAGCTTAAAGACAGAGACAGAATCCTAGAGGCTGCAAGAGAAAGACAGCAGGTTACATACAAAGGAACTCCTGTTAGACTAACAGCTGACTTGTCTACAGAAACTCTGCAGGCCAGAAGGGAGTGGCAGGAGATATTCAAAGTGACACAAAATAACGGCCTACAACCAACATTGCTCTACCCAGCATGGCTATCACTTAAAATTGAAGGAGAAATAAAGAGCTTCTCAGAAAAGAATAAGCTTAAGGAATTCATTACCACCAAGCTAACATTGCAAGAAATGTTAAAAGGGCTTTTTTAAACAAAAGAAAGGGGTAAACAAGCTAACCCAGGGAGACCAGGAATACAAACAACAAAATGGCAATACATATGCACCTATCAATAACCATTTTAAATGTGAATGGGCTAAATGCTCCAATCAAAAGACAGAGAGTGGCTGAGTGGATAAGAAAAGAGGACACATGTATATGCTGTTTACAGATGGAATAAGATATTTCATGCAAATGGAAATGAGAAAAAAAAAAAGCTAGAGTACCAATACTTATTTTGGACAAAATAGACTTTAAAATGACTACAATAAAAGACAAAGAAGGGCACTATAACCCTAATAAACATCTATGCACCCAACATAGGAACTCCTAATTACATGTAACAGATTTTAACAGACATAAAGACAGTAACACTATCATAATAGGGGACTTCAACACCATTGTCACCAATGGACAGACCCTTTAGACAGAAAATCAACACAGAAAGAGTTGATATAAAGGAAAAACTGATGGTTTTTGGCTGGGAGGGAGTGGGGAAGAGGGAGAGGGGGAAGGTTTTGGACAGTGTAGATGGGTCTATATGTTGCCTCAGGGAGATGGGGGCAGTTCTGGGAATGTAATTGATAATGTTGTGAAGAGATTATTATGTTGTGTGAAATAAGTCAGTCAGAGAAGGACAGGTATCATGTGATCTCACGTGTGTGGAGTCTGAAGAGCTGAGTGAATGATCAAAGTAAATAGACTCGTAGATGTAGAGGAAAACTGAGGGTGGCTAGTTGGGAGGGGGGTGGGGATGGGAGGGAAGGGGAAGGGATTAGACAGCATAAATAGACAACTACAATATTGCCACAGGGATATGAAACACCGTTCGGGGAATATAATAATGTTGTAAAAATTTTGTGGCGTGGCAGATAATCACATGTCTTGTTAGGGAGACCACTTCATGGATGGAGTAGAGGCTTGATCACTGCACTGTACACCTGAAACTGATGTTGTATAGTATTGTATGCCAACTGTAACTGAATATGTGGATGGTCATGGGATGTGGAGTACACTGTGGAGGGGAGTCAGGGGAGTTGTGATAGATATGTATGATATGGGAGAGTGGAGTGGGGTGGTGAACTGGGAGAGGGGGTTTGTCACTCTGGGGGGGTAAAGAGTATAACTATTGTATTGTGTTGTACACCTGAAACTAATACAAATTAAAAGAAAAAAAAAGATGAGGAAACTACAAGGTCATTTAGCAAACTACTAAGTGACTAAGTGAGGATTTTACCGTGGGCAGCCTGGCTCCAGGCTATAGTCTTCCATTAGTCTGTACGCACATTCCCTTCCTTTAGGCAGGAATTCTAGAGAGCAGTAATTGCTGGGGAAGGAATGAGTTTAAAGAGGAGGGTTTTTTTTGGTGAGGTTTTGAGTAAAAATTGTCAGAAACCATGTTCAGCATTTAAAGATACTGAATTAAAAAGGGGGGAGGAAATACAGTTTTGAGAAATATCATGGTATTATGTGACTCCTCATGATAGTCTTGAGATGCAAATAAAAGTGACCATAGTTATTTTGATGTGACTTTGGTTCCACAGTCTTTATTTTCATCATGAAAATGCTCCCAGAATGAATCCTGGGAGTTATGGCTCCATAAGCATTACATTCTCATGATCATGCCATGTCTTCCTCACCAGAAGCCCAATGTTCTTCTCCAGCACATTCTCCCTTCCACAAAGAGAGCTTTTTAAGATAATAAAATCCTGCCTCCCTGGAAGGAGAAAAAAAAAAAAAGTATTTCTTTCCAGAGCACTTTTTGTCTTTTTTTCCCCCTTTGTTCACAATAAAACATCTTAAATACTGTGAGCTCCAAGTAAAATTGCCGCTTCCACCATATACCCAAGCCTGGAGGGAGCCGTAATAACTCTCCAGCTTGCAGATAGAGAAAGCCTCCAAGTGCAGGCTCCAAATGCAGCACAAGGGCTCATGCATCTGAATAGAGCAGCGCCTGCAAAGCCATCAGAGGAGCAAATTAAAACTGGGTTCACAGTGCTAAGAGAATTCTACTTTCATAAAGAATCTGATGATTAATGCCATAATTTCTCCCAATCCTTTTACTTCAGTGATGGTCAGTACTCCAAGCAGTCCCATTCACACCACCTTTCATCATCCACATGCTAGCAGTGTGTTGGAAATGTCTAATAACCACTTCTGATATATCTATAAATAAATGTACATATAATACATATATACACACATATATAACATATATGTTTATTATTAACTTTACTTAATAAACAGGGTGAAGCACATAATTCTTAAATAATAATACACCACAATCTTTATTATAAATTGTATATCACCATTGAGTCTTCATAATGTGTTGATTTTTGCTGAACCTGTGTATCTCCAGCCTACTATGTTTACAACTGATGAAAAAGTAAAGTCCCCAAATGTATGCTGGATGTTGATTGATATTTTTATATACACTAATAAGTAGTATAAAAATGAAATAACAGAGACAGACACATCAGAGCCTTACTCATTTGTAATAGCACGGGTGACTTCTTTGCTAAATTAAACAATGGCTTTCAAAGAATGGAAAAATATTTACAAAACTTTTGTAATATTCACAGTTTAATGGTTATCAATGCAAAAAACATTGAAGTTTAATCTACATTATTAATAGTTTTGCTATGACTTTTATAAGCCAAAAGCGTAGCAAAACAATAAGCAAAGTCTTGATTTGTAGCATTTGACAATTTCTGTTAGATAAATACCCTGAGGTCAAATTTTAAGCTATTAATGTAATATTACTAAATGTAGAGTTGGGAAGAACTGTGCAGAAGCAAACCATTATGTAATTTTTAAACTTTACAGATACAATAGAGTTAAATAACCTCAAGGGCTGAGGTAACAGTACAATGTAGTAAAATAATTAGAAAATGATAATGATAAGTTGAGTATTACTAGCTTTGTTTTAATGTAATTACTTAAAGCATAAGGTCATATAATTTAATTTTGAATAATGACTGTTCAATCACCCACTTGAAAAATCCCTGAAAATTTAATAGTCAACTCTCATGAGCCATCATGAGTCTGCTCCAGTGCTGTCACACTCAGCAAACAAATTGTTAAAGAAACGCTGGCTGCTGAGCTTGTCTGTCCACCAAGTGCAACTAGTGTAAAATAATATCACTCTATTTCTTGTTGGCTTTTACAAGATGACCTGGAGTGAAAGCAGTTTTATAGAAATATATTTCAACTGTCTTAAGCTTTGAACCATCTGAGTCTCAGTCTGAAACTTCAGCAAAATCTGTTTGCTTGAATTCTGGGATACTGTCTTCTCCTTATTGTTACATCTATCCACTTTCTGATCATTTCTTATTTATTAAATACATTCAGTCCTGGATCTGTATCTTTCCCTTTACCCCACAATCACCACCATGTTTTGGTAATTATTATATTCAAGTGTATGACCTGCCTACCTTCTTGCCTTTGAGTACTTTGACCTCATCTTCAGTGACCACTTCCTTCAGGCTCTAGAACATACCTCAGACTTTGTCATCACCACTAACTGGCCCCTCTTCAAAATACCTTCAGCGAGGGCCAGCCGAGTGGCGTGGTGGTTAAGAGCTGGGTTGGGATGCCAGCATCCCTGGTTTGGATCCCACATATGAGGGCCAGTGACACTGCCCTCTGAAAAAAAAAAAAAAGAACAACCAAAATACCTTTAGCAAACATTTCATATTTCAACCATTACCCCTTATATTCCTATGCCACTTACTCTAACAGCTTAATTGCTACAATGCTTCCAACTCATTTAGGTGATTACCCACAGGTACCATCACATTCTCTATATCTGTAAGACTTCTCTTACTTTCAAATCCTTCATTTTCTAGTTCACAAATAACCTCAACTTGCAAGGTTGGTTCAACATTCTAAAATCAATCAATATAAAATCAATCAATGTAATACAATATAATAGTATAAAAAGATACTTTTATATAAAAGGGAACCAAAGTTTTGCCATCCCGAAAACTGTACCTTTTGGGATATTAATTTGAAGATAGTTATTAAGAAATAAAAGATTCAGCGAGAACCTTTGACCTTTCCCCTTTCGTGCCTGAGAGTTTCAGATGCTAAAGCCTTCTTCAGGAAGGAAATATTAGGATGTTTGTCTAAGCCTATTTTGAATTGAGTATAGTGGATGGGAGAGCTCCAGGCAGTGGCCTGGCGGCAATATCACCCAAGGTGTCCCATTGTTTCTGCGTTGCTTGACAGGAATTTGCCTGCATGTCTGTTCCATACTTCCTCAATTATCTGTAAATTGCCTGTTCTCAATTTTGAAATCTATGACCCCATATTCGCCCTTTCTCCTTTTTCCAAATGTCATACAGACCCAATTTTTTTTCTTTCTTTCTTTCTTTCTTTTTTTTTTCAGGGCAGTGTCATTGGCCCTCATATGTGGGACCTGAACCGGGGCCGCTGGCTTCTCAAGCCAGCGCTTAACCACCGTGCCACTCGGCCGGCCCTACAGACCCAATTTTACTGCACTGTCTTTGGGAATTTTCATGGTTATGTGAATTTCCAATGCTCACATGTTAAAATGGTTTTCTTTTAATAATCTGTTTCTGTTAATTTGACTACTAGCTCAGCTAGAAGAACTTAAATTTGGAAGAAAACTATTTTTTAGCTCCACAATATTAATAATATAAATCAAAAACCATATCATTAACATAATATATTTGACAAAATGCAACAGACATTTCTAATTCAAAAAAAGTAAAGTGGTAATGAGGGAATGCCCTCAACCCAGTAAAGGACATCTACAATAAACTTATAGTTAATATGACACTTAAAGGTGAAAAATTGGAAGATTTTTCTCTAAGATTGGCTATAATACAAGACTGTATGCTCTCACCACATTTATTTAACATTGTCTTTTAGGTTGTAGAATTACAGATCATAAAGCTAGTGGAGGTGACCAAAGTTTTGCCACCCTGAAGTTGCTTTTTGGGATATTGATTTTAAGCTGGTTATTAAGAAACAAAAGACTCAGAAAGAAACTTTGGCATCTCCCCCCCCACACCCACCCACCCCTGCCGCAGTGCCCAAGAGATTCAGAAAGAAAAACCTGCTTCAGGAAAGAAATCTTAGGATGTTCCTCTTAGCCTGAGTAGCCTAATTTGAATTAAATATGGTAAATAAGAGGCAGGGGTCTGTCAGCTAGACACCCCCTATGTCCCATATTTTCTGGGTTGCTTAGCAGGAATTTGCTCCAACTCTTCCCCAACTACCTGTAAATTGTCCACTCTCACTTTGTCCAAAATGTCATATACACTCAATGTTGTCTCACCATCTTTGGAATTTTCATGCTTATGTGAATTACCCATGTGCATATATTAAAATTTTTATTTTCTTCTGTTAATCTGTCTCTGTCATTTTGATTATTAGCCCAGCTAGAACTTATACGGTGGGAAGAAAAGTATTAATTATTTTTAGCACCCACACTAGGAAATTAAAGATGAAGAAGCTTCATACATTACATGATGGAGAAAATCATAAATAAAAAAATCTAGGAACAAATTTATTGAACTAATAAGTAAGTTTAGTAATATTCAAAGATGCAAGATATGATATATATATATATATATATATATATATATATATATATATATATATATAGTAGGATATAGAGTGTGAGAAAATATTTTCCAAAATATATCTAGTAAAGAACTTTTACAACTCAATGAAAGGTAGAGAAAAAAACTCAGTTTTTCTAAATTAACAAATGACTGGAACAGATATCTCACAAAATAAGATATATGAGTGGCTACATGAGTAGACAGTCAGTATATAAAAATAATTCAGAGTCATTAATCATTAGGAAAATACAAATTAAAAAACCTGGTCAAATACCATTTCATATTCACTAAAATGGTGAAAAATAAAAGACTAGAAATGTTAATTGTTGATGTGGAGGTAGAGGAAGTAGAACCCTTATACAATGCTGGAAGAAATGCAAAATGGTACAATCACTCTGAAAAAGAATTTGGTGGTTTTATATACAGTCAAATAAATACTTACCATATGACCTAAACATTTTTCTCCTAGGCATTTACCCAAGAGAAATGAAGCATGTCAAAGAAAGGATTGTAGTAGGTTGTTTAAAGCATTTTTCCTTATAATAGCCCAAAAACTAAAAAAAAGCCCGCAATCCCATCTATAGGTGAATGAGTAAACACATAGTGGAGTATGGAATATCACTTAGCAACAAAAAAGAAAAACTACACAACAACATGAATGATTCATGAAAACATTATACTAAATGAAAGAAACAGATACAAAAGTCTACATACTCTGATTCCATCAGAATCAGAATTGGGATGAGGTAAATGCTCTATAGTTTAACAATGGTGGTATATACATGACTGTACATTTTTAAAAACTCATCAAATTCTATACATATTTGGTGAGTTTTATTTATGTATATTGTACTACAATCAAATTGATTAAAATGTGTTTCTAAAGTTAATTCTAAGAGAATATACCAAAATAACAGTACTTACTACATCTTTTTCTGTATTTATAGCTTTTTTATCTTTTAAAATCTTGTAAACTTTTTATCACATTTCTGTTGCCTACATTTTAAAAAATGATTAATAATGATCAAATACTATTATTAAATAAAAATGACCCATTGTATCTTAGAATACTTTATTGAGAAATTCTACATGCTTAACTTACTATATTCTTGGAAAACAAATAGCAAAATTTGAGTCATAAGAGTTGCTATAAGCATGCACTTGACAAATGCCTATTGATATTATTAAACACTCACATGCACGTACTGCTTCCAAGGCACATCACCTTAGGCACAGATGTATGTTTGGGGGAATTACATACATTTTAGCATTTACTGAACAGCCTTTATCTCAGCAGATTTATTTTTAAATATGCCAATCTTTTCACTATCCCACTTAATGAGAAACCAGAATCTGTCATTTTTTATCCAGTCTTTGAAAAATATTAAGCAACAAAAATTAAAAATCATGGATTCTTATTGTCATCTTTTAAAAAAGAGTAAAATAAAGAAATATAGCAAGAAAATTGTGAGAGACAGAAAAATTCTACTCTGACTGAGTTGTCTTTGTCAGCAATTTACAGGTTTGCTGTGAGAATTTCACAAGCCTGTTGCATCAGGATAATATAGGATAATATCACTTAATAAGCCAAAAAGAGGAAAATAACATAGTCTAAACAAATGCCAAATTAATCCAGAGAGTCAACGAACAACCAAAGAGCTGCTTTCCAGCTGCCAACACAAAAGTAAAGAGTCCTGGTGCAGGAGCATATTGTTAGGGAATGAATATGCAGGTGTTGGTAGGTGGGCAGGTCCCTTTCATGGGTCACTGCATGGTTTGTGACCATAGTGGAGCAGTGCCTTATCAAGACAGGAACGAATTCCCAAAGGTCACTGGAGAGTTTTTAGGTTACTGAAGGGTCACCTTACTCAAACCCAAACCCTCAAGTAGTCCTCACAATCTCTCAGTACTTATAGTGTAAATGTCCCCTTGTCACAGCTGCCTCTCCACATGTTCCTATGCTCGCATCAATAACCCTCAGCACCACTCCTTGACAGCTGTGCTTCTCAAGGCTTTTCAAAAACAGCAGATTTAGAATGATGACATCATGGCATCACTTACATTATTTGTATATCAAAGCTACTATTTTTTGTCTTTGTCATAAACAAGTGGATTAAAACAACATTACTAGGGCTG
Source organism: Aselliscus stoliczkanus (assembly GCA_033961575.1). Taxonomy (NCBI): domain Eukaryota; kingdom Metazoa; phylum Chordata; class Mammalia; order Chiroptera; family Hipposideridae; genus Aselliscus; species Aselliscus stoliczkanus. The sequence continues at coordinate 109,666,477 of CM066729.1, forward strand.
GCCGAGTGGCTCAGTTGGTTAAGAGCTTGCTCAAGAGTCGAGCTGAGCTCTGAGGAACGGCGGTTCGATGCCAGCCCGAGCTGAGTTGCCGTTGAGCTGCCAACAGGTGGCAGGATGGCTCAGCTAAAAAAACAAAACAAAACAAAACAAAACAAAACAAAAAAAAAACCACATTACTGAAGTCATAAACAAGTGAATTTGAAATCTATACACAACAGAAGCCAATCAATAGCTTTGGTTAACATTTCAAAAATTATGTAACCATCAGGAAGCTTTGAAAAGATACAGGTTTACTAAATACAAGACCTGGAAATTACTAAGGTTTCGTGGGCCCACTCTCTATTGGTAAATTTAAAACCTAAGAGTGGTATTTCAGATGTGTGAAGAGAAAGAAAACGAGTAGCCCAAAAGGTCAGCTGTTGAAATCAACCAGGATCTCTAAAACAGAGGAGCCTCAGTTTGGGGAGGCAGCCTGGCTCTTTATCTCATCCTGTGGCTGGCGATGTGTTTATTTGAGATTGCCTTCATTGAAATAGATGCCTCTTTTAACTAGATACCTCTTTGAAATGAATGCCTTAGCAATCAAAGCTTAAGTTAGGCAGTGGCATTACAAAGAAAAAAAATCAAGGATTACACTACACATTTATAAAAATATGTCTCTGCCCTGAGCTCCAAACCATTTCTGCACCAGAAGCATGATCCCCAAAGGAAATTTATCTTTACCCATTTCTTTCTCAAATTTCCAGGTAGATGGGAGAGTCACTTTTTGTCTATGATAATGCTTATTATACTCATATTAATTTCCATTTTCTAGTACCTTCAAATTACCAGCAGTCTCTCTTTTTTTCTATTTTATCAAATCTTGTTTAACTGCACATTTCTCCTAGGACAATATTATATACAACAGTGGTTCTCCATCTATGCTGCACACTAGAATCCCTGAGAGACTTTTCAAATATTCAAATTCCTAGATCCTGACCACAAAGACTTTAACTTAATTGGTGTTGGGTGAGTCCCAGGCACTAGTAGTTTTCAAAGTCTTCCAAAGACTCCTGATACTAATAATCTGGGTTGAAAACCACTGCAGCAGATGGCTCCCCAACCTGAGACTACAGCTGTGTTTATACCTTCCAGCTGGGTCCACAATTCTTGGGGTGTATTTAATCATATCTCTAACTTTTACAGTTTCCCAAAACCACCCCAGCATCTTAGTTTTGAGTTTCACAGTGAGTTTTTTTCATTGTAGACCAACAGGTTTTCCTCCTTTTGCACAAATTCACTAACTACAGAATGTTTATTGAGTATTAGGAGGAGCAATTTTCTCTTTTCAACTTCTATTATCACCACATAAATTCAGTTTTACAAACTTCGGAGCCCCTATGGCAGCCATGTTTGAGCTGGGATACTTTCCAAGAGTCTGGGTACTGGTAGTCATGGGGATTTGACTTTGCACATCTGCTTCTATATGAACTTTCTCCTAAGGTTTTGTTCTCTCTTCCCACCTTTTCTTTCACAGAAGCCTTCATTCACTTTACAGATGAAAGGAATAACCTTTTACTCCCATATCTTATAATAGTTCATGTCTTTGAGGGCAAAACCTCCAGTGCTCTAACCTATTGGGATGATGAAGACTTCTTTAGTGAGCCCTGTAATCAGAGTACTATATATATAATCAGAGCACTATAAACCAATCTAGCAGCTCCTGTCTTTCACATTATTACATACATGTAATAAGTATGAAACGTCTCACACACACACACACACACACACACACACACACACACACACACGATATTTTAGTCCACACCAGAAAGGATGAAAATTAAATATATTTTAGAATAGGGTCATTTTGAGTAATAGGAATTTTCTTTCATCCACCACCCTTCCTCTCTCTGTCCCTTGTCTATTTTGAAATAAAGTCCAACTCTTGAGGAACAGGCTGGAAAGGGAGATTTTTGTAAAGGAGTCATAAAAGAAATGCTAAATATGGCTTTTTCACATACAGATGCATCTCTTGTTATGATGGAGTTCCATCTCTGATAAACTCGTCATAAGTTGAAAATATCATTTAATACTCCTTACCTACTGAACATTGCAGCTTAGTCTAGCCCACCTTGAGTGTGCTCATAACCTGATATCCAAAAAATGTTGGCAACCTAGTAAGTCCACTTAGAGTTTTGGTTGTTTACCCTCACAGTCATGTGACTCATTGCCACTGCCCAGCATCATGAGCAAGTATGGTACTGCATATCACTAGCCCAGGAAAAGATAAAAAATTCAAAATTCAAAGTACCGTTTCTACTGAATGCCTATTGCTTTCAAACATCATAAAATTGAAGTGAAACCATTGTAAGTCAGGAACTATCAGTATTTAAACACAAGTAATTTGTATCAGCTCTTCCAATGTTAATTTAGGACTTGCTGTTAGCTGGAAAGCAAAACACCTTTAATCAGCTGAAGAAATACAGTGTAGTGAGGTGAAACTGGAATGTTTATGAAACTACCAGTATTTGCAAGTTATAGTGGATGGAATTCAGTCCCCGCCCCCCAAAAATGTTATGTGACTTTTTTAGATGACATAGTCTTTTAAATGTTTTAAAACTATATTTTTATGAAGTTGGATCCTCATACTAGCACATCTGATACATTGTTGTTGTTTTTTGTTTTTTTTTTGAGGGCAGTGTCACTGGCCCTCATATGTGGGACCTGAACTGGGGCCACTGGCTTCCCAAGCCAGTGCTTAACCACTGCGCCAGTGGGCGGGCCCTTCTGATACATTTTAAGATAGTTATCCCAATACTTTTTAAAAAGTGAAATGATAGGCCAGCTGCTGTTTAAATTGGTTTTAGCAGAATATACCTTCTTTTATTAAAACATTGGAAGAGTTTTGTCATGGTATTTAAGAAAATCAATTATGTATAAATCTTTCCTAATAGAAAGACTGATTTTGACAATCAGACATAGATGAGGGTGCGTTTGTGGAAAAGATATATCTACATACCAAATCAACATACAAAAATCAGTTGCATTTTTAAACACTAACATTGAGCTATCAAAAAAAAGAAATGAAGAAAACAATCCCATTTAGAATAGCATCAAAAAGAATAAAATACTTAGGGATAAATTAAACCAAAGAGGTGAAAGATCTGTGAAATGAAAAAATATTAATGAAGGAAATTGATGAAGACAAAAATAAATAAAAATATATCTTGTGTTCATGGATTGGAAAATTAATATTATTAAAATTTACACCACTCAAAGAAATATGTAGGCTCTATGACATCCCTATCAGAATTCCAAAGGAATTTTCCACCGAAATAGAGCAAGTATTCCTAAAATTCACAGGAAACCACAAAAGACCCCAAATCGCCAAAGAGGTCTTGAGAAAGAACAAATATAGAATCTGTATCACACTTTGTGATTTCAAAATATATTACAAAAGTAAAGAATGATGGTACTGGCATAACGATAGATATGTGGACCAGTGAAACAGAATAGGGAGCTCAGAAATAAATCCACACATGCATGTTCAACTGATCTTTGACAAGGATGCCAAGAGCACACCATGGGGAAAGAATAGAAGGAGAGTAGAAGGACTCTGGCTTAGCAGCAGCTTGTATAAAGCTGAACCAATGAATAACAGAATCTCAGGGTTAAAAGAAGCCCTAAAAGTCATCTTGTCCAACCTCTCTTATAATGCTGAATTTTCTCTACAATACTCTTGTGTCAAGTAGTTATACAGGATCTCTTTGAATACTTAGAGATGGGAAGCCTATTACCTCTGAAATTAGCCTGTTTCATCACTAATAAGCTCAGAGTTTAAAAGTTCTACATTCAGTTTAGCAAAAATCTATCCTCCTTTAGCTTCCATCCAGAACAAGTCTATTAATCCCTCTTTCACAAGACAACCATTCGAATATTTCATGACAGTTCATGTTCCCTACGTCTTCTCTTTCAGGAAAAACATCTGCTGTCTTCCAAATGTGATACACATGATGTGGCTTTGACTTCTTTCTCCATATTCCAGGAGTAGCTTGACCACTGCAGAACCAAGCAGGTCTATCATCCCCATTGTCCTTCGGCCAATATTATAGTACATTAGTTCACACAGTTCAGAGTACAGTCCTTATATGAGTGGTTTTAGCACAGTGTTGAGTAAAACCCCTTAATCTCTTTTATACAAGCTGCTGCTAAGCCAGACTCCTTCTACTCTCTACCTTCTACCTTCTACTCTCTTTAATAAATGGTACTGGGAAAATTGGATATGCACGTACAGAAACTGGACCTTTATCTCATACCATGTACAAAAATCAATGAAAAATTTATTAAAAACTTAAACATTAGACATAAAACTCTTAAACTACTAGGAGAAAACATGGGGGAAAAGATTTTTGACATTGGTCTGGGAAATGATTTTTTGGATGTGACCTCAAAAGCACACACAACAAAAGCAAATATAGATAAATGAGATTACATCTAACTACAAAGCTTCTGCAGAGCAAAGGAATAAAATTAACAGAGAGAAGAGACAGCCAATGGAATGGGGGGGAAAAAAACACAAAACAATTGCAAGTCATATATCTGATAGGGATAAATAACCTAAAAAAATCTAAGGAAGTTCTACAACTCAATAGTGAAAAAAATAAATAATTCAATTGAAAAATGGCCAGAAAACTTGAATAGACAATTCTCCAAAGAAGACATATAAATGACCAACAGATATATTAAAAGATGCTCAACATCACTAATCATCAAAAAATACAAACCAAAACTATAATGAGATGTCACTTCACACCAGTTAGGATGACTATTTTCCAAAAAACAAAAAGGTGAGTGTTGGATATGGAGAAAGGGGACCCCTTGTACACTGTTGGTGAGAATGTAAGTTGTACAGTCAAGGAAAACAAAATGGAAATTCCTCAAAATATTAAAAAATAGAACTACCATATGATCCACTAATTTCTCTTCTGGGTTTATATCTGAAATCAGTATATGAAAGACATTCCTGCACTCTCACTTTAATTGCAGCAATATTCACAATAACCAAGATATAAAAACAACCCAAGTTTTCATCAATGGATAAATGAATTATGAAAACATGGCATCTACATACAATAGAATATTATTCAGGGTTAAGAAGGAAGTAAATTCCATCATTTGCAACAACATAGATGAACCTGGAAGACATTATGCTAAGTGAAATACGGCAGACACAGAAAGACAAATACTGCATCAAATCACTTACATAAGGAATCTAAAAAAGTCACAATCATAAAAGCAAAGAGTAGAATGGTAGTTGAATGGTGGGAGAAATGGAGAGATTTGGTCAAGGGATACAAAGTTTCAGTTATGCAGGATGAATAAGTTCTGTAGATCTAATGTACAGCATGGGGACTATAGTTAATAATACAGTTTTGTGTACTTGAAATTTGCTGAGAGTAGAATGTATTTTCACCACATACACACATGAGTGCATGCACACACACACACACACACACACACACACACACACACAAATGGTTAAGTAAGTGAGATAAGGGATGTTAAACAGCTTTATTGTGGTAATAATTTCACAATGTACACATACATGTAAACATTACTTTGTATGCCCTAAATATATACAATTAATTTGTGAATTATACCTAAATAAAGCAGAAGAAATTGTTTATTGATGAATGCATTTAAATTAATATTTCCTTTCCCAAACTCTTTTTGAGTATGTTTTTAAATACAGTGTCTCAAATTTAAATTTAAAAAATCAGAAATAATTTATAGTTATTTGACATACTTTTACTTTTATTTTTCATTTTCATACCTCCTAAAAATTGTCAAAATGAATAACTGGATAACAGGTCACTGCAAAGCAGGTATGTTTTCCCTTCTTTATTTTTGCTTTTCCCTTAAAAATAATATTTATATATCACTAGATAACTTTTGTCAAATAACTTCTATGGGCTTGAAAACCTTGAACAGTATTGCTATAACTAAACTTCATTTCTATCTTCATGTTTACTCACCATTTACATCTATAAATGCAAAATTATAGGAATAGAATTGATGCTTAATTCTCTTTCACTCTGGAAATAAATTATACTCATGTATCTGTGAATGAGTGAATTACTGTTTTTTAAAAGACCCTAACCCTATTTACCTCATTAAGAAATAGATTTCCAGTAACTTTTGATTTTGTTTTAAATTTTTACTTTTGTTTCACAATTAATCCTAAAATTATGTAATATGTTATATATGTTGATTTTATTAATTATGTACCAATAATATAATAAATAAGAGAGGGTCCACTGTTTTTTTTTATTATTTAAAGGGCAGGCATGCAAGCAAAAAAGAAATGTAAAGACAACTCCTGCAAACCATATTTTATAGTGCATTAGCAGATGGTAGGTACATCTTCATAATTCTCACTGAAAATCAGAAGACAAAGCCAGAGCACATTTTCTCGGCTAATTATGCATAGTTAAAAACTCAACACAAGAATCTCAGTCATCTATACAGTCTGAGCCCACATGCAAAACCTTGAGGCAGGCCATGCCTAATAGAGGGACTGTGCAGCAACATTTCTTTGGCTCCTATAGTAGCCATCTTTGACACACTCTTGAAGCATGATCTAATTATGATTCCGATGGCTCTTGTCCCATTCACAGAGTGATATTATACTTTCTGTTATATACTTGTTTTAGACACTTAGCAGTGTACCGAGGGTTCAAAATCCTGGTTGGTTGAGCTCAACAGTAGTATAAAGGCTCTGTAGCATCTTGGCTATTCTGGAGACCATATCAGATCCTGGAACAAGCCTGCAGCCACTAACCTTCTCTCTTTTCAAGGAAAATTATTATGCTGTTTTGAGGAGGTGTCTTTTCCCTGAGGCTTTCAATAGGAGGCTTGTAGACTTCTTCAATATAATGAACTCACATACAGCTGCCTCTGTCTTGTGCTGCAGATGGCACATTCAGTGCAAGTCAGCTCCTTGACGCTGTAATCCCATTCTCAGTGTGGCCCTGTTATGTTTCTTTTGCACTTCCAGGGATGCCCATGGAGTCATTTTAGCTTGTGATGTGTCCGGGTTTATCCTTTCATACTGAAGTAATTATTGTGGCTGGCCTGTTGAAATTCACTCTTAGTTACAGGCTGATGAATGCCATTGTTTCCTTAGATAGCTATTCAAAAAAAAAAAAAAAAGTACAGGACCGAAAGAGAGGGACACTTTTAAGGCTCTTGAGTTGATGGACTGATACAATATAATCTGGAGAAGTAAGGCCATAGAGAAAACCACAGGTATACCTGGCCTCATGGTCTTTGTGGAGCTCATGCTTGGCCAGAATCCAATACCATCCTCAGATTGTAGTTTGTGTTTCTGGAAAATAATGTCTTCACTTCCATGTGGCTGGGGAAAGAAGTGACTTTGTTATTTGGCAAACACTTCTGGTACTGAACTATTTACAGAATTGCTAAATTAACCTTTGGTCCCCCTCATGCTTCACGGGTCTAAATCTCAGAAATCAGTTAGTGCTGGGTGAAAGATGGGAGGAAGAATTATTTCGGTTCTGAACAAACAGGAATGTAGCCAATTTCCTCAAGTGAAATGGCACAATCCTTAGTGAGGCATTGTCAGCCAGTGAACCTACTGAACTGCAATGTCCTCCAAGGGAGACAAACATGCCAGTCACGCGGCCTCTCTGACTTCCCACTGCAGACCACAGCTGTGGAAAAGCTCAGGAGTGGGAAACATCAAAGATGTAACATATTATCTGTGACTATAATAATACTGCTTTGTCTCAAGTTACAATGAAGAGTGGTATTATTAAACAATGCATGTTTGACTGCTTAAAAAATGAATAAATAAAAAAGAAACCTTAATTCCCATGCAACACTTCTACCCAATTTTCTGTGATATCATTTATTAATATCATGAGATCGAACTGCTTGAAATATCTTTTCTGTTACTGTTTACAAATCTGAGCAGAAGAAAGTGGTAATTTGTGACTTTTGGTACGTACTTGATTGCTAATAAAATGTATCAGGACTTTGTAGTCATTGATATTTATGAATATTATTTGTTTTTATTATTAATCTTTTAGGAATTTTTCCATTTGCTTTATCTGACTTTTAAAATTATTTCTTTGGCTAGTTGCTTCTGTTTTTCACCAGTATTTGCATCTAACTTTTGAATTTATTTAGTAGTTCTACTTTTGAAATTCTTCTTATTTACTAATTTCTTTTAAATTCCTAATTTAGAGTTATTTCTGCAGTTCTTAGCCTTGTTTTATTTCTTAAAACACTTATGGCTCAAAACTTAAAATTATTTTTAAGTTATATGATGTAATGATATAAACAGTTAAGCCTGAATTTTTCTCTAGGCACTGTTTCCGCAATGCATTCAATATGTTGTGTAGGATTTGATGACAATATTTGAGGTACTTTGTAATTTGGTTTTGATGTCCCATTTTTGAAAACTGAGTTAAGTATGATTTCTTATTTGTTCATTTAATATCCAGATATTACATTTTTTCTATTCTGTAATAAATTTCTAGTTTTATTGAACAATGATCTGAAAATATTGTAATAGTGAGAAATAAAAATTTTAATTAGATTTAATTAAAAAAGCAACTTGAAACCTATTCAAGAGCAGATACATTGAAATCATTTTCTTAAGCTTATTGATTATCTTCATAATAAAACATTTATTTCAGGATGAAAACTGTGTCTTGTTATTTTTAATCTCTTAAAATCTCCTCCAACTCTATTATGTATATTTTATTTTTTTTTTATTTTATTTTTTAGCTGAGCCATCCTTCTACCTGTTGGCAGCTCAGCGGCTGCTCAGCTCGGGCCGGGCATCAAACTGCTGTTGCTCAGAGCTCAGCTCGCACTCTTGAGCCAGCTCTTAACCAACTGAGCCACTTGGCCGGTCCTCTATTATATATAATTTAAAGAAAGCAAAGTAATGTACTCAAAAAATATGTTTCTGAATTTAGAGTTTCTAGGCCATGAAAAAAGCTTTATAATACCTTTATGATTTTCATAAATAGTAGAAGGTAAAACCAAAGCAATTCACATATACAATTATTATTATTTGCAATACAAGTAATATCATGTTTTTACCTGATATTTTGACTCAAACATTACACTTGTTTGTGAAAGAATGCATCTTTTCTTAAAAGTAAATATTTTTCTTTGAGAATTAGAAATGTAGAAGAAAAAATTAAATATGGGAAACTTAAGAAGAAGCTCATAAATCAAACTAGACATAAATAATTATATATTTGAATAATGAGAATATTGAGTAATAATAGTCAGTTAAAATAATCATAAATCCTTTTAATATTTATGGCCATCTCAAATCACGTCAAATTTATTTCAAATTCTTAGAAAAAACATAATAATTGGAACAATTTGTCTTTATGGCTTGTGGCCTCACAGCAGCTTCGCCATTTGCCTCCCTGCATTCACCCATAACGGCAGGGCCTCACGGGGACAGGATATTCACTATGTTTATGGCAAACCCCCATGGGACCCTAAGAGAGAGGGCGGGTCAGTCAATCACCTGCAAGACCCTAGATATGCGCAGGATTCTAATATAGGTGTGAGATCCTATATAAGTATGTGCATTAGGGCGGCCTAAGCCAGGCGCCTTCTGTAGGGTATCCTAGGAGGAATCAAGGAGGTGAAGCATGTGGGGCCTAAGGGCCTGTGAACCCTTATCTGCAGAGCTAACAGCCTGCAATGGAAAAGAGAAATCTTCCTAAGAAGCTAACAGCAGTCCTCCTTGCATTCTTGCCTCAAGGTGTCATAGTGAACCATTATCTGTCCCTGTAGGGGGCAGGGCTGCATTGATAAAAGGGTCTTTCGGCATAGGGAGCTTTGGCTAAAATCTTGGATGATGCATGTGATTTACAGACCTCAGAAAGAGCTAAGCCCCTTCCCTGTTTGTACTCAATAAAAGCTGCAAGCTGACCAAATTCAGGGCTCCTGTCCATCAGACAGAGTCCCCTGGCTCACATTGCTTTTTTTTTTTTAAATTAGTTTCAGGTGTACAACACAATGCAATAGTTATACTCTTTACCCCCCAAAGTGAAAACCCTCCTCCCCCAGTTCGCCACCCCACTCCCCCCCATATCATACATATCCATCACAACTCCCCTGACTCCCCTCCACAGTATACTCCACATCCCGTGACCATCCACATATTCAGTTGCAGTTGGCATACAATACTATACAACATTAGCTTCAAGTGTACAGTGCAGTGATCAAGCATCTACTCCATCCATGAAGAGGTCTCCCTAACAAGACATGTGACTCTCTGACATGCCACAAAATTTTTACAACATTATTATATTCCCCGAACGGTGTTTCATATCCCTGTGGCAATATTGTAGTTGTCTATTTATGCTGTCTAATCCCTTCCCCTTCCCCCCATCCCCACCCCCCTCCCAACTAGCAACCCTCAGTTTTTCCTCTACATCTACGAGTCTGTTTACTTTGATCGTTCACTCAGCTCTTCAGACTCCACACACAAGTGAGATCACATAGTACCTGTCCTTCTCCGACTGACTTATTTCTCGCAACATAATAGTCTCTTCACAACATTATCAATTACATTCCCAGAACTGCCCCCATATCCCTGCGGCAACATTGTAGTCCCACATACACTGTCCAAAACCTTCCCACTCTCCCTCTTCCCCACTCCCTTCCAGCCAGCAACCATCAGTTTTTCCTTTATATCTGCTTGATATGACTTCAATCTTCTTAAATTGTCTCTCTGGGTTAGCTTGTTTACCCCTTACTTTTGTTTAAAAAAAGCCCTTTTAACATTTCTTGCAAAGCTTGCATGGTGGTAATGAATTCCTTAAGCTTATTCTTTTCTGAGAAGCTCTTCATTTCTCCTTCAATTTTAAGGGATAGCCGTGCTAGGTAGAGCAATCTTGGTTGTAGGCCTTTATTTTGTGTCACTTTGAATATCTCCTGCCACTCCCTTCTGGCCTGCAGAGTTTCTGTAGACAAGTCAGCTGTTAGTCTAACAGGAGTTCCTTTGTATGTAACCTGCTGTCTTTCTCTTGCAGCCTCTAGGATTCTGTCTCTGTCTTTGACTTTTGCCATTTTAACTATGATGTATCTTAGTGTGGATCTGTTTGGGTTCAGCTTGTTTGGAACCCTCTGCACTTCCTGGGCATGTATGTCGATTTCCTTCACCAGGATAGGGAAGTTTTCAGTCATTATTTTTCCAAATACATTTTCTACCCCTTGCTTCTTCTCTTCTTCTGGTATCCCTATGATTCTGAGGTCGTTGCACTTCACCTTGTCCCATAGGGCTCTTAAACTATTTTCATTGTTTTTTATTCTTTGGTCTTTTTGCTGTGCCAACTGCGTGATTTCTGCTATTTTATCTTCCAAATTGCTGATCCGCTCCTCTGCTTCATCTACTCCACTGGTGATTCCTTCGAGTGTGTTCTTCATTTCAGTTATTGTATTCTTTAGTTCTAACAGGTTGTTTTTTATGGTTTCCCTATCCTTCTTTATGTCCTCACTAAGTTCCTTAAACATTCTTATCATCAGTGTTCTAAACTCTGTCTCTGAAAGGTTGGATCCCTCTGTTTCATTTGGTTCCGTTTCTGGAGGTTTCTTCTGATCTTTTACTTGTGACATGTTTCTTTGTTTCCCCATTCTGGCTGTTGCTCTGGGATTGCTTTGATGTATTAGATAGATCACCAGGAGAGCCCTGGCTGGATCACGCAGTCACACAGCTCACGGCCCAACACTCCCAGGAGAACTCCCAGTCTCAGCCTGTCCCAATCAGCCGCTTACAGGTAAGGCCAAGCAGCCTGACAACCAATCACCAGCCTGGCAACTCTGCAAGCGGAGTGCAGAGACCGGGGACCCAAGTTGGCTTGCCCACTCCCACGTCTCAGTGAGCAGCCTGTTGGAGCCGGATCACTCCCACTAGGCGTTTCCCTGGCAACACAGCACAAGCCAAGCAGAGGGTGGGGATCCGAGGCAGCTCTCGCACTCCCGGGTCTCAGTGAGCAGCCTGTTGGAGCTGGAGGGCACCCGCCCTGCGTTTCCCTGGCAACGCAGTATAAGCCGGGCAGAGGGTGGGGATCCAAGGCCACAGGCTCGCGCACACGCACACATGTACTTCTGCGCCAATTCCACCAGACCAATTAGGTCTCGGACCTGATCCTTCATGGGCGGGCCCAAGCCTGACAAAATGGCGCTCTCTCTACACCACTCGAATGCAGGCTCCGCACCACGGGAACAACAGTTCAAAAACCTCCAGCCTTTGCACCAAAGGTGCTCAGTTCAGTCCGTCCCCGCAGGCTCCCGGGTCCAGCTCACACAGCCGCTCCCTCCACCAGGAACCAGGTAAGTGCTCACCGGTGAGAAAGCCCGGGCGCCGGCCCCACTGATTCTCCAGCAGCTCTTAGCCTCACTGAGCTGAGCAAAGAGAGTCCTCACTAATTTACTGCCGGCTATCTTAGAACTCCTCTTCCCGGCAAAGGAGCTCTGGGCTGGTGAGCTTGGTGTGCGACCGGAGGGTCTCTCCCCCAACCGGAGAAGCCTCTCCACAGCTGGGACCTCCCTCACGGGGTTCGCCCTCTCTCTCGTCTCCGCCCGTCCTACCAGACCCGGCATGGCCTCCTCTTTAAGTTCTTCGTTTAGTGGTTCTGTTCCTCCAGTGTTCCAGGGACCTCCAGGGTTGAATGCTGTATAATTTGTTTGTAATTTTGGTGTGATCCTGGGAGGCAGTTAGCACAGTGTCTGTCTATTGTGCCATTTTACCAGAAGTCTCGCCTCACATTGTTTTTTAAACTATCCCTGTCTCTTGCTCTTTATTACTTTTTCTGAGTCCTCGCCGGTCCTCTCAAGGAAGCTAGACCCAGCCACGCAGAGACGTGACAGTGGCTGTCCCCTTTCTTTTTAATTTTTATTTATTTATTTATTTATTTATTTATTTATTTTGAGGGCAGTGTCACTGGCCCTCATATGTGGGACCCAACCGGGGCCGCTCACGTCCCAAGCCAGTGCTTAACCACCGTGCCATTCAGCCAGCCCTAATTTTTTTTTAAAAAAGATTTTATTGGGGAATTGGGGGAGGGGAACAGCATTGGGGAATTAGGGAAGGGGAACACACAAGTTGCTGCCCTTTTGTTCTTTAGTCTAGTTGTGGAGGACGTTGCTTCACTGGCCTACGCTGGCATCATCACTGCGCTCTTCCCGGATGAGGCAGATCGGTTGCCGGCCTCTGGACAGCCACTCACCACAGCTATTGGCAGCTCACCCTGGCTGCCAGCCACTCATGCTGGCTGCTGTACACTCACTGTAGCCTATGGCAGCTCACTGCAACAGGGGCTGCAGCCTACACCATCACCAGGGCTCGTGGAGCTGTTGTTAGCTGTAGAGGGCAGTGTCACTGGCCCTCATATGTGGGATCCAAACTGGGGCGCTAGTGTCCCAAGTCAGCTCTTAGCCAATGCTCCACTCAGCCGGCCCTCAATCTTTCTATATCTTTCATATCTCCTTCAGAATGAAAATATTTTTAGAACATTTATTAACTCTAGATTTGAACTTCTCTTCTATATAATTTTATTGGTCTTATTCAAGACCTTGCTTTAGATAGTGAAATTATTGCATTGATAAAGAATATTAACTCATCAAGAGTGTCGGTAATGATTTCTTAATTGCATATGAGTTAAATTCAATAGATAAATGTTCTGCTTGCCTGCCTAGTAAGTGAAAAAACAAATGACCGTCCCAAGTTTTATATTTATATACAAGTGTACATAAGATTGATAAAAATGTCTATCCAGATTTTTATTCAATTTAGAATAACAGTTCACTAGATGTATTCATTCTTTTAGTGATAAGGGGTCTATATTTAGTAAAAGATGCTAATACTTTAAGTAAAGGATGTTAATGTACAATGCTCTAATGGAAAGGAAAGTTTCCATTTTGATGTGAGAAACTAAGAAGGTACTGTGGCTTTCAATTTTAGAAAAAAGATAATCTACTTTTTTATTTTAATTCTCCTTCTGAGAAATAGAATAGCTACCTTCATCATACTCACTATATTTCCACCTTTGCAACCTCCGGGGGAAATAAAAATTGTTTCCAAACTTTTAGATTTATCTATTTACTTTCCAGTTAGCATAAAGAAGGAGAAAGTGCCTAGATTTCAGCATTATATTCATCCCAAGCTGGTAGCTTTTGTGTGTTGCTTGCTTGTTTGTTTTTGACTATTTGTTTTGTGTGTGGCTGCAATTTTTTTCCATGTCATTCAATTGGGTGAGTTTCATTTATTATGTTTCCCTTAATTGTGGGCTTAGTTTCCGAATCAGTTGGTCAGGAGTCAGTCAGCAATATTCATTAATTTAATAATTTTTGTTATGAAGTAGATACTCTATTGGGTCCTAGTTACAAAGAGTAGGTAAAAAAGACAGTCTCTGCAGCTGGGAAGCTTTGAACAATCAAATTACGGGCCAAGGTAGACGATAAGAAAGCTCCTTCTTTAGGCAGTCAGGGTAGACAGTAAATACCTCTTTAAAGAAGTAGCAATTAAGCTAAAATTTAAAGAGAAATTATTTACCATTTAAAGCTGGAAAGAACAATTAGGAAGAAGATAATTCCAGAGAGAGGGAAGTATGCTCAAAGGACATGATGTAAAGAAAAAAAAAAAGGAATAGTCAAGAAACTCAAAGCAGACAATAATAGCTGGAGTTTGGTATCCTTTTGTGAATATTTTACCAAGTGAAGTTGGAAAACTGGACAAAGCTCAGATCACATAAGTCTTTTACGCTATGGCTAGGCATTTCATTTTTAAGATGGGGAATGAGGAGATCCATGTAAATTTAACTTAAGTCTTTAAGAAGATGAACTCTTTAAGAATATTATTTTTACTTTAAATGGAGAATGAAAAATCATTTGGAGGAGGCAACGATGGAAGAAAAGAGTCCAGGAAGGAGTACGGTTGTGGCTACCCCAAAAACAGGATGGACTCCCCCACAAAATGTGGTTTGGATGTTGACATTGATCACACACACACACACACACACACACACACACACACACACACACACACGGCATCAGAGGGCATGAAAAACTTTACTCCTCACATAATGAGGCTTGCTGGGAGAAAAGTGTGGATCCCTAATGCCTGAAAATGGCTTGAGAGAACAGTGAAAGGAGGTTGACTTGTCATTTTTATGGTGGTTAAGTGGTAGAGCCAGGGTGAGGGCTGCTGTGTGTTGTCTGAACTTCTCACCAGTGCCTAAGGAGGAGGAAGAAGAGGTCATGAAAAAGGTATACCTGGTCTGTCTTCTTTCCCTAATGTAACAAATCTGATATTTATGGACTTACAGAGCATAGTTCATTGGAAAATGTTAGTATCATCCATGTAATTGTATTAAAACAGAGATAGTTCATGGGTAAAATATCATGTGAGACCATGTGCATTTCACAGAGATCTCATATGTGACATCTTGGTCAAGGCACATAGGAGTATAATAATATGGTTAAAAAAGGGCCTGGAGAGCTCTATTGACAATCCAAGATGCAAAACTTTTTCTTTTTTGTCTTGCAGTCAACTATATCATTTGGATTATTACTAAAGATTGATTCTGGGTAAAATACCTGATACTTGCCTGTCTGATTTGACCATTCAGTTCATTTTTCAATCTCAATTCTGATGTAGGTGGGTACAAGGAGTGGTGGGAGAGTATCATGTCAGAAGGTTCAGAGAAGGCAGGCCGTTTCTGGCAGAGGAACAGAAGATAAGTGTATATTTGCAGAGACTTGACATTTCTTGTGTACAGAATGTATACTTGAATGATGGGAGAAATTTGGAGAAGTTAGAGCTCCTTCAAAATGAGAGGCCTCATCTTTATGAGGTAATCGATGGGTGACACTGTAAAATTTAAGAAGAGGAACAAGACTATCTACCTTTTATTGAAAGAAAAATACATTTTAAAAATATTATGGGGTTTAATTCATGGAATCAACTTGAGTTTGTTATACCACACTGTATGTAATTCTCATAGAGGCAGAACATCTGTAAGAAAAGCGCCTTGATGAACATGAAATGTGTAAGATTTTCATGTAAACTAGTTCTATTTAATATGCTATGTACACATTCTTTTACACAATTTATTAAATAGTTATTATAAATGTTTTTAAAATGTGAGACGATTTATGTAGACAGAGAGAGAAGTCATGCCAGAAGGAAGCTCATTGCTGGCTTAGCACGTGGAGGAAGAGGCTCCCAAGCCAGGAAATGTGGATGATGGAAACGATAGGAAGACTTTCCCTCTAGAGCCTCCCCAAAGGAACATGGGCCTGTGGACAGCGACACCATGAGTTTAGCCCAGTGGCCCCATGTCATGCAACTCAACAACACATGGATTAGACAATAAATTTGTGTTATATTAAGCCACTAAGTTTGTGGTAAAAGTTTATTGGAGCATCAATAGAAAAATAATATACTAGGTAAGAGGAATATGAAAATGAATTGCACCTTATGATTATCTCTTTGTTCTAACTTTTTTATTTTAATTGTTTATTAGTTTCAGGCATACAAATCAACATAATTATTAGACATTTATACCAGTTTGTATGTAATAATCCCTTTGCCTTCTCCCCCATTCCCCAACCCCTCCCCCATCTAATAAACCTTTAGATTTTTTTCTTTATCTCTGAATCTATTTCTGTTTTGTTTTCTCATTTATTCTGTTCTTTAGATTCCACATCATCCTGTCTTTTGATTAGAGCATTTAATCCATTTACATTTAAGTAATTATTCATTGTATGTATTTATTGCCATTTTATTATTCATACTTTTACCTTTTTCTTCTTCTTCTTAAAGAAATCCCTTTAACATTTCTTATAATACTGGTTGGTGCTGATGAACTCCTTTAGCTTCTTCTGGTTTGGGAAACTCTTTATCTGTCTTTCCATTTTAAATGATAGCCTTGCTGGGTAGAATAGTCTTGGTTGTAGTTCCTTACTTTTCATCATTGTGAATATATTGTGCCAGTCCCTTCTGGCCTGCAAAGATTTTGTTGAGAAATCAGCTGACAGTCATATGGGAGTTACCTTGTAGGTAACAAATTGCTTTTTTCTTGCTGCTTTTAAGTTTCTCTCTCTTCCATTATTGGCATTTTTTTTTTTAATTTTTAAAAAATTTTTACTATATATTTTTTATTATTAGTTCAAGTGTACAAAACAATGCAATAGTAATCCTTTTCACCCCTAACAAAGTGACACCTCCCTTCCCCCATTCACCGTGCCCCCACCCCCGGTATCATACATGTCTATTACAATTCCATTGACTCCATTCCCACACTTTACTACATATCCCATGGCTATATATGTATTAAATTATAGTTGACATATTATTCAGCAGCAGTTTCAGATGTACAGTACAGAGGCCAGGCCTCTACATCATTCATGAAGTGGTCTCCCTAACAAGACATGAGTCCATCTGGTTCCCTAAAAAAAATTTACATTATTGATTATATTCCCCAAACTGCCTTTCCATCCCTATGGCAATATTGTAGTTACCAATTTATGTTGTCTAATCCCTTCCCCTTTTCCCCCATGCCCACCCCCATCCCATCTAGCAATCATCAGTTTTTCCTCTGTGTCTCCTTAAGAATATTTCTGTTTACATTGCTTGTTTATTCAGCTCTTTATATTTCACATATAAGTGAGATCATATGGTATTTGTCTTTCTCTGACTGATATATTTCACTTAGCATGATGTTCTCTAGGTCCATTAATATCATTGCAAATGATATGATTTCTTTCTTGTTTATAGCTGCATAATATTCCATTGTGTAAATGTACCAGTTTCTTAATCCAGTTGTCTACTGATGGGCATTTCGATTGTTTCCAAGCTTGGCTATTGTAAATAGTACTGCAATGAACATAGGGGTGAGTAGATTTTTTTCGAATTAGTGTCTTGGGTTTTTCAGGATAAATACCTAGGAGTGGAATTGCTGAGTCATAAGGTAGTTCCATTTTCAGTTTTTGAGATACTCCATACTGATTTCCATAGTGGCTGCACCAATCTGCAATCCCACCAACAATGCACCAGGGTTCCTTTTTCCCCACAGCCTCACCAGCACTTGTTTGTTGATTTACTGATGATAGCCATTCTGACTGGAGTGAGGTGGTATCTCATTGTGGTTTTTATTTGCATTTCCCTAATGATCAGTGAGGTTGAACATTTTTGCATATGCCTGTTGGCCATCTGTATATCCTCTTTAGAGAAATGTCTCTTCCCATTCTTTGCCCATTTTTTAACTGGGTTGTTTGTTTATCTAGTGTTGAGTTGCATGAGTGTTTTACAAATATTGGATATTAACCCCTTATCAGATATATCATTGGCATAAATCTTCTCCCATTCAGTAGGCTTCCTTTTTGTTTTATTGATGGTTTCCTTTGTTGTGAAAAAACTTTTAAGTTTGATATAATCCCATATGTTCATTTTTTCTTTTACTTCCCTTGCCTGGGAGGATGTATCAGTAAAAATATTGCTCAGGGTAATGTCTGCAAATTTACCCCCTATATTTTCTTCTAGGAATTTTATGGTTTCAGGTATTACATTTAAGTCTTCAATCCATTTTGAATTTGTTCTTGTATATGGCATAAGGAGGTGGCCCAGTTTCATTTTGTGTGTGTGTGTGTGTTGGTCCAATTTCCCAGCACCATTTATTAAATAGGCTATCTTTACCCCAGTGTAAATTTTTGCTTCTGTTGTCATAGATTAATGGTCCATATGTGCATGGATTTATTTCTGGGCTCTCTGTTCTGTTCCATTGATCTATGTGCTTGTTTCTATGCCAGTACCATACTGTTTTGATTACTGTAGCCTTGTAGTATGTTTTGATGTCTGGTATTATGATACCCCCAACTTCGTTCTTATTTCTTAGGATTTTGATGTCTATTCAGGGTCTTCTATGGTTCCTTATAAATTTTAGGATTATATTTTCTATTTCTGGGAAAAATGCCCTTGGTAGTTTGATAGGAATTGCACTGAATCTATATATTGCTTTAGGCAGTATGGACATTTTAACTATATCAATTCTTCCTATCCATGAGCATGGTAGGTGTTTCCATACATTTGTATCTTCTTTTATTTCTTTCTTCAGTGTCCTATAATTTTCTGAATACAGGTCTTTTACTTCTTTGGTTAAATTTATTCCTAAGTAATTTATAGTTCTCGAAGCAATTGTAAATGGGACTGTTTTCTTAATTTCTCCTTCCAATTGTTTATTATTGGTATATGCAAATGCAACTGACTTCTGAATATTGATTTTTTATCCTGCTATCTTACTGAATTCATCTATCAGTTCCAATAGTTTTTTGATGGAATCTTTGGAGCTCTTTCTATATAGCATCATGTCATCTGCATAGAATGACAATTTTACTTCCTCCTTGCCAATTTGGATGCCTTTTATTTCTTTCTCTTGTCTGATTGCTGTGGCTAGAACTTCCAGAACTATGTTGGATAAAAGTGGAGAACGTGGACAGACTTGTCTTGTTCCTTATCTTAAGAGGAATGGTTTTAGCTTTTTCCCATTGAGTATGATATTAGCTGTAGGTTTATCATATATGGCCTTTATTATATTGAGATATATTCCCTCTATTCCCACTTTTCTAAAAGTTTTTTTTTTTTAATCATCAATGGCTGGTGGATTTTGTCAAATGCTTTTTGTGCATCTGTTCATATGACCATACGAGTTTTATTTTTCATTTTGTTGGTGTGATGTTCCAAATTAATTGATTTGAATCACACTTGCATACTAGGGATTGAACCCACTTGACCCTGATGTTTGATCTTCTTAATATATTACTGAATTCTGTTGCTAATATTTTGTTGAGATATTTTGCGTCTATTTCATCAGATATATCGGCCTATAGTTTTCCTTTTTTGTGCTGTCTTTCTCTGGTTTTGGATTCAGGGTGATAGTGATAGAAAGAGTTTGGGAGCCTTCCCACCTTCTGGATTTTTTTGGAACAGTTTGAGAAGAATAGGCGATAATTCTTTTGAATGTTTGGTAAAATTCACTTGTGAAGCTGTCTGGTCCAGGGCTTTTGTTTGTTGGGAGCTTGTTGATTACTGATTCAATTTCCTTGGTAGTAATCAGGGTATTTAGATTTTCTGTTTCTTCTTGTGTTAGCTTTGGAAGGTTGTATGCTTCTAGA
The DNA here is from genome assembly GCA_033961575.1 of Aselliscus stoliczkanus. Taxonomy (NCBI): domain Eukaryota; kingdom Metazoa; phylum Chordata; class Mammalia; order Chiroptera; family Hipposideridae; genus Aselliscus; species Aselliscus stoliczkanus. The sequence goes on from CM066729.1 coordinate 109,686,691, forward strand.
AAATTATCCATTTCTTCCAGATTGCCCAATTTGTTGGACTTGCTCATAGTAATTTCCTAAATTATTTTGTATTTCTTTGGTGTCTGTTGTCACTTCACCTTTCTCATTGCTGATTTTAGTAATTTGAGTCCCCACCCTTTTTTTTTTTTTTTGATGAGTCTCACTAGAGGTTTGTCAATTTTGTTTATCTGCACAAAAAAACAGTTCTTGGTTTCGTTGATCTTTTGTATTGTTTTTCTGGTCTGTATTTCATTTGTTTCTGCTCTGATCTTTATTATCTCCTTCCTTGTACTTCCTTTGGGCTTATTTTGCTGTTCTTTTTCCAGTTCCCTGAGGTGTAAGGAAAACCTGTTGATTTGAGATTTTTCTTGTGTCTCTAGGTAGGCTTGCACTGCTTTAAACTTCCCTCTTAGGACTGCTTTCACTGCATCCCAGAGATTTTGGGTTGTGGTGTTTTCATTTTTGTTTGTCTCCAGGTATCTTGATTTCCTCCTTGATCTCATTTTTGACCCATGTGCAATTTAGTAGCATGTTATCCAGCCTCCATGTATTTGTAAGCTTTCCAGATTTGTTCTTATAATTGATATCTAGTTTCATAGCATTGTGGTCAGAGAAGACGCTTGATATGATTTCAATCTTCTTGAATTTATTGAGAGTTGTTTTTTAGCCTAACACGTGGTCTATTGTGGAAAATGTTCCATATGCACTTGAGAAGAATATATATTGTGTAGCTTTGGGGTGAAATGCTCTGAAAATATCAGTTAAATCCAGCTGGTCTAAAGTGTCATTTAAGGGTATTGTTTCCACATTGATTTTCTGTCCATTGGTGACAGCGGGGTGTTGAAGTTCCCTACTATGATAGTGTTACTGTTGATCTCCATCTTTATGTCTGTCAATATCTGTTTTAAATATTTAGGAACTTCTATGTTGGGTGCATAGATGTTTATTAGGGTTATATCCTCTTGTTGGATGGATCCCTTTTTTATTATGAAGTGTCCTTCTTGGTCCTTTATTATATTCTTCAATTTAAAGTCCATTTTATCTGATATAAGTATCGCTACTTCAGCTTTTTACTCAGCTCCATTTGCATGAAATATTTCACTCCAACCCTTTACTTTGAGCCTGTATGTGTCTTTTGATCTGAGGTGAGTCTCCTGTATACCGAATATGCAAGGGTCTTGCTTACTTACCCATTGAGCCCTCCTATATCTTTTGATTGGTGCATTTAATCCATTTACATTTAATGTGATTATTGATAGGTGTATAGTTATTACCATTTTGTTATTTGTGTTCCTGGTCTTCCTTAGTTAGATTGCTTTTCTCTTCTGCTTAAAGAAGCCCTTTTAATATTTCCTGCAATGCTGACTTGGTGGTAATGAATTCCTTTAGCTTATTTTTTTCTGGGAAGCTCTTTATCTCTCCTTCAATTTTAAATGATAACCGTCTGCATAAAGCAATCTAGGTTGTAGGCCTTTGTTTTTCATCACTTTGAAAACCTTCTGCCACTCCCTTCTGGCCTGCAAAGTTTCTGTAGAAAAGTCAGCTGATAATCTTATGGCGTGCCCTTGTAAGTAACTTGCTGCCTTTCCCTTGCTGCTTTTAGGATTTTGTCTTTGTCTTTAATGTTTGCCATTTTCACTATAATGTGTCTTGGAGTTAGGGATCATCTTTGTTGGAACTCTCTGCACTTCCTGGCCTTGTATGTCCATGTCGTCTGCCAGGTTAGGGAAGTTTTCAGACATTATTACTTCAAATATGTTTTTGATGCCTTGCTCCCTCTCTTCTCCTTCTTGTCTTCTTATGATGTGCTTGTTGTTATGCTTTATGTTGTTGCCCAGCTTTCTTAAACTATTTTCAATGTTTTTTCCTTTTTTCTTTTTGTTGTTCCGCTTGAATGATATCTGCCTTTTTGTCTTCTAAGTCACTGATTTGATCCTCTGCTTCATCTACTCTGTTAGTAATTCCACCAAGTTTGTTATTTAATTCAGTAATTGTGTTCTTTAGTTCTAGCTGGTTGCTTTTCATGATTTCTCTATCCTTCTTTATATTCTCATTAATTTTTTGAATATTCTAATAATTAGTGCCTATGATAGGTTTTTTTTTTTTTACCTCTATTTTCTATAGTTCCATTGATTCAGGAGGTTTCTTCTGTTCTCTTATATGGCATGTGTTTGTTTCCCCATTCTGGCCTACTCTTTGAGCTTGCCATGATATAACAGATAGATCCCCTAGGTCTCTCAGTCTTTGCTGGGTAGACTTTTGTGGTGTGTGTCCTTTATATTTGAATTGCTCAGTCTCCCTATTCTCCTGTGCATGTGTACTAGAGGTTTTCCTTGTGTTGTGGGTCTTTTCTGTTGAAGTTGAGCCTTGATTGCTTTTGGTTTGTCAGTACGTGGTATTGACTCTCAGGCTGACTAGCTGTGCGGATTAGCTGTGTCCACAGTTTATGAGCTTCTGTGTGAGGGCTGACCCTTCTGATGAGGCTTGGCCCCTATGGGTTCTTGTGCCTGTAGCGATTTCCCTTTGGGTGGTGATTCCTGTCGGTCAAACCCAGTAATGGCTTGGTTTTATCTAAAGTGTCCTTTGAGTGTGATGAATCTTGTGCCTCTTTGGCTGGGCCCTGCTGCAAAGCAATTTTCGAGCAAAACAGATCAACAAGCACAAACACAACAGCCACCAAAGGAAACCAGATACTCTCACAGGTAAAAAACAACCAACAACCTACACTCAACTTGTACAGAAATATCAAATGTACAAAAGAAGAAAAGAAAAACAAAACGACAACAACAAAAAACAAAGAACAAAAACCAAAACGAAATAAAATAAATAGAATAAACACGAGAAACAAAATAGCAATACCCCCCAAAAACAATTTGCAGAAAAATGCAAAGGAGGAAGAAAAGTAGGGCAGTGAAAAGAAAGAAGAAAAGAAGGGAAAGAGAGAGGGTAGAAAAGAAAGAAGGAAAGAAAGAGAGAGAGAGAAAAAAAAATATATATATATATCTACACACCAATGTGTATGAACATATACCTTCTCATATATACATCCATATATATGCCTATATTAAAAGCCAGAAGTGTTAATAATGAAATAGGAAAAACATAAAAACAAGCACAACAAGCAAAAAAAAACAAAACAAAAAACAAAACAGTGGCACTCTTGGCTAAAGTCCAAGGTCTCTCCAGGTTGTCCTCTCTTCTGCAAAGTCTCCTCTGTGTCTTGTGGGGGCAGAGCTGGTCACCTGGTCCCTAGAGTGATCCTGGCAATGCAGGTTTATTGTAGATGAGTGGGGTTATGAGGTGACTGGTTTTTACAAAGTCGCCATTTCTGTTCTCATCTGCCCCAAGGCACACCGAGCACTGCACAACCAAAAGGCTTGGTGTGTATCTTCCAGCACTCTTTCTACTGGAGGCTTTGGGGTGTGTGAGATTTCAGCGCTGCTAAACGCCACATTGGGAGGGAGAAGGAGGGGCCTGCAAGTGCCTCAGCAGCTAAACCTGTCCTGCCTCCCAAGCTGTGCAGGAAAGGTGGGGGCAGGATGGGTAGGCTCATACTTTGCAGCCTCTTCTCTGGCAGCAGAGATTCTCGACCGCGTGGGTGTAGGAATACCTCTGTAATCTGACCCTACTCCTCCATTTAGGGGTCAGCTTAAAACTCTGACATGGTAGGGGGCCAACGTTTCTGAGGGATGGTAGGGGTGGGTTCTTATTTATGCCATTGTTTTTTTGCTTTCTGTCTGAGGAAGAAAAAAAAACAAAAACCCATCCCACCGCTGTTTTGAGCTGAGGCCTCTGCCTTAGAAGCTCCAGCCGAGCTCTTGCTGCACTCCGGGAGAGACTGCGGGGGCGCAGGGACTGATCCCGCCCTGAGGCGGCTACAGTCTCCACTCTGTCTCCTGGAGTACTGTGTTTCTGCTGCTGTGGGTGTGGGCTGCATCTCGCTTCCCTCTTCTCACACTTGCCCGGCCCAAGGCTTCTGCCTCAGAGCCAGCGCGTCTAGGTGCTCCTGCTGCGCTCCTGGCTGGGTGGGCAGGTGGAGCGAAGGGACTCATCCCTGGATCAGGTGGACACAGGGACTGATCCCGCCCTACCACTGCTACACCGTTCTCTGTCTCCTGGGGTCCCACGCCTCCACAGGCATGTCTCCTCTCTCTTTTCCCCCACTTGCCCGCCCGAGGCTTCTGCGTCAGACTGAAGACCTTCGTGATCTTGCTGCACTCTCTCTTTGTTATAACTTTTAAAAGGAAACAATGCAGTATATTTAAACAAAGACATATATATTTAACAGACATGGAGGAAACTTACAAACATTTGTAAATAAACACAACTTTTTAAAAATAAACAATTCACACACAAAAAAAATTGTGTTTAATGCTTTCTTCTTTAAAGTTCTCAAAAATATTGGAATAGGCAAAATGAAATGGTAAGGAAGCCTATGTTTTGGTAAATCAGGTCCCACTATGGCTTTTAACAATAAAGTACACGTGAGTATTTTCTTAGCAATATCTGTAAAAGAGTCCCTTGCTCTTCCACAAAATAAATTTCAAGTCCAAGAGTCATTAGCACAAAGTTAAAATCCCTTCAATTGCTCTTGAAACCTACCTTATTTTAAAGCATCTATTTGTTCTTATGTCTGTTAACCTAAAAAAAAAAAAAAAAAAAAAAAAAAAAAGGCTTTCAAAGTGAGAGCAACAAGCATTAATTTGAGATAAAAAAAAAAAAAAAAAAGTATAGGTATCCAGAAAAGCTCTGACATAGGCAGAAGCGCCAGGGCATTTATGAGAAAGGGAAGGGGAGCACTGACATTGGTGTAAGGAAGCACTTTTACAGGTGCAGATAGCATAATGTAGTGATGCTAACTCTAAGCAATGTTTTTAATTTTCAGTCTGGTAGTCATCTGTCTGGTAGTCATATATTCTTTCTTGTTATCCTTGCGAACAGTTCTTTGGGACATCTAAAATTCCAAAGATTTGAGGCAAAAGGCCTGCAAAAATCAATTCCTCTGGAATGGCGGCTTGGGCTTCATATTAAAGGGACTCCATTTGTTATTGTTTTACATTTCTAACTCCAGGTACATGCTCTTTACATCATGAGGATTTTCCATCTCTGTAAACTTTCTTTACATAAGTCTAAAACAGAAAACCAAATAAAATTCTATGTGCTGACTCTGTGAGGAGCACAGAACACCAAGAAGGTTGATGTGATTTCCCTGGAAGGAAGAGACAGCCTTTTCTTTATTCTTTACTCAGAGGTTACATATTCTAATTATTTAGCATCTTTATAGTTTTTCTCTCTGTTTTCCTCTGGATCAAACAATATTTGTTAATTGTCTTTTAATTACAGTGTACTTTGTTAAACATAAAGTTGAACCTTCTTTAGTATGTCCGTTTATGCAACACATACTCATCGAGGTTCTATTATATGTGAGGCTCTGTTTTAGGTACTGGGGACAGATAGATACTTTATGAAGAGAGGCAAAAAAACCCTTTCCATCATGGAACTTACATCTTAATGAGCAAAACAGACAAAAAGGCAACACTTAAGTGAAGCGTCTATTTAAGATGAGATGAAAGCTATAGAGAAAAATAAAGTAAGGAGAACAGCTAGTGAATGCTGGTGGGAGGAGTGATTGGAATTCTGCTTATGGTGACCAGGGAGTCCCCACTGAGAAGGTAACATCTGAGCAAAGAAGGAAGACAGATGAGGGAGGGAAGGAGGGAGATAGATCCTAAACATTATTCCAAGGAGAGGAAGTGGCAACTCTAGGAGGCTAAAGTGTTTCTAGGGACCTCTAGGAACATCAAAGAACCAGAGAGGTTCAAGCAGAAGGTAGTTGAGAGGAATGGTGGGAAGCAATGCTGATTGACCACAGAAGTCACACAGCTAAGGCCTCAGGGACTCTCACTTTATGGCCTCTTTTGTAAGAGGCCAGAAAGGGCCCTGGAAAGTCTTCTCAGCATTATATGTTCTATGACGTTTGTGCCGTGTGTCAGCTTTTTTAAAATAGTAAAGTGTTGTAATTTCTGATCTTATTTTAAAGAGGTATTTTTCCTTTTGTGTTTACATCTGTATTTGTAATTGATTATACTTATCTTAAAGAAAATCTTCAGTTTTCACAAAACCTGGGAAATCTTGTTAGGAGGTGATAGCCAAGAGATGGGGAAGGTTAGGGGAGGTGGAGGATGGAGATGAGGAAGAGGCAGGTACTTACTTTTAAATGCTCTGTTTAAAGTATCACATACTGGCTAATGAGTTCTGTGTTCATCCAATCACAAGGAAAGCATAAGGGGACAATGCTGGGAAATGTGTTGCCACACAAAAGTAAGGAAGAAGATGGAGTTTTCAATCACAATTTGGAATTAAAAGTATAATCTTTTATTCACAGAATCTTGTAAGTCCTCCAAGATGTTGATAGGAGGACCAGTAGAACAAATGTAGCTAATCTGGGAGACACTGAGAATATAATGAAAATAATAAATGGTGCTGATTGCAAAGCAGAGAATCAGCAAACCTAAATCTTAAGCCATAGTAAAACAATTGAAAAATATGTGTGATATTTTTAAGTATGTGTTTCTTTTCTTAAATAGTCAGCAAGCAGCTGTTTTATTATATATTATACACAAAGGAGCCAGATCCCAAATTGGACAAGAGTCAGCAGAAATAAATATAAGAGTTGATGTTCATGACTAAGTACACACAAATCCAATGTCTGCTTTGTAAAACTAACAGCAATGGGATTCAGAAATAATGCATAACTGTCACATTATAACCTGCCTGTCTGCCCCCATGCACCTCTCCATAATGACAGATCATAACTTCAAACTGTATATATCCCAGTTTGGCACCAAAGGATGGCTAGTTAGTCAATGATGGGTAAGATCCCACAAGAGGGACAACCCAAGTCAGACATGGTTGCGTGTGTGCCAGTGGGTTCCCGTGGTTGCCAGTGAGTACCATGGGAGAAATCAGGGAGAGGAGAAAAAGGGCGTAAACCCCTTGCTTCAGGTTCTGGCAGCCTGCCTGTGAAATGACCTATTGATGTGATAATACCTGTCCTCCCTGCATTCTTATCAGTAAGCAGCTTGACAGAGGAAGCTTCTGTTGTCTCTTAAGAGGTGCATGACAATAACCTCATGGGGCCACTGGTATTGATAGTTTGAAGGCATCTGAAATTAGGCCCAGAGGGTAATTCTTGGGTGTGAGACTCACAGACCACAAAGAAGCTACATTAACTCTGCTTATGTGTAAGATAATAAAAGGAACAATCAGGCCTGATTCGGGGCTCCAGTCCCTGAGGCTGAAGTCCCCTGGACCAGCTGCATTTTTCTCTCTTATATCTTGTCTCTTTCTTTCTTAACTTTTCGCTGTCCCTTCTCCACTCCCACCTGCTCTGTCGTGCAGCACGCAACACATAACTTTGGGGACTTGGTCAGCTTATCTTCTGAGGTTTTCAAATATGCTTTCTTTTGCTTTAAATCCTATTTACTTCACTTGATTAAAACGAAGGTTATAAAAAAAATAGAAAATGTATACACTGCCAACTGATACTGAGACCATTCTGAGATTTTCCATGTTACCAAATATAGGCAAGAACAGTGTAACAACTCAATATAAACTCTGCCAAGATTAAAATCTCTTCTTTTCTCATTTCAGAGAGAAGTAGTATAACATGAGTCATGTTTTCTGGATTTCATATCAAGTTATAAAGTGAATCTCTCTCTCTCTCTCTCTCTCTCTCTCTCTCTCTCTCTCTCTCTCTCTCTCTCTCCCCCCTCCTTCCCTCCCTCTCCCCCCACACCGCCTCTCTTTGTCTCTCCCTCTCTCTCCACACACACATGCTCACACACACACATGCATATATATGTAATATACATCTGTTTAGAAAGATGACTTGTCTTTACTAATTTTCTCATATATAATGTAAAGAACATTTAAAAATCTATCAAATTTCATGAAAACATGAATAAAAAACTAGGATTTGACTTCCTGTAAAGTATACAATTATTTCAAAATATATAGCTAAATATGTATTTAACTGAAAAATATTGAGGAAGTCTCTTCTTTCTATAAATTCTTGGGCAATTTAAATGCAAACTGATTTATGTTATTTTATTGTTCTATACATATTCTATGCTTTCTTGTATTGATTTTGGTAATTCATTGTTCTATACAGAAATTATGCTCTTCATTTAAAGATTTAAATATAGTCCCATTGGAATTGAGCTATTATTTTCCTTCAAGAAAAATGGTACGTAAATTATCTTCAGAGAGTTGAATTCAGCCTTCAGATATTTAACCATATATGTTATAATATAAAACATAGTAGGAATTAAATAAAAGTAAATGACAAATAATGCCAAGGAAGGATATGACACAATATCGTACCTGTACACTTATCAATAAAACCTGAATGTGTGGTAAAAAGTATAACTATTGTACTTTGTTGTACACCTGAAGCTAATTAAAAATATATATAAATAAAAGAAAAAAGAAAAAAAATCTGAATGTGTATTAATTTTGACAATCACTGAAATATATTCATATCTGTGTGTTCTTTAAAAGTAGCCACAAAAGAGCTTTCCTCATTAGCAAGTGGGAATTGTATTATAGTTTCAGTCTTTTCAATTAATAAATTAATTTTTTAAAGTTTATTGGGGTGACAATGGTTAGTAAAGTTACATAGATTTAAGGTGTTCAATTCTGTAATACATCATCTATATATCACACTGTGTGTTCACCACCCAGTTCTCTTTCCATCACCATATATTTGATCCCCTTTACCCTCATCTACCACCCGCCTCCCCCTTTACTCTCTGGTAGCCACTAAACTATTGTCTGTGTCTATGAGGTTTTGTTTCTTTATTTGTTTGTATTGTTCCTTTATTGTTTTCTGTTTTATATCCTACATATCAGTGATATCATAAAGTTCTCGACTTTTTCTCTCTGACTTATTTTGCTTAGCACAATAATCTCAAGATCCATCCATGTTGTTGAAATAGCACTATTTCATCTTTTCTTATGGCAGAATAGTATTTCATTGTGTATATATATCACATCTTCTTTATCTAATCATCTATGGAAGGACACTTTGGTGTTTTCCATGTCTTGGTCACCATAAATAAAGCTGCAATGAACATTGGAGCACACGTATCTTTAGGAATAAATGTTTTCAGGTTTTTGGGTAGATACCCAGGAGGGGGATTGCTGGGTCATATGGTAATTCTATTCTCAATTTTTTGAGGAATCTCCACACTGCCTTCTATAGTGGCTGCACCAATCTGCATTCCGACCAGCAATGTGTGAGGGTTCCTTTTTTTCCAAGCTTCACCAACACTTGTTATTATTTGTCTTACTGATGATATCCATTCTAACTGGTGTGAGGTGATATCTCATTGTGGTTTTTATTTTCATTTTTCTGATGATTAGTGATGTTGTGATAAACCCACATAAATATGGACAGTTAATTTTTGATTAAGAAGTCAAAAACATACAATGGAGAAAAGGCAGCCTCTTTAGTAGATGGTACTGGGAGAATTGGAAAGCCACATGCAAAAGAATGAAACTACACTACGATCTGTCTCTGTGTACCAAAATTAACTCAAAATTGATCAAAGACCTAAACATAAGACCTGAAATAATAAACTGCATAGAAGAAAACATAGGTACTAAACTTATGGACCTTGGGTTCAAAGAAGATTTTATAAATTTGACTTCAAAGGCAAGGGAAGTAAGAGCTAAAATAAACGAGTGGGACTATATCAAACTAAAAAGCTTCTGCACAGCAAAAGAAACCATCAACAAAATGAAGAGCAACCAGTTGGCAGAAGATTTTTGCAAATAACGCCTCTGATAAGGGGCTAATATCCAAAATACATAAGGAACTCATACAACTCAACAATAAAAAACAAATAATCCAAATAAAAATTGGACAGAGGACCTGAATAGACATTTGTCCAAAGAGAACATACAGATGGCCAATAGACACAAGAAAAAATACTCAACATCACTAATCATCAGATAAATGCAAATAAAAACAGAATGAGATATCCCCTTACACCAGTTAGAAGGATTATTATCATTCTAAAGGAACAAAAGAACAGTACAAATAAAGAAACAAAAACTCATAGACACAGACAATAGTTTAGTGGTTACCAGATAGTATGGGGGGAAGGGTTGGTTGATGAGAGTAAAGGGAGTCAAATATATGTTGAGGGAAGGAGAATTGAGTCTGCATGGTGAACACACAATATATATATATAGATGATGTACTGCAGAATTGTACATTTGAACCTTACGTGACTTTACTAACAGTTATCACCCCCATAAATTTTAATTAAAAAAAAGCAGTCTGCTAAAGGAACCTCAGTCCCAAGAGAGCTCTGATTCTAAGACAGGTGCAGGTATAATTCAAGATGGTCCTGGCATGTGTTGCATGAAAAAGTAAGAAAATGTTTAAAAAATGATGGAGACATGTCAAAAGGATCCAGAAGCCAGTTTAAAGGGACTCCCACTGTCTAAACCTGTACAATATAAACATCAAAATAAATATTGATTACAGACTATAATTAACAAAATAAAATAGAAAACCATGAGCTCATCTGAATATAAATGATGAATTTAATGAATTTGATGAATACACACACACACACACACAACACATTGGTATGACAATTAAGTTCGTGAACTTGTTGCATAGGTGTTGCTAACCATATATATATACACACACACATCAGAGGGGTTATATCAATTTGTGCCAGCTAGACAGTTAACCAACTTTACTATTTGGAAGTGCTAAAAGGCTGCGTGAAAAAGTTAGATGACCTGAACTTTTTGCCAACAATTCATGGCTCATGCATCATGACAATGCACCAGCTCACACAGCACTGTCTATAATGGAGTTTTTAAGCAGTAAACAAATAACTATATTGGAACACCCTCCGTACTCACCTGGTGTGGCACTCAATGACTTCTTTCTTTACCCAAAGTTAAAGGAAATATTGAAAGGAAGATATTTTGATGATATTCAGGACAATGAGGGTAATACAGATGACAGCTCTGATGGGTGTGCCCCTTTTGTATTTCTCCCCATTCCAAAAAAAGAGTTCCAAAATTGCTTTGAAGGGTGGACTAACCACTGGCATCGATGCATAGCTTCCCAAGGGAATACTTCGAAGGTGATCACAGTGATATTCAGCAATGAGTTGTGTAGCACGTTTTCTAGGATGAGTTAGCAAACTTAAGTGTGACCTCGTGGTGTGTGTGTGTGTGTGTGTGTGTGTGTGTGTGTGTACTGTCTCAAACTACCATTATACAAAATAGTAGTAGCAAAGTATAAAAAAGAAGTCTGCAGCATAAATGTCTGGCAGACAACACTTTAATCAAATGCTTAAATTGAACATCATTAGCAATGGGGTTAATGAAAATCATGCAGGATGAAATAAAATGTCAGCCTCACTTGTGTGCAAAGACATATAATTTAAAACTAAACATGAGGAAAAGTCAAACAAACCCAAATTTAAAGACATCCCACAAAATAGCTAGATTATAATATTTAAAACTTAGGAAAATGAAGCATCAACTAAAGAACTGTTGCAGACTAAAACACACTGTCTTTTGCTACAAAACTTTCAATGATTTTTTTTTACCACGTGCATTTACTTCCTATTCAAAAAGTTTATTCATTTAATGTTTTAAATAAGTGAATACGTGCTTTTATAAATGTGAACCATCTGACGACCCACAACACTGTGATCCATTACTCGGTACATACTTTAGAGATGCACTTGAAAGCATGCACAGGGAGGCATGTAGAAAGATGTTCACAGCAGCATTGTCTATAATAATTAAAGGTAGGACACACGGATGTGCAGCAATCTGAACGTGCCGACTCTCCATTTAAAAAAATACTGTAGAGCGGTTATAAGGAATCAGACGCATCTCTATGTGCTGTTAGAGGTAGGCTGACAAGGTATCTGTGGAGTAGTTACAGACAATGTGTACAACACGATATCATTTTATGTAATATCAATAAATAAACTGTACTCTAAGTCATATTCTAGGTCAATGCACAGCACAGAATGTTCCCAAAATGGGTCATAGTGATCACAGTGTTTAACTCCTAGGAAGGAGTGATCAGGGGAGTCTTTATTTTTATATTTATTTTGTAATTGTCTTAATTTTTCAATTACAGTTGATATACAGTATCATATTAGCTTCAGGTGTATAACATAGTGATTAGGCATTTATATACCTTAGGAAGTGATCACCCCAATAAGTCCACTACCCATCTGACACCATTCATAGTTATTACAATATTATTAACTACATTTGCTAGGCTGTACTTTGTATCTTCATGACTAGTTTTATAACTGCCAATTTGTACTTCTTTTTTTCTTTTTCAATGATTTTTTTAAAATTTTTTTTATTTATATATACTTTTAATTAGCTTCAGGTGTACAACAAAGGTGCAATAGTTATACTTTTTACCCCCTCAAAGTGACAACCCCCCACCCCCAATTCTCCCCTCACACTCCTCCGCCCCACATATCATACTATCTATTACAATTCCTTTGACTCCCTTCCACCATATAATCCACATCCCGTGACTGTCTATATATTCAATTACAGTTGGCATACAATATTATACAACATCAATTTCAGGTATACAGTGCCGTGATCAAGCCTCTACTCCATCCATGAAGTGGTCTCCCTAACAAAACATGTGACCATCTGACACCCCACAAAATTTTAACAACGTTATATTCCCCGAACTGTCTTTCATATCCCTGTGACAATACTGTAGTTACCTATTTATGCTGTCTAATCGCTTCCCCTTCTCCCTCATCCCGACCCCCCTCCCAACTAGCAACTCTGTTTTTCCTCTATATTTATGAGACTATTTCTGTTTCCTTTGCTCATTCATTCAGTTTTTCAAATTCCACATATAAGTGAGATCATGTGGTATTTGTCTTTCTCCGACTGACTTATTTCACTTAACATAATAGTCTCTACGCCCATCCATATCATTGCAAATGGTACGATTTCATTCTTCTTTATAGCAGAGTAATACTCCATTGTATAAATGTACCACAGTTTCTTAAGCCAGTCATCTACAGATGGGCATTTCGGTTGTTTCCAAGTCTTGGCTATTGTAAATAGCGCTTCAATAAACACAGGGATGCATATATTTTTTCGAATTAGCATCTTGGATTCCTCTGGGTAGATACCCAAGAGTGGAATTACTGGGTCATATGGCAGTTCCATTTCCAATTTTTTGAGATACCTCCATACTGATTTCCATAATGGTTGCACCAATTTGCAGTCCCAACAACAGTGCACCAGGGTTCCCTTTTCTCCACACCCGCGCTAGCACTTGTTTGTTGATTTGTTGATGATAGCCATTCTGACTGGAGTGAGGTGGTATCTCATTGTGGTTTCTATTTGCATTTCTCTGATGATTAGTGAAGTTGAACATTTTTTCATATGCCTGTTGGTCATCTGTATGTCCTCTTTAGAGAAATACCTCCTCATATCCTCTGCCCAATTTTTAATTGGGTTGTTTGTTTTTTGGTGTTGAGTTTCATGAGTGTTTTATAAATTTTGGATATCAACCCCTTATCAGATATATCATTGGCAAATATCTTCTCCCATTCAGTAGACTGCCTTTTTGTTTTATTGATGATTTCCTTTGCTGTGAAAAAACTTTTAAGTTTGATGTAATCCCATATGTTCATTTTTCTTTTATTTCCCCGAGTGGATATATCAGTAAAAATATTACTCAGGGTAATGTCTGCAAACTTACTCCCTATGTTTTCTTCTAGGAGTTTTATGGTTTCAGGTCTTACATTTATGTCTTTAATCCACTTTGAGTTTGTTCTTGTATATGGTGTAAGTTGGTGGTCCACTTTCATTTTTTTGCACCTGTCAGTCCAATTTTCACAGCACCATTTATTAAATAGACTATCTTTACTCCAGTGTAAATTCTTGCTTCCAGTGTCATAGATTAAATGACCATATAAAGATGGGTTTATTCCTGGCCTCTCTATTCTATTCCATTGGTCTATGTGTCTGTTTTTATGCCAGTACCATACTGTTTTGATGACTGTAGCCTTGTAGTATGTTTTGATGTCAGGTAGTGTGATGCCTCCCACTTTGTTCTTATTTCTCAACATTTTCATAGCTATTCGGGGTCTTTTGTGACTCCATATAAATTTTATGATTCTATGTTCTATTTCTGAGAAAAATGTCCTTGGTAGTTTGATTGGAATTGCATTGAACCTATATATTGCTTTAGGTAGTATTGACATTTTAACTATATTAATTCTTCCTATCCATGAGCATGGTTTGTATTACCATTTATTTGTATCTTCTTTGATTCCTCTCTTCAGTGTCTCATAATTTTCTGAGTACCGGTCTTTTACTTCTTTAGTTAAGTTGATTCCTAGATCTTTTATTGTTTTTGAAGCAATTATAAAAGGGATTGATTTCCTGATTTCTTTTTCTGATAGTTTATTTTTGGTGTATACAAATGCAACTGATTTCTGAATATTTATTTTGTATCCTGCTACCTTACCAAATTCGTTTATGAGTTCTAGCAGTTTTTTTGGTGGAGTCTTTGGGATTCTCTCTATATAGTATCATGTCATCTGCATATAATGACAATTTTACTCCCTCTTTTCCAATTTGGACGTCTTTTATTTCATTTTCTTGTCTGATTGCTGTGGCTAGAACTTCCAGAACTATGTTAAATAGAAGTGGTGAAAGTGGGCAGCCTTGTCTTGTTGCTGATCTTAAGGAGAAAGCTTTCAGCCTTTCCACCAATTTGTACTTCTTAATCCCTTTCACTTTTTTTCCCACCCCAATTCCAAGCCCCTCCCATGTGGCAACCAATAATTTGTTCTCTGTATCAAAGCTTGTTTTTGTTTTGTTTGCTCATTTATTTGGTTTTGTGAAATCCTATGGTATTTGTCTTTCTCTGTCTGACTTAGCATAATACCCTTTAGGTCCATCCATGTTGTCACAAATGGAAAGATTTCATTCTATTTTACGGCTGAATAACATTCCATTATATATCTGTACCACTTCTTCCTTATCCATTTATCTATCAATGGACACTTAGGTTGGTTTCATATCTTAGCTATTGTAAAAAATGCTGCAATGAACATAGTGCTGCATATTTATTTTTGAATTAATGTTTGTATTTTCTATGGATAAATACCAGCAGTGGAAATTCTTGAGTGGTATGACAGTTCTATTTTCAACTTTTTGAGGAATCTCCATACTGTTATCCACAGTGGATGCCCCAAATTATATTCCCACCAACATTTCACAAGGGTTCCCTTTTCTCTATATTGTTGCCAACACTTATTTGTTGACTTTTTAATAATAACCATCCTAATAGTTGTGAGGTGATATCTCATTATGGTTTCAATTTGCATTTCCCTGGTGATCACTAATGTTGAACATCTTTTCATATCTGTTAGTCATCTATACATCTGAGATATTTAATCTTAATGGGAATGTTTTAATTTTGACTCAGATAATGTGAACTTATGTTATTTAACATAAATAAAAATTATTTTCAAAAATACATCTCCTAATCTAAAAGATCTTACAATCTATTTTGGGGAGATGTAGTGAACTGTGAGAACTTTAAGATTTCTCTGCCCAGCGTATTTGTCCATCTCATCACGGAGAAGATGACAAGCTATGTGGAAATGAGGAGGGAGGAGCACAGAATGGCCCTTGTGTCCAGGTGTTATTAACTGATACTGGGAAGATAAGAAGAAGAGAAAGTTGAAGGCAGAAAAGATAATGCATTAAGTTTGGGAGATTGTACATTGAGGAAGTTTAGCAAGTACTTGGTTTCACTGGCTTGAAACTCAGGACTAGCCCTTAAATAGCTAACCACATGAAGGCATAACTCATCCAAGGAGGACTCGAGAAAGAGGAAATCATTCAGCCCACAACAAAATCCTGAGGTAAGCAGACATCTAGGAAAAGTTTTATGCTGCTCAGCATAGGAGACTTTATAAGCAACTATAATTCTTAGCAAACACAGTAAACAAAATATTGCAAATTCAAAAAATTAGAAACTACCCAAATGTCAACAAAAGTAGAATGTAATATTCTATCACTTCTAGGATGTCATCATTAAAAATGCCATTTATGAAAGTTTATATTGACATAAAAATACTTAGGATAGTATTTTAAAGTACATTTTATCTAAGCAATATAAATACAGGCATAGCAAAATCTGGAAAGAGATGCATCAAAAAGTTAACAGTAATTGTCTTGGAAGTTCTTCCTTCTACTTCTCCATCTTTCAGATTCATTAAATTATATTTTCTAACTGGAGAAACAGTCACAAAAAGGATTCTCTTCCACCTATTACTATGATAAACATGGCTACAGTTCCCTATTAACACAGAACCATGACACACAGTACCTGGTCAGCAATTGCACGAACCTAGCAATACCTGTAATCAAAGGCAGTTACCTGAGATATTGTTACCTGTAAAAAGCAGGTTAGCTGGAGAAGCTCATGTTCTGCTGTCCTGGATCTTGCAGGGCATGACAAGGGTTCCGCCTCTACCTTCTCTGTCCACTGACACTAATGCCTTCATAGGCCTTTACCTGGGGTTCCCAGGAACCATTCCCACTAGATTCACTGATGGATCCCAGGGGAGTGAAAGGTCTTGTAGGCCCCTCTGAAAACAACCACCAGAGGAATGTGAACATCCTTCCTTGGGTCACTGGTCCTGCAGAGAATCAGAGATGACGACTTCTTCATTTAGACTGTGGACTGGGGGATGCCTTTCCATGTCACTGTCCCTCTGACCTGTGCAGGCACGTCCACGGCACTGAGCTCTCTGGGGGCTCGCGAGGCACATGCGCTAACTGCATCAAGGACCCCATCCCCCTCGTTAACATCATCTCTTGACTCTATTTCATGCTTTGTACTTGTTCCTTCCAGTTCTCAGGACAAACCCTATTAGTCTGCGTTAGTATCTCCTTACACAATAGATGAGATCTGAGACTTAGTTTATTTGTGGAAGGCCAGGCAGCCAGTGCAAAGTGAAGCCTTCACAGCTGTGTTCATTACTATAATTGCCTTGGTGGAGTTCCCGTGAGGTGCCCACTGTGAAGGGGCCGGTGACCATCAGGCGCAGCACCGCACGCACGTCTGAGCATCTTCTGGGGCAGCATGAACTCCCGCGGGGACTGAGGTCTGAAAGAGCAGGAGGCCAGGAAGCTGGGGATGGAAATGGCCGTCGGAGGGAAGGATCCTTCAGGCAGGGCAGAGGGGAGGTTACCTGGGAGTCCAGAAACCTTCCTCAGATCTTGTCTTTGAGTTAAATCTCAACTCTATCTTCCAGAAGCGATGGAAGTATGACCAAGAAGCCCGAGTTCAGACCAAGAAGCCCGGCCATCTGGTGCAGTCCTTAATACGCCAAACCTCTTAGGCTCTGAGGCCCCATCTATATCTGTGGCCCCGCCCCTGAAGGCTGGTGGGCTCCTTGGGCACATTGGACTAAGTACGCAGTGTGGAGCCTCCCCAGAGAAATCTCTCTCATGGCGTGAATGATCCTGCAGAGGTTTCTGAGCTCCACTAGGTGCACCCTGCTATGATGAGGTAACAACAGTCTTGGTCCCCTGGGAAGGTAGATAATGAAGCCAGCTGGGTATTATTCCCCACGGTGTGAAAAGCGTTGTGAGTTGGAAAGCAAGGACAGGTCTCAGCTGGGGAGGTGGAGAAACCCATCCAAAGGGAAAACTTGCAGCATAATGGGAAGGAAAGGAAAGAAAGGATAGGTTTTCAAGTATTGGTTTTATTCTCATTTTGAAGTTTTTATAATGAAAAGTTCCCATCTGATGACTTCTCATTCCCTGGTGGTGGTCTGGATAACATATGACAACATATGATCAACGAGTGAGGAATGTGGAAAAGTTATTGGAAGGTGAAACTTTTGAATACTTAGGCAATGCCATCAGTAAAAAAAACCAATCCTATAAGCTTCTCCAAGACAGGGATTTTGTTTCCTTCACTGATGTGTCCCAGGTGCTTAGAAGAGTGCACGAAACACTGAAGGAATGAATGAATTTTTCCAGGCAGTGTTGGGGCTGACAATTAGTTGTAAAACATAAACTTATAGTGGTGCAAACTTACTTAATTGTGTGATTTTGTTCATGATGAATCAACTCCTCATTGGAAGACAGGTGTAGAAAAGACAAAGGTGAATTTTTCCAGGCAACACTGATGAAAGGAGAGTGGAGTGGGTTGCATAGAATAGAGCTATTTCAGTTTCGGATTAAGTGATGATAGACCATGAAGTTTTCCTTGGAAAGGAAATGAAGACACAAAGTGGTCAGATGAACAGGAAGAAAGCATGAAGTGGCTTGTAGTTCATGAAGAAGCTGAGGGATTGGCATACAGAGGGCATGAGCTGAAAGAATAAAGCATAAAGAGTGGAGTATCATACTGTTTTTCAGAAGGCAGACGTGCTCCTGGTGATAAGTTCTATGATACGACATGACTGAATTGGAATGGGGGTAAAGGTCTCTGAGATAATAAGTGGTAGACACTGAGAGGCCAACTTGATGGATGGTCTATCCATGTGGATGTTGGGGCCTCTGACTGATAAGTCCCACTTCAACTTTCTGTCCTGGGCTCCATCTCACGGCTTTCCTTTCCCAAGATCTCCACAGAATCAGCATTCCCTGCAACTCTAAGCTCCAGTCAATGGCTTGGCCCTGGGCAAGAAGGCAGTAAAAGGGCAGTGAGAAGAGAGGCCTGTAGACCTGTTTTATTTTTGTTTTTGTTTTGGCACCAGCATTCACTCACCTTCTGTCAATAGTCCCTCTATCACCCTCTGGGGAGCTGACCTCACACTACCTCTACCTCTCCTTTCCTTTCTTCATTGGATGCTCCAATTTCTTTGCTGCTTTTCTCTTCATTCCACCTAGCCGTTAAACAGTTTGACCCTGATGACATGGATATACATGAGGGCAAAGGGAGAATTCTAGCAGTATTATGACAGAGTACCTCATTCTAGCATACATCTTTATAGAGCTGTGAAGAGTGAGGGAACAGATAAAAAGAGGCTTTGAGCCAACTTCTGGGCTTGAAGGGTGTTTCTCAGTTAGAAATGGCCTGAAAGTTTGTAGTGTAAACGTTTTGTAATTTTATTGAAACATAAAGTGTTTTAAGTACAGGACATCTCAGCATGTTCAAATCAAGGACCCCAGGATGAAACTGAGAAGGCCACTGTCAGGCTGCCTACAAGGGACTGGCCATCATGCAGAAATCCAAAAAGGAAATCTGTGAGAGCTGATGAACTCCTTCCTTTCCCCAAGTACAAGTCAAGGAATATTGAAAGCCTATACCCGAATGCAGTGCACAGAACATGAGTCTCCATTAGAAGAAATGTTTAATGAGAAGGATTTAATATCCTTGGTTGTGATAAGATTGAAATTGAAAGATTGCTCACACAGAGGATGAGTTGTCTTGAAAAATGCAAGGTTTCCTCTACAAGGAATGAGTAATTTCTTTGGAGAAATATTTGCTCCCTGGAGGTGCTGGGGAAGCATTTTCTGTTGCATAGAAGAGTCAAATCACTGAACATGATGCCTTCATCATAGGTGAGTATGGCTGGAGAGACTTGGAATACTTGATGTATGCAAGTGTGTCTTTCATGGGTCATAGGGTCTCTGGACAGTGGGAAAAGGTGATGACCTGGTATAATTGCTGGTTGTTAAAGGCCACAGCTTCCCGGGTATGTCTGATGCTGACGGTGTTCCGTACAACATCTGTTAAGACTGCTCTGGTCAGCAGAAATGGCTTCTTGGATGCTGCACTGGGGACTTGCCCCTCCCTCTAACTGGGGATCACTGAGAGCTTCATAGATGGGGGCATGTCCCTTGTCAGGCTCTACCTAGACTGGCAGCTCCTCCTTCTGCTGACTTACATCCCAGTCCTTACCCACGTGCCAGTTTCTCCTCTAGGATCTTTCCAACGGCAGTCATGTGCTCATGAGCTTCAGGAGGCCCACAACTCACAAAGATAGCTGAACTTTCAGCTGGGTCTCAGTGCTGTGCAAAGGTTGACCACACTTGGGCTTTCTGCTCGGGACTTTACTGGCCTTTGATTTTTCTCTTGGAACTGATCCAGTGAAAAAATTGCATCACCTTTTTTTTTGAAGTAACCATCGGAGGGAACTATTCATTCCATGATGGAAATGGGGCAAAGCTCTCCAATTCTCTGTCTTCAACATGATAGCTCTTCTTTCTGTCATTAGATGTCTCTCTTCCATATCCTCACTTCCACATTCTCCTGCTTTGGCACCCAAGGTCTCACTTTCTTTGCAGCTGGTGTGATATGGTTATCCTGACAGGACCATAAGACATGCTTAGAGACCCAGGGATCCTGCTTCAGCTCCATGGTGACCCTCCAAGTGGACACACAGTACCTGGAAAGCTCCCACGTCCACACTGGAGAGCCTGTGTCACTGAGTCAGTAAGGCCATAGAAGGGAAGCTGTCTGAAATAAGGGAAATGTTAGGTTCACAGCTTTGAGCCTGGCTCAGCTCTCCACTCTCTAATTTAAACTTTAACTCACCAAGGACCTGTTTCTCAGGTCTTAGAGTTTCAGATTTTGTGGAAATAATATTTTTGGTGAAGGACATTCAGTGTGCAGAATAGATTCTACTTTACTCATATTCACATTTGTCATTTTGGAGTTTTCCAGCTCCCTGGTGGTCCAGATGTCACAAGATAGTGATTTAAGAGCACACAGCTCCTTGGCCTTAAATATCTCCTAGACATTTTGGACATGCAAAAGTGTCCTAAAGTTTTTCTTGTCCTTTGGCCCTGAATCATTTCTGCTCTCTCACTGACACTCACATTCTCATCCCTTGGCTTAGGCCCAGCCCCAGCTTGCTTCATGGGCACCTCTGAGCTACATCTATTGTCTAATACAGTCTCATTTCTACTCCATTTGCTTGTGGTGCTGTGTGTGAGGGCCTGAAAATCTGTCTGCCTGCTCATTTATCTGGATATCCTTTGCAAGCATATGGTCCATATCAGCATGGGACGGTTTCAGGGACCCCTGTGCTTCACTGCCCATGGAGGAAGAAGCTCAGAGAGGGCACTCCAGCAAATTAAGAGGATTGAATTTGTTTTTCGTGCCTTGTTTCCCTGAGAAGTTTTAGAGTTTTCCTCAAGGGTCTTGGAAATCTCAGCTTTGGACTCTACCCAGAAATATGAGTGGCTAAGGAGAGAAAGTCAAATTGGGGAAGAGGCCATGTTTTAACTTCTCTCAATGGCAACAAGTTTATGAGTTCAACAACTTTCAGGGCTCGGTGCAACTCTGGCTCATGCAAAACCTTTTATGGGCTTCTAGCACTTGTCAGGTATTGGGATCAGGAAGAGAATGCTCTAGAATAGTAATCTGGCAGTAGACTCAACCTATCATTGTGTATTTTTAAATTTGTGGTTTCCATATTGGTCTGGAAACTCCCAGAGGGAAGCAATGTTTTGTCCTCAGCCAGCTATGAATGATACACACCTATAGGGCTCCCACATGTGGTGATCTGCCAAAACTGCTTACTCAATTGTAATCTAGGAATGGTTTTCTGTTGGTTCCGGTCTATGTCATTCATTGAGACATTGAATAATTTATTCCATATGTAATTCCTTCAGTGACACAGTTACTTTTTGTGTCAGACCCTTCACTAGATAGCATTCTGAGACTCTGTTGTAGGCAGGCTTCTGGGCTCTTCCCTAGGATATTCCCAAGAGTCCGTCTCTTCCATAACTGAAATTTTGTTGAGATGCTCTCATGGGACCTTCCTGGGAGACTCAATTCAGTCTTGATAGAACCCTGATACTCTGGCCCTGAAGTTCAAAGAATGATGAGTGAGCAGAACTGCCTTCTGCTGAGATGTTTCTGTTAATGTATGTTGAGGCACCATCAGTGCTGGAGAGTCTAGATTCCTACAGACTTGCTGGCAGCAGTGCGGGATAATCCTCCCCGGAACGTGGAGCTACAGTTTTTCTTGCGGTTCACTGGCAATATGAAAATGGCCAAGAAGGATTGAACAGAGATAGGGACAGACCTTGGACAACCAGCTGATCAATGGAAGGTTGGGAGCTTGAAGACCAGTGGCCTCTTGAGAGCTTTGGGAAATAGGGACTAAACTCCCAAATCTTTTCTGTTGCTTCTGCAACACATGCCATTCCCAGTATTGATATTCAGTCAAGATGTGAGAGTCCAACTCATTCTGGGTTTTATGGGATGACACTCCACAGTCCCTAATTTGGAACTGAGAAGAATATGGAAGGATTGTGAGTCAGGAATGAAGGTGGGCCTGTGGCTAGCCCTGAGTGATAGATTGGGGGGCATGATTTAGGGCAAAGTTTGAGGATGTACATTGAGTAGGGGAAGGACATGGAAATGAGGAGCTGCTGGAGATCCTTGATGCTGCATTTTCCCTGCAGAAGTATTACAGATTCCATTACATAAGACACAGCAAGACTCTCTTTGGGAGCTACTTCTTAAAACCAGGAGACTGATGATTAGGAATTCACTGTGCAAAAAAGGAAGAACCCAGAAGTACTGGCTATATTTCTGATGCAAGTTTTCCCACAGAGTGTTGACATAAAAGAGATGCTGGCTAGTGTGCTTTGGCTAGTGGACCATGTCTCCAATGGTCCAGCCAGCTTGGGCAGCTGTGGTATCCTGTACCTCAAGTGGCTGCAATGAAATTCATACCGATGTCCGTTGATATTCTGCCACAAATGTTTTGAAAATGCTCTCTCCTAGCTTTCTTCCCTAAAATCTGAAAAACCATTCTCTCCTTTATTTGTCTCTCCAAGCGTGGCTGGATGTTACGGATAAGGAAAGAATGGCTACTAGCCTCCATGTGCTTTGTAACAAAGTCTCCCCAGAGAAAGCTCTCTGGGAAGTGGAGGGAAACTTCCTCTCGCTAAAAAATCAGAGTATGATAATATGGGGAGGAACACATTCTTGGCATAGACCTGCCAACAGGACAAGTCTGCAATTCACAGGTTGAATGGTCAGTGCCTCTGATTGTTGGGATACAAGTGAACAATGCACCAGGTGTATGTGGAAATGAGTTCTCTGGAACAGGCTTCAATAAGATGGAAATCAACTTAGATTAAGTCACAGTGAAAATGCAGTCTAGGAGTCGTGAAATAGACAACATTTGTGGGTTGTGATTAGAACCAAATGATTCAGAAGGATTCATTGTCTGTTATAAACCTGGTAAGGAGTTGATATCTTGGTTAGAGGGAGGGTCAAGTAAAGAGATGGTAATCAGAACAAAGTGGCTTGTGGTTGGACAACAGGATACATGCCCTGAGTTCATGTGTTGCTGGAAGTGCAAAGGCAATGGATTGGTGTGGGGAATGGTCCATTGGGAATTTGGATTCAATGTAGGAAATGGTTTTGGTGGCAGAGAGTGAGCCGGTGGTGAAGGTGAAAGAAAGTCAGCTAAGGGGTCATTGGATCAGGAAAGGGAATTGGGAGCAGTGGTAAGAAAGACTCAGGCTGAAGGGCGGGTATTGGGTCTCTTGGTGGGACAACTGAGAAAGTAGGAGGCAGAGTGAATGATGATGACTCAGTCATAATTGCTGTGGAAGACAAAGAGGACACAGAAGGAATAGCATCTTCCAGAGTCTCCTGGGACTGCAGCTGATTGATCTCATCAGTTGTGCTATTACACAACACACATGAGGGCTTTGGACATAACAGTTGACAAAAACACATGATATTGTGATGCTGTCTTAGGTGGCCACAGGAGACAAGAAGTATGAAGCTACAGCCGGAACCACAACAAATATACAGGACCTTGGGAGATCTAGCAATGGAAGAGCCTCATACTGCATTCCATCTTTTTACGTCCCCCTACTGCCTTAATCTCACATTATACATTTTTATCTCTCTCCCAAAGGCTTTCACAAACTGACTTGGGGGATTTTCCCTCCCATGTCCATTCCAGGCTTCACATTCCCTAGAA
Source organism: Aselliscus stoliczkanus (assembly GCA_033961575.1). NCBI lineage: Eukaryota > Metazoa > Chordata > Mammalia > Chiroptera > Hipposideridae > Aselliscus > Aselliscus stoliczkanus. The sequence goes on from CM066729.1 coordinate 109,710,729, forward strand.
ATTCATAGACTGTTTTAAGAGAAGGTTATAGAAATAAGGGGGTAATATTTAGTCACCTCTGCAAAAGAGAAAACACCTTCCTTGCCTCCTCTACTTCATTCTGGTAAGCTCTCCAACCTGGGCCACCAGAGAGTAATGAAGATAGAAGTAAAGTGATCTTAAAGGAAGCTATGAAGAATGTCCTTTAGAGGTACCCTTGCTAGATTGGACTTAGAGAGCCTTAAGAGTAGATTACAAGGTCACATGGTCCATGATAATAATGGGCTCAGACATCTGCTGCTTTCTTATTCACATAAGGCTTTCATATGTATTATCTCATGTGACTCTCAAAAACCACCCTGTGAGGAATACTGGTCTATCTCAAAGTGGTTATCTCAAAGAGGAGTCTGAGTCTCAGGACGTCAAAGTACTTTAACAATGTCAGTAGACAAAACTTCTGAGACTTGACATCTCACGTGGCCACCCTTTGGGCAACACCCACTATCCAGGTTTATTACTGCTTCATTACGAGCAACAGTCAAAGCAGGCAATCTGAGAAGTGTCTCAGGGCCTGGGTGCCTTCCCATGAGCCTCTCCTCTAAGGCTCCTGTTTTCTGAGAGGGACTGTATTTAGCAACAATTGTCTTCAGTGTCCATGACCCTGGGACCTCATTGAAAGGAGACCAAGGGTCATCTTTGGAGACTGGAATAGGAAGAACCTGACCTTCCAAAATAGTTGTTAAAGAAGAATAATTGCTATGCTAGCAGAAGAGAGAAAATGGAATCACAGGAAATGCTTGCGTAAAACCAGAAAAGGCACAAAAAGAGGGAAAGAAAAGAAATTGATATTATGAAAAACATTTATGGGCATGGTAGATATGAATCCAAAGAGTTGAAAAAAATCAATTAATGTGAATGGGCTAAATTTACCAATTAAAAGTCAGAGACTGTAAGAGTAGATAAAAAAACCAGAACCAATTATATGTGTCTACATATAAAGATGCAGATAGATTTAAGTATAGGGACTAAGAAAAATGTACCATACTGACACTCACCAAAAGTAAACAGCAATAACAATCATAATTTCAGACAAAGCTGACTTCATAACAAGGGAAATTATCAGTGACAAAACGGGACATTACAGAGATAACAAAGGCTCAGTTCTCCAAGAAGACACAGCAGTTCTTCTCATCTAACAAAGAGTGTCCAAATATGTGAGGTAAATTCTGGTACAACTACAAGGAGAAACAGATGAATCTATTGTGATTGGAAACTTTAACACCCCTCTCTCAGAAAGGGGCTGATCCTCAGGCAGAAAATCAGTAAGGATATAGTTGACCTAAACAGCACCGTCAGTCACATTAATATTAATAGAACACTTCATCCAACAACAGAATTCACATACTGCTCTAGCTCACATGGAACATTCACCAAGACAGACCATTCCAGGCCACAAAACACACCGGTACAAATATAAAAGAATAGAAGTCATACAAAGCTTGTTTTCAGACTACAATGGAATCACACTAGAATTCAATTTCAGATAGATAGCTGGAAAATCCCAAAATATACAGAGATGAAACAACATACCACAAACACAAGGGTCAAGAAAGAAGTCTCAAAAAAGGAAGAATTTTAAACTAAATGAACACAAAGATAAAACTTAAAATTTGTGAGATGTAGCTAAAGCAGTACTTAGTGAGGAACTGATAGCACTGAATTCGTCTATTTGGAAAGAGAGTTTTAATATCTCTGAGGGACTCCGGTTTACTTACCTGATTGATGTATGTGTTTTCAAAGTCCAGGGAAATGTGGATTCCTGTTTAGGTAGCTCAGTGACAGAAGGAGGAGCCCATTCCGCATAGGAAGACAAGGATGGGAAGACCTAGGGAGCTGAGCTGGAGCTCGACCACGGTACAATGAGGCTCTTCAGACAAAGGAGGTGGTGTGCATCATGGGAAGGGCATTGCTACATCAGGCAGCCGTGCACTGAGTCCATGTTCTAGACTAGAGTTCCAGGTCCACATCAAAGAGCTGTGGCATAGACATCAGATTCTTGAGGGTTAGGGAGGGGATGCCTCAAGGGAGATACACCCTTATCCCTTCCCCCCATCCTCCAGCCCAGCAGATCGGTCCATCCCTCCAGGGCTCTTTTGATCCCTCCAGCCAAAGTCCATCTCCACCCAAAGTCCATCTCCATCCATTCACTATACCATATATTTTATTTATCTCAATGAAATTTTCTAGTTATTCAACATTTTACCCAGATAATACCTGAGACCCTTTTAGTGCCTAGTGATCTCATTTGGACACCACATACTCTTTGAAACCATGCTGTGCCCGTGCATTTGTACTCCCAAATTCTACTTTGTCCTCAACTATAGCTTCCCCTTATACCTGATCTGTTTTTACCTGTATGAAGCCAGAAATACACTCAGCAGCAGCCCCAATGCCACATCTCCCCCAAAGAGGGAGCAAGGAACAGAAAGGACGCCAAAGAGGGAGATGGGAACTTGGCAGCCCCATAGACCCATGACTTTAAAATCTTTAGTCATCTTTTTTTCTCCCAACATACCTTTCAGGCTGCTCAGCCCGTTCCATATATTCACTATCCTGCCCTGCTGTTTGCTCTTTCTTCTCTCTCCCGAAGCCTGTCTTTTCACGACAGTATTTACATTGTAGCTATGCTGGCCCACACCCCACAGGACCAAACGTAGGCAGTGGGCCTCTCTTTAGCATAAATCCTAATGAGCACAATTGAAATTATATTTAGAAATACCTTTTGGCTTTTTTGTATCACACATTTGGTTACTCTCCCATGAAAAGTTTTATTTTTTTCATATCTGCTTTCTAACATTTCACCAGAATTTCTACTGGACCTGCATACCTTTTGAAACAATAATTTTGTGGATGGTGTATATGTACGTGTTTCATCTCCCCATGACAGCTAGTCATTTAACAGTTAAAAAAACCCTGCAACTTTGTTATTTAGTTTAGAAACTGCTCAAGTGAAGCCCTGTGTCATTTTCTTACTTTCTTTGCCTGCATTCCCTCAATGAGGGAATCAGTCTTGGCCCCAGACACCCCATCTTTTCCCTCCCGTATGAGGAAGGTTTCCAGTAATGACAGCTCCTTCTTTGCCTTTTCCTCCAGCCTCCACAGCTTCACCATTGTCTTTCACTGATTAGGAATGGACACTTCAAGGCCAGACCCTCTCAGGTCCTCCTGTGCCTGCCAGAGGTGTGTCTTTTCAGAAGATCCCGCCACATATCTCTGCATCTCTGGTTTCCATTTTTCCTTATTTGAAAAACCCAATGAAGGATTTTGTCTATGAGGCCCACATTTGGTATTCTCAGTCAGAAGTACTCTGCTCAAGGAGGGTGGAGAATCCGAGGCCAACAGTCGCATCTCTGCTCCCTCAGACAGGACCCTGTACCGGGGGCTGAGCTCAGGCTCCAGCCTCTGCTCAGAGACTCTCAGATGCTCAGCACTGCTCTCCTGATGAATGACATGGGAATATGACTCCTGATGAAGTGCTAGCGAACTCAGTTCTCCTGCTGAGATCCAAGCTGGGGCCAGGAGATCACTGTTTGGGTTTTGATCCTGGAATCAGTCCTCTACCACACCCACATGGCCTGTGAGCTTCCAAGGAAACAGTCTCAGCTGAACCCTGAACCCGGCCCAGCCTATTCTCCTAGAAGGATGTCCTGTTCTCTCAGACTTCCCACCTCAGGTGTTACTGTGAGCCAGCCATGCTCATTTTAACAGGTGGGCCTAGAAATGGACACAACACTAAAGAAAATCTGGTTCCTTGGGGTTCCTTACTTATGGGATGTTTTTGGTTTCCCAAACTGGTGGTGAAGATGGAATCTCCAGCAGGTAGCAGAAGATGAGAAGGAGGGAACACAACCCACACAGGCAAATGTTTGGAGAACCTGTAATGATGTTGAGCAGAAGCTCACACAAATTTCAATAAGACTATTCAGAAATGCAAACATATTCCATCGTGGGAATTCCATTACCTGAATCGCCAAGCTGCCTGAGGCAACTGAGCTCTGAGAGTGCAGACTCCTGACTTTATTGCCAAGCCTACATCCCAGACCATTGATGAGTCACAAAGGGTTGTGATACAGTCCCTCCCCCACCCGCCAGCCCAGTAGATCCCTGCATCCTCAGGCCCCTAGGTCCCTCTGCCCTCCTCTGGCAGCCTATTTTCCAAACCACCTGTCATCATATATTTACCTGAAGGAAATGTTCTGCTTGTTCCACCTGTAACCTGGATATTACCCAGGTACCCCTTTACTGTGTGGAGACCTTGACTTGGGGCTAACCTTGAAAGTCTGAAATGCTGCCTGGAATGTTTGCTTGTACCCAGACATTTATATTCAGGGTCATATATATCCTCAAATCCATCTTTCCTATAAAATGTTTTGCCTTATATGAATCCAGATATAGAATTTCAAGTTTTTTATACCTAGTTCTCAGAATGTTGAAGAGCAAACTATAGTTTATTTCAATTAGCCTTTACTCTCTCAATCAGAGGGGCTGACTCAAACAATTAAAACAAATAATTCATTATTCTACATTCATAGAATAGAACTCAGTACAAAATAAATGTAAAGAACTAACCTTTAGAAGCCTACTGAATGGGAGAATATATTTGCCAATGATATATCTGATAAGGGGTTAATATCCAAAATTTATAAAACACTCATGAAACTCAACACCAAGGAAACAAACAACCCAATTAAAAAATGGGCAGAAGATATGAAGAGACATTTCTCTAAAGAAGACATACAGATGGCCAACAGACACATGAAAAAATGTTCAACCTCACTGGTCATTAGGGAAATGCAAATAAAAACCACCATGAGATACCACCTCACTCCAGTCAGAATGGCTATCATCAATAAATCAACAAACAACAAATGCTGGCAGGGCTGTGGGGAAAAGGGGTCCCTGCTGCACTGTTGGTGGGATTGCAGATTGGTGCAGCCACTATGGAAGTCAGTATGGAGGTATCTCAAAGACCTGGAAATAGAGCTACCATTTGACCCAGCAGTTCCACTCGTAGGTATTTATCCTGAAAAAACCAAGACACTTATTCAAAAAAAGTTATGCACCCCTATGTTCATAGCACAATTTACAATAGCGAAGACTTGGAAACAACCAAAATGCCCATCGGTAGATGACTGGATTAAGAAACTGTGGTATATTTACACAATGGAGTATTACTCCGCTATAAAGAAGAATGAAATCGTACCATTTGCAATGATATGGATGGACCTAGAGACTATTATGTTAAGTGAAATAAGTCAGTCAGAGAAAGACAAATACCATATGATCTCACTCATATGTGGAATCTGAAAAACTGTATGAATGAGCAAAGTAAACAGAAACTGTCTCATAGATATAGAGGAAAAATCAGGGTTGCTAATTGGGAGGGGGAGGGGGATGAAGGAGAAGGGGAAGGGATTAGACAGCAAAAATAGGCAACTACAATATTGCCACTGGGATATGAAAAACAGTTTGGGGAATATAATTAATAATGTTGTAAATATTTTGTGGGGTGTCAGATGGTCATAGGTCTTGTTAGGGAGACCATTTCATGGATGGAGTAAAGGTTTGATCACTGTACTGTATAACTGAAGCAGAGGTTGTATACCTACTGTAATTGAATATATATAGATAGTCATGGGATGTGGATTATACTGTGGAAGAGAGTCAGAGGAAGAGTAATAGATATATATGATATGGGGGGGAGTGGGGTGGCAAATTGGGGGTGGGGGGTTATCACTTTGAGGGGTAAAATGTATAACTATTGCACTGTGTTGTACACCTGAAACTAAAAAATAAAATAATTTAAAAAAAAAAAAGAACTAACCTTTAAATGATCTTGGGATAAATCTGTAGCATTTACTTCTCTGATATTAATGAAGGTTAAACTGCCCAAACACTTTTGGGACATGCTAGACACACACACACACACACACACACACACACTTCTACACTTCACCATCCAGCACCAGACTGGGACAGTTTTAGAATCCATGGTACATGGACACATCATTATCGCTTAAAGACATAGTTCACATGAGGGTTCATTCTTGGCATTGTACATTCTATGGGTTTAGACAAATGTATAATTAAATGTGTTCCCCTTTATAATCTCAAACAGAGTAGGTACACTGCCCTGAAAATCCCCTGTTTTATGCCTACTCATCCCCCCTCGCTCCGAATCTGGTGCAAACACTGATCTCTTCACTGTCTCCAGAGTTTTGTTTTTCCAGAATGTCATCTAGTTTGAATCACACAGTGCATAGACTTCTCAGGTTAGCTTTTTTCACTGAGTAATATGCATTTAAGGTTCCTCCATATCTTTCTTTCGCTTAGTAGGTCATTTCCTTTTCAGTGCTGAATAATATTCCATTATCTGGATGTACCATAATTGCTTTATCCATTCACCTTGGTCATTTTGGTTGCTTCCCAGTTTTTGGAACTGTGACTGAAGCTGTTATAAACTTTTTATTTAAAAATAAGATAAAAACTACCCTATAGAGATCTAATTTACATACTGCAAAATTCACATATTGAAAGTGTACAATTCAGTGGCTTTTAGTATATTCACAATGTTGTGCATCCATCACCACAATCAATTTTAGACCACGTTCAACACTCAGAAAGAAACGCTGTTCCCTTTAGCCTTTGCCCTTCAGTCTTCTTATTCCCCCAGCCCCTAGGTTACCACTAATCTACTTTCTCTGTAGTTCAGTGAATTCTGAACATTTCATACAATAGAATCATACAATATGTGGCTGTTTGCTAGTTGTACCCCACTTAATTCAGTTTATGTAATAAACGTACTATATGAATGCAAAGCATCATATACATATCTTTAATATGCTTCTGATGAACATACCTAAATATCATTTGGTTCCTGCAGGAAAATCTCAATGTTCAGAGGGCAAGGGAAGAGTTTACCAAGCTGTGGCAGGCCTAACAGATACTCTACTGATTGAAGATGGCACAGCAACAGAACCAGCAGCAATAGAGAGAACTCAGTGTCCCTAGGCCTGAAGAGGGAAGGGAAGGGAGGCATTGCCAAAGTCCAGAGACAGAGCTGAGCTTCTCACTGACCTGCTGGTGCCTTGAACATCAGCAGGCAGGGAAGCTCAGCTGGTAGTGGGCACCGAGTAGGACAGAGACAGCTGAAAAGTTCACTGGGATTGGCAAATGGCAAATATTCAGACATATGTATAATATATTTTCTAAATTCTTGCAAATGTAATTGAAATATAGACTACTGAAATTACTAAAAACTGGCAATACAGTATAATTTCCCCATTGAGCCTTTTGACAAAAACGGATTATATACCTCAAGGAGAAATAAATTAACCTCAGGCCAATGAAATCAGCCTTAAGTATACAGAATATAGATAATTATATGATAAAAAACATTCACCAAAACAAATCTGAAAATATAAATGTTGAAAATAAAAGCTGAAGAAACAGTGATCCTATGTCAGGCCACAAATGGAGCCACGAAACTCAGGCTCACATTCCCCACATTGATCTGTCTGCATAGACCATTAAAGTACCATCTCCTCTAACATCTTTGCAAAGACAGGTCCTTGGTGCCACATTTTCTTACATGTAGAGTCTAAAATCATGATAAAATCATCTATATTCTTAGGAAAACTATATGCTTTGCTCAGAATGCTTAGCATCTCAGGATACTTGTTCCCCTTTGTATCATTTTCCATTACTCTGCATTCTTATTTTTGTGAACTTTAAGTGGGCCACCTAAAATTTTCATATCTTTGTCTTTTCTCATTGATGAACTAGGAAAGAGAGGTTTATACAACTCTTCATTCCTCAACGTACCCTTCCAATTGGTTCCCACTCTCCAACAATGCAAGTCTCTTTCTCTTTCTACATTTGGATATGGTCAGAGTTCTGTGTTCTTTCCTGTGTCACCACACACACACAAACACACACACATACACACACACCACATACCACATGCACACACACATCTCGCATACCCTCTTTGATTCCCTTCACTTCCAAGGAGATTCTTCAAGGTTCAGGTTCAATGTCATCTCTTGTCTCAAATCCTCAGTAATCTTGCCCCGTCCTGAGCCCCTCAGCAACCACTCCACTATTCCTCCGACAAAAATAACTAAACATTCCTTCTCCTCTGCTCACCTGGCACATAGTCCCCTAGCTTTAGAATGGTCCTCGTCACCTGTGTTACAGTTAGTCCTTTTGGTGATCATTTCCCCATTAGACTATTAGCTCTTGGAGGCAGAAATCATGCAGTTTACCTTTGTCTCTCCAGTAGTAGAGGGAGAAGGCTCATAAAAAATTAACAGAACTTGTTTGAAATCACAGATGCCTAATGTGACAATATATATTGAGGCTGGCCTAAAAACGTAAATTAACTGTAGGGAATAAAAGGTCTTTAAAGGACTTACATTTCCTGGTCTGACATGTAAGAAGCTTGGAAGTCACTACTCCATCCTAATAGTAAGAAAAAGCTAAGCAAACTGAAAAATCAAGAACTCTTCTTAGATCAGCCAGAGATGTGTGGTAACGAAACAAAGTATGGCCCACAAAACTGGGGAGATCAACAGGCAAATACAGAGAATCATAACTTTCCAGAGTAGAAACCCTCTAGCTGAAACCTCCTTGGCAACCTGTGTTAGGGTAGGGAACCCTGAATTATAATTGATAAATTCTGGGATGCTCAGTTTAAGACAAGTCCAAGAGATAAAACTCAAGGGGACTCTGTCATCAGAAGGCTACTACACATTTGTGAGTTTTATGTCCTAGTGCTCTAGCATGTCTTCACAGTAAATACCATGGGGAAAAAAAATTCCCTCATGCCTCCAGCTAGGGAAGAAAAAAAGAACCACTTAAAAACACACTGGGACCGGCCAAATGGCGCATTTGTTAAGAGCTGGCTTGGGAAGCCAGCAGCCTCAGTTCGGATGCCACATATGAGGGCCGGTGACACTGCCCTCTACAGCTAAGATGATGAACAACAGCTCCACCTGGAGCCGGGCTGCTATGAGTCCCCGGGATGGCATAGCTGTAGCCCCTGCTGCAGTGGACTGCCATAGGCTACAGTGAGTGGCCCGCAGCCAGCGTGAAAGGCTGCCAGCTGGTGTGAGCTGCCAAGAGCCACTGTGAGCGGCCATCCAGAGGACAGTGACCAATCTGCCTCACCTGAGAAGACTACAATGATGATACCGACATGGGCCAGTGAAGCAATGTCCTCTACAACTAGACTAAAGAACAAAAGGATAGCAACTTGTCTGTTCCCTTTCCCCAGTTCCTGAACACTGTTTCCCTCCCCCAATTCCCCAGTAAAATCTTAAAAAACAACAACACTGGAACATTGTTTTTCTTAACAAGGACTTAACCTATTTGGGTTTTATCAGAGCCTACTTGACCCAATGGAAGGGAAACACCCACTAGCCATTCTGTCTTACCTGAGTGGTAAAGAGAGAAATAAGACATACATGTGACATTCATAGCCCACATAAGGGCATATAGACTCACTGAAAGACTATGGTCTAATGGAAATATGGAATCGTTGCTCTCCTCCCATACTTTACTACAACATTATTAAAGGCCTATTTATAGCAGTTGCTTTTACCTAATACATTATGTCAACCTATCAAGAAAAACTACAAGGCATACCAAAACGCAAAACAACGCAGTTTGAAGAGACAAAAAATCAGATCCAGACTAAGACATGGCAGGGATGTTGGAATCAACAGACCAGGAATTATTTTAAATTATGATTAATACACTAAGGGCTCTAATGGATAAAGTAGACGGCATGCAAGAATAGGTTGATAATGGAAGCAGAAAGACGGAAATTCTTAGAAAGAACCAAAAAGAAATGCAAGAGATCAAAAACACTGTAACAGGAAGAAAGAATGCCTTTGATAGACTAATTAATAGACTAGACATGGCTGAGGAACAAATGTCTAAGCTGGAGGATACATCAATAAAATACTCCAAAGCTGGGAAAAAAAAAAGAATATCCAAGAACTGTTAGACAACTACACAAAGTGTAACATAGGTATAATGTGAATATCAAAAGCAGGAGAAAGTAGTGGAAGAAATATTTAAAACAATAATGACTGAAAATTTCCCACCCAAAAAATTATAAACCAAACCACAAAAACAAGAAGCTCAGAGAACACCAAGCAGAATAAAGAAAGAAAAAGAAATTATAGCTTGGCATATCATTTCCAAAACTATAGAAAGTCAAACAAAGAAAAATCCTGAAAGAAGCCAGACAGAAAAGAAAACAAATCAAAACAAAACAAAACAATACAACTTCTCTATAGAGGAACAAATATCAGAATTACATCTGATATCTCATAAAACATGTAAGCAGAAAGAGAGTGGAGTAAAATATTACAATTTTGAAAGGAAAAAAAAATAAAAAACAAAACCCACCACCAATGTACTTTTCTGGACCCTGAAAATTATTCTTCAAAAGTGAAGAAATAAAGACTTCCTCAGACAAATAATAACAATAATAACAATAATAATAATGATAATAATAATAATAGAGAAATTTTTTTTGCTAGTAGACCTGCCTTGAAAGAAATATTAAAAGAGTTTTAGAGAAAAGAAGAATGATATATATCAGAAACCTGAATGGCATAAAAAAAAGAATGACATTAAAAAAATAATGTGAGGCCGGCCAAGTGGCTCAGTTGGTTAAGAGTTGTTTTAAGAGTGTGAGCTCAGGGCCGGCTGAGTGGCGCGGTGGTTAAGAACTGGCTTGGGACGCCAGCGGCCCCGGTTTGGGTCCCACATATGAGGGCCAGTGACACTGCCCTCAAAAAGAAAAAAAAAAAATAAGAGTATGAGCTCTGAGCAACAGGGCCACCGGTTCAATTCCCACATGGATCAGTGACGCTGTGCCTGAACTAAGCTTTTGCTGAGCTGCCAACAGGTGGCAGGATAGCTCAGCTGGTGTAACAACAAGGTTGCCTATTCAGTGGTGTGCTATGCCCACCCACAACTAAGATTGAACTCGGCACCTTGAGCTGAACTGCGGCCCAGACGGCTGAGTGAATAGGGCGTTTGCTCTTAACAACAAGTCTGCTGGTTTGACTCCCGCATGGGATGTTGGCTATGTCCACCCACAAGTAAGACTGAACTCAGCACCTTGAGCTGAGCTGCTACCTGGATGGCTCAGTGGATAGAGCGTTTACTCTTAACAACAAGGTTGCTTGTTTGATTCCTGCATGGGATGGTGGCTATGCTGACCTGCAACTAAGGTTGAACACAGCACGTTGAGCTTAGAGGCCACGAGCTGCCGATGGGCAGCCAGATCGTGACTGGCGTCCTCCACAACGAAGATTGAAGAACAACAACTTGGCTGGGCCCCTTCCCCAATTCTCCAACACTGTTCCTCTCCCTCAATTCCCTAATAAAATCTTAAAAAAAAAAAAAGTGATGTGAAGGTAAAATTTTAAAAAAATTCTCATTCTTTATTGATCTAACAGATAATAGTTTGCCCAAATAACATCAGCAAAATTTCCTTGATTATATAATCATATGTAAGTGAAATGATGGTCAGCAATGTTACAATGGACAGAGAGAAAAATTAGGATTATTTTCTTATTGTAAGTTACTTGTAATACCTGTGAAGCAGTATAGTGTTATTTAAAGTTGAACTTAGATTAATTGTAAACTGGGAACTTTAGGGCAACCACTAAAGTAAAAGGAAGTATAATTCATACGCTAAAAAACATGACAAAAATAAAATAATTAAGGTAAAAAGGTAAAAAGAAGTTGAAGACAAAAATAGGATGAAAAATAAGAATAATAAAAGGAAAAGAATAAGAAATATGGTACATGTTAATCCAATATTATCATACTTTGAATATCAGCGGTCTAAATACACCAATTAAAACTCAGAGATTTCTGGGCCAGCTGAGTGGCTCAGTTGGTTAAGAGCTCGCTCAAGAGTGAGCTGAGCTCTGAGCAACTGCAATTCGATGCCCAGCCTGAGCTGAGCTGCCACTGAGCTGCCAACTGGTGGCAGGATGGCTCAGCTAAAACAAAAACAAAAACAAAAAACAAAAACATAAAACAAAACAAAACAAAAACTCAGAGATTGTCAGAGTGAATCGATACAAAAGATCTATCTATATGTTGTCTACAAAAAGTACACTTTTATGTATAGAGATATTTACAGAATAAAAGTAAATGAGTAGAAAAAAATATGCCATGATAACACAAATCAAAAGAAAGTGTGAGTATATGTTAGGCAACAAAACAAGTCTCAATAAATTTAAGAAGATGGAAATCATATCAGGCATCTTTCCTGACAGCAATCATATGAAGCTACAAATCAATCACAAGAAAAAAACTTAAAAACACACAAACACATGGAGGCTAATTACCATGCTACTAAACAACAGAAGGTGAACAATGAGATCAAGGAAGGCATCAAAGGACACCTGAATCAAATGAAAATGAAAACACAACAACTTAAAATCTATGGGACATAGCCAAAGCAGTTCTAAGAGAAAAATTTAAAACAACAGCCTACCTTAAAAAGCAAGAAAAATTTCAAATAAACAATCTAACTTTACACTTGAAGACACCAGAAAAAGAAGAAGAAAGCCCACTGAATAAAAGAAAGGAAATCATAAATATCACAGCAGAAATAAACAAAATAGACTCTAAAGAAAACAATACAAAAGATCAATGAAACCAAGCGCTTACTTTTTGAAAAAATAAACAAAGTTGTTAAACCTTTAAGCAGACTAAATAAAAAAAAAAATAGAAAGAGAACCAAATAAAATCAGAAATGAAAGAAAAGTGACAACTGACACCACAAAAATATAAAGGAATCTAAGAAAATGCAATGAACAATTGTATGATAACAAATGATACAATCTAGGAGAAATGGATAAATTCCCAGAAATATACGATCTTTGAAGACTCAATCAAGAAGAAGCAGAAAACCTGAATAGACTGAACTCCTAACAAAATCAAATAGGTAATCAAAGAACTCCCAAAAAACAAAAATCCTGGACCAGGTATCTTCACAGGTAAATCCTACCAAACATTCAATAAAGAATTAAAATCAGTCCGGCCGAGTGGCTCGTTGGTTAGGAGTTGGTTTGGGGTACCAGCTCCGAGCAGCAGGGCCCTGGTTCAGATCCCACATATGAGGGCCAGTGATGCTGCGCCCTCTACAGCTAAGATGGTGAACAACAGCTCGACCTGGAACTGGGCTGCCGTGAGTTGCCAGCGATGGCGTAGGCTGTAGTGGGGTGGCCGGCAGTGAGCGTGAGCTTTCGTGAACCATGAGTGGCCGTCCAATGGCTGGCAAGCAACTGTCTCACCCAGGAAGAGCGCAATGATAGGCCAACATAGGCCAGTAAAGTGATGTCCTCTACCACCAGACTGAAGAACAAAAGGACAGCAAATTGTCTGCTCCCCTTCCCTGATTCCTCAATGCTGTCCCCCTCTCCCAATTCCCCAATAAAATCCTACAATAAAAAAAAAAGAATTAAAATCTATCCTTCTCAAACTATTCCAAAACATTCAAGAGGAGGGAAGGCTCCCAAGCTCATTTTATGAGACTACCATTAGCCTGATTCCAAAACCAGACAAAGACATTACAAGAAAATTATAGATACAAAATCCTCCATAAAATATTAGCAAACTAAATTCAGCAATACATTGAAAAGATCATACATTATGATCAAGTGGGATTTATTCCTGGGATGCAAGATTGATTCAATATACACAAATCAATTAATATGATACACCACATAAACAAAATGAATGATAAAAATCATAAAGGCATATCAATAGATGCAGAAGAGGCATTTGATAAAATCCAGCATCTATTTACAATAAAAACTCAGCAAAGTGGGAATACAGGGAACATACCTCAATATACTAAAGCCTACAGATGATAAACTCACTGCTAATATCACACTCAACAGTGACAATCTAAAGGCATTTTTCTTAAGATTAGGAACAATACAAGGATGTCCACTTTCATTGAACATGGTATTGGAAGTCCTAATAAAAGCAATCAGACAAGAAAAAATAAGTAAAAGGCATCCAAATTGCAAACAAAGTCATAAAACTATCATTATTTTCAGATGACATGATACTATATAGAGAGAACCCTAAAGATTCTACCAAAAAAAGCTATTAGAACTGATAAATTAATTCAATAAAGTAGCAGAATACAAAATTAATATTTAGAAATCAATTGCATTTGTATACACCAATCATGAAATATCAGAAGGACAAATTATGAAAGCAATCCCATTTACAATTGCATCAAAAATATACCTAGGAATAAATTTAACCAAGCAGGTAAAAGACATGTACTCAGAAAATTATAAGACATTGAAGAAAGAAACTGAAGAAGATTCAAATAAATAGAAACACATAAGAAAAATTAGCATCCTTGAAATGTCCATACTTGTCGCGTCCCACATGACAGGGCCATAGGAGTTCAGAAGGGATGACGAAAGGTTGAGAAACAGAAAAATAAAGAGAAAGACAAGTAAAGGAGAAAAAGCAGTGCTAGCCGGGGGACTCAAAGCTTCTTGGACTAAGAGCCCCAAACTGAGCCACGGCAAAGCTTTTAGTAGGATACACACAAGGAAGTAGCATTGTTTTCTCCATGGTCTGTAAGTCACATACATCATACCAGAGAACTTAGCTCAGAGTCAAATCACTCCATGGCCTGCAGGTTGCCATTAATGAAAGCCCCATGATATGTACATGTGCACCTCTTAAGGGACAGAATTTCTCATACTGAGACTCATTGATAAGAATGCATGGAGGACAGATGTTTTTTAGGTCATTTCACAGGCAAGCTGTTAGCACCTGATACAAGAGGTCTTTGCCCATTTTCCTCAATTCCGAGATTTCTCCTATGGCACCCCTGCGATTGTGTCTGCTTGGGTTGCCCTTCTCATGAAGGGTCTTCCCGTCATTGACTAACCAGCCATCTTCTGTGGCCAAACAGGAAGACAGAGTAGGCATGATGTTGAAGTAATGTCTCTTTGAGGATCTGTTGTTATGGGAAGGTGCACGAGAGTAGATGGCTAGACTGCTGTGTGACCACACATACTACACAAAGCAGTCTATAGATTTAATGTAATCTCTATTAAAATGCCAATTGCAGTTTTCACAGAACTAGAATAAATAATTCTAAAATTTATATGGAACAACAGAAGAATTAGAATAGTGACAGAAGTCTAGAGAAAAAAGAAAAAAGTTGGAGGCATCATGTTATCTGATATCAAATTATACTACAAGACTATAGTAATCAAAATGATATAGTACTGGAATAAAAAACAGACACAGAGATCAATGGAAGTGAATTGAAAGTCCAGAAATAAACCCACACCTTATACGGTCAACTGACAAAGGAGGTGAGAATATACAGTGAGGTAAAGACAGTCTATCAATGAATGATATTGGGGAAACTGGACAGACACATGCAAAAACAAAACAAAACAAAACAAAAAACTCTACCACATTCTTATACCATATGCAAAATTAAACTCAAAATGAATTAGAGACTTAAATCTAAGAAGTGATACCATAAAAGTCCTAAAAGAAAACATAGGCAATAAACTCTCTGACATTGCTCTTAATAATAGTTTTTCTGATATATCTCCTTGGACAAGAGAAACAAAATAAAAAATAAACAAATGGGGCTACATCAAACTAAAAGGTGTTTGCACAGCAAAGAAAACCATCAACAAAATGTAAATACAACTGAATAGGATAAGGTACTTGCAAACAATACCTCCAATAAGGGGTTAATATCCAAAATTTATAAAGAACTCATACAACCTAACACCAAAAAATAAAGAACCCAATTTAAAAATGGGCAGAGACGAGATGGGGCCCATTCAGGGTGGTATGGCAGTAGACTAGTACATTGTTTTCTACACCTGAAACTAATAAAATAAATAAATAATAATAAAAAGTAAAAAACATGAAAAAAAAAAATGGGCAGAGAACCTGAATAGACATTTCTCCGAAGAGGACATACAAAAATAGACATATGAAAAGATGCTCAATATCACTAATCACCAGAAAAATACAAATTAAACCACAATGAGGGCCGGCCGAGTGGTGTGATGGTTAAGAGCTGGCTTGGGATGCCAGGTCTAAGCAGCAGGGCCCCGGTTTGGATCCCACATATGAGGGCCAGTGACACTGCCCTCTACAGCTCAGATGGTGAACAATAACTCGACCTGGAGCTGGGTTCCTGTCAGTCACCAGAGACAACATAGGCTGCAGCCCCTGCTGCAATGGGCTGCCATAAGCTACAGTGAATGGCCGGCAGCCAGTGTGAGCAGCCTGCAGACTGTGTGTACTGCCAAGAGCCGCTGTGCGTGGACGTCCAGAGGCCGGCGACCAATCTGCCTCACCAGGAAGAGCACAATGGTAATACCAACACGGGCCAGTGAAGCAACGTCCTCCACAACTAGACTGAAGAACAGGACAGCAACTTGTCTTTTCCCCTTCCCCGATTCCCGAATGCTGTTCCCTTCCCCCAATTCCCCAATGAAATCTTAAAAAATAAAACACAATGAGATATCACCTCAAACCTGTCAACAAATAAATCACAAACAACAAGTGTTGACAAACATGTGGGGAAAAGGTATTCCTTGTGCACTGTTGGTGTGGTTGCAAAATGGTGCAGCCACTATAGAAAACAGTACGAAACGTCCTCAAAAAATTAGAAATAGAGCTACTTTATGACCCAGTAATTCCACTTCCGGGTATTCATCCAAAGAAATCTAAACCACAAACCTGAAAATATACATATATGCACCTCTATGTTCAGTGCAGCATTATTTACAATAGCCAAGATATGGAAGCAACCTACATGACCAACATAGACAACTGGATAAAAAAAGAGGTGATATATATATATAACATTTGTGACAACATAAATGGACATGGAGGGTATTATGCTAAGTGAGATAAGTCAGACAACAAAAGACAAATGCTACATGAGTTCACTTATTTGGGGAATCTAAAAAATAAAATAAAACAGAGCAGACTCATATAGAAGGAACAAACTAATGGTTGATGGGTGGGTGGGGGTGTGGAGGATTATCTACAGCACACTTTAAAACACACCTTCTCTCAACCATAGCTCACACATGATGCACCCAACAAGTTGAAACTGTCACATACTATTAGTAAGGTTCAACACACCACTTCCTGTATTGAAGAGCCCTGCCTTTCCATTGGATGGCATTCAGCAGCAGCATTCACCAAAAGGCTCCATGTCATACATTACTTCTGGTACGGCAATTTCCGTCAAATAAAAACATTACGGTGTGTCCTTATCCACCTTAGTCACCAGATCTTGAACTGTGCAAATTCTGGCTGTTCCCCAAAATCAAAATGAAAGGTAAACATTTTGAATTGATTAAGGACATTGAGGCAGCCATGACAGCATAATGAAACGCACTCATGATAGAGGACTTCCAGAACTACTTCAGAGAGTGGCAAGAAGGGATAAATGTGTTCAAAGTGAGGAGGAGTATTTTGAGAGGGATTAGTGGCAATGTGTCTTTTACTGTAATAAATTATTTTATTTAAACATTCACTGTGTTTTGTAATCACACTTCACAGATAGCCTCACTGGTTAATTATACTAACCATTTAAGAAAAAAATTATACCTACACTCTCTTTTAGAAGATATAAGCAGAGGGAAAACTTCCCAACTAATTTTTGTGAGACCAGCTTTATTCTAATATCAAAACCAGACAAATATGTTACAAGAAAAAATATATATGGACCAATATCTCTCATGCACATAGATGTAAAAATCCTTACCAAAATACTAGCAAACCAAATTCAGCAGTATATTATAAAGATTATGTGCTATGATCAAGTGAAATTTATCCCTGGGATGCAAGGATAGTTCAACATACAGAAATCAATAATTGTGCTGTACCACCGTAACAGAATAAAGGATAAAATCATATATCTCAGTAGATGCAGAGAAAGCATTTGACAAAATCCAATATCTGTTCATAATAAAAACTCTCAACAAATTAGATATTGAAGGAATGGACCTCATATAAAGCCCATATACTTGTAAGATCAGCCCATACATAATAACATAGTTGATGATGAAAAGCTGAAAACTTTTCTTCTAAGATCAGAAACAAGAGGAGAGTGCCCTCCCTTGTCACTTCTATTCAACATAATAATGAAGGCCTAGCCATATCAATAAATCATGAAAAGGAAATAACAGTCATCCAAATCAGAAAGTAAAAAGTAAAATTGTCTGTTTGCACTCAACATGATCTTACATATAGAAAACGTTAAAGACTAAATGGAAAGATATCTCACATTAATGGTTTTGAAAAATTAATATTGTTAAATGTTCATACTACCCAAAGCAACATACAGACTCAATTCCTATCAAAACCCAATGACATTTTTCACAGAAGCAGAAAGAGCAGTGATAAAATTCAGGTGATAAAAAGACCCAGATTGCTAAGCAATCTTGAGTAAGAAAAACAAAGCTGGAAGTAGCATACTTCCTGGTTTCAAATTATGCTACAAAGTTATAGTAATCAAAACAGTATGGTGCTGGTAGAAAAACAGACACAGCTGAACAGAACACAGTAGATTTCCCAGAAAGAAACTCATGCATTTATGGTCAATTAATCTTTAACAAAGACACCAAGGACACACAATGGGAAAAGGACAGTCTCTTCAATAAATAGTGCTGGGAAAACTGAATACCCACATGTAAAAGAATAAAATTGAAACCTACCTTACACCATACACAAAAATGAACTAAAAAATGACTAAAGACTTAAACATAAGACCTAAAATCATAAAACACCTAGAAGGAAATGCCTCAACAGTCTTTACACTGATTTTTATTTTTTAATTTTTTTTTGGATTTAACACCCAAAGTGCTATCAACAAGAATAAAAATAAATTAGTGTAACTACATCAAATTAAAAAGTTTCTGTACAGCAAAAGAAACAATTAACAAATGAAAATCTAACATGAAATGGGAGAAAATAGTTCAAATTATATATCTAATAAGGGATTAATATCCAAAATGTATAAAGAACTCATACAACTCAATAGCAAACAGCAACAACAACAACACTGATTTAAAAATGGGCAAAGGACCTAAACAGACATTTTTCCAAAGAGGACAAACAAATGGCCAACTGGTATATAAAAAGATACTCAATATCAGTAATCGTTAGAAGCATGCAAATCAAAACCACAATGAGGTATCACCTCATACCTGTTAGGATGGCTATTATGAAAAAGTCAAAAGACAATAAATACAAACAAGGATGTGGAAAAAAGGAACCCTTGTTCACAGCTGATGGGAATATAAATTGGTACTGCCACTCTGCAAAACAATATGGAGGTTCCTGAAAAAAAAAAAAAATGAAACTACCATGTGATCCAGTAATCCCACTCCTGGGTTCAAAGGAAGGAAAATCAGTATTTCGCAGAGATAGCTACACTCCCATGTTCACTGCATCATTATTCATGGTAGCCAAATATCATACAAACACACATATACATGTAAACACAATAAAATATTAGCCAAATAAAAAATCAAACAAAAAGACCAGGAAAATTCTGCCATTTCCAACAATATGAATAAACCTGGAGGATATTATAAGTGAAATAACCCAGACACAGAAAGACATACACTACATGATTTTGCTTACATGTGGAATTCAAAACAGCTGAATTCTATATAGAAATAGGGAGTAGAATGGTGGTTACCAAGGGCTAAGTTTAGTGGGGGAGAGAAGAGAACGGGGCGATATTGACCAAATGGCACACATTCTCAGTTATCAGATGAATAATTTCTGGAAAACTAATGTACAGCATAGTGACTATAGTTAGTAACATACTGCATACTTGTCTTACAAATTGTAATTGTCCAAACAAATGGTGCTGGGGGAACCGAATATGCACATATGAAAAAATGAAATTGGAGCTCTACCTCACATCAGACACAAAAATTAATTCAGTATGAATCACAAACCTAAATGTAAGAGGTATCACTATAAAACTATTAGAAGAAAACATAGACTTAATCTAAATCAGATTAAATGATCTTTTAAAGATAACACAAAAAGCATAAGTGACAAATAAAAAAATATGTTAATTGGACTTCATCAAAATTAAGCACTTTTATATTTCAAAGGACGCCTCCAAAGAAGTTAAAAAAAACACAATACTCCACATAATGAGAAATATGTTTGCAAACCATGTATTTTAGATGGGATTTGAATCTAAAATATATAAGGAAACTTGTAATTCAACAATAAAAGATCAAATAGCCCTAATGAAAAAAAATGGACAAAGGATTTGAACAGACATTTCTCCAAATATGATGTACAATGAATGTATGTAGAGATGCTTAACATTATAAGTCATTACAGTAATGCAAACCAAAACCATACCGAGATACCAATTCACAACTACTAGGATCATTAACATAAAAAAGACAGGCAAGGCTTAGTGAGCATATAGGGAAATTAGAACTTATACATTGCTGGGGGTTGTGGGTTGTAAAGTAGTGTAGACTCAGAGAAAAACAGATTGTCAACTCCTCAAATTATATGACTCAGCCATTTCACTAATATATATATATATTCAAGAATAATAAAAACATATGTCCATGCCAGAACTTCTGCATGAGTGTTCATAACAGTATTATTCATTATAGTTTAAAAAGTAATAACAATCCAAGTATGTATCAAGCAATGGATGAATAAACAAAATGTGGCATATTCATATAATAGGATATTACTTGGCAATAATGTACTGATACATGCTGCTATATGGATGAATCCTGGCAACACTGTGCCAAGTGAAAGAAGCCAGTCAAACACAGAAACAAAAATGTACTGTATGATTCAATTCATACAAAATCTCCAGAATGGAAACAGAAACAGAAACAGGAAGTAGATTAGTGATTACCCAGGCCTGAGGTGTGGGGTGTGGAATCAAGAGTAACTACTAAAGAGTATGGGATTTCTTTGTGGAGGTGGGGGGAAAAATGTTCTAAAATTAGATAGTGATGATGATTGTACAAGTTTGAGAATACACTAAAAACACTGATGTGTATACGGTAAAGCTGAATTTTATGTGAATTATATTTAATGAATGTTAGAAAAACACATTGCTGAGATTCACTGCTATTATTGCATGTAAAGACATTAATTTGTTTTTATATCTGTATAAGGCCCACTGTATGTTTCACGAGACCTCTGTTGATGGGCATTTGGCCTATTTGCAGGTGTTGGCTGATGCTAACAGGGAACATTCTCATGCCTATCCTCAGTTATGCATACACAGGCTTTCTCGGCTATGTGTTTACAATTAGCCAGCTCCAGTTATTTCAAAGAGGAAATTTAAAATGAGAATTGAGTTGAAAAGTTGTACTTTGTCTTTTGTTTTACAAAGAACTTGAAATGGTTGAAGGAACAAAAAGGAATTAGGTAATGTTACACAAAAATTAGTTACCGCAGACACTTCCAACCCCTGGGCGGAAAGCAGAGGATGGTGCTACCTATAGCCCATGCTTACCATGCCACTGACCTGCTGCGAGGACTTAGGATTCACGAGATGCCGCCGCTTCCTTAACTGTCACCAGGGTGCTGTCACCATTACTACTACCACGACTTTTTCTATTACTACTGCTGTCAGTGATGTCATTGCCATGTCCCTAGTAGCACCTGCCAAAGGAGATCAAAAAAGTGGCTTTTTTCTTCTCTTTCTGCTTGCCATTTGCAGAACTGAGGGCTTCAGTTGGTAAGGGCATCCTTGGGAAGTGTAGTTTGCAGAACTCCTACATGGTAGAAGGGAGAATGATGAGGAAAGGCAAGTGTGGAAATGAGAAGCAAACGATGCTCTCCAACACAGTCCAAACAAACTCTTGAACACTTAGCATCATTATACATTTTTCTACCCATTTCTAATCTTCCCTGAAACAAGAAAATCACAGCATATTTTTGCATAACAGAAAGCAACTAGTATATATATATATATAATGATTGCCAAAAACATATACAAGAGGACGCTTTGGTCAACGTTGCTCAAGCAGCAGTTTGATTAGATGTCGATTATGCATCTGGAGGCCGGTAATCACTACTGCTACTTCCCCCATTTAAGTTTCCATGTGTTTCTCATAGTGTAAGGATCTTGTTGGACCTTTGAATGTTCATTCAGGGGATTTTTTTGTATTTTAAGGTATATTTTTTCTTACAGTAATGCTTTTTATGCCCAAGCCATACAATTTATTTTGTATTCAAATACAGAAATAGTGATCTGATCCAATACTTTCTGGAGGAAAACTGGCTGTATTGGGCCTTGTTGAGATGCTAGTGGGTTGATGTCTGACTTAGCAACTTTTTAGGGAAATGCGATACTATCATTGACTGCATGATGTCTTTACTTCTATATACTGTAGAAGCTAATCTACACAAACTCACACATAAGACTGCAGCTAGAAACAAACATGTAAACAATTTACTTATTCTTAATAAAAGACAGGTAAGGAACAATATGTAGTAAGCAAAAAGACAATTGCCCCTTTAAGACAAATTTTGATTTAAAAAAAAATCAAAAATTGTACACAAAATTCAATAAATAAGTGATGAAGTACTAATTTTGGTTAGTATTCTGAAATAAACAGGCAATGGAACATAAAGGAGAATAACTGGAAGGATGGAGTAGACATGGTTATTTTAAATAATATAGTCATAGAAGAGGTTTGGAGGGTTACTCTTCAAACTCTCTCAAGATGAAGAAGAACACATTCAAGCTTATGAAGAGCCAGGGAGAGTAAAGGTATGAGTAAAGAGTACATCAAAAAAGGGATAATCTATCCAGTGTCCCTGAGGCAAGAAGGGCTTGACAAATGGATAGAATAGGAAGAAGTGAGGTCGGCATAGAGCATGGGGGAAATCGAGATGGAGACATGGTACAAAACAAGTTTCAGAGGCTCAGTAGATTGAGACAAGACTTTTGGAATTGATTGTGAGGGCAGCCTTTACTTAACAAATGCAATGCACCCAGCTATATGAAGCTATGTGAGAAGTACAAGGTATGCTGGACCAAATCCCAGTGATGATAGATGAAAATTCTTTTCCACATTTTGATAAAATTATTCTCAAAATAAAAATTTAAGAAATTTTGTATATTTATAGCTGACCTCCATAAAGGAAGTCTTATAACTAGACAAAATGATTCCACAAAAATGTTTGCCCCTGATGGGTCAGGGGCAGCTTTAAAAAGAATCACAATACTGTCTGTTGATACATTTTTGTTCCTCTTTCTTTGGATTTGCAATAACATTTTCAAGCATAATTTACTCTCCTCAGATCTCCACTGTCTACTCCTGCCATAAATAAGCTTGCTTGTTTGTTCACAAATTTAAAAAGACATAAGAAAAAGAGAAACCATCAAATAAGAACTTCTAGATGTTTCACCTACAAAATAACCAAAATTAGTATATCTGCACTATTTTTTGCCCTTCGTCATAGATACAGCAGAGGACCTGGCCCTTCTAATATCATTGCTCTTACCAGCACATGTATCCCAGTTCATTCTGGCTTCTCTAGAACATTATTTCTAGAGAAGGTGTGATCAAACAATATGGCGAATCTTTAAATGAAAAAATGTATTCTTCTTTATAGAGGAGTAATACTCCATTGTATAAATCTACCACAGGGCTGGCCGAGTGGCACATTGGTTAAGAGCTGGTTTGGGACGCCTGCAGCCCCAGTTCGTATCCCACATATGAGGGCCAGTGACACTGCCCTCTCTACAGCTAACAACAGCTCCACTTGGAGCTGGGCTGTGCGAGCCCCAGCGACGGTGTAGGCTGCAGCCCCTGCTGCAGTGGGCTGACATAGGCTACAGTGAGTGGCCGGCAGCAAGCGCGAGCAGCTGGCAGCGAGCGTGAGCTGCCAATAGCTGCAGTGAGCGACCACCCAGAGGCTGCGACTGATCTGCGTCATCCGGGAAGAGCGCAATGACAATACCAACATGAGCCAGTGAAGCAACATCCTCTGCAACTAGACTGAAGAACAAAAAGACAGCAACTTGTCTATTCTACTTCCCCAGCGCTGTTTCCCTCCCCCAATTCCCCAATAAAATCTTAAAAAATAAAATAAAAATAAAAATAAAAAAATAAATGTACAACAGTTTCTTAATCCAGTTGTCTACCGATGGGCATTTCGATTGTTTCCAACTCTTGGCTATTGTAAACAGCACTGCAATAAACATAGGGATGCATATATTTTTTTCAAATTAGTGTGTTGGGTTTCCCTGGATGGATACCCAAGAGTGGAATTGCTGGGTCATATGGTAATTCCATTTCCAGTTTTTTGAGATACCTCCATACTGATTTCCATAATGACTGCACCAATCTGCAGTCCCAACAACAGTGCACCAGGGTTCCCTTTTCTCCATAACCTCACCAGCACTTGTTGTTTGTTAATTTATTGCTGATAGCCATTCAAACCTGAGTGAGGTGGTATTTCATTGTAGTTTTTATTTGCATTTCTCTAAGGATTAGTGAGGTTGAACATTTCATATGCCCGTTGGCCATCTGTATGTCCTCTTTAGAGAAATGTCTTTTCATATCCTCTGCCCATTTTTTAATTGGGTTGTTTGTTTTTTTGGTGTTGAGTGTTTTATAAATTTTGGATATTGACCCCTTATCAGATATATCATTCACAAATATCATCTCCCATTCTGTAGGCTGCCTTTTTGTTTTATTGATGAAATCATACCATTCGCAATGATATAAGTGGACCTAGAGACTATTATGTTAAGTGAAATAAATCAGTCAGAGAAAGACAAATACCATATGATTCACTTATATGTGGAATCTAAAAAACTGAATGAATAAGCAAACTAAACAGAAATAGTCTCAGAGATATAGAGGAATAATTGATGGCTACTAGTTGGGAGGAGGTGGGGATCAGGGAGAAGGGGAAGGGATTAGACAGCATAAATAGGTAACTAGAATATTGCCACAGGGATATGAAAGACAGTTTGGGGAATATAATTAATAATGTTGTAAATATTTTGTAAGGTGTCAGATGGTCACATGTCTTGTTAGGGAGACCACTTCATGGATGGTGTAGAGGCTTGATCACTGCACTGTATACCTGAAGTTGATATTGTATAATATTGTATGTCAACTATAATTGAATATATATATATATATATATATATATATATATATATATATATAGTCATGGGATGTGGAGTATAGTGTGGGAGTGGAGTCAATGGAATTGTAATAGATATGTATGATTTGGGGGGGTGAAGGGAGTGGTGTGGCAGATTGGGGTATTGTCATTTTGAGGGGTAAAAAGTATAACTATTGCACTGTGTTGTGTACTTGAAACTAACTTTAAAAAAATAAATTAATTAAAAAAAAGAAAAAAAAGAAAAAAAGTATTACAGTAAAAGACATTGCCATTAATCCCCCTCAACATATTCCCCTTTGCTTTGAATACACTTATCCCATCATTCTTGCCACTTTCTGAAGGAGTTCTGGAAGTCCTCTTTCCTCAGTGTCTTTTCTTCATCCTCCCATCATCACAACGCTCCACATTACACATCACTTCTGGTACAGAAATTTATGTTAAATGAAAACATTACAGCATGTCCTCATCGACCTTATTCATCAGACCTGGCAAGTATGACTTCTGACTCTTCCCCGAAAGCAAAATGATTCAGGACATTGAGGCAGCCACGACAGCACAACTAAAGACACTCACAAAAGATGACTTCTGGAACTGCTTCATAAAGTAGCAAGAAAATGGGATAAGTGTGTTTGAAACGAGGGGAAGTATTTTGAGAGGGATGAATGGCAATGTGTCTTTTATTGTAATATTTTTTTATGTGAACATTCACCATATTATTTGATCACACCTCATATATACAACCTCTTCTTAATGAAATCCTTTTAGAAACCCTCAAGATTCTTTTTAAGACCAAAAATAAGAAATCCTCAATCCCATATCCTTGTCTATGTATCACCTGATTTCTCTACTCTATTTGATAGTTAAGCTTCTGTAAGAGTTGTCAGCACCCTATCTGTATTTTCTTATCTCCTATTCCCTCCCAAACACATTCCAATTCTGTTGTGCCCTGTAAAGCCACCAAAATAACTCAATATTATCACCAGTGACCTCCACCTGTCAGTGTGGAACTAGGAATTTGCAGTCCTGACATTACTTGACCTGTCTGCAGCATTAATGCAGCACAGCTCTTCCCTCCTTCATCTCCGCCTTCCTTCAGCCCTTCCTCCTTCCCCTTCTCCCTCCTTCAGCTCCTATGCTACAACACCATCTTCCGTTTCCTCCCTCTTCTCTGACTCTTCTTTCTCAGCCCATTGTCAGTCTTATTTTTTTTCATCCAGCCATTTAATATTGGAGATTATAAGGTCTCTCATATATGCTTTTTTAAATTCACAGATGATGTATACATTTCTTTTTCTAGCCCTGACCTTTTTTTCAGTTGTATAAGAAGGAAGCTTCATTCTTCACATCTGACATATACCTAACATTTAATCTATCAGACACAAACTCACTGTGGCAAGGAGACCTTTGGGTGGCCCCAATAAGTCTTGCCCCTTGGTGTTCACATCCCATGCAATTCTCTCTTTTGAGTTGGGCAGACTGGTCATTTGTTTCCAGGAAATAGAATAAGGCACAGCTGGAGGGATTTTTTAAAAATGTAATTAAGAACCCAAATCAGATGATTTTGAGTTAATCAAAAGACAAATTAGGGGCCAGCTGAGTGGCGCATTGGTTAAGAGCTGGTTTTGGGATGCCAGCAGCCTGGGTTCGGATCCCACATATGAGAGCCAGTGACACTGCCCTCTACAGCTAATGACAGCTCAAACCTGAAGCTGGGCTGCGAGCCCCAGAGATGGTGTAGACTGCAGCCCCTGCTGTAGTGGGCTGCTATAGGTTACAGTGAATGGCCAGCAGACAGCGTGAGCGGCTGGCAGCCAGCATGAGCTGCCAATAGCTGTGGTGAGCGACCGTCCAGAAGCCGGCGACAGATCTGCCTCATCCGGGAAGAGCACAATGACGATACCAACATGGGCTAGTGAAGCAATGTCATCCGCAACTAGACTGAAGAACAAAAAGACAGCAACTTGTCTGTTCCCCTTCCCCAGTTCCCCAACACTGTTCCCCTCCCCAATTCCCCAATAAAATCTTAAAAAAAAAAAAGGCAAATTATCTTGGGTGGGTTTCATATAATTAGATGAAAGCTCTCTTAAAAGAGGGGCTGAGCCATTTCCTAGGCAAGGGATGCACCCTCTGGTTTGGTGCAGTAAGCTGCTCAATGGCAAAAACGCACATGACAGGACTGTGGGTGGCCTCTGGGAACTAAAGGCAGCCTGCAACGGACAGAGTAACAAACACCAAGGCCCTTGACCATGCAATCAGGAGGAAACGCATTCTGCCAATAACTGAGTTTGCTTGGACTTAAACGGATTCTTTCTGAGGGAGTCACTGGAAGGAAATGCAGCTGAGCCAGCACCTGACTGTTAGTCCAGTGGGATGCTGAGCGGTGGGTCCACTTAGGCTGTGTTCAGGCCATGAGATAATAATGGGTGTGTTTCCCAGTTCTGTCTGTGGTAATTTGTTACACAGCTTTAAAAAATCAAATGCAGTCTCAAATATGCCCTCAAGCCTCATCCTCTCCTTGGATCTTTTGTACTTACAGTTGCAAAGTCCAGAAAACTTCCTTTCTGTGGTCACTTGGAAAAGAAAGATCCTCCTCATGGCCCACAAGGCCCTGCACAGGTTGGTTCCACCCCTGTCTCCACCCCCTTCCCTCCCTCATGCTCCCTGGCTTCACCCACAGTGGCCTCTCTGGGCTCCTCAAGCCCAGTTTTAAGTTCTCCTGCCTTAGTGCCTTTATGAAGGCTGTTCCATCTTCCTGTAAGTTTCTAACATTCTTTAGAAATTTTCTTCTTAAAACAGTTCAGTCAACATTTCTTCAGAAATCCATTCCTTACTTCCCTAACTAAAATAAATTATTTTGTGCAAGCAAATGTTTTTACAAATGAAAAATTCTTTTGGATTCCCCACTCTTTATACTTGGTATTCCCAGGAGAACTGCGCTATCCACTGTTCTACGCCTGGGTCCTAAACACCAGTCGCGAATGTGTATACTGACTTGCATGCACAGGGCCCTGAATTTGTTTGAATGCTATGTTTCAGCCATCTTGAGATTCCAAAATATTTTTGAAGAAGAGGCCACACATTTCATTTTACACCAGGCCCCACAGATTATCTTGCCTATCTTGGTCTTATACTTTTTTCCTTCTTCATCATCCTTGAAAAATCAAAACAAAACATTTTATTTTCATCTACCTTAACAAAGTCTAATTTGGAAAGCGGGAAAATGCTACCCAAGATATTGCTTATGGATTTTATTTTTAATTCCAATTATTAAACAATTCACATTTTTGAGAATCTAAAAATTCTGCAGAATTTTATCTTTTCCATGTAATTAGTAAAATGTCTCTACAGTAAAGATGTATCAAATTTACTTTTTTATGTAGACTGAGATGGCAGAATAGCTGGAGAATTGGGTCTATTTGTTGAATAAACAACAACTTGTTTAGGTGTTACACATCTGTTATTTATACATTCAGTTAATTGCCTATATGTATGAGTTGTCAGATTTTGATCAAAAAATTGAAAATTGTTTCTCAGTAACCAATAGCTTCATACTCACATAGAGTTCCCACTTTATCTTGTGCATTGTACTTATGTCCTTAATGGATCATTTATATTTGCTAAAATAGACTTTTATATTCCCAAATGCCACCCTCTGTCTCTCTCTCTCTTTTTTTTGTAACCCAACAGCATGTATGTATTTATTATGTATTTGTCTTTTTCAGTTATAATTGACATTCAATATTATATTAGTTTCAGGTATACAGCATAGTGGTTAGACATTTTGTGCCACCCTCTCTTAAGCAGCTAGTAGAGAGCATACTATTAATTTTATGAACATTATAGTCTCTTCTAATTCTTATATATACCCTTCCTGAAAGATCACCATAAGCTTTTGTTTTCTCTATATTGAAACATACCACATTTAAAAAGAAAAAAAGCAATATTTCCCCAAGATAACATGATTATATAATTTGCTTTCACATTTTTAATTATCAATCACATTAACAGAATTTTTCAAATAAATAAATAAAAAGCATGGGGGACTAACATGTCCTTCATTCTTCTATGTTATATGAAATCACTTCAACTAAAACCTGTATCAAATGCACTTTCCTTCCTAATTAATTTGGTGGTTACTTATCACATTGAAATTTAAATGTACTAATCAAATGTTTATTTTGTAATTATATTACATTAACCCTGATTACAGATGTTATTTATTACTTCAAGGATTACATTAAAATGCAAATGCTACAACTGTTTTTTATGTTAATTTATATCTATCAAAGCAATTACTAGTGAACAGTGGCAATTGATCCAAAGTCTTTTTCATATTATGAATTTATGACTTCATATGTAAGTAAGTGAATATGTTGACTTTCTTTAACATGGAAATTTTTTTTTTTAAGATTTTATTGGGGAATTGGGGGAGGGGAACAGACAAGTTGCTGTCTTTTTGTTCTTCAGTCTAGTTTTGGAGGATGTTGCTTCACTGGCCCATGTTGGTGTCATCATTGCTCTCTTCCCAGATGAGGCAGATTGGTCGCCAGCCACTGGATGTCGCTCACCGCAGCTATTGGCAGCTCACGCTGGCTGCCAGCCACTCATGCTGGCTGCTCGGCCACTCACTGTAGCCTATGGCAGCCCACTGCAGCAGGGGCTGCAGCCTACATCGTCGCTGGGGCTCGCACAGCCCAGTTCCAGGTGGAACTGTGGTTAGCTGTAGAAGGCAGTGTCACTGGCCCTCATATGTGGGATCCAAACCGGGGCCGCTGGCATCCCAAAACCAGCTCTTAACCAATGCACCACTCGGCCGGCCCCAGATATGGAAAATTAAAAGACATCTGTAACTTATAAACACATTTCTAATTTAACACAAAGCATTACATTTTTTTAACACAAACTCAGTAAGTAAAATAAAAAATATATATATTTTTGAAATGCATAAAGAACTATGAAACAAAAATCTAATTCCCAACACAAATATTCAGATCTTTTTTTTTTCTAGGTAACAAGACAAGAGAGCAAAAATTGTAAAGCATTTGAAACGGCATCATGTTTGTTAAGAATGTATTATCATGTTTGTTGAAAAAAAGAACTTCAAAAATATCTTCGAAAAGCCAACCAAATGAATCTTAAAATATCACTCTGGGGAAACCTATACTAACTGTCTGTAGTTTAACTGTTTTGATGATATTGTGAGACTGTGTTTCTGTCTAACCTATTGTCTAGCAATCAATTTACTTGTGACATATGAAGTATGCCATGCTAACTCCCATCTGTTTAATAATAATAATAATAGAACAAAGCTTTTCTCTTTTAAGCCAGAACTAAATATTAAAATTCTATTAATTTTGGTAGCCAAAGTATTGTCTTAAAATTATAAAAATGATATTGATAACTCATGATATTGATAACTATTGAAGCCAACTGTAGTAGTAAGTTGAACAGATATTCCTCTGTCCAGGCACATTGGATTTATTCTAGCTTCTTTCCTTATTTGTAACTTCTTTACCGACAATGAGAAATAGAATTCTCATTATCTATAATACGAGGTCTAACAATTAAGTTCACGAACTTGTTGCTGTGCTATTGCTACCTTTTTTTGATAGTAGATGTTCATTCATTATGAACTTGTACCAATTGGACAGTTAACCAAGTTTACTAGTTGGAAGCACTAAAAAGGCCGTGTGAAAAAGTTAGACAAAAATGACTTGAGCTTTTCACTAACAATTCATGGCTCTTGCATCACAACCACACACCAGCTCACATGGCATTGTCTATGAGGGAGTTTTTAGTCAGTAAACAAATCACTGTATTGGAACACCCTTCCTATTTATCTAATCTGGCCCCCAATGACTTCTTTCTTTATCCAAAGATAAAGGAAATATTGAAAGGAAGATATTTTGATGACATTCAGGACATCAAGGGTAGTATGATGACAGCTCTATTGGCCATTCCAGAGAGAGTTCCAAAATTGCTTTGAAAGATGGACTAGGTGCTGGCATCAGTGCATAACTTCCCACGGGGAGTACTTCTAAGGTGACCCTAGTGATATTCAGCAGTGAGTTAAATAGCACTTTTTCTAGGATGAGTTCACGAACTTAGTTATCAGACCTCATATATTTACTTATTTTTAAAATCATACAATATACATAAAATGGTTTGTGGAATTTATAACCCTATTAAAAATATATTTATTAACTTAAGTATGATCCTTTTTGTGTTTAATCAAAATTCAATTTCCAAAGTAACTTAGTTATTTTATTTCTACCATCTTCATTGTAAGTTATCTATTTGTAATACAATTAGGTTCATTTATTCCAATTTGTTGCAACTTTATTTTCATTTTGCACATTTTTATTTTAAGTTTACATAAACGGAAATTCACTCATTGTGATATAGAGTTCTATTAATTTTGGAAAATACCTAGTTAGGCATGTACCTAAAGAGTCATAACATAAAATAGTTTCATCAACCCTCCCAATTTTTGTCTTACTTTGGTGTTAACCTTTCACTCTATCCCCTACCCCTAGTAATGACTGTTTTGTTGAATGCTCATAGTTTTGCTTTTTCCATAATATCACATATGGAAGCAAACACAACATATTGCCTTAACTAAGGTAGCAATGTCAGAGACTCCAAATATAATTGGGGATTTGCTTATTTCTCTTTCAAGTTGTATCAGTTATTGTTTTGTGGGTTTTGGAACTCTGTTGTTAGGTACATCGTTGTTTAGATTTTTTTTTTTCTTGGAAAATTGAGCTCATTTTATTCTGTAATATTCCTCTAATATAATGTTCCACTGATATTTGTTGTTCTGAAGTCTACTTTGTTTATCAATATAGTTACTACAACTTTTATTTGGTTAATGTTTGCATGATGTACTTTTTTGTTCTTTTGCTTTAAACCAATCCATTTCCGACATTCTCTGTTTTAAAACTGGCTCCTTACATCTTTCATATTTAGTGTGATTATTAATATATTTGGATGAAAATCTACCACATTCCTAGTGTTTCCTATTTGTTTCATATGTTTTTGTTTCTTTTTTTCCTCTATCTCCTCTTTCTGTCTTTATTTATGAATAATAATAATTTTGTAGTTAGTGTTTACCATATACATTTTTATTAATCAGTCTACCTTTAAATAATATTAAACCTCCTTTTGTAGTACAAAGATCATACAATGGTATATTCCCATTTCCTCCCTCTCTTCATTTGACCATGTTGTCCTACATTTTATCTTTATATTCTATCAATATACAGTATATTGTTACAATTTGAAGAGCCCACTGAAAACATTCCTTAAGTTTACTGTGTTTTTATCTCCAGCATTTCCATTTGACTTGTTTTGACAACTTTTTTTATTTTTATTTGAGCCATCCTGCTACCTGTTGGCAGCTCGGTGGCAACTCAGCTAAGGCTGGGCATCGAACTGCTGTTGCTCAGAGTTCAGCTTGCACTCTTGAGCGAGCTCTTAACCAACTGAGCCACTCGGCCCTTGTTTTTACATTTTCCATTTTTCTGATGAAACTACCCATCTGCTCTTGCTTGTTGTCCACCATTTCCATTAAAGCCTTTAACATATTTGTTTATTAATCAGTTATTTTACATCTGTCAGATAGATCCAACATCCATCTCATGTGTGAGTATGATTCTGTTGACGAATTGTCTCTTGGGAGTGTGTTACTTTTTCTTGCCTTTGTATGTGCCTCAGAATCTTTTGCTAAAAGCTGGACAATTTGCTTAAGGCAATAGAAACTGTGGTGACTAGTTTTATGCTTGGAAATGGTCACATCCTTTCTTCTGCTATACCTTTAGTGTGAAGGTTACATTATTCTCCTAAGGAATTGAATTGGCTTTGAGGTTTGTTCTTATCCTGGCTTTCCTTTAGCAGAACCTCAGGTTTAGGGTGGTTAATGGTTGGCCAGAGGGTTTCTCTCAGTGTCTACTCTACCCTTAGCATTAGGTCTTTCCTTTGTGCTGTGCCTGAGTCCTTCGTCTGCAGCTGGCACAGCAGGGTTGTACCATTACCTGATGCTAGCTTGCCTGGTGACGGGGGCTGCAGAGAGATGTTCTCTGATTTTCTGATTCAGCCTAAGTTTTAAGCAGGCACTGTGTTCCTTGTTCCTAAGAGTGTGACTTTCTCAAGTTCCCCTATCTCTCCTCTAGTTTTATTTCTAGATTTGGCAGATATGCCTGCCACCTTTCCAGAGATGAATATCTTTTTCAGAGGGTTCCATATCTCAGCTTCCCTAATGTCACCACTTTTAGTTGCCATTTTCACAGCAGATTGGTGCACTTTTGCTTTCAAGAGGTAAGAGAGAAGGGATTTGGAAAAAGTTTATGGTTTTTCTCTCAGCTGCTGCTATTCTCCTCCCCTGGCCTTCACTTGGTTGGAAACATTCTTAGGAGTCTAGTCTTCCCTGAGTGGGGCTGCTCACACAGAAAAAGCTTGCAATTAGGTACATGCTTTTTCACATTCTCTGCACAGATTGCATTCAGACCACCAATTCTTCCATTATTCTAACTCAATTCATAGTGTCCAGCTGCATTATCTCAAGGTCAGCAAATGTCTGCATCCCTCTGTCATTGCTGCCACCTGTCTCCCAGATTTCAGGTTAGCTCATCTCTCTGATGGGTTCAAAAACAGCTATGACAAATTGTAGCTTATCTGATTTGTTTCTTTTTGTATAGCTGGCCACTTATTTTTCCAGCTCTTTATGTCTCCCAGCAAAAACTGAAGATAAGGTTGATTTTGAAAACCACATAATTCATAATTTAAAAAACGTAAAGGAGAGAAAGAACGCTAACATTTAGTGGCATCTGCAATATGTCAGACATAATGCAGGCTAAGTTATTTGCATATGACATCATGTTTAATATTTATACTATTTCACTTTACAGAGAGGACACTGACATTTATGAAGGTGAAGATACTGCTAAGACAGTCAAGAAGTAATTGTGTTTGGAGTCTTTATCTGTCTAAATGGGAAATGATGTATTTTCCTGTAGCTTGTATCTTTCATGCATTAAAAAAGGGTAGAGTCAAGAAAAAATTTATTCAAAAGCAATGTACTACTAAAGCATTTAAATATAGCAAAGAATATACATCTGCTAATTTTATTAGGAAATTTTCCTCTAAAGTACTATGCAGTAAAGACAGAAATCATGTGGGATTCAGAATGGGGTCCGAATTGCAGTCTCAAGTCTCAGGGTCTTACAAAAGACAAAAAATGAACAGCCAAACAACACACATATTAATGTTCTCTCTTCACCTTTTTCTTCTAACATGTGCATAGTTATCAATTCATCATCTACAAGATTAAAACATAAGGTATATGAATTGAATTTTGTATCTTAGTGACATTTAGATATTTCCATAGTATGACAACAAAACATTCTGTGAACCAGTGAAGCATATACTGATTTTTTAATTACCTCCATTGAAAAAAATCAACGGTGTTAACAAAATAAATGAACTTTATGCTAAGTACTTTATCATTTGACTTTCAGCTCTAGTACAGCTGTTTATGTGATTTGAAAAATACATTGCTATACTTTTAACATTTGTGAAGTCAGATAATTGTCAGAGATTTTCTTTAAATCTGATACAATTTTTATAGCCTAATAGTTATACTGTTTTTGTTCTGAAGATGGACAAATTTAGAAATGTTCCAGCTGTCTATGAAGCTCAAATTTCTTATTGGAAGGAACTATATGACTGGATTTTTCTTCAAATTCATATTTAGGGAATAATACATTGAAATACCTTAACACATAAAAATTTTCAGCATGCAGAAATATCTTGACATTATGTTGAGTGGTGACAGTAAGAATAAAAAAAAAATTCAATATTTTCCAGAATCATAAAGTTAACACATTGGTTTAGTAGCAGTCTAAGTTGAAAGAGTCAAAATTTCTAAGAACTTTCTCCATTACTGTTTGTGGTTGACTAATGAATGGATTTCCAAAAGATATTCATGTCCTAATCTCTGGACTTGTATGTTACTTTATAAGGCAGTCTTTGCAGGCATGATAAAGTTAAGGATCTTGAAATAGTGATGCTATGGTATGAATGCTTATGTCTTCCCAAATTTATATATTGAAATCATAATACCTCATGGGAATGGAAGTTAGGCGGTGCTTAGGTCATGAGGGTGGAGCCCTTGTGAAGGAGATTAGTAAAGGAGACCCCACAGAGCTCCATTTCATCATGTGAACATAGTGAGAAGTTGCCATGTATGAACCAGGAAATGGATTCTCACCAACCAGCACATCAAGTTTGCTGGTGTGACGATGGACTTGCCAGCCTCCAGAATTGTGAGAAATAAATTTTTCTTGTTTATAAGATACCTAATAATATTGCGTTACAGCAATTCAAACATATTAAGATGGAAAATTATCCTGGGTTAATTGGGTTGGTAGTAAATGCAATCAAATGCAATCATATGTAGGCGTACATACATATGCCTGCCTAACAGTGAGGCAGAAGATGTCTCACACACAAACACATACACACAAATGTGTAGGTCATGTGAAAACAGGGCAAAGAGATTTAAAGATGCTCGCTTGGAAGATTAGAGTGATATGGCCAGAAACCAAGGAATTCTGGCAGCCACCAGAAGAAAGATGCAAAGAATGGATTTTCCTCCAGAATCTCTGGAGGAAGTTCAGCTTTGAGAATACATATCTTGATTTTGGCCTAGAGGTATTCATTTCAGACCTCTGGCCTCTAAAACTGTCTGTTGTTTTAAGCCATAAAGTTTGTGATAGTTTGTTTGTTACATGAGCCACAGGGAACTATAACACTATTTAAAAAATAACTTATGTATTCAATAAATATTTTGAAAAGTATGACTGGTCTGAATTAGCCTGTGATATTGACCTACTTTCATTGTGCTAAGTAGGATATATAAACTAAGAAATCTGCTATAAGGATCCATATGGTTGGTACATGATAATTAGCTAGACATAGTAGTTGTACTTCATTTGGCTCAAGAATTAACTTGAATTGAGTATTAGATAGAAAAAAGAAATCCTACTGCCTTTAATTGTAGTTAAATGATTATATAGTCTCATATTGTTTCTCAAACATTTTATTCTATAAAAAATAATGCTTTCACAACAATCATGTCAACATTTTTCATTTCCCTTTACACTTGCTGATGTAAATTAAGTGTAAAACTGTAATCAATATGTTGCTTGCATTGTCCTTATAATCCTGAAATGAAAACAGAACAGTAATATTCTCTAAATGGAGGGCATTATAGAATGGAAGGCTCTAACAATGTGATAAAATAGGCACAAATTTTAATGGCATCTATCTTTAAACTAATTGTTAACAAGATATTAATGATATCTTGAAAGGTGGGCAGAGAGTCAAACAAATCTGTTTTATGTTTTTAAATTCCTTTCAAATGAATGAAAGTAATTTTAAATAGACTATTTCCTTCTTAGTGCTAAAGAATTACTTTTTCCTAACTGTTTATCAGAAGAAATGCATCTAAAACCAATTCTTATTTATTTATTAAAATTTTATTCATTAAAATGAACTATCATAGGCCATAATGAATAGCTCAACCAAATGACTAAGTCATTCCTTAGTACTTAGTATTTGTACTTAAAGAAGAAACAAAAAACAAAAAAGTATAGTGATGGCATTTTTTTTCAGGGGGGGAGAAATGCAAGATGTTCAGAATTATTTATTGCTTTAATAATTGCTTTATAATTGCATTTATACCAAATGCAAGTTTGTTTTAATATAAAATGGAATTATTATACATTTGCCTTAGTTTAGTAGGTTTTTCCTTATTACAGAACTTACATTTAAGTACTTTGAATGAGAGGAACAAGTCGCTATTCCAACTTTCATTTTACTCCCACTATAAAGTTTTCAACACTAGATGCATTTATTCAACAAATTACTTACTGAGCTCCTAACATATGCTAGGCAAGCTCTGATTTTTTTTTTCCCCTGCTATCATCTCCGTAGGTGATTTTAAAATGATGACCCTAATTTATTGCATTGTTCTTTCATAAGAAATGGGTTTCTTTCTACTTCATGCTGACTCTCCTTACATATAAGGGCATTATATTGATCACTTTTGGGGAAAATGTTTTTTATTGAGGCAAGTAGGCAAAGAAAATGGGTTATTTATGAATAAAATTGATTTTTCAGTTTTGATGTGGCT
This sequence comes from Aselliscus stoliczkanus, assembly GCA_033961575.1. Lineage (NCBI taxonomy): Eukaryota > Metazoa > Chordata > Mammalia > Chiroptera > Hipposideridae > Aselliscus > Aselliscus stoliczkanus. The sequence goes on from CM066729.1 coordinate 109,748,185, forward strand.
TCTTCTGTATGTCCTTAGTTATAAGACTTCAGTTCAGCTAGACTTTGAGTAATTCTCAATGATGATTGTTCTGTAGTTTACTGGTAATTTTGATGTGATCGTGAGAGGAGGTGAGGACAGCATTTATTTACTCCATTTCATCTTAACCAGAAGTCCAGTGATAAAATTTAAGGATACATATTTAAATCCTTTGTTGTTGTTGTTGTTGTTGTTGTTTGAGGGCAGTGTTACTGGCCCTCATATGTGGGACCCAAACCAGGGCCACTGGCTTCCCAAGCCAGCACTTAACCATCACACCACTCGGCCGGCCCAAAGGATACATATTTAACTTAAGAGATTTTGGGAATAATATCACATGAGCATTTTAAACTATATTGGAACTCAAATTAAACAAAGCCATAACAAAATTCACACATTAATGATCACAGATATACAATTCCTTGGTAAGAACACCTTTTAAAATCATGAAACCTGCATGATAGATCTCAATTACACAGAATAATGAAGAAAGTAGGAAATTAAAATGACAGAAGATAATTATGAAAATTAAGTAGAATAGAATGATAGTATGATGGTGTTAGGAAACCGTAATGCATTGAAATTCTCTCCCCTCAGCACCTTTTAGAGTACTGCACTTCAGATCTGAATATGCACTCAAATCATCTATGGATCCTGTTAAGATGCACTTTCTAATTCAGTAGGACTACAGCTCCTGCATTTTTAACTAACTCCCAGATGATGCTGATGCTCCTGGCTCATGGCCAAAGTTTTAAGGAAAGAATCGTTCAGGATATGAGAAAGAAGAGCCCTATTAAGCCCTTGTTACCTCATGATCTAAACTTAGTATGCAAATGTCCTTGTATTTCAGAATAAATGGAGCCTCAAATGGAACATCACATAATCAACGCTCACGAAACTATATAATGAGTGTTAATTGACTCCTAGTTCTCTGTATGTTAATTAAGATGCAAAGGGATTATCTGATTTCAAGAGAACAGTTTTTTTGAAAACCTCATGAGTCCCCATAGCCGGAAGTGAACTTTCAGGCACTTCCCTATTGACATGCAGCTGAACCGGCCTCATTGATCTCCATAGGACGGTAGCAGGGTGTGGAGTGAAGCAGAACAAAGCAGGCATCTGTACATTGCAAACTACTTAAATTCAAAATGATTATCCCAAACTGTCATTTGTGTTAACATTAACTCTCATTTGAGATTCCTAAACAGAAAAGGAGAAAGATAGACATTACTCAGTATAATACAGCAAAGCAACTTGAGTTACATATATACATATTCTACATTTTCCTTCTGAATTTGGCACAAATTACTGTAGTCTAAGTTTAAGAAGCAAAACACATTATTTCACTTTGATGAAAATAAAATACTGAAACTTATGGCACCAGTAATATGTCATATTTTCAGCATACTTTGTAGAAGTTAAACTAGTGTCACAGGCACATTGAATATTAATGTCAAAGAAACCTAAAGATAGTCCAGCCTGGAAGATATTGGCCAGAAAGGCTAATTAATTGGTCCTCCCAGAAAAGACCGTACAGAGCTGCAGAACCAGAAATAGATCCAAGTTCTGTTGGCTGTTTCTGGGAACCTCATTTCCGAATTATACAAAAAATTCAAATTTGATTCTTTACTAGGTTGCCAGATCTCTAAACTGAAATATGTCATGTATCTGTATCTGCAGTAGATACAGATTCCTAAGTCAATTGATCGTGCTGTCTGACAAAGCACAAACTCCAGCCTCCCCATTCTATATAAAAACTGAAGAAATAATAAAAAGTGACTATTAAAAGTAAGGTATTGATAATATTAGAATATAAAAATAGGCATTTTGGAGTCAGCCAAGTGGCTCAGTTGGTTAAGAGTTGGCTTAGAGCACAGGCTCTGAGCAACAGGGCCACCGGTTTGATTCCCACATGGGCCAGTGAACACTGCACCCTAGCTGAGCCATCACTGAACTGCCAACAGGTGGCAGGATGACTCAGCTGGTGTAACAACAAGATTGCCTGTTCAATGGTGGGCTAAGCCCACCCACAACTAAAGATTGAACTTGGCACCTTGAGCTGAGCTGCTGCCCGGATGGCTCAGTGGATAGGGCATGCGCTCTTAACAACAAGGCTGCCGGTTCAACTCCGTATGAGATGGTGACTATGTCTACCAGCAACTAAGACTGAACTCAGCACCTTGAGCTGAGTTGCCACCTGGATGGTTCAGAGGATAGAGCGTGCGCTCTTAACAACGAGGCTACTGGTTGAACTCCTGGATGGAATGGTGGCTATGCCCACCCACAACTAAGACTGAACACAGCACATTGAGCTTAGAGGCAAGAGCTGCCAGCAGGCAGCCAGATTGCAACTGGCACCCTCCACAACAAAGACTGAAGAACAACAACTTGGCTGATCCTCTCCCCCAATTCCCCAATAAAATCTTTAAAATAAATTTAAAAAATAGAGGCATTTTGCCCAGTGTAGTAGTGTATGAATGTATCAGAATTTTGAAAATTTGCCACCAAATTTTGAAGATAAATGGAGTCACTTTGAAGTAGGGAGTCAAAATCACACCACAAAACAAACAGAAGAAATGGCTGCCAGAAAATCTGGGCTCATTCATGTAACAGCAGATCAACACTTGCCCATTATATGTTTTTCTAGCATTTACATTTGCATAAAGGCCCTAGTACATTATGAAGATTTTCATGCATAATAGTAAAATAGGATGAGCTATGTTACAGTAACAAATTAACACTGGTATGTGAGCAGCTTCATACAGCATGTATATTTCTTACTTTTGCAATTCTCATATGTGTCAGATAAAAGAAAAATAGCTATCCTGGTCTCTTAGATTTAATTATGTCCCGTATTTATATGTGTGTTCACTATAGTTGTATCTATCACTTTACAAGTTGAAACCATGGCAGATAATTTGAGGTCTAAAAGGCAGATCTATTAAATCCATGTTGGCTTATTTTATTACAACTCATGATATTACTTCATTAGAAAAAAGAAAAAATCCATGACACATGTTACGCTGAATGGTATGCTAGAAAGGTGCAAACTAGTCCTCTTCTAGACAAACTAGGAGGTTTAGTCTTCAATCTAAGCCATTGAAGATCTTTCTATTTTAGTAACTGTGACAATAATTAAATGCCTATTTCTTACTCACTGTAGCCAGCATTGCTTATCTTCAGTCATTATTATTATTACTCTGTTCCTCCATCTGATAAACATATTCCTTATGATTATTTCTTTCTGTGTATGAGTTTCCTTTCTTTCCTATTCTGTCTTTTCCCGTAGGGGCAAGGCACAGCCTTGGTGTTCTTTAATGGGGAACAAAAAACTTAGGCAGAATCTAGGATGAGGGAAAACAGAAAACATTCTTGCTTACCCCCAAAGGATGGACTCTGCTCTTCTCTTTTTCCCATAACATTGGTTGAGCACTTAAACAAAAAAGAAGATATAAACCCTTTGTGTTTCTAGTCATTAGACCACACAGCCTCCCTTAAAAACAGCAAAATGTAGAGTGAAAAGCTCTCAAACTAGTTATGGATTGTTCTTAGATTATTTTCTGTTAATGGAAGAAATATATATATATATATATTTCTTCATATATATATATATATTTCACCCATTCCACAAATTGATAAAAGCTTATTTTAAACTTTGCCCATTTTTTTCAGTCTAAAAATAGTGCTTTTCAATGTAAGAGTTTCTACCCTTCATTAAAAGGATCATTAGTCAGATAAAGGAAAAGGAAGATGTAAAGCTGAATATAGAACATCGAATTCCATTCTTGCTAGACATATTTAAAAGAAAAAAATGTACTCCAGAAGACATTCTATTAATGCTGTTGAAGCTAGCCAGGAAGCTACAGCCCAGAACGCTCTACTGAGAAATGATCCATTCATAATGATAGCTGCTTTGAAGAGACAGCTTGCTTCAGGTGTCTTCCACCCTGAATGCCATAGAAGTACTGTCCCATAAAGACTTCACTAACAGAAACCCTGGTCCAGTCATCTTCCAGACCTAAGTTTTGGTGGAAGATACTGGAATTGGGGAAAATATTATAATAAGAGCTTATAGTGACTTAGGCTTCAGAGCCCAGTAAAGATATCATTGGTACCAGTCTATCAAATTATTAGTTAAGTGTCACATTATACCCTGCCTGTCTACCTCCATGCACCTCTCCATAAAGACAGATCATAACTTCAATATTATGCTTACTATATGTATCCCTGTTTGGCACCAAAGGATGGCCGGCTAGTCAATGATGCGTAAGTTTTCTCAAGAGAGAAACAACCCAAGCCAGACACGGTCACATAGGTTCCTGTGGGTGTGCGTGGGTGCCTGTGCATGCCAGTGGATGGCAGTGGGTACCAGCAGGTACCAACAGGAGGAATCAGGAGTTAATAGAAATAGGGTGTGAACCCCTTGGTTCAGGGTCTGGCAGCCTGCCTGTGAAATGACCTATTGATATGATAATGTCTGTCCTCTGTGCATTCTTATCAGTAACCTTGGCAGAAGGAGTTCTGTCTCTTAAGTGGTGCATGACAATAATCTCCAGTAATGGCAGCTTGCAAGTGTGGGTGATTTGGCCTTGAGCTATGTTTTTGGGCATGAGGCACACAGACTGCAGAAGCTACATTGACTCTTGTTTATGTGTAAGATAATAAAAGGAATGGTCAGGCCCGATTCGGGGCTCCAGTCCACGAGACTGGGGTCCTCTGGCCCCAAACTCTTTTCTCTCCTATTTTGTGTCTCTATTTCTCTCTTTTCCTTAACCTTTCACCGTTCCTTCTCCACACCCACCCAGCCCAGTCGTGCGGGACTCAACAGTTAAGTAGATTTAATAATACATATTTGTACAATTTTTGCTAAGGAAACATTTGTACCAAATTACCAATAGTATGCGTTTTAGAATATAAATATTGGGGATGAGGTCCGGAAGATGGCAGCTATGAGGAGGGCTCCCTGAGTTCTCCACTGGAAATATCCACAATTTGAATTTCTATAACTCTTCAAAGGGATGTCTACTCATCACACAGAGCAACTAAGAGTCTCACACAATGATTGCTGGAAGGTGGGCAGACCAAGACAGTGGGGGAAGGGGGGGCCAGGTGCTTGGAGTCGCAGCCTGCACCCTCGGCTGTATCATAGGGCTTCAGAGCAGATCGGTGAGTGTTCCCACTGCTTACTCCCTGCACCCCATGGCCCACCTAGAGAACAGCAAGAGCACCACGGTCAGCAGTCTGAGGAAGAAGCCTCAGGCCGGATGAAAGGGGGAGGAGAGAGAGATGAGCGTGCAGAGGTACGAGCTACACCCGTGACTGTGGAACCCCAGGTCCTCAGGAAACAGGGTGCAGAGCATGGCAGCAACAGGGCGCGAACAATCCCTGCACCCACCCGATTCAGGATCAGTCCCTGAGCTCACCCAGTCCTGCCAGGAGCACAATAGGAGCACCCTGGAATGCAGGCTCTAAGGCAGAAGCCTGAAACAGGGAGAGCAGGGGAAGAGGGAAACGTGATGCGTGGAGACGCAATCCTCACCCACCACTGTGGAGACACAGGACCCAAGGAGGCAGAGTGGAGATCTGAGCAGCTGCAGGGTGGGCACAGTCCCTAAGACCCCACTGCCCTCCGGGAGTGCAGCAGGAGCTCTGCTGGAGAGTCTGAGGCAGAGGCCTTAGCTCAAAGCAGCAGTGGGACTGTTTTTTGTTTTTGTGTGTGGGTTTGCTTTTTTTCCTCCCTCAGACAGAAAGCAAAAAACAACTACAGAAATAAAAGCCCACCCTCACCCTACCTCAGAAACCTTGGCCACCGTCATGCCAGAATCTTAAGCTGACCCCTGGATGGAGGAGTATGGTAAGATTACAGAGGTACCACCTGCAGGGAGTAGAGAATTTCCACCCCAGAAGAGGCTGCAAATAGTGAGCCTACCTACCCTGCCCTTACCTTTCCTGCAAGGTTTGGGAGGCAGGGAAGTTTCAGCTGCTAAGGCACTAGCAGGCTCCCTGGCAGGTGGCTTTTTGCAGTGCTGAACTCTCACACCCCACACAGCCTTCAGCAGAAAGAGTGTCCAAAGACACACATTGAGCCTTCTGGGTGCGCAGCCTGCCTTGGGGCAGACTAGAGAGGAAACGGCATTGACTTTGTAAAACCTACCAATCACACCTCATAACCACACTCATCTACAATAGACCTGCATTGCCAGGGTCACTCTAGGTGCCAGACTGTGCCCGAACAAGACACAGAGGAATTTGTGTACAGCAGAGGACAACCTGGAGAGAGCTTGGTAAACTTTAGCCAAGACTGGCATTGGTTTTTTTCCTTTTTTTTTCTTTTTATTGGTTGCTTGTTTTGATTGCCTTTGTTTTTTTTTCTATTTCATTATTATCATTTTTTAGCTTTTAATATAGGCATATATACGGGTGTATATATGTGAATATATATGTCCATATATATGGTTGTGTAGACATATATATTTTTCTATTTTTTTATTTTTATTTTTATTTCTTTCCTTCTTTCTTTTCCACCCTCACCCTCTCCCTTCTTTTCTTCATTCCTTTCACTGCTCTACTTTTCCGCCTTCTTTCCTTTATTTTCCTGCATTTTTTTTTTGGGGGGGGTATTGCTATTTTCTTTCTCGTGTTCATTCTATTTTTTATTTTATTGCATTTTATCTTGTTTTGCTTTGTCTTTTGTTCTTCGTGTTTTTTTGTGGTTGTTGTTTTGTTTTTGTTTGTTTTCTTCTTTTGTATGTGTGTTATTTCTGTACAAGTTGACTATAGGTTGTTGGTTGATTTTTTTTTTCATGTGAGAGCATCTGGTTTCCGTTGGTGGCTGTGGTGGTTCATCTGTTTTGCTCTAAAATTGCTCTGCAGCAGGGCCCACCCAAAGAGACACAAGAATCATCAAACCAGAGGCCAAACTTAAACTAAACCGGAGTATTTCCAGGTTTGACCTACCAGAGTCACACCCAAAGGGAAATCGCTAAGAGGCATAAGAGCCCAAAGGGGCCAAGCCTCATCAGAGGGGTCAACCCCCACACAGCAGCTCATAAACTGTGGGCACTGCTAATCATCACAGCTAATCAGCCTGGGAGTCAATACCACCTACTGACAAGCCAAAAGCAATTGAAGCTCAACTTCAACAGGAGAAGACACACAACACAAGGAATACCTCAGGTACACATGCACAGGAGAATAGGGAGACTGAGTAATTCAAATATAAAGAACACACCACATAGGTCCACCCAGAAAAGACTGAGAGACCTAGGGGATCTATAACATTGAAACAAGCACAAAGAGTAAGCCACAATGGGGAAACAAAGAAACACATGCCAAATAAAAGAACAGAAGAAACCTCCTGAATCACTGGAACTAGAGGAAATAGAGGTAAACAACCTATCAGAGACAGAGTTCAGAATACTGATTATCAGAATGTTCAAGGAAACTAATGAGAATATAAAGAAGGATAGAGAAATCATGAAAAGCAACCAGCTAGAACTAAAGAACACAAATACTGAATTAAATAACGAACTCCATGGAATTACTAGCAAACTGGATGAAGCAGATGATCAAATCAGTGACTCAGAAGACAAGATAGCAGAGATCATCCAAGAGGAACAACAAAAAGAAAAAAGAATGAAAAACATTAAAAATACTTTAAGAGAGCTGGGTGACAACATGAAGAGCAACAACAAGGGCATCATAGGAATACCAGAAGGAGAAGAGAGGGAGCAAGTGCTCGAGAACATATTTGAAGTAATAATGTATGAATACTTCCTTCACCTGGCAAAGGACACTGACATACAAGCCCAGGAAGTGCAGAAAGTTCCAACCAATATGATCCCAAACAGGCTCACATCAAGACACATTTTAGTGAAAATGGCAAAGGTTAAAGACAAAGACAGAATCCTAAAAGCAGCAAGGGAAAGGCAGCAAGTTATTTACAAGGGCATCCCTATAAGCTTATCACCTGAATTTTCTACAGAAACTCTGCAGGCCAGAAGGGAGTGGCAGGAGATTTTCAAATTGATGAAAAACAAAGGCCTACAACCTAGATTGCTTTATCCAGCAAGGTTATCATTTAAAATTGAAGGAGAAATAAAGAGCCTTTCAGAAAAGAATAAGCTAAAGGAATTCATTACCACCAAGCCAGCGTTGCAGGAAATGTAAAAAGGGCTTTTTTAAGCAAAAGAGAAAGACAAACTTATTAAGAAGGACCAGGAACACAAAAACAAAGCGGCGATAACTACACACCTATCAATAATCACATTAAATGTAAATGGATTAAATGCTCCAATCAAAAGACATAGGGTGGCTGAATGGATAAGAAAGCAAGAACCCTGCATATGCTGTATACAGGAGACTCACCTCATATCAAAAGACACATACAGGCTGAAAATAAAGGGATGGAGTAAAAGATTTCATGCAAATGGAACTGAGTAAAAAGCTGGAGTAGCGATACTTACATCAGATAAAATGGATTTTGAATTGAAGATAATAATAAAGGATCAAGAAGTACACTTCATAATAATAAAGGCATAGATCCAACAAGAGGACATAACCCTAGTAAACATCTATGCACCTAACATAAGAGCTCCTAATTATATAAAACAGATATTGACAGACGTAAAGATGGAGATCAACAGTAACACTATCATAGTAGGAGACTTCAACACTCCTCTGTCACCAATGGACAGAAAATCAATGTGGAGACACTGACCTTAAATGACACATTAGACCAGCTGGATTTAACTAATATTTTCAGAGCACTTCACTCCAAAGCTACAGAATATACATTCTTCTCAAGTGCACATGGAACACTATCCAAGATACACCACGTGTTAAACCACAAAACAAATCTCAATAAATTTAAGATTGAAATCATATCAAGCGTCCACTCTGACCACAATGCTATGAAACTAGGAATCAATTATAAGAAGAAATCTGAGAAGCTGACAAAAAAATGGAGCTTAAATACCATGCTACTACATACCGAGTGGATCACAAATGAGATCAGGTGGAAATCAAAAGATGCCTCCAGAGAAACGAAAAGGAAAACACCACAACCCAAAATCTCTGGGATGCAGTGAAAGCAGTCCTAAAAGGGAAGTTCATAGCAGTGCAGGTCACCTAAAGAAGGAAGAAAAATCTCAAATCAACAGGTTATCCTTACACCTCAGGGAACTGAAAAAGAATAGCAAAATAAGCTTAAAGGGAGTACAAGAAAGGAGATAATAAAGACCAGAGTGGAAATAAACGAAACAGAGACCACACACACACACAAAAAAAATACAATAGATCATTGAAACCAAGACCTGGTTTTTTTAGAGGATAAACAAAATTGACAAACCTCTAGCCCGGCTCATAAAAAAAAAAAAAAAAAAAAAGAGAGAGAGAGAGAGAGGACTCAAATTAATAAAATCAGGAATGAAAGAGGTGAGGTGACAACAGACACCAAAGAAGTACAAAAAATTTTAAGAAATTACTATGAGCATCTATATGCCAAAAAAATTGATAATCTGGAAGAAATGGAAATTTTGTAGAAGTATACAACCTTCCAAAGCTAACTTGAGAAGAAACAGAAAATCTGAATAGACTGATTACTACCAAGGAAATTGAATCAGTAATCAACAAGCTCCCAACAAGCAAAAGCCCTGGACCAGACAGCTTCACAAGTGAATTTTACCAAACATTCAAAAAAGAATTATCACCTACTTTTCTCAAACTCTTCCAAAAAATCCAGAAGGAGTGAAAGCTCCCAAACTCTTTCTATGAAGCCACTATCACCCTGATTCCAAAAAAAGAGAAAGATATCACAAAAAAGGAAAACTATAGGCCAATATCCCTGATGAACATAGATGCAAAAATCCTCAGTAAAATATTAGCAAGCAGAATTCAGCAATATATTAAGAAGATCAGACATCATGATCAAGTGGGTTTCATCCCTAGTACGCAAGTTTGGTTCAACATCCGCAAATTAATTAATGTGATACACCAAATCAACAAAATCAATAATAAATATCATATGTTTATTTCAATAGATGTAGAAAAAGCATTTGAAAAAATCCAGCAGCCATTTATGATAAAAGCTCTTAGCAAAGTGGGAATAGAGGGGTCATATCTCAACATAATAAAGCCATATATGATAAACCCACAGCTAACATCATACTCCATGGGGAAAGCTAAAACCATTCCCCTTAAGATCAGGAACAAGACAAGGCTGTCCACTTACTCCACTTTTATTCAACGTAGTTCTGGAAGTTCTAGCCACAGCAATCAGACAAGAAATAGAAATAAAACGCATCCAAATTGACAAGGAGGAAGTAAAATTGTCATTCTATGCAGATGACATGATACTATATATAGAGAGAACCCCAAAGACTCCATCAAAAAACTATTGGAACTGATAGACAAATTCACTAAGGCAGCAGGATACAAAATCAGTATTAAGAAATCAGTGCCATTTGCATATACCAATAATAAATAAATGATCAGAAGGAGAAATTAAGAAAACAGTCCTATTTACAATTGCTTCAGGAACTATAAAATACCTAGGAATAAATTTAACCAAAGAAGTAAAAGACTTGTACTCAGAAAATAAGATACTGAAGAAAGAAATCAAAGAAGATACAAATAAATGGAAACACCTACCTTGCTCATGGATAGGAGGAATTAATATAGTTAAAATGTCCATACTGTCTAAAGCAATATATAGATTCAATGCAATTCCTATCAAACTACCTAGGGCATTTTTCATAGAAATAGAAAATATAATCCTAAAATTATATGGAACCATAAAAAACCCCGAATAGCCACGGCAATCCTGAGAAATAACAAAGTCAGGGGTATCACGCTACCAGACATCAAAACATACTGCAAGTCTACAGTAATCAGAAGAGGATGGTACTGGCATAGAAACAGGCACATAGATCAGTGGAACAGAATAGAGATCCCAGAAATAAATCCATGTATATTTGGACAGTTAATGTATGACAATGGAAGCAAGATAAAGCAAGGGGTAAAGATAGTCTATTTAATAAATGGTGCCGGGAAAATTGGACTGACACATGCAAAAGATGAAACTGGACCACCTCCTTACGCCATATACAAGAACAAATTCAAAATGGATTAAGGACTTAAATGGAAGACCTGAAACCATAAAACCCCTAGAAGAAAACATACGGAGTAAATTTGCAGACAGTACCCTGAGCAACATTTTTACTGATACATCCCTGCGGGCAAGGGAAGTAAAAGAAAAACTGAACATATGCCATTATATCAAACTTAAAAGTTTTTCACAACAAAGGAAACCATCAATAAAACAAAAAGGAAGCCTACTGAATGGGAGAAGATATTTGTCAACGATATATCTGATAAGGGGTTAATATCCAAAATTTATAAGACACTCATGCAACTCAGCACCAAAAAAAACAAGTAACCCAAATAAAAAAGGGGCAGAGGATATGAAGGGAGATTTCTCTGAAGAGGACACACAGATGGCCAACAGACATATGAAAAAATGTTCAACCTCACTGATCATTAGGGAAATGCAAATAAAAACCACAATGAGATACTACCTCACTCTGGTCAGAATGACTATCATCAATAAATCAACAAACAAGTGCTGGCAAGGCTGTAGGGAAAAAGCAACCCTGCTGCACTTTTGGTGGGATTGCAGATTGGTGCCAACTTTATGGAAATTAGTATGGAGGTATCTCAAAAAACTGGAAATGTAACTACCTTATGACCCAGCATTTCCACTCCTTGGTATTTATCCTGAAAAACCCAAGACAGTAATTTGAAAAAGTCTATGCACCCTTATGTTCATTGCAGCACTTTACAATAGCCAAGACTTGGAAACCATTGAGATGCCTATCAGTAGACAACTGGATTAAGAAACTGTGGTTCATTTACACAATGAAGTATCACACAGCTATAAAGAAGAAAGAAATTGTACCATTTGCAATAATATGGATGGACCTAGAGAACATCGTGCTAAGTGAAATAAGTCAGTCAGGGAAAGACAAATACCATATGATCTCACTTATGTGTGGAATCTAAAGAACTGCATAAATGAGCAATATAAACAAGAATAGTCTTAGAGACACAGAGGAAAAACTGATGATTGTTAGATGGGACAGGGACGGGCATGAGGAAGAAGGGGAAGGGAGGAAGCAACATAAACTGGTAACTACAATATTACCTCAGGGGTAGAAGAGACAGTTTGGGGAATATAATCAATAATGTTGTAAATATTTTTTAAGGGACCAGATGGACTCTTGTCTTGTTATGGAGACCACTTCATGGACAGTGTAGAGGCCTGACCACTGCACTGTACATCTGAAGCTGCCACTGAATAATATTAGATGTTAACTATAATTGAACACATATATAGTCATGGGATGTGGAGTATAGTGTGGAAATGGAGTCAATGGAGTTGTAATAGATATGTATGACATCGGGGGTGGGGGACAGTGCATAGAGGGAGGGGGGAATCACTTTGTAAGGGGTGAAAAGAATAACTATTGCATTGTTTTGTACATCTGTAACTAATAATAGTAAATAGAAAATAATAAAAAAAATTAGCAAAAAAAGAAAAGAAAGAAAGAGGTTGGTGGGGTGAATCCACTTCAAAATCTAACAAGGTCCCAAATACCTGCAAGGCAAACAGATTCAACTCATTTTCAGATGGTTAGCTATTTAGTTTTCTGCCAAAAACTGGAGTGCTAATATATATATATATATATATATATATATATATATATATATATATATATATATATATATATAAAATTTGGGGGAATTAATTTATACTTAAGAATTCCAGTATAGCCTGCTTTGGCAAGTATCGTTTATAAAAGTATGTTCCTGCAGGCTCTTGATATTGTTTTTCAACCTCACCCATCATTGATGCATGTTTGCCTATTTTGTAACCCACTCTGACATTGTGTGTATAATATATATATATATGGATTATGTGTATGCAATGTGAAATTCTTTCCAGAGATCATTAGTTTTTGTACCTGTGGCAAGAATAAAATTACCACCTCAAACTCAGGTTGCAAAAAGTCATTTATCACTTCTACTCTTCTAAAGAGACTTATAAGAGAGTGGAGAGGAAAACCACTGATTAGGAGAGAATATTTTTAACTCATTTATCTTATATAGGACTGGTATACAGAATATATAAAAAGCTCACCAAACTCAATAATAAAGAAGCCAATTAAAACTGGACAAAAGACGTGATATGGACAGACACTTGAGCAAAGAAGATGGGATGATGGCCCCTGGGGCAGAGCTATTGTGGGAGGCACCACTTACCTGAACGCCATGCCCCTTCGGCCCATGGTGCTGCTGCTGGGGCTGGGGCTGCTCTACCTTCTTGACCAGGCTGATGATGAAACCGTCGTCACCGCCATGGAGCAGTTTCTGGAGGGAGATTGACGGACCGTCCACTGGATCCAATCCAAACAGAAGTCGGATTTTGTCCAATTCATCCTTAGTGCCAGCAAGGTCTACGGTGACCTCGACAAAGGTAAAGGGCTTCAGAGGAACCAGGATGCCCGCTTTTATGCCCTGCCCTGCTGGCAGTAACAAAAGCCCTTAGCAACAAGGACCCGACGTTGGTGTGCTTCACCAGTAAATGAACACAACATCGACTGCGGGGGCGGCTACGTGAAGCTACTTCCGAATGGTTTGAACCAGACAGATGCACACAGAGACTATGAATACAACGTCATGATTGGCTGTGACATCTGCGGCCCGGCACCAACAAGGTTCATGACCTCTTCAGTTGGGAGAGCAGGAACGTGCTAGTGGATAAGGATATCCTTTGCAAGGATGACGAATTCACACACCTGTACACACTGACCGTGCGGCCCGATGACACCTACGAGGTGAAGCCAGGTGGCGTGGGCTCCCTGGAAGATGATTGGGACTCTCTTGCCAGTCAAGAAGAGAGAGAGGATACCGGTGCTTGGAAGCCCGAGGCCTGGGATGAGTGGGCTGAGAATGATGACCGCACAGACTGCAAACCTGAGGGCTGGGGCAAGCCTGGCACATCCCAGACCTTGTGCTATGAAGCCTAAGGACTAGGACGAGGAGATGGACGGAGTGGGAACAACCGGTGACTCAGAACCCAGAACAGGAGGGCAAGTGGAAGCTGCATAGACTGACAACCCAGAGCGTAGGGGCACCTGGATCCACCTGAAGACTGACAACCTGGGTGTTCTGGTAGCAACACCTGTGCCTGTGAAAACTTCGCTGTACTGAGTCTACACCTCCGGCAGCTCAAGGCTTGCACCACCTGTGGCAACTTCCTCAACACCAATGAAGAGGCATATGCCGAGGGATTCTGCAGCGAGGTGTGGGGGGGTCACGGAGGCTGCAGTGAAGCATGTAAAGGAAAGCAGGAAGAGGAGCAGAGGCTGAAGGGGGAAGGAAGGTGCCAAGAAGCGCAAGGAGGAAGAGGTGGACAGGTACAAAGATGAGGACCACGTGGTGGAGGAAGAGGCTGCCGCAGGCCAGCCCCTGGTTGAGCTGGACCTGCCACACCGCTGCTCCCAGGCCTGGATCAAGCTTGAGCGCTCCTACTGCAGAGCCGGCCGCACCAAGTAATGTCTCTGTGAGGCTGGAGAGCTTTCCTTCTTCTCCAGGCATGCTCAAATTTGGGGTGGATTTTGGTTTTGTTTCCTTCCTCTGCATTTTTTCTTTCTCTTTTTTTTTTTAACTGGTGTTTTATCTTGGATTTTACTTCAGCCTTCACCTCTCATCTTTCTTAATATTTTCCCTTCCTCCATCCCCTTCTCTTCCTCAGGTCCCTTAGATTCCCTCCAACCTGGGGGCTTGGGGGTGTGGAGGAGAAGCTCCAGGCCTGAGACTCCATCTTCTCTCCTTCCTGAATCCCAGACGGGGGCAGGATAGAGGGTGGTGCCCCAGCCCACCACACCCCCACCCTGAGGAAGAATGGGGCTCCTAGGGCCCCAGCTCCAACCCCACCTCCATCCCCTCCCTTTCACACTTGCTTCCAGCACTGGGCCACTGCTGTGTGGGGCAGTGGGTCTGGCTCAGCTCACACTGAGAATAAGAACTACAAACAAAATTTCTATTAAATTAAGTTTTGTGTCTAAAAAAAAAGAAGATAGATTGGCAAACAATACACGAGAAAAGATGCTCCACATCTTTTAGCATTAGGGAATTGCAAATTAAATCCACATTGAGATATCAATGCAATCCTATTAGAATGATTAAATTTATAAAGCCTAATCCTATCAAGTGTTGATGAAGATGTGAAAGGACTGAAATTCTCTTACATTGTTATACGGATATAAAATGGCTCAATCACTTTGGAAAACAATTTGACAGTTTTCTTTAAGTTAAATATACATACACCTACCATATGACTCAGCCATTCTACTCCTAGGTTACTGAAGAAGAATGAAGCATACAAAGATTTGTACATGAATATTTAAAATAGCTTTATTTTTAATAGATCCTAACTGGAAAACAACTCATTTGTTCATAAACCCATAAATAAATGAAGAAAAATGGAATACTGATCAGCAATAAAAACAAATTAACTATTGACATATACAACATGAATGGATCTTGAAAGCATTATGCTGAGTGAAAAGAGTCAGAATTCCCTTCCTCAAAAAAAGTACATACTAAAGTTTAATTCCTCTTATGTAAAATTCTAGGCAAATACAAACTAAGAGTAAGAGAAAAGCAGAGTAAGAGAAAGAAGCTCAATGGTTGGCTGTGGCTGCTAGAAGCAGGGAGATAAGAGAAAGGAGGTATTAGAAAGGGGCATGAGGAAACTTGGATATATACTTACCATTTTGATTATGGTGTTGGTTTTACACGTGTATACACGTGTCAAATCTTATGAAATTATACACTTTAAATATATGCAGTTTATTTAATGTCAACTATATCTCAATAAAATGATTAATATCTAATTTATTATTTTCCCACTCAATAGGCCATGGGAAAATCTAATACCAATTTTTTTTTTTTGTAAATAAAATCGTTTTTATTTTATTTTATTTATTTATTTATTTTTAATTAGTTTCAGGTGTACAACACAGTGCAACAGTTATACATTTTACCCCTCAAAGTGACAACGCCCCACCCCCAATTCGCCACCCCACTCCCCCACCATATCATATATATCTATTACTCTTCCTCTGACTCTCTTCCACAGTATAATCCACATCCCGTGACTATCTATTTATATTCAATTACAGTAGGTATACCACCTCCGCTTTAGTAATACAGTGCAGTGATCAAACCTCTACTCCATCCATGAAATGGTCTCCCTAACAAGACCTAACCATCTGACATTTCACAGAATATTTACAACATTATTAATTATATTCCCCAAACTGTTTTTCATATCCCAGTGGCAATATTGTAATTGCCTATTTTTGCTATCTAATCCCTTCCCCTTCTCCCTCATCCCCATTCCCCTCCCCATTAGCAACCCTGATTTTTCTTCTATATCTATGAGACAGTTTCTGTTTACTTTGCTCATTCATACAGTTTTTCAGATTCCACATATGAGTGAGATCATATGGTATTTGTCTTTCTCTGACTGACTTATTTCACTTAACATCATAGTCTCTAGGTCCATCCATATAATTGCAAATGGTACGATTTCATTCTTCTTTATAGCGGAGTAATACTCCAATGTATAAATATACCACAGTTTCTTAATCCAGTCATCTACTGATGGGCATTTTGGTGGTTTCCAAGTCTTAGCTATTGTAAATTGTGCTGCTACGAACATAGGGGTGCATAACTTTTTTTGAATAAGTGTCTTGATTTTTTCAGGATAAATACCTAGGAGTGGAATTGCTGGGTCAAATGGTAGCAATATTTCCAGGTCTTTGAGATACCTCCATACTGACTTCCATAGTGGCTGCACCAATCTGCAATCCCACCGACAGTGCACCAGGGTCCCCTTTTCCCCACAGTCCCGCCCACACTTGTTGTTTGTTGATTTATTGATGATAGCCATTCTGACTGGAGTGAGGTGGTATCTCATGGTGGTTTTTATTTGCATTTCCCTAATGACCAGTGAGGTTGAACTTTTTTTCATATGCCTGTTGGTCATCTGTATGTCCTCTTTAGAGAAATGTCTCTTCATATCTTCTGCCCATTTTTTAATTGGGTTGTTTTTTTGGTGTTGAGTTTCATGAGTGTTTTATAAATTTTGGATATTAACCCCTTATCAGATATATCGTTGGCAAATATATTCTCCCATTCAGTAGGCTTCCTTTTTGTTTTATTAATGGTTTCCTTTGTTGTGAAAAAACTTTTAAGTCTGATATAATCCCATATGTTCATTTTTTCTTTTACTTCCCTTGCCCATAGGGATGTATCAGTAAAAATATTGCTCCAGGTAATGTCTGCAAATGTACTCCCTATATTTTCTTTCAGGATTTCTATGGTTTCAAGTCTTACATTTAAGTCTTTAATCCATTTTGAATTTGTTCTTGTATAAGGCATAAGGAGGTGGTCCAGTTTCATTTTTTTGCATGTCAGTCCAATTTTCCCAGCACCATTTATTGAATAGACTATCTTTACTCCAGTGTAAATTCTTGCTTCCCTTGTCATAGATTAACTGTCCGTAAATGCCTGGATTTCTTTCTCGGCTCTCTGTTCTGTTCCACTGATCGATGTGCCTGTTTTTATGCCAATACCAAACTGTCTTGATTATTGTAGCCTTGTAGTAGGTTTTGATGTCTGGTAGTGTGATCCCCCCGACTTTGTTCTTATTTCTCAGAATTGCCGAGGCTATTCTGGGTCTTTTATGATTCCATATAAATTTTAGGATTATATTTTCTATTTCTGTGAAAAATGCCCTTGGTAGTTTGATAGGAATTGCATTGAATCTATATATTGCTTTAGGCAGTATGGACATTTTAACTGTATTAATTCTTCCTATCCATGAGCATGGAGGGTGTTTCCATTTATTTGTATCTTCTATGATTTCTTTCTTCAGTGTCTTATAATTTTCTGAGTACAGATCTTTCACTTCTTTGGTTAAATTTATTCCTAGGTATTTTATAGTTCTTGACACAATCGTAAATGGGACAGTTTTCTTAATTTCTCTTTCCATTAGTTTATTATTGGTATATGCAAATGCCACTGATTTCTGAACATTGATTTTATATCGTGCTACTTTACTGAATGTGTCTATCAGTTCCAATGGTTTTTTGATGGAGTCTTCGGGGTTCTCTATATACAGTATCATGTCATCTGCATATAATGACAATTTTACTTCTTCCTTGCCAATTTGGATGCCTTTCATTTATTTTGTTGTCTGATTGCTGTGGCTAGAACTTCCAGCACTATGTTGAATAAAAGAGGAGAAAGTGGACATCCTTGTCTTATTCCTGATCTTAAGGGGAATGGTTTTAACTTTTCCCCATTGAGTATGATGTTAGCTGTAGGTTTATCATATATGGCTTTTATTATGTTGAGATATGATCCCTGTATTCCCACTTTGCTAAGGGTTTATAACATAAATTGCTGTTGGATTTTGTTAAATCCTTTTTCTGCATCTATTGAAATGACCATGTGATCTTTATCCTTCATTTTGTTTGATGTGGTGTATCACATTAATTGATTTATGGATGTTGAACCAGCCTTGTGCACTAGGGATGAATCCCACTTGATCATGATGTATGATCTTCTTAATATATTGCTGAATTCTGTTTGCTAATATTTTATTGAGAATTTTTGCATCTATATTCATCAGGGAGATTGGCCTGTAGTTTTCCTTTTCTGTGATGTCTTTATCTGGTTTTGGAATCAGGGTGATAGTGGCTTCATAAAAAGAGTTTGGGAGCCTTCCCTCCTTCTGGATTTTTTGGAATAGTTTGAGAAGAATAGGTGATAGTTCTTTTTTGAATGTTTGATAAAATTCACTTGTGAAGCCTTCTGATCCAGGACTTTTGTTTTTTGGGAGCTTGTCAATTACTGATTCAATTTCCTTGGTAGTAATCAGGGTATTTAGATTTTCTGTTTCTTCTTGCGTTAGCTTTGAAAGGTTGTATGCTTCTAGAAAATTATCCATTTCTTACAGATTGTCAAATTTGTTGGCGTATAGTTGCTCATAGTAATTTCTTAGAATTTTTTGTATTTCTTTGATGTCTGTAGTCATTTCCCCTCTTTCATTCCTGATTTTGCTAATTTGAGTCCTCTCTCTTTTTTTTTTGATGAGCCTGGCTAGAGGTTTGTCAGTTTTGTTTATCTTCTCAAGAAACCAGCTCTTGGTTTCATTGATCTTTTGAATTGTTTTTCTATTCTCTATATTGTTTATTTCTGCTCTGGTCTTTATTATCTCCTTTCTTCTACTCCCTTGGGCCTCTTTTGCTGTTCTTTTTCCAGTTCCCTTAGGTGTAAGGATAACCTGTTGATTTGAGATTTTTCTTCCTTCTTTAGGTAGGCTTGCACTGCTATAAAATTCCCTATTAGGACTGCTTTCGCAGCATCCCAGAGATTTTGGGTCGTGGTGTTTTCATTTTCGATTGTCTCAAGGTATCTTTTGATTTCCTCCTTGATCTCATTTGTGACCCACTCACTATTTAATACCATATTGTTTAGCCTCCATTTATTTGTCAGCTTCCCGGATTTCTTCTTATAATTGATTTCTAATTTCATAGCATTGTGGTCAGAGAATACAGTTAAAATGATTTCAATCTTCTTAAATTTATTGAGACATGTTTTGTGGCCTAACATGTGGTCTATCTTAGAAAGTGTTCCATGTGCACTTGAAAAGAACGTATATTCTGTAGCTTTAGGATGAAATGCTCTGAAAATGTCTGTTAAATCCAGCTGGTCTAATGTGTCATTTAAGGTCGCTGTTTCCACATTGATTTTCTGTCTGGAGGGTCTGTCCATTAGTGACAGCGGGATGTTGAAGTCTCCTACTATGATAGTGTTACTGTTGATCTCTGTCTTTATGTCTGACAATATCTGTTTTATATATTTCGGGGCTCCTATGTTAGGTGCATAGATGTTTACTAGAGTTATGTCCTCTTGTTGGATCGATCCCTTCATTACTATGAAGTGTCCTTCTTTGTCCTTTGTTATATTCTTCAATTTAAAGTCCATTTTATCTGATATAAGTATCGCTACTCCAGCTTTTTTCTCAGTACCATTTGCATGAAATATTTTACTCCATCCCTTTACTTTCAGCCTGTATGAGTCTTTGGATCTGAGGTGAGTCTCTTGTATACAGTATATGCTGGGGTCTTGCTTTCTCATCCATTCAGACACCCTATGTCTTTTTATTGGAGCATTTAATCCATTTACATTTAATGTGATTATTGATAGGTGTGTATTTATTGCCATTTTGTTATTTGTGTTTGTAGACTTTCTTAGGTTGTTTTTCTCTTCTACTTAAAGAAGCCCTTTTAGCATTTCCTGCAAAGCTGGCTTGGTGGTAATGAATTCCCTTAACTTATTCTTTTCTGCAAAGCTCCTTATCTCGCCTTCAATTTTAAATGATAACCTTGCTGGATACAGATCTAGATTGTAGGCCTTTATTTTTCATCACTTTGAAAACCTCCTGCCACTCCCTTCTGGCCTGCAAAGTTTCTGTAGAAAAGTCAGCTGATAATCTTATGGGGGTACCCTTGTAAGTAACTTGCTGCCTTTCCCTTGCTGCTTTAAGGATTCTGTCTTTGTCCTTAACCCTTGCCATTTTCACTATAATGTGTCTTGGAGTGGGCCTGTTTGGAATCATCCTGATTGGAACTCTCTGCACTTCCTGAGCTTGTATTTCAATGTCCTTTGCCAGGTTAGGGAAGTTTTCAGAAATTAGTACTTCAAATATATTCTCAATCCCTTGCTCCCTCTCTTCTCCTTCTGGTACTCAAATGACCCCTAGGTTATTGCGTTTGATGTTGTTCCCCAGCTCTCTTAAACTATTTTCCATGTTTTTCATTCTTTTTTCTTTTTGTTGTTCCACATGGGTGATCTCTGCTATTTTGTCTTCTAAGTCACTGATTCGATTTTCTGCTTCATCCAATCTGCTAGTGATTCCATCAAGTTTGTTATTTAATTCAGTAATTGTGTTCTTAAGTTCTAGCTGGTTGCTTTTCATGATTTCTCTATCCTTCTTTATATTTTCATTAATTTCCTTGAACATTCTAATAATCATTGTTCTGAACTCTGTCTCCGATAGGTTGGTTACCTCTATTTCCTCTATTTCCACTGATTCAGGAAGTTTCTTCTGTTCTTTATTTGTGTTGTGTTTCTTTGTCTCCCCATTCTGGCTTACTCTTTGTGTTTGCTTCTATAAAACAGATAGATCCCCCAGGTTTCTCAGTCTTTTCTGGGTAAACTTATATGGTGTGTGTCCTTTATATTTGAATTACTCAGTCTCCCTATTCTCCTGTGCTTCTATTTGAGGTGTTCCTTGTGTCGTGCGTCCTCACTTGTTGAAGTTTTAGTTTTGATTACTTTTTGTTTGTCAGTAGGTGGGATTGACTCCCAGATTGATTAGCTGTGAGGATCAGCAGCGTCTGCAGTTTATGAGCTGCTGTGAGAGGATTGACCCCTCTGATGAAACTTGGACCCTATGGGCCCTAGTACCTGTAACTTCCTTTTGGGTGTGACTCTGTATGTCAAACCCAGAAATACTCTGGTTTTATCTAAAGTTGGCCTCCAGGTATGATGATTCTTGTGTCTGTTTGTTTGGACCCACTGCTGCAGAGTGATTTTAGAGCATAACAGATCAACAAGAACAACCTCTGCAGCCACCAAAGGAAACCAAATGCTCGCACAAGTAAAAAAAACCAACCATCAAACTACAGTCAACTTGTACAGAAATATCAATCATACTAATGAAGAAAACAAACAGAAACAAAACAAAAACCACACACACAATAATAACAGAAGAGGAGAGAAAATAAAATACAATATCCTAAAATTAAAAATAGAATAAACATGAGAAACCGATTAGCTATACCTAAAAATTAAAAAATAAAAATAAACTAAAATAATAATAATAAAAAAGTAAGAATAAAAATTAAAAAAATAAAATTTGCAGAAAAAAGGAAAAGAGGAAAAGTATAGCAGTGAGAAGAATGAATAAAATAAGAGAGAATGTGAGGGTGGGGAAAAAAGAAAAAGAAAAGAAAGAAAAAGAAAAAGAAAAAATATATATATATATATATTTGTCTACACAACCATATATATGGACATATATTCACCTATACATACCTATATATATGCCTATATTAAAAACTACAAAATGATAAGAATGAAATAGAAATAAAAACCAGAAACAACCAAGATAAGCATCCATTAAAGGGAAAACAAAACAGAAAACCAAACAAACCAAACATACCCTTGCCAGTCTTGGCTAAAGTCCACCAAGCTCTCTTCAGTTTGTCTGCTGTACAAAAATTCCTGTGCGTCTTGTGGGAACAGTAGGCCACCTGATGCCTAGCGTGATCCTGGCCCTGCAGGTTTGCTGTACTTGAGTGTGGTTGTGACGTGTGATTGGTGGTTTTTACAAAGTCACTGCCTTTTTGCTTTTGCCTGTCCCAAGGCAGGCTGCACCCCCAAAGGCTCAATGAGTGTCTCTGGGCACCCTTTTGGTTGACAGCTGTGGAGAATTAAAGAATTCCTCGCTACCAAAAGCCTGCTGCTAAGAATCTGTTAATTAGTGCCTCAGCAGGTGAACCTGCCCTGCCTCCCAAGCCTTGCATAAAGGTGGGGGAGGGGTAGGTAGTCTCACTCTGCAGGCTTTACTGGGTGGAAATTCTCAACCCCCTGCAGGTAGGAATATCTTCCTTGTCTGCCCCTATTGCTCCATTCAGGAGTCAGTTTAAGACTCTGTCTTGGCGGGGGCCAAAGTTTATGGGAGTGGGTGGGTTATTGTTTTTTTCTGCTTTCTGTTCAAAAGTAGAAAAAGGAAAAAAAAATAAAAAACATAAAAATAAAGTAAGCCACAGTTCCAACTCTGTTTTAAGCTAAGGCCTTTGCCTCTTATGCTCCAGCAGAGTTCCTGCTGCTCTCCCAGAGGGTCTGCCAGGATTTAGGGAATTGCAAGCACCCTACCGTGTGGTTAAGATCCCCGCTCCGTGTCTCTCGGGGACCTGTGTCTCCGCCCGGCGTGGTGCTGTGTGTCCGAGCGAGTCCTCTTTTTTCCCCTGCTCCCGGGTTTCAGGCTTCTGCGCTCCACGGGACCCGGTGGGCACAGAGACTGATCCCTGAACCGGGAGGGTGCAGGGACTGATCTTGCCCTGTCGCTGCGGGGCTCTGCACCCTGCTTCCTGGGGACCCGGTGAGCCGCGGGTGCAGCTCGTACCTCTGCACAGTCGTCTCCTCTCTCTCCTCCCACACGTGCCCGGCCTGAGGCTTCTGCCTCAGACTGCAAACCAATGCGCTCTTACTGAACTCTAGGTGGGCCACGGGCCGCAGGGAGCGAGCCGGGGGAACACTCTCCGTGACTCAGCAGCCGCGGGTGCGGGCTGCACTTCACGCGTCTCGCCGCCTTCTTCCCCTACTCGCCCGGCCTGCCCACCTTCCAGCAATCCTTGTGTGGAACTCTTAGTTGCTCTGTGTGATGAGTAGATGTCTCTTTGAAGCGTATTAGAAGTTCAAATTGTGGATATTTCCAGGAGAGATTTCATGGAGCCCTCTTCACAGCCGCCATCTTGCCCCTGTCAATGGCAGCTTTGCCCCAGATTTGTACTCGAAAGTCTGTTTTCCCTTTTGTGGATTTATTTAATATTTGAAAGTTAGTTTTAAAACTGTGTTGTTGCTCATTTTTTTCATCTCCTTCCCAAGGATTCCATTCTTCACTTCCCAAAGTAGATTGTTCTCGGCCGCGCCTCTCCCACACAGGGGTCGACCCCTTTCGGAGGCTCCGCAAAGACGCTGCAGACACCCAGCGGCGGCGCCCGAAAAAGACGTCATATGCGGCGTAGAGGGAGAAGAGGCAGTAGAGGGCGAAGAGGCAGTAGAGGGCGATGAGAAACGAGCAGAGCCGTTTCCGCGTCAACCGCATCCCACTTAGGCTTCTCATCAGGCTGCCGCCACCAAAGAGGGGGCCCGAATAAACGCAGCCTCAGTGCCAAGGACTTGGCAGCGTCCGCTGCAGGCCCGGGTCCCGCTAATACCAATTTTTATAACCAACAGGTCCATTGTAGGATCATGTGTCATTTTTAAGAATATCATCCAAGGGCATGACACTTTTATTTTTTTTATTTTTTTTTACAACAATGCAATAGTTACACTTTTACTCCTCAAAGTGCCAACCCCCTACCACAATCCATCGCCCCACTCCCCCCCATATCATAATATCTACTACAACTCCCCTGACCCCACTCCCACACTGTACTCCTCATCCTGTGATATATATAGATATAGATATAGATATAGATATATATTCAATCACAGTTAACATTTAATATTATACAACATCAGCTTCAGGTGTACAGTGCAGTGATCAAGACACGAAGCAATCTCCCCAAAAAGACATGTGACCACCTGACACCCCACATAGCATTCACAACATTATCAATTACATTCCCAGAACTGCCCCCCATATCCCTGCCCCCATATCCCTGTGGCAACATTGTAGTCACCGACCTACGCTGTCCAAAATCTTCCCCCTCTCCCTCATCCCCACTTCCTCCAGCCAGCAACCATCAGTTTTTCCTTTATATCTGCTTCAGATGATTCCAATCTTCTTAAATTTACTGAGATTTGTTTTGTGGTTTAACATGTGGTCTATCTTGGAAAATGTGCCATGTGCACTTGAGAAGAATGTATATTCTGTTGTTTAAGGGTGAAATGCTCTAAAAATATCAATGAAATCCAGCTGGTCTAAAGTGTCCTTTAATTTTAATTTTAATTTTAATTTTTATCTTATTCTACTTTTTTATTAGTTTCAGGTGTACAACACAATGCAATAGTTATACTCTTTACCCCCCAAAGTGAAAACCCCCCTCCCCAGTTCACCACCAAACTACCCCCATATCATACATATCTATCAAAACTCCCCTGACTCCCCTCCACAGTATACTCCACATCCCGTGACCATCCACATATTCAGTTACAGTTGGCATACAATACTATACAACATCAGCTTCAGGTGTACAGTGCAGTGATCAAGCCTCTATTCCATCCATGAAGTGGTCTCCCTAACAAGACATGTGACTATCTGACATGCCACAAAATTTTTACATTATTATATTCCCCGAACTGTGTTTCATATCCCTGTGGCAATATTGTAGTTGTCTATTTATGCTGTGTAAACCCTTCCCCTTCCCCCTATCTCCACCCCCCTCCCAACTGGCAACCCTCAGATTTTCCTCTACATCTAGGAGTCTGTTTACTTTGGTCGTTCATTCAGCTCTTCAGACTCCACACACAAGTGAGATCACATGGTACCTGTCCTTCTCTGACTGACTTATTTCACACAACATAATAGTCTCTTCACAACATTATCAATTACATTCCCAGAACTGCCCCCATATCCCTGCAGCAACATTGTAGTCCCACGTACACTGTCCAAAATCTTTCCCCCTCTCCCTCTTCCCCACTCCCTCCCAGCCAGCAACCATCAGTTTTTCCTTTGTATCTGCTAGATATGACTTCAATCTTCTTAAATTTACTGAGACTGTTTTTGTGGCCTAACATGGTTTATCTTGGAAAATGTCCCATGTGTACTGGAGAAGACTGTATATTCTGTTTTTTCAGGGTGAAATGCTCTAAAAATATCAACGAAGTCCAGCTGGTCTAAAGTATCATTTAAGGCCCCTCTTTCTGTGTTGATTTTCTGTCTAAAGGGTCTGTCCATTGGTGACAATGGGCTGTTGAAGTCCCCTACTATGATAGTGTTACTGTTGATCTCTGTCTTTATTTCTGTCAAAATCTGTTATATGTAATTAGGAGTTCCTATGTTGGGTGCATAGATGTTTATTAGGGTTATAGTGCCCTACTTTGTCTTATATTGTAGTCATTTTAAAGTCTATTTTGTCCAAAATAAGTGCTGGTACTCCAGCTTTTTCTTTTTTGTCTCATTTCCATTTGCATGAAATATCTTATTCCATCTGTTAATAGCATACACATGTGTCCTATTTGCTTATCCACTCAGCCACTCTCTGTCTTTTGATTGGAGCATTTAGCCCATTCACATTTAAAATGATTATTGATAGGTGCATATGTATTGCCATTTTGTGATTTGTATTCCTGGTCTCCCTGGGTTAGCTTGTTTACCACTTTCTTTTGTTTAAAAAAGCCCTTTCAACATTTCTTGCAGTGCTGTCTTGGTGGTAATGAATTCCTTAAGCATATTATTTTCTGAGAAGCTCTTTATTTCTCCTTCAATTTCAAGTGATAGCCATGCTGGGTAGGGCAATCTTGGTTGTAGGCCTTTATTTTGTGTCACTTTGACTGTCTCCTGCCACTCCCTTCTGGCCTGCAGAGTTTCTGTAGACAAGTCAGCTGTTAGTCTAACAGGAGTTCCTTTGTATGTAACCTGCTGTGTTTCTCTTACTGTCTCTAGGATTCTGTCTCTGTCTTTAAACTTTGCCATTTTAACTATGATGTGTCTTGGTGTGGACCTGTTTGGGTTCAGCTTGTTTGGAACCCTCTGCACTTCCTGGGCATGTATGTTGATTTTCTTCACCAGGGTAGGGAAGTTTTCAGTCATTATGTTTTCAAATACATTTTCAACCCCTTGCTTCTTCTCTTCTCCTTGTGGTATTCCTATGATTCGATAATGGTTGTGTTTCACCTTGTCCCATAGGGCTCTTAAACTATTTTCATTGCTTTTTATTCTTTGGTCTTTTTGCTGTGCCAACTAGGTGATTTCTGCTATTTTATCTTCCAAATCGCTGATCCGCTCCTCTGCTTCATCTACTCTACTGGTGATTCCTTTGAGTGTGTTCTTCATTTCAGTTATTGTATTCTTTCATTCTAACTGGTTGTTTTTTATGATTTCTCTATCCTTCCTTATGTCCTCACTAAGTTTGTTAAACGTTCTTATCATCAGTGTTCTAAACTCTGTTTCTGAAAGGTTGGATCCCTGTGTTTCATTTAGTTCCATTTCTAGAGGTTTCTTCTGATCTTTTACTTGTGACATGTTTCTTTATTTCCCCATTCTGGCTGTCGCTCTGGTATTGCTTTGATGTACTAGATAAATCACCAGGAGAGCCCTGGCTGGATCACGCAGGCACACAGCTCACGGCCCAACACCAGGAAATCTCCCAGTCTCAGCCTGTCCCAATCAGCCGCTCGCAGATCAGGCCGAGCAGCCTGACAACCAATCACCAGCCTGGCAACTCTGCAAGCGTAGTGTGGAGAGTGGGGACCGGAGGCATCTTGCGCACTCCTGTGTCTCAGTGAGCAGCCTGTTGGAGCCGGAGCACGCCCACCAGGCGTTTTCCTGGCAACACAGCAGAAGCCCTACAGGAGGGTGGGGATCCGAGGCGGCTCGTGCACTCCAGGGTCTCAGTGAGCAGCCTGTTGGAGCTGGAGGGCACCCGCCCAGCGTTTCCCTGGCAACGCAGTATAAGCTGGGTAGAGGGTGGGGATCCAAGGCCGCATGCGTGCGCACATGCACACACACACTTCTGCGCAAATTCCACCAGACCAGTGAGGTCTCGGACCTCATCCTCCGTGGGAGGGCCCAAGTCCGACAAAATGGCGCCCTCCCTACACCACTCGCGTGCAGGCTCCATACCACGGGAACAACCATCCAAAAACCTCCAGCCTTTGCACCAAAGGTGCTCAGTTCAGTCCGTCCCCGCAGGCTCCCGGGTCCGGCTTACACAGCCACTCCCCCCACCAGTAACCAGGTAAGTACTCACCAGCGAACAAGCCCGGGCGCCGGCCCCACTCATTCTCCAACCGCTCTTAGCCTTACCGTGCTGAGCAAAGGGAGTCCTCACTAATTTACTGCCAGCTATCTTGGAACTTCTCTTCCCAGCAAAGGAACTCTGGGCTGGTGAGCTTGGTGTGCGGCCGGAGGGTCTCTCCCCCAATCGGAGAAGCCTCCCACAGCTGGGACCTCCCTCACGGGGTTTGCCCCCTCTCGTCTCCGCCCATCCTACCAGACCCGGCATGGCCTCCTCTTTAAGTTCTTCGTTTAGTGGTTCTGTTCCTCCAGTGTTCCGGAGACCTCCAGGGTTGAATGCTGTATAATTTGTTTGTAATTTTGGTGTGATCCTGGAAGGTAGTTAGCACAGCGTCTGTCTATTGTGCCATTTTACTGGAAGTCCCCTAAAGTGTCCTTAAGGCCACTCTTTCCATTTTGGTTTTCTGTCTAGAGGATCTCTCCATTGGTGACAACGGAGTGTTGAAGTCCCCTACTATGATAGTGTTACTGTTGATCTCTGTTTTCATGTCTGTCAAAATCTGTTTTATATAATTAGGAGCTCCTATGTTGTGTGCATAGATGTTTATTAGGGTTATAGTGCCCTTCTTTGTCTTTTTTTGTAGTTTTCATTTTGAAGTCTATTTTGTCGAAAGTAAGTACTGCTATTCCAGCTTTTTTTCTCATTTCTATTTGTATGAAATATCTTATTCCATCTGTAAACAGCATATACATGGGTTCTATTTTCTTATCCACTCAGCCACTCTCTGTCTTTTGATTGGAGCATTTAGCCCATTCACATTTAAAATGATTGATAGGTGCATATGTATTGCATTTTGTTATTTGTATTCCTGGTCTTCCTAGGTTAACTTGTTTACCCCTTTCTTCTGTTTAAAAAAACCCTTTTAACATTTCTTGCAAAGCTGGCTTGGTGGTAATGAACTCCTTAAGCTTATTCTTTTCTGAGAAGCTCTTTATCTCTCCTTGAATTTTAAGTGATAGCCGTACTGGGTAGAGCAATCTTGGTTGTAGGCCTTTATTTTGCATCACTTTGAATATCTGCTGCCACTCCCTTCTGGCTTGCAAAGTTTCTATAAACAAGTCAGCTATTAGTCTAACAGGAGTTCCTTTGTATGTAAATTGCTGTGTTTCTCTTGCTGCCTCTAGGATTCTGTCTCTGTCTTTAACCTTTGCCATTTTAACTATGATGTGTCTTGTTGTGGACCTGTTTGGGTTCAGCTTGTTTGGAACCCTCTGCACTTCCTGGGCTTGTATGTCGATTTCCTTCACCAGAGTAGGGAAGTTTTTAGTCATTATTTTTTCAAATACATTCTCCACCCCTTGCTTCTTCTCCTCTCCTTCTGGTATTCCTATGAATGCACTTCATGTTGTCCCATAGGGCTCTTAAACTATTTTCATTGTTTTTGATTATTTGGTCTTTTTATTGTTCCAACTGGGTGATTTCTGCTATTTTGTCTTCCAAATCGTTGATCCGATTCTCTGCTTCATCTTCTCTACTGGTGATTCCTTGGAGTGTGTTCTTCATTTCAGTTTTTGTATTCTTTAGTTCTAACTGGTTGTTTTTTATGATTTCTCTATCCTTCCTTATGTCCTCTCTAAGTTTCTTAAACATTCTTATTTTCAGTGTTCTAAACTGATGTTCTGTCTGTGAAAGATTGGATCCCTCTCTTTCATTTAGTTCTATTTCTAGAGGTTTCTTCTGATCTTTTACTTGTGACATGTTTCTTTGTTTCCGCATTCTGGCTGTCACTCTGGGATTGCTTTGATGTATTAGATAGACCACCAGGAAAGCCCCGGCTGGATCATGGATGTGCACAACTCACAGCCAAACACTCCCAGGAAAACTCCCAGTCTCAGCCGCTTGTAGATAGGCCGAGCAACCCGACAACCAATCACCAGCCTGGCAACTCTGCACCCGCAGTGCAGAAAGCAGGGACCCAAGGTGGCTCCCGCACTCCTGATTCTCACTGAGCAGCCTGTTGGAGCCGGAGTGCACCCACCCAGCTTTTCCCAGGCAATGCAGCACAAGCATGGCAGAGGGTGGGGAATGTAAGGCTGCATGCGTACACATGTGCACACACCCTCCTTCGCCAATCCCACCATACCAATGCGGTCCTAGACCTGATTCTCCGTGTGAGGGCCCAACCTTAACAAAATGGCGCCCTCCTGTACACTACTCGTGTGCAAGCTCCACACCAGGGTTAACAATGGTCCCAAAATCTCTAGCTCCCATGCAAAGGCACTCAGTTCAGTCCGTCCCCACAGGCTCTTGGCCCTGCCTACACAGCCACTCCCTCCACCAGGAACCAGGTGAGTGCTCACCAGCAAGCAAGCCCGTGTGCTGGCTCCACCGGCTCTCCAGCCACTCTCATCCCCACCAAGCGGAACAAAGAGAGTCCTCGCTAATTTCTGCCAGCCATTGTGGAACTTCACTTCCCGGCAAAGCAACTCTGGGCTGGTGAGCTCAGTTTGGGGCTGGAGGGTCTCTCCCCCTACTGGAGAAACCTCCCCATGGCTGAGGCATCCCTCACAGGGCTCACCGTCTCTCATCTGCGCCCCTCCTACCAGACTCCACGTGGCCTCCTCTTTAGGTACTTCGTTTAGAGGTTCTGTTCATGTAGTGTTCCTGGGACTTTCGGGGTTGAATGTTGCACAAATTATTTGTAATTTTGGTGTGATTCTGGGAGGCGGCGGGTGGAATCTGTCTATTCCACCATCTTACCAGAAGTCTGGGCGTGACACTTTTATGCTTCAGTCCATATTAATTAGATCTGAGCTGTCCATGGTCTGAGTCACTTGTATTCAGGAATACTTTATACTAAATCATATAATATTTGTCATTAACATTGACATTTCTAGTGAAAATGAAGTATATCCAGTAGCAAGTTACACAACTTATATGTAATTGATTTTTTTCAATATTCATGACCATAGTTAATTTTATAACTACTTATAGAGATTTTGTGAACAAAATACTGGAAGTCACAAACTAATATGTCGAGGCTAAATGTAAATATCAGTAATAATATATATCCAATGAAAACTATAAAAGTAAATATACATGTTGATGTTTTCACATATTCAGAAATGTTTGCAATAAAAATAAATGTATAATTACCTGACTAAGCAATTTCTTAATATTCTTGCTGTCTGCTCGTGCTTTCAATTTTAAGCATGGCATTGATACACACTAAATGGTCAATAAATGCCATATTTCTTCATCTGATGTAATCAGAAAGTCAGCTTTTCTTGGAAAGTGAGTTCATTAGGTAACTTGAAATTCGATTTTGTATAAGTACCAAAACTTCTTCATTCATTGTTTATTTTGGATGTGATTCATCTATCATGCATTGCTTACATTTTTTTACCTTTTATCCAGAGCATAGGTGCTCACATGCAACTTAATCTAGCATTTATTGGGGACGCAAAAAAAAATGTGTCCCAGAAACTATGCTAGGTATTGAGCATACATTATCTCCAATCTTCACAATTTTAGTAATAAATAATCTGAGATATTCAGAAAGGTTAAATTACTTTCTGCAAAGTTTATAAAGCTGAAATGTGAAAGAGGGATCTGAACTTAGGTGTGTCAGACCCAAAACTTTCAAATCTGTCCCACTACTTCCCTTCTGCAAACTAAAAAAAGTTAGGTACAATGATAACAAAGTTTCATTCTAGTGAAATCACTATATAAAAAGGGATAACATTAATTAAATAAATTTTGAATGAATTATTCTCTGAAATTGACAAGATAATTTCATAGTTATCTATGAATACAGATAGAATCACTATACATACACACTCCAACAACTAGAAATATATATAATTGTTAAAAAAATTTTCATTCTGTGAAATGTCTAAACAGTCAATGATTGGGTAATATACATACCATATATGCATAGGGCACTCATATAAAACATGACTCCTCTATTTTATAAAATTTCAGTTTGTTGATTTATTTCATTTTGATGGTCACTTTTTTATTTCTATTTTTAAGAATAAAGAAAACTCGTGTTTCACTGTTCTTTAACTTTCTCTTTGTGCATTTTTCAGTAAATACTGGGGCCTATGAAACAAGTTATGGGCTTTTAATTTACTATGAAATACACACTATTAATACCTTCTTTCATCCCAAGTTGAAATCCCTTAGGCCTGAAGCTTAAAATCACAATCCTGTATATGAAATAACCTTTGATTCACATCAGGTTGCCAGGTTAAAAATAAAATACCTTGTGAGAAAGTTTTCTGCTCTTGGCAAAGGATTTGAAACTTTATTTGGAACTCTTATAAATGTCTTTGAATCTGTGTTTATTGATTCCACATGATTAAGGCCTTATGTGGCCAAAATGCACCAGGATTATTGCTCCAAGGAAAAAGCCTACATTGCTTTATACTTGAATATCTTTCCAGGTGAACTTTAGTTTGGCTTGCGAGCATGTTTTCAAGTTTTTTTTTCTTCATAGTTTGTTTTGACCTTTCATTTTTCTTATTCTTATCTATATGAGTGTGTGTGTGTGTGTGTGTGTGTGTATGAGCTTTACAGTAGAGATTTTGAGTAATTCTTTATATATCTATATAGAATATTATATATTTACCTCTTAAGTTAAATATGTTTTGCTTCAAATGGTAATGTTTACTCTTTTTTTCCCTCCTCCTTGCATCTTGCCACTTGCCCACGTGCTCTCCGTGCCTCCTTGTATCTATGTCGACCAAAATTGAGGAAATCAAGGACTTCTTGCTCACAGTCAGGCAAAAGGACACCAAATCTGTCAAGATCAAGAAAAATAAGTATAATGTGAAGTTTATAGGTCGATACACGTTGGCTATCACAGACAAAGAGAAGGCAGAGAAACTGAAGCAGTCACTTCCTCCAGGTCTGGCAGTGAAAGAGCTGAAATGAATTAGACATGCTGATCAGAACAGTATTAAAATTTAGAAAATTAAAAAAAAAAAGTTAATGTTGATATTTCAGTCCACACACGCAAAATATGTTTTCTAATAGTACCCTATTTCATTGTTGTTTAACTTTGAATTATTTTAACTTTTGCAATTCATTTATGAATCATAGCAGAGGAATCAAAGAACAGAGATTTATAACTTTCGCTTTTTGCCATATACAATTAGCAGGTTTTTATAACGGAAGATATTCGTAAAATATCATAAAAGCAGGACTAGTTCCATTGTGATAACAACAAAAGCAAAATCCAGAAACCACCAGAAATACAAAAAGAAATACATATTAAAAATGAAATATTCACCATGCCACTACAAAAAAAGTAATGGGAACCAGCCACCAAAGTCTGCACAGGGTTGGTCCCACTTCTGAAACACTCAGGAAATACTGGATACAGAGATCTGAGTTCTGTCTGCACCAATCAGGCTGAGCTGTAGATTTAGTCATTCAGATCTGAGTACATAGATTGACCCTTGGTTTTGTTTTTGGTTTTGTTTTTTATTTTGTCAGTGCAATAGCTGGAGAGGTAGAGGAGGATACCTCAAGTGTGTAAAAATGAAACAGAAAAGTGATGAAATAGTTAAGTTTAGAGAGAAGTGTTTCAGGAGAAGTAATAAGGGGAGCTCTTATTACTATAATATCTGAATTTTGTGCATCACATATAAATAACCAGTGTCTAAAGAATATGTCCTTTAATGAAATAACATAACCAATTATATAAGGTAAATATGATATTATGAATGCAGTTGATAAGAGCAAATACATAGTCCAAACATATCAGAGAAAGTCTTCTATAATACTGTGACATCAGATCTTGGTATTCTTAAAAGTATATGTCATTGTTAACTTTATATATCTGCTTATTTCCTTAAAATATTATAAATAAAACCTTTGGCAGCATGAGAGATTTAAAGTATATTGACTTGTCTAAAATAATAGGCAAGCCAATTTTTGTTGAGCCAGTTAGTTTGCTTTCTAATTCTTATCACTGAATGCATCTATGAGGTACAAGTCAATAATATAATTTTTGAACTGGCATCTTGGTTCAAGTACTCACTCTATGAAAGGTTAGCTGTGTGATTTTACCAATCACATCTTTCTTAGAATTTATTTTTGTCTAGTACAAAATGTGAATAATAACACAATCTACTTCACTCATGAATTTATTTAAAAGTTATGCATTAAATGACTGCCATATTCTATAAAGACTTAAGTTATCTTACAAAGATGTACATCATGTATCAAGATAAAATAGGACTTGAGCTGTAGCTGATGTTCAAAAAAATACTTGATTCATTAATGCAAGGACAAGAGAAATGAAGCAAGCAGGAAAAGGTGTTGAAAAGTATTATGGACTGTTGAGTAAATGATATGCACAAAATGTAGCAAAATACAGACATTTCTATACAATTGTTAGAAATGGATTCCAAATTGGATTTTAAACAATGAAAAGATGAGAAGACCAACAACAAAAATCAACTTAGGATGCATTAAGGTCTGGACTAAAAACTTCTTACCTTTATATTTAAACCACAGAAACAGTATAAAAATATCTATAACATGATTCTTACAGAAGTCTCATTGTATCCACTTGTGAACTTGAGTTTAGATAGCGGCTTCTCACCAAAATACACTGCCAAGTGAACAAAGAACTCCAAGGAGAAGCAGTCAGGTATCTGACTGTCACTGCCTGGATCAATCCATGGATGGATTTATAGAAAAAGATGAGCTCTGCATATTTTTTAAAACACAGCTTTATTAACCCTCCATCGGGTGCAACTGATTTCACAGTTCATTGCACACAAATTTTCAAATATCTAACAGTTAACTTGCATATCATGTCATTGTTTCCATATCTCCCCACCACCATAACCTATCACCAGCTGCGTTTGTGACTTAGTACAGTAAAGATGTATTTCATAGTGGCATCTTTAATCTCACAGATTCGTCGTGCCTATTTGAGATATTTTTATATTTTCTCAACAGGTTTTTTTTTTTTGTATAGTTCTATCCTTTCAGACATTCCAGAAAGAGATTTTGTAGTTATATTATTGAAACTTAGTAGTAAGATATTTTATTTTCTAATTAATCTGACAGATTCATTGTGCCTGTTTAGGGTAATATTTTTCCTTTGTAGGTTTCACCTTCTAAAATGGCTCAACTTCAAAGATTTATAATCCAGATGACCTGAAAGATGCTATAGATGTTGATGGAGTCTGATAATGATAAAAATCAACTTGAATTTGAAGATGAAAGTGACACAGATGGTGAAGATCAAATGAAGAACAAGACCAAAATTCTGACACTGAGCAAGAAAGTTCTCCTACAGAAAGTCATCAAGAAAGTAGTAACGAAGAAATAGATAAATATTTTATTGGGAAAGATAAAATATAAGTGGCATTAATGCACAAGTGCTATACCTAGAGAATGGAAATGAAGTTAAAAAAAGACATTTAAGGGCCGACCAAGTGGCACGGTGTTTAAGCGCTGGCTTGGGAAGCCAGCGGCCCCGATTCGGTCCCACATATGAGGGCCAGTGACACTGCCCTCAAAAAACAAACAAACAAACAAAAAAAGACATTTATTTTTGAAACAGTTGAGTAGGGAACTGGTAGCCAAACATATGAACCAAAGAGGCACAAAAAATAGGGGAATTCCTTCACTTCTCCAACAACAATTGCAGAAGTTTATTATACCTGCTGTCAAAGTTCAAGCAGACAAGCCTGAGGCCACCACTTCGTCAAACAAAAGGATACAGTGTGCACCTTGCGTAGGAAACAAAAAACAAAGGTATTCCAGATACTTTTGTAAGCTTTGCAAACAATTTTTGTGTTTAGAACATGCAACAATGATTCGTGAGGACTGTTTCAACTTGAAATTTGATGGCAATGAAGGTGATAAAGAGCAATCAGATTAGTTTTTGTTATTTTATTAAAATACAAGTTTTAGTTTTGTTTTTAATTTCTGTTGATTTTTATACTGAATTTATGTAATAAACATATATTGTTTTTACTTTGTTACAAATTAAAATTTCACTCTGAATAAATAATAAGCATGCTTGCATGTTATTTTCATTCATTTTCTTTTCTTTTTCTTTTTTTTAATTTTATTTTTATTTTTTAAATTATTTTCAGGTGTACATCACAATGCAATAGTT
This sequence comes from Aselliscus stoliczkanus, assembly GCA_033961575.1. Taxonomy (NCBI): domain Eukaryota; kingdom Metazoa; phylum Chordata; class Mammalia; order Chiroptera; family Hipposideridae; genus Aselliscus; species Aselliscus stoliczkanus. Next base: position 109,784,185 of record CM066729.1, read on the forward strand.
ATACTCTTTACCCCCCAAAGTGACAACCCCTCTCCCCCAGCTCACCACCCCACTCCTCCCCGCCCCATATCATACATATCCACTACAATTCCTTTGACTCCCTTCCACAGCATACTCCACATACCGTGACTATCGACATATTCAGTTACACTTGGCATACAATATTATACAACATCAGCTTCAGGTGTACAGAGCAGTGACCAAACCACTACTCCATCCATGAAGTAGTCTGCCTAACAAGACATGTGACTATCTGACACGCCACAATATTTTTACAACATTATTATATTCCCCGAACTGTGTTTCATATCCCTGTGGCAATATTGTAGTTGTCTATTTATGCTGTCTAATCCGTTCCTCTTCCCCCTTATCCCCACCCTCCTCCCAACTAGCAACGCTCAGTTTTTCCTCTATATCTATGAGTCTGTTTAATTTGATCGTTCATTCAGTTTTTCAAATTCCACATATAAGTGAGATCATATGGTACTTGTCTTTCTCCGACTGACTTATTTCACTTAACATAATAGTCTCTTCACAACATTATCAATTACATTACCAGAACTGCCCCCATATCCCTCCAGCAACATTCTAGTCACCCACCTATGCTATCCGAAACCTTCCCTCTCTCCCTCATCCCCACTCCCTCCCAGCCAGCAACAATCAGTTTTTCCTTTATATCTGCTTGATATGACTTCAATCTTCTTAAATTTACTAAGACTTGTTTTGTGGCCTAACATGGTCTATCTTGGAAAATGTCCCATATGTACTTGATAACAATGTATATTCTGTTTTTTCAGGGTGAAATGCTCTAAAAATATCAACGAAGTCCAGCTGGTCTAAAGTGTCATTTAAGGCTCCTCTTTCTGTGTTGATTTTCTGTCTAAAGGGTCTGTCCATTAGTGACAATAGGGTGTTGAAGTTCCCCACTATGATAGTGTTACTGTTGATCTCTGTCTTTATGTCTGTCAAAATCTGTTATATGTAATTAGGAGTTTCTATGTTGGGTGCATAGATGATTATTAGGGTTATAGTGCCCTTCTTTGTCTTTTATTGTAGTCATTTTATACTCTATTTTGTCCAAAATAAGGATTGGTACTCCAGCTTTTTTTTTCTCTCCTTTCCATTTGTATGAAATATCTTATTCCATCTGTAAACAGCATATACATGTGTCCTATTTTCTTATCCACTCAGCCACTCTCTGTCTTTTGATTTGAGCATTTAGCCCATTCACATTTAAAATGATTATTGATAGGTGCATATGTATTGCCATTTTGTTATTTGTATTCCTGGTCTTCCTGGGTAAGCTTGTTTACCCCTTTCTTTTGTTTAAAAAAGCCCTTTTCACATTTCTTGCAATGCTGGCTTGGTGGTAATGAATTCCTTAAGCTTATACTTTTCTGAGAAGCTCTTTATTTCTCCTTCAATTTTAAGTGATAGCCATGCTGGGTAGAGCAATCTTGGTTGTAGGCCTTTATTTTGTGTCACTTTGAATATCTCCTGCCACTCCCTTCTAGCCTGCAGAGTTTCTGTAGACAAGTCAGCTGTTAATCTCATAGGAGTTCCTTTGTATGTAACCTGCTGTCTTTCTCTTGCTGCTTTTAGGATTCTGTCTTTGTCTTTAACCTTTGCCATTTTAACTGTACGATGTGTCTTGGTGTGAACTTGTTTGGGTTCAACTTGTTTGGAACCCTCTGCATTTCCTGGGCATGTATGTCGATTTCCTTCACCAGGGTAGGGAAGTTTTCAGTCATTATTTTTTGAAATACATTCTTGACCCCTTGCTTCTTCTCTTCTCCTTCTGGTATTCCTATGATTTGATTGCAGTTGTGCTTCATCTTGTCCCATAGGGCTCTTAAACTATTCTCATTGCTTTTTATTCTTTGGTCTTTTTGTTGTGCCAACTGGGTGATTTCTGCTATTCTATCCTCCAAATTGCTGATCCGTTCCTCTGCTTCATCTATTCCACTGGTGATTCCTTCGAGTGTGTTCTTCATTTCAGTTATTGTATTCTTTAGTTCTAACTGGTTGTTTTTTATGATTTCTCTATCCTTCCTTATGTCCTCACTAAGTTTGTTAAACATTCTTAACATAGTGTTCTAAACTCTGTCTCTGAAAGGTTGGCTCCCTCTGTTTCATTTAGTTCCATTTCTAGAGGTTTCTTCAGATCTTTTACTTGTGACATGTTTCTTTGTTTCCCCATTCTTGCTGTCACTCTGGGATTGCTTTGATATATTAGATAGCTCACCAGGAGAGCCCTGGCTGGCTCACACAGGCGCACAGCTCACGGCCCAACACTCCCAGGAAATCTCCCAGTCTCAGTCTGACCCAATCATCTGCTCACAGATCAGGCCAATCACCAGCCTAGCAACTCTGCAAGTGCAGTGCGGAGAGTGGGGACCCGAGGCGGCTTGTGCACTCCCGCATCTCAGTGAGCAGCCTTTTGGAACCGGAGTACACCCACCAGGTGTTTCCCTGGCAACACAGCACAAGGCAAGTGGAGGGTGGGGATCTAAGGCAACTCGCGCACTCCTGGGTCTCAGTGAGCAGCCTGTTGGAGCCGGAGGGCACCCGCCCAATGTTTCCCTGGCAACGCAGTATAAGCTGGGCAGAGGGTGGGGATCCAAGGCCGCATGTGCACGTGCATGCACACACGCACTTCTGCGCCAATTCCACCGGACCAATGAGGTCCCGGACCTGATCCTCTGTGGGTGGGCCCAACCCTGACAAAATGGCGCCCTCCTTACACCACTCGCGTGCAGGCTCCACAGCTGGAGAACAACAGTCCAAAAACCTCCAGCCTCTGGGGCCGGCCGAGTGGCGCGGTGGTTAAGTGCTGGCTTGGGACGCCAGTGGCCCCAGTTCGGATCTCATATATGAGGGCCAGTGACACTGCCCTCAAAAAAAAAAAACCACAAAAAAACCTCCAGCCTCTGTACCAAAGGTGCTCAATTCAGTCCATCCCCATAGGCTCCCGGGCCCAGCCCACACAACCACTCCCTCCACCAGGAACCAGGAAAGTGCTCACCGGCAAGCAAGCCTGTGCGCCAGCCCCACCGATTCTCCAGCCACTCCCAGCCTCACCGACTGAGCAAAGAGAGTCCTCACCAATGTCTACTGCCAGCTATCTTGAAACTTCTCCTCCCGGCAAAGGAACTCTGGGCTGGCGAGCCCGGTGTGTGGCTGGAGGGTCTCCCTCACAACCAGAGAAGCCTCCCCACAGCTGGGGCCTCCCCCACGGTGTTCGCCCTCCCTCCCCTCCACCCATCCTACCAGACCTGATGTGGCCTCCTCTTTATGTTCCTCTTCCAGTGGCTCTGCTCATCCAGTGCTCTGGGGACCCCCAGGGCCGAACGCTGTATAATCCACCTGCAATCTTGGTGCGATCCCAGGACGTAGCCAGCACAGCATCTGTCCACTCCGCCATTTTACCAGAAGACCCATTCATTTTCAATTTAAATAAATAAATGGCATACAGACATCTAGTAGATGCATTGCGCCCGAACTCGTAACTTTTGCATTGTGCCCAATGAAGGATTAAGGTATATATTTTATAAGAGGTGATGTTAGACAAATGCATACACATGTGTTAGTGTTACTGGAAAAGAAACAGTCAAGTTCAGCTTCTCGCTGCTGGAAAGCCAATATTGTGAGACACTCTTGGTTGGGTGGAAGGAAAGCTTGCTTTATTCCGGAAGCCAGCAGCTTGGGAAGATGGTGGACTAATAAAATCCATAGATAATCTCCGAAGTTCCAGACCAAGCAGAAGAGTTTTAAAGTGGAGTTCCAAGGAACTGAGGGAGAAGTGTGTGTTTCTTTAGTCATACGAGGTCACTCAATTGAGTTCAAGAACTCATCCTAGAAAAAGTGCTATATACCTAATTGCTGAATATCACTATGACCACCTTTGAAGTACTCCCCTTGGAAAGCCATGCACTAACACCAGTGCCTAATCCCCCCTTCAAAGCATTTTTGGAAATATTTTTTTGGAATGGCCATCAGAGCTGTAGTCATATTACCCTTGATGTCCTGAGTGTCATCAAAATGGCTTCCTTTCATTATTTCCTTTATCTTCATGTAAAGAAAGAAGTCATTGGGGGCCAGATCAGGTAAGTAGGGAGGGTGTTCCCAAACAGTTATTTGTTTACTGTCTAACAACTCCCTCACAGACAGTGCCATGTGAGCTGGTACATTGTCGTGATGCAAGAGCCATGAATTGTTGGTGAAAAGTTCAGGTCATCTAACTTTTCCATGCAGCCTTTTCAGCACTTCCAAATAGTAAACTTGGTAACTGTTTGTCCCATTGGTATAAATTCATAATGAATAATCCCTCTGATTCAAACAAGGTTAGCAACATCAGTGCAACAAGTTCATGAACTTAACTGACACACTTCATTTTTTATCTCTTACTTGTTCACTGTCTCCAATTACATGTATAACTTCTGACATTATCCCACAAGTCCCTGAAACTTTGTTGTTTTTAAACATTTTATTTTTATTTTTTAATCTCTTGTCCTTCACAGTTGACAGCTTCTATTGTTCTATCATCAGATTCACTGGCTCTTTATGATGAAATCTCCAATCATCTGTTAAGCTCTTTCAGTGAATTTTTTTTTCTTTCTTTTTTTTACATTTCAGATGTTGTGCTTAGTTCTACAATTTATATTTGGTATTTTTTGTTTTGTTTTTCTGGTGAAGTTTCCTGTCTTTTGATTTATTATGAGTATAATTTCCTTTATATATTGAGTGTATTTATAGTAGCTGCTTTAAAAAAACATTGTGTGATAATTCTAACATGGATGATCTCAGGGTTGATCTCAACTTTGTCTTGACTATCAATTACATTTTCCTGTTTATTTGTATTTTGTTATTTTTGGATTAGATCTTTAACATTATAAGGTATCCATTGTAGAGATCATAGATTAAGATTCAGTTATATTCTTCCCAAGAGTATTGGTCTTTTGTTTTAGTAGTCAGTTAACACGGCTAAACTTAAATTCCAAACTCTAAATCTCATTTTAGTTCTTTCAGCATCCGCAGAAGTCCTTCAATTCTACCACATTCATCCTGAGTGGAGAGTTTGGCAGGATTTGAGCAGTTTATAGGCCAAATACATGTTTTTCTCCTAGAAGGGATTTCCCATCTACTTTTTCAGTTATTATGGCTGTTCTGTTTTTTAAGCCAGTAAAAATGCAGGTGTTTTCTCCATGTTTTGACATTTTTGCCTACCCTTAACCCAAAGAATGGGAAATTTGCCTAGTGCTGTTTCCTCCTTCCAAGTGTCAACCTTCTCCAATATGTACTAGCTATGTTTCACTCTCTAGTGATTTCAGATAGATTTCTTTTTTTTCCCTAGAGTTTATAATAGTTGTTGTCCATGGGCTAGTTGATAAGAACTACTCAGTCATTGCATAAGATGGAACTTCCTGATTTACCTACCTGTGTTTTGGGATCTATCCATATTGCTATATGTGCATCTCATATGTTTATCTTAAGCACCGTGTGGTATCCCACAATTTGCATTTACATTATTTATTTATTTCTCTATGATTGGCACCTACAGTGTCTGCAGTTCTCTGGTCTACAAACTTTGTCTAATAAAATATATTTCTTGATATAAATATATCTTTCTATATTTCATTAAAATAGAATATATAATACTATTGTATAATCATTATAATTTTAAGCAACTGGATTATGGTTACTAGATCATACATATTTTTGTAAATATTTCCAGATTGTTTTCAATAATGTGTAGTTATTTTAAACTATCACCAGATGATTCTCAATCAAAATCATTCCTATAGTTCTAACTTTTGCTCATCTTATGTCTTTGTTTTAACTTGCATTTTTCCATTTCGTTAGTGATTTTGAAAATTTTTACATACACATGTTATCTATTCAATTTGGCTTTCTATAAATTGTTTCTTTCTGTTCACACACTTTAGGTTTCTTGTTTTTTGCTTTTGTTTTTGTTGATTTTCAAGTTCCTTTTATGTAAGTATGTGTTCAGAAATTACAAAATATTTTATCTTGGTCAGTCATCTCTCTGGTAACCACTTCTACATGGTCCTTTACTGAAAAGATATTTTCAATATTGAAGTCTTACAATTTTTAAAAAAATATATATTTTAGAAGTCTTATTTAAGAAAGCCAATCTCCATTTCCATCACAAAAATATTATTTAATGTGTAATATTTAGGTCTTTAATATGTCTGGAATTCAATTTCATATGTTACATACTACTATCAATATTGATTTTTTTCAGTTCTATCAAACTCTATGTATCTAGATCTATTGCTTAACTCTCTATTCTTTACTGATAGTCTATTGGTTCTCATATAGAGACTGTTCTGCCTTTCTGTAACATGTTTCAAAGTCTTGAGGGAAGTCTGTCTTTAACTTTTCTTTAAAGTTGACTTCTTTACTGGCCTATATTATTCCACAAATTTTAGAATAAGCATACCAAGTTCCTTAACCATTTTATCCAAATATTTGTAAATTAATTTAGGGAAAATTGATGTTTTTACATTCTCAGTTCTTCCACTCATAAAAGCTGTATAACTTCTTAAATATTCAAAACCTCTTTTTTGGCATTTTGTCATGAAAAATTTTCTCCATGACAGTCTTATAATTTATAATGAATTACTAGAAAATGTGAAAATTCAGTTTCTATGGTGAATATTTTCTTTTTTTTTTCTTTTTTTTCTTGTCTACTCTATATGTTTTATTTTGTTTTCAGACCTGTAAAATTTATTTTATTTCCAATTGTGAGAAAAAAAAAAGAAAGAGAAAGAAAAAGTAAATATATCAATACATTTCACTTTCTGGTAGAAGAATTAAAACAAAATAAGCATGTTATGACTAAGTTTAAAAAAAAAAAATCTAACTACAGAGGGTTTAAAGATCTAAGTAAAAAGTAACCACAGATAAAAAGTGAAGAGTGTAGTCAAGAAGGGTAAAAAAAGAAAATCTAATTTGTTATTGTCTCAATGTGTTATTTTGTTATTGTTGATGATGATACTGTTTTATTCATTTGTCTTTTTTTGTATATTTGCTAAGTGTAGAAATCCTACTGTGTCTGGACAATAAGTTCACATTTCCTCAGTATAAGTTGCAGAGATCCTTCTAGGTGAAATGTGTATTTCTAGAACATCATGCTGATTTGAGTACAAATGTATCTAACAGATACTGCAATTGGAATACTGCATATAATATTTAAATTATGAATATATAGGAATTCTTTCATCCCCACCCCAGCCTCCTGGCCTTGGTAGTTATAATCTGATCTCTGGTTGAAAGATACCTGCCTAACAAAAGGCAGCTTTGTAGAGAGTCTCCTTGGGCAGAACCATTTGAAAAGGCTGATCAGCAGAATTGAACTACTTTTCCACCCCCCAATTAGTGCTGTTATCTCCCAAATGAAGATGAGGGATTCCAGCAGGGAAGTTCTAGAGGAAATCGAAGGAAATACGTTGATTATATGCACTTTAGACCTAATGCTGTCAGACTTGAAGAATGTCAATTAAGAATCCCAAATTTGGCTAGAACATGGTGATTCAGAAATGGTGAGGGAAGTAGTTTCTGACTGTAAAGAAAGAAATGTTCCTCAAAGAAAAACGTCATTTAAAAGATTTCCTTTTGTGTGTGCTCAGAGTGATTACATACACACAAATACTTTACCAGTATTTAATTTTTTGGTTTTATGTGTTGTGTGACCGTGTTTGTATAAAATAAATATTGCAATTGGTTCTTGAAAAAAAAAAAAAAAGGAAGACCTGTTATTTTCATAGTTCAAAATAAACTGCTGAAATAATTTTTAGAATACTTATATAAGAATACACAAAACCCTGTGTATTTCTATAACAGGTTTACTAAGCTCCATTTTCTCTAACTACGAAGGTCAGTTCAGTTCTGGAAGCACACTCCTCTCTCCAGCCCCTCCTGTCCATCTGTGCCCATGCATGGAGAATGTGGATGTGACGCTGTAAAACTGACTGCTCTCCCTTCAAACTTACGGAGGGACTTCACACCATGAGGACCTGCCTGCCACACAAGAGATAGAGCCATTGCAAATGTACATTTCTTGAAAATCACATCCTTCTTCAGCTGGAGGGTCCCAGAAATGCAAAGCAACCTTCCAGAGCTTGATCTGCTGGTCCCATGATCGTCGACTGTACTTCTTGAATTTGTTGGGGTCTTGGGGTGAATGCCAGGCTGCCGAAGGTGTCTTGGGACTTCTCTGATGTAGCGATCATAGGCGATGGTGTTCTTCCCGTAGTTGATCTGCTTCTGTCTTCTCATCAGGACACTCTCATCTGTCTCCAAGTCGGCGGGCACTGCAGTCTACATCTGACTCCTTAGAATCAGAACTTCTGGATGATGATTTTCTCTCTCTTCCAAAATCATTTATGAGGAGTTTTCTTTTATATCTTGCAATTTCTTTGTTAATTTTGGTCCTCATTTCATCTTCTTGGACTGCACTGGCCCAGTCTGTACATCTAGGACAAGGCTTTGGGCCTTCGGGAGTGGTAAAGCTGTCAGGTCTGCGGTTGCCCGCCGGCTTTGCGGGTCCCTTGGCGTCCTCCTCCGTCCTGCGCCAGCCATCGGCTCTGCGCTTGTGCCCGAGGCTCCATCTCACGGTGGGGGAGCGGCAGGCTGGCGTCGAAGTCACTGCGGCTCCGGTACTGGGGGGGTGGGGACTGCTTTGTGATCGGCAGGCCATATCCAGCAAGGCGAAGGCCCACGCGTTCTCTCCGGCGGCACTGACAGACCGAATATTTTCTATAATGAAATATTTCTTATCATAGTTTTAGTTTTATTTCTATTGTAGATATCTAATCTAGTGAGCAGCAGCAGTGCTGAATTATTTTATTCTTACAATTTATTATTGTGGGTTTTCTAATTACAAAAGTTTTATCTCAATCCCTTTGTTCTATGTCACTTGTTTCTTTTATGGTCTACTATAGAGTTGTTTTGGTTACTATCATTCATAAGATTAAAAATATTTAAATTTTATTTATAATTCTTTTAGAGCAATTTTCTTACAAAAATATGGGCTCTTTTATTAGAACTTTTCTTATGTAACAATAAATTAAAAGCTGAAAATTAATTTTCCCATTTCAGATGTTTGAGGAGGAAAACTCCAAAATTATCCATGATAAATTGTCATCAGTAAGAATATAGAGTGTGGAGAAAATTAGGTATTGCAAATGCACATAACTATTTTGTTCTCACTAGTCAAACTTCAAAACCACAGAATTTATAAGAATTTTTTAAGATTATTATTTGTAATTTTGATTCTATGTAGGCTAAACATTTAAACAAAAATCTTATCAGAGCGATTACCAATGATTGCCAAAATCAATATTTAAAAGTGACAAGTTTTGAGTTTTCCCCAAATTTGTAAATCCTAGGTACAAAGTTCTTTCTATACAACGTGTTATGAAACACTTCCAAATTCTATTCTGTTTTTTTTTCCCCTAGGAATTTAGTGAAGTGATTAAAATATTTTCTCTCTAGTTTTAAAATCATAAATTTGGAAATGAAGACATAAACAGGAGGCTCTTTCTACTTTGATAATTCAGTGGATCGATGATGATTTCAAATATCCTCACTTAACAAGAAATTTCTGCATCTCCCTCAACTAATAATATTTATAAATATTTATAGAATAAAAAAATGAGTGTCGAAAAGTGAAATTCAGTTGCACTGAGAGTGAAAACAAATATAAGAATTAAATGAATCACATAGCATATTTTAGTTGTACTCTTCAGTTGTGTGTTTGAATTTAATTTACTATCTACAGTATGATGTAACAGAATTACTATACATAAGCAGAAAAATAATAGGCAACGTTCATCATTTCTCTTCAGCCAAAGACAACTTATTGACACATAGAGGATTTTGTAACTACTGTTAAGTATACTCAAATAAAACATTAAAACAATTTGGAATTTAAGATAAGAAAAATGTTGCTTGAGCAAAAGAACGTCTTAACATCATACTCTTTCCATACTAATACATACTTAACAGATATCCCTAACAATTAAGATTTTTGTCAAGAAAGTTTTATAGTTCAAATCCAAGGTTAAAGAAATAAGTTTAGGGTTGGCCAAGTGGCGTGGTGGTTAAGCGCTAGCTTGGGAAGCCAGCTGCCCCGGTTCGGGTCCCACATATGAGGGCCAATGATACTGCCCTCAAAAAAAAAAAGGCAACAAAGAAATAATTTTAAGTACTTCAAAGTTCCAAGGACATGCAGAAATATTAGAAAATAAATATATATGTAACACACATATGTAGCAATGTATATGCATTTATTTTCTAATATTTATTTTTATAAACATATGCCTATAAATATATGCATATTGTAATAAGATATAGTTAATATATTAGTGTATATGTGCATACACATATGTAACTAGGCAAAGGCATATACATGTATCAGTGATTGCAATATTCTTAAGAATGTTTTAGAAAATATTTATAAATTACGTTTTTAGGCATATGTTTGTTATTTTAGTAATATAGATACACTTCATTTGTGTATACCTTTTTGATCTTAATATCTGATATTTTCATATCATCCTTTGAAACTATTTAGTTCTATATCCTTTACTTTGTCAATTTATTTCAAAATTAGGTATAATCTTTATTTTTTATCTACAGCTTCAATATGACTTCTTTTGATAGCATTCAATATAATGAGCATGTCTGTGAAAGTATGCATATTTAATTTAATTTTGTATTTATAGACATATAATATATATATATTCATGTTTGTGTATACATATGTAACTATCTGTGTTTTCAAAGTAAAATTTACATTATTATCAAGTAGGTACATGCCTATTTCTTATATATATATATATATATATATATATATATATATATATATATAATTTTGTTTTGTTTTGTTTTGTTTTGTTTTTTTGTTTTGTTTTAAAGATTTTATTGGGGAATTGGCAGAGGGGAACAGCGTTGGGGAATCGGGGAAGGGGAACAGACAAGTTGCTGTCCTTCTGTTCCTCAGTCCAGCTGTGGAGGACGTTGCTTCACTGTTGGTATCATCATTGTGCTCCTCCCGGATGAGGCAGATCGGTCGCTGGCCTCTGGATGTCGCTCACTGCGGCTATTGGCAGCCCACGCTTGGCTGCCAGCCGCTCACGCTGGCTGCGGGCCACTCACTGTAGCCTATGGCAGCCCACTGCAGCAGGGGCTGCAGCCCACACCATCACCGGGGCTCGCACAGCCCAGCTCCAGGTGGAGCTGTTGTTAGCTGTAGAGGCCAGCGTCATTGGCCCTCACATGGGATCCGAACCGGGGCCGCCGGCATCCCAAAACCAGCGCTTAACCAATGCGCCACTCAGCCGGCCCTCTTATATATTTTTGATAAATTACTTTTGTAACTTCAAGAAACATCTCTTTATTCATTAACTTTTTTTCTTAGGTAACAGAAAAATGAAATATCTTTTAGAGTCAGTGTCATGATTATCTTAGATTAGCAACTTTAAATCACAATATGAGATTTATTCTACTACTACATGTGTTTTCTGAGTTAAAATTATTATATTTTATCTCACTTTAACCTAATCATTGATATCACCTTAGTCAAATAATAGAATGACATATTGATTGAGCCTTGGTGACTTTTCTTCCTTTATCCTTCTATTTCAGTTTTCAAAACACAACCATTATCACTCAGAATTACCACTAGCATCTTCAGATATATATTCCCTCTTAGTGCCTGTATCAGCATTTGTTCCCATCCCCAAAGCAGAGTAATCATAAACTTTCCTGGGAAATTTACCTTACAAACAAATCTACTTTTATTTTAGCATCGTAAAAAATAGTTGACTTTATAACTAATCACAATGATCTATTTAGTTGTGCCAAACATATTCATCTAAGGTGAGTCTATTTGGCAGCTGTGGGTAGCCAGGCATTTCCCCTGGCTCTGGATAGACTAGGACCCAAGGCTTCAACGACTAGAAATAGAACGTTCTTCTATTTGAAGTAAAACTCCGAAAGAAACCTTTCTTATCTTCTCAAAAAAACAAAAAACAAAAAAAAAAACATTCTAGGGTGTTTTGTTTTCTTATTATTATTTTGTAAAAGCCTATTTTTTAGGAAGGAAACTATAAAATAGGTTTTGATTCCTGTTTTAAATCAATGAAGTAATTAATGTAGTATTTGTAAGGTCCTCAAAACTGAATATGTTTTCAGTTACTATATAAATAATGTACAAAAAGTTATATTATACAATTGAATCTTTATTTCCTTTTCTATTATCACATCTTCTATAGAAAACTCTGCAACTTAAATATAAAAAAGGAAAGTTATTTAATGTGTTTTGAGTTTATTTGTGTGTGTTTGCACACTGAATGACCTTGGTCTTTTTTCTTTCAGTCTATTAACTACAAGTAATATATACTATCTAGAGAATTCTAAAAACCATATTCTAATGTTTTTAACAAATTTTTACTGAGTAAAATGCTTACATACTTACACAATAATAAATAATAATTTCTTATATTGATATGTGAGTCTTCATCATGAATTCTCACAAAATATCTCCTATGTTCTCCACCACAATCCTGTGTGGTAAGGCAGTATGTAAATATGTAACTTACTGGGTAACACACTCAGAATCTGAGCCCAGGAATACTGGGCTTGCTGAGATCCTGTTCTGAATATGGCAAGTTCTAAGAGGCTTACCTGATTCTAGAGAAAATGATTTGATTTCAAAATACATTCAAGGAAGTTCCTTCATTCTACCCCACTACAGATTGTCACCCTGAGGGTTGGAAACTTCTTCAGAAAGTAGCAATAGCTTTGCTACCATATATAAAGATGAAAGCTTTATCTTTCAATCCATTCCAAAAATCATATTTCTGTAAAGTTGTGTAGGATGAGTCGTCTAACCCACATCCCAGACTCCAGGCGAGATGATATTTTGACTAGTCAAGTTTCAGATCATCAAAAGAACATATGTACAGGGCTGGCCGAGTGTTGCGGTGGTTAAGAGCTGGCTTGGGACACCAGTGGCCCAAGTTTGGATCCCACATATGAGGGCCAGTGACACTGCCCTCAAAAAAACAAACAAAACAAAACATATGCACAAGATACCATATTTGTAGGCCTTTGGGTTAGTTGTGGTTTACTATAATGGGATCCAGGCCAACAAGAGTGGGGAAAGCTTTTAGAAAGGAACTGGTATATCTAAAACAGAATGGAGGGCTGTTTGTTTGTTTGTTTGTTTGTTTTAATGCCACCATTCTAAGGCAATAAAAGTAAACACAAATATAAATGATCCTGGAGCCCAGGTTAACCCGTTTATCCTTTACACTCTTTCTAGCAACTGAAATGGTTTTACACCCATTAGCCTATTACGGCCTTGGTCCCTTTGTTTTTAATTCAGCTGTCTGTGTTTAGAATCTGTGGCATCTTTCGTATAATTAGATTTTATTTATTTTATCATTTAACAAAATATATAAAAAATTATAACATATATGTGAAATGTGCAATAGATGAATCTTTCCATTTATACCTCTGCTCTCCTGTCATATTTTCAGAATCATTCATTCAGAATTAATATACCCTGTCACTTTTCAGCTCTGCATAATTTTATTTAGTTCACAACACTTATCTGATGTTATACACTTAATTTAAAAAAACATTGCATAACATCTGTCTTCTCATCTAGAATGTAAGTCCTCTATGGACAATAACTTTGCCTGTTGTGTTTTGCTTCTATATTATCAGCCCTTAGAAAGACGTTTGTGAGAGAATAGGAATTCAATAAAATAGAACGAATGAATAAATAGAAATTTAGTTATCTTCACATCATTCTCTAAACAATCTCTTTATCAAACCAATGTTAACTATTTGGTAAGTTCTCTGCTATGCTTTCCTCTTTTGAAAATATTAGTTGTTGTTTTGGGTTCTTTGTCTTAAATGGTATCATTCTACTATCTGCTTATTTTTAGATATCCATTTAGTTAAGTATATCCATCTTTATATCATTATTTCTATGGGATAGACTGCCAAGGTGAAGTTGCTGGATGAACACGAAATGTTAATTTTAATATATATTGAGAGATTGTTTTAAATAGTGGCAATTCATGTTTCCAAGAGCAATTTATAGAATTAATATTTCACTATACTCTCTAGGCTATTGTTCTTTAAAATTATTTGCCTAACTAATACATGATGAATTAGGTATGACAACAGGTTTTAAATTTCTATTCCCTGTCCACTGGTGAGACTAACAAATATATTTTCATGTGATCATTGCATAACAGCCAAAGTTATTTTTCCCACAATAGGGTTAGAAGTACCTTGGCCCAATCATCACCTACTTAAACTCAAAGTAGATTACATAAAGCTTATTAATAAACTTTAGAAAGTTCAAATTATGGCTGTCTGAGAAGGAAGGATTAATATACACTAAAATGAATACAAATTAAAATTTAAAATACTTTTGTCAAATAAAATTGAAAGGTAAATAGGTATGACTACATGAGTTTAATTATAATATGTTCTACATTAAAAAGTTTAATGTATTTTCTTACTTGGACCAGTTAAAAATTAATGTTTAGTTCAGACAGAAATATACTTTCAAATAACAAAACAGTAAAGGAAAAGGGATTTTTAAAATGCTTCAGCCCGATGAAAACCCTTTCCCCCACTTCAGTCAAGCGAAACTGCACGTTCACAAGGTTATTGATTAAATCTTATCTCTTAAGTTGTGAATATTTTTTCTTTTTGTCATTAATCTAATATATTGCAGTTTTTCTTCATAATAGTCATTCACAAATGCTTCAATTGTTCTTGACTTTTTAGCTATAGTGTTTTCCAGGTGTTTCATGTTTCAGATTATTTCTATAATACTTTATGAGATAATTTTTAATCTTGTTGCTTTTAGTTTATAATTCATTTTCTCTTCTCTGCTGTATTCTCATTAAACAATTTTCATTACAGGTTCTCTAGGATGTGTGTACAATAAGGTGCTTTAGATGATAAGCTGCTATGAGTTAACACAAGGTCTGACAAATAAGTTCACAAACTTGTTGCAACACTGTTGCTATCCCTTACTGGAATCAGAGAGATTATTCATTATGAATTTTTACGAACTGGACAAACAGTTAACCAAGTTTACTATTTGGAAGTGCTGAAAAGGCTGCGTAAAAAAGTTAGATGACCTGAACTTTTCACCAACAATTCATGGCTCTTGCATCACACCAATGCACCAGCTCACACTGCACTGTCTGTGAGGGAGTTTTTAGCCAGTAAACAAATAACTGTATTGGAACACCCTCCCTACTCACCTGATCTGGTCCCTAATGACTTCTTTCTTTACCTGAAGATAAAGGCAATATTGAAAGGAAGACATTTTGATGACATTCCGGACATCAAGGGTAATATGATGACAGCTCTGATGGCAGAAAGAGTTCCAAATTGCTTTGAAGGGTAAGCTTAGGTGCTAGCATTGGCACATAGCTTCCCAAAGGGAGTACTTCGAATGTGAGCATATTCACATTCGTGATATTCAGCAATGAGGTATGTAGTACTTTTTCTAGGATGAGTTTGCGAACTTAATTGTCAGAGCTGTGCCACTCTATGGCTGGCACATTGCAAATGTTTCTCTGTGTAAATTGGCTACTTTGATTTTCCTTTTCTTAGTGAACTTACTGTATTTCTTATGAACTTAGTAATTATTGTAGCATTTTTTTACTACTAAACATTGTTTTAAGAATGTTTAAATGCTGTCATATTGTCTGAATATTTCTATTTCTTTTATTGTGATTATCTCTTTTGGCATGTTCATACACTACTTATAAAAGTGTACAACTGGTTTATCATAATTCACTACTGAATATAAACCATTTTCCTTTTTAAGAGAGTACTCTATTGGAGAACTATAAGCAACAATCCATATTTATACTTAAAAGACTTCAGGTAATTGGGTTAAAGAATACATTGGGCTAGCCGAGTGGTGCGGTGGTTAAGAGCTGGTTTGGGATGCTAGCTGCCCTGGTTTGGATCCCACATATGAGGGCCAGTGACACTGTCCTCAAAAAAAAAAAAAAAGAGAAATACATTGAAATGTATTTCTGGGAATTGTTTAACATTTATTTTAATCTTAATCACTTTGAAATAATCATGTTTATAAGATTATGGGAAATTGTTTATATTTATACTCTAAATCTCCAGTTCTGGATAAAATCCATCCCAGCTTAACATTACAATGTTTGTCAGCTCTTTTAAACCAAGTCTACACTTCACTTGATTTTCAAGAGCCTGTAATACCTGGTCACCATCTCTAGTCATTTGCTTCTCCCTCCATTATCCTGAACATCCAAGTGTTCATAAAATTGCATCTCTTGGGCCGGCTGAGTGTCTGTTGGTTAAGAGCTCACTCAAGAGTGTGAGCTGAGCTCTGAGCAACAGCAGTTCAATGCCCAGCCCGAGCTGAGCTGCCGCTAAGCTGCCAACAGGTGGCAGGATGGCTCAGCTAATAAAAAAAAAAAAATGCATTTCTCCCTCTCTTCTACTCATGTTTCTCCTGAAATATAAATTACTCCTCCTGACCTCCAAATCCTGACAAATTCTCAATGCACAATCTGTAACACACAGGTACCAATCTCTTACCCCTCTGCCTGGCCTTCTCTACCACTGAAAGATTGTCTAATGCTAAAATGACACGTCTATTTATTTGTTTATTTTACTCATATCCTGTTATGAATTAGAATTTACTTAGTCTTCTGTGGTTATCCCATTTCTAGAGATTGCAAATCGTGGGCAGGGGAAATTGGGTGGAACCAGATCAGCAGTGTCCATGATATCCGGCTGAATTGAAACAACCTATACCTATTTAATTATTTATGCTGCTGCTTAATTGCTAGACTCTGCACCTTAAAACTATTTTGAAAAGTATTCTGGGGAAAGTGTTATAAAAACACATTATTTGATACAATTAAATTTAGACAAACCTAGAAGCAGGAAAAATAATGTGGCTGTTAACGAAGTTTGAACTATACAGAAAACCAACGTAAGCAGCATAAGAACCATTTTACTTAATTGTTTCTGCTAATAATAATAAATATTTGAAAACTTAAAGAAGCAGAATGCTAACCATCACACACTTATATTTTAATGGAAAATAAAAATTAGATGATTCCCTAAATAAAACAGTTTAAACTGCTTATGAGAAATTGTGTAAACATATTCCAATCAGATATTTATTAAATGTGTAATTATGCAAAAGTATTGCCAGTTATGGTACACAGAGTATTGTAGTTTCCTTTGTACTCTAAACGATTATAATCATTTTGGCAAAATTGGTATACACCAGGATGGGTATGAAAACACACTAAATAAGCACAAACACTAAACTACAAATTAAATTAATAATAACATTTTAATATTATGTAATATGTTTTTTAATTAGAACTAATGTGGATAACAGAGTATAAGGTAGTAATACAGAGACCATAGAGGTAAAATATACTACTTTTCATATGTTTGCTTTTTTTAAGAGACAAAAATAATTGTTCTTGCTAAAAAAATTTACACTCTTGGATCAACATTTATCTAGAATTTTGTGTCCTCTGTCTTTCATTATTAACTTTGTCATGGAGCAGCTCCCTCCCCACTCCTACTCTACCTCCTTCTTTACCTACCTTCCTTCCTTCCTTCCTTCCTTCCTTCCTTCCTTCCTTCCTTCCTCCCTTCCATCCTTCCTGAAGTTGTTTTGTATAGTTTGAATCCCATGTTTTCCTTGGTATTTCTTCTTGTTATTTGCTTGTTTCATGTCACGCTTATGTGGAGAATGATTCCAGAACTTCTGTTTGTGCTACTTGAGAACATGTCATTTATCCTAGACTTTCTTCTCTCCCCTCCTAAGACCTATTGGCCTTTTCTATGATTTGTAGTTGAGGGCCTGGATGAAGTGCATCACCTACTTTCCTACGACTGAGTATTGGAGATGACATTGGAGAAGGCAACGGGCAAGTAGGGGTGGTCTAAGGCTGATGTTTTGTTGGCAAACTGAGCTAAGACACTTAAGCAAAAAGTTATTAAACACCTTGTAAAAACAATCTTGTGGGAATAACATTCATGTGGGTATGATATACTGCTCTGTATTCTGTAATTTGAGTCATGAGGCATTGTGTCATATATATAAAATTTCTCCATACTTCCATACTTCCCAGTATATATTGCATATATATATACTATACAAGGCCCCACACTTCCATATGCTAACATGTCTTACAGCATAATGGTTAAGTGTGTGTATATATGAATATGTATATATCTATATCTATATATGCTTTTATATATGTCTAAAAATATTTTTGCTCATTTTTTATTGGAATAGAAAAAGGAGAATTTGTTACTTACCTTCAGTCATCCTATTTTTATAATATCAAGAAGACAATTGAAACTTTTCCCACTGCCAGATCCTAGTTATTGGCAACACATCATTAAATCCTATCAGAAACAAATAAATATATGTAATTTCTTTTACTATGATTCTGTTTGTTGATATGATTTAGAGTCATCCGCTAGAGCTCACAAATATAAAACAGCACAGTTCTAATATAAAATAGATTTTTAAATAAATTATTATATAAACAAATATACTATTTTAACTGGAATATATAATATTCAAACAGTATATCAACTTAAATATCTTAGGTCCTGTATCTGAAAATAATAATAAAACATCTATGCATGCATACACATTATTTTACTGGCAATCTTAAAGTGTATTTTTTTGTTGTTAAAACTGCTTTGTTTCAATTATTGTATTTGGAAATATGGCTGAATCTACACAAGTTGAGATGAATCAGATGATTTCTCCAAAATATGTGCATACTCAAGCTAAATCGAAGCTATAATTAGTTAAAGACTAATGAGATTTTAGAAAAACAAAGATTACTTGCAGTACAAACTGTCTCCAATATAATTATAGTTTAGTGTTTTTGGTCATTAGTGAATGTTAAAACAACAATTTCATAGCAAATTGTAACTCTTACCCATTTTATCTAGAGCAGAGCCATAGGTCTTGATTTTCAGCTTCAAAATGACAGGAACTTTTCAGAGAATAAAGCATATTGATTTATCACTGAAAATCCTCATTGTTTTAATCACTGCCATGTGACCAGCTTTGAAAGTGTGGCCATGGCTTCCATCTGATACAAGTCTTGATCAGATAGCAAAAGATTGATTGTTGGAGTGGCAGGTTGTCAGTACTTGTCCTCTCTGCTTCCCAGTAGGTATTGTACAAGACCCCAGCACCCCAGTACGGTTTATACAAGGCTTACAGCATAATAATGATTAAGTGAGGACACACTCTCACATTCAGGTTTGATTTACTGCTTGGCTTGAATAACTCCTTTAGAATGTCTGGAACAGCAGGCTGTCCACTAATATGCATAGCAATGAGTTCTATTTTTAATGCACTGCTTCTCAGCAAGTGATATGTTTCTCTAAAAATTCACAACTGGAAGTATTGTCCTGCAGAAAAGTCATTTACACGTTGCTTTTGTATTAACTCACAAGCAAATTAAAGTGCTAGATGCTAAAATGATAGAATTTTGTCTCAACATTTTAACTATACATTGAAAAATTCCTCTTAAAAAATAAAAATGCAGACTACGGTAATGAAATGAATGATTGGCTTGTTTTCTCTGCTAGGGACTGCTTAAATATTTACTGATCCAATTAAAAGAGTGCAAACTCTTTAGTTGTACTGCATAAAGTTGTTTTATATTTTTAGTGGATAGTAATGGACACTTCCTTCTATAAGTAGTAGTCAGGACTTGTCCTTTTGAAAAAGTTTTCCATTATTAAACTTTCCATGCCTAAAAAAAAAAATACCTCTTTGGTTTGACAATGTTGTATGCCAAATTGCTAATGGAAGAAACAATCTGCATACAGTAGACACACACACACACACACACACACACACACTACACACACTACACACACATCAATGCACAAACATAAAAATTCAAATGAAGAGATGAGTCAGTCCATCATACTCTGCCTTTCATGACAAGATTAATTGTTCTGTACTAGGAAAAAAATCTTAGTTTTACTTTGATTTTTCTTTTTCATCTCTAATTCATGTGTTTTTATTTATTTTATCCCATTTTAATGTGATTAATACATGTCAATGATTATGGATGTGATATTGTAAATTGTGTAGGGTCAGTTTGGGTATATGTATTTAATGTACATAAATTGTGGGTTTTTTCCTCAAGGTTATTTTCTGTTCTTAGATTTTACAACATAATATTATATTCTAAAGATCTACCCATTTTGTTATATGTTAGGGATAATATCCCATACTAACACTTTATGGCATGGACACCAAACAATCACAGGGGCAGTAAACAATAAGTGAAGCCAATTATCTAGATGCTGACTGGTAGGATACCTGGTCTATTGAATGAGCACTGCACAATTTCAATAAGGATGGCCATATTCAATTACAGAAATTTAGTTTCCATTTTGCAACCATTTTATCTCAATTTTTAAGTTATCTTTTTACTCTCATAATAAACCTGTTAATGAATAGAATTTCTTAATGGTTCTTAGGGGTTCCTTTATATTTGCATTTGTGTGTCTTATTTTGAAAATATTTTCCAACCCTGAGGTCACAAACACAAGACCTTTATTTTCTTCCAAAAACTTTATAATTTTGCCTTTCACATTTAAAACCAATGATAAATTGATGTTTATATATGGTATGAGAAAGGGCCTGATTCCACTACTTAATTTTCATCATTTATTATACAGTAAACACTCTCCTCAGTGATCTGTCATAAGTTTCCCTGTATGTGTAGTATTGTCTTGTTCTTCAAGAGGGAATCCTGCTGATGTCTCTCCATAAGTATGATACTTGTTGTTGTTGCTGAAGGTGTTGTTTAACAGTAAGAACTCTGTATAGATATAACAGTTCTCTCTCCATAGTTTGCTAAGAATTGTGGTTTTATGTTCACTGATGAATTCAATCATATGTTTCTATCTCTGTTGATATTACATAAGTATTACCTTTACTATATCAATAAAATGATATTTACTAAATGCTTTTCTAATATTAAACCACCTTCCATCTCTGGGAATAAACTCATTCCCAACTTTGCAAAAATCCACTAGGTTCCCTAAATTTTTATTTAGAGTTTTTGCAGCAATGTAAATTAAAGAGATTTGTTTTTCATGTGCAATCCTTATCAAATCTGCGTATCAAGTTTATGTAACTCCATAAAATGAGTTTTGGAAAATATTTTTTCTTTATTCTATACCCTGGATTTATTTGGGGATCATTGGGATTAATTTTTGCTTCACAATTTTATTGGTTACACTGGTAAAACCACCTAACTTCAAGTTTCCATTATAAATGATAGGGTAGGTAGATAGATAGAAATGAGCATGACAGGCTTAGCCCAAGTTTGAAAGTCCCTTGCTGAAGCTCCTACTTGCAACTTGGGTCCAGACCCCTGGCAGCTGGAGGCTCACACATACCTCTAAATGAAAGAGATGTGTTGTTAGAAGTCATTGTGTCGGGGTGGGGGCGGCACATTCTGTTTGTCAGGATCCTGGACACCTTACTAGCCCAGCAGGGTTCCAAGTTTTCACACACTCCTAAGGGATGTGTTTACATATCTCCCCAAATTAAGGGGATGTGTTTACCCATGCCCCTAAAACAAAGAAATGCATTAGAAGAGAGGAAAACATCCTGCCTATCAGGGAACACATCCTGTTTGTCAGGACCACAATACTTACTAGCCCAATAGGATTCCAAGTCTCCACATAACCCTGTGAGCATAAAAGTGATGTGTTTACACATGCCCCTAAATCAAAGAAATACATTGCTAAATGTCAGAGGACTAGGCACCTGGGTGGTGGGGGAGGAGAAAAAGAGATAAGAGAAGGGAGAGGGGGAGGTAATTCTACCCACAAATATAAAAGCTTTCACACAGTGTAAGCCTGTAAGGTGGGGTTGCTTTCCATTTCTGGGTTGGCCTGCTCTGTCTAGGAGTGTACTCTTTTACTAATAAATTTCTGGCTGTTTTATTCTTCACAAAATTCTGTCTCTTGATTGAATTCTTTTTTCAAGAAGATGAAGAACCGAGGTTCAACGTCATTTCTCAGTAACATAAAGAGTTTAGAATAGTTTAGACATCCTCACTTTGTTGTTCAATTCTCTTAAACTTGCTTCATGCATCCATTTTCTTGATGTGATTCTTTCTGGACAATTTATCATCTATTTGATTATACTTGTGCTATATTTTCCTAGTCAGCTACTTAACCTCATCCCTTTAATATTTGATTTCAAACATTTAACTCCTAAATTTTCTCCTAATCACAGTGTCTTTTTCATATTTATGCCCTTATTGTATTTTTGAAATATCTTAGAAAGAATGTATTGTATTATATTCTGATTTTGATGATTGCAATATCTAAACAATTTACAAATCAGCATCTGTTATCTCTTGTTTTGCTGTTACCTGTTAATAATTAATAAGAATATATTCATGTTTCTACAGTTATGGGCTTTCTGAACACAGAAAACTGGAACTTAGGTACTACAATAAGCCTTGAAATTGAAAAGATGATGGAATAGAGAGATATCCAGAAAGATTTGCCTCCCCAAAGGATTGTGTTTATATTTAAAAAGGAGATAAAGCCCCTAGCCAATCATTAACATACCAAAGGATTTGTTTATATTAGAAAGATTTAGTTTCTCTCCCTTTCTTAGTTGATATGAAGGGCAGATAGGAAGGTCATTCAATTAAGTTCCAGAACTCATCCTAGAAAAAGTGCCACAATACCTCATTGCTGAATATCACTAGGACCACCTTCGAAGTACTCCCCTTGGGAATCAATGCACAGACACCAGCACCTAGGCCGTCCTTGAAAGCAATTTTGGAACTCTTTTTCTGGAATGGCCATCAGAGCTGTCATTGTATTACCCTTGATGTCCTAAATGTCATCAAAATGTCTTCCTTTCAATATTTCCTTTATCTTTGGGTAAAGAAAGAAGTCATTAGGGGTCAGGTCAGGTGAGTAGGGAGGGTGTTCCAATACAGTTATTTGTTTACTGGCTAAAAACTCTCTCATAGACCTTGTGAGCTGGTGCATTGTCATGATGCAAGAGCCATGAATTGCTGGTGAAAAGTTCAGGTCAGCTAACTTTTTTATGCAGTCTTTTCAGCATTTCCAAATAGTAAATTTGGTTAACTGTTTGTCCAGTAGGTACAAATTAATAATGAATAATCCTTCTGATATCAAAAATGTTAGCAACATCGTTACAACAAATTCATGAACTTAATTGTCTGACCTTGTATACTCCCAGATTCATAATTTGGGAAACGCTCTTCTGTATCTCCTTCCTTGCTGTTACCAGTGCAGGGGTCCTTGCCCCTCTCAGCATAGAAATCAAGAGACTGGGCTGAACAGTTTGCAGAGAGAAAGGTTTATTAAAGCAAAAGCTTGATGTACCAAGGAGGCACACTCCAAAAGAGAATGGATTGGCTCCCCAAGGTCTATAGGCATAGTGTTTTTATGTGTTCTCAGGTAAGGGGCTGGGTTAACTTTGATTGAGGGGAGGAATATTCATGAGTTTTCCTGGAATAGGGTGGGTAGTTATGAGGATTAGGTTGACACCCTCTTGTTTACCTTATATGGACCCTCTGGATCTGTCATGGCAATGCTGGGTGTGTTACTTAGTATGGTAATGAGGACAGGTAACCCAGAGGACAGCTCCTCTAACTGGTGTGCAGGCTCAGTTTTGGGGACCTTTCCTAAATCTATTTTGCAGTTATTGCACCAATTGTTCTTGTTTCTTGTTGGTGGAAGAGTATGACTCAAGGTTGATGCCCCAATGACCAGCTTGGCTAAGCTTCCACTGACCACATTCTGGCTACATGACTACTGACCACAATATAACCAACCAACTGCTTCGCATCCCATCACTCTAAAATGGGAAATGGGAGTTAGCAATCTATATTGTATTGCTATAAGTAATAATAGTTTGGCTTGATTGAGATTTCTTGTTTTTGCTTTCAAGAAAAATAAAACTTATTAATTTTATTATTTTTTACTGTGAGTTATTTTTTTCTTGAAAATCTGTACAAATTCTTTGAGCCTTGAGTAAAGGTAAGCTTCTAAAAAGAATTTTTTTTTTCTTTTTACACATTCTCAAGGAATTGCTTTTTGTGGTGTAACTGTAAGCAAATGTTTAAATTTGCTCTGCTTCAGTTTTCTCAGCTGTAAAGCTTAAATAAAAATGTTTTGTGCTTTTTTTGCAAAATTATAAAAATATTAATTAAATGAATAAACAGTGCTTAACAAATAGTGATCTGTTAATTAATGTAAGCTATTATAAATATTCTGCTATATTAAATTTTTTTCAGCTACCTTTAAAACATCTTTTAATTATGAGAACTATTTGGAAATGTTTACCAAATATTTCAAATTATCTACATATTATTAAGAGTAAGAATAGCAAAATAATTTATTGTAATGTACCATTTCCAAAACATATTTCAAATTATTATTGATAACAAAGATACAAAACCAATTCTCAATTTATATGGGAGACAGGATATATGTATATAAAAAGAATAAGCAATAAATAGATAAATTTAATTCTAACCCATGTTGAGTGTAAACTTCATGTGGAAATTATTTTAATGTCTCGAGGAATAAAACAAAAAATAGTTTAAAAAATAGCTGTGAAATAGCTATAAAATGTATAGCTGTTAAGAACTGTGAAGTCTGCAGCAAAGGAAATCATCCATAAAACAAAAAGGCAGCCTACTGAATGGGAGAAGATATTTGCCAATGATATATCTGATAAGGGGTTAATATCCAAAACTTATAAAACACTCATGAAATTCAACACCATAAAAACAAACAACCCAATTAAAAAATGGGCAAGGTATGAAGAGGTATTTCTCTAAAGAGGACATACAGATGGCCAACAAGCATATGAAAAAATGTTCAACCTCACTAATCATTAGAGAAATGCAAATAAAAACCACAGTGACATAGCACCTCACTCCTGTCAGAATGGCTATCATCAATAAATCAACAAACAAGTGCTGGAGAGGTTATGGAGAAAAAGGAACCCTGCTGCACTGTTGGTGGGACTGCAAATTGGTGCAGCCATTATGGAAATCAGTATGGAGATATCTCCAAAAACTCGAAATGAAACTACCATATGACCCAACAATTCCACTCTTGGGTATTTATCCAGAGAAACCCAAGACACTAATTTGAAAAAAATATATGCACCCCTATGTTTATTGCAGCACTATTTATAATAGCCAAGACTTGGAAATAACCGAAATGCCCATCGGTAGATAACTGGATTAGGAAACTGTGGTACATTTATACAATGGAGTATTACTCCACTATAAAGAAGAATGAAATTGTACCATTTGCAAAGATTTGGATGGACCTGGAGACTATTATCTTAAATGAAATAAGTCAGTCGGAGAAAGACAAATACCATATGGTCTCACTTATATGTGGAATCTGAAAAACGGAATGAATGAGCAAGTAAACAGAAATAGACTCAGAGGAAAAACTGAATGGTTGCTAGTTGAAAGGGGGGTGGGGATGAGGGAGAAGGGGAAGGGATTCGATAGCATAAATAGGTAACTACAATATTGCCACAGAGATATGAAATACAGTTCCGGGAATATAATAATGTTGTAAATATTTTGTGGGGTATCAGATGGTCACATGTCTAGTTAGGGAGACCACTTCATGGATGGAGTAGAGAGGTTTGATCACTGCACTATACACCTGAAGCTGAAATTGTATAACATTGTATGCCAACTGTAATTGAATATATAGATAGTCACGGGATGTGGAGTATACTGTGGAAGGGAGTAAAAGGAATTGTAATAGATATGTATGATATGCAGGGGGAGTGGGGTGGCGAACTGGGGGAGGGGGTTGTCACTTTGAGGGGTAAAATGTATAATTACTGTACTGTGTTGATTAAAAAAAAATGTACTGTGGAGTCTGAAATTTATCCTATTTGCAAACTGACAAGTTAACTTAAGAGAGCTTCGATGTGTTGGAAGGAAACAGAAGAATCCTGAGTTAGAAACAAAAGGAAATTATCACACACAGAAATAGCAGTTGCTAGATGTTTCTTTGTACCAGTTATTTGAACTCTGTTTTCCAGATGTTAATATAAAGAGGGCCAGATGACGAATGCATAATCAATCGGTTTCATTACAGAAGAGAAACTCTGGTGTAAGGAAATAGGAACACTTTACAGTGGGCATGAAAACTGCCTACCCTTTGCTCTGGAGGGAAAACATGTCTTTATTCAACTGAGCATCAAACATGGCAGCCCTTTCCTTTATAGGAGGCCCCTATCTTCCAAACCTGATCTGTATAAGAACATTTGCGCCATCTTTCACTCATATTTTAAACCATTTTATTTTGAAGTAATTTCAAATTTACAGAAAAGGTATACAAATTTCAGTTGTCAAATTTTTATATTGACCTTATCTATCTATCTATCTATCTATCTATCTATCTATCTATCTATCATCTTCTATCTATCTGCCATCTCTGTCTCCACCCTCAATCTTAACCCTCTCCCTCTGTCTCTCTTTCTTTTCTAACCATTTGAAGGTAACTTAAGGACAAACTGCTACATTATCTCTTAATATTTAAGTGTATATTTCTTAATAGCCACTGCTATAACCATCTAATTCCAGGAATTAAATTAATGTTTATGTAATACTGCCTTGTAATCACAGACTCTAATTTCACCAAATGTTACAATACAATATTTTATGAATCTAGAACCCACATCAGTATCACACAAAATATTTAGTGGTTCTGGTTCTTCAATCTACTTCAAAATATATCCTGATATAACCATATTTTACAACATGACTCCCATTTCAGCACCATCATTGTCCTATAATCTTCCTTCTTAATTGTAAATAATTTGATTTCTGATAGAGAAAATTTCTGTGCTTTTATTCTTCTTGAGTTACTTTAATGTTATATAAATATTTTATACAATAATGTATAACTAAATATATATATAACAAAAAATACTTGATCATACTCTGGATTCATGCAAACACAAATCATTTTCTTTTATATCTCTCCTAAAAAGATGAAGCAAGCATATTAGTACTGTTTAATAAAATCTGTACCTGAATAATGACTCTTACTTATGACATTTCAAAAGATTTGAATTGAATCAAATATTAAATTGTAGGTATAATACAAAGGAGAATTATATTCTAGTGTTTAGATAGCATCTGATAAAAGCCACTTCTTAAATATACAATACTGTTTATTTTATAGGAAAAACACCATCCTATAATTTATCCATCATACTTTAACAGAATAGAAAGAGAAACCTTACTACTAAGACAGACAGCAAAGTAAACATGATTTAAATTGTTTTTTATAAGTTAGCTGAGTATAAAATTCCCTTCACAAGTGGTAAAGAGCAACTGCTCTAAAACTCATAGTGAAAAATTTAAATTACTGTTCTGTAAAGCCTTCCCATGATCAGGAAAGCATGTACACACAAAACTTAAATATATTTTTTTCTTTTAAACATGTAAGTATAACAATTGGGAAATTGAAGTAAATTCAATTTTTCTATGAAGCTTGGGGAAAATATAGTATTAGATATTTCAAGACATCATTGGGAACATATATTATCTCCATGTGTATTGGAAACTGTAAGAAATAACATTATGGTATATTCTCAGGATGAACAAGGCAAATGGAAATAGATTTCTTCTCCAAAGACACTTGTCAGTTTTCCAATAAAGAAGATGTGGGTATTCATGCCTAAATTCCCAAGGTAATTATGAGGCTTTAGGGAATAGGAAAGATGAGTATTTTTACCTTGTGTCCCCGAAGGGCAGAAACGAAGCTTTGTTTTATAGGCTGGACTATATTTAGTGGCCTGACATCTTTGAGACATTGAGCTGATGTCCTATAAAAGCTAGAGCTCTAAATTTGTATTTGGGAGACCAGGAAAACACCTTGTTTGCATAAGGCCAAGTTGCATAACCTGTGCAGGCTTCAGGTGCTTTAACTCTTACGAACAATTTAGTGAGACACAGTAAATGATTAAATTAAACGATCCATGTAGAAACACTCTTTAAAGTATTTATGATAATGTATGACATTACAATTGCTTGAAATTACTTAGTTGTACTAAGTTATTTCACTAAATTCACACAGAGAAAACCTTCAAATATGATGGAAATCTATAACTACGAATAATAAGAATACTGAAACAATGTAGAGAAAAAATAAAAGTTGACCCAACAAAGACAGATATGACAAATGGTTAGATAGATAGATAGATAGATAGATAGATAGATAGATAATAAAGGGAGAGAGAGAGAGAGAGAGAGAGAGAGAGAGAGAGAGAGAGAGAGAGAGAAAGAGAGAGAGAAAAAGAAAGAAGAGAGAGAAAAAAAGGAAAAAGAAAAGCAGATGGATGGATAGAGGGGTGGAGAGAGGAACTGAATAATCTAGGAGCATAAGGATGTGAAATAATTTCTACATATTTTAGTTTTATTTGGTTAAAGAAATTGACGATAAATACATTTCCATTATGCCCTCTAAAATCTGTATTTATGTAGTTTCCTACATCACAGTTACAACAATCATTTTAAAGTAAAGATATGTATGTGTACATCTGTGTATACATATTTTCAGCTGTTTGCCGGAAGCTTGACATTGTGACATGTACATAGTAAGGGCTCAAAAAAGTTATGAAAATTTCCAAACATATTTAATCTTTGTTTACTGAAATTTCCAGCTTTCTTTCCTTTGTGGTCTTATTGGGATTGTGTCCTTTCACTGAGGAAAGAAACTTTCTCTCACCTTTAACTGATACTTTCAACCTTACAAAAAAATCAAGTCTTTGTAGTACATAATATGGAGAAAAAAGAAACTCTGCCTCATAATTTACCCCACCATCTTGTGACCCATTGACAAACTCCACACTAAACATTTCTCTCTACCCCAAACCTGCTCACATCCATTCAGAATAAATGGATGCCACCTAATACCAGGCCCTCATAGTTTTTTTTCCAATTCCGTGCCTGCTACCATTGGGGCCTCACCGTGACCAACATCATCACTGGTGAGCATCTACCTCTCTAATTTTAATCATTAATATGTAAGTCTGAATATGACCTCCTGTATTTCATTTTACACTTCTTCAATTTGTTCTTCAATTCCATTTAGATATTTATACTATGATATTCTTGTTTCTCCTAGTATATCAGCCCCTTCTGATCTCTGTTTAATTCCATACTAGCTCAGATCCCATGACTGATCATCAAATTGCTCTATCACAGTAATATTTCACTCTCTTATACCTCTATTCTTTAACACATGTATTTGCCCAAAGTTCAACCCCAAAACAATTTACCATCTCTTCAAATATCTTACACATACAACCACATACACACACAACCACACACCCATAAACACACACACAACCACACACAAACAAAACCACACAAACACACACACACACAACCCCCCCACACACACACACACACACAGCTTTTTATCTTTCTATAGCTAAGAAATGCTCTGGTTCTTTTGAAACATCATCTAGCTATATTAACCTTCATGCTTTTTCTCTTGGGCTCTACTTTTCTTAAAATGCAATTCCTACTCCTTTTACCACAACTCTTATTTCCTTCTTTAGACTAATCCAGCATTCATCTTGTTCAGAAAGTCTCCTACGATGATAATCTCTAGAGGGAAGGCATCCCTCATCTCTATCCCCATGAATATTTTTATTATTGCATTGTCTTATTTGGGTCCCCAGAGCAGGTACTCAGACAGGATTTGAGAGCAGTTGTTTATTTGGGAGGTAATCCCAGCAAATATTGGTAGCAGATTGAAGTGAGGCAAAGGAAAAATGGACTCAAAGGTATATTATTTAAAAAGTTATCACAGTGACTGAAGCTTAACTCAACCTGGAAACTTGAGAGTCAATATAGAATATACCCAGTTACCCAGTTCCCCTCAGTTACTGACAGAGTGTTGCTGGGTTGAAATTATTAACTCCCTGGCACTTCTGACTTGTACCTCATGCAGTTGAAACAGGCCCCAGCATCCAGAGAGACATAGTAGGTAACAAATTAGAAGTTGCTGGTGGAAATCAGGCTATCATGAAAGGAAATTACAAACTTTTAAGGAAATATGGGTAAGACATTGATGTATCTGCAATATTCATTTACATGGTGTATTATAATTATTGTTTGTACATGTCTGTGGGGGACCAGCCTCCACTGACCAGGGTTTCCCTCAGGTGCAGACGGTGTCGGCGAGGGACGAAAAGAAGGGAGACATTGGAGACACCAGGGAGTTAAAGAGAAAAGGAAAAAAGTGTCACCCTTTATTGCAATAACATATCCTTTTTATAGGGACTTTTGACCATTATCCAATCACAAGTTTTTAAGTTCCACATAGTCTTTAACGTATTTTTCTCTTAAGACTTTTAGTCCTTATAATTGTTCTCCCCAGGGCACACTGTGACCTTTTCTATGGTTAAGGATAATCTCATCTATGATAATCTCTTTATGACCCAGACTCAGTTCCTACATATCACCTGAAGAATGGTTACTATGAATTCCTTGACTATCTAGTCCCGGATTCCACAGTAAGACTCACAGGGCATATATTTGAGCTAAAGCTTCAGTGTCTGTTGCTACAACAATATACAAGGCAAAGAATCCAATTAAGGCTATAGATTAACATAGCTCATGGTCAGCAAGTTGTCTCTTATTGGAACTCTCATGGCCTGGAGACTTTTAGTCCCCAAGGAGACTTCACTGTGATTATCTTAGGCAAGTGAGCTAAACGGATTACGTTATTATCAGTTACTCACAGCCAGGCTTTTTGGCTTAGGTGGCCAGGGGTCTGGGCCTGTTTCCAAGGGGCTTGAGTCTCCTATATCTTAGTCCTGGGGTCCCCACGGAACTACCGCCTGGCTTAGGTTGTCTCCCCTCTTTTCTAGGAGATCTTACCCGTCGTTGGCTGCATAGTTATCTCATTGGGGTACCACAAGAACTTGATATAAATACAGTGAAAGTACTGTCTCCTATAGGATCTGATGTAGAGAAAAGGCACATGGGCTCACAGGCATGGAGACTATAACCGACCATGAAACCTTGTCATATATTGGGGTGCTGACGGCTCCCAGCACATGTCTACTGCTAGATTATGAAGTTCCCTGAAGTGTGTGTGTGTGTGTCTGTGTGTACTCACATCTTTACATTATTATCACCTAGTTAGATAGTCATGAAATAAATAGTTGTCACACAATTAAAAAAATGTTAAAATCTTCAAGGCCTGTTAATGGGTTTAGTTTGAGCAATACATTAATAATGTTGGATTATTATTTCTAGAACTATGATTAATTAGAAATATCATTACAGGGCCGGCCGAGTGGCACGGTGGTTAAGCGCTGGCTTGGGAAGCCAGCAGCCCCGGTTCGGGTCCCACATATGAGGGTCAGTGACACTGCCCTCAAAAATAAAATAAAATAAAATAAAACAGAAATATCATTACATAAAAAATGTAAGTATACCTAAGTAATGGTAGAAAAATGACTTTTAAAGACATTTGGAAATTCACTCTTATATTTCAAAATAAGGGAAATATATTTTAAAAAAGGGAAAACATGTAATACTTTGATACTTTTTATACTTTAAAAATTATAAGATCTGATTATTCCTGACCTTGTTTCCTTTTATTTGCCATTTCAAATGATTAATAAAAAAATATACGCTTGGTAAAATGGTGCGATAGACAGACGCTTTGCTAACTGCCTCCCAGGATCACACCAAAATTACAAACAAATTATACAGCATTCAACCCTGGAGGTCCCTGGAACACTAGATGAACAGAAACACTAAACAAAGAATTTAAAGAGGAGGCCACATCGGGTCTGGTAGGATGGGCGGAGACGAGAGAGGGCGAGCCCCGTGAGGGAGGGCCCAACCGTGGGAAGATTCTCTGGTTGGGGGAGAGACCCTCCAGCCGAACACCAAGCTCACCAGCCCAGAGTCTGTTTGCTGGGAAGAGAAGTTCCAAGATAGCTGGCAGTAAATTAGTGAGGACTCTCTTTGCCCAGCTCAGTGAGGCTGAGAGCGGCTGGAGAATCAGTGGGGCCGGCACCCGGGCTTTCTCGCCAGTGAGCACTTACCTGGTTCCTTGTGGAGGGAGTGGCTGTGTGAGCTGGGCTCAGAAGCCTGCGGGGTCGGACTGAACTGAACACCTTTGGTGCAAAGGCTGGAGGTTTTGGGACTATTGTTCCCGTGATGTGGAGCCTGCATGCGAGTGGTGTAGGGAGAGCGCCATTTTGTCAGGCTTGGGCTCTCCCACGAAAGATCAGGTCCGAGACCTCATTGGTCTGGTGGAATTTGCGCAGAAGTGCATGTGTGCATGCGCGCGCCTTGGATCCCCACCCTCCACCCGGCTTATAGTGCGTTGCCAGGGAAATGCTGGGCGGGTGCCCTCTGGCTCCAACAGGCTGCTCACTGAGACCCAGGAGTGCACGAGCCACCTTGGGTCTCTCTCCGCACTGGGCTTGCAGAGTTGCCAGGCTGATGATTGGTTGTCAGGTTGCTTGGCCTGATCTGCAAGCAGCTGATTGGGACAGGCTGAGACTAGGAGTTTTCCTGGGAGTGTTGGGCAGTGAGCTGTGTGCCTGCGTGATCCAGCCAGGCCTCTCCTGGTGATCTAGCTAATACATCAAAGCAACCCCAAAGCGACAGCCAGAATGGGGAAACAAAGAAACATGTCACAAGTAAAAGATCAGAAGAAACCTCTAGAAATGGAACTAAATGAAACACAGGGATCCAACCTTTCAGAGACAGAGTTTAGAACACTGATGATAAGAATGTTTAAGGAACTTAGCGAGGACATAAAGAAGGATAGGGAAACCATAAAAAACAACCTGTTAGAACTAAAGAATACAATAACTGAAATAAAGAACACACTCGAAGGAATCACCAGTGGAGCAGATGAAGCAGAGGAGCAGATCAGCGATTTGGAAGATAAAATAGCAGAAATCACCCAGTTGGCACAGCAAAAAGACCAAAGGGTCTTTGGGACAAGGTGAAACGCAACCAGTTCGACTCATAAGAATACCAGAAGGAGAAGAGAAGAAGCAAGGGGTCGAAAATGTATTTGAACAAATAATGACTGAAAACTTCCCTACCTTGGTGAAGGAAATCAACATACATGCTTAGGAAGTGCAGAGGGTTCCAAACAAGCTGAACCCAAACAGATCCACACCAAGACACATCATAGTTAAAATGGCAAAGCTTAAAGACAGAGACAGAATCCTAGAGGCTGCAAGAGAAAGACAGCAGGTTACATACAAAGGAACTCCTGTTAGACTAACAGCTGACTTGTCTACAGAAACTCTGCAGGCCAGAAGGGAGTGGCAGGAGATACTCAAAGTGACACAAAATAAAGGCCTACAACCAAGATTGCTCTACCCAGCATGGCTATCACTTAAAATTGAAGGAGAAATAAAGAGCTTCTCAGAAAAGAATAAGCTTAAGGAATTCATTACCACCAAGCCAGCATTGCAAGAAATGTTAAAAGGGCTTTTTTAAACAAAAGAAAGGGATAAACAAGCTAACCCAGGGAGACCAGGAATAGAAATAACAAAATGGCAATACATAAGCACCTGTCAATAGTCATTTTAAATGTGAATGGGCTAAATGCTCCAATCAAAAGACAGAGAGTGGCTGAGTGAATAAGAAAAGAGGACACATGTATATGCTGTTTACAGATGGAATAAGATATTTCATGCAAATGTGTTGCGTCTCTGCGCGGCTGGGTCTAGCTTCCTCTAGAGGACCAGCGGGGACTCAGAAAAAGAAATAAAGAGCAAGAGACAGGGTTAGTTTGAAAAGCAATGTGATCCAGGGGACTCTGTCTGATGGACAAGAGCCCTGAATCTGGTCAGCTTGCAGCTTTTATTGAGTACAAACAAGAAAGGGGCTTTGCTTTTTCTGAGGTCACATTTCCCCCCTCTTTGTTTAGAAGCATGAGAAACACAGACCTCACAGGTTTCTGTTTGATAACACGTTGGAGGGCTGTTTGTCTGGTTCTGAGGACTAAACAAAACGAACACAGTAAAATAAGCATAATGGCAATTGCGCCAGCAAACCCACCACCTAAAATTTACACCCAATTCAAAGGATCTAAGTGTGATAGTCCATCTGCAGCAGCAGAGAGCACGTCTTCTTCTGGCAGCAGCTGAAGATTGGTGTAGGACATTTCATCCACCTCTTTCTGAAGTTGTAAAATATCCACAGTAAGATTAGGAACATGTCCCAAAAGCTGAGCTCGTACATCCATCCAGGAAGTACAAGTTTGATTATAAGAATAAGGAGTAACACAATAAGTGGATACATTTCAATCACATTTTAAGGTAATCATAGTATGTAAATTTTCCACTCAATCACCAAGAAAAACAGTAGTTTCTAAATCAGCTAATCTAACATTAATTTCTTGATCTATTTTTACTTGTTGATTCCATGATTTACTTGCATTTTGATGCCATTGTTGTACGAATTCAGTGGTCTGTACTGTCTGGTGTAAAGCCACTACTGATACAGCGGCAACAGTAGTGAGGGCTATAATTCCCAAAATTGTAGCAATCAATAATCCCACAAATCGTTTTACTCTACATGAAATCTTATGTAATAATTGAGGAACTATAAGTAAAGTAGGAGAGCCTTCCCACACTCTAGAAGTTTGGACGGGGATCCATAATCCACGTCTTCTCTTAAGAATCATTATTTAATTATGTTCATTATAAAGAGAAGAATTGATACAAGTATATAATCTATATTGATCACATTCTATTAATTTTGTAATTAATATTACTGTCATTGTTCCAACTAGAAAAACAAAAGGAATTTTAAGACATGTCTGTAAATAAACTGTTTTTGTTTCCTTAAGTAGAAAAGTATATTTTATTTTTATTTATTTGTTTATATTTTTTGGGTAATAGGATTGAGTATCGATAATCTGAGAAGAATTATAAGTACGTACCCAACATCTGAGAAGTTGGTAATTGGAGCAATTCAATTGAGTGCAGTTAAGGACTGTATCCCCATAGGGGCCCCGGTCTATTACTATTCCATAGGAATCATTAAAAAACACCCAATTCATATTCCCTCAACACTCTTTCCAATGAATATGGGACTGTCCATCAATCCAGTTACTTTGATTGGTACATGGAGGAATAGGGGGAGGGAAGCTATGAGTGCTTGCCCCCTGTACTTCAAATTTCTTTCCAAAAATCATAAACATATCTTTAAATGTATCATTTTCTTTGCCTTGAGGCACAAACCAAGCATATTTTTTTATAGCTAGGCATGGAGCATCAGTTCCAATACAAATTGGGGTCTAAGTAAAACCTAATGAGGTATATAACCTGAAAGTTTAAAAATGTGACCTTCTTTATCAGGGAATTTAGGTCCCCTTAAATCTTCTGGCCCTGGAAGCCAGGAGCTATCATTAATGTAAATTAAAGGAGGGTTATCATGTCAAGTCACTGGGGTAAGTAAAGGAGTATTGGGAATATAAGCCCAATATCTAAAATGTACTACTTGAACTGATAAAGGTAAAGAACTTACAACCATCAGAATGGTCATCACAGCCATAAACATATGAGCATCTGTTCTTGGAAATCTCGCTAAGACCAAGGTTTTTTTCTGCCATTTGAGACAGCTTTTGTATTTGTGCCCAAGTAGAAAGAGGCACATCCAAACCAACAGCCGTATTGATGGGCGCAAAAAAATACACTAGCCCGTTTTATAGACGATATATGGCCTTTAACTGGTGAAACATCATCGGGCATGAGCAAAGAATTAGAGACCTTAGGGAAAGGCAGCCTCTCAGTTGCAGGGCGTTATCTTCAAGAGGGGGGTGTGAGACAGGCCGGTTTTCAGCTGATTGTCATTCATGAGACTTGACACAGACCCGGTATCCACAAAGGGCGTTCCCGTGGATCTGGAGAAATACAAGCAAAACCTCTTTCCCATGTTAATAAAGTTTTAAAATGTCATTGATTGGTTTGGATATCCTTCCACCAGATAGGGACATTTTCCAATAGTTTAGAACTGTTGATTATTAAAATATTTTTCTGTAGCAGTATGCCCAATATTAACTTAATTACTTGAACCAGATGAATTTTAAAATTTTACAGTAAACATGATTTTAGCCAATTGTATCTGCGGGGATTTTGTTCTGTCTTCCCCCTTTTTGAATTTGTATTTTTTGTTTCGTTTTGTTTTTGTTTTCAACAAAATTTGAAAAGACTGAATAGAGTTATTGGAAAGCGGAGTCTGATTTAATATTTATAGGGTTTGAAAACATCTCTAAAGCAATTAAAACAGCCATTAGTTTAGCTTTTTGAGTTGAGATGTAATTAATCTATATTACTCTACGGCCTTTTTTAGGTTCTAGGTTTTGGAAGACTTTTATGTACATGTCTGGGTCTTCTGAAAACTTTTCTTTTTTTTTTTTTAAAGATTTTATTGGGGAATTGGCGGAGGGGAACAGCGTTGAGGAATTGGGAAAGGGGAACAGACAAGTTGCTGTCTTTTTGTTCTTCAGTTTAGTTGCGGAGGATGTTGCTTCACTGTTGGTATCGTCATTGCGCTCTTCCCGGATGAGGCAGATCGGTCGCTGGCCTCTGGATGTCGCTCACTGCGGCTATTGGCAGCTCACGCTTGGCTGCCAGCCGCTCACGCTGGCTGCGGGCCACTCACACGTAGCCTATGGCAGCCCACTGCAGCAGGGGCTGCAGCCCACACCATCACCGGGGCTCACACAGCCCAGCTCC
Source organism: Aselliscus stoliczkanus (assembly GCA_033961575.1). NCBI lineage: Eukaryota > Metazoa > Chordata > Mammalia > Chiroptera > Hipposideridae > Aselliscus > Aselliscus stoliczkanus. The sequence goes on from CM066729.1 coordinate 109,821,110, forward strand.
AGGTGGAGCTGTTGTTAGCTGTAGAGGGCAGTGTCACTGGCCCTCATGTGGGATCCGAACCGGGGCTGCTGGCATCCCAAAACCAGCGCTTAACCAATGCGCCACTCGGCCGGCCCTGAAAACTTTTCTTAACAGTCCTGTATTGGTCTAAAAATCCTGTAATGAAAAGGGAGATCTGAACTTAGCATCTATATTTTTCCGGCATATGTAGGATAGTTAACATTTTTACTGGCAAATCAAGGAAGATACTTTGTAACCTTAAAAAGTATAGGCTTATTATAAAACATAAGGTATATTTATTAACAGATTTTAATCTATCTTTGAACATTTCTGTGACAAGAAGCTAAAAATAGGTGAACTCATTAAAACTAAAATCTTAAGTTGTTAATAGATGTTGAGAAATTATGTCTAAGCATTTTTAATATATGACCATTACTGAAAAGTTTTACTTAAAATCTTACTCGACTGACCTTTTATTAGTTTTTACTCTATGAGATCCCAAAGTCAATTATACAAGTTATTTTTTGACAAACTTTGTAGCAGAGATAACATGATTTTAAAAGTAAGTTAATTTAGAATGTTATCACTCAGAGACTTAGGTTATTTCCCTTACAATGAGTCCCACTGTAGTTGGTCCCTACAGGAATTTGACCAGGGGAGATGTTTCATTGCAAGCCTGAGCTTGCCCTACCCCCATAATTAATGTCTGATTCCTGTACTTTTTAATTTTGTGGTCTTTTATTTGAGAGATCATTATAGAAACATCAAAAACATCAATTAATTATAGAAATAAATATTTTATCTTGTATTTTAATCTGGCAAACAGGATGAATTCCTGAAATCTTTTCTGTTAAAAAATACCTGTTTGACCAATGCTTTTAAATCTTTTAGTTTTTAGTAGCAATGTGGTAGGTGGGCCCAAGGCCTTTTGGTGTGGTGTTTTTTGCTGTTTTTGAAAGTGAGGGGGCATTCCGCTCCTGTGCCTGGAATAAAGCAAGCTTTGGCAGAGACAGACTCTATGGAGCTATTTATTTATTTATTTTTGAAAGTGGATATAAAAATTTGTAAGTAACTATGGTGACTTTTAGAAATCCATCCTCTACTTTTTCCTTTTTGTCTCTTGATTTTAGAACATCCTCTTTTTTTTTATCTTCCGTATCAATTTATGGAATTGGAGTTTCTTTAATTTTCTTTAGGTAATATCCAACTGTTGTTTTGTAAAAACTGAAACAACTTATTTTTAGGAAAATGATTATCAATTATTTCAAAAAATCACTAATAGCAATTTGTCATGAATCAGAATGACTATTTAAATGTATAATTTGTTGTTTTTTGAACAGAACTACAATTTTATTAGGCTCTTGACCCTTAAGATGTAAAACTCTGGTTCAAGCTCATGACACAAGTTCTGAGATTAACTCTACATAACTCAGGAGTGACTTCACAAAGTTGTTAGGCAAAGAGCCACTCCACTAAATCATTTTGTTGAACAATCACCGCCAGTGGGCGAATGTGGAGTTGGGAAACTTAAAATTAAAATTTGTAAGGGCTGTGTTGGATCTATGCGTTGAATTTGAGCTTCCTGTATGTTTTGTTCTACTAATTCCAACTCTTGATTAGCCTGAGGGGTTAAACTGTGAGAACTATCCCATTGAGGAGGTCCTAGTAAAAGACTAAATAAATTACTGAGAGCATAGGTAGGAATGCCCAAAGTAAGGCGTAGCCAATTAACATCTAACAATTTTTGTAAGTCATTTAAGGTAAAATTCTGATCTCTTTTTATCTGAACTTTTTGAGGCCTAATAGTCTGTCTATCTACAATTGCACCTAAATATTGAACTGGTGTAGTAGTTTGAATTTTATCTGGAGCTATACAGAGTCCTGCAGAGTCAAGTTGTTCTTTTAACAATTTAAAGCACTCTGCTAATGTTTTCGTAGATGAAGCAGCACAAAAGATGTCATCCATATAATGAATTATGTAACTCGTTGGAAAACTGTCTCTGACTGGCTGAATAGCTCTAGCTACAAAAAGTTGACAAATGGTTGGAATATTTAGCATTCCCTGAAGAAGAACCTTCCACTGAAATCTTTTATTGGTTCCTTATTATTAGTAGATGGAATAGAAAATGCACATCTAGGGCAATCCTGAGGATGTAAAGGAATGTTATAAAAACAATCCTGTAAATCAATTACTATTAAAGGCCAACTTTTTGGAATCATAGATGATTGTGGAAGTCCAGGCTGAAGTGTCCTCATAGGTTCAATTATAGCATTAACAGCTGACAAATCAGTTAGTATTCGTCATTTTTCTGATTTTTTTCTTTATTACAAACACAGGGGAATTCGAAGGACTAGTAAAAGGTTCTAATTTTTCCTGAGAAAAAGGGGCCACTGTTCAATGGTGTTTCATTAGGAATTAACAGAATATTTTGTGTTACTACCATGCAAAGATTTACAGCTGTATTGTCTTTTGTAGCAGGAGTTAATTGCTGTACTGAAAACTTGGGGGTAGGGATACAGCCTGATAATTTTGTTGAACTGTTTGATCCATAGAGGCCCTGGTTATTGTCTGGGCCTGGGCTGGCCCTGCCATCCATTTCCCTGCAACAGAGTGCCATTTTTATGAAATTTTGATTTACATTCTTTGAACCAATGTCTACCTTTTTCACACCTATGGCAGATTTCAGGTTTTCTTTCAGATATTACAGTTAGAATAGGTTGGGGTTTAGAATTAGAGTTAATAGGTGGCTGTCTACAATTTTTTTTTTAACATGTCCGGACTTTCCACAATTAAAGCAAATACCAGAAAATCATTTTTTGTCCAATATTTACTCCTGTAATTGCATTTGCTAACATAGTGGATCGGTATTGTTCCGAACCAACTTCTTGCATAACCTTATAAACCATTAAGATCTTTTTTTTTTTTTGATTTCCAATTGCTTTTTGATAATCTGTTAGCATTATCATAGGCTAAAATTAACTGAATTATTTCAGTGGCTTGTTCATTTGACACTTGTCGTTTAATCACATCCTGAAGACGAGTTACAAACTCAGCATATGATTCCTTAGGTCCTTGTAAGATTTTACTAAAGGAACCTGTTGCTTTTCCTTTACGTTCAAATTGTTTCCATGCATTTAAGCAGATCCTCCTTAACTGACCTATAGCCTGATTAGTCATTCCAAACTGTTGTTCAGTTCCTTTCCAAACTCCTCTGCCTAACAATTGATCCTGATTAATATTAATATTTGTATGGCGATCACAACGGCCTTGAGCTTCAGCTCCTTCAATCCACCAAGATTTAAAATGTAAAAATTGAGCTGGAGAAAGGCAAGTCTGAGCCATAGTTTTCCAATCAAGTGGAACCAAGCGGTGGCCCTTAGCCAGATTTTTAACCACACCTCTAGTGTAAGGAGAATTGGGCCCATACTGAATAACAGCTGCTTTAAGTTCCTTACGGATTGTAAAAGGTATAGACTCATATTGATGTGTAAACACTCCTTGAGGATTTTGAGGATCAACCCCTGGGGCTATTTGTTGATGAAAACCACAGAAAACGATAAGTCCTTCATATCTCTTGCAAGGAAGGCTTATTTAATGCCACTTTCCTCCATGTAAAGAGCTGGCTGGGCATTGCCAGCAACCGAGTTTTGCTCATTAAAAAAAGGATTAGTGGATTTACACTGCATATTATGTATGGGGAACAGAGGTGGAGGCGAGCAGTGTTTTAAGTTTCCTAAAGGTGGATATAATGAGTCTGAAGCCTGAATTACAGGTTCAGGGTGTTCAATCTCAGGGGATTCCTTAAAGCCTTGTTTCTCATCCTGTTTTTCTATTAAATTTAATTCTTTCTCTTTGCTATTATCTTCTGAATCTGTTTGTAAAGGTTCTAAGATTGACTTAACAAGTCTCCAAGAATCGCAGATTGTAAGGGGAATAGAGACTCCATTCTTATGTAAAACCTGGAGATCTGAACTTACCCTCTTTCAGGTCTTTAAATTTAAGGTTCCTATATTAGGGAACCAAGTGCAATGTGCCTCAATGACTATTAAAAATTCAAATAACTTTTTCTCTGGGACTCGTGCCCCTCCTGCCTTCAACAATTGAAGCAGGCTAATATATACAGCTGATATTTACTCTGACTATGGGTGTTTCCCATGTTAGTATATTATGAAAGGGATAGCAAGATATGCATTTACGCTTCGTCACTCTGATGCTCGTCTGGCTGCGCCCCTCACGGGAACGTTAAGGTCAGCCTTGACAGAAGGTCCACCTGTATAAATCCCAGGCCTGGTGAAACACCTTGCTGTCGGTGTCCAGTTACCACATGTCTTTACGGCCTTTGACCAACGGAACCGCAGATTAGAGCCCACTCAAGTTCGTAGCAGAAGCCGTGGAACTATAAAGCATTCACACACAGAATCACGCACTGTCACACGAAAAATGTTAGTATTACCCTGGTAATAATGTTACTTCTCGAGGCCTTTCCTACTCCCCTGGAGTAGCTGTGGCCACAGCGCCTCAAGGATCCCTATCGCTGGCAGTACTCACCCTTCATAGCTGATAGCTGGTGTATCCTCTCGAGCCCCAAGTCTGGGCGCCACCTGTCGCGTCTCTGCGCAGCTGGGTCTAGCTTCCTTGAGAGGACCAGCGGGGACTCAGAAAAAGAAATAAAGAGCAAGAGACAGGGATAGTTTAAAAAGCAATGTGAGCCAGGGGACTCTGTCTGATGGACAAGAGCCCTGAATCTGGTCAGCTTGCAGCTTTTATTGAGCACAAACGGGGAAGGGGCTTTGCTCTTTTCGAGGTCTGTAAATCACATGCGTCACCCGCGATTTAGCCAAAATTCTCTATGCCTCACAGACCACCTCAGTCGAAAGACCCTTTGATCATTGCAGCCCTGCCCCCCTATGGGGACAGATAATGGTTCACTTTGACACCTTGAGGCAAGAATGCAAGGAGGACTTCTGTTAGCTTCTTAGGAAGATTTCTCTTTTCTGTTGCAAGCCGTAAGCTCTGCAGGAAAGGATTAACAGGCCCTTAGGCTCCACATGCTTCACCTCCTTGATTCCTCCCAGGGACCCTCCGATGGCACCTGGCTTAGGCCGCCCTGATGTGTATATTTTATACAGGATCTCACACCTATATTGGCATCCTGCGCACATCTAGGGTCTTATCTGTCATTGGCTGACCCGCCCTCTCCTTAGGGTCCCATGGGGTTCTGCCATAGACATAGTGAATATCCTGTCCCCGTGAGGCCCTGCTGTTAAGGGTGAATGCAGGGAGGCAAACGGGGAGGCTGCCGCGAGGCCACACAAATGGAAATGAGAGAAAAAAAAGCTGGAGTATCAATACTTATTTTGGACGTACACATTGGACATTTTCCAAGATAGACCATGTTAGGCCACAAAACAAGTCTCAGTAAATTTAAGAAGATTGAAATCATATCAAGCAGATATAAAGGAAAAACTGATGGTTGCTGGCTGGGAGGGAGTGGGGAAGAGGGAGAGGGGGAAGGTTTTGGACAGTGTAGGTGGGACTACAATGTTGCCGCAGAGATATGGGGGCAGTTCTGGGAATGGAATTGATAATGTTGTGAAGAGACTATTATGTTATGTGAAATAAGTCAATCGGAGAAGGACAGGTACCATGTGATCTCACTTGTGTGTGGAGTCTGAAGAGCTGAGTGAATGATCAAAGTAAACAGACTTGTAGATGTAGAGGAAAAACTGAGGGTTGCTAGTTGGGAGGGGGGTGAGGATGGGGGGGAAGGGGAAGGGATTAGACAGCATAAATAGACAACTACAATATTGCCACAGGGATATGAAACACAGTTTGGGGAATGTAATAATGTAAAAATTTTGTGGCGTGTCAGATAGTCACATGTCTTGTTAGGGAGACCACTTCATGGATGGAGTAGAGGCTTGATCACTGCACTGTACACCTGAAACTGATGTTGTATAGTATTGTATGCCAACTGTAACTGAATATGTGGATGGTCACGGGATGTGGAGTATACTGTGGAGGGGAGTCAGGGGAGTTGTGATAGATATGTATGATATGGGGGAGGGAATGGGGTGGCGAACTGGGGGAGAGGGGTTGTCACTTTGGGGGATAAAGAGTGTAACTATTGCATTGTGTTGTACACCTGAAACTAATAATTAAAAAATATATATATATATATATATATATTTGCCCTACACATGATGCCATACTGAAAGATGGAGGATAGTTCATAGTTAGAGCACATCTATCATACTTTATTTATTTATCTAAAGGCTATGGAGGAAAAAACTTGGACATTTTTTTGTATTCAAATAATAGGAAGAAAGAGCTCATTCTAATATACTGTTGGTACATGCTACATTACAATTAACATGAAAGGATGAGAGTAAGAATGAGTAAGAATTAAGACAGCAATTCCATGAGGATTGAAGGTTTCAAACCCCAAATAGGGCACCTAAACTTTTATGTCTTGTATCTGAGAGACAAGACCCCAAAACATATAACTTTGAAAACCAATGGAACTCACGTCTCACAAGACTGTAGTGATCTGACAAACAGCCCTGCCCTTGGACTCACCTTTCCCAGGGCCTAGCTCAGAGGCAGTCAATCATGCCGACTTGGCATGTGAAGGAGGCCTGTCTGCTTATGTTACTGTAACAGCCTGAGGGGCAGGTATCTTAGTGAACACATGGCCAGGACCCTGATGGAACGCTTTCCGGGACAGAGACTGGCAGACACAGCTTCATGCTGTCCCATTGCTATGTTCCAGAATGCCAGTGTGTCTCTTGGAGAGGAGCTTTTACATAGGTTTCAAACCCTGATTTTTGCAGCCACTACTCAGGAGATGCCTCTTGATTGCCTGGCTCTGGAGGCTACAGGAACGTGTGTTCCTGGTCCCATGGGACTGTAACAAATGGTGTCACCCAGAAGGGAGCTTTTACCCTTGTCTGGTGCCTTTATTTTGTGGCTGTTTCCAGGGGACATCTCTACCTTGCCTGGGTCTGGTGGACAGGGGGTCTTATGCTCTTGGATCCAAGATTGTTACCAACAGAGGAAAAATTCTTAAAAAGTTACCATCCCAGGGTACAGCGAGAGACAACAGACCCATGAGCTCAGGCTCTCTGTGAAGCAGGCCTATTAGCTAAATGGTGATTGCAGCTTGAGGGGCAGGCTTCTAATTCAACACACATCCATGGACTGAATGTAATCATTTCCAAAGACCTTGGAAAGAGGCCCCACCTTCCCACATTTCCTCTGCCATGCTTCAGAATGCCAGTTTTCCTCAGAAGGGAGCTCTATATGCATCCTGGGATTTATGTCTGGGGCCCCAGTCTTTGCAGCTGCTGCCAAGGGGATGTCCCTTAACCACCTGGTTCTGTCATAAATCTAATGATGGCCAATGGATCTGCTCTCAGGAATGTAGGATGGACCCCATGTTGGTGCTCGGCCTTTGCCTTTCCCCAGCTCACAAGTATTTCACAGAAAGAAATCTTATACATTTCTCCAGAGCCCTGACTGCTGCCCAGAGGATACTCAAGATTGCCTGGCTCTGGTGGTCAGTTGAGCTTATGCTTGCAGTCTAATGGGACTGAATATATTTGCATACATCTAAAAACTGCTGCCTGAGGATCTGGCTTCTAATCAGCTTGAATTTATGTCCCTCTGGGATACTGACAAGTCTTGGCACATGCTTAATGCAGGGAACTATTAAAAATATAGGATGCTGAGCAGAGATGGAAGAGGCAGCTACCGTGGCGGCGGCGGCTCGGGCGGCAGCGCATAAAGGGGTCGCCGCCGGGTGATGCAGTGACCGCTGCGGCTGGCTCAGGAGCCGAGTGCGCCTCGGCCCTCAGTCGGTCCCAGCGGACCCGTGATCCCGGACTCTCCATCTTCTCCGGTCGACCAGTGATCACCGAGGTGGTCTCGCGCCCCCTCGCCCATTCCCCATCCGTCCCCTGTCCCTGTCCCCGTCCCCGGGGCTGCTGCCACCCGCCTCCCACGATGGCTCTGAAGAGAATCCACAAGGAATTGAATGACCTGGCACGGGACCCCCCAGCACAGTGTTTAGCAGGTCCTGTTGGAGATGATATGTTCCATTGGCAAGCTACAATAATGAGGCCAAATGACACTCCCTATCAGGGTGGAGTATTTTTCTTGACAATTCATTTCCCAACAGATTACCCCTTCAAACCACCTAAGGTTACATTTACAACAAGAATTTATCATCCAAATATTAACAGTAATGGCAGCATTTGTCTTGATATTCTACGGTTACAGTGGTCTCCAGCACTATTTCAAAAGTTCTCTTGTCCATCTGTTCTCTGTTGTGTGATTCCAATCCAGATGATCCTTTAGCGCCTGAGATTGCTCGGATCTACAAAACAGATAGAGAAAAGTACAACAGAATAGCTCGGGAATGGACTCAGAAGTATGCGATGTAATTAAAGAAATTATTGGATAACCTCTACAAATAAAGATAAGGTAACTCTGGAAGAGAAAGTCCTTTTGATTTCCATTTGACTGCTTTCTATGAGCCCACGCCTCATCTTCCCCTGTGCACATGTTTACTTGATACAACAATGCTGCGTGTTGTACATAGTTGGAACAACAAACTAGAAATACTGTACTTCTGTACCAACATTGCCTCCTAGCAGAGAAGTGTGTGTGTGTGACAAGCCAGTTCTCCAGGTGTAACCTAGGTGTGAGACTAAAAGCTTTCCTTTTTGACTTAAATTTGGATAACGGCAAGGTGAGGGGTAGTGAGTATGGTGTGTGCTTGTATGGGGAAGAAAAGCTCCACTGACCTGTAGGAGATTGTTTTCAAGTGGAATCCTTTTAAACTCAAAACAGATAGGAAAAACAAGGCGAAGAACACAAAGCTGTTTCTGTATTCATTTTATTCCGAAGGACCTATGTCTTAGGTGAAAGTTTCGACCAACCAGATTAAACTGTACCCACATCCTGTATTTTAAGGTCTAAGTTTAACCGGTCAACATTTAAAAGGATTGGAGCTATTAGTACATAAAGTGTGATGGGCTTTGTTCCCAACTCTTACATCTCCCCACCCTTCAACCCTCCTCCTTTCAGCCCCTTTCTCTTTTCCATATTCCTTGGTTTGTATGTGGTTTCTCAGTTAATACATAGCTAATAGCTCTTATTTTTCTTATGTTTTTAACTGCTTAGGTCTATCTGGATGTAAGGGTGAAAATTCATTTGATGGAAATACATGTGTATATTTAAAGACCCAGTTGCTCCTCTGGAGCTTTTATGTTCAAGAATGATTACTACAGTCATTACATACAATTTTGTGTGAATAGGCTTTTTGATTTTAAGGACTTTATCTAGCTGAGATAGTGGTGGATTTTCCCCCACCCCTGAAATGTTTTCATTTATACTGGGTGCATTTCAAAATCATGAAACAATTCCAGTTTACATAGTAAAAAGATATCTTGAAAGTAATTTTATTGACTAAGATAGGGGCATAAGTTTAAAAGCTTTTCCATGAAACTTATATGTGCAGTATTCCAGGAAAATGACTGTTAAACTAAATAAGAAATTTGCATTATTAATGGAACTAAGTTGCATTTCATCAAAACTTTGTGACACTCTCTTGGTACATAGGACATAAAATAAAGGCATTGCTATTTGTTATATATATATATATATATATATATATATATATATATATATATATATATATATATATTTTCACACACCTGGATAAGCACAAAGGTTTTAGCATCAACCAAGAGTTAGGGCAGTGTTGAATGACAAGTTTTATCTCCTGCATGAAGCCAATCCTTCAAGACTGGGAGAAGAGGTGGTTTCATATACTATATAAAAACCAACATAGAGAGTCATGCAAAAATGAAGAAACAAAGGAATGTCTTCCAAATGAAAAAAGAGATAAAACCTAAGGGGGGGAAAAAAAAACCTTAATGAAATGGAAAAAGTTAAAAATTCAAAGTAATGGTCATAAAATGTTGGCCAAACTGGGGAGAAGTATGAATGAACACATTAAGGATGTTGACAAAGAGATGAAAAATATAAGAAAGTACCAAGTAGAAGTCACAGAGCTGAAGAATACAATAACTGAACTAAAAAACACACTAGAGATATTCAACAGTAGACAAATTAAACATAAGGAAAGATCAGTAAACTCTTAAACAAGACAGTAGAACTAACCCCATGAAAGCAGCAAGTAGAAAAAAAAAGGAATAAAAGTGACAGTAGCTTAAAGGACTTATAAGACAACACCAAACAGGCTAACATTTGTATTATAAGGCTTCTAGAAAAAGTAGATAGATAGAAAGGGGCAGATTTATTATTTAAAGAAATGGTGGCTGAAAACTTCCCTAACCTGGGGAAAGAAACAGAGATCCAGACCCAGGAAGTCCAGAGGGTTCCAAATAGAAAAAATTCAATGAAACCCACACCAAGACACATTATAATTAAATGTCAAAGATTAGAAACAAGTAGAAGCTCTTAAAAGCAGCAAGAGAAAAATGATTTGTTGCATACAAGGGAACCTACATAAGACTATCATCAGATCTATTAGCGGGCTATAAGGGAGTGACATGACATATTCAGAGTTGAAAGAAAAAAAATCCCATCCTATACTGTACCCAGCAAAGTTGTCATTTAAAAATTGAATGAGTGATAAAGAGACTTGCAGACTAGCAAAAGCTGAAGGAATTCATCACCACTAAATTGGCTGTACAAAAAATGTTCAAGGGACTTCTTTAACCTGAAAAGAAAGTGTGTTAACTATTAACAAGTACACATAAGTAAGAATTAATCTCCCTAAAAAGATAAATAAAGATAGTGGATTAATCACTTATAAAGCTAGTATGTAGGTTAAAAGACAAAAGTAGTACAAATAACTATGATTACAATAATTAGTTAAGGGATATACAAGATAAAAAATGTAAAATGTAAGCTAAAAATATAAAATCTTGTCGGGAAAGATTACAAATGTTGAGCTTTAAGTTTTTATAAATTTAAAATAGACTGCTATAGATATAAGCTGTTATATGAAAAGGTAGGAAAATTAAGTGCGTGAACTTTCCACTGTGCACTATAAATGCACTTCGTTGTCTGAACTTTTTGTATGTAAACCTTATGGTAACCACAAAGCCAAAACTTATAGTAGATACATGAAAGATAAAGAGAAATAAATATAAGGATACCACTAAAGAAAGTCATCAAACTGCAAAGGAGGAGCTCAACAGTAGAAGAAAGGGAGAGAGAGGAACTACAAAACAGCCAGAAAACAACTAACAAAATGCTAATAAATACATACCTATAATAAACTATTTTAAATGTAAATGGACTAAATTCTCCAATTAAAAGACATAGAATGGCTGAATGGATAAGAAAACAAGACCCATCTATACACTGCCTACTAGAGACTTACTGTAGATACCAAAAACAAACAAAAACAAGAGACTTACTTTAGATACCAAAAAAAAAAAAGGGTTGCTACGTTTGTATCAGACAAATTCAATTTTCAAACCCAGACAGTAATAAGAGACAAAAATGGGCATTACATAATGATAAAGAGGTCAACCCAATAAGAGGATATAACATTTGTAAGTATTTACATACCCAACATAAGAGCAACTAAAAATAAAACAAATATTAACAGGCCTAAAGTGAGAAAAAGACAGTAATAATATAATAGTAGGGGAATTTAGTACTCCATTTATATCAGTGGATAGATATCCATACAGGAAATCAATAAGGGAATATTGGCATTAAACAATACCTTATATCAGATAAACTTGACAGATATATACAGAGTATTGCAACTAAAAGAAACAGAATAAACATGCCTCTCAAGTGCAAATGGAACACTCTCCAGGACAGATCATATGTTAGGCCACAAAACAAGTCTTAATAAATTTAAGAATCATATCAAGAATCTTTTCCAACAATAACAGTATGAAACTAGTCCTGTATACCAAAAACTACAAGATATCAAGAATCTTTTCCAACAATAACAGTATGAAACTAGTCCTGTATACCAAAAACTACAAGATATTAAGTAAAGAAATTAAGAAGACACAAATAAATGAAAGATATTCTGTGGTCATGGATTGAAAGAATTGATATTATTTAAATGTTCATACTACACAAAGCAATCTACAGATTGCTACCTAAAACAATTCATTGCAATACTTATCTAAATTCCAATGTCGTTTTCACAGAAACAGAACAAACAATCTTAAATTTTTTATGGAAGTGCAAAAGATCCTGAATTAACAAAACAATCTTGAGAAAGAAGTACAAAGTTGGAGGTATCACACTCCCTGATTTCATACTCTACTACAAAGCTGTACTAGTCAAAACAGTATGGTATTGGCATAAAGACAGACACACAGGTCAGTGAAACAAAATAGAGAACCCAGAAATAAATGGCACATATATGGACAATTAATATATGACAAAAGAGCCAAAAACTTACAATGGAGGAAGGACAGTCTCTTCAATAAATGATGTTGGAAAAACTAGACAGCTACATGCACAAGAATAAAACTGGACCTCTACCTCACACCTCACCCAAAAATCAACTCAAAATTGATTGAAGACTTGACTATAAGAATTGAAACCATAAAATTCCTAGAAGAAAACATAGGTGGAAAGTTCCTTGACATAGGTCTCGGTGATGATTTTTAAAAATCTGACATCAAATGTAAAAGCACCAAAAGCAAAAATAAACAAGTGGAACTACATCAAACTAAAAAGCTTCTACATACCAAAGGAAACAATTGCCAAAATAAAAAGGCAACCCACTGAATAGGAGAAAGTATTTCAAATAATACATCTGATAAAGGGTTAATATCCAAACAATATAAAGAACTCATACAAATCAAATAAACAACCTTCTTTTTAAAAATGGGCAGAAGATCTGAGGAGATATTTTTCCAAAGAAGATATACAGGTGACCAACATGTACATGAAAATATGCTCACCATCATTAATTATCAGGGAAATGCAAATGAAAACAACAATGAAATATTACTGTGCACTCGTTATAATGGCTATGACCAAAATGACAAGAAATAAGTGTTGGCGAGACTATGGAGATTTTAAAATCCAACAGTATGCACTGTTGACAGGAATATAAATCAGTATAGCAACTATGGACAACAGTATGGAGGAGGTTCCTTTACAATTTTTAAAAAGTACTACTGTATGATTTATCAATTCCACTTCTGGGTATTTACCCAAAAATACTAACTTGAAAAGATATATGAACACTAATATGTTTATTGTATCTCTATTTATAACAGCCAAGATATCAAAACAACCTAAATATCCATTGATGGATAAAAGGATAAAAAATTGTGGTATATGTATGCAATAGAATTTTATTTAGTCATTAAAACTGAAATCTCACTGTTTGTAAAAACATTGTTGGACCTTGAGGGCATTATGTTAAGTGAAATAAGTCAGACACAGAAAGTCAAGTACCATGTGATCTCTCTATTATGTGGAATCTCAGAGGAAGAAATAAAGGTAAAACAAGCTCATAGATAAAGAGAACAGAAGAAGAGATTGGTGGTTACTAGAAGTAGGATGTGGGGGTGGGAGAAATGGGTGAAGATGGTCAAAAAGTTAAAAAACAATCTGTTATGTAAATGAACATGTGGCTGAACTGCAACCTGGTTAATCTCCTTTAAAACAAAACATTGGTACAGAATTGACTTTGCTCATTCAACTTTCATTCAATAAATATTATTTAGTAATTTTATTCAGGCATTCTTGCAATGTATACATATAGAGCATGAATGAATAAACATAAAGTTAGGCATACTGTGAAAAAAATGATAACTTCCATTCTACATTTTGTTTCATTGAGGACAAGCTTTGATGTTCAGTAATTGAAATATCATGAGTTTTTTTCAATTACCCTTCCCTATTTTTAGTAGATTGATAGTAATAATTTACTGTATAATGCCCTAAGAAAGCCAAAAAATAAATGTATTACTGAAAAAATGAAATGAAAGATGTCATATTTTCAAGTCACCTTAGAATCTCTTTATCAGCTACAGTAGGACAACCAGGGGAATGTATACATGTGAGATCTCAACAGTTAAAGAAATGACATTGCCACTATTGTATTTGTTATGATCCATGTAGAGTGAGGAGTATTATCTCCCTATCATACCATTCAACAAGGTTAAAACTTTGTACATATATGTCAATTATTAAGATAGGAGAATAATACTTCTACTCTCGTTTCTGGAGATTTCTGATATCCTCTCAGTTCATTTGACATTTATATAGCAAACTCAGTTCTCTACTTCAGCCTAATAATATGCAAATATAGGAAAATAATTTTTAGATAAGTGAATGAATTGGGGATGGGTGAGCCAGCTGACATGCCAAAGTGCTTTAGTTTTGTTCCATGCATTAATTCATTTGCATCATAAAAATTTAAATGAATGCTGATTCAGTCTGGGAATAAAACTACCTTGCATTTTGGAATGCTAGCTTATATTGGGACAGTACATTATTTAAACAAATGAGTGAGGTGTCAAAATAAGCTACTAAAGAATGCCAGATGGCTTTGACTCATCTTCTAGTTAATACCTTTCAGTAACATGAAGATGAGTTAAATGAAATAAATTATTCTCTTTTAAAAGAAAACTTACCTAACATGAAAAATAAACATGGATTCAGTGTTTATTGTGCCCAAACATAGTTCCTGGCAAAGAAAAAAATAATTGCATTCATGTACATAACCACAAAGGTAAGAGAGACATACGTTTTTATTTAGATGTGTGGGTGGAAATTTTGCATTAGATAGCTCATTTACTAACATGAATGTTAAATTACAAAAATTTCTTTTTTTCTTTTTTTTAATAAGAAATTTTGTAAGATATCAACTGAAAATCGTAATGGTTCCTTAAAATCTCAATTGGGTCCATTACTTCAGCTTGTGTAAATTCTATGAGTGCATTAATAAAAGGTAAAGCAATAAAAATAATTCCTGACATAGCAAAGTGCGCTTTAAACAGGAATGCCTTCATGAGTGCACAGGAAAGTGAAAAAAGATGTTTCTCTAGAGTGTTTAGAAACAATCTTTTCACTAAACTTCTAGCTCAAAAAAATTGATTTTCAGATGGTGCAAATGTCCCTTTCTATCTCCATTGAAGGCAATCCTCAAGAGTATAATACAAAGACCTCTTGACTACGATGTATGAGACATGGCTTCTAGGCCTCACTGTGCAGGAGAAGCAGTATGTCTTAGGCAAGACTTTAAATATTCTGAAGTCTTCCTTTTAAGAAAATATAGACTAATAATTTTGCCATGTCTATATCATTAGTTTGTTCTTATAATGAAAGTGATTGACATAAAAGCACTTTGTGTTATAAACAAAAAATATACATTTTTTAATGAGGACTTTTTATAACCTCCATTGCAATATATAAAAAGAGAGCTGAACTATATATACCATGTTCATTTATGAAATGACTAAATATTATGAAGATGTCAGTTCTGTAAATACTGATCTATACATTCAAGAAAATCCCAATTAAATTTAAATTATTTTTATTTTTTCACAGATCTGACAATCTTTCCAAAAATTGTTTCAAAGACTAAAGATCCACTATCAGCTAAGTCATTTTAAAGAAGGGGGTGCACCCTATGAGCTATTGCTAGATCATTGGAACAGAGGAGAGAATTCAGAAATAGACCTGGGTGTGCATAGAAACCCTGACATGGTAAAGGTGGCCATATAAGTCAAAACGGTAGATAGTGTGGTGAAAAATGGCTATTTATGTAAGAAAAAGAAAGCTGAACACCTAGTTAATATGTATCTTTCATAGATTAAAGACCTGAATGTAAGCAGTAAAACCATAAAGTTGAAGAAGACTATTCAGGACAAACTCATTATTAGTTAGAGTGAGAAGAGCATGCTTGCTAGGATACAAAGAAGTACTCCCCATAAGACCAAATGTGGATTGACCTGACTACTTCTGGCAGAGGTTTAGTTAAGCTACTTGATGACATTGTTGCCTTGGCATCCATTAGTTTGGCCAAGCAGGTTGCAGTAACGGTAAACTCATATATGTGCATGCCTTAAATAGCAGCCTACAGTGTTGCAAGCAAACAAAAGTTCCTGATGTGATTTCTTCAACAACCCTGTGATCAACAGTCTTCCCTGATTCCCAGTACCTTCCCTAATATGCCCCTAGATAAGTACCCCTTGGGGCTTACCAAAAATCCTGCTTTTTTGGTTTGAATTGAGCAATCCAGTCTTACCTGGGGTCTCTAAAGCAGTCTACCCAAGGACCCTGATAAAGACATGTGCCCCAGGTCCTGCCCCTCTCTGTCTGAACCCTCTCTTGACCTTCCTGTTTGGCCTCTCTAGGTATGGTGGGTACTTTCTCCTGGATCTGTGAATAACAAACTTCTCTATTTCCATTCCTCTCCTGGTCTGTTCTTGAATGTAGCTCATTATCTGGCATGCTCAACTCCACTTATAAGTGTTAATTTGATAATTTCATAAAAACATCATTTTTTTATTTAATGAAAGATACCACAGATTCAGGTAACAAACCTGAATGCAGTCTGGGAAAAGATAATTAAAATGCCAAAAACTAATAGGGCACCCTACATAAGAAAATACTGCAAATTAGCAAAAACATGATGAGAAACAGGTTTAAAATGGAATTGGAATAGGACTAGAATTTTCACAGCCCAAATTATTGTTTAACCCCATTAGAAATGAAAAACAATAAGATAAACTAAATTATTAAATTAAAACAACAGTAAGATACATGCATATAGCTATAAGCATGGTGAAAAAACTAAGAACAGTAGCTAATAACAAGGCTGTTTAGGATAAGAAGAAACAACCACTCATGTCACCCATGGCTGGTGGAAGTGGAAATGTGTAGCCATTTGGGGAAAATATGTAAATATAATTAATAAAGTTATTTCCAATTAGAGTAATCCAAGCTATATCACAACTTAAAACCAAGTATTACTTAGTGGTTTAAAGTTATCCCAGAAGTCAAGTGATTTAGGTTTACTCTACGCATCCATTTTCTACTGAAAAATTTACCTTATTTTCTGTGCCTCAGTTCCTCCTATTGAAAAAAAAAAGTATAGAAATAATATTTGTCTCATAGTTATTTTAAGAATAAGGTGTGTTATCAATGCAATATATTTTGAAAGACATATAGCACATTACAACTACAAAATAAAATATAAACTAGGAAACACGTACGAGTATGTCCATGAGGTGATTGTTGGAGCAGTGAGTTAGAAATATTCTAGGTGGCCATTTTTAAGGGAATAAAAATGAATATGTGGCTGACAGAGAGTATAAAAAATTAGGCAGTTGATACAATTGATGATCTTGAGCAGTAAGAGTAGATCTTAAGTATTTAGAGTATATTTATTTGCATTAAAAGAAATACCAGACTTTCTGTTTCAGGTCAGGGATGTAAAAACCTTGAAAATTATCACTGTCATTTTCAAAACAAGAGAAAAAGAGGTGAACAAACTGAAAATCAACAATTCTTCTTATATCTAATAGAGAATTGAGGTCATAAGTCCAATCATTGCCCCCAAAACTGGAGAATGAAGCAGTTATCAAAAATTACAGCTTCCTGGGAGCAGGAGCCCTCCACTGGAGCCAATACTGGTAAGACTATTATCCAAAATTTGCAAATAACTCTTAATACTCAACAATAAGATAAACAACTCACATAAAAAGTGGACAAAAGATCTGAACAGAAATTTCACCAAAGAAGATATACAGAAGATATATAAGTATATAAAAAGATGCTTAACATCACATGCCATTAGAAAATTGCAAGTTAAAATAACATTGAGATACCACCACAATCCTACTACAATAGAAAGCCAAAATTCAGAACACTGACAACAGCAAAATGCAGGAGAGGATGTGGCACATCCTGAACTCTCATGCATTGCTGATGGGAGTACAACATGGCACAGCCGCTCTGGAAGACATTTTGACAGTTTCTTACAAACTAAACATGCTCTTACCATTCAATCTAGTGAACGTGTTCCTTGGTATTTACCCAAGGAGTTGAAAATTCATGTTTACATGAAAACCTACACATGGACATTTATAGCAGTTTTTTCCATAATTGCCCAAATTTGGAAACAATAAAAATGTCCTTTAACAAATTCTGTATACATCCAGACAATGGGATATTATTCAGCAATTGAAAAAGAATGAGGTATACCCAAAAGTATTCGCTTACGTGGTCAATTAATTCGTGAAAAAGGAGGTAAAAATATACACTGCAGTAACAACAGTCTCTTTAACAAGTGCTGTTGGAAAAACTTGACAGATACCTGCAAAAAATGAAACTGGACCACTCTATTACACCATATACCAAAATAAACTCAAGATCAGTTAAAGACTTAAACGTAATGCTGGAACCATAAAACTCCTAGGAGAAAATATAGGAAATAAACTATTTGACCTCAGTCTGAGTAATATCTTTTTGGATATATCCCTTGAGCAAGGGAAACAAAAGCAAAAATAAACAAATGGGACTTCATGAAACTAAAAGCTTCTGCACAGTGAAGGCAACATTCAACAAAACAAAAAGACAACCTACTAAATGGAGAACATATGTAAATGACATATCCAATAAGGAGCTGATATCCAAAAACATAAGAAAGTCATACAGGGCCGGCTGAGTGGCGCATTGGTTAAGACCTGGTTTGGGACGCCAGCAGCCCTGGTTCAGATCCCACATATGAGGGCCAGTGACACTGCCTTTTACAGCTAACAACAGCTCCACCTGGAGCTGGGCTGTGCGAGCCCCAGCGACGGTGTAGGCTGAAACCCCTGCTGCAGTGGGCTGCCATAGGCTACAACGAGTGGCCGGCAGCCAGCATGAGCTGCTGGCAGCCAGCGTAAGCTGCCAATAGCCATGGTGAGCGACCATCCAGAGGCCGGTGACCGATCTGCCTCATCCAGGGAAACGCAATGATGATACTAACATGGGCCAGTGAAGCAACGTCTTCTGCAATTAGACTGAAGAACAAAAACAGAGCAACTTGTCTGTTCTCCTTCCCCGATTCCCCAACGCTGTTCTCCTCCCCCAATAAAATCTTTAAAAAAAAAAAAGTCATACAACTCGATAATAAAAAACTAAACAATCAGTGGAAAAATAGACAGAGGGCATGAAAACACATATGGGGAGTGTCATGCTCCACAGGTGGCTGATAAAAGACTTTTTGAAATCCCTAACTTGATCAAGAACTAATACTGTGAAAATTAGCACACAATGATAAAAGTGACTTCTTAATTATTGTGATGAATGTAAGAAATAAGCTCTCATTAGCAAAATTAAAGGTATTCAATATTTAGAGTCTCTCCTCCCCACTTTTATTAACCAGGTTTAAGTATCCAATAATTCTCCTTGGGGTTGGCCTTATCCCAACATGTAATGGTGTTAAGATGTGTTGTGTTGTCTTGTGTCCTGGCATTGATTTTCATCTCTTGTTACATGCCACTGAGGAAAAGCACAGGATGGTGGCTCTGGATTGTGGCTGTCTGCCTTATAAAGATGTGATCAGAGAATCTAGCAGAGCTGGAATTTGTCTGTCACCAGAACAGGTGTGTGAATTGCTTTGTGCTCGCTTTGCTTATAGGTATTTGTTTGATAAGTATCTGTATGTATTGCAGGATTTGACCTGACGTTTTGTGTATCACAACCTCACAGAAAGGTTGTGGGGGAATATCAAACTGAGAGTGTTTAAATGGACAACTGTGATAAAATACTTCACAACAAGTTTAATGGGAACTCTGCATTCTTTGGATTTTGTCACAGGAGAGTATGAGTGATGTGGTAAATGTAATTTCAGAGTTCTAAGAACTGAAAGTGAATGTAAGACAGTAGTAACAACAAACAGTTATCCATGCAGGAAGTGTAATGCAAGAGGTAGGTATGCCCATTCTGGTGTTCACTCTGTATTGCTTAGATCAAGAGTTGCTTGGCACATGGGGCCTCCCCACTCCCTTTGTCCTAGTGGGAGAGACTGCACTCAAATTCAGCTTCTCATAGAAGCAGTGGTTTCTTCCCTCAAGCAGGACAAGTCCCATATGTCCTCAAAGCCTACAGGTGCTAAGCAGCTGGCATTCCCATACAACTTCTGTTATAGACAAGCACTCAAATCTATATTGCCCAATGTTAAGCAGTTTATTTCCAAACTGACAAAGTACTTACACTTGTGTGATATAGATCAAGACAGGCCCAAACACACCTCTATCAGGTATTATGGAAGAATGAGAAAAGTATGCTTTCTCTTATCTTGTGAACCCTAGCCATGTAAAATTTTGCTTTCAAAATAAAAGCTATACCTCACCCCAGTCCATGTTATTGAAATGGTGCCAGCATTCTGATATACCTTAGGTGACAATGGGGAACATTGCAGAGAATGGGTATGAGAGAATTATGTGAGCAACATAAGGTGAAAATTGAATCAAAGGAGATTTTATAGTTGAAAGTAATTTGTTAGTTGCTTTATAAAGTAAAACTGACTGAAAATATTTGAATATTAATGGGAGGTATTGAGGAGAGTGTGAACACTGAAGATCATAAGAGGTAGAGCAGAATCAACAGAGGAAAATCCCTAAAAACGACAGAAGACACCATCCATGGCACAAACGGAAAAACACTCAGTAGTCATTAAACAGCTCTCCTACTGCATCAAGGGGTGAGGCTGGCTACTGATGCTGGAGGGTGTCTTCTTTGAGTAATGATTTAGGGACCCTAGTTCTTTCTATCTTGTGGTACCACTATCTTCAATAGATGGATTGCAAGATTGCTTTGCACATGTGAATCAAACTGGTGTAGAGAAAGAAAAGCAACAAACAAACAAAACCAAATACAAAAAAACAAAACAAAACAAAAAAAAAAACATAACAAGAGAAAAAGAAGGCCACTATGTAAGGATGCAGGGGTTGATTAATCAAGAGTCTATAACAATTATAATTATATATGCACCCAACATCAAAACAATTAAATATGCTAAACAAACATAACAGATCTGAAGAGGAAAATAGTACAATAATACAATAATTGTAGGGGACTTCAATACCTCATCTTCAACAATGGATGCATCATCCAGACCAACAAGAAAAAAAAATCAATAAACATTGGATTTATAAACTATACCTTATATCAAATAGGCCTAACAGACATACACAGAATATTCCATCCAACCATAGAATATACATTCTTGTCAAGTGCATATAGAGTGTTCTCCAGGGTAGATCATATGTTAGATCACAAAACAAGTCTCAGAATATGTAAGAAGAATGAAATCACACCAAGTATTCTGAAAACCATAATATTATGAAATTAGAAATCAATAACAGGAGGAAAATTGGAAAACTAACAAGCATTTAGAAACTAAACATTCCCAAACAACCAATATATCAAAGGAGAAATCAAAAGGAAAATTTAAAAAAATATATCTGGAAGCAAAAGCAAATGGAAACACAACATACAAAAACCTATGGGATGCTGCAAAAGCAGTTCTAAAAGGGAGGTTAATAGTGATAAACATCTGTATTAAGAAAAAAGAAAGACATCAAATAACTTAACTTTATGCCTAGGAAAAGAGATATGAAAAGAAGAACAAAGCCCAACTTAGCAGAAAAAAAGAAAATAAAAATTATAGTATAAGTGAATGAAATAGAGATAAGAAAAACAATAGAAAAAAAATCAACAAAACTAAGAACTGTTTTGTTTGTTTGTTAAAGATAAATAAAATTAAGAAATGTTTAACCAGGCTAACAAAGAAAAAGAGGGAAAATACTCAAATAAATAAAATCAGAAATGAAAGAGTGGACATTACAACTGATACCACAGAAAGGCAAAGGATTATCAGAGACTTCTAAAAACAATTATAGGAGTATGTTAACTAATTGGATAACCTAGAATAATTGGAAAATTCCAAGGAACATATGACCTACCAAGTTTGAATCATAAAGAAATAGAAAATTTGAACAACCAATAAGGTATGTGAAGATTGAATAATTAATCAAAAACTCCAAGCACAGAAAACACCACAGTCAGATGGTTTCACTGGTGAATTGTACCAAACATTATAAAAGAAAAACATTAATTTCAATCATTCTCCAACTTTTCCAAAAAATAAAAGAGGAGGGAAATTTTCAATATCCTTTTATGAGGCTCGCAAAATCCTCAAACAAAAGCCAGATAAGGACACTACAAGAAAAGAAAACTACAGGTTTTTATCCTGATGAATATGGATTCAAAAATTTTCAGAAGTTGGGGCCGGCCGAGTGGCGCATTGGTTAAACGCTGGTTTTGGGATTCCAGCGGCCCCGGTTCGGATCCCACATGAGGGCCAGTGACACTGCCCTCTACAGCTAACAACAGCTCCACCTGGAGCTGGGCTGTGCGAGTCCCGGTGATGGTGTGGCTGCAGCCCCTGCTGCAGTGGGCTGTCATAGGCTACAGTGAGTGGCCCGCAGCCAGCGTGAGCGGCTGGCAGCCAAGCATGAGCTGCCAATAGCCGCGGTGAGCGACATCCAGAGGCCAGCGACTGATCTGCCTCATCCGGGAAGAGCGCAATGACGATACCAACAGTGAAGCAACATCCTCCGCAACTAAACTGAAGAACAAAAAGACAGAAACTTGTCTGTTCCCCTTCCCCGATTCCCCAACGCTGTTCCCCTCTGCCAATTCCCCAATAAAATCTTTAAAAAAAAAAAAATTTTTTCAAGAAGATAATAGCAAACTGAATTGAAAAACACATTAAAAGGATCATGCACTCATGATCAAGAAGGACTTATCCCTGGAATGTATGGATGTTTTCACATATGAAAATCAATAAATATGATATACCACCATTTTTAATGATAAACACTCTAAACAAATTGGGTATAGAAGGAACATACCTCAACATAAAAAAGATCATATATAACAAGCCCACACTAATATCATACTCAATGGTGAAAGGTTGACAGCTTTCATGCTAAGATCAGGAACATGACAAAGGTGCTCACTCTCATAACTCCTATTCAACGTAATACTGAAAGTACAAGACAGAAAAATTAAGAAAAAAAAATCCAAATCAGAAAGGAAGAGGTACATTTTCCCTATTGGCAGATTATATGATTGTATATATAGGAAGCAAATTCAGTGAAGTAGCAGCCTGCAAAATGAACATGCAAAACTCCCTTACATACACTAATAAAAAAATTTTGAAAAATAGATAAATAAAATAATCCTATTAAATAGCATCAAAATAAAATACTTAGGAATAAATTTAAAGAGATGAAAGATCTATAAACTGAAAACTGTAGGATATTAATGAAATACTTTGAAGAAGACACGTAAATACAAAGACATCCTGTGTTCAGGATAAAAAACGGACATGTCTGTGTTTTTCCATATTACTCAGAGCCATTTATAGATTCAATGCAATCCCTATTGAGATTCCAATGGCTTTTTCTGCAGAGGTAGAAAAAAACAATTTTTAAAATTTATATGGCAGTACAGAAGGCCTTGAACAGCCAAAGCAATCCTGAGAAGAAAGAAGTGTCAGGTATCACACTTCCTGATTTCAATTTATGTTATAAAGAGATAGTAATCAAGATAGTGTGGTATTGACATAAAAACAAACACAAACCAATGCAACAAAATGAAGAGCCCAGAAATAAACCCATGTGATATAGTGAACTAATATTTGACAGGAGAGCCAGGAATACTCAATGGAGAAAAGACAATCTTTCCAATAAATGGTGCTGGTAAATTGAATATTCACATGCAAGAGAATTAAAGTATACCCCTAACTTATACAACTAAAAATGAATTACAGACTTAAATATAAGGCCCAAAACAATAAAACTCCTAAAAGAAAACTTAGGAATAAAAGCATTTTGCCATGGGTCTTGGCAGTAACATTTTGAATATTTTTATATTTCAGAACAAGACATAGTTGTTACCTGAACTGAGGTTTAACTGCAGTAAAAAGCTTTTATGGGATTTCTCTATCTTTCTTCCATGTGGAAGACATGAACAATTTAAACATCTACTCTTCTTGAGAGGAATCTGTGACTTTAATCTGATGCTATAGCCTAGGACATAATTGAAAATTAGAAATAAACAACCATCATCACCATCATCATCATCATCATCCTAGAAGAAAATATTCATTTTTTCTTAAGTCTAAAAATCTTATGGAACCATACTACATGAGAATACAAGGCATTGACAAAGAATGTTTCAAAAGATTTCTAAATCATGCAATCTAATTGATAAAATGTATACCTACAAAAAAACCTGTTATACAGATTTTTACGAACTGAATCCTGGAATGATAGAGCCATTACAATATAAACAGCAGCAAAGTGGAAACTTTGAGCAATTGCAGACGTAAGTTTTGATGATTACAACTTGCATTTGAGCCTTGATGTCAAGAAGCAACCATGTATTTCAAAAAACTGGAAATGGAACTACCGTATGACCCAGCAATTCCACTCTTGGGTATCTCCCCAGAGGAATCCAAGACGTTAATTCAAAAAAATATATGCACCCCTATGTTTATTGCAGTGCTGTTTACAATAGCCAAGACTTGGAAACAACCGAAATGCCCATCAGTAGACGACGAGATTAAGAA
Organism: Aselliscus stoliczkanus; assembly: GCA_033961575.1. Lineage (NCBI taxonomy): Eukaryota > Metazoa > Chordata > Mammalia > Chiroptera > Hipposideridae > Aselliscus > Aselliscus stoliczkanus. Next base: position 109,845,778 of record CM066729.1, read on the forward strand.
ACTATGATACATTTATACAATGGTGCATTACTCCCGCTATAAAGAAAAATGAAATCATACCATTTGCAACGATATGGATGGACCTAGGGACTATTATGTTAAGTGAAATAAGACAAATACCACATGATCTCATTTATATGTGGAATCTGAAAAACTGAATGAATCAACAAAGTAAACAGAAACAGTCTCATAGATATAGAGGAAAAACAGCATTGCTAGTTGGGAGTGGGGTGAGGATGGGGGAGAAGGGGAAGGGGTTAGACAGCGTAAATAGGTAAGTACAATACTGCCATAGGGATATGAAAGACAGTCAGGGAATATAATAATGTTGTAAATATTTTGTGGGGTGTCAGATGGCCACATGTCTTGTTAGGGAGAACACTTCATGGATGGAGTAGAGGCTTGATCACTGCACTGTACACCTGAAGCTGATATTGTATAATATTGTATGCCAACTGTAATTGAATATATAGATAGTCATGAGATATGGAGTATATTGTGGAAGGGAGTCAAGAGAATTGTAGTAGGTATGTATGATATGGGGGGGAGTGGGGTGGCGAATTGGGGGAGGGGGTTGTCACTTTGAGGGGTAAAAAAGTATAACTATTGCACTGCGTTGTACATCTGAAACTAATTTTTAAAAATGTTTATTTCACAATAAAAGAATTAAACAAACAAACAAACAAAACAAGTAGAACTGATTTAGAGGTTGAAGGCACGATCAATATAGGTGGAACCGAGGGGATTGTTAGGGCAGTAAATCTTTTCCGTATGATACTGTAATGTTGGAGACATGACATTGTGCATTTGTGAAAACCCACAGAACATACAACAGAATCCTAATGTAAACGGTGGACTTCAGTTAATAATAATGCGTCAATAGTCACTCATCAATTGTAACAAATGTATCACACTAATGAAAGATGTTACTGGTAGGAGAAACTAGAGGGTCACGGGAGGGAAATCTATGGAAACTCCCTGAACTTTCAGCTCAGTCTTTCTGTAACTCTAAAACTGCTCCAAAAATGTATATTAATTAAAAAACAAATAAAAAACAAACAAACAACCCACTATGGGAAGACTGGCAAAATGAGGACAGCAATTTCTGGTGACTCAGAACTGAGACCACAATAAATAAACAGAGCACTACTGACAAAGAAAACACTTGAGCAGCCTCTGGCTAAATATTGAAAAGATACCATGAATAGGAATTTATAGTTCCCATGAAGCTGACTTTTATTTATGCTAAACATTTATAATAGCATGTATTTATATTTTCGTCTTTCTTTATCAAAACTAGCTTAAAAATGTAGCTTTACTAAAGGGTTGTTGAAAAAATTTCATAATACATACTATAACTTTTAACGTCCCATTATATTTTTAGTATAATTTTCACATAAATTCTCTCTACTATTTAATATTGTCTTGAAAATCACTGTTGTTGTTTTCTCTTTGTTTTTGTTTGCTTGTTCAGGCAGGAGGGAAAATCTCGTCCTTGTTACTCCATGTTCCCGGAAGCATAAGTCTCGTCTGATCTTTTGAATAGCTTCAAAAATTCCATGTTGTTTTTCTGCATAAACCCTCTAATAACTTGCGATTGGTCTCAGGAGAAAGTTCCAATACCTCATGTTAGCTCTCAAGGCCCTACATGGATGACATACACCTCTAACTTCAACCCCTTTCCACCTAGCTTCTAGATAATTATATCTGCTCAGTCTTCATTCTACCTCTCAGAGACACCAAAGCTGTTACAGTGCTACAGTTTTTGAATTTGTTCCTTCTATCTAGAGAGTCCATCTCTAAATTCTTCATATGACCCACTAACTCTAATCTTTCATGTTTATCCCAAATGCCATCACATTTTAAGTGGCTCTTCTGAACCATTATACCACTTTACTCTATGTGGTTTTTTTAATAGTATATATCAATATTTGAAGATAAATTTTATATTTGATTTATTATTTCTTTTGTTTTGTTTTTTCATTTTTTTTTACTAGTTTCAGGTGTACAACACAATGCAATAGTTATACTCTTTACCCCCCAAAGTGACAACCCCCCTCCCCCAGTTCGCCACCACACTACCACCCCCCAATATCATACATATCTATCACAACTCCCCTGACTCCCCTCCACAGTATACTCCACATCCCGTGACCATCCACATATTCAGTTACAGTTGGCATACAATACCATACAACATCAGCTTCAGGTGTACAGTGCAGTGATCAAGCCTCTACTCCATCCATGAAGAGGTCTCCCTAACAAGGCATGTGACTATCTGACATGCCACAAAATTTTTACAATATTATTATATTCCCCGAACTGTGTTTCATATCCCTGTGGCAATATTGTAGTTGTTTATTTATGCTGTCTAATCCCTTCCCCTTCCCCCCATCCTCACCCCCCTCCCAACTAGCAACCCTCAGTTTTTCCTCTACATCTACGAGTCTGTTTACTTTGATCGTTCACTCAGCTCTTCAGACTCCACACACAAGTGAGATCACATGGTACCTGTCCTTCTCCGACTGACTTATTTATCGCAACATAATAGTCTCTTCACAACATTATCAATTCCATTCCCAGAACTGCCCCCATATCCCTGAGGCAACATTGTAGTCCCACCTACACTGTCCAAAACCTTCCCCCTCTCCCTCTTCCCCACTCCCTCCCAGCCAACAACCATCAGTTTTTCCTCTATATCTGCTTGATATGACTTCAATCTTCTTAAAATTACTGAGACTTGTTTTGTGGCCTAACATGGTCTATCTTGGAAAATGTCCCATGTGTACTTGAGAAGAATGTATGTTCTGTTTTTTCAGGGTGAAATACACTAAAAATATCAATGAAGTCCAGCTGGTCTAAAGTATCATTTAAGGCCCCTCTTTCTGTGTTGATTTTCTGTCTGAAGGGTCTGTCCATTGGTGACAATGGTGTTGAAGTCCCCTACTATGATAGTGTTACTGTTGATCTCTGTCTTTATTTCTGTCAAAAACTGTTATATGTAATTAGGAGTTTCTATGTTGGGTGCATAGATGTTTATTAGGGTTACAGTGTCCTTCTTTGTCTTTTCTTGTAGTCATTTTAAAGACTATTTTGTCCAAAATAATTATTGGTACTCCAGCTTTTTTTTTCCTCATTTCCATTTGCATGAAATTTCTTATTCCATCTGTAAACAACATATACATGAGTCCCATTTTCTTATCCACTCAGCAACTCTCTGTCTTTTGATTTGAGCATTTAGCCCATTCACATTTAAAATGATTATTGAGAGGTGCATATGTATTGCCATTTTGTTATTTGTATTCCTGGTCTCTCTGTTGTTGTTTTTTGTTTTTTGTTTTTTGAGGGCAGTGTCACTGGCCCTCATATGTGGGACCGAACCGGGGCCGCTGGCTTCCCAAGCCAGCGCTTAACCACCGCGCCACTTGGCCAGCCGTATTCCTGGTCTCTCTGGATTAGCTTGTTTACCCCTTTCTTTTGTTTGAAAAAGCCCTTTTAACATTTCTTGCAATGCTGGCTTGGTGGTAATGAATTCCTTAAACTTATTCTTTTCTGAGAAGCTCTTTAGTTTTCCTTCAATTTTAAGTGATAGCCATGCTGGGTAGAGCAATCTTGGTTGTAGGCCTTTATTTTGTGTCACTTTGAATATCTCCTGCCACTCCCTTCTGGCCTGCAGAGTTTCTGTAGACAAGTCAGCTGTTAGTCTAACAGGAGTTCCTTTGTATGTAACCTGCTGTCTTTCTCTTGCAACCTCTAGGATTCTGTATCTGTCTTTAACCTTTGCCATTTTAACTATAATGTCTTGGTGTGGACCTGTTTGGGTTCAGCTTGTTTGGAACCCTCTGCACTTCCTAGGCATGTATGTTGATTTCCTTCACCAGGGTAGGGAAGTTTTCAGTCATTATGTTTTCAAATACATTTTCGACCCCTTGCTTCTTCTCTTCTCCTTCTGGTGTTCCTATGAGTTGGTTGCATTTCACCTTGTCCCATAGGGCTCTTAAACTATTTTCATTGTTTTTTATTCTTTTGTCTTTTGTTGTGCCAACTGGGTGATTTCTGCTATTTTATCTTCCAAATCGCTGTCACGCTCCTCTGCTTCATCTACTCTACTGGTGATTCCTTCGAGTGGGTTCTTCATTTCAGTTATTGTATTCTTTAGTTCTAACAGGTTGTCTTTTATGGTTTCCCTATTCTTCTTCATGTACTCGCTAAGTTCCTTAAAATTCTTATCATCAGTGTTCTAAACTCCGTCTCTGAAAGGTTGGATCCCTGTGTTTCATTTAGTTCCATTTCTAGAGGTTTCTTCTGATCTTTTACTTGTGACATGTTTCTTTGTTTCTCCATTCTGGCTGTCGCTCTGGGATTGCTTTGATGTATTAGCTAGATCACCAGGAGAGGCCTGGCTGGATCACGCAACACACAGCTCACGGCCCAACACTCCCAGGAAAACTCCCAGTCTCAGCCTGTCCCAATCAGCCGCTTGCAGATCAGGTCGAGCAGCCTGACAACCAATCACCAGCCTCGCAACTCTGCAATCGCAGTGCAGAGAGTGGACCCGAGGTGGCTTGCGCACTCCTGCATCTCAGTAAGCAGCCTGTTGGAGCTGGAGCACTCCCACCAGACGTTTCCCTGGCAACGCAGCACAAGCCATGCGGAGAGTGGGGATCCCAAGCGGCTCGCGCACTCCCGGGGCTCAGTGACCAGTCTGTTGGAGCCAGAGGGCACCCGCCCAGCGTTTCCCTTGCAACGCAATATAAGCCGGGCAGAGGGTAGGGATCCAAGGCTGCATGCGCGCGTGCGTGCACACAGGCACTTCTGCGCCAGTTCCACCAGACCAATGAGGTCTCCGACCTGATCCTCCATGGGGGGCCCAAGCCCGACAAAATGGCGCCCTCCTACACCACTAGCATGCAGGCTCCACACCACGGGAACAACAGTCCAAAAACCTCCAGCCTTTGCACCAAAGGTGCTCAGTTCAACCCGTCCCCGTAGGCTCCCTGGTCCAGTTCACACAGCCACTCCCTCCACCAATAACTAGGTAAGTGCTCATGGCGAGCAAGCCTGGGCGCCGGCCCCACTGATTCTCTAGCCGCTCTTAGCCTCACCGAGCTGAGCAAAGAGAGTCCTCACTAATTTACCGCCAACTATCTTAGAAGTCCTCTTCCCGGCAAAGGGGCTCTGGGCTGGTGAGCTTGGTGTGCGGCCGGAGGGTCTCTCCCCCAACCAGAGAAGCCTCCCCACAGTTGGGACCTCCCACACAGGGTTCGCCCTCTCTTGTCTCCGACCATCCTACCAGACCCGACGTGGCCTCCTTTTAAAGTTCTTCGTTTAGTGGTTCTGTTCCTCCAGTGTTCCGGGGACCTCCAGGGTTGAATGTTGTATAAATTGTTTGTAATTTTGGTGTGATCCTGGGAGACAGTTAGCACAGCGTCTGTCTATTGCGCCATTTTACTGGAAGTCCATGATTTATTATTTTTTGGTAATTTTCTGTTTCCTAAGGTAGTTAAAGTTTAAGCGGGTAAGGGTCTTGTCCTGCATACAGTTATAAGCACAGCACATAGAACTGTACAAAGCACCTGCACAAAGGTGGATGCATATTTATTAAATAAATAATATGGAACCAATACTTTTAATTAGAATCCTGAAACTCATTACTTTCATATTGCATTCTCACTTTAGTGAGGAAATTTTAATTGTTATATTACTTTTACATTTGATTTGTAAATTGTCTGCCACGCTGAAAAGGCTCTTCTGAGAAGATAGATTATTTTTTTCTTTGATCAGTTTCTTAATATGTGTTTCTTACTATGTTATACTTAGTGTCTTATACACTATGAAATAAGAGGAAAAAAACACAGACATTGGGGCCCTGATGTGAATTCTTTACATAAGTTACTTAACGTTTTGTCACTTCAGTTTCCCCCCTTATTCATAATTTTGCTATCTATGGTTTCACACCTTCCTACCTGCATTCGACCACAATCCAAAAATATTAAATAGAAAATTCCATAACTGAACAATTCAACTATCAAGGACCCCCAACCATCAATATCATCTGCTCCAGACATCCAACTTTGGACATCCTCATGGCTCTGTGATTCAGGATGTCTCGAAGCAGGTGATCCTCCTTCTGACGTTATCTTTAGGAAAGTCAGTAATAGCCCAATGCTGGGTCACAATTCCATACAGTATTCACCTCACTCTACTCATCACATAGGCATTTTATAACCTCACATCACCACAAGAAGGGTGAGTCTAGTGCAATAAGGTATTTTGAGAGAGAGAGAGAGAGAGAGAGATCACATTTACATAACTTTTACTACAATATTATTGTGTGTTCTATTTTATTATTAACTATAGTTGTTAATCTCTCACTGTGCCTAATTTATAAGCTACGCTTTATCATAGGTATATAAATATATGTAATAAAAAAAAACATGAGGTTTCAGGCATCCACAGGGGATCTTAGAATGTATCCCCCATGGGTAAGGGGGACTGTTCTAGTGTTTCTTTAGACACACAAAAACTATTTGTGTCTTAAAGGGGAGCTATAGATAATATACTTTAAAATAAAAGGTAAGCATTTAATAATTGAAATGACCACAATCTCACTTATTATATATGTTTGCATTTTTTATTTATAGCTTTTTTTTATCAAGGAATCAATATTAATAATTATTTAGAATGTAAGACTGTCCTGCCTTTAGATAAGATAAATGTTCCCTGTATCACTCAACCACCTACTAGGAATAAATCTTAAATATATATCTATATCTATATCTATATCTATATCTATATCTATATCTATAACTATATCTATATCTATATCTATATCTATATCTATATCTATATCTATATATCTATCTATATCTATATCTATCTATATCTATATCTGTCTATATCTATATCTATCTATATCTATATCTATCTATATTATATATAATTTAACACACACACATATTCTGTTTTGGAATTAAATAGCACTTGTACAACTTTTTATTATTTGTTGCTTTCTATATGAATAAAAGCTTTCCCAATAGGAGCAGATGAAGCAGTGGAAATGCTCAGGGGAGAGGGTGTTTAGCATATTGCTAGGAGACCACACTCACATCCTCCTTAATAACAGCAGTAATTACGTGCTTCCTGGTGCAAGGCATTAGAAACACTGTCAGTTATGTCTCAGCATGACACAGAATTAACTCATACAATCTTCATCATCTATTTCAAGCAACTCATCTGCCAGGCTGACCTATACTGTAATCAAACTAAATTGTATACTTTTGCTACATTTGCATTTTATTTTCAATTTTCATACACACACTTCTCATTCATTCTCTGAAATAGCCTTGCTGTAAGTAAGGTTCTGTAAATATATTTTCTCCTCTCAATTTTCTCTTCAACATAAAAAAATAACAAAATTTCTGAAAGTTAAAAGGCTCAATGTATTTATAGATTTCAGGGAAATATATCTTTATAATCTATACTTCTAGAGTAAAGACACAGACATCTAAACTATTCCCTTAGCATTGACATTGTTTAAAGGAACAAGTACTTTTCAACAATCAAGGTCAAGCTGTCAAATTATTTTTAACAACACATGTCAGCATTAGAGACTATGCAGTTTAGGATTCTGAGGTATTAAATGTTCTTTTAATTCATGGGATAAGGCTGCTGTCTTGGGGGCATAGCATTTCCATTTTATTTTATAAAAATATTCAAACCCCCTTTAACTTATTGCCATTTTTTGTAAAATGAACATAGTACCATTTACCTCTACAGGCTGTTAAAAGTGATAATTTGATAAATGTTTGTAAAGCACTTAGCAGAGTGTCTAGCAATGTGTAAGTGGTGAATAAATGGCCAATATAACAATTACTAATTTTTCTGCTGAGGATCACCATACGTATTTTATCTCTCTAACTCTTACCAGCCAGTGGATTTAAAATAAATTCCTGTGTTTTGAAAGTTGGTGTGTGAGTGTGTATGTATGAAAATTATATGTATATGTGAAATTTCATAATAAAAGTTTACTGCTTTTTCATAGCCATATATCTCCTCATAACTGACATGGTGTTGAGTTTTTTAAGGATATCTTTTGAAATTTGTAAGGAGATTTTAGAACAGTTCTGGCTTTCATGCTTAAAATAAGCCTCCTTACTGTGGCTAACTTTAATCACTCTAAGCTACACACTAGGCTCTCTTACTAGGGAGGCTAATATAATTACAGAAATGTTTCTTTTGAATGATCCCTGGGATCAGGTCCTCTGAGGTGAAATGCCCTAAGGAAATAATATAGCTATACTTTAGCTGATGCTTTTTCGACCCTAAACATGTTATTACAGAGGCTGTTTGTTGCTTACTTCAACGTCTGGTCTCCTTTCTTATATCAGAATCTCTGGATTAGAGCTGATTCTGACATAATAACTAAATCCCAGCCTTCTTTGCAGTAAGTGAGGCCTGCTTACCAAGTTCTGGCCATTGAAAAGTAAATGAAAGTGCTATGCATCAGCTTTTAGAAAATTTCATAAAATCTCTTTTTTTCCCCCTCCCCGTCTTCTTTTTACCTATTTCCTGGAAAGAAGACATGACAAATGGAGCTTCTCCTACCACCTTGGACTTTTAGCCATCATCTTTGGAAGATCAAATCGTGGAGAAAATAAGCAAAAGAATAAAGAATACTAAATTTATGCATCTTGTAGAACTACCATATGCCCTTGTTCTACTTGCATCTTGACTTGTTTTTTGTCACTCAAAAATAAGCTTTGTTCTTGCTTAAGCACCCTTACATTGAATGTTCTATAGCATGGAGGCAAACCTGACACACCTTCTATTACAATATATTTTTATTTTTATGTAACTATTTTCCCTACAGAATTTCATGAACTTTTAACTTTCAATTGAATAGTGTTTGTTTTATTATTGGATGAGCAAATTCTAAAACTTGTTTCTATTCTAAATTTTAAATTTCAATTTAAAATTTTGTAAGTTTTAAAATAAATACTATTTTAACTCAGTGTTGAAAAGTTTGAAGGCATCCCTTTCCTACAATAATTTGATTAGCAGTAGAAGCAGTAGTATGATTAAAATTCAAAAAACTGACTATACCAAGTGCTGGTGAGGATGTAAAGTAATAAAACTCTCATACACTGTTAGTGGGAATGAAAAATGGTACATACACTCTGCAAAACAACTTGCTAGTTGCTTCAAAAGGTAACATACCCCTATCATAATTTAGCTCTTCATTTTTTTAGTCTTTGTGCAGAAGAAATCAAAGTATGTATTTGCTAGAATGGCTGTGCACAAATGTTTATAATGACTTTATTCGTAAAATGAATTTTAAGATTTTGTAGTAACACAAAACTGAAAACAACCCAAATATCCATAATCAAACGAATAGATATACAAATTGTGGTATACCCATGAAATGGAGTACTATTCAGCAATGTAAAAGAATGAACTATTGATACGACCAACATTGGTGAATCTCAAATAATAATGGTACATGAAAGAAGAAAAAGATAACACATACAGGATGATTTAATTTATATGAAATTCTAAAAAATGCAAACTAATTTATACTGACAATTTATATCAGTCATTTTCTGGGGACAGGCATGTAGTAATGTAAGATGGGGATTATAAAGAGGTGTGAGTCAGTTTTGGGGATAGATGAATATGTTCATTACCTTGATTTTAGTAATTTTTTTATAATTTCATGGGTATATATATCAAGTTGTACACTTTAAATGTGCACCGCATGTCAGTCATATCTTGGTTACACTGCAAAAGGTAATTTATTAGTGTATGCCTTCCATTCTAGTACCATTAATGATTATATGATGATATACATTAAGGAAAAATAAATACAATGTTTTTGAAGTATACCTCATGTTTTATCTCTCTCTAAAATTGTTTCTCTTTTGCATTTTTTAAAGGTTTTGAGGGAGTTCTCATTATCCTTTTTAATTTAGGAGTATTACCCTCTTGTGACTGTGAAGAATTAATTCTCTGATATTTCCCCAATTCTTTTATATTTGATAAATAGAGGGAAAGGCAACAATATAAACTCTGTGAATCTGTCAGGTTTCCAGATGTTTAATACTCTAATTAATCAGTTTTTTGTTAGTGTTAAGAAAAAGAAAAATTTGAGAATCCAGCAGTACATAAAACTTGTGTTAAATCCAAGCTCTAATGTTAATGTAATGCTATCATGTGGACAGATCTTGGTCGCTTTAAGACTGATGCTGCAGAAGTATATGCATGTGCTCTGTCAGGTAACAATTTCATTTTCTGCATAATAGTTATGGGGTTAGGGAAAGTCAACTGTTAGCAAGATAGTTTGTATTGATTATCTCATGAAATTCTTATGGCAATAATATGAGATAAGCGTTCTTTCTTCTAATTTACAGATTAGAAAAGTTAATTAACTTGCCAGGTTTGAAACAACTGTCTTACATCATACAACCTTTAAGAAAAAAATTATCTCTGGAAGAAATAAGACCAGGAAGTTGGAAAGGGAGCTCTTAGTAGAACCATGCCTCCTGTGGTTACTCAGAATATGGGCCAAAATTATAGAAAATGACAAAACTATAGACTAACAGTGTAAGCAATAGAAGGTAACTGTACCTCCTTGAGAATTTATATCATCATTGAAAAGTGAAAGAATAGGCTAAAAGATAGCAAATTTCCTTTTAGTTCCAGAACTTTGCAATTCTCTGAGTGATGAGCAAAGTGAATATCGGGCATGGTAGTGAAATAAATGAAACACAGAGATGGTCCATCTAGGGGAGATGTGTTATCTGAGCCTATGCAAAGTCTTAAGCCTCCTGAGTGAATGAAATGATAAATGTTTGATCACTGCTCTACAATTAGGACTCCATTAGAAATCAATGGTATCTTCTGGAACTTGACTTCCATGAGTCAATGATCCTGGGTAGGAATTGTTCCCCCATCATATTACATGTTATGAAGGTATTCATTAAAGGATGTAATTTTCACACAAAAATAGGTTTATTTCACAGTAGCTTTTAAATGTACATTATAATGTATAATTTATTTGTAATTAAAGGTCATCTGTTATACTGTTTATTAATGTATTAGCCTTCATGGATATAAACTGGCTCCAAATTAGCAGTCTACAAGACTAAAATTCCCTTCACCATAATATGATCTACTGTAAATACATTTAACAAAAATTGAAAACAGTTGGTGGGTAAAATGACATTTATATTCCTACTATCAACTTCACAGGTCATTACTTTTAAAGAATTCACATTTTCTTTATCAAACAGAAAATAAGTGATTTTCTTTCTATAATCTAAATGCACAGTCAGGATTATATTATTAACAAATATTATGGCTAAAATTATTTTAGAATCATATTGATTATATTGGCTGATATTGAATTTAATTATGTACCTTTATTGCATTTTGTTAATCATTAAAGTTTTCTTAAAACATTTACATTTTATGATAAAATTTGGAGAGTTTTTAAAATAAAAATTGCTCAAAACACCCTTTAATGCTTTCCAAAGCAGCATAGTTCAGTGATGCAGGGGGAGATTGAAATTTGAAATTCTAAACTCAGTTTTTAATCACCTACTGAGTGATCTTGGGCAAGGAGCTTAACCTCACTGATCCTTCATCTGTAAAACTGGATTGGTAGAAATATAGCTATCAAGAACTGTAAATAAATGTAAATGGCTATTAGAGAATGAATTCCAATGTTTATTCCTCAAAAATCAAAGTAATGAAATTGTTATTGTTTAGCATGAAACATCAACCTTGAAGCAAAAAGTGAATAGAAGTATTATGAGTCATGGGCCTATTATGTGCCTTTGAAACTCATTATTTTGACACAAAACTGATTAATTAAATAAAAACTGCATTGATTAAAAACAGATTATAAGAGTATGACCCAAGATGGTGAAGTACATAAATGCTGTGCTTGCCTCATCCTGTAAACACATCAAAATTACAACTAAATTATAGAACAATCAACCTGAAGACTAGATGAAAAGAACCATCTGAAGATTAGATGAACAGAAGTTTTGTAACTAAGGATAAAAGAAAGAAGCCACACTGAGACTGGTAGGAGGGGAGAGATATGAAATGGGATGGCCCCAAACTTCTGTGTGGAAGATGAAAATTGGGAGCCCCAGACGAGGCTCCCCAGCCCAGAGTACTGGTGCCTGGAAGAGGAGTTCAAAAACAATGGGGATTCTGAGCATCTGGGTAGGAAGGAAGGCTGTGGGAAACCTAGATGTCCTCTTAAAGGGCCCACACAGACTCAATTGCAGGTACTCACCCTGGGCTTCAGCAGAAGGAGAGTGATTCGGGGGGGCCTTGGAGATGTGTGAGGGAAAGACTGAAGTGTGTGCCTTCAGGTGAGAACTGGAAGATAGTCACAATTTTTCCTGTGTGGGTTTGTCATCCCCTGCAGCAGGCAGATGGGAGCCATCTTTCCTGTGTTGAGCCACCTCCCATGCCCATGGCCAAATCTGAATCTGAACTGATATGGTGAGCTCTACTTGCTCCACCTTGGTGGATCACTGAGACCTCACCACACTCAATTCCATACCCAATGAGGCTTTATCCATGGCTCAACCTTACAGGAGCCAGCAAACAAGAGAAGGCTTCAAGGTACCCTGGCTTTCTGCGGTGCTACCCCAGACCCAGTACTGATGGTAGCATCCTCAGTTCACAGTGTGGCCTCTCCCACATGCCTCCAGGCCCAGCACAGGCAGAGAAAAACCATGAATCACTTTGCAGCTCCTACCAGGTATTCCCTGGCTGGTTACAGGCCGTGGCTGACCTGGGCCTGCATCACAGCCCCTCTCAAGAGGCCCCAGAACCAACATACTTGGAGGTTGGCTTTCACCACAGTGACACATGCAAAGTGTGGTCTCAGTAGGCACTAGAGTGTGCACTGGGATGAATCCTGCTCCATGTAGTAAGCCCCATACCTCCAGCCACCTATAAACTGTGCATGTGACCAAATCCCACAACCACTCAGCTTGAGGATCAACATCACCCACTGATGTGCCAACAGCAATCAATGCTCAACTACAACAGCAGGTCACACACAAACTACACAAGGGGCACTCCTAGATCACCTGGAACAGATGACCAGGGAGACTGTACCAGGGTGCCACAGGCACCTGCTATATAAGACCACTCGGCCAAGACTGGGAGACACAGCAGATCTACCTAACACATAGAAACAAACACAGAGAGGCAGCCAAAATGAGGAAACAAAGAAATACATCTGAAATGAAAGAACAGGAGAAAACTCAAGCAAAAGAACTAAACCAAATGGAGGCAGGCAACCTACTAGAGACAGAGTTCAAAATACTGGTCATAAGGATGCTCAAGGACTTTAGTGAGAACTTCAACAAAGAGATAGCAAGCATAAAAAAGGACACAGAGGCCGACCGAGTGGCACAGTGGTTAAGCGCTGGGTTGGGAAGCCAGCAGCCCCGGTTCGGTCCCACATATGAGGGCCAGTGACACTGCCCTCAAAAAAAAAAAAAAGGACACAGAAACAATAAAAACGAACCAGTCAGAAGTAAAGAATACAATAACTGAAATGAAGAATGCACTACAAGGAATCACCAACAGACTAGATGAAGCAGAGGATGAAATCAGTGATTTGGAAGACAAGGCAGAAAACACCCAATCAGAACAGCAAAAGGAAAAAAGAATTTAAAAAAAAGAGGATACTTTAAGAGACCTCTGGGACAACACTGAGCTTAACAATATTTGTATCATAGGGGTACCAGAAGGAGGTGAGAGAAGGCAAGGGATTGAGAACCTATTAGAAGAAATAATAACTGAAAACTTCCCTAACCTGGTAAAGGAAATGGATATAAAGCCCAGAAATCACAGAGTCCCAAACAAGATGAATCCAAAGAGACCCACACCAAGAGACATTATAATTCAATGGCAAAGTTTAAAGATGAAAGAATCCGCAAAGCAGCAAGAAAAAAGCAACTAGTAACTTATAAGGGAACTCCCATAAGATTTTCATCTGATATATCAATAGAAACTTCGCAGGCCATTGGCAGGAAATATTCAAAATGATGAAAAGCAAGGACCTACAACCAAGTCTAATCTATCTAGCAAGGCTATCATTTAAAATCAAAGGACAAATAAAGAACTTCCCAGACAAGAAAAAGCTAAAGGAGTTCACCACCACCAAACCAGTATTACAAGGGATATTATGGGGACTTCTTTAAGATGAGAAAAAGAAGAAGATGGAAAATATAAATAATAACATGGCAATAACTACACATCTATCAACAGTTACTTCCAATGTAAATGGATTAAATGCTTCAATCTAAAACACAGGGTGGCTGAATGGATAAGAAAACAAGATCCTTACATATGTTGCCTACAAGAGACTCACTTCAGATTGAAAGATATATACAGACTGAAATTATAGGGATAGAAAAGGTTATTTCATGAAAATAGAAATGGAAAAAAAAAAAAAGCCAAGGTAGTAATACTTATACCAGACAGAAAAGACTTTAAGGCAAAGCCTATAACAAGAGACAAAGAAGGAGCTGGTAATCCCACTACTGGGTATTTATCTGAAGAAACCCAGAATGCCACTTCAAGGGGGCATGTTTATGAATATGTTCATTGCAGCATTGTTTTCAATGGCCAAGATGAGGAGGGAGCTTTGGTGTCCTTTGATGGATGAATGGATAAAGAGGAGATGGCATATATATACAATGGAATATTACTCTGCTATGGAAGGGAATGGGTTCTTGCCATCTGTGGCAGAATGGATGGACCTGGAGGGAAGTGTGCTGAGTGGAGTATGTCAGACAGAGAAAGATAGATGCAATGTGATTTCACTTATATGTGAAATCTAAAGAACAAAATAAACAAACAAACAAAACCAAACAGATACACACTCATAGATACAGAGAACATTTTGACGGTTGCCAGAGAGGAGGGGGTTGGGGGTATGGGTGAAAAAACAGAAATGGATTAAGAGGTACAAATTAGTTGTTACAAAGTACGAGCTCTGACACTGAGGTTCAAAAATATGCCTCCATGTGCTTACACTGGCAGCACTGTACAAACAGCTCCATAAGACTTCATAACTTTGGTATATCAGTGTCTAACAGCTGTGTTTGTGTCGACGTGTGGTGGTGTCTTGCTGAGTGGCATTCATTACTGTTGTTGTGAGATTGTCCGAGCTTAAATTAGAGCAATGAACAAACATTAAATTTCTTGTTAAACTTGGCAAGAGTGGAGTTGAAATCACAGACCTGCTAGTCCAAGTTTATGGGGATAACGCCATAAAGAAAATGGCAGTATACAAATGGATAAAATGTATTTCTGAGGGGAGAGAATGCGTCCCTGATTAAGAGTGGTCAGGATGGCCAGTAATGAGAAGAACTGATGAAAACATTGCAAAAATTCTTCAAATTGGGTGCCAAAATCATTAACTGACTGTGAGAAGCATAGCAGACCAAGTAAACATCGATACAGAAACACTTAGGAAAATATTAACTGACAATCTTGGCGTGAAAAAGTGTGCAAAAATAGTCCTGAAGGAGCTCTTGCATCATGACAATGCTCCAGCTCACACAGCACTCTCTGTGTGGGAGTTTATAGCCAGTAAACAGATAACTATACTGTAACACCCTCTCTACTTACCTGATCTGGCCCCCAATGACTTTTTTCTTTACCCAAAGATAAAGGAAATATTGAAAGGAAGACATTTTGATGATATTCAGGACATCAAGTGTAATATGACAACAGTTCTGATGGCCATTCCAGAAAAGGAGTTCCAAAATTGCTTTGAAGGGTGGACCAGGTGTTGGCATCAGTGCATAGCTTCCCAAGGGGAGTACTTCAAAGTTGACTGTAGTGACATTCAGCAATAAGGTATGTAGCACTTTTTCTAGGATGAGTTAGCGAACTTAATTGTCAAGCCTCATAATTACTGTAATAACGTATAAGGAATATAGTCTTATGTAGCATAAGGAGTATAGTAAATTCCTTATGTAGCATAAGGAATATAGTCAATAATATTGTCATAGCTCTGTATGGCATCACATGGGTACTAGATTTATTGGGATGATAGATGGGAGGGGGTTGGGGGGCAGAGTTACTTTGTAATTAAAGTAGTAATGGGATTATAAAGTAAAGCATAAGGAATACAGCCAATAATGTGGTAATATCTATGTATATTGCTAGGTGGGTACTAGACTAGTTCAGAGGTTCACTTCTCAAATTATATAAATGTCTAACCACTATGCTGTACACCTAAAATTAACACAAAATAACATTGAATATGAACTGTAATTGAAAAATTAAAATAGGGGGAAAGGCGAAGGGGAATAAGAGGTCAAAATTTCCATGTATAAAACAAATAAGTCATAGTGATGTAATCCACAGCATGGGGAATATAGTCAATAATATTGTGATAGCACTGTACGGTGTCAGGTGGTGGATTTCTGGTGATCATTTCCTTAGGTCCATGAATGCTGAACAACTATGGTGTATCAGAAACAGATATAATGTTGTGTGTTAGTTATATTTTTAAAATAAAAAAAAGAAAATTGAAAAAAACAGATTATAAACATCTAGTTGAATTCAACATTGAGACAGAACATGAATCCCCAAATCACAAGAACAGTGATGACCCTCTTGTTTATCTGCGCTTATGCTGCTGCTTGCTCTCAGAGCGACTGGATGCTTCTTGCCTTTAACTGGGTCCAGGCAGAGTAACTAAATGTATATAATACATGGTATCCATTAGCAATGTATGAATTCTAATCCCTTGGCCTCCAGAAAATAAGCAAATAAGGAAAAAATATGTTACCTTAAGGCCACCCAATGCAGGCACATTGGGAGTCAAGGGAAAGGACAAGTGGGATTCAAAGGCTTTTAAATAAAATGGCATTGGCAGTGGCCCCCTTCTTTCCACTCATCTCAGGGGTTTGTGTTGGTTGTGAAGAATCCCAAATCAGTGAGTTTCAAAAATATGAAAATATTTCCCCCAAAGAGAAAATGACTAAGTTTTCTTCGTTTTTTAATTTATGATTTCAAGTTTTAACTTATTTATGAATATCACAATGTAGCATTCGAATATACTCATAAAATATAAGAAAACCACAGGATTTATCTTTAAGAGGGCTACAAGAGTTACAGGAATCCATCAGTGCCTATTCCTATGTTCTTTTCTAAAAATTTTCAGTAAGACATTGACATATATCAGAAAAAAGTATATATCTCTTTACCTATAAGTAAGCACGCTAGGATTCATATTGGTGGCAAATCCAGGATTTTGCTCAGTTTGCAAATAGTAAAATGGCTAATTCTCCATATTTTCTACCATTTCTTACCATACTTGCCTTGATCTACCTCTGTTGGGAGGGATAGGATTTAGCCACCATACTGCTGGTTACAAGTTAACAAGGGAAAGAGATCATGTATGGATCAGTAAACTCCCTCAGAACTGGAGCCTATCACTGGGGTGGACATACAGACATAATGTCTCTGTTGTCATTCTCAGAGATGGACACTGAGGTCAGGCCAGTGGCTTAAGCATTCACTTATCACACTGGAGACAGGCAGTGGTACGTGAGAAGGATGCTATCACAAGGAGTATTTATATCCCGTTTATTAGGTTTGCCTTCAATTCTAGACACTTAAGAGACAATAAAATCGTTAACCAAATTAAGAATGTCATTTGATATTAGACATAGTATTATAGATATTTCTTAGTTTTGTTGTGTTTCAGGTTACAAAAATATGTTTGTACCTCTTATATCTTTGTATCTTTCATGTTTTGTTTTATATTTATTGAACATCTGGAAATTCTTCTTCCATAGATTTTTTTCTTACTTTATATTTAGAAAAGCATGTTCCTTTGTTAATCAAAATGGTAGCTAAAAGTACCATGCACATATAGCTTACTAACATGGGAATCTTAATAAATTTAAAAAACTATCCTCCCCTGAAATTATGGTAACCATATTTACACACTTTAGTATTAGCATCACCATAAATTCTGAAATATCCTAAGTTCTCTGAGATATGCATACATATGCATTTAAGGAAAAATATCAGCACAATCTTGATTTCAACAGAACAATTATTTTGCTTGATGTTAATTGCACACCTGTGCATTTTCTTTCAAAAGTAACTTAAAATTTAATGTCTTTGTGGATAAGAGGTTAATGGTAAAATTAGCCTAATAAATTATTTAAAGCAAACCATGAACCCAATAAATGCTGATCTCTGTTTATTAGATAAAATAGAGAGACTTGGCTTCAGGGTTCCATAGAAGTGACTTTTCCAATCTGAACCTCTTCCTGATTCATCAGTAAAGTAGGATATAATGCTTAATCTTTAGTGGTTTTTTTGTGAAAATTTGAGATAAAAATAAAAATAATCTAGCTCCGAATTGGTCACATAGAAGGCACTGAATAGATAGTAACCCATGTTCTTACAATTAATATATAATCAGACGCTCATTTAAAGAGTTGCTTAAGTTCTCCAGTGAGCTGCTAAGGTGGACGCGGACATGTGTGGTGCAGGTGTGCACTTTCTATGCTCCTTCTCCCCGACAGGGGGAGGGTGTCTAGACACAGGTATTTGTTTATTAACCAGGAGCTTTTGAAAGAACCTGGGACAAAGGCCCATTCCCAAGAGCTCCCTGGGCATTATTATTTTCCTACCTATGGAGAAGTTTTTAGTGGAAGAGAATGAAGCCACCTTGCAAAGAAAGGCAGGTGTGTGTGTGTGTGTGTGTGTGTGTGTGTGTGTGTGTGTGTGAGAGAGAGAGAGAGAGAGAGAGAGAGAGAGAGAGAGAGAGAGAGAGAACATAGATTACCCTGAGTATTTGAGCATTTTGAGATTTATCCCTGCACTTCATGAGGTTTAATAATTTTTCATCTCTTACTTATAATTTGTGAGCCAACAAAATCTCCGATTTTTAACCTAAGCAAAGAAGCTGGATTTCTGTCACTTACAAACAAAACAAAACAAAAACAAACAAAAACAAACATTTCTATCATCCCTCTGACATATGAACTTGGAGAAAACCTACATTTAAGAACTAACTCAGTTTTTACCAGGTGTCTGAGACAAGGAAAGTTACAACCTCTTAAATCTCATTCTCTGGGTCTATAAATTTGGAATAATTATACCTGCCTCATGGCATTGTGCTTTGTCAAAATTACACACTTTATTGTCAGGATTTCTACTGATGTAATTTTTGATCACTCTCTTTCAAAGTTATTTACATGTCTATAGCCATGGAATGTATTGTTCTATGTGGGGGAAAGACTGCAAATACTGAACTAATAAAGCAAAACCCACTGAACTAATTAATTCAAGGTTATGACTCAGGACCTCCTAGGTTCTAATTTTGGCTTTATTATGTTATTGTGAAATCACAAGTAATTTCACCTTTCTGTTCTTTCATAGGTAATGTTAGCTCAATTTGATGAATTTGATGTCTCCATTGATATTATATAATGCCTCATAAATGCTTAAAAGTGTTTGTTCATATTTATTTTTTCTCTTGATTAAATATAAAGTACTAAGTTCAAAGGTATTAAATTTACTTGCAATTATTTCCCATTAAAATAATATCAAATATTTCCTTCTTACTTATCAGAGATTTTTTTCTCCTTTCATATTCTTAACTTTTCTTATGGGTATGAATAAATGTCAAAATTTGTCAGTAATCAAGATGAAATTAAATTATTTTAAAAGAGTATAGCCTTTTTATGCAAATACACAAACTAAACTCTGGATTCATTTAGGTTTTCCAATGGTCTTTCAAAATAAATATGGACTATTTTCAGTCCAGCTTTCCTAAAGTAATCTATATAGTTGGTTGCTACCAGGTAATTAATGATACTTTATTTAGGGTATCACAAAACCAACATAGATTGGAGAGCTCATATTTTCCAGTTCAACTATTAATTTTCTTTTTAAAAAAGGCAAAAGGAAAGCTCAGCATTTCTTTGAGAACAAATACCACTTTGTAATATCTGCACAAGATATATATAGTCATCCATAGTGCCAAAAATAAAATGCAAGGTGACATATGCTCTTTAAAACCTCATTGTCATCTGGTTACTTAAGGAGTAAGATTTTATGATGATGTGGCTATTCTGGATGCAGAGCTTGGTACAGGGAAAAGATAATGGACTATGATACCAAGCCCTGATATTAATACTGCATTTAGCAACTTCTAAAATTATAGTAGGTATCATTTTACTTATCTGGACATGAGTTTTCTAATCTTTAAGCCAAGGAATTTCGAGTAAGTTATTTTTAGTACCCCTTTGCATAATACATGTTTAGAATCCTAATTTTAAGTATCCTGATTATATTATACAAGATATACATGTTTCCAAATATTAAATAAAACAAAATATAGTTAGTTCTGAACTTTGTACAGCATTGTGCAATCTTTCAATTAATATTACTAATGCACAAATAATGTATACAATTAGTTGAAGAATTACAGATAACTAAAATATGTGAAACATAGCTCAACCACCCTAATTTTCACAAATATATATATATATATATATATATATATATATATATATATATATATATATAAAGTTTTTTAATTACATCAATAGAATGAGCATTAACTTTCTTGTGGATATAGACAGATTTTTACATCAGGTATTTACTGGTGTCATCTTAATTAATGTAGCATTGCATAAAGAATGTTTTACTCTTCACTGTTTATATCCTAGAATTACAATCTTAAGAATTAATCTTAAGGAAAATTCTGACTTGTTACAAAGATTTATGAACAATATATATTCATCATCGAATCATTGTGAAATAAGACAGAAATTTACAAAATTGTAAATTGAGGGAATTTTATTCTCTCTCCAAGACTTCTCTCTTTAAGAGACTTCTACTGGGCCGGCCGAGTGGCGCATCGGTTAAGCGCTTTTGGGATGCCAGCGGCCCCGGTTCGGATCCCACATGAGGGCCAGTGACACTGCCCTCTACAGCTAACAACAGCTCCACCTGGAGCTGGGCTGTGCGAGCCCCGGTGATGGTGTGGGCTGCAGCCCCTGCTGCAGTGGGCTGCCATAGGCTGCAGTGAATGGCCCACAGCCAGCGTGAGCGGCTGGCAGCCAAGCGTGAGCTGCCAATAGTCGCGATGAGCGACATCCAGAGGCCAGCGACCGATCTGCCTCGTCCGGGAAGAGCGCAATGACGATACCAACAGTGAAGCAACATCCTCCGCAACTAAACTGAAGAACAAGAAGACGGCAACTTGTCTGTTCCCCTTCCCCGATTCCCCAAACGCTGTTCCCCTCCACCAATTCCCCAATAAAAAAAAAAAAGAGAGACTTCTACTTATTTACTTTTTCCTTATCACTTAGGAAATTATTATCTTCCTACTTATCTTATAGAATGTTTTCTGTTCTTACAAAAAGGATCATATCATTTATTCTGTACTGAAATTTTACATATAACATTGCAATCAGATTTACTTCAATAGTCCTAACAACTTGATAAAACCTCACCATTGTTTTAATAACTCTCACTGGTTCCCAATGGTAGGCATTTCAAGTTTCCAGTTTTATGATGCTATAAAGAATGATTCGATTACTTTTTTGAGGATATACCTATATGAAATTATTGTCAAATACTTGTTATATATTGTAGTTCACAGTGCACATGAAAAAAATCACAATAGGATATTTTGAATTATTAGCCATTTGAAGTGTTTTTCCCATTTGTATTCCTAAACTTACCTTGAAAATGATGTCATTATTACTTAGCAAATGGAATAATATTTTGGCTAAAGGAAGATAACTTACTTTAAATAAAATTACCTTAAAGACTGAGGGATGAGAAAAGTACCTTGCATTTTGTTGTATATAACAATGTAACAAAATAATGTAACACCAATAAATAGAATAAAAGTAGGAAGAAATGTAAAAAATATATATTTTTTGTTAAAAAAAATTTGTAAAAAGTATTGTACCAAAATTCCACTGATTTATTTAAGAAGATTAATTTTAAGTCAGAGGAAATAAAAATATAAACATCTGAAATTTAAAAATATATTCTCTTTAAAAGTCTTCTCCATTTTGGAGCCATAGAAATAAAGATAAAATTGGAATTGAGACATGTTTGTGATAAGTATTTGATGCAAAGCATTAGCATTTAACAACAACAGATATTCCTTTAATTCTCTTGCAGAGTGATAGTTTTTAAAAACAACAATAGAAAAACTAGGTTTTCTTATTTTCTCTCCATATTAAATGAATTCAGCTCAAAGATCATTAAAAAGTTAAGATATTGACAAACAACTTAAGGTTTTCTCTACTTTGTTTTTCAAAATGCTATAAGTAGGTTCAGGGAAATTCTTTATTCAGAAAAAGCTTGATTCAGAAATCTCATGTCAGAATAGATCCCACAAACAACTTTGCATTAAATTGTCATATTTCTACCCAGTAAGAAAACGATAATTTGTTTGATTATATAGATCTTCGTAAGCTTGCCTTATCTACTCAGTAGCTGAGAGAGTAGGCTCTGAAAGTGAATCAACTTCAGCTGTTGCTCATGGGCCAATGACTCACTCTTCAGGCTTTCCTTGTTTCATAGGCAAACTGAGTATTAAAACTGGTTTACAAAAAACATGTTGTAGGGATTGAATATGATTAGGCATGTATAAGACATAGCTCAGTTCCTGACAAATTTCTATGCCCAATAAAATGTTAACATACAGCTGGCCTTCCATACCCATGGGTCTCGCATTTGTGGATTCAAACAACCGCAGATAGAAAATATTCAGAAAAAAAAAAAAGTTACATTGTTGCTGAAGAGTGCTATGTAGTTAGGCTTATGGTGGTTACTTCTGTACTGAACACGTACAGACTTCTTTCTTGTCATTGTACCCTAAACAATACAGTATAACACTTATTTACATAACATTTACATTGTGTTAGGTGTTATAAATAGAGATGATTTAAAGTATAGGGGAAGATGTGCATAGGTTATATGAACTTTCCCTATGACATTTCATGTAAGACTTGAGCATCTGTGGATTTTGGTATCTGCAGGGATTCTGGAACCAATCCCCCACAGATACCAAAGGATGACTGTAATTATAGTTTTCCTTTAAATTATTATGGTATCATTACATTTGCATTCTATATATATTATAAAAAGAAACAACTCATTCACAAGGTTTGTAATTCCTTTACTATTAGTTAGGTATTATATGTAGCATATGTCCAAATCAAACAAAATACACCTATGACATACATTACACCTCCCAACATGAATGTATAAATTCTAGAATAAATACTTAGACCAGAATACAGGTACCTAATTCCTAGGCCAGGGTTTACATTGCATTATGTGTTTAATGTTTTTCTTCTTGTACTCAAAAAGTTTAATGGCATTGGTGAAAAGCTTCCAGATATTCTGGTAGGTAAAATCTATAAGCAAATATCTAGGTCAAGCTGCTCAGATTGGAGCTCCTGGACCATCAGTATCACCTGGAAACTTGTTAGCAATGGAAATATTTTGGTCCCAGTGAGACCAACCCAGTATGAACTCTAGACCCCTAGGGGTCCAACAGTCTGTTTTTGAACAAGCCCTCCAGGTCACTTGGATGAATGTTTAAGAGCAACTGATCTAGGCTGGATATTAGGGCATTGTTGGCCAGAAAACCATCAAATCTGGAGAAAAGTGCTTGTAAATGTTCAGCTCTTTAAGCCAACCCCCAGGCTTTGGTGTCCTCACAATGAGGACATCTACCACACCAGAGGGGGAACCCACCAAACCCCAGTAAGGAATGATCACAGAGAAAAATAGAGAAGGAGATATTTCTCTCAGGATTAACACCAAACAAAACAAAACAAAAACAAGTAAAGAAACAAAATTACAAAAAACAAAACCAAAAATAAAATAAAACAACAAATGAGTGAGTCAAACTGACAAGGAACACACTCTGTTGCTAGAAAGGTGAGTCAATGAACACTTAACATTTCTATAAACACACTACCCTCAAATGCAATAATTTTTGGGACAGTATTTTGAAGGAATATAATAAACTGATTAGCTTTTTGAAAAGCAATTTGTTTTCCAATTACAAAAAAATGAGCTTCCTTGATTGATGAAGTCCTATAAAATGGTGCTGTGATTTCCTGTTGTCCAATATCATAGCCATTGGCCACATGTGGTTATTTAAATAGCATTTTTAAATGACTTAAAATTAAAGGAAATGTAAAATTTAGTTTCTCATTTGCAGTAGTGACATTTCAAGTACTTAACTGTATGTGCCTAGTGGATACCATCCTAGGCATCCTTGTGTAGAACATTTCCATCATCACTGAAAATTTTGCTGAATTATTACTGATTCAACAATCAAATGTTAAGATTCATACTTTTTGTAAATGTTTTGATGATGGGCACTTTGGTCATTTATTTATTTCTTGGCCTAATTACTCAATTATATATTCCTACTCTTCTTTGTTCCATAAATAATTTAATAATATAACACAGATAAAATATGACTAAGCACTGGAAGTAAATGATGAAAAGATTATGTAATTGTAAAAAAGATAAGAAATATAAGATGAAGTTATTAAACAAAAGTTCATGCATGCTATATATTTTATACAGGCAAAATTAAAATTTATGATTTCTAGCAGCCTATTCTAGGAGGAGGAAGAGAAGAGCTGTTAAAACTAACAAGCACCTAATACTCCCAAGAGAAGCATAGTGATTCAAGCTCTAGGGTATTTGTTTTGTGGTTTCCTATAAAGAGCATTAGTAAGTAGAAAAACACGGTCTTATCATGAATTTCATCAAGCTCTTTCATGTAACGTCTCTCTGTGATATCAGCTGGAATCACACCAATGCTCACTTAAGATAATAAATCCTAGGGAATAACAAATTAAGGGCAGCATTTAGCCATAAGATGGAGGGTCTAAATTCAGAAAACTATTTTAGAGTAACTAGTCTCATTGAGCATCTTTATGTTATTTGTTGCACATAGGATTTTGAGAATCTTATAGGTAAAGTTACTCTACTTATATATGAATATTCACATAATTTGCATACAAAATAGCGACTTCATATAACTTGCATTTATGTGTTTACACTCCAGTTGTTTATTGCCTAAGTAATGGGGGCTGTTAAGAATTGCATATTGTTTAGAATATATTCCACAGAGAGTAATTCTTACTTAATATTTGGGTAGATGTAATATATCAATGATCTCAAGTTTATATTCTTTGAAAATTCCCAGAATGCTATGTATCTGTTTTTGGCTAAAGATGAGGTTATACACTTTACATGTCCACAAGGAGATACGTTGTGATGACCTTTTATTTTGAAACCTAATGAGTTTGAAAATTATGTGTGCCTGCATAGAAAGTCAGCCTACCTCTCAATATAAGTAAGCTGAGGGAATGATCATGGATTGAAACCTCTGAAAACAATAAATACTTGTTCATTATCATCAGTGGCATCACTAGTAATCAGCAGTCTGGTTGACAATTAATGTTTAAAGATAATTAATTGATGGTACAGTGTCAAGGTCCATGGAGGTGTCTTGGGGAATGCCAAAAATTCTGATTTGGTCCTCTCCATTTCAATGGAAAATAATTTCAACACATTTCCAGAGGATACAAATATAGGAAAGACAGTGGCTAGGTGCCTGATAGAATCTAAAGCATTTTTTTAAAAGAAAAATGTAGATTGGGGGGCAAGATGGAGGCTGTGAGGAAGGCTCCCTGAATTCTCCCCTGGAAATACCCACAATTTGAACTTTTGTAACGCTTCAAAGGGACGTCTGTCTACTCATCACACAGAGCAAGTAAGAGTCTCACACAAAGATTGCTGGAAGGTGGGCAGGCTGGGCGAGTGGGGGAATAAGGCGGTGAGACACAAGAGGTGCAGCCCACACCCGCGGCTGCTGAGGCACCGAGCTTCAGAGAGCTGATCAGTGAATGTTCCCACTGATCGCTCCCTGTGCCCCATGGCCCACTTAGAGTACAGCAGCAACAGTCCGCAGCCTGAGGAAGAAGCCTAAGGCCAGGCGACTGGAGGAGGAGAGAGAGGAGATGAGTGTAAAGAGGTATGAGCTGCACCTATGGCTCACCAGTTCCCCAGGAAGCAGGGTGCAGAGCCCAGCAGTGACAAGGCAAGATCAATCCCTGCACCCACCCGGTTCAGGGATTAGTCTCTGCACTCACCCGGTCACATGGAGTGCAGCAAGAGCAGCTTGGAGCACAGGCTCTGAGGCAGAAACATGAAACCAGGTGAGCAGGGGAAAAAAGAATACTCGCGCACGGAGACGCAGGTCCCCGAGAAACAGAGCGGGGATCTGAGCCATGCCGCAAGGTGTGCAGCAGTCCCCTAAACCCCGGCAGCCCCTTTGGGAGAGCAGCAGGAACTCTGCTGGATCATATGAGGCAAAGGCCTTAAGTCAAATCAGGGTTGGGACTTTTTTTGTTTTTCTCCTCTCTTGAACAGAAAGCAAAAACCAAAAAACCCCACAAAAACAAACAACTACAGAAATAAGAACCAACCCACCCCCACAAACTTTGGCCCCCGCCAAGCCAGAGTCTTAAACTGACCCCTGAATGGAGCAGTAGGGGCAGACTACAGAGGGATTCCTACCCGGAGGGGGTCAACAATTTCCGCCCCAGAAGAGGCTGCAGAGTGAGACTACCTACCCTGCACCCACCTTTCCTGCAAGGCTTGGGAGGCAGGGCAGGTTCAGCTGCTGAGGTTCAGCTCTGACACACTAATTAACAGACTCCTGGCAGCTGGCTTTCAACAGTGAGGTATTCTTTCATTCTCAGCTGTCAACAGAAAAGGTGTCCAAAGACACTCATTGAGCCTTTGGGGACACAGCCTGCCTTGGGACAGATGAAAGCAAAATGGCGGTGACTTTGTAAAAACTATCAATCACATGTCACAACCACACTCATGCACAGCAAACCTGCAGTGCCACGATCATGCTAGGCATCAGGTGGCCTACTCGTTTCCCACAGGATGCACAGGAATTTTTATACAACAGAGGACAAACTGAAGAGAGCTTGGTGGACTTGAGCCAAGACTGGCATGTTTTTTTTAGTTTTTTGTTCCCCCCCATTTATTTGTTGCTTATCTTGGTTGTTTTTGGTTTTTATTTCTATTTCATTATTATCATTTTCTAGTTTTTAATATAGGCATATATATGGGTGTATATAGGTGAATATATGTCCATATATATGGGTGTGTAGACAAATTTTTTTTTCTTTTTTTTTTTTTCTTTTCCTTTTATTCCCCCACCCTCACTTTCTCCCTTCTTTTATTCATTCTTCTCACTGGTATACTTTTCTCCTTTCCTTTTTTCTGCAAATTTTATTTTTTATTTTATTACTTTTTAAATTTTTTCACTTTTTAATTTTAATTTGAATTTTTTGGTATAGCTATTCAGTTTCTCATGTTTATACTATTTTTTATTCTATGATATTATATTTTATTTCCTCTTCTGTTCTTTTTGAGTGTTTGGTTGTTTTCTTTCTGTTTTTTTGTTTTTCTTTTCTATGTTTGATATTTCTGTAGAAGTTGACTGTAGGTTGATGGTTGTTTCTTTTAACCTGTGAAAGCATTTGGCTTCCTTTGGTGGCTGCGATGGTTGTTCTTGTTGATCTGTTTTGTTCTAAAATCACTCTGCAGCTGGGCCCAAACAAAGAGATACAAGAATCATTATACCCAGAGGTCAACTTTATATAAAACCAGAATATGTCTGGGTTTGACATACAATAGTCACACCCAAAAGGAAGTTGCTACAGGTACTAGGGCCCAAAGGGTCCAAGCCTCATCAGAGGGGTCAACCCTCTCACAGCAGCTTATAAACTGAGGACACTGCTGATCCTCACAGCTAATCAGTCTGGGAGTCAATACCACCTACTGACAAGCCAAAAGTAATCAAAGCTGAAACTTCAACAGGTGAGGACACACAACATAAGGAATACCTCAGATAAATACACTCACAAGAGAATAGGGTGACCGAGTAATTCAAATCTAAAGGACACATACCACATAAGTCCACCCAGAAAAGACCGAGATACCTAGGGGATCTATCTGTTATGTTGAAGCAAGCACAAAGAATAAGCCAGAATGGGGAGACAAAGAAACACAACCCAAATAAAAGAACAGAAGGAACTTCCTGAATCGAGGAAATAGAGGTAAACAACCTATCAGAGACAGAGTTCAGAACACTGATTATCAGAATGTTCAAGGAAATTAATGAAAATATAAAGAAGGATAGAGAAATCATGAAAAGCAACCAGCTAGAACTTAAGAACACAATTACTGAATTAAATAACAAACTGGATGGAATGACTAGCAGATTGGATAAAGCAGAAAATCAAATCAGTGACTTAGAAGACAAGATAGCAGACATCATCCAAGTGGAACAACAAAAAGAAAAAAAGAATAAAAAACAATGAAAATAGTTTATGAGAGGTGGGAGACAACATCAAACACAAGAACCTCTGGATCATTGGAATACTAGAAGGAGAAGAGAGGGAGCATGGGATTGAGAACATATTTGAGGTAAGAATGTCTTAAAACTTCCATAACCTGGCAAAGAACAGTGAAATACAAGCCATGGAAGTGCAGAGAGTTCCAACCAAGATGATCCCAAATAGGCCCACATCAAGACACATTACAATAAAGGACAAAGAAGGACACTTCATAATAATAAAGGGATCGATCCAACAAGAGGACATAACCCTAATAAACATCTACGCACCTAACATAGGAGCTCCTAAATATATAAAACAGATATTGTCAGACATAAAGACGGAGATCAACAGTAACACTATCATAGTAGGGGACTTCAACACCCCACTATCACCAAAGGACAGATCCTCCAGTCAGAAAAATCAATGAGGAAACTGCAACCTTAAATGACACATTAGACAAGCTGGATTTAACCAACATTTTCAGAGGATTTCACCCCAAAGGGACAGAATATACATTCTTCTCAAGTGTACATGGAACATTTTCTAAGATAGACCACATGTTAGGCCACAAAACAAGTCTCAATAAGTTTAAGAAGTTTGAAATCATTTCAAGTGTATTCTCTGACCACAATGCTATGAAACTAGAAATCAATTATAAAAAGAAATCTCGGAAGCTGACAAATAAATGGAGGCTAAATAACATGCTACTAAACAGCGAGTGGGTCACAAATGAAATCAAGGAGGAAATCAAAAGATACCTTGAGACAACGAAAACGGAAACACCACAACCCAAAATCTCTGGGAGGCAGTGAAAGCAATCTTAAGAGGGAAGTTCATAGCAGTGCAGGCCTACCTAAAGAAGGAAGAAAAATCTCAAATCAACAGGTTATCCTTACACCTCAAAGAACTGGAAAAAAAAACAGCAAAAGAAGCCAAGGGGGAGTACAAGGTAGGAGATAATAAAAACTAGAGCAGAAATAAATGATATAGAGAACAGAAAAAGAATACAAAAGATCAAGGGAACCAAGACCTGATTTTTTGAGAAGATAAACAAAATTGACAAACCTCTAGCCACGCTCATCAAAAAAAAAAAAAAGAGAGAGGGGACTCAAATTAGTAAAATCAGGAATGTAAGAGGTGAAATAACTACACACATCACAGAAATACAAAAGAATTTAAGAAATTACTATGAGCAACTATATGCCAACAAATTTGACAATCTGGAAGAAATGGAAAATTTTCTAGAAGCATACAACCTTCCAAAGCTAACTCAAGAAGAAACGGAAAATCTAAATAGTCTGATTACTGCCAAAGAAATTGAATCAGTAATCGACAAGCTCCTAACAAACAAAAGCCCTGGACCAGATGGCTTCACAAGTGAATTTTATCAAACATTCAAAAAAGAACTATCATCTATTCTTGTCAAACTATTCCAAAAAATCAAGAAGGAGGGAAGTCTCACAAATTCTTTTTATGATGCCATTATCACCCTGATTCCAAAACCAGAGAAAGACAGCACAAAAAAAGGAAAACTACAGGCTAAAATTCCTGATGAACATAGATGCAAAAATTCTCTATAAAATATTAGCAAACAGAATTCAGCAATATACTAAAATCAGACATCATGATCAAGTGGGTTTCATCCCGAGTATGCAAGGCTGGTTCAACATCCATAAATCAATTAATGTGATACACCACATCAACAAAATGAAGAATAAAAATCATATGGTTGTTTCAACAGATGCAGAAAAAGCATTCAACAAAATCCAACAGCAATTTATGTTAAAAACCCTTAGCAAAGAGGGAATACAAGGATCATATCTCAGTATAATAAAGGCCATATATGATAAACCTACAGCTAACATCATACTCAATGGGGAAAAGCTAAAACCATTCCCCTTAAGATCAGGAACAAGACAAAGCTGTCCACTTTCTTCTCTTTTATTCAACACAGTTCTGGAAGTTCTAGCCACAGCAATTAGACAAGAAAAAGAAATAAAGGGCATCCAAAATGGCAAGGAAGAAGTAAAATTGTAATTGTACACAGATGACATGATGCTATATATAGAGAACCCCAAAAACTCCATCAAAAAACTATTGGAACTAATAGACAAATTCAGTAAAGTAGCAGGATACAAATCAATGTTCAGAAATCAGTTGCATTTGCATAT
This sequence comes from Aselliscus stoliczkanus, assembly GCA_033961575.1. Classification (NCBI taxonomy): domain Eukaryota; kingdom Metazoa; phylum Chordata; class Mammalia; order Chiroptera; family Hipposideridae; genus Aselliscus; species Aselliscus stoliczkanus. Next base: position 109,876,448 of record CM066729.1, read on the forward strand.
ACCAATTATAAACTAATGGAAGGAGAAATTAAGAAAACTGTCGCATTTACAACTGCTTCAAGAATGGTAAAATACTTAGAAATAAATTTGACCAAAGAAGTAAAAGATCTGTACTCAGAAAATTATAAGACACTGAAGAAAAATAAAAGAAGATACAAATAAATGGAAATACCAACCATACTCATGGATAGGAAGAATAAATATAGTTAAAATGTCTGTACTGCCTAAAGCAATATATAGATTCAATGCAATGCCTATCAAACTACCAAGGGCATTTTTCACAGAAATAGAAAATATAATCCTAAAATTTATATGGAACCATAATAGGCCCCAAATAGCCTCAGAAATCCTGAGAAATAAGAACAAAGTCAGGAGTATCACGCTATCAGGCATCAAAACATACTACAAACCTACAGTAATCAAAACAGTATGGCACTGACTTAAAATCAGGCACATAGACCAGTGGAACAGAACAGAGACCCCAGAAATAAATCTATGTATACATGGACAGTTAATCTTTGATAATGGAAGCTAGAATTTACACTAGGGTAATGATATTCTATTTAATATATGGTGCTGGGGAAAAAGGACTGACACATGCAAAAAAATGAAACTGGACAACCTCCTTATGCCATATACAAGAACAAATTCAAAATGGATTAGAGACTTAGATGTAAGACCTGAAACAATAAAACTCCTAGAAGAAAATATAGGGGGTAAATTTGCAGACATTACCATGAGCAATATTTTTACTGATATATCCCCACAGGCAAGGGAATTAAAGAAAAAATGAATATATGGGATTATATCAAACTTAAAAGTTTTTTCACAACAAAGGAAACCATCAACAAAACAAAAAGGAAGCCTACTGAATGGGAGAATATATTTGTCAATGATATATCTGATAAGGGGTTAATATCCAAAATTTATAAAACACTCATGCAACTCAACAACAAAAAAACAAACAACCCAATTAAAAAATGGGCAAAGGAAATGAAGAGACATTTCTCTGAAGAGGACATACAGATGGCCAACAGGCATATGCAAAGATGTTCAACCTCACTGATCATTAGGGAAATGCAAATAAAAACCACAATGAGATACCACCTCACTCCAGTCAGAATGGCTATCATCAATAAATCAACAAACAACAAGTGCTGGCTGGGCTGTGGGGAAAAGGGAACTCTACTGCACTGTTGGTGGGATTGCAGATTGGTGCAGCCACTATGTAAGTCAGTATGGAGGTATCTCAAAAAACTGGAAATGGAACTGCCTTATGACCCAGCAATTCCACTGCTAGGCATTTATCCTGAAAAACCCAAGACACTAATTCCAAAAAAATATATGCACCCCTATGTTCATTGCAGCGCTATTTACTATAGCCAAGACTTGAAAACAATCGAAATGCCCATCAGTAGATGACTGGGTTAAGAAACTGTGGTACATGAGGAGTTCCGGTAAGATGGCGGAATAGACGGATCTTCTCTGAACTGCCTCCCAGGATCACATCAAAATTACAAATAATGTATATGGCATTTAACCTCAGAGTTAACCTGATCTTTAGATGAACAGAACCTCTAAATGAAGGACCTAAAGAGGAAGCGATGTCAAGTCTGGTAGGCGGGGCACAGACAGAAGAGGGCGAGCCCCGTGAGGGACGCCCCAGCTGTGTGGGGAGGCTTCTCCGGTTGGGGGAGAGGCCCTCCGGCCCCAGACGGAGCTCACAAGCCCAGAGTTGCTTTGACTGACAGAAAGAGGAGTTCTACGATAGCGGGCAGTAGAAATTAGTGAGGACTCTCTTGCTGAGGGCTGCTGGAGAACCAGTGGAGCCAGTACACAGGTTCGCTCGCCAGTGAGCACTCACCCAATTCCTGTTGGAGGGAGTAGCTGTGTGAGCTGGGCCCAGGAGCCTGTGGGGAAGGACTGAACTGAGCATCTTTGGTGCAGAAGCTGGAGGTTTTGGGACTGTTGTTCCACCGGTGCAGAGCTTGCATGCAAGTGGCGTACAGGAGGGCACCATTTTTTCAGGGTTGGGCCCTCCCACAGAAGGTCAGATCTGGGATCCCATTGGTATGGTGAACTTGGAGCAGGAGTGCGTGCGTGCGTGCGCATGCGGTCATGGATCCCCACCCTCCGCCCTGCTTCTGCTGTGTTGCCAGGGAAACACCTGGCTGGTGCCTTCCAGCTACATCAGGCTGCTCACTGAGACCCGACTAGGGAGTGCCAGAGAAGCCTTGGGTCCCCACCCTCTTCCCTGCTTGTGCTGCATTTCCAGGGAAACGCTGACGGGTGTCCTCCAGCTCCATCAGGCTGCTCACTGAGACGTAGGAGTGCGCAAGCCGCCTTGGATCCCTACCCTCCACCCTGCTTGCGCTGCATAGCCAGGGAAATGCAGGGCAGGTGCTTTCCAGCTGCATCAGTCTGTTCACTGAGACTCAGGAGTGCGCAAGCCTCCTTAAGTCCCCGCTCTCCGCACTCTTTGTGCAGAGTTGCAAGGCTGGGGATTGGCTGTTGGGCTGCTTAGCCTGATCTACAGGCAGTTGATTGGGACAGGCTGAGATGGGGAGTTTTTCTGAGAGTGTTGGGCAGGGAACAGTGCACCTGTGTGATCCTATCGAGACTTTCCTGGCGAGTATCTATGGACTGATTCCTGGTGCAGAGTGCGTGCTGCTCTGACTTGGTGGGGGCCACTGACTAGATCAAGTGGTGCCTTGGGGACCTGCCCCACCCATATAGAGCTGTGTTGCCAGAGGCACCCTGAGCCCCTGGTGCCTGGCCCACATCTCAACCCACTGAGGGTTTTTTTTTTTTTTGCAGTAGCGGATAACCTGCAACAACCTATGAAGATTTTTTTTGTTTTGTTTTGTTTTGTTTGGGTAGTGAGCACGGTTCCATAGCACACAGCAGCTAATTGTGGAAAGCTGAGTGCAACCCTGAGCAAGTGGTCTGCAGATTAAAGTGGACGGAAGCCCCCCCACACTTCTTTCTTTTTTTTTTCTCTCTTGTTTTCTTTTCTTTCAAGGTGATCTATATAATACATCAAAGCATTCACAGAATGACAGCTAGAATGAAAAAACAACGAAACATGTCCCAAGTAAAAGATCAGAAGAAAACTCTGGAAATGGAACCAAATGAAACAGAGGTATCCAAACTTTCAGAGACAGAGTTTAGAACACTGATGATAAGAATTTTTAAGGAACTTAACGAGAACATAAGGAAGGACAGGGAAACCATAAAAATCCTGGTAGAACTAAAGAATGCAATAACTGAAATGAAGAACACACTCGAAGGAATCACCAGTAGAATAGATTAAGCATAGGAGCAGATCAGCAAATTAGAAGCCAAAATAGCAGAAATCACCCAGCTGGAACAACAAAAAGAAAAAAGAATAAAAAAGAATGAAAATAGTTTAAGAGACCTCTGGGACAACATGAAACACAACAACCTAGCGTCATAGGAATACCAGAAGGAGAATAGAAGAAGCAAGGGATTGAGAATGTATTTAAAGAAATAATGACTGAAAACTTCCCTACCCTGGTGAAGGAAATCGACATACTAGCCCAGGATGTACAGAGAGTTCCAAACAGACTGAATCCAAACAGGCCCACACCAAGACACATCATAGTTAAAATGGCAAAGCTTAAAGACAAAGACAGAACCCTAAAAGTAGCAACAGAAAGACAGCAGGCTACATACAAAGGAACTCCTATAAGACTAACAGCCGACTTTACTTCAGAAACTCTGCAGGCCAGAAGGGAATGGCAAGAGATATTCAAAGTGACACAAAATAAAGGTGTACAACCAAGATTGTTCTACCCAGCGTGGCTATCACTTAAAATTGAAGGAGAGATAAAGAGCTTCTCAGAAAAGAATATGCTTAAGGAGTTCATTACCACCAAGCCAGCATTGCAGGAAATATTAAAAGAGCTTTTTTAAACAGAAGAAAGGGGAAAACAAGTTAACCCAGGAAGACAAGAAACACAAATAACAAAATATCAATAAATATACACCTATCAGTAATTACTTTAAATGTGAATGGGCTAAATGCTCCAATCAAAAGACCCAGAGTGGTTGAGTGGTTAAAAAAACAGGAACCATGCATATGCTATCTACAAGAGACTCATCTCGGATCAAAAGATACACATAGACTGAAAGTAAAGGGATGGAATAAGATATTTCATGCAAATGAAAATGAGAAAAAAGCTTTAGTAGCAATACTTACTTTGGACAAAAAAGACTTTAAAATGAAGACTACAATAAAAGACAAAGAAGGGCACCACATAATAATAAAGGGATCAATTCAACAAGAGGACATAACCCTAGTAAACATCTACGCACCCAATATAGGAGCTCCTAAATATATAAAACAGATTTTGACAGACATAAAGGCAGAGATCAACAATAACACTATCAGAGTAGGGGACTTCAACACCTGATTGTCACCAGTGGACAGATGCTCCAGACAGAAAATCAACACGGACATAGTGGCCTCAAATGACACTTTAGACCAGCTGGATTGACATTTTTAGAGCATTTCATCCCAAAGCTACAGAATATACCTTCTTCTCAAGTGCACATGGAACATTCTCCAAGATAGACCACATGTTAGGCCACAACACAAGTCTCAACAAATTTAAGAATATTGAAATCATATCAAGTGTCTTCTCTGACCACAATGCTATAAAACTAGAAATCAATTATAAGAAGGAATCTGGAAAGCTTACAAATATATGGAGGCTAAAAACATGCTACTAAATAGTGAGTGGGTCAAAAATGAGATCAAGGAGGAAATCAAAAGATACCTCGAGACAAACGAAAATGAAAACACTATGACCCAAAATCTCTGGGATGTAGCAAAAGCAGTCCTAAGTGGGAAGTTCATAGCAATGCAGGGCTACCTAAACAAGGAAGAAAAATCTCAAATCAACAGATTCTCTTTACACCTAAAGGAACTCGAAAAAAAAACCCAGCAAAACAAGCCTAAATGGAGTATAAGGAAGGAAATAATAAAGGCCGGAGCAGAAATAAATGAAATAGAGAACAATAAAACAATACAAAAGATCAATGAAACCAAGAGTTGGTTTTTTGAAAAGATAAACAAAATCGACAAACTTTTACCACGACTAACCAAGAAAAAGAGAGAGAGGACCCAAATTAATAAAATCAGAAATGAAAGAGGAGAAGTGACAACAGATACCACAGAAATACAGAAAATTTTAAGACAATACTATGAGCAACTATATGCTAACAAATTCGACACTCTGGAAGTAATGAATAAATTCCTAGAAGCATACAATCTACCAAGTCTGAACCAAAAAGAAACAGAACCTCTGAACAGACTGATTACTGCCAAAGCCATTGAATCAGTAATCAACCATCTTCCAACAAACAAAAGCCCTGGACCAGATGGCTGCACAGGTGAATTTTACAAAACATTCAAAAAAGGATTAGTACCTATTCTCCTCAAACTATTCCAAAAAATACAGAAGGAGGGAAGGCACCCAAACTCTTTCTATGAGGCCACTATCACCCTGATTCCTAAGTCAGACAAAAATATTTCAAAAAAGGAAAATTACAGGCCAATATACCTAATGAACATAGATGCAAAAATTCTCAACAAAATACTAGCAAACCAAATTCAGCATCTCATTAAATAGATCATACACCACGATCAAGTGGGATTCATTCCTGGTATGCAAGGCTGGTTCAATATCTGCAAATCAATTAACGTAATATATCACATTCACAAAATGAAAAATAAAAATCATATGATCATATCAATAGATGCAGAAAAGGCATTTGACAAAATCCAGCATCCATTTATGATAAAAACCCTCAGCAAAATGTGAATAGTGGGATCATATCTCAACATAATAAAGGCCATATATGGTAAGCCCACAGCAAACATCGTAGTCAATGGGGAAAGGCTAAAACCTTTCCCCTTAAGATCAGAAACAAGACAAGGCTGCCCATTTTCACCACTTCTATTTATCATAGTTCTGGAAGTTCTAGCCACAGCAACCAGACAAGAAAATGAAATAAAATGCATCCAAATTGGAAAAGAGGAAATAAAATTGTCATTACATTCAGATGACATGATACTATATAGAGAGATTCCCAAAGACTCCACCAAAAGACTGCTAGAACTGATAAACGAATTTGGTAAGGTATCAGGATACAAAATTAATATTCAGAAATCAGTTGCATTTCTATACACCAATAATAAACTATCAGAAGAAGAAATGAGGAAATCAATCCCTTTTACAATTGCTTCAAAAACAACAAAATATCTAGGAATCAATTTAAATAAAGAAGTAAAAGACCTGTACTCAGAAAATTATGAGACACTGAAGAGAGAAATCAAAGAAGATACAAATAAATGGAAATACATGCCATGCTCATGGATAGGAACAACTAATATTGTTAAAATGTCATCAATACTACCTGAAGCAATATATAGATTCAATGCAACTCCATCAAACTACCAAGGACATTTTTCTCAGAAATAGAACATAGAATCCTAAAATTTCTATGGAGCCACAAAAGACCCCGTATACCTACGGAAATGTTGAGAAATAAGAACAAAGTGGGAGGTATCACATTACCTGACATTGAAACATACTACAAGGCTACAGTCATCAGAACAGTATGGTAGTGGCATAAAAACAGACACATAGACCAATGGAATAGAATAGAGAGGCCAGGAATAAACCCATCTATATACGGTCATTTTATCTATGACAATGGAAGCAAGAGTTTACACTGGAGTAAAGATAGTCTATTTAATAAATTGTGCTGGGAAAATTGGACTGACACGTGCAAAAAAATGAAAATGGACCATCTACTTACACCATATACAAGAACAAACTCAAAATGGATTAAAGACTTAAATGTAAGACCTGAAACCATAAAACTCCTAGAAGAAAACATAGGGAGTAAGTTTGCAGACATTACCCTGAGTAATATTTTTACTGATATATCCCCTCGGGCAGAGGAAATACAAGAAAAAATGAACATATGGGATTACATCAAATTTAAAAGTTTTTTCACAGCAAAGGAAATCATCAATAAAACAAAATGGCAGCCTACTCAATGGGAGAAGATATTTTCCAACGATATATCTGATAAGGGGTCGATATCCAAAATTTATGAAACACTCATGCAACTCAACACCAAAAAAACAAACAACCCTATTTAAAAAAGAGCAGAGGATATGAGGAGGCATTTCTCTAAAGAGGATATACAGAAGGCGAAAGGCATATGAAAAAATGTTCAACCTCACTAATCATCAGAGAAATGCAAATAAAAACCACAATGAGATACCACCTCACTTCAGTCAGAATGTCTATCATCAACAAATCAACAAACAACAAGTGTTGGCGAGGGTGTGGAGAAAAGGGAACCCTGGTGCACTGTTGGTGGGACTGTAAATTGCTGCAGCCATTATGGAAATCAGTTTGGAGGTATCTAAAAAAAGTGGAAATGGAACTGCCATATGACCCAGCAATTCCACTCTTGGGTATCTACCCAGAGGAATCCAAGACGCTAATTCAAAAAAGTATATGCACCCCTATGTTTATTTGCAGTGCTATTTACAATGGCCAAGACTTGGAAACAACTGAGATGCCCATCAGTAGATGACTGGATTAAGAAACTGTGGTACATTTATACAATGGAGTATTACTCTGCTATAAAGAAGAAAGAAATCATACCATTTGCAACGATATGGATGGACCTATAGACTACTATGTTAAGTGAAATAAGTCAGTCGGAGAAAGACAAATACCATATGATCTCATTTATATGTGGCATCTGAAAAACTGAATGAATGAGCAAAGGAAACAGAAACAGTCTCATAGATATATAGGAAAAACAGGGTTGCTAGTTGGGAGGGGGTTGTGGATGAGGGAGAAGGGGACGGAATTAGACAGCATAAATAGGTAACTACAGTATTGTTACAGGGATATGAAAGACTGTTTGGGGAATATAATAATGTTGTAAAAACTTTGTGGGGTGTCAGATGGTCACATGTTTTGTTAGGGAGACCACTTCATGGATGGAGTAGAGGCTTGATCACTGCACTGTATACCTGAAATTGATGTTGTATAATATTGTATGCCAACTGTCATTGAATATAGAGATAGTCAAGGGATGTGGATTATACAGTGGAAGGGAGTCAAAGGAATTGTAATAGATAGTATGATATGGGGGGGAGGAGTGGGGGAAGAATTGGGGGAGGGGTTTGTCACTTTGAGGGGTAAAAAGTATAACTATTGCACTGTGTTGTACACCTGAAGATAATTAAAATAAAATTTAAAAAAAAAGAAACTCTGGTACATTTACACAATGGAGTATTACGCAGCTATAAAGAAGAAAGAAGTTGTACCATTTGCAACGATATGGATGGACCTAGAGAACATTATATTAAGTGAAATAAGTCAGTCAGAGAAAGACAAATACCATATGATCTCACTTATATGTGGAATCTAAAGAACTGATTAAATGAGCAATGTAAACAGAAATATTCTTAGAGACATAAAGAAAAAACTGATGAGGGCTAGATGGGATGGGGATGGGCATGAGGGAGAAGAGAAAGGGATGAGGCAACACAAACTGATAACTACAATACTACTGCAGAGACAGAAGAGACAGTTTAGGGAATATTATCAATAAGGTTCAAAATATTTTTCTTAGAGTATCAGAAGAATTCATGTCTTGTCAGAGAGACCATTTCATGGACTGTGTAGTGGTCTGACAACTGCATTGTACATCTGAAGCTACCGTTGAATCATATTAGATGTTGACTATAATTTAACACATATATAGTCATTGGATGTGGAATATAGTGTGGCGATGTAGTCAATGGAATTGTAATAGATATGTATGATATCCGGGCTACAGGGGCAGGGGTGTGGGGAGGGGGTAGTCACATTGTAACAGGTGAAAAAGATAACTATTGCATTGTTTTGTACATCTGTAACTAATAATAACAATAATAATAAAAAAGTTTTTTTAAAAAGGAAAAATGTATGAGATACAATCATTTGAATGTGCTTATTTATTAATATTTAATATATATAAAGGTGTTATTATTCATCAAGATGTTAAACTTAGCTAAATGCGTAATGGAGGACTTCTGTCTTTACAGCAACTCTTGTATGGATTTTGTTTGAATGCAAATACATTATGAGCCATAAACGATATGGGCTGCTACAAAGTGTAATGCCATATTTTGCTCTAGCAATAGCCTAATATTAAGTTCAAGGAAATAGTGAAAATTATCACTGGGCTCTGCACTGATATTTTGTTTGGTTCTGAGCAGCACATTTAAAAACGGACACTGAGAAGTTACTGATGTTTGAAAACATATGCAAAGATTGATGCATGTTCTATAAACTAAGACATCTAAGTAACACTTTAACAATGAGATTTTAAATTGATAAGAATAGATAAAAATGACTCTAAGTGGTGACCACACAATGTGATATATAGATGATATATTACAGAATTGTACACTTGAAACCTATGTAATGTTACTAATCATTGTCACCCCAATAAATTTTAATTAAAAATAAATAAATCATAAATAAATACCAATGAGATTAAGACCCAAATCAGAACTGCTGGAGGAAACTCAACCTGACAAGCCAGGTGGAATGTTATATGGGAATGGCAAATACAGAGTAAAGAATCCAGGATTACTCAGGTAGTACTCAGTGCTCATGATAGAAAGCCATCATTATAGAGAAGGAGAATTGTCTTCAAGCTAAGGATCGTGGAATTCTCAAGAGAAGGAAAGGTTCCATTCCTGTAGGACTGTTTTTTGGAGTGGTTGGTACTTTTCCGAGGCAGATGCTCAGGCAGACTGTGACAAGGACTGTTGATATTTAACACTAGGTAGAAGTCTACAGTTTAGAGCTGAGGTGCCAAGGAAGAGCTAGACTAATATATCAAGGATAAATATGTGAGCTGTTCAAATAATTTCTATTTAAGTTCAGATAATGGTTTGTATCTGGAATAGTAATTAAGTGACAACTGAACCACAGTTCTACCCTCCCGCATCCTTAGCAGAAACTGTGATATATTCATGATACTTTTACTCACTGTAGAAGCATGTGGCCTCAAAGTTATTTTATTTTAAAAATATGACTTCTCGTCAATACTACATTCACAAGAATTAGCAGGCAAAATGAAACAGGAACTGGGTAGATTGGGTTCAAAGAGGCTGCAAAAATTAGAAACAATGTGAATTGTGACTAGGGAATAAAATCCATGTAGCATATTCACATTATTGGAGTGAGCTCTCACTTGACATTCATGAAAATGAAAGAGTAAATATAATGGTTAAAAGCCTGGACTTTTCAGTTTGAATCCTGTCTCCATCGATTACGACCTGCCTTAACTTAGCAAATTGCACACCTTATCTATACCATTCATTATCTGTAAAATAACACAGGGGTATTGGGAGAAGTAATGAGTTAATACATTTGATTCAGTGATAGCATTGCTTGGCACAAAGTAAAATCTCTAGAAATATCAGCTATTACCATTATAAATGTTTCAACATAATTTAAAGGTCTTATGCAAGACATAATAAAGTTTCATAAGTCTGGAGTGACATTGAGCTTCATCTGAATTTTGACTCTGCCATTTATTAGTGGGGTGATTTTAACCAATATAAGCATTAGTCTCCTCACTTATTATTATATTCCCTTGAGTCAGCTCTGACTCCTGGTGACATTGGATGAGGGATGTCCACAATGTCCTGTCCTCACAGCCCTGCTCAGGTCCTGTGGACTTATGCCTATGGCTTCTTTATGTACTCAGTCCATTTCATATTTGGCCTTTCTCTTCTCCTGCTGCCTTCTGTTTCTTCCAGAGTTATTCTTTTCTGAAAAATCCTGCCCTTCTCATGCTGTGCCCAAAGTAGGACAGTTTAAATTTCATTATTTTTTACTCCAATGATGTTGCAGCCTTAATTTGCTCTAGGACTCACTTGCTTATCTTCTGGGTGGTCCACGGTGTCCATAGAGCTCTCCTCCAACACCATATTTCAAATGAATCAATTTTTTTTCTCCTATCATCCTTCTTCACTGTTCAACATTCACATCCGTGCATAGTAATTGGGAATATGAGGGTGTGGATTATCTCAGCTTTGGTTTCTAATGTGACGTATTTGCTCTTGGTGATCTTTTCTGATTCTTCCATTGCCAACCTTCTGAGTCTCAGCCTTCTCTTGATTTCTTGACTGCATTTGAATTGATGACTGAACCAAGGTCGGCAAAATCTTTTACACTGTCAGAGTCTTCATTGTCTATGTTATAATCATGTATTCTTCTGTAGTCATGATTTTTGTCTTCTTGATTTTTGTCTTCTTGGTGTTACAGGAGAGAAAAAAATCCTACTTACCTCTTAATTTGATGTGAGATTAAGTACTGTAAACACATACACACACATAAATAATTTATACCAGATAATTTGAAATAGAGCAGAACTTTTTAAAAAAATTTCTTGGGATAACATTGGTTAATAACATTATGTACATTTCAGGTGTCCAACTTTATATTATGACATGTGCATACCTCATCGTGTGCCCACAGTCTTGATAAATGAGAAGTATTAGGACCAATGCTGTTAATTCAAGCTATGAACTTCAGTCAGCTGTTTCATTGTTACAGAATGAATCACCTATAATCTTTGTAAAATAAAATAAAAACCCAGTTAAAAGTGAAATAAACTTCATAAGAAGTTGAATTTCTTGCCAGATTTGCAAGAATATAAAACTTTTAACTTCATCAATAGTAATTTTTATCTACTTTGCCATCCTTTCAAGGAAAATAAAGCAATTCTGAACAGTGGCAGATATATATATATATATATATATATATATATATATATATATATATATATATATGGTGAAAATTTAATTTCAAAATGTCCAAGCAGCAGTTTTAAAGAAATAATCTTAGGAGGTTTATTATTATTTAGGATTATCTTCTCAAAGTTATCAAAAACCTGCTTTTAAATTTTTCCAGTGTAATGTCCAAAGCTAAAAATAAGTGAATAATGCCTGATCAAAGGAATGCTTTTAATTGCATTGCTTTGACTTTAATAACTTGAAACACAGAATTTAATAATCTCAAGCAATGGAGGAGTCAATCAAAATGTCAATGAAATGCCTATTAAAACAGAGATAAACAAAGTACAGATACCATATCATGTGTAGTATGGTTCTGCTAAGAGGTAATAAAATCTAACTGGGTTCATTTATACTGAATTTAACTAAAAATCTCAGTGACTTTTTGTAAGGTTAATTTAGTCCCAGGTTATCATTTTGAGGATGTTTTGAAAGAATAGGGGTATCTTTTCTTCTAAAACAAAACCACAGAGGAAAATAAAATCTGCTTATACATCAAACATGTTGCCAAGAAAAAATAAAATAAAGGCTAGACAAGCAAACCCAGAAATTATGAAAGGAAAAAATAGAATTTTGCCTGAAGATTTGTAGAATAGATCCTGAAATACATACCAACCTATTTAGAAGTTTGATATATGATTTTACTTACAATATCCATTGAAATGATTAAAATAATGAGTATATGTCATGTGAGATATAAACCTAAAGACTCTATAGCTACTTTGAATCCCTTTGGAAAAATAGCTGTGTGACTTTCATATCAAAAAACCCCACAGTTTGCTCCAAAAGAGTTGTGACATAGAGTTTGTTCTACCATTTCCCTTTTCTATAAATCTTTCTCCTCTGTTCTCCAAAGACATTCTTTAGGAGTTCTTGTGCCCAACACACTCTTTCCTGTACAAGTTTCCCAGGTTGCTCTCTGCATTCACAGCTAGATGGTAATACCAGGGAAGAGTGGTGTAAGTAATAGAACCATGACCTATTTTTCAGAAAACTTGGGTTTTGTCATGCATTTTTATTGTCAATAATCTTGGGCAAATCTCTTAACTTCAGTTATTTTTGTGAAACAAAGAGCTTGGGTTAAACTTTTCTGAATTTGTTCAACTATTGTTATTTAAATAAGATAATATTGGTGTAAATAAATATGCAAATACCTACCATATTGACTTAAATATGCAAATTCCTATCATTCAAGAAAAAGTCCTGTGATTTTCAGATAGTGTAAAATATTGGTGTGACAAAATTTAACCAGTAAAGAGAGAGTTTCTCTTTATAGAGGAAGAAATATTTTCTTATATTCCTGAGATAATACTTGCCCAGTAATTATGTAGGTATCCATCTCCATCTTTCTATTTATATTAACCAGGATAGGCTAAAATTTGCAACTATAAGATTTGTGCTTAGCAGTTGCAACAAATAAAGTTTTATTCTTTAATTATCCTACATGGCTAGTTTCTGTTGACCTTGGAGGCCTCTGTTCATTTGTGCAACTGACAAAACCAGGCTGTTTGGGGACTTCATCGCAACACACGACTTCACAATTACGTAATATGGGAAGAGAGTGCCAGGAAATTGACCATCAGAAATGGAATATCTACTCCAGAAGTGATACATATTTCCTCTATTCCACACATTACTGACCAGAAACAACCACATGATTATGTAAAATCTTAGGGAATTGAAAGTGTATTTTTAACACTCAATATGGGCTATAATTAGCAAGTTGATTATTTATGTAAAGTGTATCCAAGCATGCATCAATCTATTCATTTTTCTTAGCACCACGCATTACATTGAATGTCTTTTTCTTTGAATATCTATAGCAACTTTGATAGCATTCTGTAAACCTGGACTCAACCAATACTTGAGAGATTGAAGCATCAAAATGCATTACAGGAATCACTGAACAAAGGAGAATTTTGAATATGAAGCTGGTGTTTCATTTTGGAAACTTCAGAACTTGCCAATGGAGTAAGGACCCTGGGGTACTATAATTCACAATCCATGCTCAAGAATTTCAAGCCTATTGAACCAGAACTAAATAATAAAAAGGGATCTAATTGTGCACACTAGAGTTTTCTAATTCTTTAAGATCAATCATTCATGAGCAATCATTCATGAATCAATCATTCAAACACACTTTTGGCATGAAAGAGTCCCTAGAACTTCTTAAATATAAGATGCTATACCTCGGGCCAGCAGAGTAGCGCGGTGGTTGGGTGCTGGCTTGGGAGGCCAGTGGCCCCAGTTCGAGTCCCACATGTGAGGGTCAATGACACTGCCCTAAAAAAAAAAACAAAAAAAAACACTCTATAAGATGCTATACCTCAAAAACAAAGATTGAAATGGAAACTCTTTCCCTCTTCAAAATTAACTTACAATAGAAATAGAAAGTTTATACTTCTACCTCATAATTATACTTCAAAGTCATCAGATAAATTCAAATACATTATGTGTCCTTTCTTGTTTAAATATTATTTTAAAGCAGATTGTAATAAATAGACTTTCATTTTATATGGTATCACTATGTCATAGCTACAAAGCAACTCATGGCCTTTCTATTGCAGTTTTAAATGCTGGTACATGTAAGATGTTATTTATTTTGTCATAACAGCAACCCACACTAAACGTATTATGTTGTGAGAAAAACTGTCTCATAATACTTCAGGGGATCTATAATATTTCCCAACACAGATTGAACCATTCCAGAAATATAAAGAAAATGTTTAAAAGAGTCATCTCTTGCTTTCAAGGAAAGCAGTATTTATTTTAGTTAGGTGAAAAACTCTTGGTTTGTAGACAGGTTTTGTTATAAAATTTATTTATAGGTCTGTTAGTTGGGATTCTAAACATATTTTCTTGAACGTGCAATACAATGTTATGTCTTGTAGCTGTTTCCCACAAAATTCAATTTAACCCATATTGTATCTGAGCTAAATTACTGATATAGCTGCTCTGTATCCTGGATCTAATATAAAACTTACCAAAAGACACTTACCAAAAGGAGAAGTGAGAGAAACGGAGTCTCTTAACCATTGAAATAACAAATATTTGTCTTCAGCTTCTTGCTACATAATTTCTTTATGCCACTCCAACCTCCATGCACTTTTTTCCCCATCCTAGGTTCCCATGTCACACCCGTGTGTCTCCTTAAGCTTCTAAAATAGATCACGATGTTCCAGAATTAGAATACTAAGCAGAAATATGGAAGTTAATCCAAATAACTTTCCATATTTACTCTGATCATAGATTTTATGGAGACAAAAATATATGGAAAATAATTTGCATTCACATATTTGTGACCAAAAACTGTAATATATCTCAACAAGAGGCTTTATAGACAGTTCTAGAAAGAGAAATAGAGAATTCCAGGCTCTGTTAGAGATAAACTTGTGTTAATAGCCTTAAGACTCATGAAACGTTTTGGGGGTTGGTCTGTACTTTCCCTCAGTTCTACTAATTCATGTGAGTTTTTAATATCTTTATTGACTATTAATCTACAGATTATTTTAAAACTATATACATTGCATGATTATAAATTTATTTTGGAAGTCACACTTATAACCTCTTAATATCATAAGTTAATAATCTAGCATTAAAGTATTGTTTTGATGAAAACTACAAAAATCATAATTAGAGGTTTACAGATTCATAAATATTTCAACATTTAATTTATTTTTATGATTTATTTTGTATTCTAATTGACATAGATAATTAAATCAAATGGTAAGTGTTATTTTTTTAAAGATTTCACTTTATAAACTCAAGAAACTAATTGTAATCATTCACAATTCTGATAGGAAAAAATAGGAAAGTTGAATTTATAAATTGAGTCATGCAAAGATCTTATTATGTCTATAAATCTATCTCATATTTGAAATTTTGAAGAAGAAGTACCTCAAATTTACAATAAGCACTGAAATCCTATGTGTGTGAAATAATGTATCATGTATTGCACTTTTGATGACATTATTGCACTTCTTTACTCAACAATGAGCCATATCATGAATATGTATTCAGCATAGGCCCCCAAAGAAAGTGAAAATAAAAGAGAATAGATATTAACAACACATTTAAGTGACAAGAGGTTGATATTTAGCATTAAGAAAGAAGTATAAATAAGTAAAGGACAATAAGAAAAAAATATAAAGAAGTGATGTAAATCAGTATGGATAGATCAAACACCATAAAAAGCACTAGATAATTCCCTTAGTTTTTATAATAGCTTTGGGACATTCTTAGACTTTGAACCTTAAAAAAATGAAATCACTTTGTCTATTACTTTAGTCTATTTCTATTTGGCAAACATTACTTTTTTCCCCAATAAAGATTTCCCAGGTAGCTTCCTAATCTATCAGGACTGAGTATTGTTCACTGCCTGATGCACTAGAATGAACAGCAAATGGCACGGATGTAAGAGCAACAAAGCAGGAGGAAGCAGGTGAGAGCTTTCATACCCTCAGGCAGCTCCAACATCATAAGAGAAGAGCAGAGGGGAAGGCAGGTTGGGTAGGTAGTCACTCAGACTGTAGCATAGTACTGAGAAAACATCAGCTAGACAAATGGAAATCCTCTAGCCAAAACACTCTGTTATAGGAATCCCATATCCCACAGAAACAGACCTGAATAGACATCAGCTTGGAGCTATCCAGGAAAGCATGGCCTTGGGATGGCCATGATAGTATGTCTAGGAGTGGTGGCAGTGTGGCTGTGCTCCCTAGAGTACAAAATCTGAAGGGTACATTTTTAAGGCCACCACAACCTGTATGATGAATTAATAAATACTAATAAGCTCAATATGTACTTGTAATAATTACCTGAACTGCATTTTCCAACTATTAACATTTAATCATTTTATGATGTTTTTCATGAGAGAAAGATATGTTCATGATGTGACTTGATCATTTTTTAAATGAGGAAAGTAAAATAAATAAACAAAATAAATTACTAGTAATACAATAATTCCAAAACATGTAAAGTTTCAAAATTCAATTTATTTTTATAAATTAGAAAATTAGATGCATTAGAAAATGAAATATAATCCAGTTGAAATTTAGAGAAATGATATTGCTGAGGGTAAGACAGGAACTTGTTATAGGATAGGCAATAATTTGTCAGAATTTTAAAATATGTTTGTGATTTGTCAGAATTACAGCATAATCAGGACCATAGAAAAAATTTAAATGGTATTTAAAGAAGTTTGTTTTATGTAGATATTTCAATGGGTAAAAATAAGATTATAACTTAATTAGAAATCACAAATTATTGAAATATGCAGTGGTAAATTAGGCCTGTTTTCTCTAAGTAAAACTCATAGGATGCTATTTAAGATTCTTGTTCAGTGAACCTTAACATGAAAATTACTTTTGAATTCCTAAAGTTTTAGAGGTGGAAAGATGATTAACAGTTGCATTAGTTTTCTGTGAAAGTGTCCAAGCCTCTTCTTCAATCTATTTTTCCCAAATAAGTTATATTTCAGCACTAGGAGTCTTGAAAACCACAAAAAATTTTTGGAAACACATCTGACAAATGAGTGAATAAATGAACAAAATAGGAAAGTACCAACAAAATGTTACCATGAGAAATATAGGCCAAGACACATTTTTACTTCATCTAATGTCTTTAATTGGCTGAAGACACAGTAAACATACCCTCAAGTATCAAAGTCTTTGTCCTTTTGATAACATTTTTTTTCCTCCATAAACAGTGGTATCCCAATGAGGACTCTGGCCGTAATTCAAATCTATCACAGGTTTGCTTTCAGGGTAGCAAATTCTGATACAAAGTTTAACACAGAGGAAGTTTATTAGAGTGTGCTCTTCTTATCAACATAGATGAAAGGGTGTGAAATAAGCATAATTCAACACAGAGAATGTTGAGCTTCAATACATTCTCAACAAAGGCCTTAGCTACAGCCTCAGTGATGTCTAGCCTACAGGGCACTTTGGAGTTAACCTGAGTGGGCAAAAGTGGCTGCCTTATTATTCCCACTGTGGTAATTATTCATTGGATGTGGGCTGCCTTAGGAAGGGCCCATACATACCCTTCTGCAAAGCCATTCATGTCAGCCAAGGCCAACCCCAAAGAAGTCTGACAGCTGAAGGCTGTCCATGGGACAATTAAGTTCGCAAACTTTGCATTGTGCACTCACACAGTGGAAAGTTCGTGAGTTTAATTGTCTGACTTTGTATGTCACAGCTTCCACTATACATGCAATGGAAATATTTAACTGGAGACTAAAAGGAATATAGAAATATAATCAACTAATCTTTGACAAAAGAGCAAAGACAATATAATGAAAAAAAGATAATGTTTTCAACAACTAGACATACATATGTACAAAAATGAATCTAGCCACAGAGCTTACACACTTCACAGAAATTGATTCAAAATTTATCATAGACCTAAATGTTAAATGCAAAACTATAAAACTCCTAGAAGATAACATAGATAAAAATCTAGATGACCTTGTATGATAGCTTTTTAGATACAACACAAAGCACAATCCATGAAAGAAATAATTAATAAGCTGGACTTGATTAAAATTTAAAACTTCTGCTCTGTGAAAAACACTGTCAAGAGAATGAGAAGGCAAGCCAGAGACTGGGAGAAAGTATTTGCAAAAGACATATCTAATAAGGACTGCTATCTAAAATACACAAAGAGTTCTTCAAACTCAACAGTAAGGAAATGAACAACCCAATTAAAAAATGGGTAAGGACCTGAATAGAAACTGCATTAAAAATGTATATGGATGGCAAAGACAAATTGAAACAACAGATATCACTACACACCTATTTGAACAGCCAAAAACCAAACCAGTGACAATACCAACTGCTGGCTAGGATGTGGTGCAACCGGGACTTTTATTTTTTTCTGGTGTAAATGCAAACTTGTACAGACACATTGGGAGACAGCTGGGTAGTTTTTTACAAAGCTAAACATGCTGTTACCATACAATCCAAAAACCACACTCTTTGTATTTGCCAAACGAGTTAAAAACTTATGTCCACACAAATATCTACACAAAAATGTTTATAGCAGCTTTATACATAGTTGCCCAAACTTGCTCAAACCAACATATCCTTTAGTAGGTGAATGGATAATCAAACTATGATACATCCAGACATTGGAATATTATTCAGTTCTAAAAAGAAATGAGTTATTAAGCTATGAATAAATATGGAGGAAACGTAAGTGTATATTACTAAGTGAAAGTTGTCATCTGATAAGGCTACATAGTATATGATTCCAACTATATGACATTTTGTAAGAGACAGAAAATGAGAGGATCAGTGGTTGTCAGAGGTCGGGGGAGAGGGAGGGATGAATAGGCAGAGCACTGAGGATTGCTGGAAACTATTCACTATATCAATAGTAGGACACTATAACGGTAGACGCATGTCATTATCCATATGTCAAAACACATAGAAAGCACAGCACCAAGATAATGTAACTAAATGGTAACTAATGTAAACTATGGTCTTTGGGTGATAATGGTGTCAGCGTAGATTCATCCACTGTAACATATGTATCCTGCGGTGAGGAATGTTTTTAGGGGGGTAGGCTGTGGTGTGGTGGTAAGCGGTATATGCGAAATCTCTGTAGCAAAATTTCAATTTTGCTGCAAAAATGAAATTACTCCAATAAATAGTCTATTAAAAATACATAGAAACAGGTAGAGTGTTCTTGGGATGGAGTTCAGAGGTAAGGAGTGGGTGGACATTAAGAAAGTCTGGTTGATCATCTCATCAGATCCACACCAGAAAATACTTATTTTGGTGAAATGATCTTTTTCCAGAATCTGTTTCTCGGATTTATATTCTTAAGCTCAATTTTATCTCTGTCAAGAATTAATGAAATGCTGTAAATCATTTATAAGCCTGATATACAGATTTTTGTAAGTGGATATTTCATGGAGAGCAAAATGTTGCATTGATCTGAAGAGGACATTTGTCAACTTATAGTCAAACTGTCCAAGAAGTGAAATTACCAAATAATTCATGATGGTCAAGGAGTTCAAACAAACAAAGAGTTGGATGATTTCTATGCTCTTCTTCTCAATGTGAAACACCGATGTGAAATATACATACTTGTGTTTGCTGGAATAGTCAGCTATGTGTTGTCTGGATAGATACTGGTAAAGCTTTCTTTGGTGGTATCATGTCTTCTATTCTTCTAATTCTGACCCGTCATATGTCCTAATGATGCTATGTGTGGTTCACACATTAACATCTCCAACCAATTTACTGTAAAGTGTTTTATAAGACTAAACCATTTTGCCTACTCCAGTTCTGATCAATAATATGTTGACATTTTACATTTTACTTCTCTCCGGTAAGAATAATTAACCTCTGAGAGAACTTTGCTACCGCAAGCATGTATTGCATATGTTTATTTACTTACCAAATGCTTATGCTGATTATACAGGTCTATGTACATATGCATGTAGATGTATGTATGTGTGGTCACACATGCACACACGTATACATACCTGTGGCTATCAGTAACTCAGGATTATTGATGAGTGTTGTTAGAATCATAAATATAGATGAAGCAAGGTAGTTTTATTTGGTCATTTCTTTTTACCTACTATGCATATTCACTAATTCAGTGTAGTTTTAGTGAGCACATTCACAGCAGCTAACACTTTGCTGGGCTCTAAGGGAATAATAGCAAACCAAATTTGATGTGAACAATTCCTCTTAGAGAACAATTCCTGGTGAGTGGTTTATCACTTATTCTGTCAGAGAGGGAAATCAAGTAGGTATGAGAGCTTCTTCTTTATATGAACAAGCTAGTTTTACACAGACTTGACTATTTCAATGTTTTTTAAACTATTTATGTAATTTCCCCTGGAATGTCAAGAGCAAGATCCATCTCTTTCAACCCCATTTATTTAAAAAATAAGTAATTGTCTGTGTTAGCTTAATTACTGCTTTAATTTGCTATAATTTTAATTTGTTTCTTATTGGTGGAACAAATGAATTAGTATCTGGGTCAAGAAATACAGCTTGTTTCTTTTCTAGTTTATTTGTCAAAACAAAGGTGACTGTAGTAATACTCACAATTGGTCTGATAGAAGATTTTCCAATAACTGCATATCTTAACAATTTGGCTGCAACACAACTTACTATTTGGCACTTTGCAAAATATGAATTTTTTTGATAATATTTTAAAATTTAAAATATGTGATTTAAGATCCTTGATTTGTGGACATTGCTTAGCCTCATGTAAGTGCTGTGAGGTTTAATTGAATCATGGTTCATTAGCAGGAGATTAAGAATTATTGCAAAACTTACATGGACTTAAGTCAGCATTCAAAGTATATGAGTTGGGAAATCGGTAGGTATTTAATGCAATAACAAATAATTTGTTAAGTAAATTTACACAACCTTATGTTTGACCAAAGTGAACAGATTTCTTTGTTAAATAACTTCTCTGAAATTTTATTATGCTTATGTGCAATTTAAAAGTTTTAGACAAGACTTTAATCCACAGTATTATTAATAGTATTACTACTACTACTACTACTACTACTATTCCCTTTCTGTAAGATGTAAAAAAAAAAAAAAAAAAAAGAAAGCCAAGCCATGACATGCATTTTAGAAGCAAAAATTCTTAAACAAAGCCTATTAGCAGTGTAATACATTTAATTTGTTCTAGTTTATCTTTATAGCACTTTTAGAATTAAAAATCTGACAAAGTAATTATATTTAAATAATGGAAGCTGTAGGTATGAAGTTTATTTTTAACTTATGTTCTAATTGTTTTAAAAACAATTAAGGTAAAACTGTGCATAGCACCAAGGAGACAACCCATGGTGTTTCAGATATATCTTGGCTGCCTAAGGTTTGAGGAAAAAAAACAACAAAAAAACCCGGTTGTGAATAAATCAGAAAGAGGGCTGAAGTATAGAAATGGGTCAAGTTAAGGAGAAAATGGTTAGAGTCGATATGTGTAGCAAAAACAATGAGAAAAGGCAAAAGCACAATTTAAAATTCCTGGATACAATGAAAAAGAAAGAAAACTAAAAATAACTTGGGTATGAGAGACAGAAACCTGAATTTTGTCCAGTACTGAGAGATGAGCTGTACAGGTAAGGTTTGTAATCTAATGCAAATAGTTTAATTGAATAATAACTAAATCTTTCTAACTTCCCTTCCTGGTTTTATAACAATAATTGTTGCAGGATGTATGAAGGGCTCCAGTAAATCTTGCATATCTTTACCACCTCAAAATATACATAAAATACATATTTTAAATTATAATAAATTTCAGTACGATGCAGTAAACAATCATTTCTTGGAAAACATTACCCTTGTTATACAATTACTGAAATATTTATCAAGTTGAAAGTTATAGCTATTTGCATATATGAGTAGTACTCTTAATTGCATTTGCATATATGTTATAATTATTCAACCTGCATGTAAATTGAATGATTGGATTATATTATCTGAATATTTTAGAGGAATTGCAAAATTGTGGCAGCATTTTGCAGAAAAGCATATTTTAACCTTTAAATACATGACTGAATGTTCTTTTAAAATATATTTTATTATGTAACATCATACACACCAACCTGTGTATTTAAGGAATATTTTGAGTATAAAAGAGGAAGCATAACATAAACACCTCTGATTCAGTGCATAGATTGGCAAATAAAATATTACTAGTATCTTTGATCTCCTCAAGTAGCTCCATCTAAATGCATCCATATTTTTCCAGAAAATGCTAACTACTATCTTATATTTTTTATTCATTTTCATCATGAAATGATTATGCATAGAGAATACACACATAGAGAAAAGTGAGGAAAACAAAAATGTAAATCTCAATAATTTATCACAAAGCAAATCCCACGTAACCTCCAACCAGAGAAAGAAATGAAATGAGTACTATCAAAGACCCTCTCATGCACATTGTCAATCATTGTGGCCCCTACCAAAATTAACAGTAAGCTGATTTTTATGGAACTGATTGATTTTATGCATGTTTAAGAGTTTTACTATATCAGCAAGCATCCTTTAAGACTTTGGTTTTGTTTTGGTGACTTTTGAACTTCTTATAAATGGATTCAACATAATGTTCTTTTGGACCTGGCTTTTTGGCTTCCTAAATTTATCCTTTATTATGTGTAGCTATATTTTATGATTGCAGTATAAAATGACACTGTATAACTATATAGCAATTTATCCATTATACGTGTACATTTGAAATGTTACAATCTTTTTGGTTACTATTATGTAACTCAGTTATAACTATTCTTGTACAAATTATTTAGAGCCCAGTATTGCCTCTTCTTCAATTTTTTTGAAGAGATTGAGTAGAACAGGTATTAAATTATATTTGAATGATTGGTAGAATTCACTAGTGAAGCTATCTGGTTCTGGACTTTTGCTTTTGGGATGGTTTCAGATTACTGATTCAATTTCTTTACTGTTGATCTGTCTATTTAGATTTTCCAGTTCTTTGTGATTCAGCCTAGGAAGGCTATATGTTTCTAAGAACTTGTCCATTTCTTCTAGGTTATTGAATTTGGTGGCATGTAGTCCTTCATGGTATTCTTGTACGATCCTTTGTATTTCTGTGGTATATATCATCACTTCTCTTTCATTTGTGATTTCTTTTTATTTGTGTCTTTTCTCTTTTCTCTTTAGTGATTCTAACCAAGGGCTGGTCAATTTTATTAATCTTTTCAAAGAACTAGGTCTTTGTTGCATTAATTTTCCTATTGTCTTTTTGTTTTCCATTTTATTCTGCTCTAATTTTTTAGATTTCTTTCCTTCTGCTGTCTTTGGGTTTCATTTGTTTTTCTTTTCTACTTTCTTAATATGTAATTTTAGGCTATTTATTTGGGATTTTTCTTGTTTCTTGAGGTAGGCCTATAATGATATAAATTTCCCTATTAATACTGGTCTGGCAGTAACCCAATAATTTTGATACAATGTATTTTCTTTCTCATTTGTTTCTATGTATCTTTTGATCTCTCCTGTTATTTCTTCTTTAACCCAGTCACTCTTCAGTAGCATGTTGTTTAATCTCTACATATTTGTGGTTTTTTCCACTTTTTTTTGGTAGTGATATTGATTTCAAAACAGTGTGGTTGGAGAATATGCTTGGTATGATTTCTGTCTTCTTAAATTTGCTGATGCAAGTTTTGTGTCCCAACATATGGTCTATCCTGAGAATGTTCCATGTGCAGTGTTCTAGAATGAAATGCTCTGTAAATATCAATTATGCCAATTTGGTCATGTGTGTCATTTAAGGCTATTTCCTTATTGATATTCTGTTTGGATGATCTATCCATAGCTGTCAATGGTGTATATAGTTCCCCTACATAATGGTGTTTTTGTCAGTTTCTTCCTTTAGTTCTGTTCATAGTTGCTCTATATATTTTGGTATTCCCTGATTGAAGGCATATATATTGATAAGTATTATATTTCCTTGTTATATTGTCCCCTTTATCATTATGAAATATCCATTTTTGTCTCTTGTTACCTTTTTTATCCTGAAGTCTGTTTTGTCAGATATAAGAATGTCTACACACATTTTTCTCTGGATGCCATTTGATTGGAGGATAATTTTCCACCCTTTCACTTTGAGTCTATATTTGTCCTTGTAGTTGAGATGTGACTCCTGGAGGCAGCATAGGATCGGGTTTTGTTGTTTTGATCCAATCTGCTACTCTGTGCCTTTTTATTGATGAGTTCAGTCCATTTACGTTTAGGGTGATTATTGATATATAAGAATTTCCTATCATTCTATGTTTTGTTTACTGGTAGCTCAGTATCTCCATTGTTTCTTTGCCTTTTGTTGTTGTCTGTTATTTTAGTTTGGTGGTATTCTATGATTTTCTCCTCTATTTCTTCTCTTTTTTTTTTTTTGTTATTTGTCTCAGTTCTGGATTTTTTTGTTTTTTTTTTTTGAGTGACTACCATTAAGTTTATGTAAAAAAAGTTTCATATATACAGTAGTCCTTTTTCTTGAGCATGCTTCTTATCTCCATTCCCCTTTGCAGATTCAGACCTTTAGTCTCTCCCCTTTTATGTTTTTGTTGTCACAAGTTATCCCTACTTACATTGTGAGTTGATTGCAGAGTTGCAGTAGGAAGTTGTCTTTTTCTTTTCTTTTTCCTTTTTTTAAAATGTTTTTTATCTTCTTTACCCTTTGTGTTATGCTTAAGTGTATAGTACCCTATTTTGTGTAGCGGTTACCATCTCCCGCTTCTGTCTGTCTGTTGACAATCTTGCTCATGGTTTTGTATTCTTTTGATTTTTTTGTTTCAGGTTCAATAGCCTCCTTCAGTATTTCTCATAATGCATGTCATATGTTAGAAAATTCCCTCAGCTTCTGTATGTCTGAAAAGGTCTTTATTCTTCTTTTATATCTAAAGGATGACTTTGCTGGATATATTATTTTTGGCTGGTAATTTCTCTCTTCAATGTTCGCATATTTGATTCTGTTCTCTCCTGGTTTGTAGAGTTTCTGCTTTAGATTATGGTAATCTAAAGGACTTTCCTTTGTAGGTTACTGTCTTTTTTACCATGGCTGCCTTGAGAAGTCTTTCTTTGTCATTGAATTTTGACAGCTTCAATATAATGTGCCTTGGAGAAGGCCTTTTAGGATTGAGATAATTAGGTGTTCTGTTAGCTTCTTGGATTCGAGGATCCATTTCTTTTCATAGGTTTGGGAAGTTCTCATCCACTATTTGTTTGAATATTCTCTCTCTTCCCTTCTCCCTTTCTTCTCCTTCCATATACCCATTATTCCTATATTGCTCTTTCTGATGGAATCAGATAGTTCCTGTAGAGTTCTTTCATTTCTTTTAACTCTCAAGTCTTCCTCCTCTTCCATCTTTGTTATTTCCAGATTTCTATATTCAATATCACTAATTCTTTCCTCCATCTGGTGAGCTGTTTCCTAAGCTTGATATTTCATTCCTTATCTCTTTTATTAAGTTCTTCAGCTCCAGAATTTCTATTTGGTTCTTCTTTTAAAATTTCAGTTTCTTTGGTAAAATATTCATTTTTTGGGGGGTCAGTTTTACTTCTCAATTAATTAAATTGCCTATCTGAGTTTTCTTGCATCTCAGTGAGTTTTTTCAGAACTGCAATCTTGAATTCTGTCATTTAAGTCATATATTTCCTTTTATTTTCTGGATAGTTTTTTTTTTTTTTTTTTTTTTTTTTGAGCTGCCTTGTTACCTTGGTTACAATTAATGGATTGTTTTTCTTTCTGGGCATCTCTGGGACTGAATTCTGCAGCAGGTTGATGTGAAGAGGTCTTTCTTTTGCTTTCCAGTGGGTAGTACTAGAGCATTTTATTTTCTTTTGCCCTGTTCTGGCTATTCTCAGAGTGGGAGCTTTCCTGGGGAGGTAAGCATCTCTATGACCAGGTCCCCTATGTCTCAGGACACCACCCCAATGGAAGGAAGTGTTGGGCAATGGGGTTCTGCGCCTCTGAAACCCCAATGCTCTCCCTGCAGCCAGATGCAGAACTGAACGTTTTAGCAGCCCTGGGTGCACTGGGATTAGTCTTGAAAGGTAGGGATGGGGTGGGCTGGGAGAGTCTGCTGGTGTGTTTGTGGCTTTGCTCTCCTCTGAGTAATGGTGACTGTAAGACTACAGCTGCTTCAGCCCTATAGCTTCTCCCTTGTCAGTGGAGTTAGCTGTAGTGGGTGTCTGCTGCTCAGGAACTGTTTCTCCAGTTCTCAGTGCTGTAGATATTCTTTTCTTTAGTCTGATGCTGCTACCATTTTTTTCTGGGGCCTGCTGCTAAACTGGAAGGGGGAGGGGAGATGGCAAAGCTTCATGGCTTTGTTTTCTGCCTGTTTCTGCAGTGGGGGTTGTTAGACTGCATTTGTCACACTTTGTATTTGGTCTTTGCCCTGAGGTCCCTGCCCTGATCACTGGGTTCAGCTACATTATATGCTAATTACTCAGTCAGGTTTGCTGGGGTCATGGAGAGTGCACCTGCAGTCTCAATCCTCCTGTTTTTTGGAATTGTAGTCAGCTCTGGGCTGCATTCTATGGAGCCCAGTCTCTGGACTAGTCCCTTCCTTCCTCTCCTGCTTACCCTGATTCGCTCACCTTCAGATGTTTTATGGTATGGATCACTGACATGTTTATGTACTGCGTAGGGAACCCTTTCTTGAATAATAGCCGTTCAGCTTGTAACTTTAAGAAGAGAGATCAAGGAGTGCCACGTCCAGCACAACTGGACTAGGTGGGTGTGGAGAAGGGACGGTGGAAGGTTAAGGAAAAGAGAGAGAGACACAAAATAGGAGAGAAAACAGTTCGGGGCCAGGGGGCCCAGCCTCGTGGACTGGAGCCCCGAATTGGTCCTAACTGTTCCTTTTATTATCTTACATATAAGCAAGGGTCAATGTAGGGTCAATGTAGCTTCCCTGGTCTGTGTGTCTCACACCCGAAAACATAGCTCAAGGCCAAATCACCCACACCTGCAAGCTGCCATTACTGGAGGCCCCATGAGGTTATTGTCATGTACCTCTTAAAAGACAGAACCTCTTCTGCCAAGGCTTACTGATAAGAATGCACAGAGGACAGATATTATCATAACAATAGATCATTTCACAGGCAGGCTGTCAGACCCTGAAGCAAGGGATCCATGCCCTATTTCTGTCAACTCATGATTCCTCCTATTGGCACCCAATGGTACCCATCAGCGCCCAGGCGACCTTGTCTGGCTTAGCTTGCCCCTCCCTTGAGGGATCTTAACCGGCCATCCCTTGGGGCCAAGTGAGGACACATAAAGTAAGCATAATATTGAAATTATGATCTGTCTTTATGGAAAAGTGCATGGGGGCAGACAGGCAGGGTATAATGTGACAAAGGAGAACTTCTCATGCCGTCATGTTTCTGACATCACTCCTGTATTATGATTTTTTTTATAAAGCTTTTATTTAAAAGTCTACTATGCATACAAAGAAGCATAGAATTAAATGAATCTTTACAAACTAATATCTATGGAATCAAAAGTCAGATCATGAAACAGAATATTCTCAACAAACTAGAAGCAGTCTCTACCCCTCCCAGTCATTTCCACTGGTAGCTATTATGTATATATCTAACTCCATAGGTTAATTTAACCTGAAGACACCACTGTTTCACTTTCCCCTGTCTCTATATTCTTATCTGGTAATTTTCAGTACCCTTCCACTCTAATTTTGTCTAGGCTATGAGACTTACCATGAAGTGGTAATAAAAATGACTTAAACAGAGACTTGAAAAGCACTTGCCTTTGTTTTTGCTCTCAGCCATGGACATGAAAACCTTTCACAGGTTACCTGAGAGAGAATGAGATATACACACAAAAAAAGAGCAGAGTCACTTAGCATTCCCAGCTGAGGCCACCTATTTTACTGATACCTGGTCTTGTTTTTCTTCCTTTTTCATATTATTTTTGAGTTTCATTTGTCTTCTTTTTCAAGGTTCTTGAAGTGGATGCTTAGATTAATGTTTTTCAGGCATTTTTCTCCAGCAATGTGTGCACTTTAGGGAATAAATCTTCCTCTAAATACAGTTGAGGTGCATCCTGTAAGTGTTGACATATCACAATTTAATGTTAATTAACTCAAAATGGTTTTACCTTTTCCTTCTGGCATTTTTCTTTGCCCATAAGATTTTTAGAGAAGTGTACCACTTTTTTTCCTCCATTAGTTCGGGGTTTTCTATTTGTCATTTTGTTATTGATTTCTGTTTAATTCCAATTCAGTCAAGTAAAATACTTTGAATAATTTAACTTTAATAAAATTGAGATTAAGTTTATTTTATGACTCACTATATGGGATAATTTTTTTTTTAAGTTTTGAGTTTATCTTTAAAAATCTTATATTCTATCATTGTTCAATACAATGTTCTATAATTACTGGTAGATTGCTTTGTTAATTTCTGTTTTCCATAAAAACCTGTGGATTTAATTCATTTTTTCTGCTTGTCATTTATTGAGTGAAGTATGTTAATGTTTCTTCCCATGATTGTGGATTTTTTTATTTTACTGTTAAGTGCAGTAAATTTTTTACTTTAATTTGAGTGTATGCTATTGTATGCATACATCTTTAAAAATGTAATATTATCCCAGTAAATTGACTGACATTAATACAAATGTCCTTTATGTGTCCCTATTAACTTTTTTTTCTTGCCTTGAACTTTACCCTTAGCACAGAGACATTAGATGTTTTCTTTTTCCTTCAATTTCTACTTCTTAAAATCCACCTTATATCTACCATACTCTTAAATTTTTTAATCGGGGGATTTATATTTAATGAAATCATAAGCATTGGTAAAATTGCACATTTTTGAACCCAAGCATTAACATATGGCCTTTTCTCTTGCTGGCCAATGAAATGAGTGAATGTTATAGATGTTGTATTTATTTAGAAACACTCAATTTTCAGTTAAAATATTATAGAACTCTCTATCCACTGACACACCAATCACAGAAGCATGGAGTTAGAGCTTCCATAAGCCTTGGGCCTTAGGAGAGGATGATGTAGAGCAAAACTTCAAACCCAACAATTCATGATACATAGGCA
The DNA here is from genome assembly GCA_033961575.1 of Aselliscus stoliczkanus. Lineage (NCBI taxonomy): Eukaryota > Metazoa > Chordata > Mammalia > Chiroptera > Hipposideridae > Aselliscus > Aselliscus stoliczkanus. Next base: position 109,905,925 of record CM066729.1, read on the forward strand.
CCACAGGCATAAAATGAATATTTATTCATTTAGATCTCTGAGATTTTAAGTAATTTGAGTTAAACCTATTTTTACTAATAAAAGAAGTTTTAAAATATGGATTCAATTATAGAATTATTTAAATTTTCTATTTTATCTTATGTCAGTTTTTAACTTTTACTTTTACTAGAATCTTGCATTTGAATTTTTAATAATTTGTTATAAAATTATTTAGAACATGTTATCACAATCTTTATAATATTATCTGTAGTGTTGGCCCTTTTATTTTCATGGTTTCTCTTTTTTCCTAATTGATTAGCTTGCAAGGCATTGTCTGGTTTAATTCTCTATGTTGTTTGTCATTTACGTCATTAATTTCTGCTGTTGTTTTCTTTCCATCTACATTCTCTGTGTTTAGATTTCTCTTTAATAACTTTTTAAAAAACCTTATTTTACAGTTTTTCCCATTTCTAACATATGACTTTATATTAGTATGTTTTCTTTGAACATGATCTTATCTGTGTCCTGTATACAGATATGTTCATTATATTTCAGTCAAATATATTTCTAATATTAATATTAATATAGATTTTCTTTATAGTGCATATTTATCCTAACATATGTTTTAAGATTTTTATTAAAATATAGCTAACATACAATATTATATTACTTTCAGATATACACAATAGGTATTCAACATTTATATGCCTAAAGAAGTGATCATTATAAGTCCAGCAACCATCATATATCATACTACGCTATCACAATATTATTAACTATATTCCTTCTGCTATACATTACATCTCTATGACTTATTTGCTTTATACCTGGAAATTTAAACCCTTATTCCCCCTCACCGTTTCCCCTACTTTAAATTTTTTTTCAATTACAGTTGATATTCAATATTGTTTTATATTAATTTCAGGTGTACAGCATAGTGGTTAGACATTTATATAATTTAAGAAATGATTCCCCCTGACTATTTCACGATCCATCTGGCAACTATACATAGTTATTACCTTATTATTTACTATATTCCCTGTACTTTACATCCACATGACTGTTTTGTATCTACCAATTTGTACTTCTTCATGCCTTCACCTTTTTCACCATTCCCCACAAACTCCCTATCTATCACCCCAATTAATCTAGTATCCATCTGTACCATACATAGTTATTACAATATAATTGACTATATTCCTTATCCTATACCCTACATCCCCATAACTACTTTGTAACAACCAATTTGTAATTCTTAATCCCTTCCCTTTTTTACTCACCCTTAACTCCCCTCCCATTTGGCAGCCATCAAAATGTTTTCTGTATCTATGAATTTGTTTCTATTTTTTTGTTTATTTTGTTCTTCATTCCACATATAAGAGAAATCACATTGATTCTGTCTTTCTCTGTCTGACATTCTACTCAGCACAATACCCTCCAGGTCCATCCATTCTGCTGCAGACAGAAAGAACCCATTCCCTTTCCTGGCCAAGCAATATTCTGTTGTATATATGTACCACCTTCTCTTTATCCATCTATCCATCAATGGACACCCAGGCTGCCTCCACATCTTGGTCATTGTAAACTATGCTGCAATGAAAATTTGGACGTACATGTCCCCTCAAAGTAGCATTTTTGCTTTCTTTAGGTAAATACACAAAAGTGGGATTACTAGGGTTCTTCTTGGTTTCCTGTTGTAGACTTTGTTTTAAAGTCTATTTCTTTTGGTATAAGTATTGCTATCCAAGATTTTTTGTTTATTTGTTTCCATTTTCATGAAATATCTTTTTCATCCCTTTACTTTCAGTCTGTGTGTCTTCTGATCTGAAGTGCGTATCTTGTAGGCAGCATATGTAAAGGTCTTATTTTCTTATCCATTCAGCCACACTGTCTTTTGATTGGAGCATTTAACTCATTTACATTGAAAGTAATTATTGATAGGTATGTAGTTATTGTTATTTTATTATTCATATTTTTAATATTTTTCTTTTTTAAATTTGATCCCATTTACCCTCGTCTACCACCCCTCTCCCCACTTATTCTCTGGTAGCCACTAAACTATTGTGTGTCTATGAGTTTTTGTTTCTCTGTTTGTTTTGTTCCTTTGTTGCTTTCAGTTTTATATCCCACATATCATAGAAATCATATGGTTCTTGACTTTTTCTGTTTGCCTTATTTCACTTAGCATAATAATCTCAAGACTCATCCATGTTGTTGCAAATGGCACTCTCATCTTTTCTTACAGCAGAATCATATCCCATTGTGTATATATACCACATCTTCCTTATCCAGTCATCTATTGTAGGACACTTGTTGTTACCATGTCTTGGCCACTGTAAATAAATCTGCAATGAACATCAGAACACATATATCTTTATGGATATTTTTTTTTTCATCTTAAAGAAGTCCCTCTAAGATTCTTTATAATACTGGTTTGGTGGTGAAGAACTCCTTTAGCTTTTTCTTGTCTGGGAAGATCTTTATCTGTCCTTCGATTATAAATCACAGCTTTGCTGTAGAGTAATCTTGCTTTTCATCACTTTGAATATTTTCTGCCAATCCCTTCCAGCCTAAAAATTTTCTATTGAGAAATCAGCAAACTCTTATATGGGATCTCCCTTGTAGGTAACTAACTGCTTTTCTCTTGCTGCTTTTAAGATTTTCTCTTTGTCTTTAACCCTTGGCATTTCAATTATGATGTGTCTTGGTGTGGGCCTGTTTGGGTTCATTTTGTTTGGGATTCTCTGTGCTTTCTGGGCTTGTATGTCTTATTTGTTTGCTGGGTTAGGGGAGTTTTCAGTCATTATTTCTTCAAATAGGTTTTCAATTCCTTGTCTTCTCTTCTCCTTCTGGTACCCTTATGATGTGAATGTTGGTGTGCTTGATGTCCCAAAAGCCTCTTAAACTATCCTTATTTTTTTGAATTTTTTTTTTCTTTTTGCTGTTTTGATTGGGTGTTTTCTCCTACCTTATCTTCTAAATCACTGAACTGATTTATCCTACCTTATCTTCTAAATCACCTCTGATTCATCTAATCTACTGTTTATTCCCTCCAATATATTCTTCATTTCAGTTATTGTATTGTTTATTTCTGACTGGTTCTTTTTCATATTTTCTATGTCCATTTTTATGATTCTTATCTCTTTGTTGAAGTTCTCCTGAGATTACTGAGTGTCTTTATTACGAGTATTTTGAATTCTGCACCTGGAAGATTGCTTGTCTCCATTTTTAAGTCCTTGTTCTGTTCTTTTATTTGGGACATATTTGTCTCCCTATTTTGGCTGTGTCCCTGAGTTTGTTTCTCTGTATTAGGTAAGACTGCTATGCCTCCTCTTCTTAGTAGAGTGGCCTTACATAGTAGGTGTCTTATGAGGCCCAGTGGTGCAGTCTTCCTGGTCATCCAAGCTGTGTACTCCAGGTGTGGCCTTTGTGTGCCTTCCTTTTACAGTTCAGTCTTGCTTATTCTTTTTACATTAAGGGGAGGAGATGACCCTTGGGCTTATTTGTTGTGAGGACTGGCTGTGACTACAGTGGAGGAACTGTTGTTTAGGGACTGACCTTATGGAGCAGGATTCACTTTAGCAGGGCTCTGATGCCTGCCCAGTGTGCACTTTGGGTCTGTTGTCTTGGAGGCAGCTGGGTGATGCTATGGCTAGGTCCAAAGCCAGCCACCTGTTGTGCCAACCCCAGGACCTCATGGGAGGAGCCTCTCCACAGGCCAAGTTCAGCTGCAGCCTGTGTCCTGCTTGGGGCCACCTGCATGAGCTACCAAATCCACAGATCACCACTACCAATGCTGGGCTTAAAGGTGTCTTGAGAGGCTAAGCCCCAAACTGAGGTCAGCTTCCACTAGTCCTGAGGTTGGTGTTGCTCAGCAGGAGGTATAGGACATGCTGAAGCCAAATGCTGCTTGTTTGGCATTTGTGAACCTTTCAGAAATTTTAGAAGAGTCTACAGCATGAGCCATTTGTATGAAAAAGCCACTGGAAGCAGCGTGGGTATGCTCAAAATTTGGGAATCACCAGGGTGGAGTGGACAAACAGTGATAGCTAGGTTGATGGAGACGTGAATATGGTGGCCATCTTAGCCTGCACACCAGGAATGGAGAGGGCTCAACAAAGAAACAATGGATTTTACCAGAAGTTCTGTCTGGAAGAAAGTGACCCCTCCAGCTCTTGCCCTGAAGCTGGACAATTCAGTTCCCCCCAGTATGTCCCTGACACCTTTTGAGCTGCTGCCCAGTGCTGGAACTCAGCAAGTGAGTCCATCGGTGATTAAATCCATGCATGGGTCCTTTAAGAGGACTGCTTGGAACTAAAGAAAAACTGTGTCTCACTTAGCCACAATCTTCTCTGGTTTTCACAGCCAGAAGTTATTGGTATTTCTCTCCTTGGCACTGCGACACCTGGCTGTGGAGCCTGGGTAGGGACTGGGACCACTTGTACCTCTGGGGAAATCTCACACGTGAGATATCCCTCCCAATTTTTAACAGTCACTTGTGAATATGGGACAGCCCATTCTGCTCAGTGTCTGCCCCTCTTACCAGTCGTGAGGTGACTTCTTTTGTAGGACTTTGGTTCAGCTAGACCTCATGTGATTCCCAATGATGGTTCTGTAGTTTAGTTGTACTTTTGACATCATCATCAGAGGAAGCAAGCACAGTATTTACCTACTCTGCCATCTTTACCAGATTCTTTCATTTCTAAATCTAAACATAAAGGTCTTTATTATTCTTATTATTGCTTTCTTATGAAATTTCACTATGGTTTGAGAACATAATACAAATAATTTCAATCCTTCGAGATTTGGAATATCCCATGAGAAATCACAGCTCAGAGTATATTCTCATGGGATTCTATGCTTAAACTTGTGCTACTTCTGAGAGCTAAAACACCCTGAATAGAGAATTTGACTTAAACTTATTGTGTTTCACTAATGCCTCTTCATTTCTGGCAGAAATAAATGCGGTCCTCTCTGGTCATAAAGTATTCCCAGTGAAACATTTCAAGGAAAATGAGGAGACAACAGGCTGAGAACTTTACAAATTATTTGAGAAAACTAGGTACTTGGAGTTAGAAACAGCAGCAGAAATAATGAAAAGCAGGACCAGGCTCTTTAAGATGTTACCCATCAACATTTTTAGACATAGAATATTAAATAGCTGTGTTGATGTACTTAAAGCAATGAACAAAAGCTTTAAAACTAGGGTAAAAGAGAGTATAAATAAATGACAGGTCTTTAAAACAGTTTTAGAATAACTATAACTGAACAGAATTTAACTGTAATATGGACTTCAGTAAATTCATTTATAACCCAGTTCAAGGAGACAAATAAATCGAAATATGAAAGAAGAGGATAGAAGGCATGGATGATAGATAGGGTGGGGAGCTCTAAAGTACAGCTACTCACATGTAGAGAGATGAAATGGAATATAGATGGGGCAACAGGTGAAGAGTTAATTAAAACAAATATCAAATCAAATTTCTGGGAAAACAGGCTCAAAATAAAATACTGGACAATCAAACAAGGATTGATTAAAATTCCTTATATTGCTCAGGAAAAGAATAAAGAATGTATGTTAAAATAACTAGGGTTTTGGGCTGGCCGAACGGCGCAGTAGTTAAGTGCTGACTTGGGAAGCCAAGGGCCCGGCCCCGGTTCGGTCCCACATATGAGGGCCAGTGATGCTGCCCTCAAAAAAATAAATAAATAAAAATAACTAGGGTTTTAGTGAAAGTTTAGACAGAGAGTATATGATATTTAAAAAAGTAAAAGGCAGAGAAAAATCAACTAATTTAACATGGAGAAGACATGACTAGCTCTCAAAAAGTGACTAGCCATCAAGAAAGTTAATCAGTATATAAAAGTCTCCTATACTAAAAATCTCAGGACTAGATGTGTTTACTAGTGTACTCCAACAAATAGTCTATAGTGTCTTCACAATAATATTTTTAAAAGAGTGAGAAATCCTCAAATATGAGATTTGCATTACCATGGTACCAAAATTCAGATAAACCTAATGACAAAATTAACTATAGATCCAAAAATAATAAATCAATTGCAAGCAAATCAAACTTGAAATTAGTTATTGATTAATATGTCATGTTTAACTTAGGTTTCAAACTTGGAATTATGGGTAACATCAGAAAAGCTAACGTCAATTAATTTATTAATTATCTGAAGGAGAAAAATCATATGGGTATTTTTGATAAAGATTAAAAGCATTTAATTTTCTTAATTAAAAAAAAAATACTTCTCAGAAGATTAATAGGAGAAACTTCCTTAAGCTAGTAATGATCATATATCAACATTCTAAACCAAATACCATAATTATAAGTGAAACATACTGACAAATCTTCACAAGGTGTTTAGACATTTACTAAGGTAACATAAATCCATTCTAGAAAAAATGAAAGAAAAGAGTTTTTAAAGACTAACTATAAAACAATGTAATTGACCTAAATTTAAAAAAAATTCTACACTTCTTGATAGGGTACCTTAGAATTATAATGATGTAAATTATCCTCAAATTAGCCAATAAAGTGTTTATTTTAAATGAGTCCATTCACACTTTAGAACAGTTAAGAAAAAAAAAAAGAGAGAGAGAGACTGACAATACCAAGTGTTGCTGAGGATAAAGGACAAATGGAATTCTCATAAATAATTAAAAAGTCATAAGTTATTTACCCTATGACCCCAAAATTTTACCACTATGTTTTTAACCAAGAAAATACTTGAACAAGAATGTTTTCAATATTAGTTTTTCATAACAGTCCTAAACCATACCAACCTAAATATACTTTAATAGGATAAACAAATGTTTGTGAATTTATATAACAAATTACTACTCTGCTTTAGAAAAGAACACACTGTTGATAAGTTAATTACATGAATAAATCTCAAGAGCTTTATTTGGATGTAACTAAAGTGAATAGTTCTTAAGTGAAATATTAAGACATGCAAAACTAAACATTGCTTTTAGAAATCAGAACTGCTGTTGTCTCTGTCTCTGGGAGGGACTGGCCAGCTCATAAGGATTTACTGAGAAAGGACACAAATGAATGTTTTGTTTTGATGGAAATATTCTATATTTTGATAGGGGGACATTTACATGGGTATATGGATTTGTCAAAACCCACTGAACTGTACGCTTAAGATTTCAGTATATTTAAATTATACCTTAATTTAAAAATACATGCATTTAGGGCCAGCCGAGTGGCACATTGGTTGAGAGCTGGTTTGGGACACCAGCATCCCCAGTTCGGATCCCACATGTGAGGGCCAGTGACACTGCCCTCTACCCCTAACAGGTCCACCTGGAGCTGGGTTGTGCGAGCCCCAGGGATGGTGTAGGCTGCAGCCCCTGCTGCAGTGGGCTGTCATAGGCTACAGTGAGTGGCCGGCAGCCAGCGTGAGTGCCTGGCAGCCAGTGTGAGCTGCCAATAGCTGCGGTGAGTGACATCCAGAGGCCGGTGACCAATCTGTCTCACCCGGGAAGAGTGCAATGACGATACCAACATGGCCCAGTGAAGCAACGTCCTCCGCAATTAGACTGAAGAACAAAAAGAGAGCAACTTGTCTGTTCCCCTCCCCCAATTCCCCAATAAAATCTTTAAAGAATAAATAAATAAATACATGCATTTGGGGCCAGCTGAGTTGCCCGTTGATTAAGAGCTGGCTTCGAATGCCAGCGGCCCTGGTTCGGATCCTACATAAGAGGGCCAGTGACACTGCCCTCTACAACTAAGATGGTGAACAATAGCTCCACCTGGGGCTGGGCTGTTGTGAGTCCCCGGCTGGCACAACTGCAGCCCCTGCTGCAGTGGGTTGCCATAGGCTACAGTGAGTGGCCGGCAGCCAGCGTGAGTGCCTGGCAGCCAGTGTGAGCTGCCAAAAGCCGCTATGAGCGGCCGTCCAGAGGTCAGCAACCGATCTGCCTCACCCAAGAAGAGCACATGGGCCAGTAAAGCAATGTCATCCACAACTAGACTGAAGAACAAAAGGACAGCAACTTGTCTGTTCCCCTGCCCTGGTTCCCTAATGCTGTTCCCTTCCCCCAATTTCCCAATAAAATCTTTAAAAAAAAAATCAAACTTTAAAAAAAATACATGCATTTAAAATATTATACCAATATACACAAATGCAGATATACATTAACCTCTTTAGAATGGCTTTCTATAGACATTCAGTGGAAATGAAATGGAAAATAGAGAGAAAATAAATGGAAGGAAAGAGACAAAAGGGAAGAAACGGTTTTAGTAACAGTGTTGGAAATATGTTATTTGATGATTATGATTCTGAGATGTAAAATGCTTGATGTCTCAAAAAATAAATGAAAAACATGTACTTTTTGTTTTAGAATCAATGTTTCATGGATATTTTCACATATCTATAAGACCAGAGCGTTTTGATGAAATTACTTGCAACCAGTATTAAAGTATGTATAATTAAATGACAACCATGCCTTGGATCCTATGAAAAGATGCCGTCTGAAAACTAGAGCTAAAGAGTTGATGATGATAGACTTCCGGTAAAGTGGCGCAATAGACAGACGCTGTGCTAACTGCCTCCCAGGATCACACCAAAATTACAACCAAATTATACAGCATTCAACCCTGGAGGTCCTCGGAACACTGGAGGAACAGAACCACTAAACAAAGAACTTAATGAGGAAGCCGCGTCTGGTCTGGTAGGACGGGCGGAGATGAGAGAGGGCAAACCCCATGAGGGAGGTCCCAGCTGTGGAGAGGCTTCTCCGGTTGGGGGAGAGACCCTCTGGCCACACACCAAGCTCACCAGCCCAGAGCTCCTTTGCAGGGAATAGAAGTTCTAAGATAGCCGGCAGTAAATTAGTGAGGACTCTCTTTGCTCAGCTCGGTGAGGCTAAGAGCGGCTGGAGAATCAGTGGGGCCGGCGCCCGGGCTTGCTCACCGGTGAGCACTTACCTGGTTCCTGCTGGAGGGAGTGGCTGTGTGAGCCGGACCCGGGAGCCTGCAGGGACGGACTGAACTGAGCACCTTTGGTGCAAAGCCTGGAGGTTTTTGGACTGTATATTCCCATGGTGTGGGGCCTGCACGCGAGTGGTGTAGGGAGGTCACCATTTTGTCAAGCTTGGGCCCTCCCACGAAGGATCAGGTCCAAGACCTAATTGGTCTGGTGGAATTGGCGCAGAAGTACGTGTGTGCATGTGCGTGCGCTCCTGCGGCCTTGGATCCCCACCCTCTGCCCAGCTTATACTGTGTTGCCAGGGAAATGCAGGGCATATGCCCTCCAGCTCCAACAGGCTGCTCACTGAGACCCGGGAGTGCGCGAGCCGCCTCGGATCCCCACCCTCCACTCGGCTTGTGCTGTGTTGCCAGGGAAACGCCTAGTGGGAGTGATCTGGCTCCAACAGGCTGCTCACCGAGACACGGAAGTGCGCAAGCTGCCTTGGGTCCCACTCTCCGCACTCCGCTTGCAGAGTTGCCAGGCTGGTGATTGGTTGTCGGGCTGCTTGGCCTGATCTGCGAGCGGCTGAATGGGGACAGGCTGAGACTGGGAATTTTCCTGGGAGTGTTGGGCCGTGAGCTGTGTGCCTGCATGATCCAGCCAGGGCTCTCCTGGTGATCTATCTAATACATCAAAGCAATCCCAGAGCAACAGCCAGAATGGGAAAACAAAGAAACATGTTACAAGTAAAAGATTAGAAGAAACCTCCAGAAATGGAACCAAATGAAACAGAGGGATCCAACCTTTCAGAGACAGAGTTTAGAACACTGATGATAAGAATGTTTAAGGAACTTAGCGAGGACATAAAGAAGGATAGGGAAACCATAAAAAACAACCTGTTAGAACTAAAGAATACAATAACTGAAATGAAGAACACACTGGAAGGAATCACCAGTAGCGTAGATGAAGCAGAGGAGCGGATCAGCAATTTGGAAGATAAAATAGCAGAACTCACCCAGTTGGCACAGCAAAAAGACCAAAGAATAAAAAACAATTAAAATAGTTTAAGAGCCCTATGGGACAAGGTGAAGCGTAACCACCTTCGAATCATAGGGATACCAGAAGGAGAAGAGAAGAAGCAAGGGGTAGAGAATGTATTTGCAAAAATAATGACTGAAACTTCCCCACCCTGGTGAAGGAAATCAACATACATGCCCAGGAAGTGCAGAGGGTTCCAAACAGGCTGAACCCAAACAGGTCCACACCAAGACACATCATAGTCAAAATGGCAACCATTAAAGACAGAGACAGAATCCTAGAGGCTGCAAGAGAAAGACAGCAGGTTACATACAAAGGAACTCCTGTTAGACTAACAGCTGACTTGTCTACAGAAACTCTGCAGGCCAGTAGGGAGTGGCAGGAGATATTCAAAGTGACATAAAATAAAGGCCTACAACCAAGATTGCTCTACCCAGCATGGCTATCCCTTAAAATTGAAGGAGAAATAAAGAGCTTCTCAGAAAAGAATAAGCTTAAGGAATTCATTACCACCAAGCCAGCATTGCAAGAAATGTTAAAAGGGCTTTTTCAAACAAAAGAAAGGGGTAAACAAGCTAACCCAGAGAGACAATTTAAGAAGACTGAAGTCGTATCAAGCAGCTATAAAGGAAAAACTGATGGTTGCTGGCTGGGAGGGAGTGGGGAAGAGGGAGAGGGGGAAGGTTTTGGACAGTATATGTGGGACTACAGTGTTGCCACAGGAATATGAGGGCAGTTCTGGGAATGTAATTGACAATGTTGTGAAGAGACTATTATGTTGCGAGAAATAAGTCAGTCGGAGGACAGATACCATGTGATCTCACTTGTGTGTGGAGTCTGAAGAGCTGAGTGAACGATCAAAGTAAACAGACTCGTAGATGTAGAGGAAAAACTGAGGGTTGCTAGTTGGGAGTGGGGTGGGGATGGGGAGGAAGGGGAAGGGATTAGACAGCTTAAATAGACAACTACAATATTGCCACAGGGATATGAAACACTGTTCGGGGAATATAATAATGTTGTAAAAATTTTGTGGCGTGTCAGATAGTCACATGTCTTGTTAGGGAGACCACTTCATGGATGGAGTAGAGGCTTGATCACTGCACTGTACACCTGAAGCTGATGTTGTATAGTATTGTATGCCAACTGCAACTGAATATGTGGATGGTCATGGGATGTGGAGTATACTGTGGAGGGGAGTCAGGGGAGTTGTGATGGATATGTATGATATGTGGGGGGAGTGGGGTGGTGAACTGGGAAAGGGGGGTTTTTATTTTGGGGGGTAAAGAGTATAACTATTACCTTGTGTTGTACACCTGAAACTAATAAAAAATTAAAAAATTAATTAAAAAAAAGAGTTGATGATAAGGCTTATAAGGAATCCATCTCTTGATGAATAGAACTTCATGGTACCTGCAGGTGTCAGAGACTTGAACTAGTAAGATCTGATAAATTATATCAGAAATTCATAATTTTTAAGTAGACTCAGTGATTGTAGGTGGGAAACCTGTGGTCATAGTTTTTTTGACAGAGTGAGTGTATAAAAGTTTATGGTATTCGTAATTAAGAAAAAGCACTTTTTACTAATCAGATACACTATGATGTACCAGGCAGGATTATAATTAATTGACTTCAGACTTGCTTAGTTACTGGACTGATGTCTAGAAGATACAACTAATGGAGGTAAAAATGGTCGATATTTGTTCAAAATAATGCTTTCAAGAGCTATAATTAACTTAGTTTTTATCTCTCATTACAGTGTATTTCACCAAACAAAATATATAGCAATATATTAAGAAGCTAAATGCATAATGAAGAATAAAAAAAATAAAAAATTGAGGTTTTATGACTAAGATATTCAACAATAAAATATTCTATAATAAAAATAAAAACATAGAAGATACCATCATCATCATCGTCACCATCACCATGATCATCACCTTTATAATTAACCCCAGGTTACACATTCACCAGGATTGTCCCTAGTATACTCTTGTCTACTTTCCATTAAATAAAGTATCACACCAGGACTCCGTTAATGTGCACTCTTTCCCCATCTCTTTATCTCCACCTCTATCAGCTTCCTGTCACTGCTGTAACAAACCATCACAAATATGGTGGTTTAAAACAAAACACAAGTGTATTCTCTCATGGTTCTGGTGTTCAGAATTCCAAAGTAAAAGTGTCAGCAGGGCTGCATACACTCTACAGACTCCAGGAAAAAATCCTTACTTCTGTCATCCAGAGGCTGTGGGAATTCCTGGGCTTGCCATCACACTACTCCTCTCTCTGTCTCCATCTTCACACTGCCTTCTCTGTGTGTCTTCTCCTTTTCTGTTTTGTGTAAGGACACTTGTCATTGGATTTAAGGCATACCTGGGTAACCCAAGAAAATCTCATTTTAAGATCCATAATTTGATTATATTTTCAAAGATTTTTTTTTCTTCAAAAATGGTAACGTTCACCGATTTTGGGGATTGGAACATGGACACATCTTTTTGAGGTCTATTCAAGTCATTACACAACATTCTTTCATTCACTGCATTCTACATAAAGATGGAGGAGTGCACAGAATTAGGAATTAGAAAATTCATAAGTTAAAATAGATAAATGCGGGGCCAGCAGAGTGGAGCATTGTTTAAGAGTTGGCTTGGGACGCCAGCTATGAGTGGCACAGCCTGGATTCAGATCCCACATGACGGCAAATGACTCTGCGCTCTCTACAGCTAAGATGGTGAACAACAGCGCCACCTGGAGCTGGGCTTTTGTGAGTTGCCGGCAACAGTGTATGCGGGGGACCTGCCTCCCGCTGACCAGGGTTCGAGAAGGTGTACACGGCGTCGGCGGTCGATAAAAGACAGAAACTGTTTGTTGCAGTAAAAGACAGAAAATGGAGAGAGATAACTCCCCAGTTTATTTGTTGCAGGTTTTATATACAGTTTTTAGGTAGGGGATACATGCAGCATAGCAGGAAACAATGTGCATTACCTCAATAAAAAGTTGATCATTAACCTTTTACCAGAAACCTACAGGCCAGTGAAATCCAGGGGAGTCAGCTTCTCAGGACGGTTCTTTTTCCATTAATCTTGGCAATCATCTTTCTTTTGTGTCCCTAGAAACTGGCTGTCCTCACCACATGCCTCGACAAGCAGTAAGCACCCTCCAGGTGCAGGCAGAAACAATGAAAGCAGGAAAACAAGTTTATGCTTCACCAAGCCCACTAAAGCCAGCTTGCAAGCCCCTCAATATTGGGGACCATGGCCCTCAACAAGTGTAGACTGCAGTGAAACTGCAGTGGGCTGCCATAGGCTACAGTGAGTAGCCAGCAGCCAGCTTGAGCGGCCAGCAGCCTGTGTGAGCTGCCAAGAGCCACAGTGAGTGGCCGTCCAGTGGCCGGCAACAGATTTGCCTCACCGGGAAGAGCGCAATGATAATACCAACATTGGTCAGTGAAGCAACATCCTCCACAACTACAATGAAGAACAAAAAGAACAGCAACTTGTCTGTTCCCCTTCCCCTTTCCCCAATAAAATCTTTTTTTTTTTTAAATAGACAAGTGCTTTTTTTTTTTCTACTAACTTGCATCAGTCAATACACAATGAAGTATACACCAATATATCATCCTAAAATATTGTTACATAATGTGCCACTGTCGCTGGTACTTTAGTGGGTAATTAGGAGAAGACACACCAGGGACTTTCAATTAGAAGCTACTTTAAATGAGATAGCTGAATCAAACTTTCATAGTGAGGTGAATAAGTGATTTTTATTAATTATCAGTGCTTTCTTCTATATCATCAGTAATTTTAGATAATGAATTTATTATTTGTGAATTCAGAAAAAGCAGTAATAAACAATAAAAAGAAGGTCAAAAAGTTTTAGCAACTCTTCAAATTTGACTTTCCTGCTTTTTTACAGGTTTAAATATAAAATTCAAATTATTCTACATTTTTCCTATAGTAGATTATAAATATTCAATAGTGTTTTTATTTCATTAAGTAGTTTTCCTGGAAACCATGAATTAAATCTAAATATATATGCATCAACAATGCAACAGTTCAATTCAGTTATCATTAAGTGTTTGTCTGTTTTCCAGTACAGCCTGGGTAATTTCTTTGCCATGAAGCACAAAGCTTAAAAAAGTAAAACAGCACACATTTTTCTTTTCGTTTGCAATTTAGAAACATACGTGGCAAATGTCCTTGGGTTTTGAACACATTCATCTTTTTCTAATGCTTTCTCTAGGTCATAAAATTGATTAAAATATATCATACTATCAAAAGAAAGCAGGCATATAGTCATGCAGAATTGAATACTGGCCATCTTCAATGCTTTGATACCATTTGATATCTACATATTTATTAATATTTTAGACATTATATTGAAAATGCAACTACATATTCTAATATATCAAGTTTATGATCAGGCTAACTCTATCCAAATCTTTCTATGGTTAGTGGTATTAGACATTCATTCTGTATTTTCCAACAGCCTAAGAATGGACTATTAAGTAAATAATAGTTTTCAAAATTATTTTTGTGCACATTTAGAACATAATCTGAAATCAATCTTTTAAACTTTGCTTATTATAGTGCTTACGGCTGCCATGGGAGTGTTTCTGATAGCTATTATGCCACCATAAAAATACAAAGAGATTTTCACTCAAACTGCATATAAATGAATCTGATTTATTTCTTTTCAAGAAAGAGAGAAAGTAGTTCAGGCTATTACATGGCTGATACAAACAAACTCTTAATACAGTGAGTAAATAATTGAAGAAAATGACATTTCCACAAAATGCATGCTTTCAGAGATACTAAGAGTAGCTCTAAGCACAAAAGGAAATTCCTGAAGAAATGCAGTGGGTGCCATAAATTTGACCCTGGTTGTTCCCCATAGCACACCTCACCAGTGTCACATTCTCCATTCTGCTGCACCATCATTACTGTGTAGGAAATAGGGTCTCTGGTCATAAATAGGTCCCTGAGAAAAAGTTAGGTACTGTGAATTTCTGATATTATGCAATTCAAGAAATCGACCTCTGGGGTCATGAAAGAATCAATACGTCTACAAACAGCCTCCAAATTACTCCTCAAAGAGTTTTCGGTGTTCTGGAAAAGTCCAGTCTGATATTTATCAAATATCATGGACCATCTCAACTTTTGCTATGTGTCATAAAGACTTCATTAAAGGGTGCCAGTACCGCCTTTACTATTACAGGCTTTACGTAGTGAAGTGTCTTTCTGAATACATACTTTGATATTCCAATTTCTCTTCTGCTTCTTCCTACTTATATCACCTTTCTGTACATCCAAATTGTCCATATCACTGTACAAGGTTGGTCAGGCTGTGCTTTGCATAATATCACACCATTTATGAGTAGGGGCTTTTGATATCCAAAAAATCAATCTTATAAGTTTAGTATAAGATTTTAGCAGCCTAGAATAAATGCATATGTTATATATATCAAAAACATATCTAAAAGAAGTTCTGCCACTATAAGTGTATTATTTTAAAAATCTGTGTCTCCATTATGAAAATATGCTTATTGTATTAATCTTTCCTTGGAATATGATCCCACATCACTCAATAATATTTAATGAACTTTGATACATAAATAAAATATAAATAAAATATTATATACCAAATATGTATTTTGAATTATGGTAAGATCTCATGGAAATATAAAAAAAGTAATGAAAAAATTTCCTCCCCTCAAGAAGCTGGAGAATGCATTTTGGAATGGTCTTATTTTTTCATTTCACTGGAATTGGCTTAAACAGTCATCTGAGCTTTCTGTTTGACAGTTAATTTAATTATTACATTTAAAAGACAAGGTACAGGGGTTGGCCGAGTGGCACATTGGTTAAGAGCTGGCTTGGGATGCCAGCGGCCCCGGTTCGGATCCCACATAGGAGGCCAGTGACACTGCCCACTACAGCTAAGATGGTGAACAACAGCTCCACTTGGAGCTGGGCTGCTGTGAGTCCCTGGGGGATGGCATAGCTGCAGCCCCTGCTGCAGTGGGCTGCCATAGGCTACAGTGAGTGGCTGGCAGCCAGCATGAACTGCTGGCAGCTGGTGTGAGCTGCCAATAGGCGCTGTGAGTGGCTGTCCAGAGGCCAGCGACCTATCTGCCTCACCCGAGAAGAACTCAATGATGATACCAACATGGGCCAGTAAAGCAATGTCCTCCACAACTAGATTGAAGAACAAAAGGACAGCAACTTGTCTGTTTCCCTTCCCTGGTTCCCCAATGTTGTTCCCTTCCCCCAATTCCCCAATAAAATCTTTAAAAAAAAAAGAAAGAAAAAGACAAGGCACAGACATGCTAAGTCACTGTTTTAGTTTGAGTAGGAAAACTGCTGGGAGGGGGACAACTTAAAATTTCAGTGTCTTAACAACCACCGTTTAATGTGGGAGATGGTAGCCTCTGCTCCACAGCTGTCTGGGGTCCTCAATCCTTCTATCTTGAGCCTCCTTCAGCCCTTCGGAGTCCTTTGCCTCTTTTTCTCATGCTGACACAGGTTAGAAGTCTTATTAATATCCTTGACACCCCTCTTGTGTTTACTGCCCTCATTAATCTGGTGTTGTCTTCTAAGGAAGGGATCATCCAAAGAAAAATTTTGATCTTCCCAAGCCTTCTTCCTTCTGACCTCACATAGCAGTTCATTTCAGTGCAATGATCATTTTTTTTAAATTGTAAAGATGTATCATTTATATATATATATATAAATATATACTGTAATGCATTTACTGAACATATGTCTCATATGTCTTTCCATATCAGTATATAGAGAGCTACCTCATTCTTTCTAGAGCTGTGCAGTATTTCATTGAAGGTTGTACTTTCATTTGTTTAAGGAGTTCCCTATTGATGGGCATTAGGATTCTCCCAATCTTTTGCTATTATATATAATTCTGTTACATCAGTCCTCAAGAATATAGCTTTATTTGCAGGATAAATATCTGCTTCTATAGGTATATACATCTTTATTTTGCTAGACAACACCAAATTTCTCTGGGAAAGTTGTATCAATTTAAAATTCCTCCAGTAATATAAGAGCTCCTGTTTCCTATCAACCTCATGAACATAGAGTGTTATTAAACTTTTGGATTTGGCCAATCATCAATGTGGAAAAGAGTGTCTCAATATCCTTCCCTCATTAAAATAGAGTGACTTATATTCTGATATGTGTTAGAGCAATATGTACTTTCTTTTCTGAGAATTATGCATGCACACCCTTCATTCATTTTTTCCCCTCTATTTTGTTATTGGTATTTTCCTTACCACTTTTAATGAAGTGAATGTTTATGTCCCTCCAAAATTCATATGTTGAAGCCCTAAACACCAATGGGATCCTATTTGGAGATGAGTCCTTTGGGAGATAATGAGAGTCAGATGACATAATAAGAATGGGGCTTTCCTGATGGGATTAGTGCACTTATAAAAGAGACACACAAGAGCTTGTTCTCTTTCTCTCTCCAGTCAAATGCACCAAGAAAAGGCCATATGAGCACAGAGGGAAAGTGGTCATCTGCAATCAGCCAGAGAACTCTCACCAGATACAAAACTCTGCCAGAGCTTGATCTTGGACTGCCCAGCTTCCAGAATTGTGATAAATAAACTTCTGTTGTGCAATCCACCCAGTCTGTGATATTTTGGTGTGGTAGCCCAAGCTGACTAATGTAGATTCTGGTACTGAGAGGTGGGGTGCAGCTGTAATAAATACATTTAAAAAATTGGAAATAGCTTTGGAACTGGGTGATGAAAGAGGTTGGAAAATTTTGAGGTGCATGCTAGAAATACTTGTATGAATATTAAAAGTAATTCTGGTGAAAACAGAAAAAAAGAGGAGAATTGGAGAGATAACTCCCATTTTCTTAGAAAAACACAAATATTATTGAGTAGAAAGTTGGTAGAAATATGGATATTAATGGCCACTCTGGATTGGTTTCAGAAAGAAAAGAGGAAATGGCATTGGAAACTAGGGGAGAGGCAATTCTTTTTATGAAGTGGCAAAAAACTTGGTTGTACTGTAGTCATGTTCTAGTGTTTTGTGGAAGGTAAACTTGCAGATGAAACTGGAAGTTTAGCTGAGAGGTTTCTAAGGAAAATGTTGAGAGAGCAGCTTGGTTTCTCCTGAATGCTTATGGTAAAACACGAGAAGAGAGAAATGAGTTGAAGAAGAAGTTGTTAAGCAAAAAAGGAAGCAGAGCTTAAAGATTCAGGAAAATTTGAACTTGTTCATAATACAAAAAATAACAAAGCATGTTTAGAAGAAAGAATCAAGTGTGTGTCTGAGTTATAGATTGATAAAGAAATTATAGGCTTACATGAGCAGAAACACTGACAGTTGAAGTGAAGGAGGTGAAGATGGGACAAAATGAAGGAAGGCTGTTGAACTTCTTAGGTCCTATAGTACCTCAACACAGTGCTATTTAATGGCAAACATGCATTATTCTTTTTTCTTTTTTTTAAAGATTTTATTGGGGAATTGGGTGAAGGGAATGTACAAATTGCTGTCCTTTTGTTCTTCAGTCTAGCTATGGAGGACGTTGCTTCACTGTCCCATGTTGATATTATCATTGCGTCCTTCCTGGGTGAGGCAGATCGGTCATCAGCCTCTGGACTGCTGCTCACGGTGGCTCTTGGCAGCCCATGCCTGCTGCTGACTGCTCATGGTAGCTTATGGTAGCCCACTGCAGTCCCACTGCAGCCTACACCATCTCTGGTGACTCACGGCAGTCCAGCTCCAGGTGGAGCTGTTGTTCACCATCTTAGCTATAGAGGGCACAGCATCACTGGCCCACACGTGGGATCCTGCTGGGAGCCGACATTATTCAGTGTCTGACAAGGTCACATTGCGCTGCTCAGCACTGGATGTTTGGAGTGCTGCCTTATGGTTGGTCATGTAATATCTCCTGCCTCTATAAACCCATGTGCCTTTCCTCCTATAGGAGACAAAACATTCACTGCATTTGTGACAAGTTCCTGTGGTACCCTGATGATAGCTGGTTGTGTAAGTCAACGACGGGGTAAGATTTCCTAAAGAAAAGGAAACTCCCTAAAACAGGCTACAACCCGAGGGGACCCCTGAACTGAGATATTGGGGACTCAAGCCCCTTGGAAACTGAGGCACAGCACATAGGCCAAGAAGCCTGCCAGTGAGAAGCTGATGCACTTGCCTAAGGGCCCTGCTGTGAATAGTCTCCTTGAAGATTAAAAGTCTTCGGGCCATGAGAGTTCCTGTAGGAGGTGACTTGCTGACCATAGGGTATGTTAATTAACAACCTTGTTTGAATTCTTTGCCTAGTGCATTGTTGTAGCAACAGATACTGAAGCTTTGACTGAGAAACAGATGCTACCCTCTATTGTAAATATGTAGCCCTCCGTAGGACAAAAGATGTTTAAGACTCACTTTAGCTACTAAGCATTGTATTTATATAGGAATAGATTTTAGATGCTTTTACCCTAAACATAGCCACTCCTAGTCTTTTTAGTATATGCCCTGTGAGTCTAGCTGCTGGAATTTGGGATAATGGCTAGGTAGTCATGGTAACCACTCTTTAGGCGATATGTAGAGATAGGTAAATCCTTAACATAGAATAGGCCAGTGTATCTTGGAGAGAACAATTACAGGGAAGTAAAGACTGAGTAAATCCTGGGAACTAGAAAACACCAAACTCATGTGATTGAGGTAATGGTCAAAAATCCCTATAAAAAGAACATGCTTGGCAATAAAGTGTGACAATTATTCTCTGAAACTCCCCCCGTGTCTCCACTGTCTCCCTTCTTTATTTTCTTCCCCCGCCGATGCCGTCTCCACCTGAGGGAAACCCTGGACTGCAGAGGCTGGTCCCCCGCAGGATATGAACCTGGGTCCCCTGCTCAAACCTGGTGTCCCAAGCCAACGCAACCAACACGCCACTCAGCGGGCCCATAAACATGCACTATTCTTAAAGATAAGGAAAAAACCAACCTCACAGGTGACTCAGAGATCATCAGAGCTGTCTCCTCACTTTTAAAGGGTGGGTGGGCATCACCTGGATTTCAGCAGGCCGGATGATGGCTGCCTCAAGCCTTGTACAGACTTTAATTATTCTATACAAAGATAGTTACTGTATTGTTAAATCCTCAGGACATCTAAAACTGACTCTAATGCTTTAGACCATAATTGATGAGGGCCTTTAATTACTTTTATTTAACAGAAAATATCACTGTGCTCAAATTATAAATCCAATATTACCAGCACAAGAAACTTCTTACTTTCTTCTACTGATATTTGCAGTTTTCGCTTTATCAGGCTACTGCTTCAGCAATGTTGAGGAGTTTCCTATTGTATATTATCACTACTTTTCCATAGAAAAAGAGAAATGAAAAACTAGAGTTTGTTGTACTTTGCAACAAACATTGTTCTAAGAAAATCGATTGGTGATTATTTTATACAATGACCAAAATTTGGATACAAAATTAACTTGATGTTTACACTAAAATGCTAGGAGGATGCGAAATGGCATATAATAATTGACAATTGGCTCCAATCTTCTGTGTAAATCAATATTTTCAAGAGGAGATAAATAGGTTGAAGTCTGTCCCTTATGAGTAAGGAGGGATTCTGTTAGGAGATGAATGCCTCCTGATCATTTAGGACTTTCTCAGTTCAGAGCTCATTTACTTGTGTGCAGTATAACATTTCTTGTTTTGAATTTTCCACCTTTTGTGATAATAAGAAATGACTAAAATTTATCATTTGTCATTAAGTTCTCAATGGTGTAATTCCAATTTTATGTGATTGAATTTTTTTTAGAGTTTATTGGGGTGACAGTTGTTAGTAAAGTTACATAGGTTTCAGGTGTATAATTCTGTAATGTGTAATTTAATTTTTGGATACTACTTACTGTGTTTTCATGGGAATTTACCAAATTAGTTAAATCTCATCTCCTACTTCCCCCCGATAACCAAGCAAAATACCATTTGGAAATTAATACAGAGCTGTAAGCCACTGTTTATGATGTTATAATTGTAAGGGGAAAACCTTCATGTTCAGAGAAACATAATGTAGAAGGGGGATGCTCTAAGACAATTCAGGGCTGATTATTGGATGAAAATAGTGCCCATGACCTTTTGTGCACACACAATACAGCCAAATCAAGGTTCAACAGCAGTAATTATCACATCATTCATCACCAACCACCTCCATTCTGAGTGAAAACTTAAGGACATTCTCCCCTGGGACTACAAGTGAAAAAAAGTGGAAGGTAGGATATCAACACTCATGTATACTTTCCCATTTGCATGTCATGCTCTCTTTCACCATATGAATCATTTCCATACTTTTATCATATTGCTTCAGTCACTTAACCCGCCCTCCCTCTTACCTTTCCTTTTTTGAAAGTCCCTGGTATAGAGTGTTTTTAATTGAACTATACAAATAGATTAAGAAGTTTAATTGTTTAATATTTTTTTCTAAATCTCATTCTTCTTTTTTTTCATTTTGTTTTATTAGTTTCAGGTATACAACACAATGCAATAGTTATACTCTTTACCCCACAAAGTGACAACCCCCCACCCCCAGTTAGCCACCCCACTTCCCCCCCATATCATACATATCTATCACAACTCCCCTGACTCCCCTCCACAGTATACTCCACATCCCGTGACCATCCACATGTTCAGTTACAGTTGGCACACAATACTATACAACATCAGCTTCAGGTGTACAGTGCAGTGATCAAGCCTCTACTCCATCCATGAAATGGTCTCCCTAACAAGACATGTGACTATCTGACACGCCACAAAATTTTTACAACATTATTATATTCCCCGAACAGTGTTTCATATCCCTGTGGCAATATTGCAGTTGTCTATTTATGCTGTCTAATCCCTTCCCCTTGCCCCCCATCCCCACCCCCCTCCCAACTAGCCACCCTTAGTTTTTCCTCTACATCTACGAGTCTGTTTACTTTGATCATTCACTCAGCTCTTCAGACTCCACACACAAGTGAGATCACATGGTACCTGTCCTTCTCTGACTGACTTATTTCACACAACATAATAGTCTCTTCACAACATTATCAATTACATTCCCAGAACTGCCCCATATCCCTGAGGCAACATTGTAGTCCCACCTACACTGTCCAAAACCTTCCCCCTCTCCCTCTTCCCCACTTCCTCCCAGCCAGCAACCATCAGTTTTTCCTTTATATCTGCTTGATATATCTTCAATCTTTTTAAATTTACTGAGACTTGTTTTGTGGCCTAACATGGTCTGTCTTGGAAAATGTTCCATGTGTGCTTGAGAAGAATATATATTCTGTTTTTTCAGGGTGAAATGCTCTAAAAATATCAATGAAGTCCAGTTGGTCTAAAGTATCATTTAAGGCCCCTCTTTCTGTGTTGTTTTTCTGTCGAAAGTGTCTGTCCACTGGTGATAATGGTGTTGAAGTCCCCTACTATGATAGTGTTACTGTTGATCTCTGTCTTTATGTCAGTCAAAATCTGCTATATATAATTAGGAGATTCTATGTTGGGTGCATAGATGTTTATTAGGGTTATAGTGCCCTTCTTTGTCTTTTATTGTAGTCATTTTATACTCTATTTTGTCCAAAATAAGTATTGGTACTCCAGCTTTTTTTTTCTCATTTCCATTTGCATGAAATATCTTATTCCATCTGTAAACAGCATATACATGTGTCCTATTTTCTTATCCACTCAGCCACTCTCTGTCTTTTGATTGGAGCATTTAGCCCATTCACATTTAAAATGATTATTGATAGGTGCATATGTATTGCCATTTTGTTATTTGTATTCCTGGTCTTCCTGGGTTAGCTTGTTTACCCCTTTCTTTTGTTTAAACAAGCCCTTTTAACATTTCTTGCAATGCTGGGTTGGTGGTAATGAATTCCTTAAGCTTATTCTTTTCTGAGAAGCTCTCTAGTTCTCCTTCAATTTTAGGTGATAGCCATGCTGGGTAGAGCAATCTTGGTTGTAGGCCTTTATTTTGTGTCACTTTGACTATCTCCTGCCACTCCCTTCTGGCCTGGAGAGTTTCTGTAGACAAGTCAGCTGTTAGTCTAACAGGAGTTCTGTTGTATGTAACCTGCTGTCTTTCTCTTGCATCCTCTAGGATTCTGTCTCTGTCTTTAAGCTTTGCCATTTTAACTATGATGTGTCTTGGTGTGGACCTGTTTGGGTTCAGCTTGTTTGGAACCCTCTTCACTTCCTGGGCATGTATGTTGATTTCCTTCACCAGGGTAGGGAAGTTTTCAGTCATTATTTTTTCAAATACATTCTCGACTCCTTGCTTCTTCTCTTCTTCTAGTATTCCTATGATTTGAGGATGGTTGTATTTCACTTTGTCCCATAGGGCTCTTAAACTATTTTCATTGTTTTTTATTCTTTGGTCTTTTTGTTGTGCCAACTGGGTGATTTCTGCTCTTTTATCTTCCAAATCGCTGATCCGCTCCTCTGCTTCATCTCCTCTACTGGTGATTCCTTTCAGTGTGTTCTTCATTTCAGTTATTGTATTCTTTAGTTCTAACTGGTTGTTTTTTATGATTTCTCTATCCTTCCTTATGTCCTCACTAAGTTTGTTAAACATTGTTATCATCAGTGTTCTAAACTCTGTCTCTGAAATGTTGGATCCCTCTGTTTCATTTGGTTCCATTTCTAGAGGTTTCTTCTGATCTTTTACTTGTGACATGTTTCTTTGTTTACGCATTCTGGCTGTCGTTCTGGGATTGCTTTGATGTATTAGATAGATCACCAGGAGAGCCCTGGCTGGATCATGCAGGCACACAGCTCATGGCCCAACACTCCCAAGAAAACTCCCAGTCTCAGCCTTTCCCAATCAGCCACTTGCAGATCAGGCTGAGCAGCCCGGCAACCAATCACCAGCCTGGGAACTCTGCAAGTGCAGTGCAGAAAGCGGGGACCCGAGGCAGCTAGCACACTCCTGGGTCTCAGTGAGCAGCCTGTTGGAGCCAGAGGGCACCCGCCCAGCATTTCCCTGGCAACGCAGTATAAGCGGGGCGGAGGGTGGGGATCCAAGGCCGCATGCACGTGCACCTGCACACACGCACTTCTGCGCCAATTCCACCGGACCAATGAGGTCTCAGACCTAATCCTCTGTGGGAGGGGCCAACTAGGACAAAATGCACTCTCCCTACGCCCCTTGTGTGCAGACTCCACACCACGGGAACAACAGTCCGAAAACCTCCAGCCTTTGCAGCAAAGATGCTCAGTTCAGTCCATCCCCGCAGGGTCCTGGGTCCAGCTCACACAGCCACTCCCTCCCCCAGTAATCAGGTAAGTGCTCACCGGCGAGCAAGCCCAGGCACCAGCCCCACTGATTCTCCAGCTGCTGTTAGCCTCACTGAGCTGAGCAAAGAGAGTCCTCACTAATTTATTGCCGGCTATCTTAGAACTCCTCTTCCTGGCAAAGGAACTCTGGGCTGTTGAGCTTGGTGTGTGGCCGGAGGGTCTCTCCCCCAACTGGAGAAGCCTCCCCACAGCTGGGACCTCCCTCATGGGGTTTGCCCTCTCTTGTCTCCACCCATCCTACCAGACCCGATGTGGCCTCCTCTTTAAGTTCTTCGTTTAGTGGTTCTGTTCCTCCAGTGTTCCGGGGACCTCCAGGGTTGAATGCTGTATAATTTGTTTGTAATTTTGGTGTGATCCTGGGAGGCAGTTAGCACATTGTCTATCTATTGTGCCATTTTACCAGAAGTCTTCAATCTCATTCTTCTTATAATGATTTTGCACAGTCATATTTTGCTGCTTCTACTTGGTTGAAAAGCCACCACGGCAGGAAGTTTTAGTTGTTTTCTGTAATATACTCTATATCTTAGTTACTGAACCCTCAAAAAAAACCCTCTCTTAGCCCATTTCATCACTTCTGCCTTTTCTCAAGCTTTCACAATAAAACACAAAGCATTAGAGAGCTGACATCACAGGGAATCACTAATTTGAAAGGAAAGACAAAGAGACGGGAACTTGAGAACTTTTGTCTCTATGGAAATTTATGGAAAATGTCTTGGGATTATTATAGATTCCTCAGCATAGTGGGGGTGTGGGGAAGTATTGGTATAAGATCTATGAGAAGGCCTCTCCCATAAGACCCAGCCACACTGCGCCTTCTTAAGATGAAACAAAACCAGAACAGGACGTAATACTCCTTTCCAGTTCTCTGTTGCATGGCAACAGGTCAGCAAGTCTTGAGAAACAAGTAGCATCAGTTTACTCGCAGTGCCAGGCAGAAGTATGGAGCAAGAACCTCTCTGAAATGCAGACACAAGCACAAGCCCTAAAACTGAAAACAGTCATTGAGTGAAACTCTCCAGCAAACCAGCTCACACACTAATGGTAGAGTAATCTGAAATATAAGGCGCAAGAAAATTAAACATAGCAACAGTAAAACCCAAAGTCAGATTGATTCCTATTAAGATTGACTCAATCCTTCACATTAAAACCAAGCAAAAGAGATGTGTCTAATTCCTGGTACAGATAATATGTACCTCAGTCTCTATTACACTACACAACATGTTTAGTTTTTAACCAAAAATTATGAGATGCAAAAAGAAATCACTCTCAAAAGGTAAAGTAATCAATAGAATGAGATTCAGATATATTTCAGAGATTGTCACCATCAAACAAAGTATTTAAAATAATTATAATGAATATGTTAAAAGCACAACTGGAAAAGATAAACACCATGTAAAAACCAATGGGGAATATCAGCTGAGAGATGGGAATTCTAAGAAAGAATCAGACCAAAACCCTAGAAATGAAGAACATGGTAACAGAGATAAAGAATGCTGTCAATGGTCCCATAATTAGACTTGATAAAGCCATAAAAGGTTCAGTGATCTTAAAGATAAATCAATACAAATTACCCAAACTAAAAAAGAAAAATAAAAACTTTAAAACAAAGAGCAGTGCATCCAAGAGCTGTGGGGGGGGAAAAAATAACTATAACTATGGATATATATGTTTATGAAATACAATAAAAATAAAAAAGAATGGTAGAGAAAATTTTTCAAAAAAGTTAGAGAGTTTTCAAAGTTAATTTAAAAGAACAAATTAAATATCCAAGAAGTTTACAAAATATGAAACAAAATAATGCAAACACAGAAAGACACACACACACACACACACACACACACACACACACACACACACACGTAGACATATAATGCCCAACCTGCTAAAACCCAAATATTAAAACAAAATTTTTGAAGGCAACTAGAATTAAAGACACAACACATAAGAAGGAACAAAGTTAAGAATTACAGATAGAGGACATGTCAGCAGGAACTATGAAAGCCAGAAGACAATATTTTGACAAAAAACAATATAGTGTACACCACAAAGGGTGATTTTTTACTGTATGTAAATTGTACCCTTTTAAAAATGAATGAACATGCCTCAGACTTCTCTTATCACATATGATAATTTTGAATGTTAGAACCATATTAGTAATTCTGTTTTATACTAATTAGTATATAATAACTAGTTACTACATAAGGTAAAATAAAAGCATACAAACATTTTGGAAAGAAAAGCAGGAAGATTTATAAAATTCAAAGCATTCTTCTCTATGCTAATGTAATACATATTTTATTTTTCTTCTTTTCATTGCCCTGAAAATTAAAATATTCAATAAAATGAGCACATAGCAGTTATAAAAGATGTTATTTTGGCACTCTAATATAGTTTTGTGAAAAAATTCATTTTATTTAATCAGTGATTCTAGTCTTGAAATGCAATTGTCAAATTTGTTTATTTTCCCCTATTACTTTCAACAAAGTATTCTTATAATATCTGGATATTGCATTCATGTTTAGATTTCAAAATAAAAATATTTTAAAAAATCACCTTTTATGTGTTTAAAGAGAGCCTCTTAGTTTCTGTAATGCAACTTGTAGCTCTGCTTTAGGTTTGTATACTGCCCATTGGGATTCTATAGGAAATAATTCTGGCTAAGTTAAAGAAAAAAATAAATTTTGAAAGTTAGTCACTTAATTCAATAAATAGAAGAAATATTGGAATCAAAACTACAACAGGTTAGGATTAGAACAGGAATTGCAGCTACATGATGCTGCAAGAAACATCTTAGGATGTCATTACTTTCCTCACTAGACCTCTGACACTAAACATTAGGGAGCCTTGAGATTGCTGTCAATAGGCATTAGATGCTTCTACTGCTGAGTCTCTTTTTAAAGTGTTCTGCATTTCTGTGTCTCTTCCTCAAAATTCAATATCCTGATAAGGATGTTTGATTAGGAGATGTACCTTCAACCTATATCCCAAAGTCTTTCTGTCTTCAGTTGGTCTTTGTTCTAATTCACCAAACCCTAAGGGATCTCACTTATGTAAAACTGATGGTGAGAGTCTTCCACTTAAATGCTTTATTGATTCTGAACTGCCTACTGAATGTAGGACAAATCCTTTTGCATTGCATTCAGGCAACTCCATGATCTGGGCACTGCCTATGTCTCTTCTGCTGAATGATCCCTCATATCTCATCTTAAGTTATACTGAAGTTACAATTCCTTCAAATATGACTTGAGCTTTCATATCTCTCTATGCCATATTTTCAACATGAAATATCACCCTTTGACTTTCTAACCCCATGGTCTGCTTTCATACTCATTCAAATGTCACTCACATGGCAGCTAGAATTTTTTTCTATCCACACCTAGCAAAACGAATCCCAATTTCCTTTTGTTATCTCTGTATCTTCTATATATGTATTATTTCACTCATCTCACACTGTTTTAATTATTTTCATATCACTCTTTGCTAATCTTGAATTTCATAAGAGCAAGTTCTTTCTATTATTCAAATTTGCATCCTTTATACCTAATAAACTATTTGGCATATAATAGAGCTTATAAGAAGACCCTGTTCTAATTTAAAAGTAGAGTGGAGAAAAAAGACATATATACAAGATGTGATCAAAAGGTGAGGTGAATGTTTAAATAAAATATATAATATATATTACAGTTAAAAACATATTGCCATTAATCTCCCTCAAAATACTCCCCCTCACTTTGAACACACTTATCCCATTATTCTTGCCACTTTCTGAAGCATTTCTGGAAGTCCTCTTTCGTGAGTGTCTTTACTTCTTCCTCCATCATGACAATGCTCCATGTCCCACATCGCTTCTGGTATGTCAATTTCTGTTAAATAAACACATTACAGTGTTTCTTCATCCACATTATTCACCGGATGTGGCACCATGCAGCTTCTGGCTCTTCTCCAAAGTCAAAATGATTCAGGACATCAAAGCAGCCACAACAGCGCAACTAAAGACCCTCACGAAAGAGGACTTTCAGAACTGCTTCGGAAAGTCGCAAGAATGATGGGATAAGTGTGTTCAAAGTGAGGGAGAGTATTCTGAGAAGGAATAGTGGCAATTCAATCCTGTCTTTTACTGTAATACATTTTTATTTAAACATTCACTTTATTTTTTTGATCACACCTCATACATAGATAACTTTAGGTCTGACTGGAAAATGTTTGTACTATTAGAGAAGTAAAGATAAAATTTTATGGGATTTCAGAGGCAGAAGAGATTATTTCTTGCTTGGGGGAGGAATCTTTAAACAGGTGTTCAAACTAGTAAACAACACCAAATATATGCAGAGATAGTTTGAAAGAAGATGTATAAAAAAACATAAAATTATAATTGTCTCTCATGGATTTAGCTAAATGAAATGTATTTAAGGGGCATGATAAAATCATTCACTATAACTTCATAAAGGCAAAAAAACCAGAAATTCTAGGAGTGAAATCTTAAAGTAATGATTTAGAATCAGGGAAGAGAAAGCAATGAGACAACAGGAAAGTGATGAAGACAGATAAATATTATTGTTTTAAAATGACAAATATTAGTTGGTCCGAAGGTTATTTTAAGCTCATAAAATGACAAATATTAAAATTTTAAAACTTAAAGTCCTGTAAGTATGCTATTATAAAAATTAATTATTGAGATAATCTAACAGGTTATCAAGTATACAGGGCATAAGCATCCCTAGAGTGTAAGTTAATGGTTTGACAGAACTGCGGAAGCATGTTGTGATCAAGAACAAATTTCACCAGATTCACTATGTACATTCTTGTTTTGTTTCGAAGGCTGGAAAGTCTTTTGATTAAGTGGAATTGAGCAGATATTTAATTTTACTATTTATCTATTCCCACCTATAACCCCCAAATGATATTACTTAGATAATGAACTGGTTAGTAAATAAACGACATTCCTTCTTCTTGAGCTGGCATCCTGTCAGCTTCTGACAGTAAAGGGTATGAGAAAGACTGTGCTCTTTCCTGTTTGTCACTGTTCCTGTTGCATCTTGTCTGCAGCAGGCAGAGACAATTGCTTAGAGCTTCCAGTTGTTTCCATTCCGTGAGCCAGTCTCCATGCACTTCTGCAAAGTTACCAGCACAGCAACCCCTCCTCAGTTCTCTTCACCTCCTCTGTAGGCTTCCAGAATTAACCAATCCCAACTGCTTTTCTTTTTGTCCCACAGCTCAAGCATCAATAGGTGTTTTCTGCAGTTACTCTGTGTTATGTATCTCTCCATATTTGTCCTTTTAACCCTCCAATATTTCATTAACTAACTTCTTTTATTATAGTAAGCGTTGGAGTTTCTGGCGTAGTTCAGTCAACCATAATGGTCTCATTAGGACAGCAGTGTAGGAATAAGAATCATTGCTGTTGAATTTATTAATTGTATGTCCTGTCTCAAATGAAAGTGTGACAGAAATAGCGAAGTATAAAATTCATGCTCCTCCACCTTAATCACAACGTCGTTGTGGGCAGGAGTCTGCGGACATCTTCCAGCCTCCTTGACATCTGGGCGTGGCCACATGACAAAATCTTGCCATCTAATAGATTATTAAATAAGCAGGGCATAAAAGTCTCTAGAATGAGGTGAAATGAAATATATATATATATATATATCTTCTTGGTTTAGGTGATTAAAAAGAGGAAGTGCAATTTTCCATCCTTTTCTTTCAGCTAGATTGTTGCCGAAGAGCACAGCCACCTTGAAATCAAGCAACCGGAGTCATACACGCCCACTGCTTGATAAGCAGGAGTCTACAATCAGTAACATCTGCTTTGGGTTCTACAAAATTAGGAATTAATTTTAGTTGTTCATGAGACATTATATTCTTTAACTTGTTTTTGTTTGTTAAAATAGTTAGAGAAATACCAACAGTATACCCTTATTTTGAGACAGTGCTTTTGGCCAATTTAATACAACTTCATTTAAAAAATATGTTATCAGTATTACATGTATCCTCAAGTACTTTGGAATAGGAAGTTTAAAGAGGTTATGAGGAAAACTATGTGGTTTCTCTTACATTAATTTGGACATAGTCTAAGTACAACTCACCAATTCTATAGTCACATTTCTGAAATGCAAAAATCTCTGAAAATCGTGGTATTTTTGTTTGGTTTAGTTTTTTTTTTTTTTTTTGTAACTCCTTTGGTGGAGAAATGTAACTTGACCTGAACTCAATTAGTATCTGACCTGAGCTGATGTGAAGGTATACACAATATAAAAAGTCCATGAAGTTTGCTGCAGTAAATAAATGTGTCTGATTGTAGGGTGCATCCCCAGACCATGCTGGGAGTGTTATATAATAAAGGGTTTGCTCCTTTTTCTTTCAATAATTCTGAAACAATCCAAATTCCAAAGCAATTTTAACCTCAAGTACTTCAGAAAAGAGTTTGTGGACCTTTGTTTTCTAGTTACATCATGGCTATCTCAGAATGGCATGGGCCTCAACACAAAGATAATGAATTAATGAATGAATGATATACAGATAATAGACAGATAGATAATAAATAAGATAGATAATTAATGGGATGAAACATTATTTCATAGGCTAGTATAGCTGCAGTTCTATAACTTTGTCTTCTGTTCCCCATACCTGCTTTATAGCATGTAGCATAAGCAAAGTCTTCTATCTTTTGAAATGATTTCTGAAGATTAGAAGCTTTGTTTCCTTTTTGAATATTTACAAATTAATTTAGAAGGCATATTTTCAGCTTTTCTTCTAAGTTTCTGCTATTATTCAAGGCTTCTACCTTCACTAGTGAAGAGATGATTGCTTGAAACTTCTGTGTCACCTGGCAAAGGTGGGGTAATACTTTTAGTAGACCATCTCCAGCTCTGTGGTCCAGTCAGGACGCAATTTAAATACTTTTTTTTTTGAGGGCCTTCATATGTGTGACCCGAACCGGGGCCACTGGTTTCCCAAGCCAGCGACCAACCACCGCACCACTCCGCCGGCCCAGGACGCAATTTAAATGTGAACCGAAACATCAGGACATGTACTTCAGTGTCATCGTCTCCAGAACAAGGGACCTGAGGCTTTCTTTGGATATTACCTCACTGCATGAATTCTTCACAGTTCCATATAAAATACTCTCTTCTGATTATTTTAAATTTGAATTGGCATCCAAGTTTACGTGCTTGTCTATAATTTGGTATTATTGTTTAAACTTTCTATATAAAGATAAGCTTTTTGCATTAAAGTGAGCCTCTATTTTTGTTTAGTTTCCATAGAGGTTTGTAAGAATAATGTTTTATAGCTGTCATTTTTATGTGACAGGTGATATAAGATAAATCATTGGTATGTAATAGAACAGTGCCATGTCAGAAGAAAATGAAATATATACATATCAAATAAATTTAGTGCATAGTGATTAATAGTAACATAATCTACTCATGAGAGTTTTATTCATGTTCCCTTTTTATCTGAACTTTAAATTTCCTAGGCAGTTTTTTTTTTTTTTAAGATTTTATTGGGGAATTGGGGGAGGGGAACAGACAAGTTGCTGTCCTTTTGTTCCTCAGTCTAGTTGTGGAGGACATTGCTTCATTGGTCCTTGTTGGTATCGTCATTGCGCTCTTCCCGGATGAGGCATATCAGTCGCCCATCTTTGGATGGCCACTCACCTCGGCTATTGCCCACTCACACTGGCTGAAGGCCACTCACGCTGGCTGGCGGCCACTCGCTGTAGCCTGTGGCAGCCTACCATCGCCGGGGCTTGCAGCCCAGCTCCAGGTGGAGCTGTTGTTAGCTGTAGAGGGCAGTGTCACATGTGGGATCCAAACCGGGGTTGCTGGTGTCCCAATCCAACTCTTAACCAGTGTGCCATTCAGCCCGCCCTCCTAGACAGTTTTAATGAAGTGAAATGTCGGTTTATTTTCAACTTGAGCTTGAAGAGTTCATTGAGTTTCTTTGAATAAGCAATCAATTCCTGCAAGACTAGTTCCTTAATAGAAGACTACCCTGATGAGTCCAGGCTGTCTTGAGATCTCAATTGAAGAAAGTTGTGACATATGCTCAATTAAAAAAAAAAAAAAGACCTAATTACCCAGTTCGTGAGTTATTTAGAACTGGCAACAGACCCAGAGGGTAGTATTCAATTGAATTTGGTATTTATCCAGAAAAGTATTCTAGTATATTGTAGCTAAATATTATTCAACCACAGACTCCTAAGAAACATCCAACTAGCATTAATACAATCACAATTTACATGCTTATTGATTTTTCTTGAATTGCATATCTGTAGCAAGCAAACAGAATCAAGGCTGGCAAAGAAAATGTCTAATGGAAACATCATTATATTTTGTGTACTTAGTCATTGTATAATGGTCAAGGAAGTTAAACAAACAAAAAATGGGCTGTAGCTAAAGTTATTTTATCTTTCAGGATGTGCAAAGCACATTTGGAGCTCTGTTTTACTTTGTGCTCTTCAGCCCTGTCTTGTCTTCACTGCAGTAGAGAGAGGTATCTCTATGACATAAAATACAGCTAAATGGATGTTCCTGACACGTGTCTTGAGCATCTTGAAAGCAGTAGAGTGCTTTTGAATTACAGGAAAAATGAATTCTAATGCAGTGTGGCTGTATAACTTTCTATCCTACATTGTATTAGGCAGAAGCAAAGTAGTCAGACAAATGGGCAGACTGGTTAGAACAACCAGTCTATTTTTTGTTCAAATTTGACTAGCATAAAATAACTATTCTTGCAGATAAAGCTACGCTCCATATCTTAAGGTTGTAACTATTTAGAAACATTAGTATATTAATCTGAAGATACCAGGAAGAAGCATTCACCTACTCTCTATATAGTCTCTCACTCTCTCTCTCTCTGGTAGATACATATTGATCAAAATATGTCTTAAGTGCTTTAACTAGACTGTATTCTAGGTATCAACCTTTGTGGTGTTGATTTTTAAATCTTTATATCTTTATATCTTTTTCAGCAGTAATACTCACTACTCTCCTCAGGAACTCTCTTTTGTATCATAACTAATATATAATTATAGTAGCCACTATTTTCATGATAAAAGTCTGATTCCTGTCAGAATCTTTTATTTAAAGAATATTTCTAATGGCATTTACATATACCATAAACATAATGTGAACTTTTCTAGTATTTAAGGATTTGAATCAGATAACCTGATCGTGAATCTCAATTATCTTAGCTACAACCTCTATAACCATGGTGAAGATTCTGAACATCACTATGACTCATATAATTCATCAATAAAGTAAGAATAATCTCTTAGGTTTGTTTATGAATTAAAATAAATCATATGAAGTCTCTATGTTACTTGGAGCAAAGTAAGAAATCAATAAATGCTGGGTACTGTTATTAGAGTAACATGGAGATATTTTTATTCATCACAGATCTAGGACAAAATGAAGAAGCAATATGGATCTGACAGAGCCACCTGCCAATAAGCCAAGGAGTTAGAATAGAGCAATGGTTCTCAAAGTGGACTACAGCGTCGGCCGCCCCAGGTAACTTGTGAGAAATGAAAACTCTCAAGCCTGGACAAGATCTACTGAATCAGAAATGCTGGGGGCAGGGCAGCAGTCTGTGTTTTAATAAGCCCACCAGGTAATTTCAATGTGTGCTAAGGTTTGAGAAGCACTGGCATAATGAGATTTAACTCAGCCTCCCAGGAGATCATGTGCAATGGGAATTCAGAAGTCAGCAGCTCAGGAGTTTAAGGCCAAACTGTGGATTATATGGCTTTGAAAGGAAAGTAGTACATGTGGTGAGGACTGGCACCAGCTCTCCCAGGACCTTATAAGAGTTCACAGAAACTTGTGAAATGGGAGGAACAGAGTTCACCTCAAGCCCTTGGATACAGAGGAAGCTGGAACACGGGTGAGAACATGGGGACAAGTGAGGCTATAAAACGTGGTTGCAGATTCTGGAAAAGAAGGCAGAAGTCAATTACCAGACCTAACAGTCAGGGAGGCAGGAGACAAGCTTTTTTACCTGGGGCACAAGATCAGATTCGTCTGCACTGCTCCATCCACTGCTTAGTCATGTGCACATTACATTAGAAGAGTGCGAGTTCACATGTAATCTGCAGCCGAGAGCAGGTTGCAAGATGAAGCCTTGGCTTACACTAGAGAGAATGGTGCAATGTCAAGTATGCAGAAAATGCTATACACTAAAACCTTAATCTTCCCTTCTGGATCTTGGAGAGTATCTCTAAAGTGGTTTCTGAAATTAGTATTCTAAAATTGAAATTCTGTTACTAGTTTACATCCATAGACTAGTGAGTAAAAGAGTGAAAGAATGAGAGAGAGAGAGAGAGAGAGAGAGAGAGAGAGAGAGAGAGAGAGAGAGAATTAACAATAACAAGAATTCATTCATGCATCCTTAATTTTTATGTTAATTTATTTTGAACAGAACAAAATTCAGAACATGTGCATGCAACATCAAAATGATAACCAAAGGTATACCAAAATGGGGTAATTTAATTTACTCAAGAACAAAATAATATGAATTATTTACCCGCATTCAGCCTTTGCCAGGATGGTGCTTGTCATCAAAACTCAAATGCAATAGCCACTCAAAATAATTAATCTACAGCCATAATAAAGGTTTTATTTCCTGCTTTGTTTTAGAAATGAGACTTATATTATTATCACAATTCAGTATCATTACTCCTCATATTAGCAGGTAATATTTTAGAAACTTAGCACACAAAATAGGCTATTGTCCCTATGCACAAAAATCTTTACTTTTTATTAACTGATTAGCATTCCAAATTTTGTCTTTGCTTGTTCTAGTGCAAAAAGGAATCTTTAGTGACAAGGACTTCTGATTGCTGAAAGAATGTCTGGCAAATACTCTGGACCCTACAAGACTCACAAGTCTATCTAGTAAATATAGTAATCCGTTGTTTAGAGTTCCTATGAGTAAAGCTGGAATTTTACATATTTCTTTAGAAACATATTTAGAAATGGCCCCAGGCAACACAAATATATGATTGGAATACCAAAGGAAAAAGTCTGAATATGTGCTAAATCATTTATATTCGTATATTATGTCCATGCCTAGACGTGTACAAAACAAGACTTTGATTACTATCCATCTATGAACAGTTTGTTTGCACAAAGATCCCTTTGTGTCACTATGGATGCTATTCATACTTAGAAATGATTGACTTGTGCGTTTTCTGTTGTGTGGATTTAATCATTTAGCATCATTTCTGTTCATTCCCGGCAAAATTTCACTCTTTTATGAGACTTTTTCTCCTTTTTATGAGCTTGTTTCCAAATATTACCAGCATATTCTTAAAATGCTCTTTATTCATTTAAATTGATTAAAACATTCTAAACACAGTCTTGTAAAATGTTCCTCTTGGCTAAGACAAACACACACACAAACACACAATAGCCATCTAAAATGAAGGACTTTTAATTGCCAATGATTACAAGGATATGCACTGGGATGAATTGTTCAATGCTTTCCATTCAAAGTGGTATTAAGAACATCAATGTCTTCCCTACATCATGTGGATTTTGCTGCTTTCTGCATTTTGTCTCAGAAGGGTATGCCCATAGAAATCCACTAAATGTTGGAAATCAATAGGTGAAACCATGAACATCAAATACATCTTATTTAAAATGCGTTCCATTTCCAATGTTCTGTAAATGTTTAAGAAATATGTAGCACAAGGAGAGAAAATGAAATAAAAATCAATGATCCTCATTCATTTCACCATATAAAGAAATCTATCTGATAAGCATTCATCTCCTATTGCGGTTTCATACATTGCATTGTCTTCTTGTAGGCCAATGAACAAAAGTTCATGAGATCATGGTTTGTGTGTTCACTCCTGCTTCAAATTCAGTTGGGTGTTCTCATAAACACACTTGTCTTGGGAGTCCCTACAACAAATACAACTTGGCTGTATTGCTGTTCCTCTGCAGTGATAGCCTGAAATTGATTTCAATGTGAAAATATTCTACCATAGTATAAAACTGCTATGTTACAATTGATTATTTAATAAAATTATTTGATATTGTTCTGAGAAGATCAATTCAAAACATTTAGTTTTATGTGAGCAACTAAACTTGCAGTGAAAAGCACTAAGAAACTGAAATGAATGTAACAGAAGTGTTGGTATTGCTTCACGGATTAATTAATAACATTTCTTGGTCAGCACTGTAGTCCTGAAACTGTAAAAGATATTACTAACATCTTCATGAATGGATTAAATTGAGTTTAAAGGAGATATACCTAGTATATGCCTGTTATGACTTAAAGGATTTTAGGAGCTTGCTTAATTTACCCTTAAAATGATCAGAAACCTTTACTTCTAAACAAATGCTTGTTTACTATCAGCTTGGTTTCTATATAATCCTTACATATATCTATTTCTCTTAGTTGACATTTTTAATGATAAGTACTTGTCAGACAGAACTGGAACACATGTAGATTAGTAAAGCCAAGTATAAAACAGCCATAACATTAGTGAAGTCCATTTCACAGAAAAGCATCATTTTAGAACTGGAAAGAAACCATGATTTAAGTCCAGAACTTCTTCACCTCTGCTTTAATAAGACCCACGTGAATAGTGCTGATCACCACTCTGCACTTTAATGATAGCACTCTAATGTAGTCAAAACCTAAATGTCTTTAAAGTGGAGAAAAACACATCATTAGTGGATAAAACTGACAGCAATTAAAGGGATATCAGGATGTGCTCATGATGGGACAGGGCTGGAGTAAAAGAGAAACAGCTTTAACTCTACATCTTTCTTTATCATGTAAGGGAGCATAGTGGATTTCCAGAAAATGAGAACAAATTTATTGCATAGGAACAGAGTTTTAAAAATATCATAAAGAAGAGATAGTCATTACATTTTCAAATGTTGGTATCTTTGTTAGGATATACTGTGATTCATCTCCATGTCAAAAAGATATTACCAATTCCTCCAAGTGGGTACATAACATTTTGGGGCACCTGATGGTTCAGGCATCTTACATGTGTTAATGCACTTCATTTTCACAAGAAACCCTTGAAAGGAATGTCTGGTGTTGACTCTCTTACATCCATTCCCTTTTTATCAGATTACCACAAAATATTTCTATTGAGAAGCCATCCCTCTACTACTTTTAGCCATGTGGTTTGTGATGGATTGACCTTAGCTCCAACTCCAAGGATGTCTTGACGGAATCAGCTTGTCCCACTTTCTAGACATAATGATTAGTTCAGAGAGAGGATTAAAATGATTCAGAGCTAGGAAAATGTGAGAACGTTAATACTGGGACTTATTCTCTTCTTTAGTGCTTCTGGCAAAAGTATGTGAGACTTGGTGCTATTTTATTTTTGCAACCATAAGGGGAGCCAGTTTGAAGATAATGTTGAAGAAAGCCAAGAAGTATAGATACGCAGAGCTTAAATTTAATATTATTTGAATTTATTGGATGAAAACATGCTTAGAAGTCAAGTCTATACATGGACTATCAGCTCCATAAACTAGTACACTGCCCGTCCTCTCTTCCTCCCTCCCTCCCTCCCTCCTTCCTTTCTTCCTCCCACCCTCCTTTCTTCCTCCCTCCCTTCCTTCCTTCCTTCCTTCCTTCCTTCCTTCCTTCCTTCTTTCCTTCCTTCCTTCCTTCCTTCTTTCCTTCCTTCCCTACCTCTGACCTTTCTTTCTTTCCTTTCTACCCTTCTTCCTTTCTTTTTTTAAAACATTAAATGTAGTTTAAATTGAATATTTTGTTACTTGAAAATGACAGATTTGTAACAATTATGAAATTTTTAATGTATATATCTTTATCTCCATACTGAAGTTCATAAAGTTGATGTAATTTGGCCAAGATTAAGCAGTCAATGGTAGAACTGATCATGCTCCAAATGGCTCTAAACTCTACTTTTTAATACCATGTAAACATTTGCTGTTAACAGAGCCTCACCATGGCAGACCAGGGGCAGAAATGTATTCTGGTGACTAATCCAAGTATTTTTACAGCACCAAATTTGATAAAAAAGATTTATCATACATAATAAAATTAAGAAACATGATCCCTTTATGTAACCTGTGTAACAGATGCTTATTTTTATCTCTTTTCTCTAAACACTTTGCATCTTTATCCTTTTCTCTACATGCCCTGAAGACATCCAAGGGTTCTTTGATAGAATACCATTTAAAAAAAAAAAAATATGTCCAGATTTAGCAGATTAAAATATCAGATAGTAGAAGCAATTCAGTCCGTGTTGCCTTTTAAATAAAACATGCTGTGTTGTTAAAAATAATGTATCTCATTTTTCTCCACTGATATTACAGATACAAATGACTCTTGATCAACAAGTATTAGAATTGCGTGGAGTCTTATTTTTTCTTCCAATAAATATACAGTTGGCCTTCTGTAACCCTGTTTCGCATCTGTGGATTCAACTAAGTATGAACCAAAAGCATTATTTTTGATCCGTGATTTGGAATCTGCGGATGCCGAGGCCAGACTGCATACATTGTACTACGCCGTTTTATATAAGAGACTTGAACATTCGTTGATTTTTGTATCTGTGAAAAGTCCTGGAACCAATACCCCACGGATACCAAGGAACTGTGGTTAAGTTTTGGGGGAATCCCAAGTTGTATGTGGATTTTCAACAGTGTGGCACCCATGCTGTTCAAGTGTCAAATACATACGTATATACTTGAAATAAGACAGTGCTCATGTCTGGCAGAATAAATATAATACCCCAAATCACAAACACCTATAAAAATAATCCAACAAATTGATTGCTTAAGGCTTGAGTTACTAAAGAAGCAATTTTTCAGGGTTTATAATAATAATTTAGCTACTTTGACTTCTTAAAATGTGGCTTAGATTTGCAATCATACTCTCAAGATTAAACTTCTGTTGACACTAACAGAAGCCATTGCTTAACAAAAGGTAGTGCATTGCTTCAAATTTATTTTTAATATGGCAAGTATAGAATATACATAATTTTTCAGAAGAGCTTGGTCTATTTCCTGAGTTAAAGTTTTTGTGCAAGCATTGATATAATAGTTCACCTGCTACTCAAGGACCTTGTAATTATGTTTATCAGTATATAGTTGGTAAATTGTGCATCATGTGTTGCAAAAATACATTGCAATTAAATATATTGCAAGTAAAACTACCTTCCTAAAAAATAAAAAAGTAAGTAAAGGAAGTGACAACAAACAGATAGAATGGCAATGAAAAATTGCAGAGGAGAACTATATCTGTAAAGTTTAACTAATATTACATTCAACTTAGGCTTCCAGAATCTAGATCATGAGCCATATAAAGAAAATGGTCACAGATAATTATATATGTATAGATTTATTTTTTAATATTAAAATATCTATAAAAAGAATATTTCTAGTTGTATTTAATTTGATACTGGAACATACAAATATGTCTTCTCATACAAAAATCAAAAACACACATAACATGATTAAAAATATGATTATTTTCTTCTTCCACTTGGTTTAATTTTACAATAGTGAAAAAAAATAGTTGATTCAAGGCTGGATTATTATGTATTAGTAGGTAAGAAAATCAAATAAATGAAGATTTTAGGATTTGAATTTGGAAAGGACACCAATAATTATAATAACTGACATTGTGTTCTTTTTACAGTTTTAAAGATTATTTTTATATATTTTATAGTGGCATAGTATACCCACATCTTAATATTTTTAAATAATTGCAATAAATTTTATGACAAATAAATATGACAAATTATAGATAGACAACAGCAATTCCATGTCATTGTATGTGAAACCATGGGAAAATTAATTATTTAAGTTTATTTAATCCCTCATCAATTAGTTAAATTGAATTGCAGGTAGATTGAGTGAGTGAACTATTCAGTCAGCTTGAGTGACTTTTGCGTAGGAGAGGCCAGATTTCAAACAAAAATTTTCACTTACAACTGGGTTAGTATACTTATAATTTACAACTTATCAACATTACATATTTAAATTTATTCTAAAGGAATGAATGTCTTCTCAAATTTTTGGTCTGCCTTTTCTTCATAACTGTTTTTACTGTTCTATTACAGTAATTGGAATACTTTTTGTTTATAAGGAATTACTTTATCTCCATTTTAAAAAAATGCCTAAAGTAAAATCTGAAGATTTTGCATCAATGAAGATTTCATAATAAGGAAAAACATGTATTTATTTATATATTTTTTTCAATGGTACTTCCATTCCTTCACTCTACATTCAAGTTTTGGCTAAGAAATTGAAACAAGAGGTAACACGAACTTAGGTCTAAATCTAAACTCCTGATCTTGCCCCCAAAACCTGCTCCAGAGAGAAAATCTTTTCAGCTAATGACAACGTCACATCTAGTTGGTTCAAAACTAGTGGCATATTCTGACAGTAAGCTGCAATATTTTCCCATATTCCAGATAATTATGACAGCAATCACTACTCATTTTTATCTTCAGTGTAAGTACCAATCTTTACATCTTTTTTTTTTAAAGATTTTATTGGGGAACTGGGAGAGGGGACCAGCCAAGTTCTTCAGTTGTGCTCTTTGTTTGATTTGATGTTTACTATTGATTATTGACTTTGGAGTGATAAATCTTTAGTGAAATTGCGTATTCACTTGCAGATCTTTGACTAAAAAAATGCACATAAAATCTCTCCAGTAGAAAAAAAAGCCCCATTGGTCTAGAAGTCATTAACCAGTTTTGTATATAACCTAGGAAGTTTATTCTAATATTCTCTACTAAATCACCCATGAAACCCAAGCCTTGCAAAATATTCTTCAATGAGCCCATCTTGTTGATCCTCTCATTAGTTATTTGATGTGTGCACATTTTATTATTTGTATGAGAGCCATGTTTTAACTTTTTAAAAACTATACTCGCATAAAATGTTATCTCCTTCAAATACCTGAGTAAAAATCAGCTTCTCAGTGAGTCCTATGCTTATCATCTTATTTTAAAAATTGCTACATACCCCATCTCTAGCACCTCCTATCTCCTTTTCTTGTTATTGTCTTTCAAAACCCTTCTCAACTTCTGACATTCTACTTAATTCACTGTTACATGGTGTTTATTTTCTTTCTTCTTCCTGTGAGAATATAAACTCATAAAAGCATATTTAATCCCTTTTTTTATTCACTAATATACAGTTTAAGTCTGCTATGTTATTATTTCTCACAATACGTGATATCCTACTTATCACCACATCATGCACAATTACACAATGAAAACCACAGGGTTTGTGGAAACAATGGGGGTAAGAGTACAAAACTCTAACTCTTTGTCAGTGACATATGCAAAATATGATAATATGGACTAATATATGTTAAATGATTAAGAAATGTATATATAAACACTACAAGAAATGTGGCACCTTACTTTGAAGAGAACTGAAATTTGCTTGTGGAAATGGCCTTTAGAAGCGCTGCAGCTGGTGAAGTAGTGAAAGAAGGTTTATCTGAATCAAATGGTCAGTTATTACACCAGATGTGATGGGGTGTGGCTTATAACAGTGATGAACTGAGGGAGCTGTTTGATGTGTGTGTGTGTGCACGCAAATGTGTGTGCATGCATGCATGCATGTGCCTGTGTGCGTGTATGTGTCGTGTGTTCCTGAGACATGGTTCAGCCCAGTGTGGTTTTCTGTATTTACCCAGTGGAATTCCCTAAAGAAACTATGCATAAGCTGACCTTGCACTCAAATTTTTCCCTAATATAACAGTTACATTCAAGCATGTACACAATTTTGAAATAAGCATAATAGATTATTGTATTGCCATATCCTAGAGCAGTCCTGGTACATAGTTTGCACTCAATAAATATATGTTAATACATTTCTTATATTCGCTTAGATTCACCAGAAAAGAATGAGCTCACAGAAAATTTGGTTGCTATTTAGCTAATAGGGTATTATCAGCATGCAAAATAAAATGAAAATAATGGGCCGGCTGAGTGGCGCG
Source organism: Aselliscus stoliczkanus (assembly GCA_033961575.1). Taxonomy (NCBI): domain Eukaryota; kingdom Metazoa; phylum Chordata; class Mammalia; order Chiroptera; family Hipposideridae; genus Aselliscus; species Aselliscus stoliczkanus. Next base: position 109,948,151 of record CM066729.1, read on the forward strand.
GTGGTTAAGTGCTGGCTTGGGAAGCCAGTGGCCCCGGTTCGGGTCCCACATATGAGAGCCAGTGACACTGCCCTAAAAAAAAAAAAAAAAAAAAAAGAAAATAAATAGGAAGTATTTGACTTCAATGAACTGTTGAGTTAAATGGGCTAGAAATGTTCTAACCTGGTGAGTAGTACCTGGCTGAGAGATGTAGGATGGGACATATTAGATGTCCAGAATAGGACACATTAGTTTGAAAAAACATAGTCAATATTTTATTTAAATTTTACATTTCTAAAACAACCCAAAACAACTGTGGTTACTTAAAAATAAAGAAAAAATTAAAAGTAAAACTTTTTTGAGGTGATATTTACATAATAAACTCTTCTCAGTTTCCCTAGGGCTGCTTATTTTTTTCCAGATGAAAATGAAATAATTAAGTTTATCAAAAATAATAGAATGATTCTTCTTTGTGTAGTACATGAAGGACCACATTAATTAGTACTGGTTGCCTATACCTGAGTGACTGCAGCCCAAATAATAAGTACAAAAATACATTTTTTTTTAAAGCTTCTGAAAATTTACCTAGTTGACTTTTTTTTTTTTTAATATTTTATTGGGGATTTGGGGGAGGTGAACAGTGTTGGGGAACTGGGGAGGGGGACCAGCCAAGTTGCTGTTCTTCAATTTTTGTTATGAGGGTTCCAGTCGCCATCTGGCTTCCCATTGGCAGCTCGTGGCCTCTGAGATCAAGGTGCTGTATTCAATCTTAGTTGCAGGTGGGCGTAGCCACCATCCCATGTGGGAGTCGAACCAACAGCCTTGTTGTTAAGAGCACACGCCCAATTCTCTGAGCCATCTGGGCAGCAGCTCGGTTCAAGGTGCTGAGTTCAGTCTTAGTTGTGGGTGGGCATAGCCCACCATCGAACAGGCAACCTTGTTGTTACACCAGCTGAGCCATCCTTCCACCTGTTGGCAGCTCAGCGATGGCTCAATTTGGGCTCAGCATCACTGACCCATGTGGGAATTGAACTGGTGGCCCTGTTGCTCAGAGCTCGCGCTCTAAACCGACTCTTAACTAACTGAGCCACTCGGCCGGCCTCCAAAAACACATTTTTATGAAATAAATGTGACTGACACATTTACATGTCTAAAAGCGGTTGGGGCCAGAGGCTTATTCACTACGCTGATTAGAGACCAATGAACTTTTTATTTAAGTGATTTTTGTTCTCAAGGAACATAAAGACATTAACCAGATTAGTTCCTAAAGCATTTGGCATATGTTGCATGTCAATAAATCACTATAAAAATTCTCATTAGCATCCTCCCCCAGCAAAAAACACACAATTCAAATATTCAGATATTCAGCTTTCTTGTCTTTCCATTTTTCTGGAAATTAGAAATAAATGCTTGAACAGTAATTCAACACACATTTTAGAAAAACATGAAATGTCCACAGAATTTCTACATTCTTTGTTTAGTTCTAAATGATTAAAATTTAACTCCATGGTATTCATAGGATGGCTTTCGGTGATTACAGCAATGTCTACCATTCACCCCAATTCTAGCACAAAACACCAATTGCCCTTTCCACAATTTCTAAATAAACATACAACTGAACAAGAACGCAGTACTTATTAATAAATGCAGTCTAGCCCCTCCTTCATCTGCATACCAATTACAGGCCTTCCTAATTAGGAGCCTGGAGCAACCTCTGAACACAAATTATTGTAGTCTCAATTGGATGGATTTACCTTTTATCACCAGTTGGTAGAGAGGCTTGACTGTATGTAGTCAGAAGTAAAATACGCAATGTCTTCTAGTCATGGAATTTATATTCTATTATCACTTCTAATGCGTGCAGGCTATCTGTACTCCTTTTAAAATATCTTTCTCAGTTTCAAACTTTCTAGACCTAACAATCTAATTCTTTTCTGTAGTAAATACACAGTTGTTATGCTGATGATAATGATAGAAAGACTCGTAGAAAAGTGGAAAGACTCGTGGACAACCATATATGCACAAAGGAAAAATTTCCACATCAGCAACATTTGTGCAGTAAATATCAAAACTGACTGTTGAGTTTCATCACAATTGGCTTGAAAAATCTGAAGCCGATAAGGGATGGTGAACTTTTGGTGATTCTGCAATACCAGATGTGAACTGACCTAATAAGCTGAAGACCCTAACCTGATTAATGAGTAATAAAATATAGTTCATCTAACTGTATATAAACATAAACATTCTTCTCCTCTTATTAAGAGCGATAGCTTTTCATTCAATCAGCGTTACCACCATAACCACCACCTTCTTTTTAGCAATTAAAATAAGTAATAAATTAATGCTTATTGAAACATTGTTTTTAGTTCTGCTTGTCTTTATTTATTTTTGATGTATGCAAGTTTCAAATGTCATGATGAATAAACCACCTTAAAAATAATTTTATTTATACCTTGAGAATGATTTTCTTTCATTTTTCAAGCATTTTATTCCCATCGAATTAAACTATTATTGAAACCTCAATATACTGTACTGATTTATATTATTTTGTAAAGTACTGTATAATTTCTATTAATATGTGCTATATGATTAATACCTTGTAGCTGAAAGTAGTTTTATCCTTATTAATTGAAACCCTATTAAATTAATGACACATTTATCATTGATTTTAAATATTTGACAGAGATATTCTTAACTGTCAATTTCAAGCCACTAAAACCAGATTAAAAAACAAAACAAAAAAAACACAATGAGGGCCGGGCAAGTGGTGCGTTGGTTGAGAAATGGGTTGAGACGTTGGCTCTGAGCAGCAGCGCCCCCGTTTGGATCCCACATGGGCCAGTGACACTGCCCTCTACAGCTAAGATGGTGAACAACGGTTCCACCTGGAGCTGGGCTGCTGTGAGTTGCCGGGCGACAGGGTAGCTGCAGCCCCTGCTGCAGTGGGCTGCCATAGGCTACAGTGAGTGGCCAGCAGCCAGCAAGAGAGGCCGGCAGCCAGTGTGAGCCCCCAAGAGCTGCCATGAACCACCGTCCAGAGGAGGGCAACCAATCTGCCTCACTGGTAAGCCTGCATAATAATACCAACGTGGGCCAGTGAAGCAACGTCCTCACAACTAGACTGAAGAACAAAAGGACAGCAACTTGACTGTTCCCCTTCCCTGGTTCCCCAATGCTGTTCCCCTCCCCCAATTCCTCAATTAAAAAAATTAAAATTTTTTTTAAAAAATGAGAGCAAATAATGAAGCCAAATTAAATTATGTTTTGGTAAAATAACTGTGCTTTTTTTTCTTTCTAAAGTGATAGTATTATTACATTCTCCATTTCTTTTTAATATGTGAAATAAATTTGAAGAATAGATGAGATTTTTTTTTTGTATTTTTCCTATAGTAAATACTAAAGAAAGAGATGAGGTTATCTTTAAACATGGAGTTGTATTCTAAATTTATTATACCAAGTCATTTAACATTACCTAAGATTTATTCTAATTGCTTATTTTTCTTATTGTAAGGTCATGTACACTCATTTAAAAAAATATAGGAAAACAAAAACTACACATAAACAGATTTTAGCTTCTGCCTAGAACATTGTAATCTTGAAAAAACGTCACTCCCAAGCTAATAACAAGAAAAAAACTAAATAAAATGCAAAATCGTAAATTTCCTTGAAGCCATCTAAGAATTGAGGTTCACAGCAAGGCAAATATCCTGAAATCAAGGACAAGAGACTCCTCAAAGACAGATTGGCTGCAGGAATTGGCTTCCCTGTGACAGCACTAAAGGAAGAGGGGCTAGAGCCACTTAAGAAAACAAGAATCAGTTCTGTTTCCATCACCATATATTTGATCCCTTTTACCATCGTCTACCACTCCCCTCCCCTCTTACCCTAGAACTGACTCTGGGTAGTGAACACACAATGTGATATATGATGATGTAATACAGAATTATACACCTGAAACTTATGTAATTTTACTAACCATTGTCACCCCAATAAACTTTAATTGAGAAAGAAAGAAAGAAAGAAAGAAAGAAAGAAAGAAAGAAAGAAAGAAAGAAAGAAAGAAAGAAAGGAAAAGGGAAGAAATCAGACCAAATTGGTAACAAATTGCTGGTGGTCATGTCTGGTCTATGTTAGAGTATGTATTTCTTCGGAGCTGCAGACAAAAGAGGGGTTTATTCTACAGGATCTTATTCACAGTCCTCCACCAGGTGCTAAAGAGAAGGATGTTAAAGAATGAGAGATTTAAATTAGATATAGTTTCCCCTACTGGTGCACACTTAGAATTTCCAGATATTTCAAGATTAAGATCCTCTCCAGAAAGATAAATGGATGGGGGAAAAAGCCCATGAAAAGATGCTCAACATCAGTATTCACTGGGGAAAAGCAAATTAAACAACACTAGAATACCACTATATAGTTTTAATTTGGAAAAACTTAAAAGAAAACGAACAATAATACCAATGGCTGGAAAATATCAGAGCAACTGGAGTTCACATACTTTTCTGTGAGAATGCTAAATCATTTAGGAAAAAGTTTGACAGTTTCTTATGAGAAAAATTAACTTGTTATGACCAGAATCCCTACTCTTGGATATTTCCTAAACAAATGAAAACTTTATGTTCACACAAAAATTTGTACATAATGTTTTCAGAAATTTTATTAAAAAAAAATTCACTGGATGGGGGCAGGCCGAGTGGCTCATTGGTTAAGAGTTGGCTTGGGAGCTGGAGCTCTGAGCAGCAGGGCTGACTGTTTGGATCCCACATGGGCCAGTGACGCTGTGCCCTCTACAGCTAAGATGGTGAACAACAGCTCAACCTGGAGCTGGACTGCTGTGAGTCACAGGGGACAGTGTAGGCTCCAGTGGGGCTGCAGTGGGCTTTTGTTCGCTATCGTGAGCGACCGACAGACAGCATGAGCTGCGGTGAACCACTGTGAGAGGTCGTCCAATGGCCAGCGACCGATCTGCCTCAGCAGGGAAGAGTGTAATGATGACACCAGCATGGGCCAGTGAAGCAATGTCCTCCACAACTAGGCTGAAGAGCAAAAGGACAGCAATTTGTCTGTTCCCCTTCCCCGGTTCCCCAACACTGTTCCCTCCCCCAGTCCCAATAAAATATTTAAGAAAACAAAGAAAAAGAAAAAAAATCACTAGATGTAACTTAAACATTCTTCTACTTGTGAATGTATAGACACATTGTGGTATATTCATATGGTAGATTACTCCTGAGAAATAAAGAGAATGAGCAGTTGATACAGACTACAATACTGATAAATCTTAAATTTATTATTTAAGTGAAAGAAGTCATATTCAAAAGGTACATACTTATAATTCATTTATAAGACATAATTTCATTATATGATTTTCTGGAAAAGACAAAACTTTAGGGACAGAAAGCAGATCAGTACTGAATTTCTAATGAAAGAAGACTGTGCCTATGAACAAAATTGGTGTATTAGATAAGCTTTGTTAGGGCATGAGTTATATAGTGTTACAGGCTGTGAGTTCAATGTCAATGAATCAACAAAATATATGAAATAAAATATTTTTAAGCAGAAACACACAAAAAGCAAGGATACTCAGTGACTCAGTGATTACTTGATTGAAATGCTGTGACCAGAAGTTTAAAGAAACCCAACCTATATTTCTTCTAGGAACAATTATTCAGTATTTGCCAATTCAATATTTGTGGAGACCTTATAGAATATAAGTACTGTAAATAATAAGAATCACATGTATACAATGTCAATATGACAACATAATCTATTTCCATATCTGAGCAAAAATAATTTGAGAAAGATTTCTATAGGTACTGAAGAAATCTGTAATGAATGTGAATTTTCTATACATTCTGTTATGTAAATCTAGATACAATCTACTGTATAATCTAGAAATGTAGATAATGGTAAGTGTAATTACTTGAACTTTAGTTAAAAAATAATAGATCTGAACAAGTGAACCAGGAACAATCACTATGCATTTTTTTAGTACGATGAGTGTCCCTTTTGACCAACCCGGCTTGAGCTCAACAATCCATTAGCAAGGGCAGGTCTCACATGGGTAAAATCTGCTATTGCTGTTTCCTCTCAAAGGATTAGTTGTATGACTGCCAATTTCCTGAGAAAGTAAGTCAATATTATCAAAAATATTACAGTGCAACAGAAAAATACAGTGGTCCCTACTCATTAAATAAGTGGTCTATTTTACTTAGGGGAAAATACAAGTCTTTGCTACTTCTTTAACAACTTGCTCAGTTCCAGGTCATATATCTCAACCTCTAGAAACACAGTCAAAAGTATTAATTATTAGGGCAGGCCGAGTGGCACATTGGTTAAGAGCTGGTTTTGGGATGCCAGCAGCCCCGGTTCAGATCCCATATAGGAGGGCCAGTGACACTGCCTTCCACAGCTAACAACAGCTCCACCTGGAGCTGGGCTGTGCAAGCCCTGGTGATGGTGTAGGCTGCAGCCCCTGCTGCAGTGGGCTGTCATAGGCTACAGTGAATGGCTGGCAGCCAGCGTGAGCTGCCAATAGCCGCGGTGAGCAACCATCCAGAGGCCGGCGACTGATCTGCCACATCCGGGAAGAACGCAATGATGATACCAACATGGGCCAGTGAAGCAACGTCCTCTGCAACTAGACTGAAGAACAAAAAAAAGACGGCAACTTGTCTGTTCCCCTTCCCCGATTCCCCAAATGCTGTTCCCCTCCCCCAAGTCTCCAATAAAATCTTAAAAAAAGTCTTAATTATTAGAATTATTAGTCTACATTGAATTGACCATAACCCAACTTGTAATTTGTGTAAACATCTTTTTCCGTTCACCTTCCATGAAGACACCTATAAGAAAAAGTAGTCATCCATTCAGTTGGATTTTCTAATATACATAGAAAATATGTTTTAAAAATCATGCTTTTGGCTGCCTACTAGGTTTAGCACAAACATATGTTTGGTAACCTTCACACAAAATGGTTTCCATGGATTGGTAGGCATAGAATAAAATGAGAAGTGAAGAAATCGATAGAACTTGGTAAAAAAAAAAAAAAAAAAAGTCAATACATTTAAAATGATAGAGAAAAAGGAATAGTGGTGGAAACTGTTTTTTTTTTTTTTTTAATTTTACCTTAAGCTTTAGAGGCAGAGTATGTCTGTATGTTTGTGGGTACTCTTTGCAAAAAAGAAGAAAGGATACATGGGATTCATGCAAACCAATTGTAGAAGAAAAGCAGTCACTGTTAACTCTACTTCACTTAAAGGACATGATAAAGTGCTGGGAGGAGTATTAATTTCAGATGGTAGTTTACTAAAAATAAAACCAAAGAAAAGTAGTGAGAATCATTTTTAGTTTGAAGAAACATTACCATGTGTCTATACCAATTCTAAATTAAGAAAAGGAATATATGTAAATAATTTTATATTAGCATTTCATATTATAGTTTTATGGTTTCAAAAACAAGAATACAGCCAGCCGAGAGGTGCGGTGGTTAAGCGCTGGCTTGGGAAGCCAGCGGCCCTGGTTCGGTCCCACATATGAGGGCCAGTGACACTGCCCTCAAAAAAAAAAAAAAAAAAGAATACATAATAAAATAACTCTGAAATGTAAGTTGTGTTATTTATTTAATAAACATTTATTATTTATGCAATCGATTTGGTTAAGTTTATATATTAATTTATTATATATTTATTTATTATTCCTTTAAATCAAAATCAGAGAATTTGCATGTTTAAATGAAGGGCTCTAACTCTATCCTGTTAAAGTTTCACAGAAAATTCAGGTGAAAAGCAGAATCTTAGGTAGATTGATGTTGATACAGAGAGTAGATACCTGTTTAAATAGAGACACACTTCACAATCTCTCTCTGCAATACCTTCTGTCACTGATGGGATGAATCTAATAAACTATGATGTACTTTTCAATTGCAGTATTAGCATGGTTACTGCATCCATTAGCAAAGATATCTTGGAAAGAAAGTTGGCCTTAAACAATGGTGACTTAGGAGGTTTTGATAGAAATGATGAATGACTAAGAATTTCACATCTTGGATTTAGTCTAGGCATATTCTGGGATACAATTATCCATAGATGTTTTCACACTTCTGCACACAGTCTGGACTTCGTGAGCGAAGGACAAAGATTAGAAGATGACTGAATAACAACTATGCCTGGAAAGCTAGTGATAGTGAACAAACTTGAAGAGTTTTAAACAGATATCTTTCCAGAGTCATTTGCTTACATTCCAGGATGGTGAAGCTAGACAGCTTCTCTTCCACCTCCTCTTTCTGTCCCCAGACATTTGCTTATATTACAGAGCAAACAACATTATTCATTCTCTCTCTCTCTCTCTCTCTCTCTCTCTCTCTCTCTCTCTCTCTCTCTCTCTCTCTCTCTCTCTCTCTCTCTCTCTCTCTCTCTCCCAATCTCTCCTCATACCTCAAAGAGCAGGGCCAGATGTGCCACCCAACCGTTTATCATCCCTGAGTCTCATACTTTCAGTGTTCTTTGGTGTCGCACTTCCATTGCATATGAAGGGTAGGTAATATGAAGTTCTTACATCCCATGTGGACTGGGGCTCTGGGAATGGACACTAAGATTCTCTGTGAATAATAAACTCTTTGTCCTCTGATGCAGATAACTCATCTTTCCTATCAGAATATGAACTGCAATGAACAATTAGTGGTTTCTTGGTAAAGGGCTTAGATTTGCGGCTCTAAAATGTTGCTCAATAAAGATCTTGCTTCTGAATGAAAACATTATATAATGATTCAAGCCAATGCCTTTATATTTTTAAGTAATATTTCTTATTTCTTGCAAAATTTTATCCAAGATATTTCCATTCTTGAGCTGCCTCACCACCACCTACATAATACTTCTAGCCTTAGTGCTGTATGCACTCTATCAAGTCATTTCTAGGGCTGGAAATTATGTGAATGTGTGTCTTGTACGATTTTGGTTTGAAATAATGAAAAAGTAAATGCCTTTATAAAGCAAATAAAAAAAAGCTTCCCTTGGATTTTTCTTGGATTCTTGGATATCATATTTTACTCCGTGTTCAGAATATTCTTTCTCTAAATGTTTCTTTTTACCTGTGCTTCTAGAGGTGGAAACACTGCCACCTGTGTTATTTATTTATTTTTAAAAAATATTTTATTGGGGAATTGGGGGAGGGGAACAGTGTTGAGGAACTGGGGAAGGGGAACAGACAAGTTGATGTCCTTTTGTTCTTCAGTCTAGTTGTGGAGGACGTTGCTTCACTGCCCCATGTTGGTTATCATTGTGCTTTTCTTGGGTGAGGCAGATCGGTCACTGGCCTCTGGACGGCTGCTCACAGCAGCTCTCGGCAGCTCACACTAGCTGCCAGCCGTTCACGCTGGCTGACAGCCGCTCACTGTAGCCTATGGCAACCCATTGTAGGAGGGGCTGCAGCTATGCCGACTGGGGACTCACAGCAGCCCAGCTCCAGGTGGAGCTGTTGTTCACCATCTTAGCTGTAGAGGGCAGTGTCACTGGCCCTCATATGTGGGATCCGAACAGGGGCTGCTGGCGTCCCAAGCCAGCTCCTAACAAATGCGCCACTTGGCCAGCCCTCCTGTGTTATTTTTATATCCCCCTCTTGGTAAGCTAATTTATTCCTACTATCCCCAATTCTGTCATATTCTTTTCTTTTTCTTTTTCTTTTTTTTTTTTTTAGTTTCAGGTGTACAACACAATGCAATAGTTACACTCTTTACCCCCAAAGTGACAACCTCCCTCCCCCAGTTCACTCCCCCATATCATACATATCTATTACAATACCTTTGACTCCCTTACACAGTATACTCCACATCCCGTGACTATCTATATATTCAGTTACACTTGGCATACAATATTATACAACATCAGCTTCAGATGTACAGTGTAGTGATCAAGCCTCTACTCCATCCATGAAGTGGTCTCCCTAACAAGACATGTGACTATCAGACATGCCACAAAATTTTTACAACATTATTATATTCCTCCAACTGTGTTTCATATCCCTGTGGCAATATTGTAGTTGTCTATTTATGCTGTCTAATCTCTTCCCCTTCCCCCTTATCCCCACCCCTCTCCCAACTATCAACGCTCAGTTTTTCCTCTATATTTATGAGTCTGTTTACTTTGATAGTTCATTCAGTTTTTCAGATTCCACATATAAGTGAGATCATATGGTACTTGTCTTTCTCTGACTGACTTATTTCACTTAACATAATGGTTTCTTCCCAACATTATCAACTACATTCCCAGAACTGCCCCCATATCCCTGAGCAATATTGTAGTCACCAATCTACACTGTCCAAAACCTTCCCCCTCTCCCTCATCCCCACTCCTTCCCAGCCGGTAACCATCAGTTTTTCCTTTATATCTGCTTGATATGACTTCAATATTCTTAAATTTACTGAGACTTGTTTTGTGGCCTAATGTGGTCTATCTTGGAAAATGTCCCATATGTACTTGAGAAGAATGTATATTATGTTTTTTCAAGGTGAAATGCTCTAAAAATATTAACAAAGTCCAGCTGGTCTAAAATGTCATTTAAAGCCTCTCTTTCTGTGTTGATTTTCTGTCTAAAGTGTCTGTCCATTGGTGACAATGGGGTGTTGAAGTCCCCTACTATGATAGTGTTACTGTTGATCTCTGTCTTTATGTCTGTCAAAATCTGTTATATATAATTAGGAGTTCCCATGTTTGGTCCATAGATGTTTATTAGGGTTATGGTGCCCTTCTTTGTCTTTTACTGTTGTCATTTTAAAGTCTATTTTGTCCAAAATAAGTATTGGCACTCCAGCTTTTTTTTTCTCATTTGCATTTGCATGAAATATCTTATTCCATCTGTAAACAGCATATACATGTGTCCTATTTTCTTATCCACTCAGCCACTTTCTGTTTTTTGATTGGAGCATTTAGCCCATTCACATTTAAAATGATTATTGATAGGTGCATATGTATTTCCATTTTGTTATTTGTATTCCTGGTCTTCCTGGGTTATCTTGTTTACCCCTTTCTTTTGTTTAAAAAAAACGCTTTTAACATTTCTTGCAATGCTGGCTTGGTGGTAATGAATTCTTTTAGCTTATTCTTTTCTGAGAAGCTCTTTATTTCTCCTTCAATTTTAAGTGATAGCCATGCTGGGTAGAGCAATCTTGGTTGTAGACCTTTATTTTGTGTCACTTAGAATATCTCCTGCCACTCCCTACTGGCCTGCAGAGTTTCTGTAGACAAATCAGCTGTTAGTCTAACAGGAGTTCCTTTGTATGTAACCTGCTGTCTTTCTCTTGCTTATTTTAGGATTCTGTCTCTGTCTTTAACCTTTGCCATTTTAACTATGATGTATCTTGTTGTGGACCTGTTTGGGTTCAGCTTGCTTGGAACCCTCTGCACTTCCTGGGCATGTATGTTGATTTCCTTCACCAGGGTAGGGAAGTTTTCAGTCATTATTTTTTTCAAATACATTCTCGACCCCTTGCTTCTTCTCTTCTCCTTCTGGTATTCCTATGATTTGATAGTTGTTGTGATTCATCTTGTCCCATAGGGCTCTTCAACTATTTTCATTGTTGTTTATTCTTTGGTCTTTTTGTTGTGCCAACTGGGTGATTTCTGCTATTTTTTCTTCCAAATCGCTGATCTGCTCCTTTGCTTCATCTACTCTACTGGTGATTCTTTGGAGTGTGTTCTTCATTTCAGTTATTGTATGCTTTCGTTCTAACTGGTTGTTTTTTATGATTTCTCTGTCCTTCCTTATATCCTCACTAAGTCTGTTAAACATTCTTATCATCAGTGTTCTAAACTCTGTCTCTGAAAGGTTGGATCCCTCTGTTTCATTTGGTTCCATTTCTAGAGGTTTCTTCTGATCTTTTATTTGTGACGTGTTTCTTTGTTTCCCCATTCTGGCTGTCACTCTGGGATTGCTTTGATGTATTAGATAGATCACCCGGAGAGCCCTGGCTGGATCACGCAGACACACAGCTCACGTCCCAACACTCCCAGGAAAACTCCCAGTCTCAGCCTGTCCCAATCAACCGCTGGCAGATCAGGCCAAGCAGCCTGACAACCAATCACCAGCCTGGCAACTCTACAAGCTCAGTGCGGAGAGCCGGGACCCAAGGTGGCTTGTGCACTCCCGCGTCTCTGTGAGCAACCTGCTAGAGCCAGAGCTCGCCCACCAGTCATTTCCCTAGCAACACAGCACAAGCCGTGTGGAAGGTGAGGATCCGAGGCAGCTCGTGCACTCCCCGGTGTCAGTGAGCAGCCTGTTGGAGCCAGAGGGCACCTGACCAGCGTTTTCCTGGCAATGCAGCACAAGCCGAGTGTAGGGTGGGGATCCAAGGCAAAATTCGCTCATGCGTGCACACACGCACTTCTGCGCTAATTCCACCAGACCAATGAGGTCCCGGACCTGATCCTCTGTAGGAGGGCCCAACCCTGACAAAATGGCACCCCGCTTACACCACTTGTGTGCAGGCTCCACACCAGGAAACAACAGTCCAAAAACCTCCAGCCTTTGCACCAAAGGTGCTCAGTTCAGTCCGTCCCTGCAGGCTCCTGGGCCCGGCTCACAAAGCTACTTCCTCCACCAGGAACCAGGTAAGTTCTCACCGGCGAACAAGCCCAGGTGCTGGCCCCACTGACTCTCTAGCTGCTCTTAACCTCATCGAGCTGAGCAAAGAGAGTCCTCACTAATTTACTGCCATCTATCTTGGAACTTGTCTTCCCTGCAAAGGAACTCTGCGCTGGTGAGCTTGGTGTGCGGCCAGAGGGTCTCTCCCCCAACCAGAGAAGCCTCCCCACACAGCTGGGGCTTCCCTCATGGGACTCGCCCTCTCTCGTCTCCGCCTGTCCTGCCAGACCCGACGTGGCCTCCTCTTTAAGTTCTTAGTTTAGTGAGTCTGTTCATCTAGTGTTCTGGGACTTCCAGGGTTGAATGCTGTATAATTTGTTTGTAATTTTGGTGTGATCCTGGGAGGTAGTTAGCACAGCATCTCTCTATTCTGCCATTTTACCGGAAGTCCTCTGTCACATTCTTGACAGCAGCATTTGACAAAGCTTTCCTTAGAGTGGTTTTAACCTAGCAGTTGGAGTGAATATTTTGGGTAGTGCACATTAAGAAAAAATATACATAGCACAGAATACAAATTATAACTTATGACATTGAAAAATAAATCTAATAATAGGTTTGCACCAAATTGTAAAAATGCATATTTTCATAATTACAAGGAAAATGAAATATTTTAATAATTTCAAATAGGTGAAATTCACTTTACAGACTTAAATTTTCATTTTAAATATTCAAGTTTATAAATACAAATTACCACTTAATTTTTGATTTGATAAAATTGACTGTAACACTTTGAAACTGGTTAGCCCAGATATCACAGATCATAGGGTCTGTAAATATTGATGGCATGAATAAAATTGACAGATACTATTCTTTTTTATTTTATGATTAGTTTCAGGTATGGACGGTGTAGATGCCTGACCACTGTGCTGTATACCTGAAGCTGAAGCTTAATAATATTGAATGTCAACTATAATTTTATATATATATATATATAGTCACAGGGTGTGGAGAACAGCATAGGTATAGGGAATAGAGTCAGTGGGATTGTAACAGCTATATTCAATGTCAGAGGGGTAGTAGATTGGGGAGGGTTATCACTATGTGAGGGGTGTAAATGTCTAACTATTACATTGCTTTCTAGACAGATACTATTGTTAATATTCATAAAGGCTGTTACCATTGGTGTCAGCAAAGTGGCCTTACAAGCCTAAAGGGACCTGATTGTTTCTGGATACAATACACGATATCTGTCTCTAATATTACTATAGTACTTTCAGGAGTCATATTACAAACCTATGCCCCAGATTAGTAAACATTTTTTTATTGTGCTTTTATTTATTATTGCTCTGATCATCCTGAATTCTTCATACGAGTTTACACTGAAAACGATGCCTGCAATTTTGCTCTGAGTACACATAGTGAGTTTGAAAGTCTAAGCTTTGAACAGAAAACTATGAATATAATAGAAGTAAATTATTTAATTTTTTTAATGAAACATGAAAGGAAAGGCAAAGAAAGGAAGTAAGATTGATATTAGACTGTAAACATGGCAGGACATGTTTTAGGCTTTGGGCTTCCATGCTAGTAAACTTTAATCCCACCCATGGAGAAAAGTTTCTTTCCATCCCCAAATATCCTACCTTAGTGTGCTCTGGTATCCATATGCCATAATATCCACAAGGAATTATATTTAAAAGGAAAATGTAGGATAATAGGAATAGCAGCAACCCCATATGGAGTCTGAGCAGCAGCTGCCTACTCTGTGCCAATTTTGAGACCCAGGCTCTGGTCACTCTGAGGAAACTCCTATCATTCATGGGCTCAGGTGTTTATTGTAAAAGACAATAAAATAACTTTTACAATCCAAACCTCTTTCAAAACTTTTATTATTAAAAGGGAAACAGAATTTGCATTTGTCACTTAAAAATCTGTTTCAGAGATATTTAGATATATTAACATATTGATCACTTAATCTTATTTTTTTCCTGCAAGTTTGTAGGAGAGATATCGTTATTCATATCTACATGAATGAAGGTCAGTGATAATTTTGCAAGGTCCTTAATGACAGGGACAGGGCCATCACTGTGTCGTGGCTTTTATTTTTTTTATTTATTTATTTTTTCTTGAGGGCAGTGTCACTGGCCCTCATATGTGGGACCGAACCGGGGCTGCTGTCTTCCCAAGCCAGCGCTTAACCACCGCGCCACTCGCCCGGCCCACTGTGTCGTGGCTTTTAAATTACAAACCCAGGCTGGGCACTTAGAGATGGAGTTTGTGAACACGTACGGTCTATATGCAAGCCCTCAGCCTACTTGAGTAAAAATTGTGCAGGTATCAGATTTCCTCCTTATATTATGTATAGCTCCATGGTACTACTTCTTATGCCTGTGTCTGTTACTTCCCCCTTCATCAGTCCTCCTTTCAGATACCCCATTCCCATGTACATTTAAAAAGCGTCTAAAAATGTAGTTACTGGGATGCATACAAACTATTGGTTGCCATATATAGCATAAAAAGCAGTCGCTATGCAATGTTATAAAGAACAGAATCAGTGACAAGGACATAGGACGAATAAGGATGTATACATAGGGACAGGTAAGCAGTGTTGTATTGTACACTATGGTTAAAGGTTAAGAGTGTAAGCATTAAAGCAAGAGGGATTGCTCAGGGTGATCTATCAGTATACATCAAAAAGGCTTACCTGGAGGGGATAAAGATGGACTAAGTATTAAATGGGAGCTCCAGATCAGAATTTAAGTTTATTTCCCTTTTCCTGTAATATCTCATAAGGGCAATGTACCAGATACTGATTTTGGCATTTAAAGATTCTTAATTTAACTTTCCTGAGTTGATTTGATTCCCTTTCTTCTCTATTGAGACTGATTGCTGTATCTGAAATGTCAATCGAGGGCACTGTTTTAAATTCTTGGTCCTTCTGAACTAATACTTCTGCTTTAGGTGGTGAATGTTATCCAGTTGGCTGTATTTTTTAAGGCAATCACATTCTTCAGTTATTTTAATCTGTGAGATCAGTTTTCCCCAGGTATATATCTATTCTGATGGTTAATTTCTATTTAAAGGAGGGCTAAAGGCCCTAGTATCTGAATTTAAGTAGAAGGAGGTGAGTCCCAGGCCCTACAGAGACATTAGGCAGCTCTCCTATTTACTTATTCTCTGGCCAGAATCTCAGCCCTAAAAACCTAGGATATAACAGCTTAATATTAACACTAGCAGCTTCATATAAACATTGCACCATATTTGGCAATTAACAAGCCCTGGTGGGGAGGGAGATTGAAGGAAGAGGAACAAATGTCTAAGAGCATGAATTCCTCTTCCAGGAGGACACCAAGATACCTTCATATTTTTCTATGGACTCCAGTCCCACAAATTGTCCAGGCTGTTGCTGTGATAGTTCAACCTGAACATGCAAAGAAGTGATGATGGTCTTGAGGCAGTGTGTAGTGAAAGTAGATGTTGCTTTAGACAGGTCATTCTAGTCTACCCAGTTCTTCTACTCCAGTTCAAGCTAGGCTTCAATGAATGACCTTAGGGTTTTTTAACGTTTCAATTTTCTTCAGAGAGCTAGCAGAGATTCGAAGGGCAATGTCTTAAACCTTGACATCTTCCTGGGGTATATGATTTCTTCAAAGACTTACCTTAAGCCATGCCAGTGGGGAGATATTTGTGATAGCCTCAGAACCTAAAATCAATATAATCTTCCTTTAAAAAAAATTCTTTGTAACTGAGGATTACTCACAGAATTTCAAAATTGTAAACTTTTGGAAAGAAGCAGACACGGTGCCTCAAACCCCCCAATTATCAGGTTGAGGAAATGAAGAGGTTAGAAAATCCACACTGATCATTTCTTGGTAGAACAGAATTATGACCCGAACCCCTGACTCTGAGTCAAGTATTTTATTTTCTCCACATCCTCTCTAAAATTTAATTTCTTCACGGAATCCCTCTCTAATAAATATTTCTGAAATGAAAACTGTTAATGACAAAAATATATGTTGTATAAAGAACATAATTATTTCTCCCTCTTCTTTCCAAGAAGACACAGTATAATCTCACACTTCTCTAAAAGCAAGGTATAATTTGAATGTATACATAGATATGCAACTGCTCATGCTAAATAAACAAGTGCCAGCCCTTAATAAGGAAATTCTTTACAGAAAAAAATATTCTTATTCAAATTTTAATGTTTGTGGGATTTTCCTTTTATATTCCTTAAAAGCATTTGCCATTGTAAGAACAGACAGATAATCAAACATATTTTGAAAGTTGTCTTCTGGGACCACAGTTGATACCAATTATCTTTGCAGGAAGCAGATGGTACACTCAAAGAGGTAAATTTAAAAATTTAATAAATGTAACAACGAGGCTATTTGCAGTAGTAAAGTCAAAGTTAAAGGAACTAAAGTAGAGATGATGAAACATCCAGACCCAGCAAGAGCAAAAAGTCATCACCTTTGCCTGATGTGATGAAAGGAGGGACACGATGACAGAACTTGACAGGAAGTAAAATCTGGGATCATGGTAGAAAGGTCACTCAACAGAATGTGAGGGTCCAGGCAGAAGGACACAGCCAGTGCTGATACCTAGCAGGAGGTAAAGTGGAGAATACATACTCTGACCTCTCTTTCCTTTCAAAAATCAATTTCCTGCCTCCAATTGGCCAAAGCCAACCAGAATCTAGAAAGAATAGGAGGTAGAATGAAACAGTCTATAAAGACCAGCCTTCCTCTGCACAGAGCAGGGTGGAAATGGGAGGGAAAACACCAAGATAAGCAAACAGAAAATCATCAGTAGAGTCACTGTTATTAATATAGTGTTTTAAGCAGCTGAATACAAGTCTAACTGACATCTTCTAACACAGTGGGACAAACACCATGCTCAAGGTATAACCAGATGGCTCAAAGGCCAAAGGAAGCAGTGATTAACTCTGCCAATTTGAGTTGAAGTATGTCTCAGACAGTTTTATAAACACTGGATGCTAAACAGAGAAAAATAACTTGAGCAGAGAGCCATTGGGGAATTATTAATTAATAGTTAATGATCAGGGGTGTTATGAAAGGGCAAATCACAGGATCTGTGGCCAAAAGAGTATGTTGAGATAAGATTTCTAAGGGTTTGGGGTTAATTCTGTTATTAAGTAAGAGGAGAGAGAGACTAGACATTAAGAGAGATTATGATAATGTGAGATGTAGTGAGCATGACCTTGTGCAAACAGAATGTTCAGATGTCTAAAGGAAATTATGTAGCATTAAATTCATTTTACTCATTCTTGCATTTTTGCAGATATACCATATTCTTTGTCACATGGTAGGCACTAAATAAATTCTGATTCGAATGGGGATAAATCTAGATATGTGGAACATGTATATAACTTGGAAAACTATGTTTAAAGAAAAACATAGCTTGTTCTTTTAGAAGAAGCCATACAATTAAGTGGCCCTGAAGCCTGAGTCTCATTAACTTCTGTAAACCTGCTTCTGCTCTGGATTGGATAAATGGACCCTGTCATATGTATAAGCAATTATAATGAAAGTGAATTTTATAATAGAGGAAAATTACTGTGCAAGAGAAAAATCAACACTTTTCTTATTGTTGGAGTAGGGGGAAGAGTAGGAAATGGTTGCTGAAATTTTTAGGTCAATGGTAGACTGTTCAGTAGTTCAATGATTCCAAAAAAATACTTATGAATATATTTAATGCACCAGGAATTTGGCTAGAAAATATAGACGGAAAGTCTCCTAGATAGCACATTATAAAGGGAGAAACCAGGAAAGCTAAATTATATGCTATGGTGAATGCATAAAAATGGTGCTAGGAGGACACAGAACAGAAAAGCATATACAACAGTCTTGGCTCTCTGTAGTTGGAAGTATGATGATATATCCAATCGGAGATTTTCTAGCATCAGCACACTGATCTGATCACATTTTAATTTTGGAAAAGTCTTTGTTAGCAGTGCAACAAAAGATGACTTGATGATAGTATGAGCAGGGGAGCTATTTCAGAAAAAGAGTTGTGGGATGATGTAAGAAAGGAAATAATAACGGAACTACAACATGGGCAACGAGTACTGAAGGAGGGCAATTTTAATAGACTGAATAAGTAGAACTTGATTCTGGACAGTTGGACAATGATATGTATGAAAGGGAGAAAAGGGGAAATACCAAATTTTTGGATTAACTGACTGTTTAATGATGCTTTTAACCAAAGTACAGAATATAAAAAGAAGACCAGATTGTGGGAAAATGTTAATTATCTTGGGTTGAGATATATATGTTGTGTCTGATCTTCCTGTGAAGGGTGAAGGTAAGATGACCAGTAGACAGTTGAATGTACAAATCTGGAGCTCAGGGCAAGGTATGCCTTCCAGATACAGATTTGGGCAGTGGATATACACAGGGCAATTATAGCTAAGAGCATGGGAGAGATCATGAGTAAAAGTTGGACTACCTTCAACTCTAAATAAGAAACAAAACAAAACCCTCACTGAGAGTGGATTAACCATGGTAATATTTACTTACTTGTCTCCATTAAAGTTCAGAGCCATTCATTCCACGTTTTGTATGGCAGCACTAATCTACAAAATCCCTAGTAACCCAGTGTTTCCATATATCCGAGAGAATTACCCCCCAATTTAGTGGCATAGAACAAAACAAACATTTACTGTGCTCAGGTTGTGTGGGTGAGGAATTTGAATGGGTCATGGAATAATTTGTGTTTGCTCCAGTGCTGAGAGTGTCAGCAGAAGGACTGGAAGGCTGGAGCTGGATCCATTGGAAGTCTTGCTTTGTCATAGTCGGGTTGTGCCTCTCCATGAGGTCCTTCCACTGTGCTTCTACTACATGGGGGCCTGGTCCTATGGATAAGTGTCTGGGGGTGTGGGGAGGAAAGAAACTTGGGAAATGCTTTCTTGTTATGACCCAGCCTCAGAAGTCTTACAGTCACACAATCCTTGTGGTGCAAAGTCCTCTGTCCAGGAAGCATTAGGATACAGGAAGAGTGTACCTAGCGCTCACCAAATTCATTTTATGTAATGTTATATCCTATTGGCCAGAGGTAGCCACATCTTCACAGATAGTTGCAAGGAAAGTGGGAAATGCATTATTCTGGGTGGCCATTATTCCCAGCTAAAAAATCAAACACGTGGTGAAAAAAACCAATGAGCAATCTCTAGTATGAGAGTCAAGTTAGTAACTATATGAAACTTGCTTTGTTTCTAAACAGAATTGCAAACAAAATTGTTACATTTCCATAGATAGTTATATTGAAAGAAAGCTCTTATTGCTATTTTGGTAAGAAATCAATTTTTTATAGACACATAGCTTCTGCTATAATGTGTAGACTCATGAAAATTATGATATTCATCATTTTAAAACAAACTATTCTTCAACACTGTCAATTTTACTGTCTGCTAATTTGACTTCCCCTGCTTCAGAGCCCTATGTATTCGGTTTGTTTGACATTGAGTCAAATTGGTAGTAAAGTGAGGATTGTTGACAGCTGCATAGGCCAATTTTGTAAGTTCAATTTGAAATGAATGGATTGAAGAAAAAAATTTACTGTCAAATATTTTCTGCTCAGGTTTGGCAATTCCATCATTGATTCTGATCAGGGCTAAAAGCACTATGCTCTTTTTCCATATAAAAACATTTCGAGTGTAGTTTTCTGAACAATGGGAAAAGGGGTAATACAATGCAATAATAAGAGATTCCCACTGCCACAGCACTGAAAATGACAGACCAAATAGGAGTGAGAGGCCTGCTCGCTGTTTTCACCTGTACACAATTATTCAACTAATATCCCCCAGCACCCCATTTCCTCAACCTGTTAGTTTGCAGTGCTAGAAAATGAGGAAAGTTATACATTTCTGATCCTGGCATGATTTCTCAAAATCTTTAACATTCCAATGAACATAATAAATCTCCAATAAGAGATATGCTCTGCAATATTTTTTAAAACTTTTTTTTTGCAGAATTTCTTTCTTGTAAATCATCATAAAAGAAAGAAATGTCTCTACTTCCCTCTGTGTTGGGAAAGAGAAATCTTTTTCTCTATCTTTGCATGTCCCTGTTTTAATTATGAATATAATCCCAATCACATACAGTTATGCTCCTACTCATACCAGAATCACTCAAACGTGTATGAATGTGTTAAATAGTAGGTACAGCTAGGTGTGGGGAATACACAAATTTAACTGGTATGGATAATTTCAGGGTTTATCGAGGAACTCTAGAAATAGTAGGAGAGACACATAGGTACAGATAATTACTATGACAAATGACTGTGCAGGGCACTACAAGGTCACAGGGAAATGACAGCTTGCCCATAGCAGTACAGTGGAGTGGGGTGAGGAAAAGACACTGGAGGCTGCTTGGAGGAGCTCATGCTTGGTTTCTGCTTCAGGAGATCAAAATGAGCTTAGTAAATGGGGGAGGGAACAAGGCTATTTTAGATAGAATCATAAGCAAGATCCTTGGAGTTGTGAAACTTCACGTGGAGCACACGAAGAGAACAACATAGAACCCAGGCTGGAGCAGTGTCAGGGAGGAGCTTGTCTATGATTTAAAGGAGCCAGGATTCATTCTGGTATGTGTTATTGGAGGAACTGAATAGTGGTGAAGCTTGGTAGTGGAATTTGATTTGCACTTTGAAAGCTCCTTCTAGTCATTATATAGACTATAAATATAATTCTGTATACTTATTGCTAGTTAACCAGCAAAATAATTTTCTAATGGATATTAGCTCATAGAAACATTGAAAAGTCTAGAGAAACAAGCTTGAGATTTAACTGACCGGAGAGATATGTAGAACTACACCACCAGCTGGGCAGGGGGCAGTGGCTTGCTGATGACCAACCTGACTGCAAAGGAATGACCTGACATTAAAACCTGTGCTTCCATTTCTGCACCACCCCTTACAGCCTAATGGGCATATGACCACTCACTTCATAACCAGCGTCATGTCTGTGTGTGTCTGAGTGGTGGATATGTGTCTGTATACTAACTCCACAAGACTAGGGAATAGTGTCTTTGGGATTCTACCTTTTGAAGGAGAAACTTACAATATGAGATCCTTTCAAAATGCAAAAATAGAAAATTGCTCAAAAGATAGAGGGAGCAAAAATATAAACTATGTACTAAAAATGGGAGACACTAAAATATATAGAAGCAATAGTCCAGGCAAGAAATGTCGGCCAGGATTAGCACTGCCGGAGTCAGTATGGTTCAGATGGTGAGGAAGGGGAAAGTCAAAAAGTAGCTAGGATATAAAATAGCTAGTAGGTTCTGATGAATACATGTTGGAATATAAACATGAATTGTGATTTTAAAATGCCATGTGAAGTAGGCCTTACCCCAAAATAAGGGATACAAAAAAATGCAGCCTATTGAAAGTATATTAAAGAGTGAAGAGGATAAATATAATAGTATATATTTTTAAGAATTTAGTAAGTCTTATTTTGAACATATTGAGTTTGTGTCTGCCATTAACAGCAACTAAAAAAATGTCTAGAAAAAATTGACTTATACTTGAGATTATAATGCTAAGTGAAATAAGTCAGACAGAAAAAGTAGAGAACCATATGATTTCACTAATATGTGGTATATAAAACTGAAAACATAAAAAGAACAAGAAAAACAAATGAAGAAACAAAACTCAAAGACACAGACAATTGTTCAGTGGTTTCCAGAAGCTAAGAGGGGAATGGGATGGTAGATGAGGGTAAAAGGGATCAAATGTATGGTGATGGAAGGAGAACTGACTCTGGGTGGTGAACACACAGCGTGTTATATGGATAATGTATTACAGAATTGTACACCTGAAATCCATGTAATTTTGCTAACAATTATCATTCCCCATAAACTTTAATTAAAAAGAAAAAAAAATGATGTATAACTTTCATACTCTAGAGCAAGCAGGAATAAAAGAATCAATTAAAAAGCATATGGGTGGAATCGATATAAAATCAATAAAAACATATGGATGGAAGTCAAAACCCTAAAAATAAATGTGAAAGCCCAGTGAATGTGAACCAACCTGTAATAATCAAAACTATCATAAATAAGAAAACTACAGGTCTTGAATTTTGGTTATTTACATGGTTAACCGAACCAGCAGCTCAGACAGACATGTGGATTGATAGGCTCCTGGGTGGTAAAGTTCTTTTTGCTGTTGTAACACATTGTTACACACTTAGCAGATTAAAACAACACAAATTAATTTTCTTGTAGTTCTGGAAATCAGCAGTCTACAGTAGGTCTCACTAGACTGAAAGCAAGGTGTTAGCAGAGCTGTGTTCCTTCTGGTGGCTCTAGGCAGAATTGGTTCTTGATGTTTCCAGCTGTGAGAGCCTGCTGTGCTTCTTGATAACACACCCATTCTTCCATCTTGAAAGCCAACAGAGTAGCTTCTTCAGATTCCTTTAATCTAACTCTTCTGCCTGCCTCTTCCACGTATGCAGACAAATGTAATTACTTTATGCCCACCTGGATAACCCAAGAAAATGTCCTCATTTTAAGGTCAGCTACTAGTATTTTTAACTCTGTTTGCAACCTTAATTCCCCCTGGCAGATTCACATAGCATACTCACAGGTTCCAGGAGTTAGGACATGGGTATCCTTAGGGACTTAGGAGCAGTATTTTGCCTGATACAGGTGTCAAAAAGTTTTAATCTCCGAGTTATACCCAAGTACTCTCTGCTTTGTTCTCCTTGCTCTTCCTTCTCTTCTGTAACCATGTGCTTGCAATGAGTCTCTCTCAGCTTGAATTATCTAGAAGGGTTTCTGAAATAAGGGATTGAGTTCTAGCTTTATCTAACCAACAAAATACCTTCCAGGCAGAGGAAATTGTTGGGACAAAGTCCCTGACACTTGAGTTGTGGTGTGTTGTTCAAAGACACACGTGAAGTTCTGCGTGGGTAGAGCACAGAGCCCGGAAAGAGCAGTCAGGCCCGGGAAAGGGCCAAGGTGAGACAAAAGCCCAGGGAATGACCTGGATTTATTCTGAATGAGACAGGAAGTCATTGGAATGTTTTGAGCACATGAGTGATTTCAGTTGACTTAGGCTTTTAAAAGAACCTCACAGATGGTATGGAAACTAAACTGCATTTGTGTATTTTAAACTTCAAGTTTCCTCCATGCACATTTTAATGATATAGTTACAACATTACACTACATGTAACTGCACTCACACTGACCTTAACAGCTATTTCAATCCTCGTTAGCATCAAAATCTTTAAATATTTTATGTGGTCTGATTTTTAAGTATTTGCTGGCCACTGAACTTCATTCCAGTTGAAGGCACAATATGCCTCATACCTATGACATTTCTTTTATTCTGCTCATATGTGCAACCAAATTATCTGCTATAAAACTACTTCTAGTTATCATGTCTGTCCTACTGCTATTTGACTATGTAAATACTTCAAAAGAGAAAAACAACACATAGGAGAAACATAAGTAAACCCCTCATCAGAAAGAGTGATTAGTATGCAAACTGCTTAAGAGTTGAAATTTCTTTCTTTGGCATTATAATATAGAATTAGAGTGCTCGATACAGCTTACACATAGAAAAGACTCAGACATATTTTTAAAAGTATTTTTGCTGGCATATTTTATCTGGGACATGTTTTTTGTCACCAAAATTTTAGAATGGTGGATTTTTTTTTTCTTCCTGAAACATTGCTTATGTGGTTAGTAAAATTCTATTAAGTTTCCAAAGGCAGAAAAAAAGATTTAAAATTTATGTTGGTTTTAGAATAGGAAAGTAAATTAACACACAGCTGAAAATATGCTTATTTGACACTTAAATTTAATCCTTTTCATCATCTCTGTTATTCCCTTTTATCTAAAGCATTGTATAGAAATTCAATTAAATAGCATTCTATAAATTTTTCTTCCCTATATGGCTGCTTCAAAAGTTCATTAATTTTAACACAATATTTGAAAGTGGAAATTAAAGTTAAATAGAAGTGATGAATCATTTTCAAAATGATGATTCTGATGCAAGCATTAATAGATATCAAAGTAGTTGAAAAGTTGTAATTGTTTTGCAAATGTTACATATTGTTGGCATTAATTTTATAACAATTCTTGATATACATTTGGTACTCTGTATTAAGAATGAGTTCCAAAGAGTTACTTATGGGTTTTCCAAAAGACACAAAGTCAAGTAAAGGTAAACATAAAAAGTCCCCTTTTTTTCCAGAGGAGTGAGCTGTTAGTCAGACTTTTCCTAAAGGAAAAATAAACTTAACCTTAGAAATCTGTTTGCCAATAAGCTATTTCCTGTCAGTTTATGCCCATGTCCTACAAATTCAGTGTAAATTCAACTATTGGATTTGAACCATAATAATGATTTAAACTAGATTAACATACTTCTTAAATGTAGATTTCTGTATGCTAGTAATTAAAAACTAAACAATCGATATCAATCTACCGCATTATAAAAAGAATACATTAGGGCCGGCTGAGTGGCACATTCGTTAAGAGCTGGTTTTGGGATGCCAGCGCCCCGGTTGGGATCCCACATATGAGGCCCAGTGACACTGCCCTCTACAGCTAACAATAGCTCCACCTGGAGCTGGGCTGTGCGAGCCCCGGCGACGGTGTAGGCTGCATCCCCTGCTGCAGTGGGCTGCCATAGGCTACAGTGAGTCGCCAGCAATCAGCGTGAGCTGCCAATAGCCGCGTGAGCGACCAGCCAGAGGCCAGCGACCAATCTGCCTCATCCAGGAAGAGTGCAATGATGATACCAACATGGGCCGGTGAAGCAACGTCCTCCACAACTAGACTGAAGAACAAAAAGACAGCAACTTGTCTGTTCCCTTTCCCCGATTCCCCAACACTGTTCCCCTCCCCCAATTCCCCAATAAAATCTTTAAAAAAAAAAAGAATACATTATGAAAGATGATATGACACAAGGTATATTTAAATTCTTCATCAAAGGCTATATTATATGATGTGGTTCATTTTCCTTATCTGTAAAGTGGGCATAATATTAGCACTTATCTTTTAGGTTACACTTTATGTTTGTTTCCTATTGTTGTCTTAAAATTAATTAGATGAGAATGTTGTTCCATTGCTCCAGGATAAACTTACTATCTCAGGAAGTTTCCATAGTTTAATGATGCACCTTTTGATAAAGCATCAATTTGTTAATTTATTATATTTTTGAACATTGTACTAAATCCATTAGCCTTCACCCTAATCCCTGCTCTCCCATTTTAAGTAATAAGGTAATTTGATGTTTTTATGATTTGATTATTTTAGACTAACAAGTTTCTACAATATTTACAATTTATTTTAAAATGCTTTATCATATAGAGTGTCGTATTATGTGACTGTTATTTTCGTTAAATGATAATCCTTTCATGCTTGCATGCTAATGAACAATGCATAGTCTGTATGTAGCCATCTAGCATTATTTCATAAAAGCTGCATGTCACAGGTGGCTTCTGTAAGGGTTTTTTAAAATCTGAATTTGATCAACACACTACACTTACAAAATTAACATAGTGAATGTCAGAAATGGATTTTTATTAGTGAAAATAATGTTTCATCAGTTAATACAATAAATATTTTAAGCTTTCTTTCAGAAATGTAAACATATTCCAGTTGTGTGGCATAGCTAAAATATTTTGAAACACCTCCCACACACATGTATAGAAATCCATGGGGATGGTGCTACAAGCTTGTCCGCCCAACCACTGGTATAGGTGGAACTGAGATGTCAACTCTAGTGGTTGTACAATTCTGCCTGTCTCTGGAAAGTTAAAGGCCTGCCTTATGTGAATCTTTTAAGATGTGGTTAGGAAACCTAACAGGACAGAACTGTTTATTCAAGCTGACAGAATGAGCTGTTAGAACTGTTTTGTGGCAGCTTGCTAATAAATACATGATTAATAAATGTCTGCATGGGTGGCAGAGAATTGGTTGTGGGCCTTGCTTATATTATGTGTTGAGCAGTTTGTGGGAGAGTAGTTCATTGCCACACACCTCAAACATTTTTGGAGGCTACAATGCATTACTCAGCCAGCTTTGAAACACAAATAAATCCTATAGCGTTCAACTCTCTCCTTCTGGAGTAGAAAAATGAAAACTAACATGAAAGGATCTGTAGGAAAGATAAGGATAGACTGGGTTAGAGAATATGACTTTGATAGTGTCAGAGGGCACAGTTTTAAAAAGAATTTCTGTAAAGATTTATCTGCATATGAGAACAGCAAGCTCTTCTTGAGCACTTATTTCCAAGGCTGTTTTGAATTTCAAACCCCATCACCACCTCACTTCTCTCATCAAGTAATTCAAGGTCATCTCAATTTCTGAGTTCTCCAGGTGTTAAAATCCAGAAAGAGGACTTACATAAACTGCCTAAGAACTTTGCCCAGGAGGAGATGGAATACATGCTGTCAGAATTAGGCACACTGGGGCTTGCCTTCTGCTGTAAGGTTGCTTCTGCTTGCTCATTCTATGCAAGGAAAGCCATTTGCTTCTTTTTTACAAGACTGAGGTGATTTGCCTGACTTTCTCATTAAAGCACAGGACCAATCACCCCAGTCTCCTGCTTTATGGTCCATCAGGTTCTGTTCCCTGTCCTGTGTGTGTGTAAGGCCCTTCTCCCCCTCCTCCAGAATTTAAAGTCCCAGCCACTCCTGCATTTTTTAGGGAAAGTCTTCGCCTTGTAATTCATTCTCCTTTCCCTCAAACACACTGGTGTGTCTCCTCTTCCTTTTGGGTCCTTTATACCATGCTGTATAGAATTACCCCAGCCTTTGTCATCATCCCAAGATCATATATCAGAATCTGGAGATGTTAAAAACTGTTGCATTTATTCCTAAATCTCATTCTTTATATGCACCTAATTTGTTGCAAATTTTTCTGATAGATTTACAAAACAGATTTTGATAAAACGCATTGTAAACGTTATTAATAAGGACTTTAAAAATTTATTTGAGTTTAACTGGGAAATAAAGAATTAACTATGATCTATTCATTTGTGGTAAAATGTGTTAGGTTATGTTATAAGTAGATCTGTTTAGATTTTGCTCCCAAATGACCTAAAACTCTTTGGTTCCAAAGATGGGTAAGTAGTGTTTCTCTAAACCTTTGTAGAAAAGTGTAGAAAAAGTGTAGAAAAACACTTTACCACAAATTGAGATTGTAAATGGGAAGCTATTGTAATTATGAGTGTAAAGTTGGTGAAGGATAGACAAGCAGACTGACGGACTTAACAGAGTTAAGAGCTAGATCCATCCATATACAGTCATTGTCATTTATGACATAGGTAACAATGCAGTGAAGGGATACTACATTTTAAGTTATCATGTTAGATCAATCTGATACTTATAAAAATGATTTTCAGGTAGATTACCAATCTAAACATAAAAAGTAAAATAATAGCCTATAAGACTAGGTAGGAAAGTATTTTTCTGTAGTTGTGGTAATAAATATTTTCTTATCAATAAAAAAAATTATCAGACCTAAGGAAAAAGAATAATAAATTTGGGCTACATTAAAATTAAGATTTCTGTTATTCAAAATATACCACTAAGAAATAAAACATTAGAGTATGCAATGAGAAAACATAATATATATTATAAATCAAATTTTTTTTAAGGAGAAAAATAGAAAATGGGCAAAAGAAGTGAACAGGCACTTCACAAGAGAAAACGAATATATGGTAAATATAGACACAGAAGAGTGTGTTTAGCTTTTTTGTCTTTAGGTGATACAAATTAAAATCATTACAAGATACTGTTAATTAATCCATGAGAATGATGACTGGAAAAGAAGATAGGGGACAAAGAGAACTATCATGCACTACTGGTGAATGTAAATTGGTGAAAACACTTTAGGAAGCTATGTGGCAGTATATACTAAAACTAACCATATGTATGTTTATGAGCTATCAACTCCAATCCTTGATATTCAACAGAATTGCTTATATATACCCACACTAGACATGCAGTCTGCACATGGTAACACTATAGTATCAGTCAAACATTGGACAACACCCAGGTGTTGACCAGCAGAAGAACAGGCAAATAACTTGTAATAAAGTATTCATAAAATTGATTACTCTGCCAAAACAAAAAATACTATTTTTTTTTTTTGTTGCCACAAGCAAAAAAACAAAGATATAGCTCACAAAGATAATGTTAAGCAAAAGAAAGCACAAACAAAAGAGAAGAATTTCAGGTATGTAAAAAATGAAAAATGCATAAAGGTAAGAATTCATACAGGTAAATCTCTGGTGTTATAAGTCAATGAAGAGTTTACTTTGGGGAGAATAGTGCCTTGAAAGGCCATAAAGGAAGCTCTTGACATGAAAGTATGTTCCATTGCTTGATCTGAGTCCCAGTTACATGGGTGAATTCATTTTGAGAAAATTCATTGCTTAATGGTGTCTACACTTTTTGATGTATATTATCATTCATAAAAGTTTACTTATTAAAAATTCCGAACTTAATAATTCTTTGAGAAACAAACTTATGAGTTTTTTTTCTGATATTTAATTAAGTGGTAATTACAGAAAATACAAAACACTCCAAAGATATAAATAACATTTATTTGTAAGTACACTTGAAGTGTAATCTTTAAATTTGATTTACAATTAAAACCAAGGAAGAAAAATAATTTCAAAGGTTTGTAAAAGTACTAGTCAAATCTATTTATCTACTACCAAAGGTAAAAGATAAAAGAAATGTTTTTGTCTTCAACTCTGTAGCAGTATGACTGAAACCATTAAGATACTTGATGTACCACACTTGAGTACTCCTCACAAAACATTGCTCAGATAGAATTGCTGCTCACATAGTGTGTAAAGGGTTTCATAGTAGTTCTCTAACTTCAGAAAACTCACTAGAGAAGGTCACTCTTACTATTATCTACACTTATATTAAAATTTGTATATCTCACTGCATAACAACGTATTTCACAACATAAATTTTCCAGTGAGAAAAGCCTGAGGTATGAGGTATATTAAAGGTAAAGGTTGTTTATTAAATATGAGCCAGGCACTCTGTGATCAAAAAAAAAAAAAAAATCCCTGACATTGTGAAGGTTATAGTTCAATTGGCAGTGAAAAGAAATGGATAAATTCGTAAGTAAAGCATTTATTATGGAATATGATTAAAAGTAGTATTAAAAAAAAAGAAGGAAGAGGGAAAGAGAACATGGAGTAAGAGGTTGCTTAAAATATAACATGTGAGCAAAGACTAGAAGAATGTGAGGAAGTTGACCATAGGAATATCTGTAGGAAGAAAGTTCTTGGAAAGAAGATAAGCTGGTACAAACTTCCTGAAGTAGAAGTGTAGCTATATTTTTGTACTTGGAAAACAGGAATGAAGCCAACTGTACAGAAATACAGTGAAAGGGGGAATAAGAGTGAGGCTCAGGGAGAAAATTGAAGGTGAGATGTTGCAAAGCATGGTAGGACCATCTGAGAATGTCTGGTTTTCACTGCTTGTACTTGAAAGCCATGGAAATGGTTTGAGTGGAAGTATGACACAACCTGCCTTACAGAGTGAGACTGAAGAGAAACCAGTCAGCAAGTTATTTCATTTCTACTGATGTCATATTATAGTGGCAAAGGTGATATCGTTGAAATTGATGAGTTATTGTCAGATCGTGATATATCACAAAGCATGAACTGGCAGGATTAGTTGACAGATTGAATGAGGGATGTGAGATAAAGATGGGAGTCATAAATGGTTCTAAGGCTTTCACTTGAACATCTCAGATCGGGAAGACTACTGGAGCACTTAGTGTAAGAGAAATAATGTGAAGTTTGTTTGGAGACATGTTAAATTACATATAGCAATTGGATTTTTAAATGCAAATATTGAATGAACAGATACATATATCAATCTGAAATTCAAGAAAGTGATTTGGATACAAATCAAAACTACATTTTGTGAGTTATCAAAATGTAGATGCCATTAAAAGCAGAAGACTAAATATGAAGAGTGACTATATATACAGATATTCAAGGCTCCATCCCTGGCATACATGTATATCTAGAGGTCAGCATTATGAAATGGAGTCACAAAAGGGTCTTATATCTTTCCATGAGAGAGGGAGACATGTAATGAATATATTATCCTGGCATCCAACCCATGAAAATATTTCAAGGGCTAAGTAAATGCACCAAATATTATTGATGGGTTAAGTAAGAAGAGGATTCACAATGAACAATTGGATTTAGCAGAACAGAGGTAAAAATGACAGTGACAGGAGCACTTTTAGATGAAACAGGGAGTAAGAGAGGCAATGAGGTAAAAGAAACTGGACTCAACTGTGTAGAAAGCTCCTACAAACAGTTTAAAAGGAAGCACAGAAATTTAGCTATTATTGGAAAATATAGGGTCAAAAGAGTGTTTTGGGATGTTATTTTATTGTTTTTCATTTTGTTTTGCTTTTACATTGTCACATTACGTCATGCTTGAAGCTAATGAGGATAAATGAGGAAAAATAATAAGGCTTCAAAGAGAGGTGGGAATTTCCAAGTAAGTGAGGATAAGGCCAAAAATGGGTGGCATTAAACATGAGGTCTGTAGAAACAAGAGTGAAGGAAGTGTTTAAAAGTTCAGACATACATAATGAATAGACATGGAGACAGGAGTTTGCAAAACTCTTCTGATTAACTCTTTTTCTCAGATAATAATAATTAACTAAAAAAGAGGATCAATAGAAAATGGGGGTGGGGGAAACAGACAGGAATATATTCCTTAGCAAATAAAATCAAATACAAGAAGGCTGGCCGAGTGGTGTGATGGTTAAGAGCTGGCTTGGGATGTCAGCTCTGAGCAGCAGGGCCCTGGTTCAGATCCCACATATGAGGGCCAGTGACACTGCCCTCTGCAGCTAAAGTGGTGAGCAACAGCTCCACCTGTAGCTGGGCTGCTGTGAGTCACCAGCGACTGGTGTAGGCTGCAGCTCCTGCTGCAGTGGGCTGCCTAAGCCACAGTGAGTGGCCAGCAGCCAGTGTGAGCAGCCGGTAGCTGGTGTGAGCTGCCAAGACCCACCGTAAGCGGCCATCCAGAGGCCAGCGACCGATCTGCCTCACCGGCAAGGGCGCAATGATCACAATACCAACATGAGCCAGTGAAGTAATGTCCTCCACAGCTAGACTGAAGAACAAAAGGACAGCAACTTGTCTGTTCCCCTCCCCCAATTCCCCAATAAAAAACCTTAAAAAAAATCAAATATAAGAGCTTAGTTGATGTCAACTATTCTTATTAAAACTTTCACATTTAATTTTAAATAGCATAGTTATAAATTTCAGAGATAAAATTACAATACATATAGAGATGAAAACTTCGCTGACAATCATATGATCTCAGAGAAAGCATAGCCCAACCTGATCATCTTGTACAGAAAGAGTAAATAAGCACAATAAACATATTATCTGTCAAGGATTCAACAGACTACATAAGTTGGAGTAACCTTCCCATGGAGAACCACTAAAAAAGTTGCACAATATACTATTTTTGTCTGCTTGAAGTTGTTGGAGATATCAAGACAGTGAAGCATTATTCAACTCATATCTGGGAGCACATAGAATACCAGTGAATTGATTCTGGCATTTGAGATAACTTATAACTATGATTCCAGAAAAGGCAATTAGGAGGCTGAGGAGCTGAGGGCCAGCCAAATGGCGTGGTGGTTAAGCGCTGGCTTGGGAAGTCAGCAGCCCCGGTTCGGTCCCACATATGAGGGCCAGTGACACTGCCCTCAAAAACAAAACAAAAAATAGGAAGCTGAGGAGCTGAGCAAAACATTACAGAAACTCAAGTACATAGCATATTTGGAAATGACAACTAGTGTTCAGGGCCACTGAGGAGAAAGGTTGGTAAATCTCTTCCTACAGATTAGGATTCCAAAAGGTGAATTCAAAATAGATGGGCCTTTGCTTAGTTTTGAATTATCTGAATCCTTGGAACTGAGATTGTTAATATTCTTGCCAGAAGCAAACCAGAATTATCCTTGAAAGAAGATATCGAAATGGAAGGACTAAAATGATTTATATGTGGCTCAGTTGGTTAAGAGCATGCTCAAGAGTGCGAACTGAGCTCTGAGCAACAGCAGTTCGATGCCCAGCTAGAGTTGAGCTGCCGCTGAGCTGCCAACAGGTGGCAGGACAGCTCAGCTAAAAAAATAAAATAAAATGATTTATATAAACTTTAAATACAGTGTTCAGTATACAATAACAATTTGTCAGCTACATAAGCAGAGACTAATGCAAACCAGAATCACAAACAGGTAAAAGAAACAGACTCATAGGGCTCCAGATATAGGAATTAACAGATATAGAATTTTTTTAAATTTTGCTGTAATATTTGAGGGGAAAAAAATAACAGATCTTAGAATTTCATAAGGAAATTTTATAAACTACAAAAAGTAATTTTTTTGGGGGGGTAGAGGGAATTGGGGAAGAAAAGCAGTGTTGGGGAATTGGAGAAGGGGACCAGCCAAGTTGTTGTTCTTCAATCTTAGTTTGGGGGCCAGTGAATCTTAGTGAAGGGCACCAGTCACCATTTGGCAGCTCATGCCCTCTAAGCTCAAAGTGTTATGTTCAATTTTAGTTGTGGGTGGGTGTAGCCACCATCCCATGTGGGAGTCGCACCCATCAGCCTTGTTGTTAAGAGCATGCACTCTTTCCACTGAGTCATGCAGGCAGCAGCTCAGCTCAAGGTGCTTAGTTTAGTCTCAGTTGCGGGAGGGGATAGCTACTATCCAATGTGGGAATCTAACCTGGCAACCTTGTGGTTAAGAGCATGCACTCTATCCATTGAGCCATCCGGGTGGCAGCTCAGCTGAAGGTGCCAAGTTCAGTCTTAGTTGCAGGCAGACATAGCTCATCATTAAATAGGCAGTCTTATTATTAAGAGCACGTGCTGTTACCAGCTGAGACATCCTGCCACCTATTGGCAGCTCAGTGGCAGCTCAGCTCGGGGACAACATCACTGGCCCATGTGGGAATCGAACCAGTGGCCTTGTTGCTCAGAGCTCGTGCTCTTAGGGTAACTCTTAACCAACTGAGCCACTTGGCTGGCCCCAAAAAGTAATTTTTAAATGGAGATTTAAAATAAAATCCAATAAAAATTTTAGTCATAAAAAATAACCAAAATTAACTTTCAAATAGATATGTTAAATATAGAAGATCAGATGGTCAATTACAGCTGAGAGATGGAAAGAGTAAAAAAAATCAAATGGAAATATTAATTGAAAACTGAGTAGTCACCATGAAGAAAGCCTTCAACATGCTCATAAATAGACTTATGCAGCTGAAGGAAAAAAATTGAAGGTAGGTTAAACTGAAGATAGAAATTACCCAAACAGAAGCACAAAGCAAAATAAAGAAACAAACCAACAAGGAACTGTAGAATAATATCAAATAATCTAACACACAGCATAGATCAGAAGGAATGTTGGCAGTGATGATGACTGAGAAATTTCAAAAATTAATGAAAGACACAAAACCACAGATCCAAGAAGCTCTGAGAACACCAACAAAGACATAGGAAACCACGCGAACACACAGAGGCATAACCTATTCAATTATTAAAAACAAAGGAAACTGAAAAAAAAAACAATCTTAAAGGCACCAAGAGTAAAAACACACATTACATGTAGAGAAAAAAAATTATAGCAGATGTCTCATCAGAAATAATGTTTGATGCAGGACAGTGGAGTAACATCTTTACGGTGCTGAAAGAACAAACTGTCAAACCAGAATTCTGTATCTTTCAAATATGAAGGAAAAATAAGGCTGTCCAGGTAAACAAAATCTACAAATTTATTGTCAGCACAGTTATTCACAAGACATGTTAAAGGAAGTTCTTCTAGCAGAAGCAACATGATAAATACCTTCTATTGCTTTCATATCCCTGTACTTTCCCATTCTTACCTGACACAGTCCATTTGACCAATGACTTCAAATAATCAATTTTCCTTAATTGAATAAAATACTTTAACTTTTATCTAATCAGGAATGACTCTTTGCCTAAGGTGCACAATTTGCCTAAGGTACATAATAATACAGTAAAACATTAATCTATCTTATGGGACTATTCATTCATTAATTCATTGATAGTAAATATTTTTTGAGCATTCATTATATAAGGCATGACACTAGATGATTCCTTCATATGCTGTTTCATTTATTTACTTAGTGACTAGGTATTGAGTGTCAATAATATTATAGACTGCATACTACTAGTCACAATATGATATATACATTATTAATAATGTGTTATTCTTGTCCACATGGGTTACTAGATTCTGGTTGGAGATAGATAGATAGATGATAGATAGATAGATAGATAGATAGATAGATAGATAGATAACTCTAGTTATAATTAAATAGGATGAATCACATCCAAAACAGTATAAAATTTTACATTATCCTTTCCAAATGTATACCCATCAAGCTATTTTCACTTAAACTAATATATTACAGTGAATTTGGCACATATGAATGGGCACTAAATTCTATTTTGCAGACATTTGTTTCATTGCGCTCTAGCTCATGTGTGTGCATGTGCCAGTGTGTATATGCATGTGTCAAAACTTAAATCCCCTCTCATTTTAAGCTAACCCTCTTAGTTTTATGATCCACTCACTTAATGAATACAATTCTGAAGGTTTCTTCATATTACTGATGAAATGGAGAACAGCTCTGGTTCAAAGACACTCTCACAGAGGCAGAAATCGTCCTCTAGCCTAAGAGTTAGCAAACCTTTTCTGTCAAAGGACAAATGCAAATAATAAATATCTTGGTCTTTGTGGGTAAATGTCTCTATCTCACATTCCTTGCATTTTTATCACAGTTGTCTAAAATGTAAACACCTTTCTTAGTTCATGGCCTGACAAAATAAGGCTGCAGACTGAATTTGATCTGTATCCATAGGTGGTCAACATTAGCTCTGGAAAACTGGAATCATTGGTGGGTGTGCCACATCCTGTTTGAGATAGTTCAAACAAGTGTCTATTCTCCTGTCAATGAAAGAAATGTCCAAACCTGGAGAGAAGTTTAATGAGTTTATTTGAGCCAACCTGATGACAATTGCTGGGAAGCAAAAGTCTCAATGGATTAAAAAAATGCTCCAGAGAATGTCAATTTTGCAGCTCATTTTATTATTATTTTATTTATTTATTATTTATTTAGTTATTTATTTATTTTTAATTAGTTTCAGGTGTACAACACAGTGCAATAGTTATACATTTTACCCCTCAAAGTGACAACCCCCCACCCTCAATTCGCCTCCCCATTCCCCCCCATATCATATATATCTATTACTTTTCCTCTGACTCTCTTCCACAGTATAATCCACATCCCGTGACTATCTATATATATATTCAATTACAGTAGGTATACAACCTCCTCTTCAGTTATACAGTGCAGTGATCAAACCTCTACTCCATCCATGAAATGGTCTCCCTAACAAGACCTATGACCATCTGACATCCCACAAAATATTTACATTATTAATTATATTCCCCAAACTGTTTTTCATATCCCAATGGCAATATTGTAATTGCCTATTTTTGCTGTCTAATCTCTTCCCCTTCTCCCTCATCCCCATCCCCCTCCCAATTAGCAACCCTGATTTTTCCTCTATATCTATGAGACAGTTTCTGTTTACTTTGCTCATTCATACAGTTTTTCAGATTCCACATATGAGTGAGATCATATGATATTTGTCTTTCTCTGACTGACTTATTTCACTCAACATAATAGTCTCTAGGTCCATCCATATCATTGCAAATGGTACGATTTCATTCTTCTTTATAGCGGAGTAATACTCCATTGTATAAATATACCACAGTTTCTTAATCCAGTCATCTACCGATGGGCATTTTGGTTGTTTCCAAGTCTTAGCTATTGTAAATTGTGTGCAGCTCATTTTATATATTAGAATCAAAGGAGGAGACATAAGGAGGGTTACATGAAATCCATTGGTGGTAGATTAAGGGAGTGGGAGAAAGCACAAGGGGGACATCTCTGAGATTAGATAAAAAGTAAAATGGAGAGACACACACTTCTACATTGGTGGGTACAGGATAGTTAACAATGAACATTTACAGCACATAGCGGTGGTATTCGGGGAACATGATAACAATGAGGGATTCTCTGGTCTCCTGCTCTGTAGCTGTGGGTTGTACCCTGAGGGGCCCAGAAAAAGGGATTGCTCTGACATTCCAAGGGTAAGTTTTCTTAGATACAAAAAGACAATAGACTGGCTCACTTAAGGTAAACATTGATTTTTATTAAGGAAGCTAAAGGCCAAGGATGTGACTACCTGCCATGACCCGCTTTTAGTTAGACATTTTTATGTTTAGATCATCCTATGTTATTAATTTTGGTCTCTGAGTTTGTGGGGCCTGCCATGCTGGCCTCCCCTGAGCTTGTCAGGTATAGTATGTGGCCCCTTATTCATACACACTCCAAACTTTAAATTCATGGAGTCTACATTTATAATCTTAGACTACCACAACATAGTAAATGTAAAAGGCTTTGTTAGGATACATATAAATTAACTCATGGAATATAACAGTTTAATAAATTTAGAAAGAATCCTTTAAAAACTTGTTTATAATCTATCATAAATGAATGCATATTAACTTTTTATAACTTTGGCTTCCATATCTAAATTCTTAAACACCACTCGATTTTATAATTTTAGAGTTTTTATAAGAACTGATTACATGCTTCTCTACACTATATATTCTAAAATCAACCTTTTCACTTCTTCAAAAATGACCTCAGAACTTCAGTCTTGGCACATAATTCCATGATTATATCCAATATTCTCTTCAGTACCTGAGGCAATAATATCCCTGGGACTGAATATTCACCATTTTAATGGCATTCAGCTTTCTTATTTTCATTTTGAGAATCTTTGACTTCAATTTTGTCTTATCTTTTAAAAAAATTATTTGCAGCTAAAATATGTTCTTCTAAACTGAGTGAACAGAAGAAAATGGTCTATATATTTTTTTCAATTATTGAGATGATTCTTTAGCTTAAAGTAAACAAAATTTATAAATGCCTATTTTGGTTGCCTAAAGTTTTACACAATTCATAGTTTATTCTGGATTTGAGAATTTTCCAGCTGTTCTTACAGAATTTTGCCTTTGTTTTATAGTATCTCCACTACTGTTGTATAGGACAAGACAAGAAACGATCTCACACTAAAAGGTTTTGGAATAATAATGACACAAGACATGCAGACTGCAGCCTGAATGATATTTTCCTTTTTTCTCTTTTTACCTTCTGCCTAAAATGAAAATGATTTATAAAAACCCTCCCAACATGGGTGTTCAGCAATGTTTTTGCAAAGTACCTTCATGGAGTGAGTTCGTATACAAAGAAAACTGCTTTTCCTGAATTTCAGCATTTGCATGGATTTTTGCCAGGAAAATTAGGAAGAGAAATAATGGCTGTAATAGAAATACAGTTGACAAAGTTTATATACTTGGGGTAGAAGGTCACTGCTTTAACAAATGAACAACTAGCTACTGCCAAAAGAGAAATCCAAAGGCCTCGGCAATAAATAAATCACTTCCAATATCAGGAAACAGCTATAGTGGGATGGCACATGGGGCAACAGCGAAAGTGGTCAGCAAGTGTGGGTAAAAAAAGTGTCAGTGAATTAACACAAGAAATGAAGGGAACTTAAACAGGACCAGATAGCCCTATGCTAGCTAGGGTGCAAGGAGTTGCTGATGGAGCAAGGCTTAATAATGTTAACGTTTAAGAAAACAGGGCTTATATGTCAACACCAAACACAATTATTGCGTGACTGCATATTAGTTGCATGAACTGTAAGAAAGCTCATTATACAGTTTGCAGTAGTTATGTTTGCTAAAGTCATCGGGAACACCAAATAACAAACACAGAATTATTGTGCTTAGGAAGAGACAGGGTTAGATTCCTGCCAGCCCATTGTCAACTGACCAATATATAACTTTACGTTATGTGCATTGCTGTTTAAAGACAACTGATTTAATATGTATTGTTGATCCATTAACTCTGAACTCAGTCCACAGCACTGTAACTCATTCCTGAACAGAGCTTATCTAGCCCACCTACATTCTCTCCATAAGGCACATCACAGCTTCCTCTGCTAAAGAACGCTAGACAGCAAGCACTTCAGCACTATGGTTTGGGGGGCATTTTCAATGAAAAAATTACTCACAAAAAGTGAAAAACATGACACTGAAATGAACTGTGAAAAAGATAACTGCTTGCGGTATGAGAGCCGAAACAAGAAAACAGAGTGTCACTTCAACTTCAAATAAGGATGTTCACCTGAGGACACTCAATTTGTCACCTCTTTGTGCACACACATGTCCACAAATAACTGCGTGAATGTCACAAGTATTGTTTTGGGGGTTACAAATAAATTTTAACCAGTAGGCAAATTCTCAGATACAGAATCTTTAAATAATGAGGATTAAGTTTCATGTTCCATAGTGTGGGTTTAATTTTCATCATAAATTTTCTCATGTTTGGAATACTATGGTGCTGCTAGGGAAAGGTATCTGAATAGGGTGGATAGAAGTTCAGGACACACATTCCCACTGGGAACTCAAGTGGCCCACTTGCCCTTTTGGCCTCACTGGAATTACAAAGTCTAGTGAAATTTATTTCACTAGAAAGTGGGTCACTTTAGGAAAGGGACTAACCTGCCTTGATCACAGTTGCATTGTGAGCTCAGTATCTACCACAAAAAAACTTCATAAAGACAGTTGTTGAAAACATGTATTTATATAAACCCTCTCAGTACCATTTGTGTTTTCATTGCCCACATTTTATTTTTCAGCGTTTTTCATCACTCTCCAGTATTCTCCTTTTTAAAATCTTTAGTATTGAAACAATTCTATCTTTTAGTATTTTTAATTTTGCTTTCCTAAACTGTATTTTGTTCCTTTTCTTTGGCTATAATAATGTTTAACATTTTTATGGTCACCATCATCCAAGGTTTTTGAAATTTCTAGTTATTGTTTTATTGTGTATTAGGTCAAGTTTAGTAGTTCATATTGATTCTTCAAGTTGCTAAAGGAAAACCAAGTTACCAATGCAATTAAATCATTTCTAATATACCCTATTTACATGCACTCACACAAATTTCTTTCATTAATAAAATAGTAATTTGGATATTTAAGAGACAGTGTCTCCCCAAACTGCCCCCTTCCCCAGGAATCACCTGAAAAATGTATGGGGAAAACATCATCTATGTCCTCCTTTTAGTTAGAAAATGAAACATACATTGCACAGATCACATTTCTGTTTTATTTTTTTGGCCTTTTCTCCCTTTTTAACTCCTCTTCATCATCTGATTTCTTGCTTACTATTCACAGATTTTTTATGCGTGTTGCTGTTCACCCTTTAAAAAAAACAGAAACAGTATGTCATATGCTGCATATATTTCTTCCAGCCTCCCTGTTTCAGTCTTTCCTTATACAGCCTTAACCATCTCAGGTTCTGACTCTCATGGTAACTTAGATGCTGAAGTCTGCACCTCATCCCAATGATTTATAACCTATTCTGAGAGCACAGATAAACTTAGTAACAAGAAAAAATTGAGTTGCTAATTTCTTATATTTTAAGCCTGACAACTAAGCACACTCAAATAATCTTTTTTCTTGAAAATAACAGAAACTTCAAAAATCAATTTAGCAAAAAACATGACTTTATTGTTTGGATAAAGAGACAATATTTCATTTAAGAGGCAGAATGAGCACAGACATTTACTTTTTCTGCCTCCTGAGAACTGAATATAAACTGTAGTAAAGGAAGTTAAGGGAAGTAATACTATAATAAAAAAGACAA
This sequence comes from Aselliscus stoliczkanus, assembly GCA_033961575.1. Taxonomy (NCBI): domain Eukaryota; kingdom Metazoa; phylum Chordata; class Mammalia; order Chiroptera; family Hipposideridae; genus Aselliscus; species Aselliscus stoliczkanus. The sequence continues at coordinate 109,988,558 of CM066729.1, forward strand.
CAGGAGGGGAGCTATTAGTGAAACCCACTTATAAGATTGTTGATAAAGGTGAATATTATATTCCTTGTTCAAAATGGTAAAAACAGCACCAATTTGATGGTCTAATATCTCTTGATCCTATGAAAACAATACTATGCCAGCCAGTGGGCATGATATTCTTGTAGGGCCATCTTCCTAGGAGGACCCATAGATGTAATTTCCAGAGTATGCTGAGGCATATCATTGAATCCACATATAGAGTAAAGGATCAAAGAGTGACCCGAGGAAGAAAATTGGATGTTGGGTCCCACATGAATACTTGTATGGATGCGATGCCAGCAAGGATGACACTGTTCATTTTAGCTCCCTAGCAGGGAGTTACAAATGTCAAGGAATGCAATCTAAAGTGGTGGACACTGAGTTCTCCAGGGCCCCAGCAAGCAAAGGGATTGACCCTAGGCTCATTCATTCACACTAGGAAAACAGTATGCACAAGGCTGCCATTAGCCCATATGACACATTTTGGCAAATTGGGAACAGCATCTCTTCCTTTAAGTTATTTTAGTTTTATTTGTCATAAACTTGTTGTAAAATATAGATTTTGTTAGAACATGATGCTTTGTGCTGTCACAGATATAGAAATGTAGGCATTTTCTCTATTACAGTTAAATTTCATAATCTCTTAAGACAAGAGTCTTTGAAGACTTGATAACACCATATGATATGTGCATATGGCAGTGCATGGCACGTAGTTGCCAAGTGTTTTGTTGAATAAATACTAGACCTTAACTTATATCATTTCCACAACAATATAATCAATATAAATAATATAACTGACATCAGCCAGTTCTTTGCAGGAAAAAAATGTTCAGTTTAACCCAATTGAGACTTGGTAAGTGACACTCTTCACCAGGCCTTTGAAGTTGGTCTTGCTGGGGACCAAAATTTAGCCACCCCAAAATATGTCCTTTGGGATATTGACTTTAAGCTGTCTATTAAGAAACAAAAGACTCAGAAAGAACCCTTACCTTCCCTCTCATCTGCATAAAGGAATTCAGATAGAAAAACCTGCTTAAAAGAAGGGAACTAACACTTCGGCATCATAATATGAGCTAAGTGTGGCAGACAGGGAGAAACCAAGAGAATTCTGTCAGTTAGACTGCCCTCTGCATCCCATTGTTTTTGAGTGGCTGGGAAGAATTTATTTATGTGTGTTTGCTTTTTCTCATCTCCCTGTGTATTGCCAACTTTCCCTTTGAAGACTCAGACCTCTGCCTCCCTTCCTCAGTCCAGAAGGGCATGTAAACTTCAACTGTCCCATTTGCTCTCAGGACCCATATTCTGGTGGTACCTCCCATATGGACATCCATAATCAGTTTGGTTATTTTTCCTTCTAATCAGTCTCATGTCAGTTTGATTATTAGACCTGCCAGAAGAATTTAGAAAAGTAGATGGAAAATTATATTTTCCTCCCTGCAATAACTTGTTTAATGCCTGAGTTTGGTATTCTGTACAGGTATGTAGGTTTGTTTAAAAGATATTGTCAAAGACTATTTAAAAAAATAGCCTAACTCTCCAAAACAATGGAAGTATGTATGAGAAATATCAAGGATTATCATCTTCGTTTTTATGTGTCCTTTACAATTCCTATTGCTTCAGAAATACAGCATAGAAGACTTTTCTAGTAGTTCTCATAAGGAAAATTGTGTGTGTGTTTATACAATCACAAAAGTTGTTTGTATTCCTAAGCATAATGAGGAATATGCAAAGTCTGTAAACTATTACAATCCATGCCACCTACGAATGTACTCTTCACAAACGTGACTCACCAAATAAAATCATAAAGTAGTCTGCAAATGCCTGTAGAAGAACTACTGTGGATAGGAACTGTGATGAGAACTATAAATGTCATCATAGACAAGATCACGGTCTTTTCCTTCAAGGTAATCAAACCTGTACATTCTCTAATCTCAGGTGTGCAATTCATCTCTGGCATCTTTACATCTTTGCTGTCTGCTTTTACTCCTTCAGAAGGAAAACAACTTTGTAAGTTACCAGAACCTCCATGTAAATTATTACATGGAGCTTGACAAGTTGCTTTTCTCAAGATTATATATATATATATATATATATATATATATATATATATATATATATATACACACACACACACACACACACATACTAAATTTTACCTAGTTTCAGAGAGCTGAATTAACTTACTTAAGGCCATAAAGCATGTTTGCAGCAGAAAAACCATGAATCTGAGATATCCTAGGACCTGGCACTTTTTCCCCAAATATCACTACTTGCATAACTTCAAGTGAAAAACATTCAGAAATGTTCCCCATAAAGGGGGAGAAATACATATTAATAATAACAAAAATAGCAGTGATATAAATGCATGTTTCATTAGGATCACAGAGAGAATAACAATATATATACAAATAATATAATCTATTTTAATAATGTTATGATAAATAGTTATTATTAGTATAGACTAAAAACTATAGTGTCCTGTTTATGTACCTAAAGGGGATAGCACCCTGATAGAAACCATATTACTGTTAATTACCTCAATAAAGCAATATGCCCTTCACAGCATTAACTAATTATCTTAGTTATAAAAATGAGTAATTACAGCTATTAGACTAATGGGCCTTTAATCCATAAAGAGGTCATTGTTCAGTACATAGGAATGAAAATATTGTGTGTGTTGTAGTGTGTGTAGTCTTCTACTTTATAGCTCCATGAAACCTGAATAGTGGGATACGTTAGAATCCAGTCAATCCTGATTTTAAGTTACTTGTAATCAGTGTCATGTTGTCAAACCAATGAACAATGAAAGAAGTAAATTAATTATGTAAGATATGGCTACAAGGCATGATCTAAGGAAATCCAGAAGGGGAAAGGAAGCATGTGCTATTTAGGTCTGGAAAAATGTATTACAATAAAACAAAATTTAGTCAAAGTCAGAGATGTCATACAAAAGGTAGGAACAGTATCATGGAAAGATATAATTACTCTTCCTTCTTTTTAAATTTTCCTGCTATGAACCAGAAAGGAATGAAAAATGCTATCAGATCATCAGCATTATCATTATTAGATAATAATCCATCACTGTGAAAGGTATACCCTAAACCTCTAATAGTGAAAATGTGACTGTGATTGCTAATTGCTAAGATGACAGAAGAGGGCCATCACTTGTTATTCTGGAATAAAATGGGCAAAGGAAGATAAATATTGAAAATGAGATGGGGGATAATAACTTATTAAATATTAAATAAACAAAAGGGACATGTCAATCTGCATATATTAAATGAATGTTTCCAAAGAATAGAAATAGTATGATGCATGGCTATTAATTACACAGATTTAGAAGTAGAGGGTGTAATATTCAGTTAGTTATGGCCCTTTACCCCTCACTCAGTGAGTTTGGCTAACACTAAGCAGTGTCACATATCATAGAGAACTTAGGTGAAAGAACATACTGATTTTGAAGATACTATATTGATGAACACATATACAAATTTATTTTCATTTTAGTTACTCTTTGTTCCAAATTAATTTTTTTCTACTAAATCATGACTTTAAGTAAATATAATCCTGTCAAATTTATGAATTTGAAATCTAACGTTTTCAAAACAGCATGTCCCAGACTCTAAATAACTATACAGTGTGATAACTTTTAACATAGAAGATGTACATAGTTAAATGGAGAACATAAAGATAATACTGCTTATTTTACCATTCCTGTGAATGGGGATAGGGTGATGACTTGAAGAAGACCTCAGAGAAGAAGTAATATTTGAACTGATTTTGAAAAATCCAGAGTGTTTTATATGGACATTTAAGAAAAAGAGACAGCATGAGCAAAAGTATCGACTGCACAGGAAACAATAACACTGCAAAAATCATCTGGCTTGGTGATTAGAATGCTGGCAGCCAGTTTTATCACTTTTCTAATCCTGTCCTTATGTTATCAAACCTTCTTTCCAGATGTACCTGAGTCAGTCTCTACCAGGTCTTAAACTACTGCTATGTACATATTAGCAACCCCTTTCTGATGCCTCGGAGCCTGGAATTAGTGTAATCATCTCACTTTTGTTGTATGTTTTGCTTTAAATTCATGGAGGCAGCCATATTCCCACTGGGCAGTGACCTTCTTCCTGTGATCACCTCATGCACCCAGTTGTCATAACTAGTCTTCTGTTTTTCTTTTCTAGTCCCACTCTAAGATGTTTTACCGTGAATTTTTATAATTTTACATACATTTTCAAGAGACTGTTACTAATAGTTTACTTTAAAACTGGTCATTTTCAGGTAGTTGGCTCAGCCTATTTTTTCTGATTTGTAATTACAAATAATAAACATGCTCAATTTTGAAGGAATACTATTCTTATAATTCATCTAACACTTTAATTGTAAACATGAAAAATAATATTTTAATCACATGAAGTTAAATTTTATTTATACTCTTTAAAAAATTTCACCAGTTGCTTCTCTAGTAAACTGTTACATGCTCCATAAATATTTTGTCATGACACAGTGCTGTGTACATGCCATGCCTTCTATTGGGCACAGCACTCATCTTTCAGGATGACATAAACATCACCTCTTTTGTAAAGTATTCCTTGATCAGTCTCTAATGGCCTCACAGTCTTATTAACGCATGTGTTGCCCATGAATAGAATTATTGTTTTACATGTGTGTTCCCTTCACCAAATTATGAGCTTCTTGAGACTAGAGATTCTGTCATATTTGTTTCCATGTCCCTATTCTTAGTACAGTGCCTGATACAACATTCTGTAAATTTTCCCTTGAGAAAACATAGAGAACACTATTCCTTTTAATATACTTGGAGTTCATATTGTACAAAGCACTAAATACCAAAAAGCTATTATAACAAATGTAATATATTTGCATTCCACTGTACCAAGTGCATATTTACATTATAATTGAATATGTACTTGTATTCAAATCTGTTTGCTAAGTATATGAGTCTCTGAAAGAAGAATACTTTTCTAATAGAATATTTTACACTTCATAATATCCAAGGATAATATGAAAATCCAACAGAGCATTCAAAAATGTGGTCAATAAATGTAATTTGTCTTTATGTAGTGTAAACCATGGTATTGATCAACACATGGGATTCCTAAATGGGAAATTAAGTACATTCCTAAAAGAGAGTCCAGCAAGTATTACTTAAAATACTTACTGAATTTCAGTTCATATGCTTAAAGTTATAGTTAAATAATTTACATGTTCTTTTGTACTTCTTGAATGTACTACCTGTGTATTCCTGTTCATAAGCTCCTGGTTAAAAATGGCAAAAACCTTTGAATCCTCTATTTCACTCTTCAAAAAAATGTATGGAAAATCAATCAATATTTTTACACAGTAAGAGTTAGATAAGGAAAAGACATGTCATTCTTATTTCACAAATATGAAAGGAATTCAAAGGAAATAAATCTGCCCTGAATAATGGTTTGCTTGTATGAAAAGTAGAAAGTATTCTGATATAACTTTATGTTTACAGTGTTGTATCTCATGAATTCAAAAGTGTTATTTAAAAGTAATAACTAAATAAATGACAAGACCTGAAAACTAAGAAGGGTCAAAGGGTTTAGTGCAGGAATGACCTGTTTGGTCTAGGAGTTAATGACTTTGAGGCACCTGGGGCACATTCAAATGGAAATACCTATCAGTTTGAAGGTCAGTTAGATGAGTAACACGTAGAATGTGGTTATAACTATAAGACTGAATAACACATACCAGCGTGATTATTAGAGTGTAAGAAGAGAAGATGAATGGGCCAAGGATGGAATCAGGTAAAAACAATGTTTAACAAATCAGTTTTCAAATATTTTACACATGAACACACATGAGATATGGCATCTGCACATGAAACTCACATTCAGATTTTACTGAAACTTTCCAAATATGTGTGGAGCTATGAATTGCTAGTACAATTAATAATGGTTACATAATAGTATGAATCCCTGTAGCTTATGGCATAAATAAATCATCTCAGATTATGTGCAATTCCTAGTTATTGAGTAAAGCTCTACTACTGACTAAATTCCTCATATAGTTCATAGGAATGCAAGTGAGTGAGAATGACATTAAAGGATCACCCTTAAATTCTCTCTAATTTACTTTTTAAGTTGATAAATCTGACAATTTTGAGTACTGTAATGAGGACTATAAGACCTCACATCCCACTTTAAATCCATTGATAAAATAGGGCCTATGCATATTTGATTATATACATATACATATAATTTATATAGTCTATATAATTCATTAATATCAGTGACTAATAGTACATTTAGAGATATTTAAAGAAGACATTAAAAAATCCTCAGGTACTAGAAACAAAGAAATATTTAAAATCAAATCCAAACAATAAAATAAATGATAACAACATGAAAGAAAGTTTGGGATGAAGTAGCAAAGTTAAAGCATTTTTAAATTCAAATTTAATAGAGAAGGGCACTAAAACTACTGGTAACTTTAAACTATTTAGGCCAAAGAAGCATGCAAATACTTAAGGGAAATTACTATGAAGATCGAAATGAATACAATTCTAAAGTAGCAGAAGGGCAAGAGAAGAATAAAAGACAGTCAGGCCATTACAAAGGAGAAAAAAGAAAAAAATACATGATAAAAAACACAAAACAAGATAGTATAAATAAATCCAAATTGAGGACAGGCTGAGTGGCACGTTGATTAGGAGCTGGCTTGGGACACCAGCTCTGAGCAGTGGGGCCCCAGTTCGGATCCCACATATGAGGACCGTGACACTGACCTCTATAGCTGAGGGGGTGAACAACAGCTTCACTTGGTTGCCTCTATAGCTAAGATGGCCGGCGATGGTGTGGGCTGCAGCCCCTGCTGCAGTGGGCTGCCATAAACTACAGTGAGTGGCCGGCAGCCAGTGTGAGCGGCTGGCAGCCAATGTGAGCTGCCAAGAGCCACTGTGAGTGACTGTCCAAAGGCCAGTGATAGATCTGCCTCACCTGGGAAGAGTGCAATGATAATACCAACATGGGCCAATGAAGTAAAGTCCTCCACAACTAGTCTGAAGAACAAAAGGACACCAAGTTGTCTGTTCCCCTTCTCCAATTCCCCAACGCTGTTCCTCTCCCCCAATTCCCCAATAAAATCTTTAAAAAATAAATAAATACATACATACATACATACATACATACATACATAAATCCAAATGGAAGAGAGAAAAGTCATGGTATTGAAAAAACACAAAACAAGACATCATGAATATTTCTAAATCTATCAGTGAGCAGAATAATAATAAAGGAATTGAATTGCCAATTAGGAGATGAGGACTTTGAGACTTCAATAAAAAATTAAAGTATATGGAAATGTGCCACTATTAAACTTTTAAATAAGAGTCACTAAACACAAAACTAAAAAGCAATATTAAAAACGAAGAAATGATAAACTATATACCTCAGGGGCTATAAAATATAGGAATGTGGTAGAAATATATTAATATAATAAAAATAAATTTTATGGCAAAAATTATTACTAGTTTTTGAAAAGTACAAATGCTATATATCATTGTTCATTTATTAAAGAAACAAGATAACAACAATCTTAAACCTGCATGGGCATAACAAATTATCTTAAAATATGATTAAAGCCAAAATGACGTAATTACTAGGTAAAATATCCAAAGCCACAAATACAGCAAGAAAGTTGAACACTCTTAGAAATCTATAGATCAATAAGACATTTAAGTCACACAATGGAAAAAGAAAAAGAGGATACCTAGTCTTTGTTAAGTAAACACATAATATTTATTTTTAAAAGTCAGTATTATTTCACAAAGTTTTAGTAAATAAATAAGACCCAATAGTATACAACTCATATTGTTTATGCCAAGTAGTAAAATATGAATAAAAACTACTGAAACCTATACTCTGCTTATGGTAGGCTGAATTACTGCAGATCAGTGTACCAACTGAAGATAACTAGAAGAGTCACACAAAATTTAAAACCACACCAGTGAAGGCATAGACAGCGGCTGCATCAGCAGGACTTGAGAGGGGGAATTGTAGGGGAGCCACAGGGTTGTGGTTGTGCAGTGGTACTCTGAAGCTTCTGATTAACTCAGAATATTTGGTTATTCCAGCAACAGGACAAAAAACTGAAGATGTGCACAAAAGGCCCTACTCCTGAGGTGGGAGGCCAGCAAACTCTGGGGAGTCTCCTGTGGGTTGACAGAAAAATGTGGTTTAAGGAGTCAGGAACCTACTTCACGTGTTCGTATTTATCTTGTTGAGGTGGTATCTCAATGCGGTTTTGATTTCCCTTGCCCTAATAGCAGTGAAATTGAGTATTTTTTCCTATACCTGTTAGCTGTTTGTATTTTGGTGGGCTTTTCCTTGTGGGTTTTAATTCCCTGGTATTTCTGACCTGTCATAGACTATGCACTGGCTCTCCAAAAGTTCAGTAAAAGTTACCAGTAGGCACAGCAATGCAGTTGCTGGCACTTAGAAGTGAACCTGAGCACACTGAAAGGCTGGAGCATAGGGATGGGCCCTGACTGCATGTGCTGTAAGAGCTGATACCTGCATAGTACTTACATATGTCCACCACTGTGTCATTTAATTTTAAATGTCTGATATATTGACAATATAAATGTGAATATAAAACTTCAAATTATCTATAACAACCAATAGAACATCTTTATACCATCAATTTAGTAAAGAAAATATAAATCAAGATGCAAAAACTATAAGCCATCAGCAAAACCATGATCGATTTTACTGTAATAAAGTTGAAATTTTTTCTAAGTTAAAAGACAACATAAACAAAGTAAAAGCAGACCTCATACTAGGAGAGGATGCATGTAACAAAGAATTATTGACCAAAGCATATAAATAATTCCTACAAATAAATAGCCTTGTAATCCCACAGAAACACGTGCAAAGACCACGCACAGGTGCAGAATCCTTTAGTGATTTATGTCAGTAGCAGGGGCCAGTGGGCACTATGGGCCCTTGCTTGTACCTAGCACGGAGTCCAGGTCTGCAGGGTGGTCCTGGGGGAGCCTGTCCAGAATCCTGCCATACTGTTAAGTAAATGTCAGTGTAAGAAATACCCAAACCTGAAGAAAATTTTTGTAAGAGTTTATTTGAGCTAAACTGATGACACATGCCCCAGGAAATAACAGTTTTGCAGCTTTTTTTTTATGCATTAAAAGAATTAAGGAGGGAATGTAAGGAAGACGACTTGGAGGTGGGAGAAAACAAAGCCTGGAATGGATTACAGAATAGTTAACAAGGTTATGTGCTCTCTTGAAGGTGGTTACAGTTTATTTCAAGGATGTGTTAACTTAGATGCATAGAAATAGTGGACAGGGCTTGCATAAGGCAAATATAAGGCTTTTAGTAAAGAAGTTATATCTCTGGAGTGTCACTACCCACCATGTCCTGCCCGGTTGGGATTTTATGATCAGATCACCCTGTGCGGTTAGTTTCCATTGAATCCCCACTTCCCCCTTTTTTGTCCATATCAAATGAAGGAGGGGGGTCCAATAAAACTAGAATTTAAAAATATCTTGAATTTGTTGAATAAAAAATCCATTAACTATTGGGTTGTCAGAACATGGATGGAGTAGAGGTTTGATCACTGCGCTGTATACCTGAAATTGATGTTGTATAATATTGTATGCCAACTGTAATTGAATATATAGATAGTCATGGGATGCGGATTATACGGTGGAAGGGAGTCAAAGGAATTGTAACAGATAGTATGATATGGGGGGAGAAGTGGGGGGGCGAATTGGGGGAGGGGGGTTGTCACTTTGAGGGGTAAAAAGTATAACTATTGCACTTTGTTGTACACCTGAAGCTAATTAAAAAAAAAAAAATATATATATATATATATATATATATATATATATATATATATATATAAAGTCATGATGTATTTTTTCTGTTTTTCATTGCAAAAATGCATCATGACTTTTCCAACAACCCACTAGTTTCAGTGATGTGGAGGGACAGAACCACTATTGTAATAAATTTTCACTAAATTTCAGTGTATTTTCATTTGAATCTTTGAATTTCACTATGTTGAAATGATTTTTATTTCAATTGATTTTTACCATATAAAGTGATGGATAGTTTCTACTTGACATTACATAAATATAACAGAAAAGACAATAATGTTCAGTCTTTACAAGGTGGCAATAATATATATCTTTAGAGAGAAAGCACTAATAAGTATTTGTTAAATAAATGAAAGTATCTTTAATACAGAAGAATGTATAAGTATTGGGAAATAAGCTATTTTGAAAAGTGTTCAATCTGTATCTAATTAATTTTTTCACATAACATAAATTAATTTGAAAATTTAATTCCAGAAAAAATCCTCTTGAAGTTACATTTTAAAAGCATATGAAAGCATTTTAGCCTAATTATATCCATAGCTTGAACTGACTTAGGCTTAGAAAAAAAGATTGCATATAATTTAATTAATCATAAAAATAAATTGTCTGCCATATATTTATGTTCATCATACACCCAACATAGAAATTCAGTTTATTTTTTCCGACTTACACAGAGTATAAATTATTTCAGTGTCTTTAATAGTTCAATAGTATTTTAATTCTTTTATCTTGTTTTTTAATGACTCCACTGTTTAACATGACAGTTTGATTTGCTATTTATTCATCTTCACTCTGAAAGATAGATTGAAAATTGAAATTAAGTACATCTTAATCTTCATTATTTTTTAATTAGAATACTCTAAATATTATTTTTCAAACTTGGATTTTCCTTAGTAACTATTATGGAGGTCTTATTACTCAATATTTGAGTTTATGCTTCGTTATTAATTTAAGTTAAAAAAAACCCAGAAAAATATATTATTTCTAAAAGTACATATTTGTGAGATGTTGCCAAGAAACACTATTACCATCTTTGTTGAATCTTTTAAGTGATTCCACGAGAATCTCGTTCCACGAGAGATTGAAATAGAATTACTCAGTTTTAATCTACAGAAGATACAAATTAATCAGTTTAAAATTGATGTTTAACTATATGAATGCAGAGCTAAATCACGGTTAACATAGTTATTAAGTTTAAGCGATTGAGGAATAAAGGTATAGTATGGTATATGGATGTGAGTGTTAATATTTAGGTCATTGAGTAAGGCACAATTATATTTGTCAGTGTTTTAGTTATGTATGCATATGCATGTGTGTGTGCATACATATGTGTGTGTGTGTGTGTGTGTGTATATATATATATATATATATATATATATTCAATTATTCAATCTTCCATATAGTGACAAGATTGTCCTCCCCTTGATCAACTTGGAAAACTTACTTATAAAAACTTAAAATTTATAATAAGCATTGAAGAGTTTAACCAAACTGAATAGTGGTGAATTATATGGATTATGCAAAAAAAAAGTATAAGAGGTAAAAATCAAAACTCTTTCAAAATCTTACTTTTAAAGTGAACTTACAGTTTTTCCTCTGACATTATTAAAATAAAATATAGATATTTAATTAATTAATTGATTAATTAAGCAAATTAAGTTAGAGCCAAAGCCATGTTCACCTCATTTCTCTTGGTTTTGGTGTTTTCCATCTCCGAGGGTTTTGGAAATGCCTTTCCCTATACAAGTCTAAGCACAGTGGGTGGGGTCTGACGCTGCATGGCAGATGTGCCCATAGCACAGCAATAGAGTCCTTATCACATATCATCATTAGAGAAAATCCAAACAAATGCAGTGTATTACCCAGAAAGTAGTAGATCAAAACCAGGGGAAATTAATGTAACTGCAGTTATGTTTGTCTAGGTGACAATGGCTGGGAAGGGTTACATAAGACCTGAGATTAGGTGATCCCACATCAGCAATACTTCCCTGTGTTTTCCTGAGTGGATTCTTCTCTTTATCTGTGCATCTCAGAAAAGAAAGGGAACTCATATGTATAGAACATTAGCAGTTAGGCACTCTTTGCTCTGCAGACATTATCAATTTTATTCCTCACAGCTGTGAGTGGCAGACATTGTCTTCTACAGAAAAAGTCACTGAGGTTCAGCGATGGTAAGTGACTTACTTTAAGTGATAGAGCTTGAATTAAAAGCTGTTTCCTGATTTTAATTAGATTTTATTCATTATAATTATGTTTCTCAAATGTTCCTTTTTATAAAAAATATTCTAGGAAGTTTAAGTAAAAGAAGATACCTGAACCCTAACCAGACCTACTGATCAGCATCTCGGGGGAGAGACCAGGCACTTTTAGAAATTCTTACAGTTAAAAAGATGTCAGAAGAATTATACACATGCAATAGTCATTCCCTCTCTGCCCCAAATCACCATGAGTTGCATAAAGAACATTTAAAATTTAAATCAGTCCATAATTGCTAGGCAAAAAAAAAGTTATAGATCAAAATTGTGAATGTCCTTGAAAGAGGGAATGCAAAATGAATGAGATGGAAGAAGAAACAATGTGGAAATAGAAATCACAAACCTAATACTTCTGTAATTCAGGATTGACTTAAGCTTAAATAAACTAGGTGATGATAATAATTGAGAAAATGGTCATAGAGAAGAATACTGCCATATCACACACCTTGAAAATGCTAAATTAGTCATCAAGAAAAGAAGGTGTTGTACAGGAGAGTACTGCTTTTACAGGTTATTTGCATTCTCATGCCCTTGGGATCCCCAAAACAAAAAATCCAAGTAGAGGGGAAATGTTTTGTTTGAAAGTAAATTTTATACAGGAATTTTTGTAGTGAAAACAAACAAAGAACTATCTGAGATATTCAATGGTCATTTCTGAGCTATTCAGCACAAACTTTTTTTTTTTTTTTTGAGGGCAGTGTCACTGGCCCTCATATGTGGGACCCAAACCCGGGCTGTTGGCTTCCCAAGCCAGCGCTTAACCACCGCAACATTCAGCTGGCCCTTTTTAAATCTTTTCTTAATTAAAATATATTGGGGTGACAATAGTTAATGTACTCTGCCGGCCCTCAGCACAAACTTTTTATTTGAAAAATCATTCTATGTTAAATGGGAAGCTGCTAAAATTTTGGTGTGTAAAACAATATAGAAAAACCCCACATTGTATCTGTTTGTTTAATTCGTCACTGATGTGGTTCATTGAGATTCATTTTATATATATCCTATAGATATTCTCTTAGGTACATAATACAGGACTCTCAGGTATGGTTTCGCCCCTGATATCTAAGTAACAAAAATAAAAACCATGGCTCAAGTAGATCCAAAATCCAACGCAACCCAAAGCCTTGTTTACTTGATACCAAAGGTCAGTATTGCACAAGGGGATAATGTTTAGAAGTTGACCACACATAATAATGTCAGAATAAAAGGGAGCCTGTAGGCTAGCAACAAGCTGTTAGTTGGGGATCCCATAAAGTGGTCAGGTTGATGCTTACACTTATCCCTGGACTGGGACACTTATGACCTATATATCTCCCTTCTCTTGTATAATACCTGTGGTAAGTTTGGCAGAGAGACAAGAAGAGGAATGGGCAGCCTTTATCTATGCCTAAGGTGGCAGGCCAATATTCAATCCTAGCTATAGACTGGCCTCCTCCAGTTTCTCCAAAAGCAGGCTAGTATACTAGCATAAATCACAGCAAAACTCCCTGCAAGGGACACTTAATACAACCTAACAGGAATTATAAACTAAACTAAAAATTCAAGAACCAGCTAATTGAGTGTAAACAAATATTATGGTAAAAAACAAAAACAAATATGCATGGACCCAAGCAGAGCATAAAACTGAGGGAGGATCAGCTCTTGGGAAGATGGACAAGAAAGCTCAAAAACCCTCAAAGCATACTGGGGCTATTTGACTAAACATAAGGTTTCCAGGTACCTGATGTGTGGTCCAGAGGTAAATAAGGCCCTTACATAGGCAGTTGGGCCCCCTCTTCTTGTGTAGAAACATAGCTGGAAGAAATATTTGGTGGGACCCTTTAACCTTGCTCAGGTCCAAGGTTCTTCCTGCTGCAGATCATCACCCAGGTATGAAAAAAGTTGAGTCCTCAGGTTGAGAGGACCCATTAAGTGTCAGAGGATAATGAAAATAAATCCACACTGAAATGCATCACAGAAAAAAAATCACATAGCAACTAACAGAAAATAATACAAGTTTCCAGAAGAAAAATAAATTGTATCACCTACAAAGGAGTAAGAATTAAAATGCCATCAAATAAAACATGAGTGATTCTAAGCAAAATACCCTCTTTTTGTGGTGCCTTGGAGATTTCCTCAGTGGGAACAAGTGATATGCAGTTGTTTCCAGAAATAAGCATGCGTATTACTGATTTAAAATAAAAGACACTTTGTTAGGGTGATAAAGGGTATCTACCAAAACCAACTGCAAAGATCACATTCAGAGGTGACAATTTGAAATGTGTCTTTTAAATTCAGGGATGAGATACAATGGCTACTATTTCTGTCTCTATTCCAGAGTGTACTGAAGTTCAAGTACTATAAAAATCGTAGAGCTTGGGAAGCCAGCGGCTCCGGTTCGGTCCCACATGTGAGGGCTAGTGACACTGCCCTCAAAAAAAAAAAAAATTAGTACAGTATTATAAAATATAAAAAATAAACTAATAAAATATATAAGCTTAAGAGAGAAAGAGATATCAGTATAGTCAGGTAAGATATGTCTTCTATGTCTTTACATAGAAAAACCAAGGAAATCTACAAACAAATTATTCAAACTAATGAAATAATCAATAAGGATAAACAAGAAAGGAATAGATATTATACAAAATAGTAGAAACATATAATGAGCAATTGTATACGAACCAATATATTTAAACACTTGACAGAGATGGACAATGCCTTAGAAATATATATACAGAGGGTACCAAAAACATGTATACATACTTTAAGAAAGAAAAAAAATGTATTAATTGTAATATTCAATATATACTGATAACAAGATGAATACAAGTCACGTTTCACTTCTGCAATTACAACAGGTGCTCAAAGTGGTTACCATCAGTGTCCAGACACTTCTGATTATGGCAAACTACTGCTTGAGAATAGATAACATCTCTTGAAATGTGTATACAATTTTTTGCCCCCCCCAGTGTGTGTGTGTGTGTGTGTGTGTGTGTGTGTGTGTGTATAGTAATACCTTGGTTTGCAAGCATAATTCGTTCCAGAAACAAGCAACAAGCTACCCGTATTGCAAGACATTGCTCATTTACCAATTAAAATGTATTAGAAATGTTTGCTTGTCTTGCAGAATGCTCGCAAACCAAGTTACTCGCAATCCAAGGTATATATATATATATATATATATATATATATATATATATATATATATATGTATCTCCTAAATCAGTGCAAGAGAAATAAGAAACTGGATAGATCAATAAGTTGTAAATCAATTGAAATATTAGTAAAATGTTTTCTCTTAAGAAATAAATCTCTAGACCCAGATGGTTTTATCGATAAATTCTATCAAATTACACTTGAAAAATTTTTTTTTTTTGCCAGATTAGAATATCCATTGGAAAGAGATTCATGTAAAAAAGTGATTCAGCTTTTGCAAATGTGATAGTCCGTTTACAAAGTTCATATTCATGAAATAAACATTAAAAGGGAGAGAGGTAATTCCTTGAGTATTTTCTACTTGAATCTAAATGTTATCTTATAATGTCCACCTAACATTTTACCCCAAACTCTCTAATTTTTCTCCAAGTATTGTAGGGACACACATCTATATGCAACAGTACAAAACATAGATAGGTATGAATTCAGCCTCCTTTCTGAAATTTCTCTCATATATCAAATTATCTACGCAAGTTTCTTCTAGATTTCTTCCTGCGCTTTTCAAGCAAAATATGTCCATGTTCAAATTTGTGGCCTCACAGCAGCCTCACCGTTTGCCTCCCTGCATTCACCCATAACAGCAGGGCCTCACGGGGACAGGATATTCACTATGTCTATGGCAAAACCCCATGGGACCCTAAGAGAGAGGGTGGGTCAGTCAATGATGGGCAAGACCCTACATGTGCGCAGGATTCCAATATAGGTCTGAGATCCTATATAAAATATGCGCATTAGGGCGGCCTAAGCCAGGTGCCTTCGGAGGGTCCCTGGGAGGAATCAAGGAGGTGAAGCCTATGGGGCCTAAGGGCCTGTTAATCCTTTTCTGCAGAGTTTACAGCCTGTAACGGAAAAGAGAAATCTTCCTAAGAAGCTAACAGCAGTCCTCCTTGCATTCTTGCCTCCAGGTGTCATAGTGAACCATTATCTGTCCCCGTAGTGGGTAAGGCTGCATTGATCAAAGGGTCTTTCCACTGGGGCTGTCTGTGAGGCATAGGGAAATTTGGCTAAAATCTTGGGTGACGCATGTGATTTACAGACCTCGGAAAGAGCAAAGCCCCTTCCCTGTTTGTACTCAATAAAAGCTGCAAGCTGACCAGATTCGGGGCTCCTGTTCATCAGATAGTCCCCTGGCTCACATTGCTTTTTAAACTATCCCTGTCTCTTGCTCTTTATTTCTTTTTCTGTGTCCCCGCTGGCCTCTCCAGGAAGCTAGACCCAGCCACGCAGAGAAGCGACACAAACTGTTAATCATTCTCTAAGAGTCTGTGTCTTCTCTGATCTTCATCTCAGGAAATAGCACCATCAGGGCTCACAAGAGAAACCAGGCCTCACCTAAATCCCTCCCTCTGTACCTTGTCCTCCATGGCCATCATTCAGTCCTATCACTTCTATTACAAATGTACAGTAAACTTTATCCACTTCTGTGTTCTACTGGGAAGTACAAATGCCTTCTGACTTGCTTGCCAGCTTTCACTATTGTCACATCCATTTCCATTCTCCATGTAGCAGCCAGAATGATACACACTTTTGAACACAGCAGAAATCTTGTCACATCACCCTCTGCTTAAAAACCTTCAATAACTTCCCACGGACTTAGAATAATATCCAAAACCTTTGGCACTCCCTTCAAAGCTTTGCTTATACCTGCTTCCTCTCTGTTCATTACTCTCCAGTACATGTGCTTTCTTCCTGTATTTTGAAAGTAACACAGTGTTTCTTATTTAGAGCCTTTGCACCTTAAGAGTACATATTCCCCCTCCTCTTCACAGGAGTAACTTCTCTTCACCTTTCTGATATCAGTATGAACGACAGTTCTGTAAGATCATCCCTAATCACTTGAAACAAAAAGACTACCAAATTTCTCTCCAGCATATTATTGTTGTTTTGTTTTATAACACTCATTAGAGATTGAAGTTATACAATTGTTTGTAATTTCATTTGTTAAAAATTATTCTTTCCCTTGAGTTTTTCATCTATACTATTGAATCTTAAGTATATAGCACTCGCCATGCCTAGTACCTGGAAAGCTTTCAATAAATATTTGTTGTAGTAATGGACAAATGATATATATTAAGGTTTTTATTAAAAAAAAAATAGGTATATTCTTAATTTTTTCAGAAGCCTTCATATTGAATGCTAAATAAAATAACTGCAAATTAAATGAAAAACAAAAGACCTAGCAATGTAATCATATATAAAACTTAAATTCCCTAAAAATGTCAGTTCAATTTGCAAAAGTTTATTTTTGTTTTACTTTAGCTTTCAAAGTTAAATAAACTAAGATCTATTAGTTTTTGCTTTTTCTACATTTTAAAATGCTAAATGAATCATTT
Organism: Aselliscus stoliczkanus; assembly: GCA_033961575.1. Taxonomy (NCBI): domain Eukaryota; kingdom Metazoa; phylum Chordata; class Mammalia; order Chiroptera; family Hipposideridae; genus Aselliscus; species Aselliscus stoliczkanus. Next base: position 110,006,245 of record CM066729.1, read on the forward strand.
AACCTGAGAAAAGGGCTTCATCACAGCATATATATATATATATATATATATATATATATATATATATATATATATATATATATATATTCCATATTCCTGTAGACAGCATAAAATATTTAAGCATTCTAATTAAACTAGACATTTTAAAAAACCATCAAAACTGAATTGCCATTTAACAATGCTCAAGTACAGTCTTTGAAATAATTAACATAATAATTAGTCAGGAGCCCTCATGTGAGAAAAAAATATGAGCTGTTTACGATGTTTAATCACAATGTTTTTAGAGGCTGTTTTAAATCAGTATTCTATAAAAATAAGTTATTCAGCAGTTTAAAATATTTTAAATAAGAAGATGAAAACTGCTAGAAATCATTAAGTCCTTAAAAATAATCAGTGGAAAGTGTGCATCATTTATTATTTTTTTATGGTTGGATTAGGGTTTCCCTCCTAAACTGTGTTTCAAAAAAAACCACCGAAAAAACAACCCAGGACCTTCCAAGTTCTGATAGAATTGCAACAGAAACTCAATGTAGCTTGTCTTGTGCTGAAGATACATCTAGTTATCAAAGTGGCAAAATCTGTTTGTTATCAGCCAGTCGTCAGGCAGTCTAGAAGATCAGAGCCCAGCCTCAGAAAAACTCAGGATTAAAAAGCTTGAAAGACCTCTGGAACAAGATGAGGCCCTCAGGTCTATATGGAAAGTAAATCTCCCACTACTTCGGTGTAAACCTGATAATTGCAAAGTGCAAAAATTATCTATATTGATATTGCTATAGATTGTTTAGATAAATGAGCTACAAATTACATATATATACATATATATTTGATTCTCTCTAAATAGATATAATCACACACATATACACATGCATAATATATATTATGTATATATATATGTATTTTATATGTGCATATTATGTAATCTATCTATCTATATACATATATACATATAGATAAATAGATAGATATATTATATATAGTGTGTATGTGTGTGTGTGTTTGTGTGTGTGTGTGTGTTTGATTCACTATAGCAGGTATCCAAATATTTGAAATACATGAAAAACTCTCAATGGTGTATTTCCACATGAACAGACTACTTATTAGAAACAAATGGATCCAGCACTTTTACTTGTTTGTCACAGAGACGAGACAGATACACTTCCTAGAAGTAGGATTTTAGTCTCTGTCCCTTAAGTGACAAAGCTCAGTTAATTTTAAAATAAGATCTCTAAAGTTCTCTGGCTGACTAATTTTTTAAAAAAGTGTTTTCATCTAGTCATAGCTGAAGGAATTTATTGTGAAACTGTATGGGTGACCCCAACCTCTAGGTAATCTTGGCTAATCTCTTCACATTTTCAAATGCAAAAATAATAAAATCATCTAAAATATAGAAATTTTATCTAAAATGTCAAAATTAATAAACATAAAAAGAAAAGTAACTTAAAGCAGCAGTTTTCCAATTTTTGGTGTTTATTCTATCTACATTCTTAAAATTATCAAGGACCCTCCCTCCCCCCAAAGTCTTTATATAGGTTATATCTATTTTTATTTACTATAATTGAAATTGAAACAAAGAAAAATGGAATATTCATTTATTCATCAATTTAAAAGAATAATAACTATAAACCTATTACATGTTAACTTAGTAACATTTGTTGTAAAAAAATAATATCTCCCCCCAAAAATTAGTAAGAAGAGCATTGTTTTACATACGACTTACTGGAAGAGAGCTGTATTCAAATATCTGCTTTTGAGCTCAATCTTTTGTTACATATTGCTTTAGTTGAAGCTTATGAAGAAAATCTAACTACACATTTGTAGTTGGAAAGGAGAGTAGTATTTTAATAGACTTTCCAGATAATTATGCATATTCTTCTTTCATGCTACATCAAAACTCAAGTGGTAGGTTTTTATTTCTGTTTTTGTTTTCAAGATCAGTTCAAATATGGATTCTAAAACCAGATAAATGAACTTTTCAAACACTGTTATATTCAAATCTCTTGTTTTATTTTGAATATTGAATGTACCTCTTACACATGATTTGGAGACATTACACATTAGTCATCTGGAAAATATTGGTTCACTCAGTTAAGCAGATCTTCCAAATGTTGACATATTTGATTGAGCGATATTTTAAAAATAACATTTGTTAATATCACCACCAATCTCATCCGAAACTCTTAGCTCATGGTAGCTAATAAAAGCGCTATGAGTGTCTAATTTTCACATAAAAGGTTGAATTGTGCAAGCGTACCTTGAATTGATACTGCAGATTCGCTTTCAGACCACCGCAATAAAGTGAGTCACACAAATATTTTGGTTTCCAAGAGCATATAAAAGTTATATTTACACTATACTATAGTCTATTAAGTATGCAATAGCATATGCCTAAAAAACATAAATATCTTAATTAAAAAATACTTTATTGCTAAAAAATTTTAGCCATCATCTGAGCCTGTTCAAAAAATAGCACTGACAGACTTACTCCACCCAGTGTTGACACAAACTTGCAATTTGTGGAAAATGCAGTATCTACTAAGTGCAATTAAACAAGGTATGCCTGTGTCATCGACATTTAATCAGTCGTTTTCCTTAAAGCTACAGACTTAGTTTTCTTTTTGAGAAAGTATCTGCAAATCATTGAAGTCTAAATAACCCTAACCTGTTTTTCAGTCATTCTTTCAGTATGCATCATGAGCAAAAGCAGTTAGTTTAGCTCACAGCTCAGAAACAGTAATCAAATGTATTCCCCCATGGCAGTCATTGTAATTTTGTATGCAGCAGAAGTGCTTTATGTATGTTTCCTATTTTGTCACACAGAATAGTAAAAACATAATTTTCAAGATACAGATTTAAAAAATTAATCATTTTTCTGATGCATTAGGGCTATTTTTTAATGTGAAGTTGCCACTTTTTTTTCCTTTCTGAGAGTGGTAAAGAATTTAACTACTAGTACGGTTTGTTGAGACTCTCCTGATTAGTGTTAAGCTTCCAGAAATTTTTTCTACTGTATCATTTGTACCATCAGTGTAAATGTCACTACAATAAAAAGCCAAATATGATCATAGTGATATTATGATAGTAGTTTGTTTATTTATTTATTTATTTATTTATTTATTTATTTATTTTTTATTGGGGAATTGGAGAAGGGAAACAGACAAGTTGTGGTCCTTGTTTGTTCTTCAGTCTAGTTGTGGAGGATGTTGCTTCTCTGGCCCCTGTTGGTATTATCATTGCACTCTTCCCAGGTGAGGCAGATCAGTCGCCAGCCTCTGGACTGTCACATTATAACCTGCCTGTCTGCCTCCATACATATCTCCATAAAGACAGATCATAACTTCAATATTATGCTTACTATATATATCCCTGTTTGGCACCAAAGGATGGCCAGCTAGACAGTGACAAGTAATATCCCATGAGGGACAACCCAAGCCAGACCGGTTGCGTGAGTGCCAGTGGGTGCCAGTAAGTGCCATGGGAGAAATCAGGGAGAAGAGAAAAGGGGTATAAACCCCTTGCTTCAGGTTCTGGCAGCCTGCCTGTGAAATGACCTATTGATGGGATTATACCTGTCTTCCCTGCGTTCTTATCAGTTAGCTTTGGCATAGGAAGCTTCTGTCTCTTAAGAGGTGCATGACAATAACCTCATGGGGACACTGGTTTGCAGACATGGGAAATTAGGCCTGGAGGTTAATTCTTGGGTGAGAGACTCACAGACTTCAAAAGTTACATTGACCCTTGCTTATGTGTAAGACAATAAAAGGAACAGTCAGGCTCCATTAGGGGCTCCAGTCCAAAAGGCTGAAGTTTGCTGGCCCAGCTGCATTTTTCTCTCTTATATCTTGTCTCTTTCTTTCTTAATTCTTTGCTGTCCCTTCTCCACTCCCACCTGCTCTGTCGTGCAGGAACGCAACACTGGACAGCCACTCATGCTGGCTGCCGGCCACTCACTATAGCCTATGGCAGCCCACTGCAGCAGAGGCTGCAGCACACAATGTCACCCGCCATCTTAGCTATAGAGGCAACCAGGTGGAGCTGTTGTTTACCCCCTTAGCTATAGAGGGCAGTGTCACTAGCCCTCATATGTAGGATCTGAACCCGGCCCTGCTACTCAGAGCTGGCATCCCAAGCCAACATACCACTCAGCAGGCCCTATGATAATAGGTTTTGTTTGTTTGTTTGTTTGTTTGTTTGTTTTTAATCTGAGCCATCCTGTCACCTGTTGGCAGCTCAGAGACAGCTCTGCTCAGGCTGCGCATCGAACTGCTGTTGCTCAGAGCTCAGCTCTCACTCTTGAGCAAGCTCTTAACCAACTGAGCCACTTGGCCGGCCCCTTTGATAATAGTTTTGACCCTGCAGTTTTACTGAAAAATCTGGGAACCCAGGGCCCTACACAAACCACTCTTTGAGAACCAATGATTTTAATAATTCAAAACATGGCTAACTAAAAAAATAATGGGTACATGTTAAAACTAACAGAGGAAACTTGAAGGGAATCCAGCTGACTGAATCTGGGAAGGTTTGAGCATCAAATAATTATGGTAAGAGATTACAAAATTCATTGAAAAAAATAAGAATTCATGAAGTCACAATGATTAAATACATAAATAAATAAGTGTAAGAGAAATAAAAGCTTTGCTTTACACTAGAAAGCCAAATTATAAATGTATAACAGAAGGAATGATAGAGTTAGAAAATTATCATTTGTTGACCATTGCAAAAGTAATCATGGTAGCCAGAATCCAAGATGGCCTCCAATTATTTCAACTTCTAGTATTCATGCCCTTATGTACTCCCCTCCCACACTAAGTAGGGTTGCCTGTGTAACCAATAAGATAAATAGAAATGATTGTATATGTTTTCTGAGGCTTCAACATAAAACACATTGGAGCTGCGAACTTATTTTCTCTTAGATCACTCACTCCAGTGCAAGTCACCTACTAACCATGTCAAAAAGATACACAAACTTTCCTATGGAGAGACCCAAATGGGGAAGAGCTGAGCCAGTGAGGAAGTGAGGCCTCCTGCCAATAACCATGTGAGTCAGCCATGTTTAAAGCAAATCCTTCAGCTCTAATCAAATTTTCAATTTGACTGTAGCCCTAGCCAACATTTCCTTGCCATGCTATGTGAGAGCCTGAATTAGAATCATCTAGTAAAGCAGCTCCTAAATTCATAACCCACAGAAACTTTGAGGTAATAAATGTTTATTGTTTTAAGCTACTACGTTTTGAGGCATTTTTTTACACAGCAATAAATAACAATAATTGTTTAATGCAAGCTTATAAATTGATTCTAAAACTAAAAGTAAAAATTTGAAGAGTAGGTATATGTGTATAGTTACAAAGTCTCATCCTACAAATTGTATATTAATTACAAGGAAAAAATAGTAACTTTACAGGAGATAGGTGGTTGGTGGGGGTGAGAGAAGAAAAACAAGAGGAAGAAGAAGAGTCAGAACAAGAAGAAAAGGCAGAGAAAGAAAAAGAATGGGAATTTGGAGGGTAGGGAGAGAAGCAGTCTTGCAATTTTTTCATAAGATTGAAGCTATGCCAAAAGAAAAAGTTAAAAATTCCATGTACGCACATTATATTACTTGTATACCTTACTTAGATATTTTATATAATGATGCACATATAAATGCCTCATTTATAGTTAAGGAGATTAATTGGACCTCGTTTTATGAAACTGTGTAACTTTATAAGTTGGATAAAGTTTTGTTTAAATAAAACGGGTGTTGGATCGAGATGTTATTTTACCTAAAAAGTATATAAGTCCCTAATATAGTAATTATAATAATCAAAAATGACTCAGAATAAAAAATTCAAGCAGTGAAGACAGGCAGAACAGTGAATATAAAAGCATCAACTCTTGAGGCCAAATATCTCGGTTCAGATCCAAGTTGTTGTTTATCTTACTAAATAAAAGACCATCACATAATTTTTCTATGACTAAGGTGGAGGTAGTTATTGTCTTGCTGTGAGGATTAAATGAGTTAATATATGCAGAATGCTTAGAACATTGCCTAGTACATAATGAGTGCTATATTACCTATGAGGTTAATTTTTTGTTTTGTTTTTTAAACAAATAGAAAATGTTAATCAAATTTAGGTAAAGGAGAATAGACATTCTGAACCTCAAAAAGCTCACGTAAAGTTCTGAAAAGCTTAGCCAAGAATGTTTAATGTACAGGCTCTGCCTGACATCTATTCTTAGTATCTGTGGAGCAGCATTCCAATCAGGCTTAATCAACCCCAGCCTCTGGCCTCCCAGGCTGAGGCATCCCCCTTTAACCCTTGACATTTAAGAGAGCATGGAATACACTTGTGATGAGTTTACTGTCCAGGTCTAGATTTTACTTTAATAATGAACAGAAAAGCACCTTTGTTTCAAATCATACACCAAAAAAACTAATACTTAAAATCTTGCTGGATGTTTCAGAATAATTCCAAATATTATGAAAATTATTATAATTCATTTATATCTTATAATTGGAATTAGGGGGTGCACGTAGAAGTCTTATTCACCAAGCATTAGCATTTATAGATGGTAATATAGAGTTACGGTTTTCTACCCAGGGCAGGTTTTCCCTTGGGGACATTTGGCAATGTCTGGAGGCATTTTTGAGCATCACAACCTGTATTATTCCAGGGTAGAGTCAGGGATACTACAATGCACAGGACAGCTTTCTACAACAAAGTATTTTGAAGCCCTAAATGTCAAAAGTGCTGTGTTTATGACACCCTGTTTTGAGTATCCAGTTATAAAACAATATGCCTGTAATTCGGACTAAATACAGCAGTCTAAAAACACTACATTAATAAGATTTCTTATGTTTACTTGCCTTCGTTTTAGAGACACTTTTAGTTTCCAGAGTAATTCTTAGCTGCATATGCTTGCTTATATGGTTCTTTTTCTTTTTCTTTTCTTTTCCTTTGTTATTGTTGTTGCTGTAGGCAGGAAGGGTATGTGATATACTTTTTCAGTCCCCACGTTTCAGAATAAAGCTTTGTAACAGCGATCCTGGGTCTGCTCGTAATTGGCAAAGCCCTTATCTTCACTGAACATCAATTCTCTCTTTTCTCAAATGAGGGGATTCTGACAGGATTACTAGTTTCTAAACAGATTCACAGAACCTAGGTGATGTTTATAAAGTGCATTAGGGCCAGCTAAAGAGACAGGGTCAGCTGAGTGACCTGGGACCATCCATCTCCTGCTTCAAGGGGAATTGTTCTCTGTGTATCTGGTATCCACATTAGTTCCTATTTGGGCAAGGTGTTCCTCTGCTAAGGGAATGCAGAATTTCATAACCACTGTACTGCATTGTAAGTTATTCAAACATTTAAAATAAATTACAAGGTTTGACAGGGCAATTTTTATAAATAAATGTTTTCAATATGTTTCAATTTTATTATCTTCTAGAAACTCCTTTATATCCAAATCCAACTGTATTTAGTAATATACTGACTTATATTTTCATTGATGAATTACTCCATATAAATTAAAAAGCACAGGGCACTTACCAAGTTTCTTCTGTGCATTAGGCCTTGTACTAGATATTGCAAAGGATAGAATATTTTTTCTTTTTTTAAGAATTTGACATCAGTTAGGAAAAAGACATGTCCACAAAGAAATGTAATAAGAGCAGGCAGTATTTGTAAAATTCAATGTACCTTCAGGAAGCATTTAGAGATGATCACAAAGGTGAGCATTCCGTTATTCAGTTTCTTGCCATGTGCAATAAAGGCTCAGGGTTGTCAGACATTCTAATTATTTTTTCAAGAGAAACTGAAAATATAGATGTTTTATATAAATTTTTCCAATTTTTAAATATTGTCAACTTACTTAACACCAATTTTAGATACTGTATAGGCCAAACCCAACCCATCTATAGATCTTTGTTTGGTCCAAGACTGCCAGATTGAAACTTCTGAATTAGGAATCATCCTCCAACCATTTTTCAGAAAGTTAGATTGTGGCTGCATCATACTCTGGGGCCACTATCCTGATGTGTTTATTTAAATAATTTTGTTACACTGAGATTATGATTATGGGTAAGAGAAAGAGACAACTGGAAAGAGGTTCTTCAAAATGGAGGCAAAATCCCAGGTAGGTCTGGTCTGTTTCCCTTCCTTTCCTTTAGGATTTTGCCCTCCACTTCACATTATCTTTGCATTTGAGGCAAGGAGTTGTTTCTGTGAACACCTGCAGAGCTATGACATGACCTTCTAGCTGCTTGTCCCAATGAACTAAGATGCTTCTCTCACAGAGACCCTTTTTTTCTAAGGACAGCTCAGTGACCACCACATTGTGTTTTAGAATTCAGGGCAAAATATCACAGCTGTGAAAAACAAACCCCTTATCCATTTTTATTTCTTTGTTCAGCTTTCTATTTTTGAATTGAAAATTATAATAGCAATCAAAAAAGGTAACTATTCACAAGCAATGAATTATGTTAAATTGTCTACGGTGGGTTTTAAATTTTTCTCTGTAAATGAAAAACAGATTATAGCTTTAATATTTTAGTTACATATGAGGCAGTCACAAAAGAACAATAGATTAATCAATATATCCAGCAACTTTATCTAAAAAAGAAGACCTGCTCATAGTAATTATACCTGGTAGGTTAAGATATGAAATACAGCAAAAAAGATGTTAATTGATTGCTATGAATTTTTGGCATCTGTAGCCTTTGAAGCATCAAGTACATTAGCATTGTCTTATAATGTCTTCAATAATTATTCTGAGTTGATGTTTGTCTTATGAAAAAGGTCCTTAATTTATTCACAAAACAGCTGGTGGCTGAACAATTTAACATGTACAAATAAAATGGCCTCTATATTTTCAATTGACACTTAACCAAAGGACAATGCCAGAAATAACTTGCACCATACATAATTGATAAAGGTGTAATTTAATGTTCATTGTTAAAATACTTTTGTCCTTTACAAGATTTTAAATATTACCAAGTTCCAGGCCAGCCAAGTGGCACATTGGTTAAGAGCTGGCTTGGGATGCCAGCGGCCCCGGTTCGGATCTCACATATGAGGGTCAGTGACACTGTCCTCTACAGCTAACAACAGCTCTACCTGGAGCTACGCTGCGAGCCCCGGTGATGGTGTAGGCTGCAGCCCCTGCTGCAGTGGGCTGCCATAGGCTACAGTGAGTGGCCAGCAGCCAGTGTGAGCGGCTGGCAGCCAGTGTGAGCTGCCAATAGCCGCAGTGAGCAACCATCCAGAGGCCGGCGATTGATCTGCCTCATCCAGGAAGAGAGCAATGACAATACCAACATTGGCCAGTGAAGCAACATCCTCCACAACTAGACTGAAGAACAAAAAGACAGCAACTTGTCTGTTCCCCTCCCCCAATTCCCCAATAAAATTAAAAAAGAAAGGCCCTATGCTCAAGTAGCACTCCAGAAAATTAAAAAAAAAAAATATTACCAAGTTCCAGTAAAATTCATTGCATCATGTTTGCAATATAGAGTCTTCTATTGTAAAAAATAATTGTCATGTAGTTAGAGGAAAATCAAATAGTGCTTGTCAGGGGATTTTTTAAAATTAATCTAATTATTAAATCGTAGTCAAAGCAAGATGATAAAAGTCACACACTTAAAATGCATAGTAAGAGCATTTTGAGTACTGTTGTCTTTGAGTATAACCTGATGGTGAAACAGCACACAAATTATGTTGACCAGCTTAAAACTGTTGCTGCTCCCTTAAAGCAGATCAGTGATTCATATAATTCTTGCGTTATTTTACAGAGATAACACTGCACAAGTGCCCCCCTGTCCTCCAGCTGCACCCTTAGTACCATAGTCTCACCCCTCCTGGTGAAACCAAAGGGTGGGGACGTGAGTAGAACTTTCAATTCCAGAATCCTTTCAGAAGATAAGGATCAGTTGTCCAGGAAGACTGGGGGCTGGTGAACCTTTACCACAAATGGCCAAGCTCCAAGGTCTGCCAATTAAAACTTGCCCCACCATCGCTTCTGTATACATGTCGCCCCTAATGCCTTAAAAACTCTATTGTAAGCCATCGAGGAGTTCGGGCTTTTTAGCAATAGCATTGCAAAGGCACTAGCAATGAGGCCACTCTCATTTCTCCATTGCAATTTTCAGTGGTCAGTGTTGGCTCTGCCATGGGTCGGGAGGGATGAACTTTCTTTCTGTCCGGTTACAATGAGAGAAAAAGAAGTGGTTTATTTTATCACTATTAGAAATGTTAGACATCGCACTATTTCAGACACTTGATATATAGTTTTGTTACTATTTCTCTTACATTATGAGTAAGGAATGGTCTGATTATTTCACAATTGCTTAAAACTCTGCAACTTTTAGTATACTGCTTTTCTAAAGCAACATCCACTGAGATAACAATGTTTAGATGTTTAATTATTACATAGAAATATAAATGACTTTCTCCCCAAAATATGTTTACATGTGTCATATCTTGTTTTGCTTACAAACCACACTCAAATTTTTCAGACAGATATTATTGCCACCAACAGAAGGGCGGGATAATCAGATTCAGAACTCACATTTAACTTCAATCACTTTCTGTTCATGCTGCCAGCATATTTATGCACTATAAGTTAATATGTTTTACGATTTATACATTTCCATTAGACTTTCCAGAAAGTTGAAAATATTGATGTTTTTGTTCAGGTAAGTTCAAAACTGCATGTGTGTATTAATATTTAGATAAGAGATTGAGAGAGAATTTGAGATTGGAAACTAGTCCCATATATTTTACCTATCTGAAGGCTAAGACTTTGAGAAGCAAGTGATGTACCCAAGACTGAATAATCTAAGTCTTCAGATGGTCATGAGATGCCCGGTTCCATCTATGGTTCATCCTCATGCTTAGTCGCTGTTAATACGTCACAAACAAATGACAAAATGTCAGTAAAGACAGTATAAGTAACTTACAAGAAATATATTAATGAACTGTCTAGTGTGTGTGTGGCAGATAGTTCACCAACGTGTTCAGTTAAAAACAAGTGATTTTTATATTGCTTTCTAAAAAGGAGGCATCTGTTTACTGCAGGATTGTTGGTTAAGAAGCACAGTGGTTTTATTGTGCACATTAGGAGCTGGGACAGAAAGAAGTAGCAATGCCGATAGAAGGCAAATGAATGTCATTCTTAGAGCAAATGTCAGCAATAAAGGAAAAAAAAAACAGTGTTGGGTTTGAGAGAAAGGGAAGTGAAGGAATCCCTGCTGGTGGATGAGACAGACAGAAATGCCAAATGAAAATTTTTGACCTGTTTGTGTACGTTTAATTATGTAATCTCTTCTTTTCTATGACTCCTCAAAATCTTCATTGCATATCACTGATATTTGGAATATGCCTCTGTGTGCGTGTCTGTGTGTGTGTGTGTGTGTGTGTGTGTGTGAGAGAGAGAGAGAGAGAGAGAGAGAGAGAGAGAGAGAGAGAGAGAGAGAAGTTCTACTGAGTAAATTGTGCTGATTTCTTTTTTCTGGTTGATGTGAAGTTCATACCACAAGAATTCACTTACGAGCTTAAGGATAAATGAAACAATAATATCTGAAAAGTCTACCTATCTACCTTACAATCCTAGAATCTAACAATATTCTGTACTAAATAAATATTGTAAACAATAAGATATTTTAGATAAATGAAATGTAACTCTGTAACATGGGGTAAATTTTAATTTTTCTTTTCAACAATGTCACATTTTCCCATTATTAGCAATAATATAGTTTAAAAATTTTTAAAGAGTGATATTAAGATAAAAAGAAAAGTAAGCTCCACAGTTGCTATGGTCTGAATGTTGTCTTCCCAAAATTCATATGTTGAAATCATAACCCCCAAAGTTGATGGTAGGGCATTTGAGAGGTGCTCACGTCCTGAGGCTGGGGTCCTCATAAATGGGATTACTGCCTTATAAAAGAAACTCCAGAGAGACCTCTAGCCTGTCCACCATATGAGGACACAATGAGACAGTGGTGGCTGTGAACCAGGAAGAGGGCCAAAAGGCTACCATACTGATTCTTTGATGTTAGACTTTCCAGCCTCCAGAACTGTGAAATACAAATTTCTGTTGTTTATAAGCCACCCAGTCTGTTGTACTTTTTTGTAGTAGCCCAAATAGACTAAGACAACATTCTTTTCTGAGAACTTACATTCTCATCAGAACTCAACTAGAAAGACCATAATCTCAGAGGAAAAAAGAAAAATATATCTGTAGTGCAGCCTCTCTTAAAACCTGACACACAACAGGATTTAACTCTTGAAATAACAGTTTCATGATTTTGTTCACCTTTTTGAAACTTAGCAAGAGTTTCTCCTGCATTTGGTTTCCATTTAATGCTACAATTGAGACTGAAAACTTAAATTCCTCCTCAAATACATGCTGAGAAAAACCAAAATAATAGCAAAACCTCCCTCACAGGGTTGTTTTAGTTATTAGATGGGATACTATATGTAAAGAGATTTGAATAGTACCAGCCACATTGTTAGTATTCAGTAATTACTAAATGGTTTATTATTAATAAAATTAATCTTTCAGAGCAATAGTTAAAAATATCTGTTTTGAAAAAACAAACAAACATACCTTTGCTAAGCTTTGACAGTCTAATTTATCTGTATGAACAAAACAGATGGTCATTATATTTGCTGCATCAACCCTGTTAAAATTTTCTACCTGAAAATCTCTTTCCCTGAGAAGAATCTGGCTGGTTATTCCTTTCTTTTTTTTTTTTTTTTTTTTTTTTTGAGGGCAGTGTCACTGGCCCTCATATGTGGGACCCGAACCGGGGCCGCTGGCTTCCCAAGCCACCGCCCAACCACTGCGCCATTCGGCCGGCCCTGGTTATTCCTTTCTTGACCCATTCGGCACCCACCTAAAAATAGTCCATTTTGTTTAACTAAACCTATGCTTTTTAATATAATACTTCATT